>OX637410.1:20433333-21922500 GCA_951799425.1 Ilex aquifolium
TGCCTGGGTCGAGCTTGAGCTCTTCTCCTCTAAATTCTGAGGTTTTTATCTGAACTCCATATCTGACCTCCCGAGCTGAGCTCGTACTTGGAATTAAGTTTGGGTATCATCAGACCCACTTGAAGCTGACTTTTTTGGGTGCGAAAAAGAGGTTTGAAAAGTAAAATGAAAAAGTCAGAATTAAAAAAAAATTTAAAATCGTTTGGAGTGTTTCTGAAAAAGTTGATTTTTTCTCGAAAACCCTTGGATAAGCTCCATATTTCAGTTTTTTCTTAGTATTGATAAAAGTTATTTTTGCCCAAAAAAATTGATAAAAAATCCACTCAATAAGCTTTGGTTCAAACGGATCAAACATCTTTTCCTCTGAAACCAAAAAAAAATCTGAGATTTTAAGACAGTTCCAAACATGCCTAATATACTGGTTAAAAGTATTAACATGCTTATTTTTTAGTTGTTCATAGTTGATATAAATCTAGCATATTTATTATTTATGCTAGTAGATCATTTTATTCTTTAATTTGTATTAAGAATTATTCAAGTCTAAATAATTAATTTTATATTAAATTCGTGTATTGTACACGGCCGGACCAACCAAAATGCATCCCAAATGAGTGTGGTTCACTGGATTAGTGAGTCCCGTTAATTTTTTTAATAAGATTCATTAATCTAATAGTCCACTCTCATTTGAGATGTAATTTGGAATCCCCAACATTACTGGTATTTGAATTCCTCTCTTATGTTCAAAAAAAAAAAAAAAATCCTCTCTGTGTACTGTTTGAAGCCCTAACTTTTTGGTGAGGTGGCAGAAAACAAATGGGTGTAGTGGGAATAGTATGGTACTTTGCTGCAACTTTCCATTTTTGAAAATACTTCCAGGGTCTACTCATGACCAATTATTTGCTCACACACATTTGGATGAACTTGTTCAAGCCTAATTGCTTTCTTGATTTTAAACTTTAGCATCCACATGATTTTTCAGGCCTAATTGCCTTAATGATTTTAAACATTAGCATCCACATCATTTTCTTTTCTTTTTAAAAAAAAAATTAATTTCTCTCCAAATTGATCTAAAAAGTCGTACCCAACACAATACGCTTCCGTTTATAACAAAATTCGAAAATGATAAGTAGTATTAATATTATTTTGACAAGGTTGGTTCTTTCTTTTCTTTTTTTAGTTCAATAGTTAGGAATGTGTTGGTCAACTTATACGTATTTTGACTAATTTTTTTTTTGGTTCAATAAAAAATAAATCATCTACACCGAGATTATGATATTCATAAAAGATAAATCCTTAAGGGCTTATTTGGATGAATTTTGGGAAGGGGTTTGGATTGGCTTCTCCAAACCCAAACCCTTCTTTGCAAAGATGAAATTCAATATTCAATCCGGTTCATACTCATGTTTGGTATACAACACATACACATGTAGGACCTACGGATATATCATAATTATTAACAACTATTTGTCCTGTAAATAATTATTTACCCTTGATCAATCTAATTCATACCCATGTTAAAGGGTACAATTGTCTTTTGGATACTTAACCCCTTACCCATCTTCTCAAACCCACCCCATCCCCTAGGTTTGACGAAATTTATGATCATGAGTTTAATTTTCGGGCCAGCTATGGACTTAGTTTAGAAACCCGAGACTGAATTTTCCATACTGAATTTTACAATACACAAGCATTCTTATATTTTTCACAATAATAAAGTGGTAACCAACAATTCTCAAGCCAAAAATGAGATAGGATGGGATAGGATTTAAGAGTAAAATAGTCAATTAATGTCAAAATTATTAGATGTTTAATAAAAAATTATATTTTGTCCATATCCCAAACACATCATAAATCATTATCCAAAGCAGGGATTGGATAACATAAAATATTTTTATCCCTCTACAAATCCGGCCCATTAAGATTTCACTGGACTGGTTTGGGATTTAAATCCAACCCAGTCCAGTCCATCCATGAATTGCCAAACACACCCAAATTGGATTTGGGGGAGGTTTGGACTATTTTTCTCAAACACATCTTGTCAAGCCCCCCCCCCCCATCCGGGCCCCTCATACCTCCTTACTAAACAGCCCCTAATAGTCTAGTCTTAAAGTGTTGTCAATATTTAAATTCAAAACGTCTGAATTTATAATTCGTTCATATACTTGTGCAATGTCTCAATGGTTTTGGAATTATGTTCATTAGCCTTAATGAGTTTTGAAATTAACGTTTACCAAAATGTTGTCGCATGTACAATGAGATAAGAGGCTATGGATTGTTTGGCCCAGACTGAGCCGTAGGAAACCTTATATAAAGCTTGATGTTCCTTGCTGTCAATTTGAAAATCTACAGCAACCAATTGATGACAAGTGAATGGTGTAGATTTTGTACTTTATCTTAACCCATTGTGCTTAATTTTACTAGTTTTATAAGCAAATATTTAAAGTAGAAAATTAGTATAATATTATAGGTTCGTTTGATAGACATATTATGAGTGGATTAAATATTAAATTATAGATATTTGTACCGTATATAGTCCTGAGTCGGGACGCCAATGACCAAGATGTTAGCTGATGCTCTATATTTTGAGACTGGCCCATCCCGAGAGTCTAACTTACCTTTGTACTTGTCGGATATCATGGCATCACCGTCACATGGTATTAATTAATTATAAATAAAAATGTCAAAATTTTTATAATTACTAATAATTTTTACATTCAATTCAATAAGTATCATATATGATATATTTATTCACAATTAATTAATGATAATACAAGACGATAATGAGTATCATGTTATTACTATTCGGACTCGTTTGGTAGACGTATTATGGGAAGATTAAATATTGAATTCTACTATTTTTTATTTAATCGGGTCTAATACTTTGTTTGGTAAGTAAATTTGATACCGTATTAATTTCAAAAATGTATATTAATCGTGCACTCATCGTATATTTTTTATACGTTAGACATGTATTATGGAGGTATTTTAATACCACTAAAAGATGTGGTATTATAATCCAACTCAAACGTATTATTTTACACATTTACCATTATAACCCCCAACTGATAAAATCAAACTGTCATCAATGTAATAAACACTGATTGATGGTATTTTTGTTAATTCAACATTAATACGATAAAATAATTTCTTAACCAAACAACCGATGAGATTAAATAATTATTATTCAACGTTTATGTTGTGTATTACCAAACAATAGATAAAATTACGTATTATTCTAATACCATATTTAGTTTTTTTTTTGTCTTTCTGTATTATATTACACCAAATTATTTTATCTAATTTATTAATTTTTAATACGGCAACCAAACGGGCCTTTCCAATATTGTCGATAACTTATACGACACGCATGTAAGTAGACGACACGTGTAATCATGTTCGAACAATATTGTACATTTGGTCAGATACATTCTACCAGAGTTTGACATCTGTCCCATTATGTCCCACCGTTGTCCACGGGTTTGGATAAGTATGCCTACCAGCCCTTTATCTCTGTCGGTGTTATAAAGTCCTTCTCATTTATTATTAATAAATATAGTTTATTTGAGACCATAAAGTTAGGTTTAAGATATGACTGATTTACATGTCCACTTCAAAATAGACCTTTTTTTGTTGATTAATTTTCTATTTAAAACATGGGACACTGTTAACCACGCTTTTATTTAATATATGATGAAATAAATAAAAGAATAAAAAATTAATAATATAGATAAAACATTGTGTTTAATAAAGATAAAAAACTAATGCTCCGTTTGGTAGGAAAGATGTAAAGTAAGAATGATGGAAAGTAGGAGGGATACACTTTCTATCCTTCAAGGAAGGAAAGTAGGATGGATACACTTTCCTTCCTTCGTGTTTGGTTGGATAGATGGAAAATAAAAATGATTAAATTTTTTTTTTTTTTGTGCTGGATAAGATTAGGGATGACAATCGAGTCATATCGTGTCAGATTCGTATTGAATCATTACGGATTTATGTCGAACATTAGTAAAATCTAACTCCACTCATTTAATTAATTGTGTCGTGTCGAGTTGCGAGTTGACCTGTTTATTATTATTATTAATTTTTTTTTTTAAATTTTTTTTTAAAATTTTTTAAAATATATATATATAAATACATATTTTATCATTGTATTTTTATATGAAATTAATGTATATATTAAAATATATATATACAAATAAGATACATCTCAACAAAAATAATTAACTTTCCATCTACTTTCCTTCCGATTTTGGAGGGATTGATTTTGGTGAGTTGGAAGGAAAGTTAATCCATCCACTTTTTCATCCTTCATACTTTCCTTCATTACCAAACATGATGTTTTATTTATCCATTTCACTTTCCATCCTTCCACTTTTCCATCGTACCAAACGGAGTATAAAAGAAAAAAATTTAATATTTCTTAAAACTCACCAAAATCTAGCTTACCAAAATTAATTATGTGTTTGTAATTAGGGCTGTCAACACGATCCATTTATTAAGCGGATTATACGACACAATTTGTTTAACCAGTTGAATAAACGAATCAAGTTAGGTAGGATCGGGTTAACATGATAACTCTTTTAACATGTCACCTGTTTGACCCGTTTACTTGAACATTATCTGAAAAATTATTATTGAACTTTTTTTAAAAAATTGATCTAATTAATAACTACATATATTATTCTGGCTATTTTTTTTTTGGAATGATTATTAATTTAGTATTATATTAATTTTATTTAAGTGAGTAAACAATAATAAACAGGTTGACATGTCTCACACGAACACGATTTAGTTATTAAACAGGTCTAACAAGTGCAACCGTTTACCATCCGAACCCGATAAGACTGCACTCAACCCTACTTAACTCCGTATTGATTCATGTTGTATTAGATTTTGACAAGGTGTGCTACAATATCTGTTATTTAACTTCATATACCTTAATAGGTACATATATCTTACTTTTTTTATTACATATAAATATATTAATTTCATACATAAATATAACAATATAATATTCATTAAATATATATCTAACTCTTTAATTGTGAGATTTTATCTTTTTTTAAATTTGGGTTCGTTCTCATTTAAATTTGGATTTCTCTTCCTTTAAATTTGAGTTTCTCTATTAGAGAGGTCTATACCAAATTAAATTTTTTTACCATTTTTTTTACTCAAATTTGAATAAAAATTTAAATTTACATTAGAAATAATCTAATTAAAGGGTAAACCTTAGCCCAAAAGCCTCATACCCAATTGGACTTGGCCCATAAGCTGAGCTCATTTTATTGCCAAAGTAGGGGTTTTTTTTGGATTAATCTCAACTTGCACTCTGAAAGATTACTCGAATTTTATTTTATCCTTAAAATTTAAAAATATTAATTTACACCATGAAAATATATAAATACGTATTAATGTGGACTTGGGACTACCTGTCATCTATTTTGTCGTTAAAAAGTTTGAATTAATTATAAATTACACCACTCAATGTTTAAATATTTCACATTTATGTTCGAAAAAGAATTTTATCTATTAATGCTTGTTAAATAGCTCTCAATTGTATCATACATAACATTTTTGTGTTGTGTTCGAGTCAATACAAAATTATTTTTAACACAAAAAATATTTTCATGTCGAGTCAATTGTATTGTGTCATATATTTCACATTTACGACAATTAATATAATACTATTTAATATTTTTTAAAAATTCAAAAAATATATATTTTTTGTTTATAATACTCGTTAAATAACTATTTTTTATTTACAGTTGTGTTATTAGTATCTAACTTTAATTTGATCAAACAATCAAAAGATTTGTATCTAACTATAGACAGAAAATAGTTATTTAACAAGTATTATAGGCAAAAAATAAGTATTTTATAATTTTTTTTATTTTTTTATTTTTTTTTTATTGATTCGAACACGACATGGAGATGTTATGATACGATACAATTAAAAGCTATTTAACGAGCATTAATGGATGTAATTCTTTTTGGTTCATAAATATGAAATATTTAAATTTTGAAGCGTACAATTTATAATTAGCCCAAACTTTTTTAACGCTAAAAATGGACGGATTTAGCCCCAGGTGCACATTGATACGGATTTATGTTTTTCATGGTATAAATTAATATTTTTAAACTTTGAGGGTATAAATTAAGATTTGAGTGATCTTTCAGGGTACAAGTTGAAATTAGCCCCTTTTTTTTAAAAAAAAAAAGAGTAATCTCAACCATTGAATAGGTAGTGGGTCCTAATAAATGCTGGGGACTACAGTGAAATCAATGGTTGTAATTATCAAGTCTATTTTTTAAGTCCATATAGCATTACTCAACAAAAAAAAAAAAAACAAGATTGACAAAGTTGCTTACAACTGTGCTCTTATACGGAGCACTTGCCATTCAGCTTGCTTCTATTCTATCGAGTCTCTTATTATGTAAGACTCAGGTGGCTCAACAATATTTGAGGCCTAAAGTACTTACGGTCAATGATATTTTTATATTTTTTTAATAATAATTTAATTTTTTAATTTTTTTAATTTAAAATTTATTATTTTTATTTTTTGATGAGATTCAAAATTGCTAATTTTTTTTATTTAAATTTAGCTAATATAAAATTTTTAATTAATAATATGACTTTTGATCATAAATATTTATAAGAATAAAATTAATTTCTTCATTAATATTTTTATGTTCTTTTTATTTGTTTTGTATGTTCTTTATCGAAACTATGGAATTAAATGATTTACTTTATTATAAATAAATTCATTGTTATTTTTCTTTTGGATTATTTTACTATCTTTGAATTTTATTTATTTATCTATGCAACTTTCACCTAAATTTTTGTTATATTTTATTTGTTACGAATAAGAACTTTATCAAAACATTTTTAATGAAAATGAATGGTTTAATTAGTGTTTTGCGTTCAAATGAGAAAAAAAAAAAAAAAACAAGTTTAAGGGAAGTAAATAATGTGTTTTGTTTGATTTTTTTTTTTTTTAACTAAAGAGAGATGTTTATTACATTTCTTTCGATTGGAGAAAGAGATAGATTTCGTCAGTATTTTTTTATTAATTTTTTTTTTTCCTTTAATAAATGTGATTGTGTGAGGAGGTCTGAACTTTTGGGCACAAATTTTTAATTTTTTTGTTAGTTTACTCTTTCAAAAATTAATTTTTTAGGCAATATTGTATTAAATTTTATTTTTTAACTTACATTATATTGTTGATCTTTAAATTTAAGGCCTTTTTCATATGTGGGGCCTAAATCCATCGCTTTTATTTTTATACGATAGGGCCGGCCTGGTAAGACTCTATTGTGTTATGATATTATTTATTATAATTTTGATATTCTCTTTTTTAGTGTTCATCACAATGTCATATATAAATTTGACGTTTTCGCACTTAATTATTTTTGAAAATTTAAGCTCTCATGCACCTACAAAAAATTTAAATTCATTAAATTTCAAGTAATAAAAAATTAAGTCAAATCAAAATTTTTATTGCAATAATTTTGATCCATGATCCAATCCATAACATTAAAAACCTAAAAATTCAGAAGTTAAAAGAAAATGTACTTAAAAGTCAACTTACATTTACCTCCACACACTCTCTCTCTAAAGTAAAAAAATAGAAATAAAAGGTAAAATTAAACACTCTCCCTGTGGTAAAAAAACAAGCAAAAGTTAAAATCTCATTCTCGGCAACACTAATACATCTTTCCTCTATTTTTCTCTCATAAAAAATTACAAATTTATTAATTTTTTTAAAATTAATACTAAAAAAAGACCTCATTTAATTTTCTACTTAGGTCTCAAATTATCTTGAGCCGCCTCTACTTGATCCCAAAAAATTATCAAAGTTCAAACTTAAGATATTTGAATTTGTAAATCTTTCGTATTACCACTTAAACTACCCATATGATTATTTGTAAATTCAATACTAGTGGCAGTACTATTGAACTAACAAAGTTACCATAAATATCCGTCAAATCTAATTAATTATATGTTCCACTAGGCCTTGACTAAATTTAGTGGAAGCCCTCTGCTTTTGCCACCACATGATTCACTTCTCCACTTGCATAGTGTGTTCATCCTTTGTTTCCATTTTGACTTGCCTTATTTCTCATCATACCTTCCACTTTGTTGGTACAAATTCTTGCACAACATAGTGATTCTGGCTGACCTGGACCGGATCCAGTAGCCTTTACCTTTCTTTCTGCCTAGAGCGAAATGTGGAGGGTCACACCCTTGTCCCACATCGAAAGAAAGTCGTCCTCCCCACCCCCATATAAGCCTTCAGCCTAATGAAGGTGGTACCCATCCCAGCAGATCTGCTAGGGATGGGTACCACCTTCATTAGGCCAGAGGCTTATATGGGGGTGGGGAGCACCACTCTCAGTCGATGTGGGACGGATGCGTTCCCCTATGTTGCACTCCTCCGGGTACTGAGAGGTAAAGGCTACCGGCGTTGCCCGGGTGAGCCAAAATCCTTTGGCAGGGGGGACAATCCCTACCCCAAAAGGGCGCTTTTTGTTGGTACAAATTCTTGCACAACATAGTGATTCTGGCTGACCTGGACCGGATCCAGTAGCCTTTACCTTTCTTTCTGCCTAGAGCGAAATGTGGAGGGTCACACCCTTGTCCCACATCGAAAGAAAGTCGTCCTCCCCACCCCCATATAAGCCTTCAGCCTAATGAAGGTGGTACCCATCCAAGCATAAAGGCTACCGGCGTTGCCCGGGTGAGCCAAAATCCTTTGGCAGGGGGGACAATCCCTACCCCAAAAGGGCGTTTTTTGTTGGTACAAATTCTTGCACAACATAGTGATTCTGGCTGACCTGGACCGGATCCAGTAGCCTTTACCTTTCTTTCTGCCTAGAGCGAAATGTGGAGGGTCACACCCTTGTCCCACATCGAAAGAAAGTCGTCCTCCCCACCCCCATATAATGAAGGCTTATATGGGGGTGGGGAGGACGACTTTCTTTCGATGTGGGACAAGGGTGTGACCCTCCACATTTCGCTCTAGGCAGAAAGAAAGGTAAAGGCTACTGGATCCGGTCCAGGTCAGCCAGAATCACTATGTTGTGCAAGAATTTGTACCAACACACTTCAACAAAAAAAATCCATCACCATGGACGACTCTGGTTCACACACACAATGAGAGAGAGAGAGAGAGAGAGAGAGAGAGCGTGTTTATGTAAGCCTCCACAAGATGTCTTGCTTGGTGATAACACGTCTTTGGCTTAGGTGATTTGATTGCTACCACCACAATGAGAATGTAGTAATGGAGTGCTTGTCTGCTAGCTAGTCACCTTTATTAATAAATAACATTCACATTTCACAGTAGTTGGAAGCACAGAAAGAATTTTGATAGAGAGCCATGGCAGACACTTTTCTTCGCCTACTAGTAGTTCTATTGTGTTTTTCTCACCTTATCTGCAATATCAATGCTGTCCCAATTTCAAGTAAAGCCTTCAACTACTCTCCTCTCTCTCTTTTATTTCTCTCTCTTCATCCTTCTCTTCTTGATGATGTGGTATTCGTTTTAATTTGCAGGAATCAGAAGCCTAGATCATCAATATCAAGGTCATCAACTTTCAGAGAACACCCACTTGGTACTTAAAAGACTAAGCCATGTTATATGTTTTTCTTTTTGGAAACCGAAAAATTGTGATGTTACTGCTTGCCTCTTTGTTCGACTACTTAACCAACCTATGCGGGTTTATACTATTTTTCACTAAAGCAAAATTTTTTTTTTCTCTTACTATAAGCAGGAGAAGTCCAAGGAAAGATGGGAGGTACATCCTGTGATTAGAAGGATGGATGTGCAGCTCAACGATTATCCAGGACCTGGGGCTAATAACCACCACACCCCGAAGCCGGAACCGGGGAAAGGCTGTCCAGATTGTTAGTTTTCTTAGGTAATATATGTATGTCACTATATAGTGTCTCCCTCGAGCCGCTGAGCTCGAGGGAGCAGTCGGCGCAAGTCTGGATACCTTATACGGAAAGAAAAAAATTATCGTGTATTTTTTTTAGAATAGATGGACCTTTATTTTGCTCCTTATGATCGTATATGTAAGATGTTACTCTTTTAGTGATGTAGAAATTAGGAGATATATATCAAGAATTCATAAGAGATATGTGCAGGTTTTGACAGTGATATCAGGATGTATCATGTATGGAGGGAGTAAACAAGAGATTGGAGTGGGTTTCTGAATGTGATACCTGTCCTTTGAGTCCATTCAGATGATTTCATGCCCTTGAAATTTTAAGTTCTTTTGTTTATTTGTTACCGCGGCCTTGACGCAGTAATAAAGTTGTTTTATTATGGTTTGAACGTTAAGTGTTTCAAGTAAAAAAATAATCTCTCTATACGTGATGTTAAAACTGCGTGTATATGACCCTCCCTAAATCCTGCAGTGAGCCGCCCTTGTATTCTAAGAACCGGGAGCACCATCACATTAGGCTTCATGTGCAAGTTGGTTTTGGTTTTTTTTTTGGTTAGACCTAGTTGGATTGTGCTTTTAGTTTGGGTCTGAATTAGGATCACTCTCATGGGAATTAAGTTTATCAAGTATGTTTTTTTTTTGCGTGTATACACGTAATTACAGTTCAATGCACGAAACTTCTATTCTTGTGGAGTCTGAAGAGAGTTGTAATATACGCATCCTTACCCGCATGTAAAGATGTTTGTGTATGCGTGGAATGAAACACAATGAACATGACTTGAATTTCTTTCCCTCTACTTGTCAATTTTGTTGCATTAAGTCTATTTATTTTAAAAAAAAAACAAATTATTTCAAAATTGAAAAATTGAAAAATTAAATTTTAAAAATACATGGTGATGAGTTTAGCTGTTGAAAGAGCCGAAGATGTCTCGGAACCCCTTGGGTCTGGTAAGGATTTTAAGGAAGGTCTGTCATGATTGTGTAATGTCCTAGGTGATAAACAATCTTATTGTCATTTTGGCGAACTTACTTCTTACCAACCTTAACTATGGATTTCTTTTTAAGATAAAAAGTCGTATTCAAAACACAAGGCTCGCGTTTGCTATTACAGAAAGATAAGTGATTCATAGTCTTCTTGTTATTAGTGGTTGATTCCGCTAATTAAAAAGAAACCACACAAAAATAAGAAAGAATTTGCAATTGATTTCAACATATGGTTGTTGGTCAACCAAACCTCCATAACATTGGTTGGAGTATATACATATTGCTAAAAGATGGATTGACATTTCTCTAACATCTTTTAGCTCTGTTTTTTTTTTTTGATAAATCATCTAACGTGAATTCAAGTGAAATCCAATGCATATAGTTGAATCCCTCACTTATCCATAGTAGGTGATTTATTAAGAGCAAAATAGAGAAAAAATAAATAAATAAAGGGATCTAGATTCCTTAGAATATAACCAATATCTATAGCAATCAAGCATTACCTTTATGTTGAGTGGAGGAAGTGAATGTAGGAGGTGGTGGCATCCACTTTCTTACCACCATGCCTTTTCCATTCCATTGAGATATGATGGATGGTCCCATGAAAATGCATAAACTCTTGTTACAATTTCCTTTGCCTCTTGAAAAGCAAAAATACATCCCTAGAAACCAAAATACCACCACCAATAATAATTGAAAAATTGGAAGCAAGAAATAAAATTTCTAAGTTATAGTCTCAATGTAACCATAAAGTTGCGCCAATTTGATGTGGGCTTCATGAATTTGAGCCACAAAATAATCTCTTCATATGCAAGAATAAAATTGTATATATCTTACTCTTTCTCAGAATTAGCAATGACATGAAACCTGCCTAGCCGACTCAGATATAAACTTGCCTTTTTATTGTTAGCAACAGACAGATAGAGTGGATTTTATCTCCTATATCTTTTCTATTAATTGATTGCATACAGTCCCACGTCAAAAGCACGTAAGAAGTACAAAAATAAAATTGCCTATAAAAAAAGGGTTGGACTATTCAAGTAAACATCTTTGCGCTTGGGGCAATGACGCAACTATTGAAGTAATAACCGAGGTGCGTCAATTGCTAGTTGAAAACTATTTTCAAACCCCCTCTTGGGCCTTGGATTGGCGTAAGCCTTAGAGAATTTTTGGAAGGGTTCCGTTCGGGTAAAGCCCTATAATTCTTAGTTTCAAAATTTTGGGCCTTAATGTTGTGGGCTATTGAGATTTAGGTGTCTAAAGATGATAACTAATTTGTAGAATACATTTATGCTATATTACAATTTTAATGTTTCACAACAAGTAAGATTAAATATTATAATAGAATAGAAAATTCACTCTAATACCTAGATAATTCTTGGATTTGACTTAGACCCCGAACTTGGGCCCGATGTCGAACTCAAACGAATTTGACCTTGATCCTAGACTTGGACTTGGATCTGGACCTTAGACTTGAACATGACTTGGGACTAGGGGTGTCAAACGTGTCGGGTTAAACGGTTACGTGTCGGGTTAAATGGGTGATGGGTGAAAAATATGTAAACCCGTACCCGACACATTTAATAAACGGGTGAAAAATCTTAACCCAAACACAACCCTTTTAATAAACGGGTAACACGACACGACTCGTTTAACCCATTTAATTTTAAAAAAAATTATATTAACAAAATTTAATACTTCACTTTTTTTTTATTGCCAATTATACTTACCTCAAAAAAGAGGAATTTTTAGCCAAATCTCATAAAAAATCATACTTGAAGGCTTAAAAAAAAATGAAAGAGGTAATTGTTTTTTATAGGCAACTCAATCCTCCCCATCTCCCCTCATTTTCCAATGTGGGACAAAAACAAAAGGCACTAGTTTGCCTTTGTCTTTGAAATGCTCCTCATCTCCCCTCTTTTGTCTTTGAACTACTATTTTACTTCTTTTTTTTGTATTAATTTATTTACTTCTTGTTTTCTTGCTAATTTTTTAAAATAATTATTAATTTATTATTATATTAATTTTATTTAAACGAGTAAACGTGTGATAAACGGTTTGACAGGTCTCACCCGAACACGACCCGTTTATTAAACGTGTTTAGCATGTCAACTCGTTTATCACCCAAACCCGTTAAGATATCACCCAAACCCGTTTAATTCGTATCGATTCGTGTCGGTTAATCGTGTCGTGTCGAATTTTGATAGCCCTACTTGGGACCATGACTTGGCCCCCAGACCTGGACACGATCTCAAACTCGGACCCGTCGCCAAACCCTGACACCGCAACCCCAGATTTGAACTAAACCCCAAGCCCGGACCCAACCCCGACCTTGACCCCTAGATCCAAACTCGAACCCTAGATCAGACCTCGGACCTTGGACCTTTGGAGGTGGGGTGGTGGTTGTGGTGGCGGTGGCAATGAGTGATTGGTAGTTAAGAATGAAAAATACCATCAAATATTAAAAAATGATAAATCCTATATTTGTGAAATTAGGTATGTCATGATAATGAAAATGAATTTTTATTACTACATACCAAATATTGGAATGAGTATTACAAAGTAATGACCATTTCCTTCTCATCCTTTATTACTACCTACAAAATACAGTGGAAATGAATAAGAATAGAAAAAAATTAATTTAATTTAATAAAAAAAATCAATTCTTCCATTTTAAACCATACCCTTATCCACCCTTGCATTTTGACACTTATTAAGTTTACATGCCCGTTTCAGTCACTATCTTGTGACAAGGTGAAAAAAAGCCCCAAAATGGGGGGTTAGTAAAACCACCCCTAAAGAGAGGACTTCAGTACTCCAACATTGTCTGCAAAATTTTGAGATAATTAAATGTAATATTTAAATTTTTTCTATTACACTTTTATTCAATTTTATCTATAATTAATACACATGCACAGAGCCACATGAGGACTGGGGTGTATGGTTCCACCTTGAATTTTTTTTTAAATAGATATTACTTATATATTTTTTAAATAATTTTAAGTATATTAGTTCATGCTCACGTACGTTGTACGTGAAAATTTTAATTTTTAAATTTTTTTTTATAATAAGCTTGATCAAAATATCATTAAAGGATCATATATAAATTTCCAAAAATGTTGTGCACACATGTGTGCACGTAGACCATTTTGAATTATAATTTTGAATTTTTAGTTTTTTATTTTTGGACAAGTTACAAATATCAACATATATTTGATTGTGGAACCCATCTTTGATGGGGTCACTTGCACAGTGAAGGTCTAACCAAATATAATTGCACCCAATTATGATGATGCAAAAAAATCACATCCCTAATAATACATATGTATGATTAATACATAACAATGTTGTCTAACCTAAACTGGCCTTAATCAAATCATGTGATGTTTCTTTTTTGTGTAATCCAACATATTTAAATCTCGTTGTTTTTCTATTTAGTCACAAGGCTAGTTTATGAAAGTTGTATGGGTCAACTCAAAAAAAAAAAGTTGTTTGGGGTATGTGTGGAGGTAGTCATTTCACCTGCCAACTACCCTTTTTCTCTGTCACTTTTAGCTCAGGGATGGCTTACACATGAACTACATAATAATGAGGTCAGACCACCCTAAACTTCCAGAGATTTCAAAAGAGTCAAAGATGTAACTTGATTTCTGTTTCTTTCTCTTAGTTTCTTTTGTTACAATATTAGTTTGAATAAAAGTAAAACTAAAGATGATCCTTGTCGTAGGTGTTCAACGTTCGAGATATGAAATAATGTCTTCATTCTTCAATCGACAAAAAAAACTAAAAGATAGATCATCTTACAACCACACACTCTTATACACAACAAAAGAAGGAATTGTGAATACGTTACGAGTATGTACAAACTGAACATGGAAAATACTGTATGACATCAGCTGGCTTGTATTCAAAAGATGAATAATAGAAATTCATTAGCCGAGCACTTCTAAACTTTCATGCGACTGACTAATGATCGAGAATGACTTTTTAGAAAATTGATTTCTTTCCCATATTTGGGTTTTCTAGATGCAGCTTTTCTTTCCCCAAATAACTATGCCTAGATATGGACATCCAATTTTGGCTGCTTAGTCACCTAATCCATCAATTTTCTATAAGAAAATCAAACTTTTATTAAGAGGGAGAAAGTACAACAATGGTGGACAATCCAACCATTCATATAGTAAAGAAAAAATAATATAGTTAGATAAAACTTCAACCATGGATTGTTGTCCCTCCCATCATGAAGAATGAAGAAGGAAATGTTCTAAAAATCTTAGTATTCAATAACCATAGATAAGGAAGAATTTTACTTTTTTTTCAAAGGAAATAATCAGCCAATATCACATAAGTAGCCATGTTGAACCTTCCAGATAGCAAAAGAAGTTTAAATACTAAGTTTTTTGGAGAACACCCATTTCTCACATTATAAAACACAACTGACACTTGGCAAGAAGCTACACCATATTTACCACATGATAAAGACACAAGTTGACAAAATCAATGGCAAGTACCTAATGACAATAGGGTAAGAAAACAAATCCAAGTTGTGCGCATTTTCTATTCTATATATATAAAGTGCATATATATATTGAAATCACAATACATACCTCGAAAGTTACATTAATTCTGTCTTTATAATTTATGCCCCCAACTAAGTAAAAATTCTAAGAATACATACACAATGAGTTTTAGATTTCCAGACCTACATGATAAAAAATACATTAATCATGCATGATATTTACATATGCCAGTAAGAAAGCAAGTGGTTTTAAAGGGTCGAGGTCAAATAAAAAATACATAATTCCAATCTTCTTCTTGCTCAAGAACTCGTCTATTGCATAAGCTCCAATATTATGGCATAGAAGCTGGTTGCGATATTAAGATCGCTATGACAACACAATGAGGATGCCTATCCAACGTAGAAAAGCATGGAAAACAGTACCACGATGGGAGAATGTTATCATAATACATTTTAAGCAAGCTAGCGAATATCCTCTTATGAATACAAGACAATTCCAAAACACCATCAAGCTGCAAAACGTGCAAGAAAAATAATTATTAACATGTCTACACAGCCCTATATATGTGCTCCAGTTCAAAAAATGGAAACAACAAAATCTTTCCTAAGGATGCCCCTTACCTTCGACAAAGAGTCAATTATTTATTAGGCTTAGAAAAAATAAAGATGTAACCATGAAATAAAGAAAAAGTATATCACTCACTGTTACAAGGTTATTGCCATCTACTGTATGGATTAATAACGATTGAATATACTTCAACATTTCACCAAACTGTTGGCAAAAACCAAAATGTCAGAAGGAATGGGAAGGGACAGAACCAGTGTGATTGCCGACTCTCCGCTACTCCACATGTATTGGAATTTGGAAAGAGACGGTCCAAGTATGTATAGTAGAAATGTTGGTGGGTAGGCATAGATATAAATAGATAGTTATAGATAAATTTTATTAGTAGTATACATACAAAGACATTAAA
The DNA here is from genome assembly GCA_951799425.1 of Ilex aquifolium. Classification (NCBI taxonomy): domain Eukaryota; kingdom Viridiplantae; phylum Streptophyta; class Magnoliopsida; order Aquifoliales; family Aquifoliaceae; genus Ilex; species Ilex aquifolium. The sequence goes on from OX637410.1 coordinate 20,449,759, forward strand.
ATGGCAGCTCAACCATTATCAGTTTTTTTTTTCTTCAGAATTTCAACAGTCCATAGTTACATATACTTTAATAATGTTAGTAACTACCAAAAATATGATTGACCTTAGCTATTTTGTTATGGTTATTTTGGTCAAACAAAAGTTTTTCACTTTTAGGTGTTTTATTTATAAGTAGTATATATATAGATTTAAATGTGTCAATTCTATTATTTTTTGTTCTATCAATTAAAATAGTAACGTAACTAAATAACTGTGAATTTTTTAACATACTTTGAACATTGTGTGGATATATTTAGATAAGAGTAATTTTTGACATGTCCGACTCATTTTTTAAGTTTTGAAAACTAGGTTACATAACTTAATTGATGAGTAATCAATGACTAATTACTTAATTAGTTACATAATTAAATCATAATTTTTTGTTATTATATCATGTCAATAAACTAGTCATAACACGTACCTGAAGGCACAATGAAACATAAAATTCGATCGCCCAAAAAATTGATCCCACTATATTAAATTTTTTTAACATGTGTACTATCGTATATGAATAATATTTGAAATAAAAATTATATTAACTACAAATTAATTAAATATTAAATGATTAAACATATGATATAAATGAGTGATGTGATTTTTTAGGGGAAAAAATATGTAGGGGATAAAAATTCAAGTTGCTATGTGTTTTATTATATAGATATATTAAAAATATCACAATATGACCATATTGTTAGCTTATGTTGCTTATTTAATCAACGTCAATGTGATAGTTTTTGACGAAATGAGGAAAAAAAGATAACAATAGGGCTACAATACAATATATTGAAAGTATAATATGAAAAATATAAATTTTAAAGGTGTAAAATAAGAATTCGTAAATCTGTAGGGGTTCAAAGTGCGATTGCCTTTCTCTAGCACGACCCTTGCTTGGCTCTAAAGTCTAAACACCGTTTGATTACTTCGAGGCCTCACGGCGGAGAAAACAAAATATCAACTCCAACTCCAGAGAGAGAGAGACTGTGTGTGTGCGCCTTTTTAATCATCGGTCACAAGCAATCACCTGAAAAGGTCTCTCACAGCTTCATCTTCGCACCCTCTCGATTCAGCTCTAGAATATTCTCTGAGGTAACAAAAAAATTTCTAATCCGATGCAATTCTCTTGGATATGTCGTTCTTGATTCTTGAAATTTTGTTGCGGTTTGTGTGGATTTAATGTATTTTATCCAGTTCACTCACATCTCCAACTGGTTTGACAATTTTTCTTGTGAAATGCTTTTCGTTATCTATAATTTAGTTCTCTGGATATTTATTGATTCTCTGCTGCTTGCTTACATTTGGATTTGGGGATTGGCTGGGGGTGAATTTGAAATTCAGCTATTAAATCCATATTTGTTGTTTAGATGCTCTTTTTTTTTTTTTTTTTTATTTTGATTTGAGGATTTTAGATTCGCAAGGGAATGCTCGTTCTTCGCCTTTGTTGCAATTTTGCAGCTATGTGAATAGTGGATGATTTATGTATATTTTGGAGCCCCAAATCATCTTTAATTCTGTAGTGATACAAATAGCAGACTCTATATAGCTTTATTACTTTTGAGACACATGCCTCTGGATCTTGGTATAGGATCTCGGGATAGTCAACTGCTCCCCCACCCCCTTTTTTCTGTCTTGGGTGTTCTTTTGTTGTTGGATTATCAGATTGTGTGGCAACCGAATATACTATGGATACTTAATTGGACATTTACTTACTTGATCAAATCCTTTAAGTTAGATTACTGATCTGAGAAACTTATTTAGAATCCTTGTATTTTAAATCTATTCTTTCTGAATTCATGGATTTAAAATGTGATTGCTAAATTCAAATCCAGGTTTCCAAAATACAAGCTAAACTTATGGCTGCAACAGAAGTTTCGATTCTTATCTTCAATCCATCACCATACCAAAGGGATATGCTTCCTTTTTTCCATTGATGTATAAGAGATATTTCACTCATTTTTCCATTGAAGTTTGTAATAAATAGCCAGTTTGTCACCATGTGTTGCCAAGTTTTTATTTCTAAATAACCAAACTCTCCCGCGGTTGTGATTCATTCCTCTAACTTTAACATGCACAGTTTGGAGTGTTCTCTTTACATATGACCTAATGTACCTTGTTCCCTTTGGATCTTGATTCTGGTGTGAAAACTATGATGGCTTCTTAAGATGAGCAACTCTGACGCACGGATACTATAATCGGGGTGACGTATCTGTATTTGATACATATCGGATATCAATACTCGTTAGATACTTGCGGATACACATCAAATACTTTCTGCATGTATGAATAATTAGTAAAATATTTATCATTGTTGGATACTTGTCAGACACACTTCGGATACACATATCTTCACGGTGAATACATTCGTCTTATATTTAATGAGGTGGGTTGTTTAGAAACCGTGAATTATACAAATGGGGACTTCTCATTCTAAGATATTCATTTGGACGGACATCACATATATCACAAGATTTATCAATTCTTTACAATTTGGTTGACTTGAATAATGATTTTTTATGGTTTATGTTAAAGCCAATGAAGTCTATTGAAATTAAATGTTAAGTAAAAATTGAGGAGTCTCGAAGGATGACACGTTTTCAACTTTAAAATTACATAGAATCTTGAATTTAAAACACCATTAAGCAATCCTATGTCAATAACATAAACAATTTTAGTTTGAGTATGTTTTATTTCTTAATCCCTCGCATCTCTAGTATTGTAATAACATTCTAAAATACACACACACACACACACATATATAGATATATTAGCATGATCATGAAAACTATGCACTATAGTCTCTAGTGAGAACTTTTTATGCGAACTGTTAGATCCTAATCTAAGGGCCTCTAATCAAATAAACCTTATATTAAATGTCAAAACTTACCAGATTTGACTATTAACCAAATAGGAAATTTCAACCATATATTAATTGGGATACTAATTCTATTAGTAAAGTATATTTAAATTAAAATTACATTATTATTATACTGATAATAAAAATGTTTTTGACTTACCGATTTTCATAACCATTTTAAGCTCAATTTTAAGTGATTCTTTTATATGATAACAAATTTTATTTCATCAACTAGGAATTCTCTCCTTATGAATGATAGGGTACAAAAAATCAGGACAAACATTCCTCCAACATCTCATGCCCGTACAATTAGCAGCATACTTAGCCAAATCATTAGCAGTAGAATTGCCTTCTCGATTTATCCATTTAGCCGAGAACTCTGTGAATCGATCTGTGTACTTGTGAATCAATCTGTGTACTTGTGAATCTAATCAACAGAAATCCCAATATCAGAATGCTTGGGTCCCCTCTGGCATATTGCTTCAATAACATTCTTGGAGTCACCTTCTAAACAGATCATGTCGAAACGGAAACCTAACTTAGTAGCAAATTTGATGCTATAGCCTCCTCCTACTTTGCACTTAGAGGATTGCAATTAGTTTACTTATACCTGCAACAAAATCTCCATGGCAGTCTGTTAACAACCAAATCAATATGTGGTTGAACTTTCCTATTTGGTTAAATAGTAGGGCTAATCCAAATAGGAATGAAATAGTTTTCTATAATGCACTTGGATAAGATAAAAAAAAAATTGCTGAAACAATAGTGATTAATTGGTCGAGGTCACTGGATTAACAATATAACAAGCTTTGTTAAGACTAGAAAATATTGTTTTTACTTATAAAAGATTTGATTTCAAAAAAGAATAAATTAATGTACTTTCCCAATAGAATTTGTATCACAATCAGAGGATATGGTGCATAGTTTCCATGATAACACTACTCTCTCTCTCTCTCTCTATATATATATATATAAACCAAATCAAACCAAACCAAGCCATATTTCCCAATCATTTGGGGTGGCTATATAAGTCCGTCTTTGCTATTCATCTCAATCATGCGCTATACGCTTATTTAAGTTAATATATATATATATATATATATCCAAGCCGTACCCGTATCCTATTTTTTGAGATTTTGTCATATTGCCATATTCGTATCGATTTTTCTAGACGAACAACATGTGATATAGATTCTAGTTTTGAGAGGTGGTAATACGGCTTCTCTTTTCATTTTCATTGGCCTCAGAGTTTAGCATTATATGGGTGAGCTTCAAAATGGTTTCAAATTCAATGGTTTTTCTGTAGTTAATGTTACAGTGTTTTATTATATTTTGTGATTACTGATTGCTGTAGTCACTTGTTAAACTGTGTTTTGAAATTTTCATTCAGACCTGCAAACTTCTTGTTGGCTGATACCTCAAAGTGTAGTTGCACATATCTATCAAGCATCTATAATCTAGTATTACCTGTGAATCAGTTGTGCACCTGTTTGTATAATCTGGCATGCTTCTGTATAATATTATTCTTTTTGGAGATTGTGATGTATTAACTGTTCTCTCATTTATATAGAGGGATAGCAAGGTGGTAAATTTCCTTTCTGATCTCTAATCATATAGTCCATACACAAGGCCTTGAAATACCTTCCTTTCACAGGGAGCAGGATGGCAGCAACATCAGCAACTACCTTTTCAGTTGGATCAACCATGTCATTTAGTCCCAAAGGGAGCTCACTTCCACAATCAAAGGCCTTTGGCATGAGATTGAACACCAAGAGCTTTCTGAGTTTCAGTGGCCTCAAGGGAGTATCATCCATAAGCTGTGAATCAGAATCATCCTTCTTAGGCAAGGAAAGTTCCGCAGCTCTTCGGCACTCAGTTAAACCAAAAGCCCAAAAACAAAATCAGAGATCTTGGAATAACCTTCAGCCTCAGGCTTCTTACAAAGTGGCAGTTTTAGGAGCTGCTGGGGGTATCGGCCAGCCACTAGCACTTCTGATCAAGATGTCACCATTAGTTTCAGCGCTGCACCTGTATGATATAGCAAATGTCAAGGGAGTTGCAGCTGATCTCAGTCACTGCAATACTCCCTCACAAGTTTTGGATTTCACAGGAGCCTCTGAATTGGCCGATTCCGTGAAAGGGGTAAATGTAGTTGTCATACCTGCTGGTGTTCCAAGGAAGCCAGGAATGACTCGGGATGACCTCTTCAACATCAATGCCAACATAGTGAAGACCTTGGTTGAGGCTGTTGCCGAAAACTGTCCTGATGCCTTCATCCATATTATTAGCAACCCTGTTAACTCTACAGTGCCAATTGCAGCAGAAGTTTTGAAGCAGAAGGGTGTATATGATCCAAAGAAGCTCTTTGGTGTTAGCACTCTCGATGTTGTGAGGGCAAACACATTTGTTGCGCAGAAGAAGAACCTGAAGCTCATTGATGTTGATGTTCCAGTTGTTGGGGGACATGCTGGTATAACTATCCTACCCCTGCTGTCAAAGACAAAACCCTCTGTCAGTTTCACCGATGAAGAAGTGCAAGAACTAACAGTAAGGATCCAAAATGCTGGAACAGAAGTGGTGGAGGCAAAAGCCGGTGCAGGGTCTGCTACACTGTCTATGGCATATGCAGCAGCAAGATTTGTTGAGTCCTCTCTCCGTGCTCTTGATGGAGATAGTGATGTCTACGAGTGTTGCTACATCCAGTCAGAGCTGACTGAGCTTCCATTCTTTGCATCGAGGGTTAAGATAGGAAGGAAGGGTGTTGAGGCTGTGATCTCATCCGACCTTCAAGGACTGACCGAGTATGAGGAAAGGGCCCTGGAAGCCCTCAAGCCGGAACTGAAAGCCAGTATCGAGAAGGGGATATCTTTTGTTCACAAGCAACCAGTGGCCGCTTAGACTAGATGCCTGAAACAATTTACGTAAGAGGAATAAAGTAGTTCGGCATATCATACAGATTCGTAACTGCATCACTGTTTTCAATTTTGTAGACTGCTTGAAGTAACACATTTGTGGTTCCTTTTTTGTTGAATATGGCGTCTGATAGAGACAAGTGGAGAGTTAAAGTGGTAGTACTGTTGTAGAATTTTGGTCGCATGGCTAATATGTACTTTAATAACATTGCTGGTGTGCTGGAGCACTGAAAATTTGATGTTTCTTATTTGGATGAAATGAAACGAACTTCTCTCACCCACACCCTTGAGGACTAATGTTAGCAACTTTATTCCATTAGGGCATGTTGGGATGGTTTTGGGGTGAGGGATTGAATTCATTTTATCAAACCTCTTTAAACCCAATTCCCTCATTTGTGTATATGAGATTCATATATGAATCTTATCCATATTTACCAGTATACATATTTGTGTTTGGTAAGTGATATATACACATGTGGGACCTACGAATTTATCACAATTATCAACACACATTTGTTTTGTAAATGATTATATTACTCATTGGTCAATCCAATCTATATTCATGTTTGTTTAATACATAGAGAGGAGTAATTAGGGGAGTTGGGATGTGATTTAGTAGATATGATATTTTATTAGGGATAGAAGGGTCATTTGACGTAGTTAACCTAGACTAGGATATATGAAACCCCCATATATGTGAGTTTAACACACCAGGCCCCTTACGGGTTGGTATATGAATTCTGGATTTAAAAGTGTTAACCAAGCACAAGATTATGGAGTCTATCGAACTATTTTTCTTAACCCTCCAAAAAAAAAACGTCATAAACAAATAGGCCCTAATGATTAACCATTTGCTTCCATTCAATTCTGCTAAAGAGAGGATGTTGGAGGTAGCCATGAACAAATACATGAATAAGAAAAGGAAAATAATGGAAAAACTTATTTGGAGTAATGTTGCTTATCATATTTTTTTTCTCATACTCATCATAATAAACCTCCTCCAATGAATCCGATTTTTTGTTATTTTTCTGTTCATAATCCTGTGCCTCGTTTAAACTCGATCAACCATAGATTTGCTCACTCCCTACAACCATAGATTCCACATTTTTCACCACTAGAGATTATCTTAGTTACCTTGTGAGGAAGATAAGCTATGGGCCAACTCTCCAGATAGTGCAAGTCTAAATCTGCATAACATAGAAAAAAAGTGGATAGCTAATGACAATCGCAGGAACAGGTGCAAGATTTAAACAAAGTACTTATATCGCCTAAAAAGGTCAAAAAATGAAAAAGAAAAGAGGATTTTCAAACTAAATTTTTCATAACTAGTGTTTCAGAGAATGACCGTATTGACTAGATACATTCAGTACAAACGTATAAATTTCTTTGGAGAGTTTGCACAATTCTTACGTGGCAAAATGCAATTTATATCACTGTAATTTGAGTCAAATACACACACAACTCACCTAGTTCAAAAATATAATAGTAGGAAAGATATGATAATTTGAAGGCCTGCAGGATGAAGTTTTGGAGAAACCATAGTAAAGGTGAAAAGGTCTGGCTATTTTCATTAAACCCAATATGTAAACCATGTTATATCTACCATTTAGTCAAAACAAGCCCTGTTCAGCAACCCCCTTAAAAACAGCAAGCTACAAATAAAACAAGTTGAAAGAAAGAAATCACATGATATGGAACTAGAACTGTAGGCGATTGACATTTCGTTTCTTACATGTTTACTGAAACTTCTCAGGATGGACCTGTCCACTAACAAATTACTTGAGAAATGAAATCAACATATCCAATATACAGACAGCATTCAGCGATATCCAAGATACTAGCAATTTTTTCACAGAATTTGATCCCAACCATCAGTATAATACCCATGGCAGCCGAAAATAAACCACCTCCAATGTGTTCCAAGACTACAACTCTTCTCCAACTTGATTAAGGAATCACAAAAGGAAATCGATTGAACTTAGATGGTTTGAGGAATTTGGGACCAAGAAAATTGATCAACCAGTGACAAGAATACTTCATCAGGACTGTTGACATGGTATCCCACCAGGTTTTTCCAGAACTTCTCTGATTGAAGCAACTTAGGGATTGCATTAAGGATCAGAGACTCAGTTCCAAAGCTTGAGAGCAAAATAAAGATCCAAAAAATGAACTGAGGCTATAATTAATAATACAGAGATACTTTCTTCAATTTATTGGTTAACGCACAAATGATTCAGTCAAGGTCTAACTTCAACAGAACTCAGTTTTCTTGAAATAAAAACTTTGTTCACTCTTTAAGTTCCTCTGAGGAAATTTTGTTCTTCCATTCCACTGAAAAAGAGGCAAAACCCTCATTTCAGGCTTGATCATGTTTTATCTCCATTAAATTGTTTTCTTTAGCATCCATTGAATCAGCAAAAATTGTCCCAAGGAAATCTCATTGCACCACATGTGAATCATCTGGGAAAGATGCCACTTAGCTAAATGCCTTCAACATGATCCATCCACTTTGTTCTTGGCATCTGTGGTAGAGATTGCTGGTATTGATTCTGATAGCTTGTTTGTTTTTAATTCTTTGGAAAATCCCTACCCAGAACCAAAATTTTCCGTAACCATAATCAACATACGAGGTCAAAAGTAATGTTCCAACTGACCTTGTATTTTTCGATCTGATGACAGATATTCCATGTTGCAGACTAGTGTTTAGCATGTGTTCTCTTCACCAATAGTCATTGCAGGAGCAGTGTCCTTCTCGGAAGTGATGAAAGCGGATGCGATCTCTAATGATCACCTCTCGATTATAAACCCCAGAAAGTATCTTTGCAAAATTGTGGCAATCAACACATATCCGGATGTTCTTTGCCACTCTTATGGTTGTACCTGGTGGCGTTGCAAGAACTCCAAAAGCAATGGCCAACTTCTCACTGTGATAAGATAAAGTAATCTGCTTTTCTTCTGCACCCAAATTGTGCAACTCTGATGTTATTTCAGCAACATAACCTGCAATTTTCAGTTGCTTTCCAATCTCATCCAGCATCTCATATATTTCCCTCTTTCGTGGATGTGAAATATCATCAGCAAGGAACTCATGTATTTCTCCTTTCAACTCAATGGTACTACAACCAGGGGTAGTTTGAATTTTTTTTTCCTTCATCAATTTCCTCACTTCTATCACCTTCTCCCAGTCATTCACCGAAGAATACAAATTCAATAGCAAAACATAATCCCCAGCTTCTAGAGCCTTAAATTCAATCAAATGCTCAATTACCCGTTCTCCTAGGGAAGTGTGGCGATGAATTCGGCAAGCCCCAAGAAGAGTCCTCCATATAGTAGCATCTGGCTTGATGCCCATTGAAAGAATAATCTGGTAGGCCTCATCAAGCAGACCGGCACGGCCCATAAGATCAACCATGCACCCATAATGGTGGACATTAGGCACTATCCCAAACTCCTTGATCATGTAATCGAAAAACATCCGACCCTCATCAAGCAACCCGGAGTGACTGCAAGCAGAAAGAACACCTGTAAAAGTCTGATCATCCGGGGTAACACCCACCCTCTGCATCTCTCTAAAGGCTTCAATAGCATCTCTTCCATGCCCATTACTCGCCAAACCCGAAATCATTGCACTCCAAGAAACTACATCCTTCTTGCCCATTCCCTTAAATACATTGTAAGCCTTATCCAAACATCCACACCGTGAATACATCGCTACAAGCGAATTACAGAGATTAACAGCATTAACAAATCCATGTTCCTCAACATATTTATGAACCCGCTGACCAAATTCCAAAGCATTCAAATTAGCACAAGCCTGAAGTACAAGCAAACAAGTCACTTCATCTGGCTTATACCCACATTGCGAATTTTGCATCATATCAAACACAGTCAAAGCATTACGTGTACGGCCATTACGAGTATAGCAAGAAATCAACACATTCCAAGCAACAGTATCTCTGTGACACATCTCATCAAACACTTTGCAAGCTTCATTACACTTCTCACCAGATGAATAAAATTCCATCAAAGTAGTAAGCAAAAGGCTATCGGATTGATGCCCATCTCTTAATATCCTAGCATGGATCTGTAACCCGCCTAAAAATGAACAACTCTTAATACAGGACTTCGTAACAAATGAAGAAGTTAATGGGTTTGGACGTAAGGTTCTTCTTAGCATTTCCCGGTACAATTCAAAGGCCATTCCTGGTGAGTTATTGCTCATTGAATAAGCTCTGATCACTGTGTTAAAGTGGGGAACATTGGGATTCAATATTTGAGTAAAGACACTATGGGAATAGTAGATATCACGCAAAGACGAGAGTGCGATATGGGATAAGAAGCAGAGAGAAATATTGGGGTTTTGAAAGAGGGATGTACGGACGAGATGGGCATGGATTTGGAGTAAATGAGTCTTTTGTGTACATGATTTTATGAGGGAAATTAGTGTTTCTTCTTTATGGGTATTTGAGAATTGTTGTGCTTGGTGTGATTGGAGTTGATTTCGTTGATTGGACTGTGTGATCGTTGGGTTGTTTGGTGAGTGAGGATGAGGCTGGTCATGGTGAAGCTGAAGAGCTTCAGAGGCGAAATGGAGGTGGGGATTGAGGGAGGAGAGAGAGGGAAGGTGGGAGTGAAGATGGTGTACAGAAATTACTCTCATTTTGTGTGTTTAATTTCAGTCTCAGTCGCATCAATGGTGGTTGGACAGTCTAGTATCACCTAGCAAGCTAATAACGGTTGGCTCAAATGTAAGAAGTTGGCAAAAAATTTTGAATTACCGTTATGTCAAGCTATCAATACGTTGGGGTCCGTTGTTTCTTTTCTCACGAACATCAAACTTGCGACTTTTAAGATTTCACAGTAAATGTTGTGGTCATCAGACAAGTCGCTAATCTCCCTTTCTTACGAATAGAGTAAGGGGCTGTATGGTAAAGGGGTAAGAGGGTACGAGGGCTTGATAAGATGGATTTGAAAAAAATAGTTTAAATCTCCCATAAATCTCATATTTGTATAAAAATTTCAGTCTCGAGTTTTTAAGTCCAATCTATAGCTGGCCCAAAATTAAACTCATGATCATGGGTTTTGTCAAACCTAAGGAGGGGGTGGGTTTCGAAAGATGGGTAAGGGGTTAAGGATCCAAAAGATAATTGTACATCTTAACATGAGTATGAATTGGATTGATTAAGAGTAAAATAGTCATTTATATGATAAATAGTTATTAATAAGAGTAATACTATTTGGACCTAAAAATCTGACATAATTTGCTGACATACTGATAGGGGTGTCCATGGGCCGGGTTACCCGGCCCGAAAAAAATAGGCCCGAAGCCCGATAGGCCCGATAGTTGGCCCGCCCGAGTCCGAGCTCAATATCCTTTAAGAAAGGGCTTGAGTTTACCCCTAAACCCACTACCCGGCCCGAAAGCCCGGCCCAATAACCCGCCCACATACCCGAAGCCCGAAGCCCGCCCGAAGCCCGCCCGAAGCCCGCATACCATATATATATATACATATCTATACTAATAATAAAAGTACACTATTAAGAAAAACTTTTGATTTACTACTTTAACTCTAAAACAATATATAAAGACAATACTAGTCTTATTTAATTTAGAACTCATATTAATAAGATTAGATTGATGTTAAACTTTTAATTGGACAACTTGACTAACACAAGTCACAATACTAACATTATTAATATGGAATTTATATTAATAAAACTTCATTAATATTACACATAGTCAAGCCTTTCATATTCTTTCTTTTAAAAGACAAAAATGAATTGTTAAAATAATTAAATTTATTATTATTTATATCTAACTATTTTCATTAATTGATGACAAGTTTCTGAATTTTCAAATGAAATTGCATAAATGCACTAGAGTTTTATTTAATATAAGATTTATTTCAATATAATTTGGATAATATTATCAAACCCTTACTTTTCATTTTGTTTTCTTCTATATTTTAGTTTTAATAAATCCTCTTTAGTTATGTTTATTGGTAATACTAGAAACCATTTTATTTGTATCAATTATCAATGCTACGAATATGTTCAATATTACATTAAATTACTTATTACAACTTAACTTTTTAAATTTGTTCAACCAATTTTTATAATTAAATGACCACCATAACTTAAATAGTTCGGTTCCAAAAGGCCCAACAAAGCCCACCCAAACAGGCCCGCCCAGAAAGCCCGCCCAATAGGTGACGGGCTGGGCTGCGGGTAGCTTATCCCTACCCGAGCCCGGCCCGGCCCGGCCCGCCACTCGCCCGAGTACGGGCTTGGGCCTACACTACCCAAGCCCGGCCAGAAAAAAAATTTCACGCGCCAAGCCCGGTCCGGCCCATGGACAACCCTACATACTGATGTGGCTTCATAGGAATCATTTGGATCAACTCCAAGTTCCAATGTTTGATGGGGTCTACAGTGAATCCAAAGGTCACAGTGAATTAGGTCAGTAAATTAGGTCCCAATAGCATTGCTCTATTAATAACTATGATATATCCGTAAATCTTACATGTGTATGTGTTACATATCAAACATGTGTATGAACCGAATTGAATGTTGAATTCTATCTTTCCAAAGAGGGGTTTGGGTTTGGAGAAGTCAATTCAAACCCCTCCCTAAAATTCATCCAAACAAGCTCTAGGTGTCATAAAAGAGTAATTTTATTTTTTAATATCACTCTCTATCATTGGATTAATAATGTCTCACTATTAATTGGGGTACGTTACCAATTCTAATGGACCCTTATTTAGATTTTTATACTTGTCCAGTCATAGTATAGATTGATTGTAATACTATCTCACCATACTATTGATACACCATTAGTGTTGAAGGATATACAACTTTATTTCATCTTCGGATGAAAAGAAAAGGCATACTTTGGAGATCCTAATGTGTAACTAACTTCTCTTTCTTACCAAAATAATTTGTAACTTCTCTTAGATATAAACCCCTAGTTACTGCTGTAAGATGAATTCGATTCCATCATCCCCATAAGCTTCTTCTTCTTATAGTTTGCCTTGAAACATGCTTGTCTGAGCCTCTTAGTTTTCTCTTCAAGTTGCTTATCTGGTATCTTCTCCATTAAATTCTTCTCTTGCTCCAATATCTCTAGGGCCCCTCTCACCTTTTCTTCAGCCTCTTCTCCTTCCTTCTTCCCCAATTCCTGCAAAACCTATAGTCTCTTAAATCATCACTTTCTATATATGTTGTACATAATCAGTTATACATGGGCCTGATAATTATAGACAAGTTTCACGGACTCGACGCAAAAATGAAATCGAAACCAAATTAGTGAGTTTGAGTTTAGTTTTAACGGGTTTGGTTGTAAAAATAGTTCCCCAAGAACCTAACTAAACACAATGTATTCACGACGCAAATTTAGCTTTAGAGATTAAAAAAGAGTCGGACATGAGTTAAAAAAAAATTTATACATGACTTAAGCATGATATGTACTAATAAATAATAAAAACATATACGATTAGTGAACCACACTATTTCATTTAATGTATTGAAATACCATGGTCCATTGAATCCACGTAGTATTTTATAATTAACTAGTGATACTGATAACGTAATATCACCGATACATTTAGTGAGAGTACCTGCACATTAGTGATTAGGGTTTGGAGGCTCATCAACTTCCTGTGAGGCCACCTACGAATTCCCAACTCCCTACACCTTTTCTTCAAAAGAGTCAACCCAACGTTTAGCTCCTTTGCTGCTTGTGTTATTGGCATGTAGAAGTACTGAGATATTGTTTTTCGGGACAAACTTTTAGAACTTCCATTCTTATCTTCTCTGCACCTCTTGACCTTCTCTCCTTCAGACTCTTCAGGGGTTTTCACTCTATTATCACACAACAATAGCTGGTTCTCTGGCTTGATATAAGCACTTATTTCATTCCAAACACCCAACCCACTTCCAAAACCACAAAAGAAATCCTCTGCAATAACAGGTTGAAGAGTCAAATTGTAGTTCTTAAAAAGCAAGATCAATCCTAAAATATTACAATCTTGTTTCTTCGTAACTTCATCAGATTGAATCGTAACTTCTACTACAAGAAAATAGGTTTTTGTCGGTGTTTTCACCCTTATTTTGTTGTAATTTTCAGTATAACACAAAAAATAACTGTTTAATACCATGGTGGTTAGTATCGGATAATATCACCTTGGAAGTCATATTGGGGTGGTACAAGATCCAAAGATGTATAAAGAGGATCATTTTGATACATCTCCATCCATGCTGAAGCAGTCTCTTGTATTGGAAAATCAAGTTGACAATCAAATGCCGAATATCCACTTCAAATTACAACACAAATATGTTAAAAAAAAATTTAATCTTCATAAACTAGTAGTCCCTGAGAACTTGTATAAATCATGAGTACAAAACCCTAATGTTACCTGAAATCTATTGGAGGCAGTTGGCTTGGAAATGAGAATAACTCTTCATCTTCTTCAGGAGTCATTACTTCATCTCTTGACCAACCCTTAAGCGACTGATTTCCCATGTTTAGAGATCTAGAGAGAGAGAGAGAGAGAGAGAGAGAGAGAGAGTTATTTTTCTGGTTTTTTGGAGTACCTAATGACTGAGTTGCCACTTTGCATGGAATGAAGCAAATATACATAGACTGAGGAGGAAATATTCAAGACTGATGAGAGATGGATACATATGGGAGGAAGAAGATTAGCTATAAATGAACGTATGTGAACGTAATTAGAGCAATTATCATGTAGGAGGTCGTGCACGGTCACATTTATTAAACTGGCCTACTCATGCATATGTGTGTGTATATATATATAAATGTGTGTGTAATTGTATTTATCTCTATGGCCTCAAGGGCGGAGCCAGGATTATGTTCTAGTGAGGATAAAAATATAAACGAAAAAGATTAATCAATTGGTATAAAAAATTCTCCCCCACCTCCAATAATAAGGATTAATAAATTTTGCAGATTTTTTTTTTTTAAAGTTCAACTATGAGTAATATATTAACATAATTTATATAAAAATAAATCAATTCAGCATTTAACAAAATATGAACAAACAAGAACAATAATTTTTTTAGTGACAAATTTCAACTCAACTATATATTAAAGAGAAATACAACGATATTGTTTAAAATCTCAAAAATCGTTTATAACTAATCAATTATACGATAAATTTCTGAACAATTTCCTTTTAACCTTTTTCAGAAATTAATATTTTTAGAAGGGTTATGTTGTTTTAAATATCAAAAATGTCTATAATTAATCAATTTTATGATAAATTTGTAAGTAATTTTTAAATTTTGTTGAGAAATTGATATTTTTGGAAGGGTATAAATGTCCATAACTTATCATTTGCATCTATTCGTATGTTATTATACAATAATATTAAAAAATAGGAGAAATTGTATTAAATAAGAGAGATATTGTATTTGGCTAATATATATAATGAGTTAAAGAATCACACATCCTTTTTACTACTTATTTTAATAAAAAAAACAATTGTTTTAGTAGATTAGGAGAACAAGTTAACCACTAACTTATTGAAGACAAAAAAGACTAGGGCCACTATTTAAATTTTCAAAAATTTTAGGGGGGACAATGAGATAAATTGAACATAAGTTTGTTGTCATATCAATTTATATAGTTAACCCATCAAAAGTCACCAATACATGTTGCTCTGCCCCTGTATGGCTTACTTAATTGATCTTTGTGGATGTTTTTATCTTTTTCATGGGTGTTTTTATTGCTGTTGTGGTAACTAATTTTATCATTTTTTCCAGTACCACAACAGTTGTAAAAACACTCACCGTTGATGCTTTGAGACGAGTTTTGGCATAGTAGTAAAATTACTATATTATAATTCGAGTGTCAAGAGTTCAATTCATGGAAATAGTATTTATGTAAGTAAAATAAAGTCTTATATATCTAACTCTTCTCAAATCATACACGAGATTACTTAAAAATCAGAGCTATGCAATCCATGCTTTTCCTTGGCCTAATAATCTTCCTGTAGAAGTGTAACGCACAAATTTTTCTTACAAAAGTGGAAATTAAAGCATTCATTAGTAATTATTCATTAAGGACAGTTACTACTTCTCTTCATTGCCAATGACTAGTGCTGTGCTCTTTATGTTTTATTATTAGCATAAATTAAGGGGATAGGTTACACAACTAAGCTACTGATAATTGCAGAGCCAAGAAGATTAAAGCCTTTTAACCCACATTCATTATTTAGGTTTATGTGTTCTAACAATGTAATCCCGCTCGTCTTATGTTCGAGCTAACTGACCGCATAAAACCCAACTTTAATCGATTTACACGATGTACAAGTGATTACATACATCTAAATTCGAAAACCATTACATCGTATTTCCAAGATTACGATTTGGATTTAGCTATCCAATCTGCTTGTGATATGATTCGGATTATATATAAAGGTATGACAAAATTGAGTGAAAATTCATATGTAATTTACTAAAAACAACGAATTTTCGATTTTTAAGACTAAACATGTACTATAAGAATAAGATGCATTAGATATTTAAATCGGAGTTTTCAAATCGGATTCAAGTATGTCAAATCCAATGCGAATGAATTTATTAATTTTCTCAATATGAGATCATCTCCAAAATATATTACAATGGCGTATTTATGTATAATAGATGCCACTTGAATTCACGTACAACCTTGATTCTAAATTAATAGAGAAGTAGCAGTATGGGGAATAAAAACTGCTGAATTTTCAACATATATAAAAAACTTCATGTAATCCCAATGCAAAACACCACCAGCCATTACTAGTCAAAATTTGGATGGGATAACAGTTCAGCTAAATAAGTTTAAAAAAAAAAAACCTTACAGCATTTTATATTGGATATATATTATGAAATTATAAATCCAACTCCACTGCAGGTAAAACAAAGACCACTACCTCAGTTTCTCCACTTCCCCCCTCGGCCACGGCCACGGCTACGCCCACCTCCACCACCTTTACCTCCATGGCCTCCTCTAGTGCCACGTCCACCTAATGCCTTATTGACATCAGGTTTTATTAGCAATTCTTCTGGCAAGGGAAGTATGTGATCAACACACTTCCGAAAGCTGAAGTCATCGACAGACTCATCATCCCTAATGAGAAAGAAGCAGCGACTGTTATACTGAGGATGGTATCTGACTTGGAAGGCCCGAATCCCTTTACCAATCTTTTTCTCTGGCTCCAAATAACCAATCTTGATCAACTCCAGTAACACCATGTACTCATACTGTAAGTACATAAAAAAGCAAACAAGTGAGCAACAAGAATCTGGAAACTTAAAAACATTATTATGCGATCAAGTCCTGCTAATTTCGTGTAACACGTGGATCCAATTTAAGGTGCAACTTGATGCAGCTATGCAGTCATCACTTGATTGAACGTCAGATCAAGTTTAACAAAGCAACACGAATAAAAGCTAAAACCATGGCTTTGTAGAGGAAATTTAAGAAACAAGCAATGAAGGAACTTCTTACAGTAAGTCTATGAACAAGCAGCATAATAGGTGCCACAAAGCAGAGTTTGCCACAATAGTTCTCATTGCTACTTTAATCAAGAGAATGTTCCATAAGATAGCAAGGGTAATGAGAAAATATAAGCAATCAAGCAAAGTAAATTTTAGTTAAAAGGCGTGTCATAACAATGCAAATGTGAACACTCTCAAATTACAGGGGAAGAAATCAAAGTTAATAGGCTGCTTTAAATGATCAAAATCTTCCACTATTGCAAATTTGCAATGAGTAAAACTTATTTGCAAGGTATTGAAGCCCATACCTCACCTCGTGCCTTGGCCTCAGGAAACCTTGCCAATTTAGTCAGGGGCGGAGCTACCTTCAAGGTTTGGGGTGCACTTGCCCCCACTGACTTTTCAATACGCTTTTTATATATGGTGTGAAAACAACAAAACTCTATTCAACATAATACATTGTCCCCTTTAATTTTTTCAAAATTTATAAATGACCCTAGTCTTTTTCCTTTTATGTGACATGGTAATGTTCAAATTTATAGAAACCTAGCTCCACCCCTAAATTTAGTGCGCTTGTGCCTTAAAGAACAATAAGGCAAACAGCTGACATGAAGTCAAAAATGATGGCAAATATCCGATCAGACATAGGTTTAGAATTAAAAAATGCAGAATTCGACTGAAGTTGCTATTACTGGTAGATAAATAGATATCCATTGCTGGGAATTTAAATTTGATCTCCTTCCACACCTCATAAGCCGAAGCTACTTCAGTATAACTGTATAAGAACCCATGTTTTTTCTATTCATTACCCAGTTTGGTGATTGATAGAAGGACCTACCCTTTGACATTATTTGCACAATGCAGCTGCTCTCATCACATTCAAATCTACAACCTTGTCATTAACCCAAGCATTACAATTTATACAATTGCACTAGGTAATGACCCTTTTGGATAATACTTGTCCAGTTATTATACTTATGCTAATCCCAAATATAATCCAGGCAAATTCGATATTTAAGACTAATACAGAATAAGAAAGTCAAAAAAAAATCACATCCATAAATAACAAAATTGAAATATTTACATATGAAATAGTACCTTGTTCACATTGAGATTGGGAGGCCAGTGTTGAAGAAACTTGTAGAAATAATCAAACATCTCAACAGACGACCCGAAACTCTTCGGACCCACACCAACTTGACCCGATTCCTTTTTCTCGTCATCAACACCTTCGATTCGACTTTCCTCTTCCACAGACTTATCCACCTTCTGCTTCTTCGATTCACTATTGTTCTCTGCTTCTTCTCCTTCCTCTCTGTCGCGTTTTGAGTTCGACTCGCCATTCACGGCCGGTTCAGCGCTAACTTGAGTTGACTCGGATGGGTTTGGGGCCTCGAGTTCCATGTCTTGAGTGGTTGAGCTGTCTCTCTGTGGCTCTGTGCCGGTTTCGGGGACTTCGATTACTGGTTCGGCTTCAGCCATAGAAGAGCTCCTCCTCCTATCTCTGCATGTATTGTAAAGAGAGACTGGGAGAGAAAACCCTAGTCTAAATAACCCGTGTTATCTTTTCCTTTTCTTTTTTTTGGGACTAAATCCCCTAAACTTTCAATTATTCTAATTTATTCTCTAAATTATGTAATTTATTTTAATTGATCCTTAAGATTAATAATCGTCAAATGAGATAAATTAATAATTAATCTTAATAGAATCTACATCATTTAACAGTTAATCTTAACAAAATTTGTCTTAATTATCAGTTAATATTGATTAAAATAAATTACGTAATTCAAGGAATAAATTAGAATAATTGAAAGTTTAGGGGATAATATGAAATAAAATTTATAGTCAGGAATATTTATGAGATTTATCTTTTTTCTTTTATATTTGAAAAAACATTATATGTTTGGGCCCTAAACTATATCATGAATTTCAAACCCACTCTTATTTTAGCTTGGGAGTAGGTAAGGAAGGGAGTGGCTCTTAATTTTATTTGAAAATTCAGTGTGGGTGAACATATATTTGTGATATTCCCATTCATGGGTAGAACCAAGTTATGACCCAACTCCCTCAAGTTTTGCAAATAATACGTTATACCCTTATACTTAGGCTTTTGATTATATCTTGTATTACCCTTCAAATTCTTAAAGTAACACTTTATGCTCTTTAAATTATAATCTTAATTTTATTTTATACCCGACTATTTCTTTGACCATTAACTATTCAAATTGTGAGATCTTACATAAATTCTTAAATTTTGCTCTTGTTCAAAATCGTAAATTTTTTACTATTTTTACAAAAAAACAGAGTAGAATAGAATTTATAATAACTTGAAAAAATAGTTCTTTCTGGTCTTATAGGGCAATGGCGTCACCAAAATCCTATTTAGAGCACTCTATCACTCTCAATAACATGCAAATTACCCAACATTATTCTCGTTCATATACGTAATCGTCTGTTATGTTTGTTTTGTTTAATGAGGCTGCGATGTTATAGGGAAAATGATGGCAGATGCAACATTAGATCCCTCAGGTTTGATGGTCCGGTGGCAATTGCCATTGCAAGTGCCTTTGCATTGTCGGTGGCAGTGTTTATTACTGTCAATGTTTTCCGATGGCCATGTGAATCCGGCGGTGACTTTTGGAGTGGCCGTTGGGCCAAAGCAATTTTAGAATTTGATGGTGTTCGAAATCGATTGGACCTAGTTACAGAACGGACTGGGATGTGGTCCAGAGAGTATGTGAATATGTGTAGGCGATAGAAAGTGTGCTAAGTGTTAAATGTAAGATGAAGACAACAATATGAGTGGTTCACCTTAGCCGAAAGACTAAGGTTATATCCACTGTAAAGGAAACTCTTGCTCCTTGGGAAAGAAGATTGATGTTACAAGGTATTTGGCTGGAAACCTTTTATAGAATATTCCCTAAGTTATTGTTGGGTGGTCTCTCCCTTATTTGTGTGGTATCGTTAGTTATTTATACATCCCGTTCTTAGGGTTTCGTGTTGAGTCATTTTCTTGTTGATTTTGTGGTCCCTTCTTTGTAGGGGTGCAACTTGGGCGGGCTAACCCGAGTCCAACCCGAAAAAATTAGGGCTTGAGTTAGGGTTTTTAATACTTGGGTTGGGCTTGGGTTAAAAAACCTCAACCCGAAATCAATTTGGGCGAGCCTCGGGTTGAGCCATCGGGTTCACGGGTTGAACCCGAATTACTACTATATAAATACAATTTTATCCTAGGGTTAATCTCAAGTCTACTCCTCTGCTGCGCCTCCCCCAGGACCCTCACTCATTCTCAGTCTCTCACTCTCACTCTCAGATCTCAATTGTTGGTTGTTAATTTAGGTGAATATTATGTAATATATGTATAAGGTTTAGACCAACAAGCCTATTTTGGGCTCAACCCGATCTCAACTCGAATTGAACCTGTAAAGTAACCCGAAATCAGTCCGAAATCATTAACCCGAATTCAACCCGAACCCGCCCGAATTAAACTCGGGCAGTGCTTGGGTTGAGTCCATCAACCCGAGGTAGGGTTAGGGTTAGGGTTAGGGTTAGGGTTGAAGCTTATATACCTAGGGTTGACTGTCCAACCCGCCCGAGTTGCACCCCTACCTCTTCGTTTGTCTTGTTGTTGGATCTGTCATATCCTTGATGCTTTTCTGCACCAACTACGCATCAACCGGAATACGTGAGTCATTTCTACTACCGGTGGATATTCGTTCATTAGGATTGTCAAGTATTGTCCCATGTCCATGTGTCGCGGTGCAACTCTTAGTGAATAGCCTGGTGTTGTGCTCCCATTTCCCGAGCTGATACCTATACTGAGTTTGTTGATGTTGAGCTATCACCTATTTTGAGTTGGTTTATTGCAGGCTTCTATGGAGCTGAGCCGCAGTTCAGCTCGGGCCCAATAAACGTTCTCTAGATGAGGCGCTTGGGTCATCTTAAGTGAGCCCAAAAAGTTTTGGACTTTGGAGGAGGCCCAGGTTTGAATCTATTATAAGTTCTTTGAAAGTTGGTACACCTAATTAGACTTAATTGTAAAAAAGTACATAGAATAAAATATTTTGGAAAAAAGTACACAGCTGAAATACAAAGACGTAAATGCCCATTTTTAAATTTTCTTTCCTAAAAACTTTAACAATACATTTATTAAGCGCTGAAATTTAGGGTCTTTTAATTCAAAATATCTTATCTTTAATGCACCTTGATTCATGCAAATTTTTTTTTGGAAAGTGATTTTATTTTCAAATTATATTTATGCATTAAATATTTACAGAATATATCACTTATTTGAATTTCAAAATTTGTTAATATCCGAACTCCATAATAGTGTAACAAAAACAGTGTAACAAATACACTGTAAAAAAGACAGTGTAACAAATACTGTAACAAAAACAGTGTTCAGTAGTTTTGTCTATGTGATAACAAATTCAAAACGGAGATGGACTGTTTTGAATGAAATTATATGAAAATATATGTTTGACAAAATATAATAGTACAATATTTTGTGTAAATGGTTTGTTACACTGTTCGGATATTAATATTGATGAGGATAGGTTTTTGGGCCTGGGCTGCCATTACGACCAAGCCCAAGGACCTCCACACTGGATGAGGACTCCAAAGCCCAAAAAGGGAATGGTCCCAACCGGCCCAAATTCGATTCTCAGCCCACGACCTAGGTTAAAGCCTGTTGCACCACGCACGCCCAGGACAAGGAAAATCGGCTCTGATTTCTCAGAGTTACTCCCTGCAAAAACAGAGAGAGATGGTGCCGAATGAACCCAGGTGGTCGTGGGAACAGTACCACCGGCGGTCAGAGCAGCTTGCAGGGAAAGGACGAACGGTCCCCACAAGATCAAGAAAAGGAAGAACAAGAACGGCCAACCCTAAGAAAGAACGCGATATAAATAGAATAGTAGAAGCAAGTAGGGAAAGAAATGAGAAAAAAAGGGGAATTCCTGAGCCTTCTTCCTCGCCTTCTACCTGGTGTTTTGCCCAGAACCCTAGAACAGTCACAACCGAGAGCATCGTTTACGGCCCTGCGCCTATAATTTCCTTGTAATCTGTTGAAATCGATATACACAATCAAGGAGCAAGAGCCTCCATTACAGTGGACGTAGCCCAAGTCCTTTGGCTAGGGTGAACCACTTACATCAGCTGTCCATCATTGCCTAACTTCAATTTCCTTAAAACCCATTCCATAAAACCCAAAAACGCCAGATTGGCTTGGGCCTGGGTGATTGTTTCCGAGGCATCATCAGTTGGCGCCGTCTGTGGGAACGATTTTCATCGTTTCCTTGTGAATCTAATCTATTTGATGGTCTCTACTCAGAATATGAGTAAAGCTCCTGCCAATCCCCAAGGCCACCATAACCCACCGGAAAACTTTTCGACGCACATGGAGGACGTTGAGGGTCACCCCCCAGCGACGAATCTCCCCCCGCTCAACGAACTGGAAACTTACCATAGAACTACAATACAGCTGATGAAACAGAATCAGGAGCTGATGGATTGGATACAAACTCATCAGCTCCCTCTCCCCCGATTTCCCCCGGCTCAAGAAGAGCCTCCTCCCATCCAA
This sequence comes from Ilex aquifolium, assembly GCA_951799425.1. Classification (NCBI taxonomy): domain Eukaryota; kingdom Viridiplantae; phylum Streptophyta; class Magnoliopsida; order Aquifoliales; family Aquifoliaceae; genus Ilex; species Ilex aquifolium. Next base: position 20,472,641 of record OX637410.1, read on the forward strand.
GAAGAGCACGACGCCGCTCCCCCGCTCCAAGAACGCCAAGCTCCACCCAACGGGGTGACTGAGCTCCATGAGCGCAGCCATTCTGGTGAAAATCATCGGAGAAGACATCCCGAAGAACGTGACGACGAAGCTCACAGTAGGGCTAGGGCCACCTACCAAGAAGATAGGCCTTACCCCCAGAATGTAAACGACCAAGCCTGGGAGCAAGAAATCCGTGAGCTCCAGCGAGAGCTAGGCGATATGAAAAAAGTAGTTAAGGGGCGAACCCCCGACACCATGGACGCCCTGGTACAGCAAACGGAGTCACCGTTCACCCCAGAGGTCCTCCACTTTCCTCTCCCCCAAAAATTTTGGACCCCCTCGATAGAAGCATTTGACGGAATCAAAGACCCCGTAGACCATCTGAACCTGTATAAAAACCAGATGGAGCTTCAAGGATACGCGGACCCTATCCGCTGCCGGGCTTTCGCCATCACCCTCAGAGGGTCAGCCATAGCCTGGTTTAACCAGATACGACCAGCGTCGATTTCATCTTTCAGAGAACTGTCCATACAGTTCGTATCCCACTTCATCGGGGCAAGGACTTATAGGAAGCCGTCCTACCACTTACTGAGCGTCAAACAGGGACCCAACGAGTCCCTCCGAAGCTACGTACAACGCTTCAACCAGGAGTGTTTGAAGGTAGAAGGCGTGGACGACAAGTTCGCGCTGACCACCTTCATGTCCGGACTCGGGGTTCAATCCAAGGACCTTCTCTTCTCGATCGCCAAAAATCCTCAAGCCACTATGGCCGAGGTACTGGCGAAAGCCGAGAAATACATAAACGGCGAGGAAGCCCTCCGCCTGAAAGGGAGTACGACGAGCATAGACGGAGTGAAGAAGAAGAGGGATCACAGTCCCAAAAAATGAGAAAAGACGCGACCGATCTCCGAGGAGGGACCGCTCCCCAAGAAGAGGGACAGAGCCTTCTCCCAAGAGGAAGGGGAACGTTCGAGACCGCCTGGGACCTCCTCCCCAGGAACTGCAACAGCGGTATGTACCAGCACGGCTCCCACCCCTCGTCACCTCGATAGCCCAGGTCCTTCACGAGGTGCAGAACGAGAGGTTCGTCTGATGGCCTCCCTGGATAAAGTCTGATCCCAGCAGGCGGGATGCCACCAAATACTGCGATTACCACAAAGACACAGGCCACGAAACAAATGACTGCATTCAGTTGAAGAAGGAGATCGAATACCTAATTCAGAGAGGCCATCTGCGCCGCTACATCGCAGGGGAACAGAGAGCACAAAACAATCAAGGGCGAGAAGCCTGAGCTGTCGCTGAACCACCGCAACATCAACAAGCTATCGGAGAGATCCGAGTCATCTCCGGGGGTTTCGCTGGCGGAGGCGAATCAAGCTCGGCTCGGAGAGCTCATGCCAGAAGAGCCCGGTCAGAAGACTTCCTCACAGTCCAGACTGTCAACAAAATGCCCCGCCTAGACGTGGAGATCACCTTTTCAGATGCAGACCTGGAAGAATGTCAACACCCCCTTGACGACCCTTTGGTCATAAAAACGATCATAGCAAACAAAACCATACATCAGGTGCTTGTCGATAACGGTAGCTCGGCAGATATCATCTTCTTAGCGGCCTTCGAGAAGCTCGGAATAGAGAAATCGAGATTGGAACCCGTGAAAACCCACCTCTTGGGATTCTCGAGAGAAAGAGTTCTGCCAGTCGGATCTATATCACTTGACCTCACCATAGGAGATCCGCCCTGCCAAGTCACCACCACCACCCGCTTCCTAGTGGTGGACGCCCCGTCTGCCTACAACGTCTTGTTGGGAAGGTCATCCCTAAACTCCATTAAGGCGGTGCCTTCTGCGTATCATCTGGTGATGAAATTCCCGACAGAGAGTGGAGTTGGAGTGGTGAGGGGAGACCAACGCCTCGCCAGGGAGTGCTACGTGGCGTCCATGCGGCAGAGAGAGGTGGAGTCGGTCCAGCTGGAGGACTTGGACATGAGGGATGAGGTGGAAGCCCGACCTGCCCCCTTGGAACAGTTGGAGCCAGTGCAGCTGGGTGAGGACCCGGAGCACGTAGTCTTTGTGGACTCCACGCTGTTACCAGTCATCAAGGAAAAACTCATCTCCTTCCTAAAGGAAAACGCTGACGTCTTCGCCTGGAAGCAAGAAGACATGGAAGGGATAGACCCCACCGTGATCGTACACCGCCTCAGTGTAGATCCTAACTGCAAGCCGGTAAGGCAAAAGAGGAGGAGCTTCGCGCCGGATAGACAGAAGGTAATCAACGAAGAAGTAGCCTAACTGTCTCGCGCCAAAGCCATCAGAGAGGTCGATTACCCGACCTGGTTAGCCAACGTCGTGTTGGTAAAGAAAGTAAACGACAAATGGCGACTCTGTATCGATTTTACCGACCTCAATCGAGCCTGCCCAAAGGGCAGTTTCCCGCTGCCTTGGATCGACCTCATAGTCGACGCGACGGCCGGCCATGAGCTCCTGAGCTTCATGGATGCTTTCTCAGGATATAATCAAATCCGGATGGACCCAAACGACCAGGAGAAGACCTCGTTCGTCACAGAGCAGGGGATCTTTTGCTACCGAGTAATGTCATTCGGACTGAAGAACGTGGGAGCCACCTACCAGAGGTTGGTCAACCGGATGTTCCGAGAGAAGCTAGGCTCGACCATGGAGGTGTATATAGATGATATGCTCGTGAAATCACTCAAAGCCGAGGCCCACATCCAACACCTCAGGGAGTCGTTCGAGATTATGAGAAAGTACCGAATGAAGCTGAACCCTGCAAAATGCGCCTTCGGGGTGTCGGCTGGAAAATTCTTGGGCTTCATAGTTAACAGTCGGGGCATTGAGGCGAACCCGGAGAAGGTCAGAGCAGTCCTCGAAATGAAGCCCCCCACCACCACAAGAGAAGTTCAACGTCTGACTGGAAGAATAGCAGCGCTCAACAGGTTTGTATCGTGTTCCAGCGATAAATGCCAGCTTCCCCGGGGGACACGCCACTAACTGGGCTATGGAACCTGCGCAAAACTGCAGGGGACACGACAACGTCAGGGGGGAACTCGAAGCGCCTCGCAAGGAGCTGAGCCTCGTCCCCGTCGATTTCGCTGACTTCGACGTCACCAAAAATTCGCCCCATAACATCAAAGGGAGAAGAGGAAGTAGCCATGGACGCAGAAAGTGAAGAAGTGGTTTTCTTAGAAGCAGCGGGGAAGGAGACGTATGTCGCAGTAGGAAATAGGAAACCTCTCTCAGTGAAGAACAATCATTCCCCGGGGGGGCCTATTTATAGGTGCTAGAGGACAGACCTTATCACTGTCGCCTGAAGCAGTTAATGCACATCCCTCTCCATTAATGAGGGATACACGTGGCGGCGTGGGGGTTCCTTGGACACCACGATCGAGGTTTCACTAAACCCACTGACGGCGCACGTTCTCAAACGAGCGAAACCGTCGGACATCCAATACGGATGAAATGACGGGAAAAGACTAAGATAGCCCTAAGGAGCTTAAACGGCTCAAAAAAGAAAGCAAGGAGGTCAGGTCGATTTGGATAAGCTCAGCTAAGGATAAAAGCGCAGAAAAATCAACTCACAACGTCTAAAGCCATCAACGAGTCTACAGCGAAACGTCGCGCGATGATCATAAAAAGGGGGAAAACCATGAAATTTCTCATTTCAGCACTTAAAGCAGTTACAATAAGGCATTACACAAAGAAACAACTTGAAAAGTTACAAGGAAGATGGAAACAGCAGGAAGGCCCCGCATCGACTTCCAGAAACGATCCCTTCGTCACCACCTGCTTCCTCACCAGAAGCTCCGACCTGCGCGCCTAGCTCCTCCGTCGCTGCAACTTCGGGACCAGGCACCTTCTCGACACCAGGCCCCACGCCCTCATTAGGGTCAGGGGTTTCAGCCTCCTCCGCCGCCGCCGACGTCTTCTTAAAATCGAGCATAGGCACGAAGGGATCCAAGTCAAGGTCAGGATACGCCTCCTCGAGTTGATCCTGGAGATTAAGAAAACCCTTCACAAAGCTAGAGGCGCATTCCCTCTCGAGCTGCGAAACACGAGCCCTCAAAGATGACAGCTCGGAATCTCTGGCCCTAAGCTCCGAATCCTTCGCTATCAAGTCGGCCTCCGTGGTTTTGAGCTTGTCATCCTTTGAGTCCATGAGCTTGGCAAAGTCCTGAAGGCGGGCATCCATCTCATCATTGATCCTCTTCAGTTCAACTGCCTCCGAGGACAGAATCTTCACCTTCTCCTCGGCCGCCTCCTTGCTCACTGACAGGGCGACCATGGATTCCTTAGCCCTCGAGATCTCCTCCTTGTAGTGAAAGCCCAACATCTTCACACAAGCCAGCGACTAAGAAGGAAAAAGGTCAGTCAACACAAGTGGGACCTATGAAAGTCCCAGCAAAAAGAAATAGCAGAGATTGATAAAACTAAAGTTAGAAAATACCTCCGCCATGCCCCGAATAGCGCGATTCACCTTCCTATCAAAGGAAACTCGCATAGCCACCCTGGGATCAGACGTGGAGATCAGCTCAGACAAGGCGGCAACAGAGACCTCAGGGTCGCGAAGGAAGCCGTCCCCTTGCTCCTTGGACGAAGAAGGAGCGGTATCCACCTTCTTACTTCCCTGAGGGACAGAGCGAGGAGGTGCTGCCGGGGCATCTTGTTTCGAAGCTTCGCCCATAGATGACTTGACCCGAGGTCCCTCAACAGGGGGCGGGCGGGGAGCCACGTCCCCGTCGAGAGGAAGATCTACCTTCTCCTGTGCAGAAGGAACAGGTAAGAGCTCGGATACCGACTCACCTTTGGATAACGGTTGCGTGCCCTTCACCACCTTCCTTTTCTTCCTCGACTTCTCGGTATCCGAGAACATCGCCATTATCAAGTCTTGATTCATGGGAGAGGAGCAGGAGCTTGTTCAACAGGAGGCCCGAGCTCGTAGAGGGCTAGATTCTCGTCGGTTACCAAGTCAAAGAACGATTGCAAACCCAAGGCCTCGGCCCTAGCAACTCTAGCTGCCTCCTCGATCCCAAGGACGGGGCGATAATCTGCAAATCAGAAGTTAAGTCAGTAAAGGAAGAATAGCGAAAGAAAAAGATGCAGTCGAATTGAAGGGCCTTACTTATGTTCCTTAGAGCTCCCCAAAACCTGGGAATGAGAGGAACGTCCCCTGGTTTCCCGGAAAGCTCCCAAGAGTCACCTCTAACAAAGAAAAACTTGGGTTTCCACCCTTTGTTGGAAGAAGGAAGCCCGGTGATCAAATTCCTCGCTTTGACCCTTTTCGAAAAATAAAGGAAACCCGCGGAAGGGGAGGACTTAAGTTGAAAAAGAGAGGCAAATTCATTAATGGAGGGCTGAGAGTCGTTTCCGCTCTTCAACCAATGGACAAGGAATCCGATCAAGAGACCCCAGCCGTTTGGAGAGAGTCGGGGAGGATATATGTTGTAAAAAGCAAGAACGACCCGAATGAAAGGATGAACGGGGAACCGCAAGCCAGCACGGAAAGCGGACTCGTAAAAACAGACCAGGCCAGGGATAGAAGAATTACACCTCTCGTGTAACTCCGGAGAGTGTAAGAGAACGGAGTCAGGAAAACGATACTCTCGCGCTCAGTTCATCTAAGTCCTCATCACTGAGACAACTGGGAGTCGTGGCCGCACAGCAAGCGAGGTCGGCTTGATCTCGACGAACTCTTTTCCTAGGAGTTGGGGAAAGAGCCGGTTTGGATCTCTTAGTCTTTGACGCAACGAAAGAAGCAGGAGGAAGGGACGAAAGAGGACGAGCTTCTTCTATAAGGGCGGACCCAGAGGCAGAAGCTCCAAGAGCGGACCCAGACGCGGCCCTATCAACGGAACTACCGCTCTGGGAGCCTGAGGTACTTGCCTCGACTTCTTCGCCTACTCGATCCTCGGAATCCGATTCAGAAGAGGAAACGACCCACTTCCCCATCAAAGGTCCAGGCCGTAAGCCGGAGTGGAGGGAAGGCAAATGTAAAGCACAGTCCGTCAAAAATGGAGGTCTCAGACACCAACTACGAAGGAAGGACACCCTAAGCGAAATGGGATGGTCCACGAAGCACGTGAGAGGGGAGAGGTCGTCAGAATGATTCCTAAAGTAACTAAACCTCCATATCAAGAAGCGAAACCCAAAACCCCACCAGGGAGGGTCGAAGGGATCTAGATCGAGCAAGAATGAAGAAAGGAGGAAAGACGTACCTAGTTAAGGCGCTAGATGCAGAAAATAACCGGGGACGCAGAAACCCTAAGAGTCGCCTGAGAGTCTGAAACAAAGCAACCTGAGAGCCAAGGGAGGAGAGGGTAACGCAAGGAGATTCAAAAAACGCGAAAACAACACAGGCGAAGGAGCTTTCCCCACTTTATACAAAGCATTCAATGCCTTGATAGGCGAGGCGACAGGACTCGCCTCAGAAACCGTACCGTTGAGATTGCCCGATGGTGACACGTGTAAAAACCATCCCATCACAGCCGGCAAATACCAAAACAGCCCAAACCAGCGCAAAGCCGCCTGACCACGCTTTCCGCCACGTATGGAGACCATGAAGAACTCGGAAAAGACACTTCCTATCCCCAGGTCAGAGAAGACGTCATTCTCGTGACTAGGGGCTGGGGGGCAATTGATGAGGATAGGTTTTTGGGCCTGGGCTGCCATTACGACCAAGCCCAAGGACCTCCAGACTGGATGAGGACTCCAAAGCCCAAAAAGGGGAATGGTCCCAACCGGCCCAAATGCGATTCTCAGCCCACGACCCAGGTTAAAGCCTGTTGCACCACGCGCGCCCAGGACAAGGAAAACCGGCTCTGATTTCTCAGAGTTACTCCCTGCAAAAACAGAGAGAGATGGTGCCGAATGAACCCAGGTGGTCGTGGGAACAGTACCACCGGCGGTCAGAGCAGCTTGCAGGGAAAGGACGAACGGTCCCCACAAGATCAAGAAAAGGAAGAACAAGAACGGCCAACCCTAAGAAAGAACGCGATATAAATAAAACAGTAGAAGCAAGTAGGGAAAGAAAGGAGAAAAAAAGGGGAATTCCTGAGCCTTCTTCCTCGCCTTCTACCTAGTGTTTTGCCCAGAACCCTAGAACAGTCACAACCGAGAACATCGTTTACGGCCCTGCGCCTATAATTTCCTTGTAATCCGTTGAAATCGATATACACAATCAAGGAGCAAGAGCCTCCATTGCAGTGGACGTAACCCAAGTCCTTCGGCTAGGGTGAACCACTTACATCAGCTGTCTATCATTGCCTAACTTCAATTTCCTTAAAACCCATTCCATAAAACCCAAAAGCGCCAGATTGGCTTGGGCCTGGGTGATTGTTTCCGAGGCATCATCAAATGTAATTTGAAAACAAAACCATTTTCCAAAAAAAAATACGCATGAATCAAGGTGCATTAAATATAATTTGAAAACAAAATCACTTTTTAAAAAAAAATATGCATGAATTAAGGGAGGACATACAAATATGGAATATTAAAGTTCTCCCATAAAACTAAGAGATGTTTAATCCACCACTTTCCAAAGAAAATACACATGGATCAATAGAGGACAAAAATGTCACAAAAAAATCAGTAAAATTCAAATAATGTACTTAAATACAAATAAATATCAAAATTAAGGACTTAATTACCTAACATTTTTTTCTATGTACTTTTTTACAATTAAGTCTAATTTGGTGTACCTTCTTCCAATTTCTCCACCTATTATCATCAAAATTTAAGTCTCCTCATAACCGAACCGTAAACCAACTGACATGAAGGGTTGATTATCAGTTCGTTGATCTTGTAAAATGGTTTGTTCGGCTTCACTTTTCTACTTCTAAGTAGATTCGTTTCGACCGGCGAAAATAGACACATCCGAGCCTAAATGTCGATTGAACACCCCTGGTCTAAGGTGGCTGGTTGCATGATGCTTCTTGGGTGGTACTGCTATGGTGCTTGTGAGGATGGTTGTGTCATATCGCACATGGGGGCTAATGATTTGTTATATGTGTTTGTTGGAATTAGGAGTGATAATTTTTATCACAACATGAAAATAAGATTTGAAATTGATACGAAATTAACAGGTTAAGATTGATTATTTTTCAACATGAACCCGTAAATAATATGATCCATCAACACGAATAATAAATGAGTCAAATTAGTATCAAACACTAAATTGACATAATCTATAACTAATATTATAGAAATAAAATGTCACTTATTTGTTATTGTTTTATCAAATATTAACATAATTATTGCACGATATTTTTAGTAATTTTTATTGTTATGTTTATTAAATTAATTTTTAATTTATAAAAAAAAATATGAGCATGAATTTAATTAAGTAATAATAGAATTTTAGATTTAAATCTTGATGTTAAATTTTTTATTCATGAGTTATATAGGTCAATACGAACATAACATGAAAATAAATAAATCAAATCGACATAAGATAATTAATTAATTAAATAAATTAAATTAAGATTAATTAGTGGTGGACATAAACTCACGATTAGGGATGTCAGTGGATCGAAGCGGGGGCGGGGGGTGTAGTCTCCATCCCCGTACCCGCTTAAAAAAACTTTGTCCATCTCCGGTCCACCCTCGTTAACAGGTATAGTTTTCATACTTATCCTCGTCCGCGGGTAAATTTTTAAAATCCCCGCTTCTCCCGTACCTGCCCAAGTCCACGTCTAAGCCTAGTGGAGCATCATTGATCAATGTATGTAAATCAAACTGGAAAGAAAAAAATTACACAAGCAAGGCAACGAAAATCACATTTATGCTTCTGTAACAAAACCTACACAAATGAGTATTACAGAGATGAGGATGTTAACACAAATTTAAATTTAAAGACAAAATCCGGCCCTAGAACTCTGCAGCATCACATACATTGATAAGACAAAATTTCCAGTAATGCCCCAGCCATATAAACATAGATTGCGGCATTGTGGAACAAATCAGTTCAAAAGAGAAGCTTTGTTTGAGAAACAAAAAAGAGGGAAAAAAACAATAGGAAAAAGTGAGTTATGCAGTGACAAAAAATTGCCTAATGATATTTGGTTTATGGAATAAACGACCCCAGATACGATTAGCATACCAGTACAGAGATTGGTGTTGAATTCCAAACGAAAATAATCAACATTTAAAACTCACAAGCATTGGAATTTATAGTTTAAGAAATGAAAAAAATGAACACACTACATGAGGTGATCTACAAAAAAGTTGTTCCAAGAACCAAAAATGTAATAGAATAAGAATAAAATAGGGGTTTTTAACCGTATTGCACTTCAACATTTTTAAGTTGTGGCACTTTGTAAGACTTGAATGTGTACATAAGAATCCAATAGTTGAGACAACTTAATCTTTGCCAAGCATAATCATGTACGTGTATTTAATGTGTGTGTGTGAGAGAGAGAGATGACTGACATGTGAGGCTGTGAGGAGCAGTCGGCGAGATTACCTGAAGACGATGGAAACTTGCAATGAGGGAGAGACGATGGAGGAATGGGAGAGACGATAGAGGGATGGGAGATAGAGGAGACTCAGGAGAGTAAGTTAGTGTTGGGAGTATTTTTATTTATATATATATTTAACGGGTATAACGGGGGCGGGGCGGGTAAGTCTATTCCTGCCTTCATTCCCGTGCGGGTTTATACCGGTATCTCCGTATACGTCCATCATCTAATACGTATAATTTATTTTCGATTCAAACATAACAAATTTGAACGAATACTCATTTTTTACCGGTCAAATGCTTTCCCTACTCACGATTGTCACCCCAAAGCCTAAGGGCGTGTTTGGTTTGTGTTTCGAAAACTGTTTTTTGTTCTCAAAATTTCAAAAACACCCAAAACCTGTTTGTTTAGCTTTTTTGTTCTCCAAATTTTAGAAAATTTTGAGAATTGAGTCAAAGAAACAGAAAACAAGTCTAGCTTGTTTTCGGAGTTTTCTTTGAAAATTTTGAAAACAAGGAGAACAATTTTGGACTTTAATGAGGTCTGCCCTTCGAGTCTCCTTAGGAGCAAATTTCTTCATTCTTTTTTTTTTTTTACTTCTTCCTCTCTCTCATAATATATAATATATATATATAATAGATATTATAATATAATATATTATATAATAATATCTATTCTATTATATATTATATTATATAATGTTATAATATAATATATAAATATTATATTATATAATATTATTAAAATTCGTATATATATATAAATTGGTATATATATGTATATATATATCTACGAATTTATATATAAGAATTTATATGTATATTATATATATACGTGTATATATATATATATATATATATATATATATATATATATATATATAAATTGGTATATATATGTATATATATATCTACGAATTTATATATAAGAATTTATATGTATATATATATATATATAAATTGGTATATATATGTATATATATATCTACGAATTTATATATAAGAATTTATATGTATATATATATATATATATATATATATAAATTAGTATATATATGTATATATATATCTACGAATTTATATATAAGAATTTATATGTATATATATATCTACGAATTTTATATATATATATATAACTATTATATAATATACATATATATAACTATAATATAATAGAATATTATAATATATAACTATTATATAATATATAATATAATATATTATATTATATTATAATATATATTATATTTTAAAGTTTGGTTTATTGAATTTTTTTTTATGAAATTATCAATCTAAAAATAACTTTCTTATATTTTTTTATTAATGTTTGAATTAATGTTCAAACATATATTTAGGCTGTCCAAACAGGTTTTACTATTTTCTGTTCTGTAAAATTGTTTTTGAAATCATCTAACCAAACAAGTTTTTTATCTCCAAAAATATCAAAACCATTTTCTTAAAACTCTTCTCAAAAACTGTTTTCGAATACCTGTTTTTGAAACGCAAACCAAACAGGCCCTAAGTTTCTTAAACCCGAGCATCCATATCGGACAATAATGTCTCAACTCAAACCTTATCCCTATAAGTACAGATAAGCCTAAAAGATTTAAATTTTTTTATTTTATATCTATAAAAATTAGATTGTTCATTTTATACTTGAATATATTAAAAATATTACAATATGACCATATTGTTAGCTTCTGTTGCTTATTCAATGTAATATGACCATATGGTTGGCTTCTGTTGTTTATTCAATCAACGTCAATGTGATATTTTTTGACGAAATGAGAAAAAAAAGATAACAATAGGGCTACAATACAATATATTGAAAATATAATATGAAAAATATAATTTTTAAAGGTGTAAAATAAGAATTCGTAAATCTGTAGGGGTTCAAAGTGCGATTCCCTCAATCCCTTTTCATCATCAGTTTCGAAGCAAGGTTACGACTCACGACTTTCCTCGAGACTGATTCCACAACTTCCGAAAAGGCGATCAAAACCACCATTTTCAGGTACTTGGAGTTCCAAAATCTTTGCTTTTCATCTTGTTTTGGGCATTGGGTGGGGCTTGGAATTCCATATAAGATCGTTTTTTGGGTGGGTTTCAGATGATTTTCCTGTTGTTTAGCTTCTGTTTGGGGGTTGAGAAATTGGGGTAGATAGAATTACTTCCATGGAAGGAAAAATGAAACTATTTATTGTTAATGTTATAGTTTGTTTTTAGCAGCATTTTCCTTCAATTTCGCAGCAACCTAACACGGCCCTTGAGAATGTTGTTTCACTCTTAGGAATATGGAAGGTAAATTTGGATTCTTAGAATATCAGTTTAATTTCCAGCGTATACAGGATTCCAAGTTTTAATTTTTTTTTAATCCCATGTTTGGATGCTAAGGGGAGGTAGGAAAAGTGAAGGAATTAACTTATTTGTTATCAATTTTTTGATCGTTTAATGAATCCGTTTACTGGATTGAGTCCGTCCATCCACTACTTCAAGATTTTCGCCATGGTATTCTATGTTCTTGGTTTATTTTAATCCTAAATTTATTTCTATTTTAGGTTTTAGCTGACTTTCTCTGGATTGAAAAATTGAGTGCATCAATGGGTTATTGTTTTACTGTCCAAATTTTCAGCTTTAATGTAGAATCAAGGATATATGTTTTTGGTTAGGATATTTTGCTAGAGACGTGATGGGAGACAACATGGTTTCGTGTGTTGACCGATTCATTGCACCCGAATCACTGCAATCGCCACAAGCGGCTGGGGCCTTAATGTCTGCTGGAAAGAGATATTGTGGTTACCCAGTTGATCCATCCACTTTGAAGATCTATATTGAGGAAGGCGGAGAAAATTGTTCAGCTGGTGAAGAAGAACCACTGATTCCCAATGTGGAATGCCGCATATGCCAGGAGGAAGATAGCATAAAAAACCTGGAGATCCCTTGTTTCTGTAGTGGAAGTCTTAAGGTATCTTCACACAAAGGTTTTTGATATCGAGGTTGTATGTTTGGTGTAATTTGTGCATTATATGAGAAGTATGCCTATGTTTATGTATGTTGTATATATAGATGCATTAATTCTTCTGATCTCCTGCATTTGTTAGCGTTGAATGTTGAGAATGAGTTCGAGTTGTCCTTCCCTCCTTAGGCTGCTGCAGGTTTCATGCATAGTTTTAATTTTTTCAGTTCAGTATGCATAGTTGGTGAGTGTTACCTAGTGAGTACACCCTTAGGCCGTGAGGCCCGTGACACATCATTGTAGTTCTTTCCTTTGACCTTGGCAAGAGAACTTTAGTTTGCTTTGGCGCCAATGTGAGCATCTTGGTGGAGACGAGTCTTTTTCTTCCTCTTAACCAAGGCTTGATGAATAATGGCCTTATGTCCTTACACCTCTGCTTTATGGTATTGGGCAGAAGTGTCCACACAGAGATTCAGATAGGAATGCCTTGTGCAGACATTTGCACTGTTGTCAGACCTGGCAAATCACTCAAATTTAAAAGTGGAGTGTGGCTGCCTATGTTTGCATTTGTTATTTCGTGATATCAAATTGCACATTATTCAAGCTCAATTATAAAATTATATACTTGCTGAAGAACCATAGAGAGTAAAAAAATCTGTAATGATTGTTTATTGAGCTCTCTGACAAAGAAATATGAGATTTCTTCAATTTTGTATGTGTTTCAGTTAAATAAAGCTGGTCTTTTTATTTTAGTTCAGCAGCAAATAGATGTAACTCAATGCACTTCTGCACTTTTCTCTTGGATGAGTTGGCTTTGTTGTACCTGCCTGGGTGAGTTTGCGACACTGAACTGTGTTGACGGGCACGTGACATGACTTATGTTTTTATGTTTTCTTGCAACTTTCTTAGTTTTTTATACCTCATGCTTTTTTTTTTTGCATTGGCATCTTTGTTTTTTTCTCTTCTACTTATCAAAATCAAGGGATTCTTTGGCATTCAATCTATTCTCTGGACGTAGTTGGGTTGATTATGCCCGGTGTCTCTCCTCTCGGATGTTGTCTTCTGAGCATTTTCAGTTGTCTGATTTACCATTGTTTCTTGGTTGCCAGCTGACCAATTTTTTTTCATCCAGTTCGCTCACAGGAACTGTGTTCAGCGATGGTGCAATGAGAAAGGAGATATAACTTGTGAGATCTGTAATCAGGTATATGCCAATGTTTCTTCCTTTGTGGCTCCCTTCCCCCCCCTATCTCCCTCTATTTCCCTTTCTCAGTAGTAAGACTGTATTATTGTGTTGCGTGTAACCTATGATCTCTATTAGCTGCTGTTGCTTTTGATGTGTGGGTGGGTGGGTGGGTGTATATTCAAATTCATGCAAGTTGGAAATCATCACCTGGCATATAAGACATGGTGCCTGTGAATTGACTGATGAAGCCCTCGGTTCATTTGCATTAACATAAATTGCGTTTTTTTTTCCTTTGAGTTGTATAATCTCCATTAATATGCTGACTTTTTCAAAAATTCTTTTTTTTTTCTTTTGATCGACAGCCTTACCAACCTGGTTATACTGCTCCAACTCACCCCGAAGATACCACCATTGATATCAGGCATGTCTAAAGTATTTTTTCCTCTTTTTCATGATTTTCCATTAATTATATGCGGACAGTCTGATATTTAAATAATTTAAGATTGACAATTGAACCTCTAATATTTGATAATCTTGCAATGGATATTGTCTTAAAATTTACAAGAAACCATCTAAGTGCAACTATAGTATTATCATCTAATAATGAGTTATTTTTCTCAGCAAAACTATATTGGATTACATTCCTATCTTATATGCCCTAGTAAACGGAATGTATCATTTGTCTTCAATTTCAGTATTTTTGTTGAAAGGTGTGTATATGCTATGTTTTGATCCAGGGTATGGAGCCAGATACAAAGAACAAATGTCTTCGGTATGGGTCCACTTAGTTGTGGGGAAGTTTTGGTAGGTCTATGTGTTGTTATTTGCTATTAGAGGGTGACTTTGTGCTAAACATAGTGGGGGTTGATAAGTGGATGCGGTGAGAAATGTCTATTGTCATTTGTCAACATATATGACACATTGGTACTCCAAATCTCCAATGTACAATTTTTAAAACTTTCATAACAATAGTAATGCCCCAATTACTTCGAATTTCCTGGACATATCCTCTTCTTCTTCTTCTTCTGTTTTATTGTCCTTTGTACTGTTGATGTCCATACTCATATAATCTTTTGATAGATTTGAACAGGTCAAACACATAAAGAAAATCTATTAATCGATTATAGAGCATCAGTTTTGTTGGCCTTCTTTTGTGGCTTCTCGTGTCCATCCAGTGACTCCGTAATAGCGCTTACGGCTTACCTAGGTTTTCGTGACACTCCTTAACCCATGTTAGACGGCGTTGCCTTATCTTGTCCTTAAGTGGTACTACCTTTTTAACTTCTCAAGATTGCAGTTGTCATTTGTTGTTTACTTGTAAAATTATTCATCTGAACACCCTCATGTTGAATTACATTTCCTTTATACATGTTTGCTTGATAGTGATGATATTGTTATTGTATTGTAATGGTGTGTCACCATCTTGTGCAATTGGTTACTTTGCTTTGGTGGCATAATGGTCTAAATCTCTAATCCTCTTCTTAGGCACCTTCATGCTTTTCAGAAGCTTATTTATTATTTAATAGATATATATTCCTCTATCAATTGTTTGGATCTCAATTCTATTAATATTTGTTTATTTTCTTTCTTTTCTTCTCACAGCGGGGGTTGGACGATTGCTGGTACTCCTTTAGACTTGCATGACCCTCGACTTTTGGCTATGGCTGCCACAGAACGCCATCTTCTCGAGGCTGAATATGATGAGACAAGTGCCAGTGGCACTGCATTTTGCCGCTCTGCTGTTCTAATTGTAAGGCACACAAAATTGTACTGCTGTTATTTACTAAAACTCTTCCTCTTTATCAAGTGCATTGGGGATGCAGGCTTCTATGATGCAAATAGGTTGGCAAAGTTATGTTCGTTTGTCATCCCTTCTTCTCCATTGCTCCCCTGTTTCCCCTCTGCCCAGGAAGCAAACCTAAAACAATTTCTGTGGCTTGTTATCAGCATATTGTGACATCTAAATTTCCCATAGGTTTTGTTCACACCTTTACATCTTTATTAATGGGCTTTAGTATGGATCTATCAGAAGACAAACTCTAAACAGAGTGTTTCCCCTTGAAAACTCAGGAATTGACTTGTTTTGTGGAACTTCTGAATACCAAGACTTGTTGCTTATACATGGAATTTTGATTACCTGCCTTTCTTTTCTTTATTTTGTCCTGTTTGTATACCTCCATTTCTCCCCTCTTCAGTTGGTGTCATTTTGGTATGGTCATGATCACTATAATTTTGTAATTTTGGTGCTAGCTTCTCATGCTGAAAACAATGTTTATGGCACATTGTAATTTTTTTCCTTTTTTTGGGATATTTACCATGTTCATCAGTCTATTTTCTTTTTTCTTTGATCAAGTTAATTATTCCATTTCAAATTGCCTCACCATGTACTTGCAGTTAAATCTCTCCGATTCTTTGCAGTTAATGGCTCTTCTACTCTTGAAGCATACTCTGACCTTTGTAAATGGTGATGGGGATGAAGATGATGTTTCCACCTTTTTCTCTGTAAGTTGATTTCACTATCAAGGTGTCTCATTAAATGCGCTCTTATATCATTTGTGCATCTGCTGTGTTGCACCTCTTGATTTTATGGTTAATGCTTGACAGCTTTTTTTGCTTCGGGCGGCTGGTTTTCTTCTCCCTTGCTACATAATGGCCTGGGTTATCAGTATATTGCAGCGTCGGAGACAAGGACAGGTTGGAGGTTTCCTTCACTAGTTTTATTCTCAGTGTCTATTATTTGGGCTGCATTTCTTTTCCTCCATCCATTGTTGAACAATGGGTTTCTTCAACAAAATGGTTTCTGCTGAACTGATGTACATATTGGGCACACTCTAAAATTTTTGTTGATGAATCAGTTCTTTTGCTGCTAAGAGAACTAAGTGAACATACCACCAACGATCGAATACTTTTTGACAAACCAAAAAATCACATTCCTCTTGACAAATGAAGCCATTTCTCTTGATGTGTTTTTACATCTACAGTTCTACACACACAAATACTAGTGGTCCTACTTGTGCGATGCACGGGATTTATAGCCCGTTATTTTCGTTTTTCCTCCTCCTCTTTAATTCTTGTCGAAAGTAGATAAATAATTATTATTAATTATTGGGTAGTAAAAATAATTTTAAGATTAAATTAAATAAATGATGGGTAGTTATAAGTGACACATGATAGAAATTACTAGATAAACCTTTAATTTTTAATTTAATAATTCAAAATTCTGAGAAATTGGAAAGAAAAGAGGGAATCTAAAGTGCTTGCTATAATATTTAGTATAAATAAGCATTAGGTCTTGGAATAACTGTTTTATCACCCTCTGGAGATAAATGAGTCTTACATCCTAGTTTACCTGGATTTTTGTGAGACCAATATAATGTTTTGTTCTTAGATGGGGTGTTCTCCCCATACATTTATATTAGCTTTCCCTTTGACCCCCCCTCTCTTATTCTATCTCTCCTCTTTTCCTCTTTCTCTTAGTTGCATTTACTCCAGGTGCATGATTTCCATATGTTTGTGGCAAGTTAAAGATAGTGCCTTGCTAGTTAAGAGGCATCTTTAGTTTCCGTTATTCTTAGTATTTAGTACCTCCTTTCATTTTTAGTTCATTCATTTCTATTTTCTGCTGTTTTTTTTTTTGCCGTTTGAATCAGGAAGCAGAAGCATTTCTGCTACAAGCAGAGCAACATAGGGGCTTGCCGATCACAATAGCACCAGGACCTGCTGCGACACCAGAGCCTGCAGTTACCTCACTAATACCAGGACTTGCTGTTTCTTCATCATCACCGGGGTTTGTCATGATCCCCCATCCGGAGCCCCTTCAATAATATTATATTTCTGTCTAGAAGGCTGAATTTTTTTGTCAACCATCTCTTGTTATTTCCAAAACCCTTACAAGCTCAAATTTCTCATTTCGTTTTATTCTTCTGTTATTTTTGTACGTTAAGTTTGAAACTGGAGCAGCCACTGTGGCTGCTTGGGAAAACTTCTGGTAACAGACCTGTTGTCTCCACAGAACACAATCTCAGGGTATTTGGGATGTGTCGAAGGATTCAGGTTTGAGTGTTAATAGGTTGTTCTTCATGCTTTATTTGTATATGTTTGCCTATGACAGATATGATGTTTTCTTTGCATCAGTATACATGTAGCTATTGTTGGGATTAAATTGGAATGCTTTCTTTATGAATTATCATGATGGATTTTGCTCCTCTGCAATGAGGGTAATTGGAGTAGTTCAATTATTCCAACCATCCCCTGAGAAAACTGACTTTGATACAAACGGTGTTACCAAAACCCTCTGCGAAATATTATAGTCTGGTAGGGAGGAGCATATGAGTGGAATTTATCTATATTTCCATAGTGTGATTGTGTACTGCTCTATTGGGCATCTATGTGCATTTTGTACAAGCCTCTTCTCGAGCTTTTGTATTCCTAGCCATATCGGGCCAATAGTAACATGTATGATTGAGTGTGAAATGTGAAAAAGGATCAGAAAGGGACAGGTTATATACCCCAGAAGAGGCATGAGAGATTAATACCTAAAAAAAAAAAAAAAGAGAGATTAATACCTATGTTTAGCAAGGGTTGACTTCCTGACCTCCTAGTTGGGAAGTTGGGAGATTCTGATATGGCCGATGAATTAAGCCCCATTGGTGTACTTTTCAAGCTTAAATTTGATGCTGAAGGGAAAAATAGTTGGGTTCTGAATTGGAACATTGAATGGAAGGTTTAGACATGCAGAGTCTAAAGATGAAGAAAAGCAAAGCACATAGGAAACCCAGTAAGCACATGAAACCAGGACAGAGATTTTGGTACATGGAGAGAAGAAGAGCTCGGAATTCTAAAGTGAGTTGGCTTTAAGCTAATACTTGGTTTTTTTGGAGATGTTTCTATTCCTCAGCTTACCCCCAACATCTCCACTTTATCTAGCTTTTTGAATGATGGTCCAAATTTAAATCCGAATCCATTATATTGGGTTTGTTTGGAGATTGCCTAAAATTTCAGTTTTTTTGGTTTTAGAGAAAAAGAAGTCTGGTCCGTTTGGACCTGGTTTTATTGGATGATTTTTTCATCAGCTTTCTGGGTAATAGTAGCTTTTATCAGCACAAAGAAAAATTGAAAAATTAGACTTATTCAAGGACTTTCAAAGAAAAGTTGGTTTTTTTTTTGGAAACACTTCAAAAGTTTCAAGAGTTTTTTTAATTCTTATTTTTTTCATTTTACTTTTTCAAACCTCTGTTTTGCACTAAATAAGTCGGTTCCAAATGGGCCCATTGTCTTTCACATAATTGAATAAAAATATACTAAAATTTGATTTAATTGTGATTCGTTTTGAATTCTATAAACATGAATACAGGTGTATAATGAATTTCAGTGGAAATCCAGATTTAACTAGTGATAATTTAGCTTTAATGAATTTATTCGGACCAGGTGGGGTAGATTTATTACTTTTATCAGATTCGGACATGAACTGTAAAAATAAAAGCCATCAAATAACCAAATCAAATAAAGATCGAAACTTTCAAGTCGGATTAAGCTCCGTTGACAGGCCTTATATGTCCACACATGAGCCACAAGAAGCAGAGACAGCAGCTCCAGCCAAAGCACTAATTCTCTTATCGTTGCCTTCAATCTTCTAGGTTTCTTAGAAACATGGGGTTCACTGATCGAAGGGTGGTCATCCTTATTTTTTGTAATGGGTAAAATTGCTGGCCTGAGAAGCTTAGAATATGCTATCAGATGGGGAGAAGGCCAGTCACCCACGGTTAAATGTTTGCGCCATCAATAATGTTCTATCCAAATCAATCAACCAAAAGAAGAGTTCAAAGAGGACTAGACCCAATTCGCAACAGGTAATGATACACCAAAGCATTTTTCTGTTTCTAGGCCAGAACTGCGAAGATTTATGAGCAACAGAAAAAATGGCCACTGGCTGTCATTGATACAGAAGAAACTTGAGGTGGTGAGCAATTTCTGCTTCCTCAGCAGTTGTTCAATACATGTTGGGTTGCTTTCTATACTTTTGTAAGTTTGAGTTGGATCCTTTTGTTTAAAGCACTGCTAAAGAATGGCAGCTGAAGCAAAATTAAGAGATATCATCACCTTTATCTTGTATAAACTGAGAATTCTAACCAACACAATTTAGGATGATGATATATTCAGAACTGAATAACTCTTTCTTCTAGTTTTCATCCATCCAATACATGTTGGGCAGCCTAATTTACTTAAGATTTATCTATCTACAACTATGGTGTAGTCTGTCACAGTCAGATTCAAGACTCCCTCCCGCCTATAAGACCCACCGCCTATATAGAGTTTGAGAGGTAAGTAGTAGACAACCCTACCCCAGTTTGGAGATGGTGATCGTCAGAGAAACATTGAGACAAACTCTCGAAGTAAATTCATTTTCCCAGATTTGGTCTGCTTATTCAAGTGAATTTTTTATCAACTTATTCATTTTTGTTTGCCTGGGTGCATAAAAAATATCAAATTTTATCAACAAATCCATAGTTACATGCTTCATGTTAAAGACTAAAGTAAGTAAACATAAAAAAGGGCTGAATTTATTATGCTGCATATAGAACTGCAATATGAATCCAAATTAACATTACAAGAGCTTTGTAGAAAAATGGTTACAGAAACAGAGGTATGCATATCTTTATCCAAAACTAAATTCGTATATTTTAGGGAGAATGCAGAGTCTAACCAGAGCTCTGATGTTTTTCTACTTCATAGTCGAGGTAGTAATGCTTTTATCTTCCAAGGTGAGTGTTCATAAAATCAATGGGTCACTTGAGATCCGTGGTATCTGTTCTTCCTGTGAACTTTAAATTTTATCGAAGATATCTTACGTGAAACTGCCTCCCAAATCATATTGACAGCATCACCCGGCCAAGATGGAAACTGATACTCATAGTGTTGTGCAATCTCCTTCAGTCTTTCCCACATTTTGGTCCACTTGTCTTGCCTGACTCCTCTAAGAAGATTCAGAAGATAACCTTTTTTCACAGCATCGGATGCACGAACAAATATGCAGAACTCTGAGTAGTCCAGAACATCTTCAAATGGTAGTTCAATCTCATCACTAATTATTACAGGGACACAGTGACTAGCAATGGCATCAAAGAGGCGATTTGAGGAAGGGGTGTCTCCCGCAATATTCAGGCAGAATTTGGATGAGGCCATTCCTCGCCCTGCCTCGTTCACTCCATTTGCTTTACTGCTTCCAAATGCATAGTGCACATCTTTCTCGTCTTTGAGAAGGTAGTACAATTCTTGACGAACTGCTCCACCCTGAAGATACACCCAAACATGGTAGTAAAAAATTAAGTGCACAAACCCCCCCCCCCCCCCTGGGGGGACCCTAACAAAAAAGAAATTCCGTACCCTCATGTCAGAGAATGGTTAGGACGCCTGAAGGCGAACAATGACAAATTGAAGTCATAGTCGACAAAAATTGCAGGTTGCTACTCCTTTTTGACTACTTTCTGTTAAAATCTAGAAGCTCAATTGAAACTATGATTAAATAAGAAAATACATCTAGAGGACACTAGTGAAACAAGATTCATGTGGCTGACCCCAAAAACGTTGAGGCAAGGCTTTATTGAGTTGCGTTGAGGATATTTCATCCTTATAGATCCAAGATTGAACATGTATCCTAATGGCATTTGTGCCAACATTAAAAGAGGATGAAGTGAGCTACTCAGTGTCAAACTCTTTTCCATTAACAGAGTGGCACTTAACCAATCCCATGACCTCCAAAATAGATTCATCACAGAAATCAGTCATTAACTAGGCAAAAGCAATTTGACATCATGCAGAAAACAATCCAATAAATTCATAATGGAATGCAAAATAGGGAAGAAAACTTACATCTTTCCTATAAATTGCACCTTGGAAATACACCAATATAGGGCGATCTTCAAAAGGGGCTGAGTCGCTAGCAGGAATGGTCTTAACCATATGTTTGTAAGGTGCAATCACATCCTTTTCTATGTTAGCTATTTCAATAGGTAGTCTTGCAAGATCCGCAAGCACAAACATAGCAGGACCCAGCTTCCTCCTTGCAACCCACATGCTATTTGGATGGTGGGCAACAATCAGATGATCCTTCCCACCCAAGCGCTTCCACTCATCCCGGCCCTTCAAAAACTCCACCAATTTATCCTGCAACATTATATTGACACTAACTTTCTCTTTTCCCTGAAGCTTTGAATGCCTGTTGTAACTCAGAGATGAGAAAAATGGCACAAAAAATATATCTGCTTGATTTGGATTCTGAACTCTGACAGCAGTGCATGGGCTCATTACATTTGGAGTGTTTGAAGACAGAAGATCAAGGGTGAGCCAGTACTCAATGCTATGCTGCAAGTTTAATCCACCTGGGTACCGAGGGACTTGACTTGGGTTACTAACATTTGGCCATATTTGATTCACACTGCCACTCCAATCCAATAACCCAAAGTGAAAATCTGAATGCAAGTCATACATATATACCCTAAGAAGGGCCTGATTTGGGTCACAGGCTCCCCTTCTGCCTCCTTCCGAGGCACTACCTCTCTTGCCAGAATCGGATGTTTGACAAGCCACCTCTTGCCTTCCAATAGGTTGTTCAGGCAAATAGCCAGAGGGAAGGGATCCATCATTGGCATTGAAGTAAGATGATGAACTATTAACCAGAATGGACTTAAAAACTGATAAATTATTGCCGAGTTGAAAATGGAGATATGAAGAAAGGATCAAAAGGAACATTGAAGAGACAATTAGGCAAGAAACTAACTTTGAGTGAATGCTCTTTTCTGCCATCCAAGACATGTTAAGAGAATAAATCTATGAAGTATACAAAAACAAAATTCTAAAATCTATCACTCTTTCAGAAGACAAGGTAGTCAATATTTTTTCTTAAAATGACACAAAGATTGAAAATTCTTCACACCCATCAAGTTTCTTGTATCAATGTCAGCAAGCGATTATCATCCTCCACCCATTAACAATAACAGATTAATGGCCAAAACCTTCCAAAAGAGAAAACCCACATCAAGAATGAAATCAAAACTGAATTTTTGTCCTTAAACCCTAAAGGGTTTTGACTGGGTTTCGAGGTGGTAACTTCACAACATTTTTTAACAGATATCAAATACCTTAAACAACCCACCATCCATCAAACTATAAGCGAAATTCCCCTTTACCAGAAAGCAATACAACCACTGAGAAGATTTGGCATAGTTGCTAAACACAAAAGCTTCTGTTCTTACATTCATGGGTAAAAGTTAAAAATCAACCTGCGAACGTTCCCAAGAAAAAGGTGTAAAAGATTTGCATAAAAGAGTAGAAAGATTTAAGATTGGTAAAAAAATTGCGAAAAAGAATACCTGATCATCTTTAGCTCTCTGTCTCGTGGCAGAACAAGTCTTCTGAGTTAAACTTTTGATCAGACCACATAATCCTCACTGTTAAAGGGAATTTTCAATCAATACCATTACATATACATCAACAATATTCTCTCTTTCTTCTCCAATGGACAATTGGACATATATATCAACAATATTCTCTCTTTCTTCTTCAATGGTTCTGCCGTTTCGGTGTCATAGTCAAGGTGTATTTATTTTAAGATGAATGCTACGTAATCCAAATTTTCAATCCAAATAAAAGGAGATCATTTAATCAGTGAATCCCATTTAAAAAAATTGATGAGACCCACTCATCCAATGGTCCTCCTTCATTTGAGATGCAAATTTGAGATGTAAATTTGGGTTATATAACATTTCTCTTATTTTAATTTTATATTATATGGAATCCTAAATATGTCAATTAAGTTCTTAAACTATGATTTATGTCAATCTAGCCCACAAACTATACAATTTGATTTAATGTAACTTTGAACTATACATTTCGTCAAAATTCATCGCTTACTTTGACGAAAAGTCTCATATATTCGTTACGTGAGTCAGAAATTAAGTTATACATTAGGGGTCATGTGTCGTGCACGTAAAAGTTTTTGTCAAAGTTAACAGTCAATTTGGATAGAAGAGTCACGTTAAGTCAGATTGCATAGTTTAAGAGCTAAATTAATATAAAATATAGTTGAAGGGCTTAATTGACACAAATAATATAATTCATAAACTAAATAGGTAGTTAACTGAACTCTATCATATTCATGCAATATTATAGATCATAATCAAGTCGTATTTCTTGTTATATTCGAGTCATATTCGAATCATTTTCATATATATTATATTTATTCTATAAATAGAAAGGGCAATACTAAGTCTTTTTCATTAATAAATCCCATTACATAGGTCACATTATAAATTTATAATTGAAAAGTTTCATGATTTACACACATTAGCAAAAATTAAAAGAGTCATTCGATTTTATAAGAATTCATCTAATTAAAAAGTAAAAAAATTAAAAAATGTTTACCACTTTTTTATAGGGTTAATCTCAGTTTGCACTCTAAAATATACTTTAAATTTTAATTTGTACTCTTAAATATTAAAAATCTCAATTTACACCCTCAATGTTATGAATTAATAACAATGTGAACCTGAGATAGACTGCCGTTTAAGTTTTGGTCATAAACTGAACCACGTACGGTGCAAATATTTCAGGCATGAGGATGAGGTATGTTCATCGCTGTAAATTTTCGTCTGTGATCAATTTGACATCATTTTGTGTATCGAAAACAGGGTTTCATTAATCTGATAGAAGCAAACTCTGTCAACTCATATGAAGTGTCAACAGTCCGTAAATTTACGCTTAATCCCATGTTCGAAGCACTTACAAGTTATAACTCACGTGCTCTAGTTTATGACGAAAAACTAAACGACAGTCTAAGTCAGATTCACAATTCATAATATTAATGGTACAAATTAAAATTTTTAATGTTTGAAGGTATACATTGATAATCGAAATATCTTTTAAGATAAAATAAAACTATTCGGCTTTGATATAAACTTAACTCATTACCATGTATGGACATAGTACCCAAATTGTGTATGTGTTTGTGTTTGTTTTTGAAGTATCGTAATATGAAAGGAAGACAACGAAATTCAAATGGAAAATGCTATTTAGACCTAAAAATCTGACATAATTTGTTGACTTAATGACGTGGCTTCATTGGAACCATTGGATTAACACCAAATTCCAATGTTTGATGGAGCCCACAGTCAATCCAAAGGTCATAGTGAATTAGGTCAGCAAATTAGGTCAGTAAATTAGGTCCCAATAACATTGCTCAATTCGAATACCTTAAAGTCCAATAGCGAAACGGTGGGCATCTACGTGCAGATTGTGTGTGTTCTGAGATCTATTTGATCAACAAAACTAATATGAGCCATTCAATATGTGGACCTCAGGAGATGGTGGGCCATTACAGATATTGACATAGAAAAAAGAGGTTGTGTTTGGAGTGAAAAGTAATACTATCATTTGATACTGTTAACTTTGCTTAAGGGAAAAACAATGTCGGTGTGATAGCCACTATCAACTCTCTCTCTCTCTCTCTCTCTCTCTCTCTTAATGCCAATTATAACAAATCTTTTGTGTAGAATGCTATTTTATTGTGGGGTTCATTTTGGTACTGAAATAGATATAACACCAAAATTTACAAATTTTTTTTATTGAAAATAACTTTTTAGGAATAAATTATAGTATAAAGGATTAAGATCGATCATAATATTTTAGATCGATCAAAAAAATATAATTTTTTGTATTAAGTTTCACTATTTTTATTGAAAAAATATTGGATATCATTTTTCAAAAGGGCTTTGAGAAATTTCTTTTTCAAAAGACTTTTACAAAGATTTTGTTATAAAACGATGTGACAATGATACTCTTGTAATCGAAAAATTGTGGTTAGTTACTATATAAATCACTTATTTGTGAGAAAATACATTGCTAAAAATCTATTGCAAATAAGTACTTTTTATTGGAAATGTCTTGTGTCTAGATACACATTGACAGTTTTTTAAATATTTTCTTTACTGAAATCCTATTTCCATAATTTATGGAATGTTTAGTTTGGCCGTTCTATTTTTCGTGGGATTTATTTTATTATATCAACTGTTTCCTATTTTAATAAATTAGAATATTTGAATTTTAAATGTATACCATCTTCTTCTACTTTAACGGCCGGAGTAATACTTCAACATCTAGTTTTCTTCTTCTACTTTAACGTATGATTTTTTTTTATATTTCAACAGCCTGATCTACATGTGTTTTATATCTTCTCCTGAATATACTCCTCTTACCATGATTTATTGTACAACCAACCCATTTTTCACACTATGACTATAACAATCATACAACGTTTTAATACAACGTGAAAAGAAGTGTAGTGTCAAAACTAACTACCTTAATGTTAAACTGTGTCAAGTATAGTATGTTGCGTATATGCAATCAGATATTGATGTCACACCCTGTTGTCACACTCTTACTTTCATAATATCTTAATGTCACACTGTGAAACCCATTTTTTATAGAATTTTTGTTACATATTAAGGATTTTATCTCATAACTTATAATGCAGTCATATTTTCGGCGACAATTGGCATACTAACCTCATGTATTTTGTTGATGTTGGCAGAAGGAAGCCAGTGACAGTTAATGGAAAATAAAATTGGTTAATTTCGAACTTTCGTATTGTTATGCACAGAAAACGATTTTTTCAATGATACGAATCAGAACCGCAATTTTTTGGGTGAATTAAATCAATAGAGATATTTTTTTTTGAATTTAATATAATTTTTTGGAATTGTGCAAATGTCGGCCGCTTTTGGTGGAGATGTGAAAATCTTTAGAATCGAAAATTGTAGATATAGTTGACGGTGTCCTAATTCAGAAGCAGAACTTCACACCAATTAAATGAGAGGTATATTAGTCTTTCGAATTCAGGATGGATTTTAATACAAAATATTTTGTTCAATAGAATTTTCATAAAATAAGTTATATTACGTGTACCGACCTACAAAAATCTCTTTTGTAATTTCAATGACACGGGCTAGCCCGACCCTATTATGGATCATGTAAGAAAAGCTGTGTTCTTTCTTGAAGAATATTTTTCCTTGGCCCATTGCTTTTGGAGCAAATTATGGCCCCGCATTTCTCAAGAAAAAGCCTTTCATAAATTAGAGAAGTACAGTCACATTTATAATTGTAGGGGTGTTGATCTTACCCATCAATACGAACCCGATATGACAAAACGCTAAATTTAATACGATTAATACATAAGGATAAAATAGATTAGATGTTTGAAATTGTATAAGTTAGATTAATCTTTCAAATTTTTAACACATTTTTTTTTTTTGCAATGATATGAATTACAATGGCATAACCTGAAAATAATAGTAACATGCGAATGACACAATACACGACACGAATTGACACCCCTAATAAATTGGTCGGTGGAAGGCCAATTTCCCTTCAATCATTCCAATGGCCACTCGGATCAACAAACCCCTTCAGTATTTACAGATGCAGCAAAGCTCGTCATATGAATATGTTTGAAACATTTTGGGCTTAAGGGTGCTCATCTTTTGGGCTTGGCCCCATAAAAGAAAGAGATAATGGGATGTGAGTACCTTTTTCAAAACTTATTTGGCTTTAAGTACCACCTCCAAACTTATCCTCCTTTAAGTCCTCTTTTTCATTAAATAGTTGTCAATAAGTACACATTTTAAAACATTTTCAAATTCTTTCTAAATTGTATTCCATAATTACCCCTATCATTAATAGTGCATACTTAATTGAATGTGAAACTTTCAAGATTCCTTTTGATATTTGTGTATCATTTGAATTTTGAAATTTCATATATATATATATATATATATATATAGGGAGTCGAAAAAGAGAGACACGATATAAATCGTCATGCAAACAGTGTCACCAAAGAGAGACACGATATAAATTGTCATGCAAACAGTGTTACCAAAGAGAGACACGATATAATGACAATGAAGGTCCAATCAGTGGCATCATTGAATGCCCCTTCATAGTGCCCAAACAGTGTCAGTAAAGAGTGACAATAGTAGATTGTACCTAAATGATGACAATATATATTTTGTCCACTCAAAGAGTTGCACCTAAAGAGGGAATCGAAAAAATGCCATGATGCCACTGATTGAACCCCCATTGTCATTATATCGTGTCTCTCTTTGGTGACACTGTTTGCATGACGATTTATATATATATGAAATTTCAAAATTCAAATGATACACAAATATCAAAAGGAATCTTGAAAATCTCACATTCTAATCTTGAAAGTCTCACATTCAATTAGGTATGCACTATTTATGGTAGGGGTAAAATAGCTTTTATGACTTTTTTTTAGCACATGTACTTCTATCCCAATTATTTTAAAAAGTGTACTTTTATCCTATTAAATTTTTTGGGAGGTACCGGCCTCCCAATGACCCTAAAAGAAAAACCCATTTTCTAAATATGAATTGATCACTTGACACAAAGCTCTGTGAGGGAGTCTAAACAAGAAGGCCTGTTTAATAATTGATTGGACTTTGGATAGGCTAAGTTACAGCCCAAATGATTTT
Source organism: Ilex aquifolium (assembly GCA_951799425.1). Classification (NCBI taxonomy): domain Eukaryota; kingdom Viridiplantae; phylum Streptophyta; class Magnoliopsida; order Aquifoliales; family Aquifoliaceae; genus Ilex; species Ilex aquifolium. The sequence goes on from OX637410.1 coordinate 20,500,811, forward strand.
TAGCTGAGCCCAACTAATCAAGGGTCCACAAGGAAAATTGGGCCTATTAACCATGTCACACTCCATCCACCTCTATACATTTTTCTCAATTTCTTTCAATAACAAATCATATTTTATAAATTTATATTGATCCATCATATAAACGACTTCTCATCGATATATGGCTAGTGATCTATTAATAAGGTAAATCTAGAAAAAAGTGTATTGCAGGGATCTAAATCCTCATAATCAAGCCTCATTCAACTTTGAGCTTCAACAACGTTCGACTATACACATATCTAAAAGAATGTGTGTATGTAATAATACGAAATATGTGAAAATATACTTTATTTTTTATAAAAGAACAATATTTCTCCATTATGTTTTTTTTTTACAATTAACTTTGGTCCCTTCTTCATTGTTTTTCCGTGTAAATTTTTTCTAATTTTTATTGTATACTGGAATATGAGAGAGAAAGAAATTCAAGGTAGTGATCGTATAAATGTGTATGCTTCGGGGATATATTGTGAGCTTAAATTAGATTGGTAGCAGAAATTAGATAACACAAGGAGTGAAGTGGTTTACTAATTGAAGAGCTTGACTAATCCACTGTAATGGAGTCTCTTGCTTTGGAGATTTTTATTGCTTGGTGAGGAAGAAGATGATTACAATCATCTACCTTTTTCAGGCTAGGGTTTTGCTACTTATATCGTCTTAGTAATGTGGTCTTCAAGTATCATGAGTGGTCTCCCAATCTGTTAGGATATTAGAGAAAATATTGGGCCATTAAAAACTACGTTTCTTAGGCATGACATGACTTTCTAGAAACAGGTGACGTATCACTAGTAATTTTATTCTTAAAAGAGATCTGAAGACGAACGATACTCTTCGTCTTTCTTCCTCTGATAACCCAGGTCATTTCAGTTTGCGACATTACTGACTAGACCTATACTTGTATTTGAATTGAGCTGATTTGCCGCCTTCTACTATCACATGAAGTCATCTTTAAGGACGACGTTATTCTTGGTATTATCACCAACTAAACACCATTTAGACATATAAATGCGCATTCTCACAACCACACACATCGAGTACAACAACCAAATCTCGTACTTAATGACTCAAAATACTAATTCAAAGAAATCTTTTCGTTCAAACTATCCGACTAATTTCTATACCTTTCTTGGTGAATAAACCCAGTCAAGGGTGAAGAGACCCTACCATATTAATACAAGAAAACAAAAACATAAATCATGGTCCCTACCTGACTAAGCTAAACTTGTCTTGTCTTGTCTTTCAAATTAATACCTTAAAAAAAAAAAAAAATTCTTCTTCACATGATTTGTATAAATACACAACTTTTGGTACAATTGTGAGGTCCTGTCTGAAATGCACATGATTCTTCCAACTGCTTTATTTAATAAAATAGCTGTCATTAAAATGATATGATCCATATAAATAATAATCCTACAGAATTTTTTTTTTTTTTTTTAAATGTTTTAGAAATAGCTAGGAAAGAACATGGCTCCTCCTGACCTTCTCAGCCATGCCAGCTACAAGGTGACTCGTTGACTTGGCTATTTTTTTTTTCTCCATCTCGTATTGAGAAAGTGTTACGGTATCGAAATATACTTATGTTGTTTAAATTATCGTAAATGATATTCCATCATTGTTATAGAACCGTGATTCTTTAATTCTCTCTATTATTTATTGACAATTTTGAGAAGATGGTGATCTTAATTCTCAGAAGTTTGAAAATTATTAATTCACGAAGAGGTTTATGGTAATTTCAAAGAATTCCACCTCGACTAGTACAATTACCAGATTCGATTGTTTATCTCTTGAAGACTTGGTATTAATATTTTCCAACTCTATAGAATATCTATATTAGTCTTTGAAGATTTGAATTGTGTCGAGTCTTAGAAGTCACATAACGGTTCCTTTCCTTTCCTTTCCTTTCATTTATCTTTTGAAGCAGTGGTATTACTCTTTTCAAACTCTATACATTGATTAATGTTTGAAGGTTAAAGTTGGTTCAGCAGCTGATTCTGACTTTTAATAACTCAGAGGTTTTAGGTCCAATACTTCCCATACTTCTTAAAAGCTAGTCACCCTTATTCTTTAGCGAACATGTTCTAAACACACTCAAACTATGGTGACCAGTATCCGAGCTCGAAGGAGTAATTTAATGGTTAAACATACAAGCGAGTTCTTTTGGGATAATCTAATGGTGGGTTTAGTAGAATGGATGAAAAAAAATGAAAGGATAATATGTGGAAGTGATATATTTTTTATCCTTTAAGGGAGGAATCATTCATTCTCTCCTTTGTGTTTGGTAAGAGAGATGAAAAATAGAAAATATCGATTTTTTGTAGGATGGAAAAAGTATAGATGAATATTTTACCATGATATCTATATATAAAGTTAATGTATTCATAATATGTAATAGATAAATATGATATATACATATATTAAATAATATATATAGGTAAATAACATATATTTCAACACACATAATTAATTTTTCATCAATTTTTTTTCCAATTTTAGAGGGATTGATTTTGATGTGTTGGAAAGAAAATTAATTCGTCCACATTTCCATCCTTCCTATTTTTCTTCTTTGCCAAATATCATGTTTTATCAATCTCTTGAACTTTTTATTTTTCCAACTTTTCATTATACCTCGACCAAAAAAAATAAATAATTAATAATTTCATTGTACCAAACAAAGCATAAGTGTTGCCATTTTTTTCCCCAGGAAAGGGGCTTTCATTCATAAATATGTAAGTTAATTTAGGGGTGTCAATTTTACCCATCAACACTAACTTGACAGGATACAAAATTCAAAAAAAACACAATTAATTGACACGAATAATTAGGGGTGTTCACCCTACCCTATGAGTAGGAAATATAGTCTTCCGTTTTCTTACCCGATACTTTGCGGAAAAATTTTTTTTTGGCCTACTCTACTCGATCAGGTGTGGTATTCTTAACCGACTTCCTACCCGATTAATCGGGTAGGAAGTCGGATAAACACTTTTGTAACTATTAATTTTTGAATCATTTTATATGGAAAACTGTTTTCACTACTCACCCACAAATCCATGCCGCCAAAGCTCAAGATTTCACATTGGGGTTTAAGAATGTCTCATTATATATGGAAAACAAAACAAAACCAATCTCTTGTTCTTTGCATGGACTAAGATATAAAACACATCCATTAGCCTAGAACAAAGATTAAACAAGAGCACATTTATGCTCTATTTTCCTTTTGTGGATCAAATTAATGACCTAGTTTAAATGGGTTTGAACTGATAAACTATGAAATGAGAGTTTGTGTCAGTCACATTGATGGGCATATAGATTTCTCATAGGAAACACGCGTGTAAGAAAAGATGAAATTGACTTGATGCTTAAAAAAAAATATGAGCACTGATCTGTAGATGAAGGCCTGCGATCAGACCAGATCAGGCCATCAATTTCTGCATTCTCTTCTTGCGATCAGACCAGGCCCTGAACGATGAAGGCCACCAGATCGCGCAGAGAGAGAGAGAGAGAGAGAGAGAGAGAGTACCTGGGATGGGAGTTCGGGACTGAATGATGAAGGAGAGGAGTGGAGTGAGGCGAGGCGCTCGAACAGTCGATAGACGATAGTCAATAAGGCTGGTTGGTTAATAATTAGAGTTTTTTTAGTTTATATATATATATATATATATATATATATATATATATATATATATATATATATTAATTAATTAATGCGGGTAGGATAGAGTATGAATACGAAAATTGATGGCTATTCCGCATTCCTACCCGATTTTTGCGGCTAGCCGTTCAATAGAGTAGGATAGGGTCGGGTGGGGTAGGAAATTGCGGCCAATTGGAAATTTGAACACCCCTACGAATAATAAATGGGTCAAATAAAGGTTAGACATGAATAACACAATTAATAAGTACTGTATATAGAAAATAAATATTTAACAAGTACTATAGACAAAAAATAGATATTTTATAATTTTTTAAATTTTTTAAATAATTTTATATGAGTTGTTGTAGAATTAATTTTTTTTACAGACACAAATATTAATACAAACACGATACGTAATAAAAATGACACGACACGATCGACAATAAATTCATTTTTAGGTTTCTGTTAGTTTTATGGCTTTTGTATTACTATTGATTTCTAGGATTAAGGCTATTCTTAGTAATCAAGACAAAGACAACTGTGATCGCTTGTAACTAATCATAAGTACATTAAACGTATAATTTGACTTATAAAAATACATTTTTTTGTGATCAATCGTATGTTTTAGATTGTAACTTAGTCCCTTTTAAATTGTTGGGACCCCTATCATGTTATAACTTAACCTTTTAAAATCGTAATTTTTATTATACTGTCGAACAAGATATTACTCCAAATGAACTCTAATACAATTTTTTTTGTGATCGATCGTATGTTTTAGATTGTAACATAGTCCCTTTTAAATTGTTGGGACCCCTAAATTATTATAACTTAACCTTTAAAAAATTTAATTTTCATTATACTGTCGAACAAGATCTTACTCCAAATGAACTCTATTCCATTTATAGATAGTACAAGTAAGTTACATATATCTTTGCTAATTCATCTGGTGATAACCAAAATGATTCCACGTCCTCGTGGTTTTCTTCTCCTTCTTCTTCTTGTTTTCTTTCGAGAAATGAAAATGTTATTTCAAAAAATTACAGATGTACGATATGACTCAAGACATGCTCGAAAGCCCCCAAAGGTATATTTCATTAGATAGATACCAAAGGAAATAAATTCTCAAAACTAAAAAGACTATAAATAACAAAACCTCCCTCATCCTAAGAGTTTAGAAATAGCATTTATCTTTTTATAGAGGAAAACATGAGTGACCCACCACAAACCATCATTGTGTTTAGCCACAACACACTACACAGTACTCCTAAGCAAGGAACTAAATTTAGATTAGGTTTCACCGTCGCACGTTTCATGGAAACTCTGCACCAAAAAAAAATATTAGTTCTCGTTCATAAATATGTTTCTTTTTTTTCCCCCACACTTTGGTTAGCTTGTTCATCTTCAATTTGATCATGTCACGGCGTCGCAGCGCGGTATCGGATGATACGACCTAAAAGAAAATATTGAACATAATGATAAATTCAGGTCATATTGCGGCGTCGCGGAATCATATTGGCTGATTCAGTGACGATAATTCTGCGATTTGGGATTGACTCGGATACAACTCAGCCGAGTTGTGCGAGACTCGAGATTTTTGAGTATCGTGTAACGGTATAGTCTCATAAAGTGTAGAGTCAAATACGACTCGACCGATTCGTATCAGTATCAATCGATACTTTGAACCATGTTCCCAAAGCATGTAACAGAATTCGTTGGGTTAATCATCTACATGGATAATATCACTTAATTGATGGTTAAAAAAAAAAAACTTTCGGTACCGCAGCCTTGTCCATTTAAGTAGTTATACTTTCCTTTCTTGTGATCATTAATAAGTTGTTTTATTTCTCTTTTCTACAGAGGTAAGACTCTTACGTTATGTCTCGATTAGTGGGTGTCATTTTTGTACAGGGGTCATGCTAATCTTCTCTGTATCGTTTCAATTTTATTGGCTATCCCCTAAGAGACTTTTTCTATCTTCTACTCATATATCTTGTCTGTAATTAACAGGTAGGGTTCTATGTCAATTCTCTTACCCACTTAAGTGGTTTTTCGTTTGAAATAAATACTTTGTTACTCCATTATTATGCATTAATGCTACCCGTAAAATGTACTAAACGAGAAGTAAATGTTGTCAGTAAGAAACCTCCTTTCAAGGTGAAGATTCAAACACCATGTGAAGGAGAGAACGAGCATGTTTGCAATTAATTTCTCAGTATTCTTGGTTATTGAAAATAGGGGTGTTAATCGAGTCGAACTTTGTGAGCTTGAGTCCGAGTCCGAGTCCGTCGAGCACGTTTTCCTAAAAAATTGTTCAAATTTAGCTTGTTTAGAATACGAGTTGAGCTTGAGTCGAGTCTTATCCGAGTTGAACTCAATCCGAGTCTGAATAACTTGTCTCAATTAACACCCCTAATTGAAAAGGAAGGGTTTCCGTATAATTTGACAATGGTGTCCATGAGGGACTCATTGTTCCTCCAATGGTTTGACAGTGAGGGTTTCATGGGTGTTGGATGGTCAGGATCAAGTGAAGACTTGTAAAAAATAAGCAAAAGTCAAAACCCTTGCACATGTCCATTTAAGAGCCAACCATTCAATTCCTGGCTGTATATTTTTCTGTATCACTGATAAGGAAAAAAGTTGATGAGAACATACTGAGCATCCTGTGATCTTGTAGAATTTTTACATTAGATTGAAGTGGAGGTTGATATCAACCCAATCTTTCCCTACATTGGCATGCATTAAACTTTTTTCTGGTAGAAAATCGTCCCAATCACATGTCATTTAGAATTATGATTACAACATAAATTTTGGAATCGGTTAAATTCGAATTTTATATGGCTCAGAGTCGATACTCAAACTCAAGACCTGTAGATTACATGTCACCTCTTGTTCAACCGCTTAACCAATCCTTGAAGATTGACATGTATTATACTTTACTTCAAAGCCCTTTGTCAATTTAGATCCAAAGATAACTCGACGAATTAAACAAATTTATGAAATATTTTTCTTTTCTTCCTGGCTTGTCCACCCAATTATGGTTAGCTTCTCTAATTCATGATGTCTTGAAAACAATTTCAAAAGACAACTTCAAATGACAGCCAATATGATAAGGGGAACTAACCTTATGTGTCTTCTTTCAAAGGAGGGGAAAAATCACTTTCACTCTCTAAGGTCCAAGAAAGAATACATCATAGAGTCATTAATTGGTAACATTATGGGCTCGTTTAGTTGTTGTTTACCCTAGTTCCCTGACCTTCCCAACTCTTTACACTAGTTCACATCGGCTTGGATTGAGATTTCCTCCTATACATTTTCCTCTCTCTTTAGTGAATTATCAACTGTGAATTCAAGTAGAACCCATTAGACATAATGGATTCCTTATTAGTACATGATTGGTGATTTTTTTTTTAGGGGTGGATGGGGGAGAAGGGGGAAGGGGGAAGGGGTTGAGGTTGGAATCCACAATCACCTACAGATGGGGTTAAGCCCTTAGTCCCAGACAACTCTCTTATCTCACATCGTTGATGATGTACCAAAGAGAAAAATGAAGGAAAAAACATCGGAGGGAATTGAGATCCTCTCGGGTCAACATATCTCTAATAGAGATCAAGTAGAAGCCTCTCTTATCTAAAGCTGCATCGTCAAAGACATACTCTGATCAAACAATTTAAATCTAGATCCTGACTGACAGGGCTGCAAGACAAATTCTATTGATCAGATTGATTTATTTAAAAAACTAATCATAAAAAATGGCGGCAGAAAATAACTAATTGCAGCAAGAAAATTGTGTTTTCTTTAATAACCCAGAAGCAGATCCTTTCATCATCCCAGTTTTAAGAATACTAATTGGACTTAATCTCTGAACCTAATTTATCGACTTAATTTACTCCGACTTAGTTTGGATTGGTAGTAAACCCTATTCAATATTGAGTATTGCAGCTAATTAACTGTTACAATAAATTAAATTACCAAATTAGGTGAATAAATTAGGAAAAATACTATATAACTCAAATTTATATCCCAAATGAACGGGGATCATTAGATGAATGAGTCTCATCAACTTTTTTAAATGGGAACTACTGATCTAATGGTCTTTATTGATTTGAGATGTAATTTGGGTTATATAATATTGCTCATAAATTAGAATCAAGTAGCTCTTATCTTTTGAGTTTTCCCAGATGACTGCATTTCTCAGATATGCCCAGTAAATGGTGCACAAAATACAAAGAGTTCATGCCCTACAAAGAGAGAGGAAATTATTTCCAGTACATAAAAGTATATACTAGTAATTAATTTACACTTTCAGCTGTATTCATACAGGACTGATCAACTTTTTTCAGCTCAGGATTGAAAATTTCCTTTAAGGACTTGAACTACTGAAAGTAAAATCTACCAGTTCGAGGCCTAAAACTCAGAAACATGAGTCCTCCTTTAGAACAACTCAGCAGTTTCCCCCAAGGACATGTCCAGTAGGTCTTCTTGTCCTTGTACAGCACCATCATCAAATAGCCATTTCTCTAGTAAAGAGAGAGGCCCATGACCCTCCAAATTTGGCTTGCTTTCTTCATCTTGGAAAATGTTAGTTCCAGATAGAGATGCATCAGAATTGGAAGAATTGAAGCTAAACAATGAGTCAAAAGACTCGAAATGCTCCGGTGTCATAGCACCAAGTGTCTCTCGACTGGGACTAGACTTTGAACGAACTGTGTTGGTGAATGAATTCTGAGTAGTTTGACTGTTTTCTGAGCTTGAAAGAGAGGATTTTGGTGATTTTTTCACCCAGTTTTCAAGCAACCGAGCTATATTTTCAGCACTCGATGCATAGGTGGATGTTTGGACTGGTCTGGTGTGATCAAAATGGCCATTAAAGGGCTTTGAGTCTGGCAAATTGGTTGATTTATCAAGGGACAAAGCCTCACATAGAGCTTGTTTGGCCCTGTGGATATCTGTTTGAAGCCTTCTCTCCCACTGACCCTTTGAGATTGACTTTGAAACTGAGTCTTCATCTTGATTGTGTTCATCATGGCCTTCAAGCTTTTTGAGCTTCTTTTTCAAATGGGTATTCCAATAATTCTTTATATCATTGTCTGTTCTCTGAGGAAGGTAGGAAGCTATGGCAGCCCATCTGCATCCAAAGAAAAACCTATTATTAGAAGGAATCACAATATAGTAGCATCACAATTTGGAAAAAGATTTGGAAAAACCTATTGTTAGAATGTATTTTGTATTATATACTAGAAACTGCCCTTGCCTAAATTTAGTGTATAACACAAAAATGAATCGCAATTTGGAATTTTTTTTTGTTAGATCCAATCCAAATCAGGAAAGCAAGATCTTACATGAGCTCAGTTTTTCTTTTCTTTTCTTTTTTTTTGGGTTTTTTTTTGGGGGATTTAGAATTTAGCCTTTCTCGCTAACTACACATACCATTCATCGTGTTTGTTGGCATTCTCTCCCGATCCCCCCTGGGTTCAACTGATTAGGCAATTTCTTTGAACGAAAGGGGATGATGGTAGAGGGTTAGGGTAGGAGCTTAAGTACCTGTTGCCTAGGAGAGCTTGGAGGTGGATTATCATCTTCTCTTCATCATCAGTGAAGTTACCACGTTTGATCCCCGGCCTTAGATAATTAGTCCATCTAAGCCTGCAACTCTTACTGCATCTGAGCAACCCTGAAAGAGAGAGAGAGAGAGCTGTGAATACAACAAAATCACACAAAAAAGTTGATTTAACAATATTAGCTCATTGAGGAAGAAGGTGCTGGAGCTTCAGAATATTAAATACTCTACTTTAATGATCATAACTAACCCAAACCAACCCAAAACCAAAAAGAGAAAAAAGGAGAAAGATTAAAGATTAGAATTGACTGAAACTTGTCAGAGAAAGCTTTTTCTACCAGTATTAGTCGGAACAGATCTCCAATTCCCGGGTCCATATTCTTGAATGTAAGAGACCAAGATGATGTCCTCTTCAGGTGTCCATGGCCCTTTCTTCACACCAATTTTGTCACAGCAAGGTGGTCTACCCATACTACCTTAAATCTTTCTCTCTCCAACCCTCTCAAAACAATTTGGTTTTCAACAACAAGAGTCTTCTCTCGCTCTCTCTCTCTTTCTCTCTAGGAGCTCACAGTTTTCTTCTACTTGGAAGAAAAGCTGAGACAAGCGTTTAAGGCAAGTGGTACCCTTGTCTATACGTACATAATTTATAGCGAGAGAGAGAAGACCTATGTGGTGTTTACGCTGACCCAAGCAGAGGTAAAATGGTTATCCCAAAGAGTCAAAGTGGCCAGCAATGAGCATTTACTCATTTGCTTGCAAAAAGTCAGCTCTATGGATCTTAAGATGTTTTCGTCCTCTTTCCGCCTCACAATACCACGTGGCATTCAATGGCAATGCTGTTGTTCTGCTCAGAAAACCCTAATTTTCATATTTACCATTCCATGAAAAAGCACATTTTATAAGCAACATATTCAAGTTAGATACTAGTAAGGATGGCCACTTTTGAGGCAAACACGACTCGAACTCGAGGATATATCCGATATTGACATGGTCCGTTAATATAAGTAACAAATGGGTCGGTATCAAACACGACTTAATTTTAATATGACAAAAATGTTTAATTGTGACGTAGCAAGAAGATGTCTTTTATCTTTCCATTTTTGGACTTAGTGTTGAATTAATAATTCTAAAATTTGATTGAAAAAATGATCATTTCTTGAGATTTCAGATTCATATCAATTGAACCAAATACGATCTTGACACAATCAATATTAGACAATTCGAAATGACACGACTCGAATATGACATAACATTGGATAATAATTACTGACTTTCTCTCTTTGGTGTCTGTAAATCTGAAGTTCTTTTCAAGTGATTGATGTCTTCATTCTTGTATCCTTGTGGTAATGTGCCATGGCTCCATGAAATGTCTGTTCCTGAAATCTAAACTTGCCTGATCATGACCAATGAAAAGGTGGGGTTATGGGACTTGTTCTTTTTTTCCTTTTTTTGCTTGGAGGTTTTGGGACTGGTTATGTGTGTAGTGTTCCAGTTATGCCATTTTTGAGAAGGTGCTAATAAGGGAGGAACTATCTAACTTATGACACCTTACTTGTATATCGCCATGAATGAGTTGAACTAATTAATTATTTTTATTAGAGTCCCATAAGAGATAAGCCCTCCAAATTGCACTTCTCATTTAATTTGAGGGTTGTCCCTTCGGAGACGTCCGATAAAATTGGAATGATACAAAAAAGATTAACATGGTCTCTGCGCAAGGATGACACGTAGAAATTGAGAAATGATCTTTTAATTTGAGGGAGAGAAAGAGAGAGGAGAGAGAAAGTACTTGTTTGGGGTCAGAAATTGATCAAGAAATTTTTCATAAACTTGAAATACACATAGAGACCAGAGAGAAAGAGGGAGAGGGAGGGAGAGAGTAGGTAATACATTTATCAAGTCCCAATAGCTTCAAATGATAACTTTCAATTATATTATATTTATATTTTACCTTTCTATATGTTAGGTTCGATGTACCGATCATGTGAAGAGTGAATGCAGAATATGGGCATAAGCATCTCGGCATTTGTTGTTGAACAACGACTAGGAATTGAATTGCTAATTCTACCAAATAATTTGATAAAGTCGTCAAATAAAAATGGTGTTTGAGAGAGAGAAAATTTGATCGATATTTCCTCCGTAATTTTCCGTTAATTTTTCTCAATAATAAATTATCTATCATATATTAGAGAAAGATTCACTATAATATATCATATATATAGTGCATCACACTGCATGTAATATATCGATAATGGAAATTAAAAGATTGTGTATTGGAGGTGATCAAAATAATTGGGTCAATTTGGTATGATGTACGATACTTCTTCTAATACGCAACACGATACTTCGTTTTATAACTTTTATATTGCATAATCCATCTATATACAAATAGTTAATAAATATTTATTTTATTGTTCTAATAATTGTGGTCAAAATATGGATTTGTAGAACATTAAAATAACGAAACAACAATCTAAGATTTCGATATGGGTTGGGGGTTAGTATCTGGGATTACTTAGATCATGAGTTATTTTACGGTTTGAGTTATAATTTGAGAGCGATCTAGGTCGTGAACTAATCACCTTTCAGAGTTTGTGACTCTGGTTAATTAGACGCTAGGGATATCTACGACCCTGATATCTATCCAAATCCAGAAAAGTGAATAACACAAAACATCACGAAAACTGTTAATAACCAAGATTTTTCGGAGAGATCCTATTAAAAACAACAGTAATAGTCATCGTTGTCATGTGCCATAATACATGTAACAAGACTAACAATAATCTCGTACCCGAAAACACTCTACAATATCAAAAATTAAACATTGATCGTGCAACATTTATATTTTAAATAACAATTTATTTTTGTTTTCATTTTCTTCTAACTATGCAATTTAAAATTAAAATAAATAGAGAAAAAATAAGAGAGAGATAGGAGAGAGAGATATGTGTAAATTAATGAAATTATCTGACATTGAGAGTATGTTAGTTGAGTTCTTTGATATTGAGGGTCGTGCAGAAAAAATGATATTTTTGAATAGGAAAAAAATTTTGGAATAAATTTTCTATCATTAGATCAATGAAAATTAGATCAATATTAATCATTGTTGTGTTTTTTTAAGTTGAGAATTCAATTTTTTAACTATAATATTATATATAGATGGTCTTAGTTCAAAAATTTGAGAATTGTAAATTATCCAGTTTAGGCATGAATTATTTTAAAGAAGAATAAAAAGTTAGAAGCCCTTCAACCCATCTAATCCACCTGCCTAATTAAATTTTGAAAGGAAGTAACCATTATTTTTCAAATAATTTAAATGGCTTTTTTTTTTTTTTTTTTTTATCATTGTGATACTTAGTGTTTTTTTTTTTTGTTACAGGGTGCTCAGGTTTGCGCCGACTACTCTCTCGAATTCTGAGCCGCCACTGTAACTCAAGTTAGTATTGTGATATGTGTTGATTATTGAAGAGGACCCCATTTTTTGTAGTAAACATCATGCTAAATCATTAGTTGTAAGGTTAAAAATATGTGGTTCCATTTTGTTCTTATATTTGATGTGTATTGTGTTAGTTAAGGGTGGTGCAGTGGCGGAGCCACTCTTGGGACAAGGTGGGCAAGTGCCCCCTGCCATTTGCCTTGCCTTGCCCACTAGACATCTTAGTACATATAAAAGACTTAAGATAATTTCACTTAGTGCCCCTCATTAATTTTTCCTTTGTGACCAATCCTACTCCTCTACTTACGTTTGAACAAGTCAAAAAATAAATGAGGAATGTGTTAAATTTGAATGGTCATTCAAATGAGTGTTACTTGTCAGTCTTGGGGTTATTTTCGATTCAAGCGTAACTAGCAACTACTTTCAGACACGGATGAATCGTCTTTTAAGACAAAACTCATCTAACAAGAGCAACAAGTCAAAAGAGCAGGAGTGTATACACTATCAAAAATATGCTTTTCAATAAAATGAATTATAATTTGCTAGTGAACTATTCGATTATGTATATCAAAAAGTAAATTATTCGGAAATTTAATACAAAAAAGTCAATAGATGATTTTCAAACATGAAATAGCTTTGAGGTTTATATGGATATGTGATTTGGTTGAAGACACTATGATACAAGTATTGAGTTATTTCTTTTTGCTTCTTATCTTATTAAGGTTAAATTGTGTCATTTTATTGTCATTTAGAATGTAGTTTTGATTATTATAATTATGCTTCTTATGTTTGTACTTAGAAATTTGTCCAAACCTGTTATAGCATATATTAATTAGTGAAAATTTTGTATCCATAATTTTGTCCATCCTAAAATGAAAACCCAGCTTCGCCCCTGCGGTGGTGTTAGGTTAAAAAGATGTGTATGCATGTATCACTCAAGAAACATCAATCTAGTGTAGTTATTTGTGTTTTTGTTTATTTGATGGGCAAAATAATAAATTTTTAACCTAATATGGTTGAATTGAATTATAAGAGCATCTCCAACAACAAATTGTATTTTATCTACCCAAAAAATAACTTTTTCTATTTTAACTACTCACTTTTTCAATACACAGTCTAACAGATTTTCTACATTTTTAACTACTCTTTTAAAATATTATTTCTCATTTCTTTTATATTATTTTTTTTGGGAATAATGAAAGGGGGAAAGAGAGAATGGAAGAAAGGAGAGGAAGAGAGAGAAAATAATATAAATTATGTTTACAAGTTGTTACAGTGATACTCTATATTTAGAGTATCACTGTAGCAAAAATCTATTTTATAATATATGAGCAACATCTGTTGGAGCATGACTTTTGGCTTTGGGTAGCTCAATTTTAGCCATTTTGATCATTTATAGCATCTGTTGGAGATGTTCTAATACCACATCTCTAAATAGTATTAAAATTAACTCAATAATACGAATAAATAATATTATATTTGCCATGGATATCCACACTTGAGACAAAATAACAAATATTTCAATAATTATTAGATGCTTACGGTGCACATATCTAATATATATTCTTGAATGTTTGGTACTATAAATAAACTTCTCAGATAGTAAAATACACTAAAACAATATACAATTGTTATTTATTTTGTATTCTTTTGTTTCACATAATATCAGAGCCTAAATTCATGAATCCTTCAGATCAAATATAATATGCTATGTGATTGCCCTGCGAGGGATCCTCTCCATCAGAACTCTTAAAGTTCTTCTCCTTCCGACTGTCCTCCGGCAATCTCTTCCGGTCATTCTTTGGTGACTTTTTGGTCGTCTTCCGGCGACGTTTCAATTGCCTCCCGACCATCCTCCGGTGATAGACGACGACTTTCCGATCGTCCTCTGACTATCCTTCATCGGCGTTCCAATCGCCTCCCTGGCCATCCTTTGGATGTCCTTCGACAACTTTTCGATGGCCCTCCGGTGACGTTTCGACTTGCACCGACCAATTTTTCGTGCTCATTCTACACTCGTTGGGTCCATTAATACAGATATTCCGACCTAAATGTAGTATACATAATTTATTGTGAAAGAGGATAAGGTCTTCTAGAACTGTCGATGAGATGTGAAGTTTTGTACAACAATATTTCTTGTGGAGAATTTAATGTGATCTATCTACCCAGAAGAAATAAACAGAAGCGTGAAAGACTTGGTGTTGAACTCTTAAATTAACAACCCCTTTTTTTTTGACTAGTTCTTACTTATTGTAGCATGATTTATTGGCCGGACTCACCACATTGTGGCATACGTTCACCCTTGCGTCATAGACACCTACACTTCTTGACATAAAACAATTAGTGACATAATGTGCCATGATTCAACTTCTTGGACTTAGAATAGGGTTTGGTCATGATCTCTTGAAGTAATAGTTTGAATTCGACTAAAAGAAAAAACTAGTACCCTTTTTACTGGTGTCTTCATCACCGTTTCCTATTCAGTTACAATGCAAACTCCAAATGAGCACAATCACTTATAAACTCCGTTTATCCATCAGTTATATCCAAGAGCGGAGCTACCAGGGGCACTTGTCCACTTGAATTTTTTTTCTTTTTGCATTTTATCTATATACTAGTTATTACCTGTGCCTGAAGGTACAGAGTAATAAAAAATGGTAAACAATAAATATATTTGTATTCATGTCCAAAATCAAATTACAAACATAGAAGAAAGATAAATGAATTTAAGTATCAGTTGTAGTGGGGGTGAGAGGTGATAGTGGTAGGAGACGGTGATGGTTGTGGTGGGTGGCAATGACCGTGATGGTGGTGGCGGAGGTGGGTGATGGCGGTGGAGGTTGTGGTGGCGACGACGGTGATGATGGCGGTGGTGGTGGTGGCGGCGACGACGGCAGTGGTGGTGGTCGTGGTGATGGCGGTGGTCGTGGTGATGGCGGTGGCGGCGGTGGCGACGGTGGTGGTGGCGGCGACGATGACGACAGTGGTGGTGGTGGCGGTGGTAGAGGTAGTGGTGGGGCGGTTTCAAATATATATATATTTTTTAAAGTATTTATGAAAAATAATTTCTAGAAGTATTTTTAAAAAGTCACTTCAAACACACCCTTAGGGGCCTATTTTTCCTATTAAATTTAAGGTGTTAATATTAACCGTTAAATTAACTTTAAAGTAAAATTTAAAGCGATCTGAACCGCGAAAAGCAAAAGTCATTTTGTTTATCTTTTGAAATTTGAATTGTAAGCTACTTTATTATATAGATGTTTTGTTCTTATCCTCTAAGTGTCTCAAGTTGTGCCCACCCAAAATAAATCAAAAAATGTTGAGTCCACTCAAAACAATTTACTAAATTGGGTCCACTAACTTTTAGATTTTTAAAATTACGCATTGATTAAAAATTGGTTACGATTAAAAATTATAATTTGGGGTTTTTGTATTCCAATTTGTTTTTCCTAATATAATTTCTCATTTAATATATTAACAATAAAATTAAAGTAGAAATTATATTTATACTTGTATTTGATTCCTACTACAATTTCTTTTTACTCATTCTTTCTATTAATTATTTGAAACAATTATGGAGAAATAGTTTTAAAAAAGTCCGAGTCAGAGTTATTACTACATGCAAAAAGAGATGTTAATGAATTTTTAAGTGTTATATATGATTTAAAAAATTTATATGTATCACTTATATTAAACAATAGAAAATCAAAAGTTAAAACTTATAAATAGTACTTATCATCGTATAAATTTCTAGCTCCGCCCTTAGTTTATATCACAATTCTTCTTCAAGAATCGAACTTGAGATTCTGAGATAGTATCTCATACGTGTTAACCTAATAGTGCCACGATATTCACTATTTTTAAACTACCACATGTACTACAAAAGCCTATATAACCTCATCTTCACCCCCAATACCCTCTAAAGAAAAAGACAAAACCCCCGAATTTAAGTCTAAAATTTAATTGTCACTCAATCGAATCTATGCTTATACTTTTTTCTATAAATTAAAAATCAACTTAATAAATATAATAATAAAAATGAGTAAAAATGTTTTTTTTTGTACAATAATTATGTCAACTAGTGATAAAATATAATAAAAATAATATTTTATTCATATAATATTAATTAAATGTGTTAAATCGTGTCAATTTTGTGTTGTTCGTGTTTAACACTAATCCAAGTCATTTATTATTATTTGTGTTAACGGGTCATTTCATTTGCGAGTTCGCGTCGAGAAATAATCAACCCTAACCCATTAATTTTGTGTTGATTTCGAATAGTATTTTTGTATCGTATCAAAAATTATCATCTCTACAATCATCCACAAACCACCAGAAAACAGTAACTTATAAAGTCTTCTTATACAAGCTATCCGGATGAATTCGACAATACTTTATCTTAATCAAACTACCACAACCCCACCCCCCCCCCCCCCCCCCCCCCCCCCCCCAAACACTACATACCACACACCATACCAAAGAAAGTAGACAAAACCAATCATGTATGTATGCTCACTGCTGTTGTCTCCATCATCCTTTCTTTTTCAGTTAATTTCTCTATGTTTAGGGTGCGTCAGCATTGAAAAGTATATATAGCACAACGCACAACTTGCAATTAAGTAGCCAATCTCGAAATGTCAACAAAATAGGGGCCCACATACCCAAATGGCCCCCACAACCTCTAAGCAAATAGACACGTGTCAATCTTGCCACGTGGATGCCTCTGACAATCCACATGGCTGGTAACAAGAGGTTGAAGAGAAGTATGCCGACTGAATAGGCGGCATCTAACGCAATTGGGCTTGTGGTTTGAAATTGGAGCCCACCATCTCAGAAGGTGTTTTTTAATGAGAAATTTGGAGAACGCTCTCCTTATGTGGATTTATTTGGTGATAAATTCATTAAAAAATTTATTTAATATTAAATTTATTTTGATATTTATTGTCTAAAATACCCTCATTAGTTATATTTAATTACAACAAATTTGAAAACTAACAACTCCTAAATTTTGAAGTTTGACTAACATTATAATTTTCTCTCTCATATCTACATATATTCATATATAGAATATGACTATTTATTTATCTCTCCCTCATATATATATAGTAACATTAAAAATAATAAACGATGAGCAAGATTTTAATGAGGCTAAATAAATTATTTTTATGCCCTTAACAAGGTGCTATTTCTACATGAGCAAGATTTTTCTAGTCAATTTTTTGTAACAAATAGTTTTTATTTTATACTTCATATTTTTTCCTTTCTTCGACTCTTTGTAAAGTGCAATTTTACAATTTATAATAAAAAAAATATAATTTATATTCAAGGGTATAATATTAAATTGAGTTTATATATTTTTTTATTCCATTCTTTTTATTTCTTTTACCAAACAATAAAAAATTTATCCCTCAATTTTTTCATCCATCATACCAAAAAAATTAATACAATACATACTCAATATAATATGATCCAACTAATTGATTACGACCTAATTAATTTAAAAAATTGTGTAACATGCTTTGACGTTAAATCAATCAAAATTACAAGTCGAGTTCGTATCATTTTATCATACCATGTCAACAATTATCACTCTTATATATTAGATGATTTTTTGTTATATCCCTCACTAATCAATTTCGATAAATTTCTCAAAACACACAAACATTATAATTTAGTTGATTACACAAGAAAGTGGACGAAAAAATATATATTTTTGTACATATTTATTAATTTTTATAGCAAATTGGAGGTATTTTTAACATTTTCAAATCTTGAAAAGTCTAATTGCAATAGAAAAAAATATTTTTTATTAGTGAGGGTATAATGGTAAATTAAATTTGCATGTGTTTTCTTTCCTTTTATTTTTCCTCCTATATCAAACAATAGAAAATTAATCCATCTAACTTTTCATCCATCGTACTAAACAAAAATAAGAGAAAGTGGTTTTCCTTCCTCTAAAGATGAAAAGTCTATTCTTCATATTTTTTCATCTTTTCTATTTTACATCCCTCCTACTAAACAGACCATTAAAAAAATAATGAATTTAACTACTTATTAATAAGATTAAAAATTAACTTACTCTCAAATAAGTTTCTTGGCGGACTAAACTCATTATAAGTCCTTTAAGGAGGACTCAACCCAAATTTTTATTTTCTTTAGTTGTTTCATTATGGGCCTGGGCCCACTAGGCCTTAATGTCAAAATATGTGACGCTAAGAGTTAAAAGTGGGCCTTATCTTTATTGGACACCGATAGGTTGACAACTATCAATACTATGGTTAATATGGTTAAGACTTAAGAGATATCTATCATATAATGAGATCACACGTAAATCACGTGATGGATTGACACGTATCCATTCAGGGTCCACCAGCTCATAGCACTAACAAGTTGCATCCTTTCTATTCCATCCCATCCTGGGACAGGCGTGTAATAATATACTATTCCATAGCACAGCGGCAGCTCAAGTCAATTTGAGATTTAAAGTGTGAATATTAAAATAAAATTTTTTATTTTTAATATTATTTTTTTAAAAAAAATTAATTTATTTTTAATTTTCTATGTGAGAGGGAGACAAAAGAAAAATGTGTTAATATTATCGAAAAAGATATTTCAACTTTCGTTTTTTTTTTTTTACCACAGAAAGGAAGAGAGAGTGTTTAATTTTTATTTTTATTTTTGTTTTTGTTTTTTACGGGGTGAGAGAGAGTGGGTGGGAGTAAATATGAATTGACTTATGAGTTTTTTTTTTTTTTTTAATTTCTAAGTTTTTAATCTTATGAATTGGATTATAGGCCCAAATTATTACAATAAAAATTTGATTGGATTTAATTTTTTGGGGTTTTTTTTGTAGGGTTTAAAATTTAATAGATTTAATTTTTTTTATGGACTAATAATGTATCTAAAATTATAGAGCCTTCTAAAAATTCGTCTTGCCCCACAACCCAAGAAATTAGTTGTGCCAACACAACATTAAAGTCACCCTCTTCATTGGCCGCTAGGGGTGTAACTCGAGCAAGTTAAAGGATCAATTCAAACCCAAACAATATTGTAAAATTTTTAATCCTAACTCAACCTCAGCCTAACTTTTAATTTAGTATTTTTCAAGTTAATTTAAGGTTCAATTCAAACTCGTAATTCGGGTTCAATTTCAGATATGACATAATAACTTGACCAACTTAAAATCAAAATAAATTGAATTGAATAAAAATGTAAAATATGGTTAAATCTTGTATTTATATATACATATATATATATTATTTTTTAAAAAATTCAAGTTGAAACTGAAGTATGAATTCAAGTTGAGCCCTTGAACCCAAAACTTTAACTCGAACATGACCAAAATTTAATTCGGGTTAAATATTTTTAACTCAAGTCCAACCCAAATTATCCTATTCATTCGGGTTGAATTTGGATTAACCGATTCTAACTTACACGTCTGGTGATTGATATAGGTAAGAGACATCTATTAGGATAATGCGTAAGGGATTGACACGTATCAATTTATCGTAGAACACAGCAGCCGACAGTTGATTCAATGTTGTCTAGACAATAGACGTCTGCAGTGTTGACTTGACGGCGTTAAGGTCGGAGGTATTTAGTGTGGGGGTACCAAAAATCAAACCTCGGTAGACTTTATTCTATTTCAGTCAGTATTTCCCTTATTCATATGTCACTTTCTCTAATTAAAGAGTGTTTTAGGACCAATACCAAACGAACACGTCACTGTAAGAATTCAAATCACATACCTATCATTTACATTTATTTATTACTAGATAAATGAACTTGAGTACTTTATGAGAATGAGAACTTCTGCACTCGTGGCACTATCAGTACCGAAAATTATAATTTCAAAGACCTTGATGAATCATAAAATGTTAAATTGATACTATTTCACCTCATAGATATTTAACACATAAAATACAAAATTGTGGAGCTTACAATATCCTAAGCTTGATTAAAAATGTCACATAGGTACACAAAAGTAAGTGAACATGTTTAGGTTAATGTGAAACAAACCAAGTGTCAGCCTTGGCACAGCAATAAGATTACTCTACCATAACTTGGACGTTACATATTCAAATTCGAGCTACGAAAATAGTCTATTCCCGAAAATAGCAGCAGATTTTTTTTTTCTCTCCCAAAAGTAGCTTTCATAGCCAAGACATAAAAAATAAAAACATAAACGAGCAGAAGTTACTACTAAAGAATAAAGGAATTATATGTAGGTGTTTTGGAAAGAATCAAAGATATACATATATATATATATATATCTATGTGTGTGTGTGTGTGTGTGTGTGTGGTCATCCCCCATCTTTCTCTAAGGTCTATAAGTGGTTCCAGCACTAACCCTTTGTTTGGTTTGATGGAAAATAGAGAGAGAGAAAAATGGAGAGTGGAAAATGGGAAGGAAAGAACAATTTTCCACCGTTTGGTATCAAAAGAAAATTGAGTGGAAAGGAAAATTGGATGGAAAAGCCATCCATCCCGCTAGGGGTGTTCACCCTACCCTACGGGTAGGAAATATACTCTTCCGTCTTCCTACCCGATACTTTGCGGAAGAATTTTTTCTTGGCCTACCCTACCCGACAGGTGTGGTATTCCTACCCGACTTCTTACCCGATTAATCGGGTAGGAAGTCGGGTAGGAAATCGGGTAAACACTTTTGTAACTATTAATTTTGGAGAAATTGGAAGGGGGTACACCAAATTAGACTTAATTGTAAAAAAGTACACAGAAAAAAATGTTGGGTAATTAAGTCTTTAATTTTGATACTTATTTGTCTCTAAGTACATTATTTGAATTTTAATGATTTTTTTGTGACATTTTTGTCCTCCATTGATCCATGTGTATTTTCTTTGGAAAGTGATGCATTAAACATCTCCTAGTTTTATGGGAAAGTGGTGCATTAAATTCATGTATCTACTTGTTTGAATATATATACAAATTCAAACAAGTATATATATATATACACACAAATGTTTATATATATATACACATATATATAATTTATATATATATAAATATGTATATATACGTACATAAATTCGTGTATATATATATATATACACACACGAATTTATATATATATATACACATATATATAATTTATATATATATATATATATATATATATATATATATATATATATATATATATATATATATACGTACATAAATTCGTATATAAATATATATATATATATGTATATATACGTACATAAATTCGTATATAAATATATATACACATATACACACACGAATTTATATATATATATACACACACACACACACACACACATATATATATATATATATATACATATATATATATATATAAATTCGTGTATATATATATATTCGTACACACATATACATATATATACATATATAAATTCGTATATATATACACACACAGAGATATATATAAGAACTTTAATATTCTATTTTTGTATATCCTCCCTTGATTCTTGTGAATTTTTTTTGGAACTTTAATATTCTATATTTGTATGTCCTCCCTTGATTCATGCGAATTTTTTTTGGAAAGTGATTTTGTTTTCAAATTATATTTAATACACCTTTATTCATGCGTTTTTTTTTTTTTGGAAAGTGATTTTATTTTTAAATTAATTTAATATCCGAAATAGTATAATAGTGTAACAATAACAGTGTAACAATAAAAGTGTAACAGTGTACAATAACAATGTAACAGTTATTGTTACACTATTACACTTTTATTGTTACACTTTGTGCATGTGGTAATAAATTCTAAACGGAGATGGACTGTTTTGAATGAAATTATGTGAAAATATATGTTTAAAAAAATGTAATAGTACAATATTTAGTGTATATAATTTGTTACACTGTTATTGTTACACTGTTACACTTTTATTGTTACACTGTTACACTTTTGTTGTTACACTGTTATTGTTACACTATTACACTATTTCGGATATTAAATTAATTTGAAAATAAAACCACTTTCCAAAAAAAAAAATACGCATGAATAAAGGTATATTAAATGTAATTTGAAAACAAAATCACTTTCCAAAAAAAATTCGCATGAATCGAGGGAGGACATACAAATATAGAATATTAAAGTTCCAAAAAAAATTCGCATGAATCAAGGGAGGATATACAAATATAAAATATTAAAGTTCTCATATATATATATATATATATAAGTATATAAATTCGTATACATATATATATATATATGTATATATGTGTGTATATATATATATATATACGAATTTATATACGTATATATACATATATATATATATATATAATATACAAATTTTTATATATATAAATTATATATATGTGTATATATATAATATACGAATTTATATATATATATATATGTGTGTGTGTGTGTGTGGGTGTGGGTGTGTGTATTAACAAATACACATGAATCAAGGTGCATTAAAGATAAGAGATTTTGAATTGTTAATACACATGAATCAAGGTGCATTAAAGATAAAAAATTTTGAATTAAATGACCCTAAAGGGGGTATTTAGGTCTTTGTATCCATGTAGTGTACTTTTTTCCAAGATGTTTTTTAATGTGTACTTTTTGCCAAATAACTCTAATTAGGTGTACCGGCTTCTAAAAACCCCATTAATTTTTGAATGCACCAATTTAACAACACAATAAATCAATAATACTAAAATCTAAAACAACTACAACAACAATTATAATAAAACACAAGAAAGTATGAACATCAATCCACCATAATTGTTACACAAATACAATAGCAATTAATTTAAGTTTAAACCATATGAAATACATTAAAATCATATTAATTAATTAATGCGGGTAGGGTAGGGTAGGAATGCGGAAATGAATAGCTCTTCCGCATTCCTACCCGATTTAATCGGAAGACCAAAAACTCTTCCGCATTCCTACCCGATTTTTGCGGCTAACCGTTCAGTAGGGTAGGGTCGGGTAGGGTAGGAACTTGCGGCTAGTCGAAAATTTGAACACCCCTACATCCCGCCCACCAAAAAAAATCTGTCCAATTTTGGGCGGAAAGTTGACTGGAAAGTGACAGCCTCCAATGGGAAAGATGTTAATTACTAATTTACCCCTTTTATGTTTCAAATGTTTTCAAACTTGAAATGCTTGTGTTGTTGCTCACCTTGTCCATTTGGCGGGACAATATGCCATGTGCTCTTCACGTGGACATATAATAGGCTTTTTTTTTTCTTTATGAGCAATATTATTGAGACATTAAAATTTTAATTTGAAAATCTACTACCATGTTATTTAGAATTTTTATTGTAACTGTCAATAATTAAATATTTTTTGGTTAAAAATCAGTATTTAATTGAAATACTCAAACTTACTCATAAGTTTATTGTTAGGGTACAATGGTAAATCAGTCTTTTATGTGTTTTCTTTCCTCTCATTTTTCCTCTGATACCAAACAATAGAAAATTCATCCCTCCAATTTTCTATCCATCATACCAAACAAAAAGAAGGAAAAGTATACTTCCTTCCTCTATGGATATAAAGTTTATCCCTCTTATTTTTTCATTCTTCCTATTTTCCATCCCTCCTACCAAACATACCATAAGAATTTGGATATTCACATCCTCTCTGTCATTCCTTTCACCACTATTCCACCTCTATAATTCTCCTCTCTTCTGTGTGAGATTTTTCTTTCCTCTTAACCAAACAATAATAGCCTGTTTGGTTTGGTGGAAAAGTGGGTAGATGAAAAACGATGGATAGAAAATGGGATAAAAAATGACATTTTCCTTTGTTTGGTATGAAAAAAAAATTGAGGAGAAAGGAAAATTGGGTGAAAAACATATCCTTAGGACCCACCATTTTTAATCACTTCACAAATGGGAGGAAAGCGTACGGAAGGAAGTGTGTGGCCAACCTATTTTGTCATTTTTTTATGAACAAGTGTACCAAATTAATGGGTCCCACATCAAATTATTAATTTTTTGACTTTTTTATTCATTTTTTTGAACATATTGACTTTTTTGCCGTTAGAATATATTTATATATAAGGGTATAATGATAAATTAAATATATGTATCTTTTCTTCCTCCAATACCAAACAATAGAAAATTAATTTTTCCAACTTTCCATTCATCGTACCAAATACAAATGAGGGATATTGTTTTTCTTTCCTTCAAGGATGAAAAGTTTATTTCCCACACTTTTCTATTCTTCTAACTTTTCATTCCTCCTACCAAACGAAGCATAAATAATAAATTCTTATCCTCCTAGGGAGTGTGTGTGAAGGGCAGCAGCTTAAACCAGTTCAGTTTCTTAGGCATGCTCATGAGCAACGTCAATGTAGCAATCAAGCTGCTGAGTCAAATTGATGATCACTCCCTGAAACGTCGTAATAATACATTCAAAGCTGGAAAAAAATCTTTATTGGGGGCCTACGTCAGTATGTTGACGTGCAAAAAGCGTACATAAGTAAACATACGGTGTAACATATAATCTAGGTTGTGTACAAATTTGATTTGCAGTGGTCAGGAGTTACCATCAAAGTCTCCAATGATAGATAGATAGATAATATCCGCACTCCAATTGCATTTAGCAGGACCACAAAGTACCATCAAAGTCACCAATGATAGATAATATCCGTACTCCAATTGCATTTAGAAGATATTATCCATCCGAGAGGCTTATGCACAACCTTTTCTTTATGAAGCACAACCATAGACTACTCATTTTTCTTGGCCAATCTTATCTTTCACCTTCAATATATTAGTAGTTTCAAAGTTCTACATTTCCAAGTTGTTTTCACATTATGTGTTCCATCAATTTTACAGTTTAAAAAACGTCATGAACATTTGCAAACAAGTACCCAAACTTTTGACTAGATTCAAAAAGTTTCTCGAGAATTCTAACATATTGCAACCAATATGCATATTAAAAATCTTTTTGACACCATCTCCCTTCTTCTTTTCGTACTTCTTTGTTGTTCATATCAACTTAAATCAAATTGCTTTGCCTCATTAGAATAGCATCAGAAAACGTTAATTGTGAAGATATATCATCTGTAACAGCTTCCTCCAAGCCTAACTAGTTTAGCTATAATTTCTAAAAAATGCATTCATTTATAATCAACCTATTCAACTCCATCATTCTAAGCATGTTTGTTGTGTAATTAGTGTGTGAACTTAAATTAGGGTGAAATACAATCTAATGGCATTTCATGGTCGGGGTATTGGGTTTGATTTTTGATTCGAGTATTGTTGCCTTCTAATTTGGAAGGTGTTTGATGGTTGATGATTGAGATGCTTTAGATTTTGGTTATGATGTGTTGAGAGAGAGAGGAGTGGTTGCTTACTCCAAATTAGTTTTTCTCATGTAAAGACAAGTATATCCACATCTGGGTGGGTTTGTTTTGGAAGCACCATACAAGAATATCTGTAGATCAAGCACAAGTAAAGTTCCAAGTTGGGCATCCCATATATATATATATAAATAGTAGCACTAAAAAATTTGCTATATATATGCTTGTGAAGAGGAAGAAATACTAACACTACACAGTTTAGAATTCGTCTTAGGAGAAGACAATCAAGATAAACAATCGCATTAAGCTTATAATTTCTAGTATGCACGCATACATGAGTGCTTAATGGGAGTCTATATGACCTCGCGGCCAGTATGGCGAAGTTTTTAGAGAATTATGCAACCTCAAGAAGCTCAAAGTTGCAGTCTTTGGCACAAATTTCTTTAAGCAGCCATACATAATAAGATTGAAGTTATGCATTCCAGCATATACTAATGCTATCAAACTAAGGACACCTTTCAGATCCATTATCCTTCCTTGTTTTTTACAGGTGCAAAGTAGATCATAGTTACACCATCAGATTTTTCCATGTACTGTGGTTCAACATTCCTTCTTCACTCCCAAAGTCATTACCATCCCCAACACAGTACTGTGGCTAAGTCCAGAAAGTCCTGTGAGCAGCTTTGGAATGGTAAAAGAGTGGCCTAAGGACAAAGCGTTAAGAGTAGCATAAAGAGAAAAAGGTTGTATCTTAATGAAATCCCCACTACTTTAAGAAGCCTAATCTTACAATGCTCACAGTTCCCTAATTTCCACAGAGAAGCTTCCATTTTACCCTTGAACTATTGACACTGATGCCAAAATGGCACTTTCAACAATCTTCAAATGGTTAATTTGCAAGCAAAGATCAACAATAAACACGCTTCACACTAACTGATTTGAAGGAATAACCTTGTAAAACTTAAGGCGTGAGAGATAAAGGTGAGTGGTGCACCAAACTCTAATTAGGTAAAGCATAAGACATAGTTAAGCTCATCATCCAAATTCATCCACCAAAGGAGATTATAGTTCTTCTCATCCTTTCCCAGGAGAACTCTATCAACTCAGATCGTCTTCTTCATTTCATTAAAAGAGAATATCTGAAAAGAAAAACATATCAACATGTATAAGGTTTGGGAACAAAAAGTTGGCAGAAAGCCAACAGAATGACTTTGGCACTTTTCCACACAATGCCTCCCACTATTACCCCCTCTATCAGAAAAATGCCATGACTATGACACAGTTAAGTTAATACATAAGTGCTACATCACTTCATGCTAGGTAACCCCTTCGTTAAGGCTACCAATGAAGTATCAAGATATTTCTTTTCCTGGTGAAGAGGTCCAAAAAATGCTTCAGGTCTTAGATTCCCATAAGCACAAAGGAATCGAGTGTACACCTAATTAACTTTTTACATATACTAACTTCATACAAAAGAGGGAGAGCTGAAAGATGTGTGTATGGGGGAGCCCATGGACGGAGTAGGATATTATTGGACATACTTCTATGACTAAAACTGCATGAGGTCCCACAGATCTACGTTGATACATGTCAGGGTTAACCAAAAATAAAACTCCATCACCATTGAATAAGAGAAGAACTGTTTACCTCTGCCAATATGACCAATTTTATGCTCCCTCTGAATCATTTTAGCTTCAGCTCAAAATTCTCTTGCAAGAGCCAGAAAAGATCTTCAGCAAGTCTATTGGGATTTTAATGTCTGTGAATATGAATTTTCTGGTAATAATTTCAATATCCTAAGCAGCGGCCCATACCTGTAAATTCTCACCAAGAGAAAAACAACCGGATTAGAGTGATGAAGCTCTTCAATCACATTACAAATAGTGCTAACAAAATGAGTCTGAATATAAAACAAGTCCTACAAATGATTAAAAAGCACTAAGCACAAATGGTTGGAATGCCTAAGTGAGGCCTGCCTCTGAATGGTTAAAAAAAAACTCTTAGATCATGTTTTGCAACCAAAAAATCGCACATTACCATCCAAGGGATGAAGAAGGGAAGAATTTCACCTTTGGCCTGATGCCACATATGAAGAGAGGCCCTAATATTTGTATGTCAAGGGCATAGAAAGTGAGCATAATCTCAGTTATGGAGTTTTAAGAACTACCTTGTCTCCATATTGGATTCTCGACCAAGCACAATAGGAAGGGGACCAACCAGGTGGGTGCAATAGCACCAATGGCAGTTGTTTTCACCAAAGCTTGTTTTGCAGCACGAACTGCTATTGTGGTAGCATGGCCTCGTTGCCAGTACTGGCAAGGAAACAAAAGCTTTTGGCATTTCAATAAATGATTGTAAACTCTACCAAAAAGAAATAAAGATCTTGAGAAGTCAAAAATAGAATTCTAAAAATAAGACCAAATCTCTTGGAAACAACAATAGAAAGTAGGATCAGTGCATCCTATTGTCAGGTTGGTTCTTAAATTACCTTGCTACGCAAATGTTGTTGAAGTACCATACGTGTTCTTAACACTATACGTCAGCTCAAATTAACTAGATTCCCTATCTTCTTTGGATGGTTGTAATTTTCATGCCTGCCAAAAGCAATAATTTTAACACGTCTACTGCTATATTCTAAGTGAAAGGAGCATTGTACCATTTACATGGTGATAGACCACCTCCTGCAAACCATCCTACAGAACATTGTCTTAAACAGAGGACTACAACATCAGCCACTTCTGCATGAGTAAACCAGCAGCACCAGCTACACATGCAGCCTCAATCATGCAGCAGCATCTCCACTCGTTAGACACCCCAAAGATCACATACGCCATCACTTACATCAAGGGTGTGGTTTGTAATAGATTCTGTACAGTTGTAATTCCGTTAAGTAGTTTCACAAACACCCACATGGTTACAGTCAGTTAGAGATTAGTTAGAGAGTTCATAAGAACCACTATATAAAGAATCTACTGTATTCTTATTCCCTTAAGCTCGTGAATAATAAACAGAGGATTCAATCTTTCTCTCTTGAATATCATCTTCTTCTTTGCATAGTGTCTTCTATTTAAAATATAATTGAAATATCTTATATTCTTCTCAATAATATTATCATCCACATGAACTGTGGAATGAAATAGTAAGACTGACTATTTAAATCTCAGCAATCAACACAAGGCATTTCAAACCATCTGAAACGTCTCACCCACTACCTGGTAGAAATTCATAGTGTCACACACAACACATAAATATTTTAAACGTAGAAAGATCTCAAGTGTGAATCCAATGGTCGAGTAGTCGTAGAAAGGTAAAACAGATTGGTATAATAATTTCAATAATATTTATTTTGACTTTTGCAAAATAGAATTTTTTTTTTTTTTTGCTCCTTGTGAAGAAGAAATGGTCAGAACCAATAATTTCAAAAGATTTATTTGACTTTTTCACCACCAATGTCCGCCACTATCGTCAATTTCATAGCTCCATCCACCACCAGCATTTACCACCAACCAACAACCCCACTCAAGCCCCTTATCCTCACACACCTTGACCCCTAACCATAGCCACCTCTACGGTTCTCCCTCACCACTGCCTCCTGCCCACACTACCACAGAAAACCATTACGCCCACCACATACACCTCCTTCTCTACTTGACAATCACAATTTAGTTTATAATTTAGACATGTGCCCGTTTATATGACATTTTATTCTATGCTAGTTTAATAATTCCTATTCCAACAATCTTAAATCTCAAACTCAATATTTGTTTTAATAGTTGAATTTTGTTGTCAAATATTATGGATTTTGTTTGAAATAAATATAAATTATTAAAATGTAATTGTGCTGTGGATTTTTGTGAATGATTGAAGTTGAATTTTAATTGTTGTGTATTTTGTTGGTTTTGAAACTGTGCTTTACTAAAATTGAATTTTTTTTTGTGTGAATTGTTTTGAATTTCAATGGATTTAGACAGGAATTATTAGAATTGTGAATTATTGAATTTGAATTTCATTATTGTCGTTGGGAATTATTGTGAATTATTTGAGTTATGGATTATTGAGATTGGATTTTATTGTAAATTGTTCTGAAGTTTAATGTGATTTTATGGCAAACTTTAAATTTATAGAGTATTGAATTGAATTCTGTTGAGAATTATAGCGGATATTGAAATTCAAATTAGAATTTGGGATTATTAGAATTTGAACTATTGAAACAAATATTGAGTTTGAGATTTAAGATTGTTGGAATAAGGATTAATAAAATTAGCATGGGATAAAGTGTCATTTAAACGGGCACATGTCTAGATAAAAAACTAAATAGTGATTATAAAGTGGAGAAGGAGGTGTAGGCGGTGGGCAAGGGATAGTGGTTAGGGAGAACCGTAGAGGTGAATGTGGTTAGGAGTCGGTGTGGATTCGGGTGAGGATAAGAAGTTGGAGTGGGGTTATTGTTGGTTGGTGGTGGATGTAGTTATGAAATTGACGATAGTGGTGGAAGTTGTGGTCCTAGTGGCATTGGTGAGTGATGGTGGTGAGCGAAAAAAGAATAAAAGAGATGGACTGAGCAACAGTACTGGTGGCGCTGGATGGTCATGTCGCTGGCGGTGATGGACGACATTATGATGTCGTTAAAGCATTAGTGGATAGAAGAGAGGAGTACACATATGAACATGAGTGAGGATAGAGATGCGGAAGAGAAAGGGAAATAGATGAGGCAAAGAATACGTCAGCGTGAGTGAAGAGAATGAGAGATATAGGAGGCAAAATGAAAATAGGAAAGATTTCTCTCTGACTATTGCATGGCATATACTCAATTTTGTACTCAAGTACAAATTATTCGTTCTGATAATGGGGATGAGTGTGTTTATGGGGTTGTCGAGAGAAAGAATCGTCATCAATTTAGAAGTTGCAAAGCTCCTTTTATTATCTACTGAGCATTATAAGTTTGTCCAATTGATCCATCTCTCAACCTCCACTACCAAAGTTTTATTTGAAGGCATTGAAAAATGGAAACGATAACAATATCAATTGACCATGTAATAAATCCAAGTTGACTATGTAAAAACTTGATCCAAGTTTGAAGTTTCTCAAGGCCTCTAAATAGACAAAAATTGAAAGAAAAAAAAGGATATACACAAGTTTGTAAGCGCAAGATTAGAATAGAGCCATTAGAGTTACAAGATGCAATGAATGATTCCAAGCTGAAGGAAACAATTTTTGAAGAGATAAATGCACTTCAGAAAAATAATACATGGGAATTAGTTGAGTAACCTTTGGGGAAAAAGTTAGTTAGGTGCAAATGGGTGTTTATAGTGAAACATGGGCTCATGACTCGGTTGAAAGATATAAGGCTAGATTGACTTTAACCTTTTGTTCCCTCTCCAAGTAATTAGATTTTGTTGCCAATATTTAACAACTCTTATGGGAAGATAATAGAAAAAGAAATAAAACAAAATTTATCTAATAGAAGAGCAAATGCAAAAACATATAAGTAAAAAAATGCTATGCAACTATAGGTTGTGTACAACACGAAAATAACAACGAATGAGTGTTAGGGGTTGGAAGTAATACAATAATGATTATAACATGTACGAAACACAAAAAAGGAAATAAAAATAGTCATTTGTAAAACATATTTTGCATAAAAGAAAGCTACAAAAGTGGGACAAGCAAATATACTTATCTTTTCACTCCCAAACTCGCTTTGTAAACTCATCTCTACCCAATTCAACTTTCCTTATTCGTTCATAAGCTAGCATCATTTCCACAACCAATTGAAAGTAAGACACATTAGATTAATTATATACCGAGAAAATGAAAAAGGCCTTAAAGATAACAAAAAGCAATAAGAAAAAAAAAAGAACGAGTGATATGTCCACTCACTTATTCGACAAGCAGATATATATAAATACTAGATTGCATGGGCCACATTCTGACACAACACATACAAAATTTAAATACACAATTCTCCAAAACAAGCAAAAGACATCAATAAATTTGCTCATCATTATTAACACAAATCGCAATCATACATAAAATGGAAGCATAACTCCTCTTATTATCTACTAAGCATTTGTCCAATTGATCCATCTTTCAAACTTCACTACCAAAATTTCATTTGAAGACATTGGAAAATAAAAAATATAACAATATCACTTGACCATGTAATAAATCCAAGTTGGTTGTGCAAAAGCTTGATCCAAGTCTGAAGTTTCTCAATGCCTCTAAATAGACAAAATTTGAAAGAAAAAAAAAGGATAAACACAGATTTATAGGCGCAAGATTAGAACATAATCATTAGTTACAAGATGCACTGAATGAATCCAAGTGGAAGCAAGCAATGTGTGAAAAGATGAATGCACTTCAGTAAAATAATGTGGGAACTAGTTGAGTTATCTGAGGGAAAGAAGTTAGGTGTATAAATGCGCTTCTACATGGAAACCTGGAAGAGAAAGTATAGATGGATGTTCCACCTGGATTTGAACTCCCCACAACAGATTGTAGCAAGTTATGGAGACCAAAAAAATCATTGTATGGGTTTATGCATTCACCCAAGCTATGTTGAGATATGACTATCATCGATGTCATTAAGATTATACTTTGTTTGTTAAACATTTTTCCACAGAAAGGGGACTGCACTCATCGTGTATGTTGATGATATCACACTTTTACTAGTGATGATGTAGAGGAGATGGTGAAATTAAAGGCATATGTGGTTCAAGAATTTCAGATAAAAGATTTGGGAAGTTTAAAGTATTTCTTAGGCATTGAGGTTGCGAGATCTAGATGGGGCATATTCATTTCATAGTGACAGTATGTGTTTGATCTACTTAAGAAGACAGGTATGCTAATGTGCAAAGCCAGTTGATACTCCGATTAAACAGAATCATAGGTTGAGAGAGAATGTTGATGATACTCATGTACATAAAGGCGATATCAAAGACTGTTAGGCAAAAGCTCATTTATCTATCTCATACACGTCCGAATATTGCCTATACAAATATGTGGTATCCAGTGTATACACTTACCTTGTGAGTGTTATATGGAAGCGGTCAATTGAATTTTGAAGTATCTTAAACTAGAATCCGGTAAAGGACTACTTTATTCTAAGCATGATCATCTATAGGTGGAAACCTATTCAGATGCTGATTGGGCTGGACTAGTTACAAATAGAATATTAACATCTGGATAATATACCTTTGTAGGAGGAATTGGTATCATGGCTTAGCAAAAAATAGTCAGTTGTGGCCAAATCTAGTACACATGCAAAATTTAAATTTTTGGCTCATAGAATTTATGAATTGTTGGGGATGAAATCCATATTGGAGAAATTTAGTTTTCATTCTAAGGAACCGATGAGATTGAACTGTGACAATAAAGCAGTAATTAATATTGCTCACAATCTAGTTCGCATGACATAACCAAGCATGTTGAGGTTGACAAACATTTCTTCAAGGAAAAATTGGGTTCCCGCTTAATATGTATTCTATTCGTGAAGACAAGGGATCAGCTTGCAGAATCGAGCACATGTCTAGGGCATATGTGTAAATACAAGAATGAGTTGTAGATCACAAACGTTTCTCTGATAAAAGTATATTAGTGACCTAATAATTATCTTAAATTCTCACACCTTTATATATGTATATATATGTCATAGGAGGTGAGTTTTTGAAAATATACCCTCTATAAATTACAAGAACGATTTAGAACGTTTAGTTTAAGATCTAATAGTCAGCGATCTATTTTCAGTTTTCATTTTGTCGCCTATATCTCTCATTCTCTTCACTCACGCTAACATATTCTCCGCCTCATCTATCTCTCATTCTCTTCCGCATCTCTATCCTCACTAATACTCATATCTCTACTACTCTCCATTTCCCTTTGATTCTTCCATCTTTGCTATTCACCAATACCACAACAATACCATAATGTCATCCACCACCACCAACGACATGACTATCTAGCGCTACCAACAGTGTTGCTCGGTCTATTTCTTCTATTCTTGTTCCACTCACCACCACCACCAACCAATGTCATTAGTACCACCAACGTCTGCCACTTTTATCAATTTCATAACTCTATCCATCATCAGCATTTACCACCAACCAACAATCCTACTCCAACCCTTTATCCTTACCTGAACCCACCTCAAACTCCTAACCACAACCACCTCTACGTTTCTCCATCACCACTGCCCCCTACCCACACCACATCAAAAAAACCACTGCGTCTACCGCTTACACCTCCTCTTCCACTTAACAATCAGAATTTAGTTTATGATCTAGACACCATTAATATGACACTGTCCTACGTTAATTTCAGTAATCTCACTATTCCAACAATCTTAAATCTCAAACTCAATATTTGTTTTAGTAGTTTAATTTTGTTATCGAATATTATGGATTTTGTTTGGCATTAATGTGAATTATAAAAATGTATTTATGTTTTGGATTTTTGTGAATGATTGAAGTTGAAGTTGAAGTTGAATTTGAATTGTTGTGTATTTTGTGAGGATTGAAACTGTGCATTACTAAATTTTGTGTGTGAATATCGATAAATTTAGACTGAAATTATTAGAATTGTGGATTATTGAATTTGAATTTATTGTTGTTGGGAATTATTGTGAATTATTAGAGTTATGGATATATTTGTTTCAATAGTTAAATTTTGCTATCAAATATTAAGGATTTTGTTTGGAATTACTGTGAACTATCAAAATGCATTTATGTTGTGGATTTTTGTGAATCATTGAAGTTGAATTGTTGTGTATTTTGTTAGGATTGAAACTGTGCATTATTGAAATTGATTTTTTTTTTTTTGGAATGTAAATTACTTTGAATTTCGATTAATTTTGACAAGAATTATTAGAATTGTAGATTATTGAATCAGAATTTATTGTGAATTCGTTGGGAATTATTGCGAATTATTGGAGCTCTGGATTATAGAGATTGAGTTTGAGATTTAAGATTCTTGAAATAAAAATTAATGAAATTAACATGGGATAAAGTGCCATATAAAAAGGTTTATGTCTAAATCATAAACTAAATTGTGATTGTCAAGTAGAAAAGGAGGTGCAAGCGATGGACGCAGAGGTTTTTCTAATGTGGTGTGTGTAGGGGCAGTGGTGAGGGAGAAACGTAGAGATCGTTGTGGTTAGGGGTTGAGGTGGGTTGAGGTGGGTTAAGGTGAGGATAAGGGGCTAGAGTGGGGTTGTTATTTGGTGGTAAATGCCGGTGATTAATTACCTTCCACAGAGAGTTATGGAAGGTAAGCATTAAGAAAATGGGTTTTAACATCATGCATCGACATCGAGTCCTTGAAAAGGCAAGCATTAAGAAAATGGTCCACAAATACTATAGTCTATTTGTTACTCTTTTTTTAAGAGTGACTAGAACATCTTATTTGGGGAAAAAAAAAAAGGAGAGGAAAAAGCACCAATCTCAATTCAGGCAACAAAAAAATTCAGAGAAACACAACAATCAGAAACAAAATTATCAGCATCAAGAAATTCAAGAAACAAAATTATCAGCGAAAAGAAATTCAAGAAACAAATAAATGAGTTGAAACCGCAAGAAAGGAATAAGCATGAGAAACCAACACTTTACTTGTTTTCAAGAAAATAGACATACTTAAGCACTAACAGCAATTGAACACAAGAACCAAACCCTAACGCTGCGTTTGGTACATGGGATTAAGGGTTGGAATGGAATATGCATTCTTTGGTAATGCTGATTCCTATGTTTGGTTGACAGGAATTGAAATTCATTCCCATTCCTAAAGAATAGCTAATCCCACAAATTTTGGGATTAGGCATTACCAAATCTACCCTAGTATTTCCCATTCCATTCCCATTCAAGAATGCGCCATTCTGGGAAAAAAAAAACGCGATCGTCAGTTCTGCTCGCTCCTCCTCTGATCTCTCTTCTTTTTCTCACATCTTCTCTTCTTCCTCACAAATGCCATGGCACTCCATCTCTGTTCTCATCCCCTCCCAGGGCAAGCCGCATCGTCTTGATGCTTCAACATCTGATCAAACTGGGTTTTACTGATGATCGAACCGACATCGCCTTGAGACAAGGCTCCTATGATAAACAAGGGTACGCATAGGCTTTCTACCTCTCCCTCATCTCTCTGTGAAGCAAGGGTACGCATAGGTGGCCAGGAACTGCCTATATAAGCTCAAACCCGACCAATCCAGGTAATTACTTGTTAAATTTAATCAGCAATTCTCAAATCCAACCTAGAATTTTTAGGTTTTAGGATTTTTTTGGTCATTTGAAATGTGAATCTATCTCTTAAAAACACTTTGCTTCAATATTTCAAATCGATTTTTTACATTCTAATTCGAGATATGGCAGTAGATCTTTATGCATATGAAACCAATCACACCTATAATTGGTGAAACGTTTTACAATACAAACTAGGTGTTTGTCAAAATGCCTGACAGAAAGTGGCCTTCTTTTTGCCTTCATGGGTGGTTATTGATGTGGCCTCCAATTTGTTCAAATGTTGATTGGAGCATCTGTTAGTTTATACTCCATCAGGCTATGTGATTCAACTTGAGCTTCTGCCATCAATTGAAGCAGAGCTAAATGAGAATGATCCTCCAGCAACTCGGTCTGGCTTATATGTACATTCCCCAGATGAGAAGTAAGGGTGAAAGTTGAACCTGTTCTAAATGGATGTGTCCTGAGGCTGGTTATTTGAAGCTGAATTCTGATGGTGCTTCAAGAGGTAATCCAGGTGCTGCACGAGGTGGTACGATAGTAAGAAATGAGTGGGGGAGACTGGTTTTAGCAGCTGCATACTTTTATGGTGACTCTTCTAATACGGTAGCTGAATTTAGGGCCTTATTTGATGGCCTTCAGGTGCTTAAAAGCTATGGTTTGTGGGGATATGGGGTTGAGGTTGAATGTGATTCTCTAGTCTTGGTGAATGCTATTTTGGGAAAATGTGAGTGTGTCTGGCCTCTTCGAAATTTGCTCAGGCAGATTAAGGAATTGTTGAGCTGTATGAATTTTAAGACAAGACATGTGTTTAGAGAATTTTGGTGTATGATGATAAAGGTTAAGGTTGCTGTTTTATTTGGGTGTGTAGGGATGGTGGTTGTCTGTTTTTTGCTTATGGCAGAGTCGAATGGCTTCTGGAAGTTTAGCAGGGTGTCATGCAAGGCTTGTCTGGAAGGCTGTCTGCTGATTTTTGTTGGACGAATAGAAAAAGGTGGAGCTTCTGCTATTGTGCTGCCAACTGGTTTTTTTGGTTATTTTGTTTCTTGTTTAGTTGTTGCTGTAATTAGGAAAACATTATGTTTTTTCCTTTTATTTGCTTCTTGTAATCACAGCTTTTGTGAATAAATAAAAATTTTCTTTTGTTAAAAAAAAGAAAGAAAGAAAGTTGAGCCTGTTCAGTGGTGGGATGTGTGTAGAAGATTTATTAAAATTTAGAGTGGAATAAATTTATGATTTTTTTTAGGTATTTTGTTTTTTTGGTATGATTTTATATATTGTGCATTCCATTGAATGTTTAGGTGATTTAATAAATACAAATCTATCTTTGAAAAAAAATATCATTTTTTCTAAAGAAATATTTCTTCATAAAAGTTAGTCTTATACTAAGTAAATTATTTTTACCTGGGAAATATTTTTCTCGATATTTTTGCCAACAAACTAAAATAGGAGTGTGGGGATTATACATTTTTATTTTGTTTGTCAAGTTTTAAAATTAATAGGTATGCTTATTGTAAGGAATAATGTATGCTTAAGTTGAAATTTTATTGGTAAAAAAAATTTATTTTGTTTAAATGTTATTCTATTTAAATTTTTTTTCAATGGATTCTCATTTTTCCTAATTATAAATTTTTTTACACAACTTTTAAAGGCAATCACAATCATAAAAAAAAATTGTTATTAATTATTTAATTATTTTTAGTCACTATAGATGTTTTGGTTAAAGTTGATTCCATTCCAATGAAAAATTTATTTTATCCAAAAATAAGAATGGAATGAACATTCCATTCAAGCACTTAATCCTAAACAACTGCCAAACATTGGAATGGTAATGCCAAGTTCATTCCATTCTCAAGTTCATTCAATTCTCAAACTCATTCCAGTCCTACTGAAAATCATTACCACGTACCAAACGCAGCGTAAGAATCCAAATTTTATAGGAAAATATCAATTAATAACCCTAAGAAAAGAAACAACAAATAACAAAAGATTTCAGAAATCTTTAATCCACTCACCTTTCAAACGACGAGCATGCAGAACATCTGCATAAATAATTGGGCAATCGCGGCAGAACAGTTTCTTTCGATATCAATGGCGACGGAGAGAACCCTAGATCATTGGACAAGGTCGTGAGAGTGGAAAGACCAAGGCCATCGACTTCAATGGGCCCAACGGAGCCCCCGTCGACAAGCCCAGGGGTGGTGGTCCGAGAGGTGGCCGCGGTGGTTATGGGTTTGGTAGTGGCGGCGACGGGAATGGGTTTAATCAGAGGACTGGTAAGGGGTACGGCGGCGGTCTCGATAGTTGCTGCGTGAGTGACCGTTACATTCAATATTTCTCTCGTTTAGGAGAGGGAGAGGGAGAGGGAGAGAGAGAGAGAGGGATTTTATTTTTGTGTGTTGGTATTAGGGGTGCAACTTGGGTTGGACAACCCGATTTCAATCCGAGCTCAACCCGAAAAAATTAAGGTTTGGGCTAGGATTTTTAATATTTGGGTTGGACTTGGGTCAAAAAATCTCAACCCGAATTCAATTTGGGCCGGGCTCGGGTTGAGACATCGGCAACCCGATTTCAACCCGAACCCGACAAATTAAAAAATAATTATATGTATATAAAGCATTAACACTTTTTTTTCATTTTTACTCCATCGTCCTCTGTTTCTTGTTGCTTGCTACTCTGTTATGCATTATACGTGATTAGTGGTGATAGTGTGATGTTTTAAGTTTAATGTTTTTATGGGTCTAATTTCTATATTTTCTGAGATTGTGCTTTGAGATCACTAGTTTTTTGGTGTGAAAGTAGATGATCAATAATCGTGCACTGTTATGAATGAAATATATGGATTGTTTTATGAATTTGTAATTATTCTCCTCTCTCTCTGTCTCTCTTGCAGTGAATCCGAATTCAACCCGAGCCCGCCCGAATTAAACTCGGGCTGGGCTCGGGTTGAATTCCTCAACCCGAGGTAGGGTTAGGGTTAGGGTTGAATATTATATACCTAGGGTTGGGCTAGGGTTGACTGTCTAACCCGCCCAACCCGCCCGAATTACACCCCTAGTTGGTATATCGAGCATTTTTTTGGAGCTGATGAATGCTATCAAACGGGTCACTTTCGGGCGTGGGTTTTAACTAAAAGGTCCGGTAATTCGGCCGGTTATTTTAACCGATTGAGACACTTTGTTTAATTTCGGGTAAATTGAGAACATTACAATATATTGAGAGTGTAAAAAAAAAAATTTAATTTTTAAAGGTACAATATAAATTTTTTAAATATTTCGGGGCGTAAATTACAATTCGCCCAAATATACGTAAGTAAAGAAATGTTTACAATTTGACAAATCTCAACC
This sequence comes from Ilex aquifolium, assembly GCA_951799425.1. Lineage (NCBI taxonomy): Eukaryota > Viridiplantae > Streptophyta > Magnoliopsida > Aquifoliales > Aquifoliaceae > Ilex > Ilex aquifolium. Next base: position 20,540,318 of record OX637410.1, read on the forward strand.
GTTTAGAAGAATCCGCAACAGCCGTCCGATTTAGGGCTTTTTGACACTGTAGGGTTTTAATCAGTTCACTCAAGCCCATACAAAGACCCCTCCGTTTCAGACTCTTCCCCGAGAGAGAGAGAGAGAGTAGTCTCCCCGAAGATGGTGCAGCGTCTCACGTACCGCAAACGCCATAGCTATGCGACCAAATCCAACCAGCACCGGATCGTTAAAACCCCTGGTATCTATCTCCCGATACACACACAACCCATACATATTAATAGTTTTGATATGTATATATTATGGGCAATTGTAAAACCCTCGGTTTAACGAAACCCTTATGTTGCATTTGCTTATGAATCCGATTAGATCTATTCCTTTTTATTCTCTGCCGATATAGTTTCGTTTTTTATGTTAAGCTTTATTCAGGTAGCTTTGTTAGTGCATTTTTAGCTCTGAAACCATGCATTTTCGCTACTGTTTTACTTATTTGTTGTTACTTATTGAATTATAGGAGGAAAGTTGGTGTACCAGAGCACTAAGAAGAGAGCCAGTGGGCCCAAGTGTCCTGTTACTGGGAAGCGAATCCAAGGGGTAAGGAATTGTGGTTACACTCACCTGTGCTGGCTGTTGTAATCTGATATACTAGTATAATAATGATAATTGATCTCAGCTTGTAGTGGATCTTTTCATGGTGACTTTTTGATTTAATTACATGTTGATTTGTAGGGTACAAGGATCTCGTATAAATTAATTGATAATGTAAATCATATAATGTGGGTTTTAAGTTGTTAGCCTTAAAATAGCTCAATTTGTAGCGGTAGAGGTTGGGGTACTAGATGTGAGGAGTCAAATATTTATTCTCCTGGCATTTTTTGATGACTTAAATTGGAATTGCAGCCTTCTTCCCCACATGGTGTATGCTTGCAGAGTACCTAATTTTTTTTCACTCCTTTGCCAGTTGTTTTAGTATTTTCAGGTGTATGTAGTTGTCTAGTAATTGGATTTGTCTAATTTGCAAAACAAGGAATTGTTGCTACTGTACTATGTATGGTGCTGAGAACATAGCTCATTTTCAAGTATAACTCACACAGGAGCCTATGGAACATTTGGGAATTTTCTTCTCTTCATTTGTCAAACGTGTTGCCACTGCACAATCGATTGAGTTTCTGTGCGCTGCCATCATAAAACATAGGCTCATAATCATTTCCTTAGTCTAATATTTCTTTTTCTGTCATTTTGTTCATTGATTTTATTCTTCTAAATGCCGGCAGCACATATTTGACTATCCCTGTTTTCTGTTGTAACTCAACTCAATTAAAATAAGCATTTTTTCAATACCTTGTGATTGATAACGTGAATCTATTTTTTGTCATTTTGCTTTGTCCAGGACCATGCTCCCCCTTGACTTTTTTGTTCTAAATTTCTTAGTGTCAGTAATTGTGTGATCTTCCCGCCTTGTGATTGTATGGTATGATTTTTCATCAGCATAGTAAAATTGGAGACGGATTTCTATCAAGTTTATTGGACTATGTGGCTTAAGAAAATTGGTGACTTATTTCTGAATCTATAGTTAAGAAGTTGATACTGCCTGGTTTTCATTTAACTCAAGGAAATAAAGCCAAAGCTTTTAAAACAGAATTATATGATGCTGTCTGTAAATCCTAATCAACACTTTTATCCTAGAAAATGACTTGTACATGTTGCACACTTGTTTTACTGAAGATTGCTGGTAGAGAAATTTTGATTTTCACCATTTAGGCTAGCTTTGTGATGTTGGTTGGGGAGACGAGGGGAAGGGAAGGGAAGGGAAAGAAATAGAAGATGGGGAGGTTACCACATCCTCGCAATGATTAGGTTAAGAAATACACAAATCGCCATAGAGAATAATCAATTCATATTCATAATCTCTCTCTTAAAAAAATAGTAGGGATTACATCTATATTTATAGGCTAAGTCTACTGTCAAAATAAAAATTCTCCAGCCAAAATTCTAAAAGAGTTTCATAATCAAACTTTCAAATTATCCCCCTTATTAAAACTCGATTATAGTTTCTTAATGAATTCTAAAATAGCTTCCTAATGAAACTCGTACACCAAAACTACTAAAGCAATACTAGTCAAATATATATTCCCTAATAAATATAATAATACTATAATAAATAATAATTTTCAACTCTTCAATTTAAGGTTATTCAATCCCTTTTCGATCTCCATCACTTTGTTTTGGATTTAGGGTCTTGCAAATGTTACTATATCAAAGATAGACGTTATCTTCAATTAGCGTGATCATTATAACTTTCACATTTTATATACTAACGTTTACCAAGCTTTTGTTTTGACAAGTCCAATAAAACCAAATTTTTTTTATTCTAGTTAAGAAGCTCTTGTATAAACAAGGATTGCTGTATAAGTAACTGGCATGACATTTGACAATTATGATGTTGTTCCTGTTTCCAAGAAGATTTTGTCCCTGGCAGTTTAGCTTTAAAACATCCGTAATAACCGAAATCTTTCAATCCATGTTGAATTATCCACACACATTACTTCTTTCTCATTTCTTTTATGATTGATTAGCTGAAAAGGTTGATATTTACATAGATTTGGGACCTCTATATGGATAGAGTTGGAAAAGGAAAAATTGGAAGTAGCTGATTAAGGGTGCTTGTCATGGTGGTGATAGTTGGTGCATATTTTATGCCTCTCTACCATAAAATCTGGTAAAAATATTAGCTTAGATTTGTATGGTTTCTTTTTGTGTTTGTGTACATCTCATTCTTGGTAGTACTGTTTTTCAACCATTTGCTACTTTTCTGGGTGTTTCATCCTGGATTTTTTTCAATATGCTTGATGGGATATGCACATTATGATCATATTGGAAGATATGAAAATTGAGTGATATGGGGTGTATAAAGTAGGGTAGATTTCATTTTTCTCCATTGTTTTCATTTATATTGTAATTTTAACAATCTGTTACAATAGGAATGTTAAATTTGTCCCAACGTCGCTTGTTGCTTTTGGTTTCTTGTGCATTTCTTTTCCTGGTTGTTTGGTTGTCTTAGCATGCAAGAATTTAGTGTGCTGTGTGTCTCTGTTTTGTGCATATATCATAGTTCGATTCATCAGCATTCGATTGTAATTCTGAGGCTTAATGGACAAAAATTGAGGTATCCGAAATTGATGGTTCCATTTGCAGATTCCTCACTTGAGACCTGCTGAGTACAAGAGGTCTAGATTATCAAGGAACCGAAGGACTGTGAACCGTGCTTATGGTGGTGTATTATCTGGAAGTGCTGTGAGAGAGAGGTTGGTTCATGTCACATTTCCTTGTCTGTACTTCAGTATTCTTTGACCAAGTGTTTTTGTGGAAATTTTTTTAAGCTGCTTGCCTTTCTTTGGGTCAAGTTTATGTGCTATGTGTTAATTTTGTAGGATTATCCGAGCCTTTTTGGTAGAAGAGCAGAAGATTGTGAAGAAGGTTCTAAAGATTCAGAAGGCAAAAGAAAAGCAGGCGACAAAGAGCTAAGATGTTACATTTAAGATATGCTTGCAAGAAATTTTGACTCACAGGATGATTATAATTTGTGCACTAAATTTATTGTGAGGTGATAATTTTTGAATTTAACTGGCATTATTTAAGTTTTTTTTTTTATTTCTTCCTCCTGCCAATTCTATGCCCTTGTTTTACCTTACTCTAGAAGCATATCTATTATGTTCTGTATCATCCTGGCATTACTCATGGTGTCAGTCTCTAAATATTTGCTCACGATTTCAATTATTTAATTATTAGGACATGGATTGAAATGGGGTCTGTCTTGGGATGGAAGTTGGGTGGAATGCAATTAATCCATGCAGTAGATACTCGAGACACACCGGAATGTTTTCAATACTATTGCATGAGATGAACTGAACTGAAAACGAGTAATGCAGTCTTGTGGTTTGTAGTTTGGTGCAATGCTTGATTTGCATGCATATAACAAATGATTTTATTTCCTAGCATTGGTTCTTTCTCTCTTTATTCATTAGGAATTTAAGTGAATCCAGCATGGTTAGTTTACGAGAGGGGGGAAATATTTGCTTGGTTTCAATTTCCCTGAATGCAAAGGTTTAGGCACAATGGGAATATGAATTAAGTCACCTGCATGCCAATCCTCTTTTAAGGGTCTAACACAGTCCTTTTTGGCTAAAATTTTTGCCATCCTTCATGGTCACACATAGGATGTGGTATTATGAATCACTCGGGGCGATATGAACGAAATGTTTCAACAGAATAAGTTAAGCATTACGAGAGATTCAAGTTATATTACAGTATGATAGAATAGTATTGATTAATTCGGTAATGACTAGCGTTAAAACTTGGGTTGTTAAAAATATATAAAAATTGATCCAAAATTTTGATTCGACTTTTCTCTAAGGACGGATAGGCATAAGCGTTAGGAATACTGAACAAGTCAAGAAAGGGTGCTCCTAAATTGGCTCACAACAGTTATCTCTTGTAGCTTCAAGCTCACAAGCTCTGCTTTTCGACTTAACGCATCAGTCACTAGATTTGTGCGTCCTGACTTATACGAGATACACATAAAAAATTCAGCCAAGAAAGAATAACTTAATTTCAAACAAATTTCTTAAAATAATCACCCATATATTTTATTCCACCTATCATTACACATTCCCAATGGAACATTAATTTCAAGGTAGTCCTCCATAACTTATTTAATTCTTCAAACATATGCGAAAATAAAACATTACAACAGCATATGTACGTCCATTATTACAAGGTACCAATCCTCCTACTCCTAGCATTCTTGCCTTCCCAGAATTTTATTCTCTCAAACAGTAAAAGCCAAAATTACAGAAACAAGTTTGTATTGGGTCCAAATACATGCAAGAACAATCTCCATAAGAGTACTGGTGTAAATAGCATTGATACTTATAAGTCATGCCCCATAAGGCCCATCTTCCTGAGAATATGAAGGAGACCCACCATTTTATGTGACGGCGCAGCCGTCTCTCTCACCACAGGGATCTCATGGAGAGATGTCATCCATGAATATACCAGTGGATACTTTTCTGGGTCTATCAGCTTCAAACCAAAGGCTTCCTCAATAGCTTTGTTGGCATTCATTGTTTGAGCCATCATCAAGTCTAGGAGGCCCAATTGATCTTCAACTAGAGGATTGCCTCCTGGAAAAATTTCTTCCATGTGTTGTTCCAAAATTTGCAGCTTCTCATGCACTTCTTTGATGGCCTTCTCTAGTACTTCCCCATCTCGTCTGATGACCTTTGCTATGTGGTCATATAGCTAATATTGATGAACAAAGCAGTGGTACAGTTAGTCAATCTACTCATTAGTCAATTGCCTTCACAATTGGAAACCCTTTTTTTTGCAGAAAGAGGCTACACGAACCCTCTATGTCCGTTCGTTGAATTCAAGATTGAAAGGCAATACTTATCTCTATTTTAATTCGAAAAAAGTCAGATATACGTAATTTTACCATGTATGCAGAGAGTTTGACTTGTATCTGTGATTTCCAAGGTTACAATAGGACAACACTAAACACTAGCTGCAAAGCTATTGCATTAGGTTATAATCATGATGCAAGAACCAAAATGAGCCAACAGTAACCCAGATTAAGGTACGATCAGGTTTCTAAAAAGGTAGCGTCTAGAGAGGATTGAAGATACGAATTCATATTCTGCAAACAAAAAGGCTATTTCCATCATTCAAACCCATCACACCTAGATTATTTTCATGCATATTCATCAAAGACCATAGCAATAGATCAATAATTAACCAAAGAAAAAAAAGGATAGAAATGAAAGATCAAAGCTTCCTGCTTGTACTTGAACTCATGCACAAAGGCAGTTTGTAAGTTATATTTCTCACCTGTTGCTGAAGAAAGGTGGCCCAGAACCGAACTTTGGCTCTCTCATAAGCATCCTGAGGCAGAAGTCTATGGGCATTGGGCCATGTTTCATCGATATATTCGATGATGACCGATGACTCGCATAAGGGTTTTCCACCATGAACAAGGACTGGGACCAGCTTGTGAACCGGATTGAGTTGAAGGAGCAACTCACTCTTGTTCCACAGATCTTCTTCTACGTATTCGTACGCTGCGTTTGGTACGCAGTAATGCATTTATGTAGGAATGGAATGGACATGGAAATGGAATAAACTTGGGAATGGAATGGAATGTGTATTACCATTCCAATGTTTGGCAATTAATTAGGATTATGACTTGGAATGGAATGTCCATTCCATTCCAAAGTTTGGATAAAATAATTTCTATTGGAATGGAATGAAATTTAACCAAAATAATTTTTTATCATAAAAATTTTAATTTATTGCATACTTCATTATAATGAATATTTCTGTTAATTTTAAAATTTGACAAATTAGATTAAATATGTCGTAAATAAAGTCACAAAGAATCACATAATGAAAAAATTCACTAAAAAATAATAAAAATCAATAATAAACAACAAATAAAAAAATAGAAATGTGATACATTCATCAATATCCTACATAATCATTCATGAATGGTACTCATTCAACACACAATGGCTATGATCAACCTACAAAATGTGTGCCTATTCCTTCTACCATAATTCTTTAATGTGGACAATCTTATACAAATACACCTAATTTACAAAATTTGGCAAATACAATAAAATGTAATCATTAACCAAATAATCTTTTTGATGGAAAACATAATTAAACTCAAGCTTAACAGATAAGAGTAACACAATTGTTTCATATACAAAAAAAAACCAAAAAATATGTTCCATTTACCATGCATCATCCTATATATCTCTCAAAAATCTCCCCTCAATATCCCTCTAACTAATTCTGCCCTCTCGACCTCAGGAAGGCTAAAAAATAAGTCCATATAATCAGAATCATGAACTAAGATACTCGAGACTTTGAGCCTCTCACTCATGGAAAAGTCGGGCAACAACAACAAGTCTTCGTAAATCTTCTTCTTCATATCACGTACTGCGGCGTCAACACCAATTGCACGAGCAAAAATAGTTGTTGCCTCCTTAATCTCTGTGCTAATCAGAGAAGCAACACTCATCAACCCTTCCACTACCATCTCATCCATACCCCTACTTTTTTTCTTCAACCTCGCGCTCCCAACCTCCTCAGGCACAGATGGTCGTCGCATAGATGACATGGATGTATTCATGTCATCTGATCCATGTAAGAATATCTCATGCTCAGTGTTTCCTTCTTCTCTCTCTAACTCCTCCACCACATCAACTGGGCCATGTGCCTCTCTACCAGTCGCTCGATCCTTTCCAAATATAATGCACAAGTCCTCATAAAAGGGAAAAGATCTATCCCTAAACTTTTCTGCTCCCTTGTGGCTCTACAATACAAACAAATACAATATGCAAAAATATCTCAAACACAAGAAACAATTATGTTAAATAAGGGAAAAGATCTAAGCTATGCAATAACTCGAAATGATAAATGAAAAGGTAAGTTTGATAGATACCTGTAAGTAACCCTCCCATACATCAAAGCTTGCTGTCAAACATTTTTTTTCGTGATCAAACCCAAATCCACTTGTATGAATCCCGTTAAGCATGTCATGAAAAATACAAAAATCCCTCTTTAAAACCTTGATTCGTGACTCAATATGTGGTTTGGCCTTAATTCCTTTGCTCGGCAGCTTCTCTAGCTAGCAAAGATTGTTCAATGACATTCAAATATCCTGGTTTAAACCCATTATCAGCTCGATGTGTTCCGGAGTTAACTAGTTCCAAAAGGGTCTCAATCAATTTAGCATCTTCATCAGCAGTCCACTTCCTCTTATTCTTACCCGGACCTCGTGACTCCACTTGACTTGAAGATGCCATTTTTTCAAACTATTCTTATTGAAATAAGGTCAATATACAATCAAATTAAAGTGTTAATAAACAGAGTTGTACATAATTCTAATGCAAAAACAAGCAACCCCAAAAATATAGCACATACTTGTTTAGTAATCACGATAAACCTTGACAAACCAAAACAAAACCTCGAGTTTACATCAATTCTGATAGCCCAAGGGACTTACTCGTGGGTTGTGTTTACATTCCCTTCCTCTTATAAAAAAAATTGTTCTGCTCCACAGGCACATTTTGTACCACACTCACAGAATACATATATATATTTTTTTTAAATCAAGGCCATTGGAATAGAATAAGAGTTTCAAAATGCACAGGCATGAGTACCATGTAAAAGAATGTAGATACATAAGAGAGACTGTGTGGTTATATATGTGAATTTTATAATACTATACATGTGATTATAATTATAAGAAGGTAGCAAGCTTGGACAAGGAAAAAGGTAACAATGAAAGAACAAATGCTACATAAAAAGTCCTTACAAAATAGACAATGATATAAAAAATGTTACCAAACAGTACCTCCTCAAGTTTCAAACCAAAGGCATTTTGATGCTTTACTACCTGATGTCATTTTGCTTATAGAGTGAGATGGAACATACAAGAAAGGACACAAATTCAGATTCTGAGTATAGAAATTGAGTACACACAACCATCTCAAAAAAATAAATAAATGAATAAAAATTTATCACCACTAAGAGCTTTTAACTGGCATCAGAAACAGAGAATAATTAAGTTTCTGAGAGAAATTTTCCCTCTCATTCATTCTTTATATCACTTTATTGGAAAGTGAATGGGTATTATCTAGTATGCAACTGGGAGTTGCACTTTGAAAACATAGTTCCTCATCTTCTTTGGTTATAAAGGAAACCGATCATGCATTTGGACCAGGTTTCCCATGACACCTCTCCCCATTTATTACATGTTCTTTAGTAATTGGAGAGCTTGGATTTTTCTATAGCTTTTTCATGATGTAGTCCTGGAGTGAAGTTTTCTATCCGGAAGATGTTAGGATGGAGAATGACATCTTTAATTTTTGTAAGATGGATAAACGCAGCTCTATGATCTCATTAAGTGAAAATGTGGATTCATGTCAATAGATGGGATGGACAATCATAACCTGTAAAGCTGCTTTCTAGGCGGAATACCAATAAAGGGGACCTAAAGAACCATTGCCATGATCCAGAACGCAAAGCTAATGACATTATGAGGAATTATACTCTATTCATCTGTACAATAGCCCTTATTGATAATCCAATATTTCGGAAGTTGAAAATGTACTTGGGCTATGAAAAGAATGTAAAGTTCCAAGTTCCAACAGAATCAAAACAACAAATAACTCCTTCCCAAATTACTACATAGGTCATTATTCTCAGCAGATAGTTGTGTATGTGTGTATTTTTTTAAGGGTACTTTTATCATATAGTTGGCAGGCATGTTATTCAAAATGGGAAATAGAGAAACAAAATTCTTAAATTAGATTTGAGATTGCTGACTAAACAAAATGAAGAGTTACCTGAGATTAGTGGCGATGTCAATTCTTGTCTGGTCATCAATCTAGCCCCTTGCCTCACAAAGAGATGAGGAAGAAGCATACAATGGCTAGTGAGGGATGGACAGTCATGCTTCCCGAAGGAAAAGTCACATAGGGGAGGAGAAGAGAGGAGAGAAGAAGGATTGGGGCCAAAGAACTGAAGAACGATGGACAGTGATGAGAGAGAGAGAGAGAGAGAGAGAGAGAGAGAGAGAGATAAATAGGAAGGATGAGGCTGAACGAGCGAGAGACAGAGAGGAATAGGCCCCGATCGTTTTCGTCGACTTAATTAGGCTGATTACCGGCAGTAATGGAATGACTAATACCTTGATTTATTTGGGAATGGCTAATCCCATTATTTATGGGATTAGTTATTCCTTAGGAATGGGAATAAAATTTTATTCCCACAAACCAAACAAAGGAATGGTATTCCTAAGGAATGACCATTCCATTCCAGAGGTCTAATACCATGTACCAAACATAGTGGTAGGGTATGCCCTTCAGTTTGAGAGCCAGTTCCACTCTCTTTACATAAGGGCTTGCCCACATCCCATGCAGCTTCACTTTGCTTTGCTCTGCCATCTCTCTCTCTCTCTCTCTCTCTCATGGGTTGAGATTTGTTGGTGTTTTTGTACCTTTTCGAGCCTTCAAAGTTGGTAGACACGTGAAGAGATTGAGTTTGAAAATTTATGATAGGTTTTGATTATGGGCAACATCTATGACCAAATCAAAGATTACTCAAAACATTTTGAAAAAGAGAAAAAAGGGGACAAAAGAAGAGGTTTTAGCAAATGGTACCTATACCCACCCTTAAACTATATATAATTACACAATTTCGGAGCAAATGAGGTATGCACTGACGAAATTGACGGATGCTTAAGCTTTATAGACCTTCCATTCACTCCCCTCTTAGTTTGTATTTGACCCATCATCTTAGAGCATCTCCAACAATAGTAACTATTTTAGCTACCCAAAAAATAACTTTTTCTATTTTAGCTACTCACTTTTTCAATACACACTCCAATAGATTCTCTATATTTTTAACTACTCGTTTTAAATATTATTTATCATCCCTTTTGTATTATATTTTTTGGGAATAGTGAAAGGGAGAAAGAGAGAGAATGAAAGAAATGAGAGGAAGAGAGAGAAAATAATATATATTTATGTTAACATATTGCTACAGTGATTCTCCATATTTAGAGAATCACTGTAACAAAAATGTATTATAGCTATTATGAAGAGCATCTGTTGGAGCATGAAAAGTGGCTTTGATTAGCTAAATTATACCTATTTTGATGATTTACAGCATCTGTTGGAGATGCTCTTAGAAAGTTCTCATTGATCAAACTTTCTAGAGGATAAAACACAAGAGTACAAATACATTTGTACGTCTATGTTAGGAGAAACTTATTTTTATGATCCACAACTTTTTATAATCAAATTATTTGAAGTGTAAGTCTAAAGTACTAAAAAAAATTGTATCTCATAGAAATAATAATAAAAAAATTTCATTCACACCCTTTCTAGTTTATCATATCTTTAAGGACACCTCCTCTATTATCCAAAACATCACTGACATCTCCTGTCGTTAAACCATAATTTCTAACAAAATTTTTTTTTATCTAAAATATCAAAATTGCCCTTACATAAACCCCAAATAATTTTTTACATAAAATTCGATTAAAATTCGAACCGATTAAAATTTATTTTTTTATATATTAAAATTTGAGTCGATTAAAATTTGATTAAAGCTCATTAAAATTTATTTATTTTATGTATTAAAATTCGAGCCTATTAAATTTTTTTATACGTATTAAATTCGAGCTGATTTGAGTTGTTAGCCCGATTAAAATTCGATTTGAGTTGATTAAAATTTATATTTTTTTACTTATTAAAATTTAAATTTTTTTATCAGAATTAAAATTCGATTTAAGTTGAATAAAATTCATTTTTTACGTATTAAAATTTTAGTCAATTAAAATTTATATTATTTACGTATCAAAATTTGGGCCAATTAAAATTTAATACAAGTTTATTAAAATTTGATTGAGCCGATTAAAAACAAAACAAACGTAAAAAAATTCATAAAACAGATGAGATCTCATTGAAGATATACTTATCTAGAGGGAGTGTGGATGAAATTTTTCATAAAATATATCATAGACAATTTAATCAGAAAATAAAGATAATGTCCTTGAAAATATGATAAACTATAAAGGGTGTTGGTGAAATTTTCCTAAATAATAAAAGCATAATAAAAATCAAATGTCAAGAATGGGATTCGAACCCATGCCCTTTCGGACCAGTACCTGAAACTGGCGCCTTAGACCAACTCGGCCATCTTGACAATTATAGCTTCAGTTTCACAATACTAATCTATAAAGACACTCTTTTTTAACAAAATAAACTCTCTTTACGATAACTAGCAAGCGAGTTAATAATTACCAATGTCAAAAAAAAAAAATGAGGTTCACTTATTTATTTATTAATTTCAATTAAATAGTAATACACTAAATTGAACTAATGTTCGGATTGTAGAGTGACAAAAGAGTTACTTGGGATTAAATGAATGCTGAACATAAAGTCAGAGTAGAGACGACAACAAAAGTGGAACGGAAACCAACTCGGCCATCTTGAAGTTGAACTAAGGTGGACAAATAGACTTGTTAATGGATTGAATTTTAATCCGAATTAAATTCAATTAGTGGGATATAGATTGATATTTTTATCGATAATTTGAACTCAAATTCCTTATCTTAGAGCAACTCCAAGGGGAGTTGTCAAAAATGGGGTCCCAAATGCCATTTTGCAATCCTGAACAGTGTTTTGGCACCCCTCAACAGTGTTTATGCTCAAATGGTAAGTGCCAAAATGAGCTGCCATTTTAATATTTCAATATTTTTTATTAAAAAATATAATTAAACTTAACGGTTATATTTTAACGGGTATCGTTTTCATAACGATCGTAATTTAACGAATATATTTTTATAGTAAAATTGCGAATCCATCTACAAAAAAAAAAAAATTTATAATCAATTTAAAAAATGAGCAATTTATAAAGTATATAAATAAATATATCAATTAAAAAATTTATAATCAATTTAAAGAATGAGCAATTTATCAATTAAAAAATTATCAATTTATCAATTTAAATTTAAAAAATCAATTTGTCAATTTAAAGAATGAACAATTTATCAATTAAAAAATAAATAAAATTACCCTTAATTAAAACAAATAAATCTGCCATAAAGTATAAACAATTTATAAATTATATTACAAATTATAAATTAAAACAAGAACAGGGGCAGATGTAATTATAAATTACAATGCCTACCCCTTCCCCTAAATAAAACCAGATCGTCTTCTTCGTCTTCTTCCCTTTCCCTTTGCCGTGACCAGGTCCTCTTCTTCCCCTTCCCCTTCCCCTTCCCCTTCCTCCCTTTTCCCTGCGGCTATTTTGCAAGAACAGAGGAACAGTAGTCACCAACGGCTATTTTGCAACCTCTGAATTCTTTCTCCAAAGTTGCCAAATATGCCACCCCAAAACCATAGATGCCATTTTGCCACCTCTGATGCCACCTCCGTTGGAGTCTGAATTTTTGCCGTTGAGGTGCCATTTTAGTGGTTATGGGGATGACACCCTTGATAGTAACTCCCGTTGGAGTTGCTCTTATATTTTACAGATTTAAATTTGAATATATATATATATATATATATATATTCAATCCGATTATAATCTAATTTAAAATATGTATATATTTCTATATAAATATTGCATAAATTAAGTGATTATTTGAAAATTTTAGTTAAAATTAAGGTATAATTTATTAAATTAAATTATTTGGATCGGATTTTGAATAGTTATAGGATTTTAATAGGGGCGCTTGGTGTTATAAATGTTGCCTTACACTCCCGCGCTTTTTCTTGTTGTATTTTTTTCTACCTCGTACATATGAATTCCAATGAATTCTCTCATCCTTCAATATGTAGGAGCCAAAATAACACTTTTCGGACGCAATTTCATGTCATCCCTAGCTCTTGTTGATCAAAACCCTTCAGTTTTTCATGACCAAACACTCGGTGCTTTCATCCCATTTCACTTGTTCAATGAATGGACCAAATCAAGGAAGTTAACAATCAGAGATACCAAAATCATACATGCCCATTCCCTTAAAACTCACGTCTTCTTTACTGATGTATTTGTCGCCAATTCTTTAGTTGACACTTACTGTAAATCCAATGCCATGGTTTATGCAGTAAGGTTGTTTGAGAAAATTACTAACCCAAATAACGTTTCTTGGAATGTGATGATATCGGGTTATAATCAATACTTGTTGTTTGAGGATTCGTGGAGAACTTTTTGTAGGATGCGTATCTCGGGCTTTGATCCGAATCAATTCACCTATGGGAGTGTTCTTTCAGCTTGCAGTGCTCTGCAATCAGCTTTTTGTGGTATGCAGGTTTACGGGCTTACAATGAAAAATGGGTTTTTTTCAAATGGGTATGTGCGGGCTGGAATGATAGATTTGCTTGCAAAAAGTTATAGCTTTGAGGATGCTTTGAGGTTGTTTTATGATATCTCGTGCGAGAATGTGGTTTGTTGGAATGCTATAATTTCCGGGGCTGTTAAAAATAAGGAATATTGGGTTGCTTTGGATCTTTTTTCTCAGATGTGTCGTGGGTTTTTATTGCCAAATAATTTTACATTTTCTAGCATTTTTACTGCTTGTGCTGCACTTGAAGAGCTTGAGCTGGGTAGAGGGGTTCAGGCTTGGGTGATTAAACATGCTGCAGAAGATATTTTTGTGGGGACTGCTATAGTTGATTTATACGCCAAATGTGGGGCTATGGATGAGGCTATGAAGAAATTTTTGCGGATGCCGAACCAAAATGTAGTTTCTTGGACTGCTATCATCTCTGGTTTTGTTCAGAAGGGTGATTATATTTCTGCCCTTCAATTCTTCATAGAGATGATAAAAATGAGGGAAGAAATAAACAGCCACACCATTACTAGTGTGCTTACTGCGTGCATTAATTCATCAAAGGTTAAAGAGGCGATCCAGGTTCATTGCTGGGTTTTTAAAACTGGCCTCAGTTTGGATTCAGCAGTGAAGGATTCTTTAATCAATATGTACTCAAAGATGGGACAAGTTGATTTAGCTGAGATGGCGTTCAGAGAGGCAGAAAATTACAAGCACATAGGTACATGGGCTGTTATGATATCCGCTTTTGCTCAGAGTAAGAGTTCTGGAAGGGCAATCGATTTATTTCAGAGATTGTTTCAGGAGGGTCTGCAACCTGATACGTTTTGTAGTTCTAGTGTCTTGAGTATCGTAGAAAGTTTAAGTTTAGGGAGACAGATTCACTGCTATACTCTGAAAGCTGGATTAGTCTTTGATGTTTCTGTGGGTAGTTCTCTTTTCACCATGTATTCAAAGTGTGGTAGTTTGGAGGAATCGTATCAGGTTTTTGAGCAAATGGCAGAGAAAGATAATGTTTCGTGGGCTTCAATGATTGCTGGCTTTGCAGAACATGGATGTGCACATCAAGCCATTCAGTTGTTTAAGGAGATGCTGTTTGAAGAAGCTATGCCTGATGAGACAACTTTTACAGCTGTTCTGACAGCATGCTCTGCTATTCGTGCCTTGAAGATCGGTAAGGAAGTACATGCTTATGCTATTCGTAGAGGAGACGGTGAGCAGATACTTGATGGTGCACTAGTGAATATGTACTCAAAATCCGGTGCCCTGTGTTTAGCTAGGAGGGTTTTTGACATGATTCCTTTAAAAGATCAGGTTTCATACTCTTCCTTGGTTTCAGGGTATGCCCAAAATGGGTACATTGAAGAGGCACTTCAGCTGTTCCATGAAATGCTGGTGGCTGATTTAGAGATTGACTCCTTCACAATGTCATCTGTTCTTGGGGTTGTCACACATTTGAATAGATCGAGCATTGGGACCCAATTGCATGCCCACACCATAAAAACTAGCTTAGAGTTGGAAGCTTCCGTGGGTGGTTCAGTGGTCATGATGTATTCAAAATGTGGAAGCATTGATGATTGCCGCAAAGCATTTGAGCAGATAAGGAAACCTGATTTGATCAGTTGGACAGCTATGATTGCAAGTTATGCTCAACATGGAAAAGGTGAAGAGGCTCTAAGAGTTTACGAACTTATGAGGAAATCAGGAACAAATCCTGATTCAGTGACTTTTGTTGGCATTTTATCTGCTTGTAGCCATAATGGTTTAGTTGAAGAAGGCTATTACTATCTAAATTCTATGGTTGAAGAATATGGAATTGAACCTGGTTACAGACATTATGCCTGTATGGTAGATCTTCTTGGTCGGTCAGGAAGACTGAAAGAAGCTGAAAGGCTTATCAAGAATATGCCTATCCAACCTGATGCTTTCATCTGGGGAACACTACTTGCTGCTTGCAAAATGCATGGTGATGTTGAACTTGGAAAGCTAGCTGCTGAAAAGGTTATTGATTTGGAGCCAGCTGATGCTGGAGCTTATGTCTCATTGTCAAACATCTGTGCAGATGTGGGCCAGTGGGAAGAAGTCCTGAAAATCAGAGGTGGGATGAAAGGAACAGGGATGAAGAAGGAACCTGGATGGAGTTTTGTATGAGATATGGTTATGGCTTTTCCTTTTGCTCTCACTAGGTAGCCTTTTGATTCTTTGGGTCCTTAAACTTTCCTGAAATCATTTTCTCTACCACCTCCACCCCTTTATAACCATCACCAAATCAGAAAACAAATGTTGGAGAGTGATAACTTAAAGAAAAATGATGGAATCAGTTTGTATCGTAGTCAAAAAAACATGGAGGGAATTTGGACCAGAGAATTTACGTATTCAACTTGGTATGCTGGTAGGAAATAAATCATGACCATTCACCCCTTCCTCAATCCCTCCTAAGTAAATTATTAAATGGTGATTTGATCCTTTGTTTTCGTCCCGGAGATTGAGGTCTAAAACATCTAAGTAAGCAAACAAATGTTTGCTGAAGACTGTAGAATAACAGTGTAAGCGGAACGTGTTTCTGATTTTCACTTCAGCCTTCTCATTTGGTAAACATTTCTTACTGTAGATCAATTGGACTTTGCACAGTGCTTGTATACAGACTACTGGTTGGCCTCTCACTTTGATGGGAGTGAAATTTCTGCAGTGAAGTTGGCAGATCCGAAGGCCAACTGAATGGTGATCCAAGGTATTAGAATTTTCCAGACAGTTATAACTGAAGGAAAGAAAAAAATCAAGATTCATGTTGCAAAGTAGAAAGTAACTCCAGATAAGTACGTTCTCAGATACATGGAAACCCTATTTCTTTTGCACACGTGTAAATCCTTAAACCTTGAACTCACTCAATTGTCTCTTTGGTTAATTTCCGCAAGGTTATCTTCATGTTCATAAAGACTGGTTGGTATAGCGTCATTTTGACCTACAAAGTCTGAATGCTGCTAGATCTGTAGTGTACCATATTGTTTTTGCTTCCTCTGTTTCATCAAAAGATACTTATTATCAGACTTTTTTTTTTTTGTTGATACTTTGTAGATTATTGGACTACCTTTGTTTTGATACTACATAAATCAATAATACCTTTTTTTTATGCAAAAGCAACAAAAGGTTTGAGGAAGTTACCCAGTCCATGGCATTGTACACCTTGATGCCAGCAAATGTTCTTTTTTTTTTTGGCTGATTCAACGCCCTGTTTTTGATTGTTGCGATTTAATTTGTTGTTGTCTGTGGCTCATTGTGGTGGTGTTGGTTGTGTTCGTTTGTGTCGGTATTATTGTTGGTGGTGTTGATGTTGTTGTGTTTGTCCTTTGTCGTCACCGTGTTCTTTTCCTCTATATTGTCGTGATCGTCGTTGAATATTACTTGTTTTGGTGTGGTCATAGATTGTTTCTCTAGAAAACAAAAGAGATGTCCTAGACTTCACATGGATCAAGTACTTGAATTTGTTGCTCACGGGGAGTATTTGTGATAGTGTGTAACGTGTATGCCGATTAAAGAAATTCCTGAATGATCTGGAGCAGCCACACAGTTTGGTTTTATCATCCTTATTGTTGACGGGGATATATTGCGGTGAACTCATTGATTTTCTCACCGAACCATTGGCGCGGTCGACTTTTAGTAGCCTTTATTCCAAGCTGGCCATTTTTTATTTGCTCCAGCTTGGGGGGGAGTGTTAAGAGTGTTATTTTCCTATTGTTCTATTTTGCTATTATGCTTTTCCTAATATCGTAATTGTCTTGAATATCAACCTATTATAGATAGGTGATAATCCATGTTGGCAACATACACCCTACACACAATACTGTTTCATAATTCATACTCTCTTTCTTCCTCTCTTCTTCTTTTTTCTTTTCCTTAACCCTAGCATACAATTTATTCAAGTTTCAGCTATTACTGTTATAGCTTTGACCATTTAGGTTCTGATTTGTTCCATTCATTTCCGAGATAACTGCATGCTTTCAGTTTTGCTGCAGTGAATAATACCATCAGTGTTATAATAAACAAATGATATGTGTCACTGAAATACTCTAAAGCTAAATCATTTTAAACATCTTTGTGTTAAGCAAGATATTGAAGTTAGATTATACATCTTTCCTGATAATTTTGAAGTTAGATTATACATCTTTCCTTATAATTTCTTGGCATCACCTTTCTGCTTCCTTTAAAACATCGTATTCCATATGTCCATTTGGAATATTTGTTTGTCATGTTTGTAATTAGCAATGGTCATATTTTTCCTTCCTGTTCTGCAGGTGCTTATGTTTGAAGTTTCAGAAGAATTGGTGATGAAAGAGAGAAGCAAACTTTTTAAAACCAAAACCCAACTCTTAGAATACTGCCTGTCTTTGTGGACCAAAGTTCAGCTGGGAAATCTTTCATGGAAAATCATTTGAACCAAGTGCTTCCTAATGTTGCACTTGAAGATCAATGGGAGGGTGCATCATGATACCAATGGATTATGACATCATATGATCGATGGACACCTTGAAAATGCTTCAGGGAAATCCTGGCAGGGGCCATCTACGAATTGGGGTTTGAAAGTGGCATACGACGCGCAATGTTCTCTAGATTACCATTGAGGTATGCCTTGTTTACTTGAAGTTTTGTGTTCTCTTTCTTCACTTGCATCAAGCTTTTTGTATCTTTGATTGGTTATACCTAATGAAGTGCTTCTATGTGCATGGATATTGTACAGAGATTTGTCGGAGTGTTTTCTGTAGTTTTCTATTGCCCATATTTACGGGCAACCATCATACTGATATTTTAGCATTGAGAACGGGTTCTTAGTTACCACATGAACCTCTAGAATCATGTCACTTCTCCTCAACCCTATGGAATAAAGTGAACCTCCAGCAAGAAGTGCCATTATCAGAAAGTTCTTCAATTGGATGTTCAGTACTTTGCCTGGCATTAACTTGTGCTCATCCAGAAGTGTGTACTGCGGCTGTTTCAAGTGGCTCATGTGATAAGTCACCTAGAAGAAATTTGTCAGAAAATCGAAGTCACATGTAAGATGGTCACAGCTGACGATGATAACATTACGTGCCAATGATGGCCACTGTCATAGTTGATTATGACAATATTGTGGAAATGTTGCACGGACCCATATATAGGAACGAATACAGATTCACCCTAATTCGATCCATTAGAGGAAGAAGAGCAGCAGTTTGGTATCATCTCCGGCCAACAATTTTGATCGATGAGGAATATGAGTGTAGCACAATTGTTTCCCGTCAAGGAAATTCCAAGGTAGGTAAAGTTGGACCTCCAGTAAAGATGCTTCACTGCTGTTTCACAGTGGTCTTATTCTATTCCTTCACTTTATTTTATTACTCTTTATGATCACTATGATACTACGTCATTACTAACACGTAGTATCTGCATCAGTCATTAAATAATACGATCTCATATGATGTACCTCTATCTTCGTATTTGATAGTTCTTGGATTCTGTTGGTTATAGGACTTGACTATGGTACAGAAGAAAAAAAATTTGGTATCGCACTTCCAAAATTTATTATTTTTGTAGGTGTTTTTACAATTTTAATTGGTATTTTTACAATAAAAAAATTATTATTTTTATGGATAATTTACCACTTTATGAGTATTTTTATCACTTTGAAGGTGTTTTTATCACTGTTGTGATAACTATTTTTATCATTTTTTTGTCGATATCACAATAATAATAAAAATACGATACCGAATTGTTTATTCTGGTGTCGTATCCATCTTTTCATGTGCTTTTATAGAATCATTAATCTTTTTGTCAGCAAGACTAGTTCAAGTAATACTGATGTACCTTCATAAGGGGCATGGGACAACATTACGCTGTATGTCCTCTAATTGCATTCAACATGACAGATGTTGTTATTGATAGTTACGTAAAACGATAGAGTTCACTAAATTTATTTGGCATTTTATCACTGATTGGTGACATCACATCATATCATATTATGTGAAGTCACCGTTATATCCAATAATTTTTTTTCTTTTGGATGGGCCTTCTACGGATTTGAATCAACTTATAGGTATATATAATTATCATTTAGATAAACCCACTAAGTCGGCTTAAGTATAAATCTAATTGCTAGTCATGCCATTTTTTGTCACGCTTAAATACGATCAAGTGTTTATGTTATCAAGGGGATTGTGGCTTTCGACTTATGATGGAGGGTGTCTATTATGTATTGAAATGTCTAGGATGCAATTAGCAAAACAGGGTTACAATAACAATACTTATATCTAATTTGGGGGATCTTAGGCATTATGATCATTGATTAGTATTAAAACATTATTCAATTTATGAAACCTCCTAATCACAATGCATTAAATCTCAATAATACTGATATTTGCGTTATGATTTCAATAGCAATGATTATCTAAGTCGACAGTGTTAAAAGAGTCATTTGTAATAGATTAAAGTTGAAATGAGACGAGCAAATTGAGGGACCATTTTAAAATCAAGGTCATAATTTGAGGGGGCATTTATGATATTCATCCTAAAATAAAACGCTTTGGGTCAAGGCCACACTAAAATATGCACAAACAATTAGGGAGAAATGTCAAATTTTCATAGTCAGGAACTGGCAATTCTGTGTGAAAAGGCTATCGCTAAACATATCAAAGGTACATCAGAATAACAAACTGACGACTCCCAAAAGTTCTTATCGACAGAGTCATTTAACACCTTAATTGTTATAGGGAAGAGACAATGAAATTTAAATCCATAATTTTAATATTTAACATCATCATTATATCTAAAGTTAATCTCAAATTTTGATTGAATGCATCAAAATAATCAAATTTACTTCATTTTTCGGAAGATACCAAGTTTGTGTTCCTTTTTGTCCAATTGTTGTTGTAATAATTGCAACAGAACATCTTCTTTAAGATCCGTGTCCAAAAAAGCACTTTTAAGATTCTGTGTACAAAACACGCAGAGAGAGAGAGAGAGAGAGAGAGAGAGAGAGAGAGAGAGAGACACGCGTCCTTCGACTCTCATTCCCATTTTTATAGACTCTCTTCACATCGTACCCACATGCAAAGAAAGAAAGAACTCGCCCTCGCTCCCCTTCTCTCTCTCTCTCTTCAAAAGCTTTTGGGCACACTTGCTCTGTCTTCTCTCTTTTCCTCTGATTAAATTTCCATTTTTTTCTCTCTTCAAACGTTGTTGGATTGGCCACAATCATTCACATCCGTCCTCATCAACCCACTTCTGCATCGTCTCTTTTTCTCCTCTCCGATCCTATCCCTATCAAAGAATGTCCTGATCTGATTCAGACTCTCTCTCTCTCTCTATCACCTTAAGATCGGTAAGATTTCCTGATTAGTTGTTTGATTTTATTTGCTTTTGCACTCTTGTATTGTACTGATTTATTTATTGAATTCCATGCAAAAGATCCATTTTTTGACTGAATTTGAGCAGTCTAGAAGTCTTTGATTAAATTTTAGAGTGAATCTGTTAATTAGTTATTCAATTTTTAGAATATTGTGATGTGTTTGTGCTTTTCTGTATGTTCAGATATGTTTAACCTTGGTGCAGTGTTTGCTCAAGGTCTTTCCTTGATTGATTGTGTACTTGTGTTAGTTTGTTCTTTTATAGCTTTTGCTTTGTTCGGTTTTTGTTATTTAAGGCATCTATCTGTAAGGGTGACACTATAGCTCAGGCTTAGATTGTTATATTGGATCTGTTCATCAGGCTTAGACACATGTCATGCCCTGTTTAATGGCTGTCTATTCATAGATCTTACAATAGAGTCAAGATTTTTGCTTAATTATAATCTCTTTGAGACCTAGAAATGGCAAGTAAGATCACACAAGTACATACGCTCAGGTGTACGAGTTACAGGCATGCACACTACTGTCTTTTGCTCGTGGTTATTCATATTTATTGACATAATAAAGACAACAAAATGTAATATTTCTTCTTTGATCTATATTTTCAAGTACTAGAACATCGAAAGAATGAAAAAAAAATGGAAAAATAATTGTTGTGGATATGGACATGTGCCTAGACACGACACTCTTCTAATGTATGTTTGTTATGTGAAATCCTTTAGTCTGTGATATCGGGTAGGTGTGTACTTATGCAATCACAGAGATGACAATGAATTTCGTATTGATTTTATTGACGACAAGGCTCATCCCTTGGTATGTGGTTTATCCGCCAAGTATTATAACGTGCCTTCTTGTAGTGCCTAACTGAGGGTTAAACATTGGTGTCTTGTCAACAGGTGTTCAACATTGCAATTGTCAGTAGGTGTATTACATATCAAGAATATTCGCCTAATAATCAATCTTTCTTAGAGTAACTAATATCATTTAAGAGATGTTCATAGTGAACATTCCTTTTTACGCAATCGTGTAGGAACTTTTTAAACCGTTTGATAACACCAACAGGTCAATAATGGCAACAAAAGGAAATCCAGGAGACAATAAAACTAGGAGCTCTGTGTCAATGTTCATCGTTGCTGGGTTGTGTTGTTTCTTCTATCTTTTGGGTGCATGGCAAAAAAGTGGTTTTGGGAAGGGAGACAGCATAGCTGTGGAGATGACGAAAAAGACAGACTGCAGCATCCTTTCCAATCTGAATTATGAAACTCATCATGGAGAGGAATCTGGGATTGATTCCAAATTGAAAGTCAAGATTTTCGAGCCATGCAGTGATCGATACATTGATTACACTCCCTGTCAAGATCAAATGCGTGCAATGACGTTCCCTCGGGAAAATATGAATTATAGGGAGAGACATTGTCCACCAGAGGAAGAGAAGCTGCACTGTCTTATTCCAGCCCCAAAAGGGTATGTGACACCATTTCCGTGGCCTAAGAGTCGTGACTTTGTACCATATGCAAACGCTCCGTATAAGAGCTTGACGGTTGAGAAGGCAGTTCAGAACTGGATTCAATATGAAGGCAATGTTTTTAGGTTCCCAGGTGGTGGAACACAGTTCCCTCATGGGGCAGATGCTTATATTGATCAACTTGCTTCTGTGATCCCGATAGACAATGGAATGGTTAGAACTGCATTGGATACCGGTTGTGGGGTAAGTCAGAGGAATAGATCCTCCTTAATATCTGTTATTCTTCCCTTCAACACCTGTGAGCAATTTTTTTTTCTCATTTTAGCTCTGTACACCTGGTATTCTTTTTTTTTTTTCTTTGGGAGGGGGAGGGGGAGGGGGATTGAACCCTTGACCTCAAGAAGGCAAAGTCTTCACAAGACAAGGAGTACCATTGGACCAAAGGTCCGTTGGTACAACACTTGGTATTCTGGGTGGCTTTTTTTTTTCACAATTCTATAGTGGCTTTTATAAGCGTAAATATTTACAAACCTATGACATGTTTTGGCCGTATTCTATGTAATTTTTTATGTTATTGTTTATCATCTGTGCAGCTTGGTTTTAGCGAGTTGAATTTTTTTTTTCAAATGTTGGTTTTGCTTATGGCCTTCTGGTTGTGCTTAGGTTGCAAGTTGGGGTGCATACCTTTTCAAGAGAAATGTCATAGCCATGTCATTCGCGCCAAGGGACTCACATGAAGCGCAAGTTCAATTTGCTTTGGAAAGAGGCGTGCCGGCAATAATTGGTGTTCTTGGTACCATAAAGCTGCCATATCCATCCAGAGCCTTTGACATGGCTCACTGTTCTCGTTGCTTGATTCCATGGGGTGCAAATGGTGAGAACAGTGCCAATAATAGATTTTGTATTGCATATTCCGGGTAGATTCTGGGTGGGTCAAAACAAAAAAAGTATTTCCCTGCCTTTAGAGTCTGTAATTTAGGAATTTGTTATGCTCATAATGAGCATAATGTGCTAAGTTTGGGCTTCGATCACCAGGAGTTATAGCTCAGATGATTGGATCAGTTCAAAATTAATAGATCACAAAAGCTAGCATTTCTGAGCCACTGCATCAATTATTGCTCCCCCACCCCCCAAAACCAAACCTCTTCTCCCCCAAGCCCTCAAATTGGTTAATATTTAATTAGTTATCCTTACTATTTCACAGATTTAATATCTTCCGCAAGACATATACTTTAGATTGTATGCTACTGAGCCGAGTCAAGCATTCGAAAGGCATACCTGCCTTTTACGTATGCAGCTTCTGTTTCAAATTTGCTTTAGAAGCCACTTCTAGGGATGGCTTGATGAAGTTTGGGATACTGTAGTGTTCATTTTCTTCTTTCGTTTTTTATTTGGAGTATTTTCTAAATGCATATTTTTTATGGAAATATATGTAAAACATCATCATTGGACTTGTCTCTGTAGATGGAATGTACATGATGGAAGTTGATCGAGTTCTTAGACCTGGTGGCTACTGGGTGCTTTCAGGTCCTCCAATCAACTGGAGGATTAACTATGTAGCATGGGAGCGTCCTAAAGAGGAACTTGAGGAGGAACAGAGGAAGATTGAGGAGATTGCCAAACTTCTGTGTTGGGAGAAGAAGCACGAGAAGGGTGAGATTGCCATCTGGAGGAAGAGAGTAAATAAGGCAGACTGCAGTGAACGAGATTCTGGTGTTATGAAATGTGAATCCACAAATTCAAATGACGTCTGGTATACTGTTGCACTTGATTATCATTCTACTGAGTTCTCGAATGTCAAAAGGCCAAAGTGACAAATTTGTTGTATTAACTAATCAACCGAAATAAATCATCCTGAAAGTTTAAGAAAAACTGAATAATTCTGTTCCCACACTTCTTCCACTTATAGTTGCTAACATTATTTCTTTGGAGGATGATAGAAAAGAAGATTGCATTAAACTGAATAAAAACCATAAGTTCCTTTTCTTTTCATTTATTTTTCCCTTGTATGCTCTATTTCTTCCTCGTGTTACATGACTGGTCATAGTTTGCATGCCCTGTTCTATAGAGATGGGCTTTGTAAGTTTATTGTATTGACTTAGGACAGCATGAGAAGAAACAGAAAATAAAAATGATGGGTGATATCTGCCTCCGCCAAAAACTTTCCAATATATATCTAAGTAGTAAAATACAAAATTACAGAAAGATCCTCACACATAAAAAAATGCAGTATGACCATATCATACAAGAAACTACTACGTACAGTAGTCATTCCTACATCTTGAACTCTAGGATGTGATTGTTTGAGAAAGATAAAATAGTATTGGTGATATTATAGCTTATACAAATTGGTTCATTTTTCCTCAGGGAAGGTGGATTAAATTTATTACGATGTTTTTATTTTTCTGCATGGAATTCATTATGAGGTCACTGTCTTGGAAAATACGTGAGTGGTTGGGAGAAGCACCTTAATAATTGTGAAACAGTAAAATGTAGCAAATCTTTTGGAAGTTTTTCTGTGGCTTCATATTTGGGATGAAATGTTTTCCATTTCGGTGGCATTTAGGTACAAGAAGATGGAAGCTTGCATAACTCCCAATCCAGAGACTAGCAGTCCTGATGAAGTTGCTGGTGGGGAATTGAAGTCATTTCCAGAGAGACTCAATGCTATTCCTCCAAGAATACTAAGCGATTCTATTCCTGGAATCTCTGTTGAGTCATTCCAGGAGGACAACAAACTATGGCGGAAGCATGTAAAAGCTTACAAGAGGGTCAATAAGATTATTGACTCTGGGAGGTATCGCAACATTATGGACATGAATGCTGGGCTAGGAAGTTTTGCTGCAGCACTTGAATCATCTAAATTATGGGTTATGAATGTCATGCCAACAATTGCCAAGAAAGATACTTTGGGTATTATATACGAGCGAGGCTTGATCGGCATATATCATGACTGGTAACTTTCTGAACCAATTCTCATCTACTTAATCCCTGCTCACTACCACTGTCTTCACACCCTTTTCCTTTTTTGTTGTATCACTTGCTTAGATCGGATTTAATTTTGACTTTTCAGGAAAAGAATTTACTAGCTTTTATGTTTAAATTGATCTTTATTACAATGTAGTGTAATCTATCTAATAATGTTTTCTTTGACATGCTTCTAGTTAATGATAAGTCGGTCTACTTCTGTTATCTATGAGTATCTTATCCGTTATAGATTTCTTTGTGTAATATAATTCAAATTTTAGTTTTCAATTGACCTGATGGATGATCGCTTCCTATGTGGTATTTGCAAATACTCTGAATACTTTTGTTGTCCAGCCTAGTGTAATTATTTGCGAGTGTATTAACTACGTGTTGTGTTTTTACTTTTCAGTTGAAACAAAAAAACAATACTGTCGCTGTGGTTAGTGATTAACAAAAACTGACAGATTGACTCTTCTGTTTCACAAGCTCTTTTGGTGTTCATGGGTAGAAAGTAGCTGTTGCAGTGGTTATACCTGCCAAATTTTAGTCAAGAATCTCGCTATTGAAAATTAGAGACCAAGGAGATAACACTGTTGTGGTGGTTGAGTACGGTTGGAAAAGCAGTTATGGGTGGTTAAGGGAGAAGAATGCAAGGAAATTATTGGTATTCCATTGGAGTGGAAACCTAACTTTCCCATCTCCCGTTGTGAATAGTGATAGAATAAGGTCATTCACCACTTCCATGCACAGCAGAGAAGTGAAGTGCTGGATAAAAGCTTAATTCTGGTGTTCTGCTGTTTATTAGTAATATTAGAAGCATTCCCTAGGTTGCTCAGAAAGGGAAAGATTATACATGGAAGTTTTTGTCATGGTACATCATCATTTTGGCTGGTTTAAGGGATGAGACGCATCTTATAGTGCTTTGGAACTTAAGCTTTTCATACCGAAATCTGATTTTAATTTTTCTGAAATGATAACAGTATAAGGCTGCTTTGTACACTCAAAAGCATTTTGTCTTTCAAGCATTACCAATCAGGGCATACGATTCTCATTGCAACTAATTGATAGGCTTGTACATTTCTGGATTGTGCTTGAAGAAGATCTTCGCTTAACTTTTCTTTTCCTGTTAGTTATTGTGTGATTGTTGTTATTTTCTTTCTTCCCCTTCTTGTTTTCTGGTTAAATATTTTCATGCTTTATTTATTTGGAAGTCGGATGAAGGTCTGGTTGGTGGAACTTGAATTTAGGCCTGTGCTGGGACCTCCAGAGATCTAGCTGACTCTTGCAGTTGAGACAGCTTTCTCCTTTTTTTCTCGTTTTCTTTTTCCCCAGAAACCGTATCAAATGGGTAAACTTGCATCCAAGTTGAGTGTAATTTAGACCTAGAGCATCAACATCTGCTTATTAATGTGTAAGATTGCTATGCATTTCTTTCTACATGCCGTATATTATGAGAATATGCTATAGCTGCTTCTGAGAGTTGAAGTTTCTTGATCTCTTCATTATCGTTTTTTTAAGGCTTATCTTATGATGCTCTGCTAAATTGTGAACTTATATTTGCTATTAAAATGAAAGAACAAGATAAAAGCAAGCTAGTAGTTTTTTTTATTTGTTTGCGGTATGCTCAGGCATAAATTCTGTGGTTTTTGTTAGAATTATGTTTCTCCTCTGATATGTTTCCTTCTGTTCTCCTTTTCTTTACTGTTTCTCACCTCTCTGTTCAGGTGTGAAGCCTTCTCCACATATCCTAGGACATACGACCTCATTCACGCAAACGGTGTTTTCAGCTTGTACAGGGACAAGTAAGTTCTTCATGAGAATTTTTTTTCTATCAGTTGAAGTTAGCGCGTAGATAATGTAAATTGGACGCTTCATTGTGTGATGATTTAGTTCACTTATGGAATATATTCTTCCAAGTCCAGTTTTCCCAATGTTTGACTAATCTGCAAAATGCAGAAGATGGTAGGATATACCATTCAGCTAGAACTGCCTAGGTTAGGCTGTTAGTGAGCATAGCCAAGCTGAGTATCAGGGTATTCAGGCTCCATTCAGATGATTTTGCTCTTACTGGAGTCGAGTTTAGCCATGTGAGCTCGAGCTCAAGGCGAGCTTTACCAAGTGTGTTAAAACTCGACCATATAAATTATAAAATACGTAGATCTTGAGCTCGAGCTTGGTTTGGATAAATAACATAAACAAGCTAAATCGAGTTCGAGTTTGAGCTCATGTTAACTACACCTGAGTGCAATCTTTTTCCTTCTTAATGCTGGAAAAGGCAAAATACTGCATTTTTGCAGTTACTGCATTACAGTAAGCATTTAAATACATAAACACGTCAAATGCTATGTTTAAGGCGTGTTTATCCTCTTGTTCACAGACCTACTGGAACCGTTCTAAGTTTATTCAAGCTTGGCTTGTTTATCAAATGAACCTAGGATATGTCTCTGGCTTGGTTCGTTTTGTTACATAACGAGCTTGGGCAGAGTTTAACCTAGCCAGGCCTGAGCTGTTGACAAACAGCTCAGTTCATTTGGCCCATCAGAATAGATACACTAGTAACACAAACTGAATGTGAGACCAATAATGTCTAAATTATCAGCATAGTTGTGCCATTCAACGGGAAAGAGTTTTCACTGTAATTGGCAACTGTTTTACTGCCTCAGCATGTTCAATACTGAATTTGATTGTCTTTACAATTTATGCAGGTGTAATTCAGAAGACATTCTTTTAGAGATGGATCGGATCCTAAGACCTGAAGGCACAGTTATAATCCGTGACCAAGTGGATGTGCTAACCAAGGTGAAGAGAATCGTGTCAGGTATGAGGTGGAAGATAAAAATGGTGGATCATGAAGACGGTCCTCTTGTACCCGAGAAGATATTGTTTGCTGTCAAACAATACTGGGTTGTAGGTGAAAACAACGCGACGTCTTTGTAGAAAATGGAAAAGGGAAAAGGGAAATTGAGAAATTATGCAGATATTTAGCAGGCAATGCTGCTGTATCTGATGCTTTCCAAAGGCTTTATTTATTTATTTATTTGTTTTTTCCTGATTTAATCTGAAGAATTAGCAGCAGGAGAGAGACTTCTACAGTTGTTATCATTGATTAGTTGGCTTTTTTTTTTTTTATTTCTTCCTTAGAAGCAATGTAGATCAAGTTAACAGAGTCTCCTATAATTCTCCTTTTGTCTATCATTGTTTTCTTTCACTTTCATTTTCCTTCTTTAGGGCTTTATTATGCCCCACCACGTTCTGTAAACAGTTTTAATTGTTCTTTGAGATATGATTTGTCTCTTCTTTCATTGTGCTTTGAAGGCTCATATGTACCATCTTTCCTCCATCTGGTGATCACTTTCTTTCCTCTTGTTTTGTATTTTTCGATAATCACTCTGAACGTATTCACATCGTGTTTTTCACCATTTCTATGCAAAAGCAAAACTATAACTTTTTTCTCAAATATACTATTCGAGGAAGACTACGAAACGGGCGTTGGGGCGTTGTACAATTCGACTCCAAATTATTTTTAGTTTAATACTGAAATTATTTTTGGATACTGTTGTCCTATCCATATTCCATACTATCCAGGGAAGCTCATTGAATAATTGGTGATCACTTGCAGCTGATCATGAAATACTTGGAACTTCAAATCATCAGTTCATTATGACTTGAAACTCTCCCTGCCCCATGAGTTTGACATATTCCATTTGAATGCATGGGGGACCTTGAACTCTGCCTGTGAGCCACTTGCCCATTTCCTGTCCATATATAACCAGTAAAATTAAAGTAATACCCCAAGGAGTAGCCTTCTTCCATATGCGTAGTCCATAGCCGTCTAAGTGTATCAGGCTTACGTAGTCTTATTTTACTAGTAAAAAAATTGTTTTTATCATTTAAATCATTAATGTTTAAATTACAATAAATCAACTTCACCATTATGTCAAGTTTCATGATTTTTACTAAAGAGGGGAGGTAGAGTCAATTTTTTATTTTTTTTTTAACTGATAGGTAGAGTCAATTGATATATGTATACTTAGGGTCATTTCATTGAATAAAATTGTGACACGTGTAAATTTGTTTATTTTGTTACTTTTTGACTTTTTTATTTTAATTTTTCCAATGGTTATAAATCAATTAAAAGAAAATTTACATCTCTCGATAAACTTCGGTATAGTATCCACATTTTTTTTGGGTAATGTAAGATTATTCTGGTTAATAACACTTTTAGTTCTTAAAGTATGTTTATTTTATCAGTTAGGTCCTCATTGTATTAATTTTATCTATTTAGTCCCTAAAATTTTAATTTTGTCACTTTGGTACCTAATCAGACAATTCATTAAGTTTTTTTATGGAAATGACCACGTGTCATTAATTCAGACAGTATCACGAGCTCAACATGTGATCATTTCGTAAAAAACTTAACGGTCATTTTATGTATTATTTAAACACGAATTGAATATTTTAAGGACCAAATTAAGAAAATTGATACTTTAAAAACCAAACTAACAAAATTTGCATATTTTGGGCATCAAAAAGACTATTAAGCCTTAACTTTTTTCTTTTTTCTTTTTTCTTTTTTCTTTTTTTTTAGGTTAGACATGTTAGAATAAAAGGTGACAAACTGTGAATAAGCCCCAAGCATGTAGGATCCACTATCTTCCTATATTGTAACCCCCCCAAAGTCTACTTATAGGGGCACTTGCTTCACAACAAACCAAGTGAAAACAAAGCCTCTAGTCTCCACTCCATCTCTCAAATCAAAGCTTGTCTTCAACTCCTTCAAGCATATGTCTCATGTTTAAAGTCTCCTCATTCCTTACTTGTGATCTTTCCAAGCTTCTGTCCATCAAATTCTTTTCTTTCTATCTCCTTCATTCAATCACTCAACTTTTTCATCCCTCAAGCAATTGTCATAGTAGCAAAACAGTTCCTCCCCCCAAAAAAACTTATATTGTCTTCAATTTGTTTCTTCAAAGTCAGTATCTATAAACAAAGTTCATCAAACCATCCTCGAAAACCACCAGCCAGACTCTATGGAGGGAGAGAATAACATCAACAATCTTCGTGTTGCCTCATTTTCTTGTTACCTCAACACCCCAGATGAAACTATTTTCCATAAGCTTACAGGTGCAATTCATCAGGATCCTCATTCACCACAAGAGCCCCCGTTTCGACCGACAAGCTCAGGAAGAACTAAGACCTTAACCATAAATCCAACTTCCAATACCAATCTCTTACACTCCATGAATAGTGAAGACAACTTCACTAATCTTCACGTCGCCTCTTTTTCTTCTTATCTCAACACTACAGAAGACAACTTTGTGTTCAAAATTCCTGGGGTTGTTCATGATCCTACTGCAATAATATCATCCCAAGAGACTCCATGTCCAATAGGATTGGGAAAAACTAAAACCAAAGAGGGTGAAATTAGCATCTTTGGCGCTGATAAGTACTTCAACATGAAGATGGAATATGACAGCAGGAATAAGTATGGTCAAAAGAAGGAAGGGTATACAGATCTGAACCATTTGAAACCAAATTTCAAGTTGGGAACTCTAAGTGTTAGTTCTGAAGGAAGCAGCTTAAACAGCCAAACAGCTTTGTTGTCAAATCTCCATAGAAACCCATCTCAATCAAAGGAAAAAAGGGTATTTGGAAGGAAGTTCTTCAACAGTTTTGGTTGCAACGGGCGTTGTTCGGACAAGAAAGACGTTTACATCAGTGTTGAACATGGAACACTTCATGGAAGAAAACAGTCCCAACCAGGATTGAAAACTGGAGAGCAGTTAGCATTTCCGATTCGCAGTCCCGTGATGGAGAATTTGACAGTGAAAAACCAGTTTAAAGAAGATGAGAATGATGAGGAAGAGGAAGATCAGCGAAGATCAATCGAGGTGTTTGGGTCCGATACAAGGACAAAGAGGGACATAGCATCAAATCTGGAGAGGAAACTGTCCGTGCTAACTTGGGATGCCATTCCAAAAGCACAGAACCTTCCAAGAACCAGTTTTGGAAGCACTACTGTCTGTGATGATATGGCCAGTGATGCAAGTTCTGATCTATTCGAGATTGAGAACATCTCAGGCACCACTGTATACCCACTGTTAACACGGCAGGCCTCAGACAGGTCCAGTTGTATGAGTCCCACGACTCAGTACGCACCTAGCGAGGCGAGCATTCAGTGGAGTGTTGTCACTGCCAGTGCTGCAGATTTCTCTGCTGCTTCTGATTTTGAGAACAATGAAAGGGATACGGTCAATAAATCTGTGAGACCCCAAAATAATGTGGGCAAAGATGGTGAAAAAGGTCGTTCTGGAGGGTTGCTGAGTTGTAGGAGCTACAAAGCAGTGAGAGTTGCTGAAACTGCGTATAAGATCACTGAGAAACCGAAACAAGAAGCACTGGATTCATCGTTTTCGTTTCGGAAATTACAAGGTGATCAGATTAGGGTGAAAGATGTTGAATCCCCAAGGATACAGAATTCATTGGGATCAAGAGGACTGTTCCCATAGCAGTTTGTTAGGACACTAAGCATTAAGGGGCTGGTGCAGTACTGGACGGAAGTGTTTGAAAATCATTGTCAAGTTTTTGTGCTTCTTGTAAATTTTACTTTAATCTTCTCTTCTTAGGTGTGTGTACTGTAATCAAATAAGAAGTTTACAAAGGTATTTGTCCTTTATAATCATATAATATAACTTTCTCCTCCTAATTTTTCATTGATTTTGTTGGAAATAGTAAAAGACTCGTATTCACTAAACTCAAAAGTTCAATGGCTAGTAGCTACGTGGAGCATGAGCCCAAGGTAGTAGAGTAACGCTTACTCGCCCATCAAAGATATCTACCATTGTCTCTATTGGGTTGAACAATAAGTTGGTGCGGGAAGCGTAGCAGTTGTGGCATGGTACATATGTTTTGCATATTTCCAACAATGCTAGTTTTACAAACTACCAGTACTAGAGTTTCTTATAACTGATGCTTATATAAATAGTTGCTCCTATGAATATGGGTATAATTCATTGTATCCATTATTCTTTAATTGTTTTTCTTTCTTGATTGACTCTATCACTCCGCTCCAAGTTTACAACAGATTTGTATTCCACATGAGAAGTTAATTATGTCTTGTCCTAGTAACTCCAAGGGGTAGTTCAAGTGGTAACAAGTACGAGTTGTAAATCCAGACGCCCACGAGAGATTTATCTCGCCTTTGATCGGATCGAGAAGGAGATTCAAGGTACGTGTAAGTTGGGTCAGACACCCTTGACCGTTAAACTACAAAAAAAAAAAGTAACCCGAAAAACCATGACACTTTCTATCCATATCTTTTGTGTCATTAAAAGGCATAGCAGGGTGGTAACACAAATTAATTTATCTGCATTTCTCTAGGCAATTTGGTCCCATATCAAGACTATTTACCCACAAATACATGACCAACCTTGTCTCAAACAAATTCTTTTTTTCTCAGATTAATTTTTATTATTGTCTTCCAGATCTTTCTTAAAGGGGTCACTGATGTTTTGGGGGCATCTATTAGTGCAAAGGCAAAGCAGCTTTTGACAAGCCACCTTTGCCTTGCTTATGAGCCTACGAATCTGTGTTTTGGGTCACCAAGCATCCATATTTAGACCTGAAGGTCCTACAAACAGAGCCTTATGCTTCTCAAAGTACAACACTAGCATGCCTAACCTTGTTTCCAAGTGATCTTGTCTGTAAGGGAATCCCTTGACATTGTTTTTGGAGCATTAGTTGTAGAGGAACTGAGACAACATTAGCATGTTGCATAACAACACACTGTGCAAGTTCCCTATTATGGATCAATGATGACACTACCGTGAATGTTAAACTTTTTCTTTTTTATCATGATAAGGATGGAATTCTGGGCATGGGCCGCCATGACATCGGAGCCCAATACATCCTGAGAACCCAGAAGGTGGGCTTGTTAGCCCAAAGGAAATGCCTCCAATCAGCCCACATCGAAAGCAGAGAGGGCCAAGGGACCAAAGCCCGAAGGGTCCAAAGGACCGGCAGTCCAGTCCCAGTCCAAACCCACACCCTTGACCTGAAATAAATCCCGTTGCGCCATGTGTCCCAGGGACAAGGGGACCATCTCTGAAACCTCAGACAGTTACACCCTGCTAAAGGCAGAAGGAGGTGGTGCATACCAAACCAGGGAGTTGTGGGCACAGGGGCGCCGGCGGACAGGAGTGTCTGCAGGGCAAGGACGGAAGGTCTCCACAAGATCAGAGGAAAAGGTAGAAGGAACGGCCAGAAACTCTAGGAGGATAAACCATATAAATAGAACAGTAGGAGCAGGAAAGAGGCATCTTCTTCATCTTCTTCTTCCCCATTGCGTCCCCGATCCCGAGAGCTAGTGAGAATAAGGCACAGATATTTTGTAAAGGCCCAGCGCCTGTAACTCACCTATTATTCATCTGAGATCAATATACTGCATCAAGGAGTAGGAGTCTCCATTACACTGGATGTAGCCTTAGTCAATCGGCTAGGGTGAACCACTTATATTCCGTGTTTTCCATTCTCGAGACGTTAGTTTCTTCAAACCAACTCTTAAGACCCATCAGCATTTCCCAGGCTGGGCTTGGGTTGTTATTTCCGAGACTCCATCATATCATAACATTGTTCTTACATTGTATCTACAGAATAAAGCTGAAAAAGGGTGGTAATTTGGTTAAGAAAACTCTTCCTATTTCAGTAATGGTTTTAATGAACTCATAAAATACTTCCAACTACAAGGCATTGTTATTGTTTTTGGATATTTTTTCTTGGTTGGGTAACCTGTTTGATGGCAGATTGTGAACCCATGATGCCTATTGTGAGTTAGGCATTATGGGTTCGCGTCGTGAAAATAAACTATTTACGTTAAGATGATACCATGTGCATCTAACCCTCTATTAATCTTGTAATAGCAGGAGTTTCGTGCATTAGAATACCTTTACTTGTAGATATTAGTTCTTGAAGGATTAAGATCATTAAACGAAATAACGAATCCAAATGATAGGATGATAAAGCACCACGTACATATTCAACCCCGAAGAATACAGATTTGTCAAGGATGGTATTCAATATGGAGTGGGAAACCTTCATCCAAAGATTTTCTTCAATAATTAGAGCTGTCAATTAGGAATGTTGTCCATGATGGCTCAACCACAAGACGGTTACGCCTAAATGTGCTTGACGAAGTTGGGTGGATACATTAAATTGTGTAACTTTCTAACAACTAAGGTGGATCCCATAGCCACTCCTCTCTCTTTCATCAAACAATTACAAGGTTGGAAATCTGGTGAGCATCAAGCAGACAAGCACACCAGAATAGAGGAAGTTTTTATCAAACAGTAAGTGAATGACCTGAGTTAGAACAATAAACTTTCTGTACCTGTCAATCAATATACAATTTATATGCCCTTAAGGATAAAAAAAAATGGATAATTTTTGCTTCTTGGACTCAAGTGAAGCCCCTGAACCTTTGTCTCACATGTGTGGTTCGAGTCGCGGAAACAGGCTCTCTTTTTGCAGGGTAAGGCTGCGTACATCCAACAATTTCCAAACCCTGGAATAGTGAGAGTCTCGTGCACTGGGTACGCCCTTTTATGTGGTTCCAACATGAAAACCTCAAACAGAAAAATTGTAACATTTGCTGTCATTTTGATAGCAAAACTCTACCTGCAAACCAACATAGGTAAAAGTGGTCTTTTTGTCCTATATACACATTGAAGAAGACCTCTTCTATATCATAATGCATCCAAAAGAAGTCCTCTTTGCCAAAAACCCAGATAATTATAGATTATGGAGCCTTAGGCAGTTGTGTATACCTGATGTGGAGGATAACAGAAAGATGGAGAAAGGTAGCCATCAATGGAGACAGAGAGAGAGAGAGAGAGAGATTACCAATCACATCCAATCTCATAAAATGTGGATCTTATTGAAATAACTAATTTGTAGAGAAATTCTCTAGGTGTGAAGTATTTAATAAGGCCATAGGGTCTGGCCATGGAATGTTTTGAAGGAACCAGTAGGAGATGGATATGTATCTTATTTACAGATTGCTTAATAAATTCTCTAGCTGTGAAGTGACCTATTAAGCCTCAGGTCTAGCTATGGAATGTCTTGAAGGGACCAAAAAGAAGATGGATATCAATATCACAATGAAAGTTTCGAGGGTACAGAAGTTAATACTTTTCCTGGACCAGTTAGAAGAGGAGGGGCCACATTGATGTCTCGAGGTTGTATTTAAAAGGTGGAGACCCCCTTGAGAGCGTATGGAACTTAATTCCTGTATAGAAAAGGAAGATCAATCGACAAAATGGGTCAAGTAAAGCAGCTGTTAAATTAGCAGAAAAATCTCACAACTGTGTTTATTGGGGTGATTGATTCAGAAAGTGTAGGACTAGAGTTATTTAACTGAGGTTCTGAATGAAAATCTTGTGGGGGTTTTTTTGTTTGGTTGTTTGGCCAGTTTATACATATCTCGATTAATCTCTTCCCCGGTTCGATCAAAAACATGTCATCTACGCCGAGACTAGGGTATTCACAAGAGATAAATCCTTATAACCTGACCCCAAGAGATTATCAAAATTCGAACTTAGGACATCTGAGTTTACAGCTTATCTCTATTACCACTTGAACTACTTGGGTTTAATGCTGTGGTTTTTATACAGATCACAAAAGTTTCAAACTGATTTGATGAAGAATTATTAGTTCAAGAATTACATAATAACATTTACCCATGAAAAACTGAAAAACAGAAGCTTCTTCTTCCTTCCATTTTCAGGTAACCTCCCAGCTATGCATTACTATCCGGTTCAAAAAAATACAAAAAAGAAGCTACGCATTACTGTTTCCATACAGTATCATACTAATTTTTTTTCAAATTTTCCGGTACCAATAACATTACCCATGACTAGAATCTGAAGTGATTGCTGTACTTGCCTTCCATCTCCAAAGCAGACATCTTACATGTGGAGGACATTACTACATGTTTCCATTGCCAATGACAAACAAGGTCCTAGAGTTGCCCATTAGTACTTTTGTCTATTGTACTGTTAGACAGAATAATTTTTGCTTTCTTTGTAGCATAAGAAAGTAAAGTCAATTGAATTTCATAAATAACTAGATATAATACATGAGCTAAGGGTTAAATTCGTAATTTACTTTTTAACTCCCCCAATCAGAGCCCAAGTATTATTAAGTTTGTCAATCGTGTCAGGTGAAACAGATTCGTGCTGGGTCTTAATGAGTTCGGATAAAAAAATACTCCACATATACCCGATTCGTTTATTAATCCGTGTTTAATGAGTCGTGTCATATCGAGTTCGTGTCATGTATGAACTGTATATAATCGATATATAAATGAATCGTGTCGTGTATTTCTTTTGATTGATTTTACCAATACCCGATTTGTTTATTAATCATGTCAGGTCAGATCCACTCGTTTATAAAATGGGTGGCTAAAAAAGACTCAACCCTTCAAATTTCGTGTCGTGTTAACGAATCGTGTCATATTTTAACACTCCTAAGTTTCATATACGTCCTCAAAATGAAGGATCTTTTATACTAAAAGAAAAACACCAATACCTAAAATTATGGCCATTTTATTTCTCTCTTTCCATATGTGACCGAAGAATAGAAATAATCCAATGGTTAAAAAACTACTCTTCAAGGGTCCATTTGGTGAGGACAAAATAAAAAAATAAAAAAACAGTGGAAATTTGGCTTGGCAAGTTTGTCCATTTTCTTGTATCAGAGTGCAAAGCGGAGTTTCCAGTATCTCTTGATGGTGTGGGTTTGGGCCTCAATCTTCATTTTGGGCATAGGGTTTCATCTAGGAGACCATTTATGTAGTTCTGTTAATGGGTTATGTCATATCGAGTTTGTGTAGTATATATCTTATTATATCGTGTAAAGATTTACTCAATTTCATACACAATCTATATAGTATAGTCATTGTATAACTAGGTTCATTTCATCTTGAGTTCAGATCGACTACAAGTCATGTATAAGTCGTGTGTCGAGAGTTCGTATCATAGTTTATTGGGGTGAATATCAATTTATATATCTGATAGGTTTAACAGGTCCAACGGTTTTTTACTTTAAGTCAATAATACTAATCCCCAATCCGTTAATTTCGTATGAATATTATATCAAATTCATAAAATCGTATCTAGAATTATCAAACAAGTTCCAAGTGCACGTTTGGTTTGTCCAAGTTTGTCCCATTCCTGTATCAGGCTGCCAACCAATCCCACAATCTCTTGATAGTATTGATTGGTTTGGGCCTCAATCTTCTTGTTGCACACAGTTTTCGTCTCTTGGGCCTTGTATCCGGCTCTATGGATTATTACATTTTCGTATTTATCAATATATTTTTTATGTCGCATAACTTATTTTGTTATATGATTCCAAAAACAGTTCTACGGAATAGAAAACAGTAAAACTTGTTTGGATAGTAATCCAAAAAATTAAATGCGGTGATAGTGGGAGTGTGGTGGTAGTGGCGGTGATGGAAGTGTGGTGGTGGTGATGGAATTATGGTGGTGGTGGTATTATCTAAATTCTGGAAATGTTGTTTTCAAAAATACCAAAAATAGCTATAACTTGTTCTCTAAATCTACATAATTTTTGTTCTCAGTTTTCAAAAAACAAAAATAAAAAATAACTGGTCAAAAACTTTTCTCTCAGAAACTGTTTTCAAAAACAAAAAACAGTTTTTGATACGCAAACCAAACAAGGTCATACTAATAGTCGTCAAAACTAAATTAGAAGAATAAAATAAAACTAATATCATTTAGCCTAAAAAAGATGTGAAACAAAAAGAAATAACACAATACTCGTGTTAGTCTGTTTGACTCAATCACCTAACTAAATAAAATTCAACATTATTTCATGTCCCAAAAATTATATATTGATTCTCTTTGCAAAACTTCTCATCACTTTCCTTTTTGATATGCATAATCAAATATTCTATCATTAAATCGTTATATATTTTATTGAGAAACATATTTTTAACATTATATAAAACAAAAAATAATCCCTAAATTTAAATTGAAAAAAAAATTGCTATCATAATCAAATTTTCAATGATGATGAGTATACTAAATTCATGATCAATTATAGTAATCTCATACGTACATTGATTGGACATTTTAAAAAAAGATAAAAATTCCAAAATAATTTTTTTTCCTAAAATTAACTTCATTATAAAAATAAAGTTTTTCTTCCTAAAATTCAGTTATTTCCTAAAAAAAATGAAAATAATATTACTCATAACACTAGATTAGTGATAATAATCAAACACTTAAATATGAGATTATTATATTAATTGAAATTCAAATATCTCATTATTAAGAATGAGATATTCATTCTCAACTAAGATTGTTGCCATCCAGACGTGGTTTAACTGAATGTTATCAGATCTAAATTCTTACGTAATATGTTGGTCTAATGCCCCGATAAACAACTTTTACAGTGGTCCCGTGGTCATCCTGTAAAACCCGTCACACTTATTCCTCAAGGAAAATATTCTTAAACTAGTTTAATCTATGGTGACCTATCTCAAAATTCGAGGGAATAATCGGCGGAAGTTTGTAGATCGTGTAACAAAAAAATAAAATTGCTCCAATAGAATTTTCAAATGATTATAACACCCTTATTTGACCAAGAGTCGGTTCTCCACAGTCCCACACTACTAGCTCTTAAACCCTCCAAAACCTTGACTAGTTTGTATTTTTAGCAGTCCCAAAACCCTAACCCATTTATGCCATTCCTTTTACACACACAACCGCATACGCCCTCTCTCTGCCCCACCTCCCTCCCCTCTACCCCCCACACACACTGGGGTTTTAGTTCATCAGAATAAATTAGGGCTAGTTCTCAGGGTTCTCTAAAATGGTGGCAGACAAGGGAAAGAAACAGAAGGTAGGAGAGAAAGTTGGAGAGGAAAACAACCACAACGCAGAGCGCATTGATGGAGAACTCGTTCTCTCCATTGAGAAGGTGCAGGAAATCCAAGACGAGCTTGAAAAAGTAATTTCTTTTCTCTTATCTTATTTTCTTTCCCTTTCTGTTTGGTTCCGGGAAAACAAGAGAAAATGCATAGGATGTAAAGGTAAAAACTTTGTGAATCTTTTCCCTAGTGTTGATTTGGGATGGTCTAAAAGAACGAAACTTAACCTCAATTATGCCTTTCATATTGATTCCATTGTGCTTTGTTCAGTGGAGGTCTTTGAGTTGTTACCATTGTTTGGGGAAACATAGTGGTACCTGAAGTTGTGGCTCATTGCATTAAGTCATGACTCAATAGGGTTGATTTTGATTGATCCAACAGACTAAGATTTGTTAAAAAAAAAATTAACCCGACTGAGTTGTAACTTGTAATTTTCTCAATTCTTTCCCATTTGTTTGTTTGTCATGTCTTCTTTATATAAAATTATTCCGTGTCAGTTTGAATGGTTTGTGTTTATTTTTATTTGTTTTTGTTCCCAACGTAAGCTTGTGTGAGGAACAGGATAATTAAACCACCTTTGTAATTAACATGTGCGTGAGAATTGAAAATATAAATGGGTTCATCTCTTTGTGCCTCACTTTTAGCTGTTTATTACATGTAGATGTATGTATGTGTGTGTAATTTGGGTTTATATCTTCTTGTTTATGTGTATGAGTATCTATATTAGGTTTATACATATACCCTAATTTTTATGTGCGCATGCATGTATGGATTTATTTCATGTTTATTTATGTATATAACTCCATTTGCATAGGTAGGCAAGCAAATATTTGTTTCCGTGTAGGTTTAAAAAATCGATGGTTTTATTTAGCAGAACCAAATTGTTTGAGTTTTTTCAATTGGATGGTCGGTATCCTTGTCAAATTTCAATGATTCCTTAAGTTTGCATTTGGAAGTTATATCTATAGGATCTCGTTTGGTAAAAACCCATATTAGTTATATAGTGATTTTAATCCAAGCAAATACTTGAAAAAAAGCAGTGCAGCTCCCTTGTAATAAATTTATGAACCATTAGTCAAATTATGTCTACGATCTGATCTATATTTGTGTTAATTGTGTTACTGTATGGGGCTTTGCACCCTAAAAGATTTCAAGTTTTTCATTTTTGCACCGTCAAAAATTAAATTTTTTACATTGCACCATCAATATATCAAAAGTGTTGCAATGTGCCCCTTCTGTTAGCTTCTGTTATTTTTTTTTGTCAACAATCAATTCATTGACATGGTTGGAAAAACTAACGGAAAGCTAACAGAAGGGTCACATTGCAATACTTTTGAATATTGAAAATGCAATGTGGAAAATTTAATCTTTGTTGGTGCAAAATGAAAATCTTGAAAATTTTCAGGGTGCAAAGTGCCATTCGTCCTAATGTACATGACAGTGAATTTTCTTAATAATATTCATATTAAAATTGGGTTTTTGTCATTTATTTGATTTATCAAATAGTAGATAGATGGTAGAGAAATTTAACCTTAAGGGAAATAACCCTGTAGGCATAGGAAGATAGCTTCTTACCCAAGGGACAAGTAGACATGATATATCACCACCAAACTCCAGGAAACATGGAAATAGATATGGGGTACAAATGCTGCATTGTATGAAGAGTTGTAGACACCAGAGTATCACATTTATTTTAGATTTTTAAATCTTCTATTAAAGGCGTTTATTTGAATCTTGTATTCTTTTCCCTCAAAACATGGAAAAAATATAGTGAAATCGTGACCTAACCAAAATAAATATGAGGTAAGGGAAGCAGCATTCCAAAAAAATCAGTGGGCAACGGAGTTACCCTGTTTTCCAAGGTGACAAGAAGCTGGACAAAAACCTCTCGAAATGTTATGATTATCTTGCAGAGCATGCCCTAAATCAGAAAACTCCTTACCCTGATTGTTCACATCTTGATAATTCTCATCTCCCTTTTTTCCCTTGTCAAAATTATGAGAGTAATTGACGCAATTATTATGTGTTCCTTTCATTGCAGAAATGTCATGTCTGGCTGTTAAAGGCATCTTAAACATTTTTAGGAAGTATTAATGTGTATAATTAATTTGTGTTTCAGATTAAAAGTATCGTGTTCTTAATTGATATACCTCTCGGATGTATCGGACTTGTATCTGGCAGTATCCAAGAATAATATTGACAGTAATTAACCTGATAATACCTTTTGACGATGCTGAGTCCTAGCTTTTCAGTGGAGTATTCCATCAAAGGAACAAAGGATACATGATTTTTTTGGGGACTATTTCCAATAGTACAAAGCTGTAGGAAGGGGATTTATTTTATTTCACTTATGTAATTGGGTATTTGTTGAATTTATAGAGCGAAAATTACTGCATTGTTAAATTTACCAATAGTTAATTTACTTCCATGGGTAAATATATATGAGCTGTGTTCCTGTTATTGGCATAAACATGGTCATCATTGTCCTTTGTATTTACAGATCAATGAAGAAGCAAGTGATAAAGTCTTGGAAGTAGAGCAGAAGTACAATGAGATACGCAAACCCATCTATGATAAGCGAAGTGATATCATCAAATCTATTCCCGACTTCTGGTTGACTGCTGTTAGTGACACAACTTAAACTCTTACGAACAGAAATAAATTGCTTTCTGTTATGATGTCTTTATTACAATATTCAGAACCCTTTGTATTATTGATCTCTTACCTATTCCATGCAGTTTCTGACTCATCCTGCTCTTGCTGACCTCTTGACTGAAGAAGACGAAAAGGTTTGGATTTTGGTGCCTTTCGCTCCAAATTTGAAAAGTCCCACTGAATCCTTCCTTGCTATTCCAAATTACTAATAATCATTGATATTCTTGAAGTAGTTGGGCAAGTGGGATATCTAATAGGACTGTTTTGAAATGTATCTAACATGGCTACTTTCTAACTGACTTGAATGTTTCATTCTTCTAATAATCTGAGTTTTCTGTTGCCTTTTAAATGCTAGATTTTCAAGTATCTAAGGTCACTTGAAGTTGAAGATTTTAAAGATGTGAAATCTGGTTACTCAATTACATTTGTAAGTCTTGCTTGTTCTGCCCTACTAAGTTGGAAACAGTATCTGAAGTACTGCTCCTTGATGTTTTTACACGAGAATTTTCAATTTGGATTCTCTTTTCTTTTTTCCTCTTTCAGACCTTCAATCCCAACCCTTACTTTGAAGATACAAAGCTGACAAAGAGCTTTACATTCCTTGACGAAGGAACAACAAAAATAACTGCTACATCAATCAAGTGGAAAGAGGGCATGGTAAGATGTCTGTATCTATGTACCTTTAGGTACATGTAACTTGTTTGTTCTGTACATGTAACTTTTTTGTTCTGCTCTTGTATTATTGAAATATTTCACATTTCAATTTGCGAAGGGCATACCAAATGGAGTTGCTCATGAGAAGAAGGGCAGCAAGCGGCCTCATTCTGATGACAGGTTATTGTTTTTGATCTTTTGGTTCTGTTTAGTCAGACTGTTGGCCTACCTATTTTGTTCCTATACTGAGGTCTTTTTATCTTTCTAATTATTCGAGGTTTTAATAACAGTTTGGAATCCTTGCCCCAGACAACTTGAACATGATTTGATATAGATTGCAGTTTTATTTGATAAGTTTGGTGATTAATCCCCAATGAGAGACCAGACACATCAGAGTTTGTAGCACGTCATATGACCTTCATGGAGAATTCTAGTATAAAAAGGCATTTACTGCATCGTCATTCAAAGCAAATAATTTGACTCATGTTACCACTTGGCACCTCTGAGAGAAGGTTCCTGCACGAAAAGTAATTGGCATGAATGAACAAGAAAAAACCACTTAAAAGAACAGCTACAAGAGCATGGATGGAGATAATCACTCGTGACAGGAAAATATAGTGGAATGTGGATCGCATGTAATGCTCACGGTTCGCCTCTGGTGCTCAATCAAACAAGAGACCAGACACTTATATATAAAGGAAAAGCTTAACGGATCATGTAATACAAGTAGACAATATATCTCTGACGGATAATATTGTATTTACAGAGGACATAGCTATTAGCATAGAATCAACCCTAAATATCCTCAGTTTTTGTAGATGTGCATATTATTTGAGCTTTGTGCTTGTATTTTTTTTATTTGCAATGTTCACTTTCCTTGTGTTGCAGAGACTCCTCTTGAAGTCGCTGTTAGGCTTTGCTTTGTCTTTGGCTTTGGCTTGTGTCAGTACTTGCTTGAATTTATGTCATAGGATCTTTGCATTCTGTTTATGTAATTCTTATTGTTAATAATGTTTGCCGCTTTTATTTGAATTGAGAAAAGGGACAGGGGTGGGTATAGGGGGTAGGGTGTGGTTGTAGTGTTGGGCGCTCTCGAGTAAGAGGAATAAAATAAGTGATTTCATGCTCACCAATTTTATGTGCTATTGTCGGTTGGTGCTTGTGTCTGCATATTATGTCTCACAATCGCAGCGCGGTCATGATCTGCATTGGGTAGCATAATTAATCTTATACTATGCTTGTTATGTTCAATTCATGTTATGTTCAATTCATTTTTCATTAGACAGTTGTGAATGCAGCTTCTTTAGCTGGTTTAGTGAAACACCACAGAAAGATGACATGGACGAGATTAATGATGAGGTATGGTCCTATTATTTGATCTTTTTATAATTTTTTTTTATGTCCATAATTTTTGTAGAAGATGGTATGTTTTAGATCCTATAAAGATCTTGATGGAGCTTTTTCTTAACCTTATCTTATAGTGGTACATTTTGATTATTTCACTCTCTGCAGGTTGCTGAGATAATCAAGGATGATGTATGGCCCAATCCTCTCACTTATTTCAACTATGTAAGTTCTTTTCCTTGTTCCTTTCCCTCCTGTCTTCCTTCACACATAAGGGGGTAGGGGCTTACAAGCTAAAATCTTTGTTCCTTAACTTTTAACTTTTTTATTTCCTATTTCACAAAATTTTTACTGAACGTATGACCTCTTTGGTACAGGAGGTGGATGATTTCGATGGGGATGAAAGTGATGATGAGGTAAATGAAGAGTATGTCTTTAGTTGCACATGGTGTCATGTTTCTAGTAAATCGTTGATTTCTGTTAACATGGTGTTTTAGTTTTACATGCTCTTCTGAGCATGATTGTAGTTCTTCTTAGGGCTGATTATAGTATTCCTGTTGCTTTTATTCAAGCCTCTT
This sequence comes from Ilex aquifolium, assembly GCA_951799425.1. Taxonomy (NCBI): domain Eukaryota; kingdom Viridiplantae; phylum Streptophyta; class Magnoliopsida; order Aquifoliales; family Aquifoliaceae; genus Ilex; species Ilex aquifolium. The sequence goes on from OX637410.1 coordinate 20,585,199, forward strand.
CACATCCATTTTGAAAAATCAATATTCAACTAATTTTTTCTTGTTTATCAAAGAGAAAAAAAATAAAAGCAAAAAATTATGATGTTACAATATTTCATGCTCTTTGTGGTTCCCTAATGAGCTTTTAGTTGTTTTCACGTTTCTAACGCAATCCTGAGGTTCGATGGAATATACTTGCTGGGGTCCATGCCGAGAATTCCTTGTAGTTAATTAATAATCGTGTACTGTAAAATGCCATCTCCATCACTTCCAACTTAAGAAACCTGTTATTATAAATGAAAAGCAGAAAATAAAAGGGCATCCCGGTCCCCAGACCTCTGTTAATAGGGACTAACTGGCTGTTGTTTTTTTAAAACAATTACAAGTGACATGGAACTCTTATAGTCCATAGAATGTTTATTCTTGGTTACGTACTTTGTTGAGAAGATTATACCCCTTTGAGCAGGTACCAAACTCAATGAATAATGTAGTAACTTTTCATGTTATAGAATTCATGAAAAAATATGCTTGATGAGGTATCTTCTCACACTTAAAACTCCAAAGATTGTGTTATTTGGCAGACTTCAATGTTAAAAGGAGTCGATATACCTTGCAACCATAGTTGAGCTTTACTGAATACTTGGTGAAGTTACTTTTGAACTGTGGAGACCAATAGTAGCACAGATTAGTAGCAGATGGGGCCATGCCTAATGGTTTAACTTTCTTAACATTATACTCTTCTGTTGTCTGGGAAAATATTTAATAGGTTTGAATGCTGTTGGAATATCTTTGTTTGCTGATGTGCTTCCTTAACATTATTGATTATACTCTTCTGCTCTTGCACATCAGACTCTCTCTATGGCTGTTTGTGTATCTGTGTATGTGTTGCTAATCTTGATTCTACTGCACAGATCAATAGGAAAACATTTTTAGTAACGATTTTCGATAGCCTAACTTCTTGCCTAGGAAATTCTCCCTGTGAAACTAGTTCGGGTAATTTCTGAATTAATCTCTGGCAGGAAAAGGGCTGTGACGGTTCTGAAGATGATGATGAGCAAGAAGAAGATGATGATGAAGATGGTGATGAGGATGAGGATGAGGATGAGGATGAAGGCAATTGAACAGTCTTCATCCATCTGTCTGCATCTCTTGGTCCTCATCGCGGTGTTTACTTGAACCAGAGACCTCGAGTAAATCATCGCAAGTGGTTCTAAGGTTGCAAAAGAATCTGTTTACAGGGCATGGTGACTGTCGACTCTTCCTTTTCTTTTTTTGTTTCAATAGGGGGAATTGTGTGCCTTCTCCTCAGTTGATATGCTCTTTGCTAGTGCTAGGTGACGAGGCCATGAAATATTACTAGCTTTTTACTTATAATTTCTACAGTGAAAGCAGTTAATTAATACTTTGGAATGTAAAGCTATTTGACCATCCTTTTTGTTTGTCTGCAATGGTGATCTTGTAGTTCTTTTTTTTTTTTTTTTCTTTTTTAAAGTTCCTTTTGAATGATATGTGGTGGAGGTCGAGGTTTTGAGGTGAGTTCAGGTGGAGGGGCAGGCGTGGTAGGATGGGAGTAGATGTACGGGTGATAGAATTATAAATTACATACATAACGCGAGTTATATTTGTGTCGTAATTGATGCGAGTCTTACATCCTATGATATTACTTCTTTTCATTGAACGTTTTGAAGGACCATCTTTGGACAAGCGGGAAGGAAATAGCAATCACTATAAAATGTGCCTTTCTCGCTTCCTCCCTTTCTCTCCCTCCCTTATTGCACTTAGCTTGCTTGTATTAACAGAAATATTGATTTCAAGGATTATTAGAGAATAATTGATGATTGACTGGTGTGGATAATCTGTTTTTGATCGGATCAGAGAGAGAATTAATCGAGGTGTGCGTAAACTGATCTGAACATTCTTGACCATTCAACCAAAAGAAAAAAAAGGATACATAATTACATACTCTCCAAATTAAGGTTGTATAATATTTTTTGATTATAAGGAATATACAATATTGTTATAAAAATATTTTTATTATTAATTTAATCGAATAGATAATAACTTTTGACTAACTTAATTTTTTCTCACTCTAAAATTTATGGGATAAATTGCGTTTAAAAATGTATCAAAAATTTATAGGCTTCATTGCAAAACTAGATACTTGGGGCATGCTTGGTATGTATACAGTATATTCAGAGATACATCATACTTGAGCGGTCGAAGTGTAATTTCCCAATTTGAAAATCGTTGGCAGCCGTGCTTGAACATGGGTATAAATACAAGCTGAGTAATAATTTCAAGTCATTTTTTTGAGGCCACAAGCTGAAAGTTCCAGACTCGGTCACTCGCTCGAGACTAGGTGATTAAAGTGATGATCAAGTAATTCTCAATTTAGCAATGGCTAGGGTTCGGAATTGGTGGAATTGGAATCACTCGAAGACCGTGACTCTGATCTGGTTAACCTGCGCAATTATATTTTACTGTGTGTTCCGATTGCTTCTCCGAAATTCCTCTCACACTACTCGCTCCATTTCTTCATGTAATTTTCTTCAATTTCTCCTATGTTATTTCTTAATTTCTCAGTTTACGATGTGTTTGGCTACTGAAAAATTGCTAGTTATTGCAGTTTAGTAGGATAATCAATAATCTGAAGATTTTATGCTGTCTTCCGGAAACAGATGATTACTGAATTCATGCTATATACTTGCAATTACGGCACTGTTCATTTGGAAGTATATTTGTTCCATATTTTATACATAATTTGCACATATGAATGTAGAATTTCTTGTAGTTGTAATACTCTCTCTCTCTCTATTGTCTGCTCACAGACACACACAGTTTTTTCATAGAATTACAGTGGTATAGTTGTTCATGCCATGTCGACTTGATTTGATGAGTTTCATTCGTTTATGTTAAACGCTCATTTATCTTAAGTGTGGCTAAGAAGTTTCCTCAATTGAAATTTGTGTTTTAGCCTAGTAGTAGGATTCTGTGGACTGTGTAAGGGGTTTAATATGGCTAACAATCAAAAATAAAAGGAAAACTTATTTAGCTTTGATGAAAATCCTGGAATCAAGCTGTTTTTTTAGAAAAATTGACTTGCTAACTGCTAAGTGTGGTCAATAGAATAGTAGGATCCAATTGTCTTCCTCTCTTAGATGACATGATGTTATCTGGTGTATATGATCATTATGGAATGGTAACTCAAAATATTCGAAATGGTTAAACATGTACTTTGTATAATGAGACTGACTTGCAAAAACAAACTTGGGGAGTTTTCCCAGTGTCAATAGGCTTCGTTCGATGTGCAATTCTGGCAATGTTGGTTAACTTGCTTCAAACCACTTTTTCTTTAAGAAAGAATCTCAGAGTATCCGTAGTAGTTATTTCAAATCTTTCAAGTATCGAGCCCTATAGTCTACTTATCTATACAAAGACAACTATGCTGATTCGATCTTTGCTCAAAAAGTTGCCACAGATTTTCCAAACTCAAATTCAGAGCGAAGATCGAGACTGTATGACAATTTGGAAAGGGATTTGGATGAAAATGGGGCACTTTTTCTTAAACATGGAGAAACTTCTCAGTCATTGTCCCTTTCAGATCTTTTTACTGTAAAGGATGGAACTGTTACACCTGTACTTCAGGTAAAACTAGAGTGAGTTCAGTCATTTTCATATTTTATTGTTATTTTCTTGTTTCTTTGTGATGACAAGGATGACTAGCTTCCTTGGGTGTGTAGGCTGCAAATCCTCCTGTTCGAGCTAATATTTTGTACCTAAGCACTGAGCACTCGGTTCCTATCTCGTAAGCATTTCTTAATATTTTGCATGTTTGTTTTTGCTTATGGTAAGAAGAGTACGAATTGATACATGATTTGTCCTTAGGAACTGAACTGGCTGTGAAAATTTCTTGTAAGCTGTAGCCAACCTCAAAATTTTTTGCTCTTGAGATAACACTTTGTTCAGATATGCTCAGACAAACAAAAATATGCACATGTTTTCAAAACAATGGAGACCAACCATGCACCACCATTTCATATACCATTTTTACTGTGTTTTGACAGCTTTAGCATTGATGAAATTGATGTATAAAAAATTACTGTAATGACTGAAGTTTAAATGTTGAATTGATGTTATATTTTTCAAGTCAATAATAAGAATATATGACAATAAATTTCCTTGGAACTTTTGATGATTGGAATTCTTGAAAAATAATGTAATATGGGAGAGAATAATTTTTTTTTGTGACTTTTTAACCACAGGAAATAGGCGACAAGAGCATATAAACGTTAGGAGGGTGATCAACTGAATGATCAAGACACATCTAATGTTCAAAAACTATTTATTGGGAAATGTTAAGTAATACCGAAGCTACAAAATTGCTCACTAATTAGCTTCGATCATACAGCCGCAGCAATGCATTTTTTTGCATGATTCTTAGTGCGAGCAAGGATTACCATCATGCCTCTATCATTTTCAGAGGCATAGAGAAAAGGTTCAGAAAATTAGTTAAGCTCTTATGAATCTCCAAACAAAGTGAAAAGATCTGATAGCCGAGAGACATCATGTGCTTTTATACATGTGTGAGATATTACATGAGGTGCATAATGTGATATATTTTTGGATTTTGGTGTGACAGTATTTCTGGTGCTTGCATACCTAATAAAGCTGAGTGCTGAGATTACACGTGCATCTTGTTCTTGCTGCAGGAAGGCTGTGAAGGGTATATTTCTTCCACATTTTGATAGAGGTACACTATCTTTTTATGTGTCCTATTTGTTGACCTGAACGTTGTGGTTTGAGGCTTCACCTTTGATCAGTTGTTGATTGAAGCAATGCTCGTGAGTTAAAATTTATATGATTAGAAACTTCCATTGTTGTGTACTTATTTTGTCATCTCTTGGTGTGCTTATTTCTTGGTTAGCAATCTGGTTTCAGAACTCTAGCATGTACCATTTTAGCATGTTCCACGCCTCGCACCACATTACACCTGTTCCTGCCTCTGAAGTGGAGGTAATTCCTTTTGAGTCCATTCCATATGTCTTGCTTTCTTCACGTCAGAAGATTCTTTGAAAATACTGAGGTGTCTCGTGATCTGCCAGATTGAAACTGAAGCAAATGATGTTAAAGCGGTTGCCGAGGTTCTCTGCCCCTTGAAAATTGTCTTGGATAGGGTGGTTTTGACTTCAACCGGTGTGCTTCTGGGTTGCTGGCAGGTTATTTCTTTTTACTTGCAATTCTGCCTTTCTTTTTCCAAGTGTAGCACCGTTTAGCTGCATCGTAAAAGCTTTCTCTCCTTTTTTAGCCTCTTTCTCATCTCTCTGGTTGAGTGTGCAGTACTCTGACATCGACAAAGATTTCAAATATACCTTATTCTTTGGGTCAACAAGGACATCTTTTTCATTAAACAATAATGGGACTGACTTCTCTCATTTGAATTGTATGAAGATTACTAATTTGAAAAGTTTCTTGTTATTGCCTTTTATGCCTCGGTTACAGTGTTAAAGTGATCCTGCATGGAAAAGTGTGTAGGGAGGAGCTTACCTAACCAAGACCAGATCCGGTGAAAAAAAATAATTATCCCAGATGAATAGTCCTTCCATTATTTTCACTTCAGAAATCCTGAAACTTATTTTCCTATACAAAATTTGCGATCTGTTACTTTTGTAACTTCATTCATTACTACAAAATGGTCAGGTCTAGAGTATGGTTTTCTTGTATATTCTCCTAAGGAAGCAACTTCTTTTCTCAAATTTGCCCTTGCCTTTTTTTCAGTGGAGCTCTTATATTTTAACTTGAATGCTTAGATTGTTTTGTCTTTGCTGCTGTCATTTTATGTGGTTGCGCATCCATAGTGAAGCTTCACAACTTGAACTCTTATCTTGCATTTAAAACTGATATTATTTCTGAGGCTACCAGTAACCTTTTTCACTTTAGTGGTTGTTTATATAAGTAATCACGTTGCTATGTCAACTTGGAAGGTGAAGTAAGTTAGTGACCCCCTGGTCTTGGGCACCACAGCCTGTCAGCCTGTGTGGCGGGAGCTAAACTGATTTTTTTATTCACAATCGAAAATCTTCATGCGATGATCAATTATCAGGGACGCAAGCAATTTTCTCTCTCACTGATGTTCATTTTCTTGTGTAGGTGATCTCTGGGCCAGATCCTATTACTGTTCGTGCTAAATTGAAAACCGCCCTTCCACGTGCTCCCGAAAAACAACTTGTAAGAACCATTTAAACCTCTTCTATCATGTTCATCTGCGGAAAGGTGTTTAAACGTTAATCCTTGTCAAGTAATTGAATAAGATGTACCATTGGCTTAATGATATGGATTGAACTTGCACGGCTCTGAGACCGAATATCTCATTGACCTGAACTTTACCTTGGCAATTGTAGACATGCAATCATAGTGTTGAGTGCTGTTTTTTAACAAATATATAACCTTATCTTTTGACCTTTCATGATTGCTTAGTGGTTTATTATATGTGTGTCTATTTGGCGTAGGAGCCCGCTCCTCCTTTGTTCTGATCCAGTTTAGTCCTTGTTATTGCACTCTAGAGCCGATTGCTTTGATGTTTTTCTGCTGGTGCCTTTCCATGTATTGTTTATTGGTTAACATTGATATGAAGATAATGACTATGGGGTTTTTCTATAATTTGCAGTAGAACTTGTTTAAGTTTCTAGCCCTTGCTAATCTACAGTTGTTTTTTTCTGCAGTATGATGCTGCTATTTTTCACACATCATTTGCAAGGCTTCTGGGTCACCCTACCACTTTGCCCGCGGTAGTAACTTAGTACCTTTTAGTTTGCTGCGTGCAGTTGTCTCTGTAAGAATTTCTTGAATCACTCACATGGTAAATGAGCTGCATGCACAACCAATTATCTGTTGCATAATGCAGATATAATTGTGGGGTCTGCTAGTCACGTTGTAACTTATGGAAATTAACTTTTAAAGAAGCCTGAAAGCAAATGCTCATGACGTTTCTCCAGTATCATTAGAGACGTGTGCATTAAATCCTTATGAGAACTACTAGAGAAACACGTGAAATCATGTTTTCAACGAATCAATGGCTGTTCACTGATTTGATTTACAACGGGAGAAAATAATGACTGAAGCAGATCTAGTACATAGCTGGAATTTTTCGGAATAGAAGTCGTCTTAATCAATGTTAGCTCGAAAAGTTTTTTTTTTTGTATTCAGTTCAATGTTTATACTTGGAATTACACTGCTATAAGCCTCTGACTTTTGATTGTTGTCCCCTACAGGAGGTGGATAAAACTTCAGAGATCCACTTTTTCCACCAGCTAGTAGCTAGGCTAAACAACCAAATCCAGGGGATTCAGGTGGTTTTTCTTTTAGCATGGTTCAGATTTAGTACAATATTCATGAGAAGATGAAAACCTAAGGAAATTTTGCTTAAAACTTATCCCCCCCACTCCCCCCCAAAAAAAAAAAAAAATTTAGGTTGGCTGGTAGAAGCTCTGTTTTCCATGCCAGAGAAGATTTTCTCTTGGATCACTTGCATATTTATTCGTTTATTTGTAATATAGTTTGCAAGTTAGGCCTTGCTACTATGGTATTTCTTGAGGTGTAACTTAATGCAATATTTGCTTCATCATGTGGTCCCATTTTAATTGGTAAACATTCTAGGAGTCACTTTGGTAAAACTAGTGCAGCTACTAGTGATGTTAAACAAGTCTTTTAGCTTGGAAAATGTTTAGTGTCCTTGCCGTATGATGATACTTGTGGCTTATTACTATTGTTTTTTTTCTCCCTTGAATTATTTTAGGCTCCAGTTTCTGAGCTCTGGTATGTAGAGGAGTATGATGTCTTGGCACTTGCACTGAATGGAAGGATGAAGATCCGCAAGTTCAAACTCGGCTGCTCAAAAGCCTGAGGATTCCAAAAGTCACACGTATATACTAAGGAAGTCTAGTCCCTCTCAAACAGTCTTGCCACTCATTTCCCCGTATAGCAAAGGCTGGCTCTTTACCACGGTCAGACAAAATTCTTTTCTTCTTTCGGTTGTACTTTCTTGTTGCAATATTGACCATACATGAGCAGCACGATAATGAAATTCCAGGATCACCCACGAAATTTTTCACCTATATACCTGAGTACTCATCTACCAATCATATTTGCGTGCCAAAACTTGTTCATGTTAACACCACGAGGATAGTGCAAACTTTTTTATTGCGTAAAAAGACGTACATACAGCCCCCACAATGTGTCATGATTTGGTTTCATGAACATCTGCATTGTCACAATTGAATCTCACATGTCACTGCCGGTGGTTTGATCCTTTTTAGCCGTATGTTTGATGCATCATTTCATCATGCATGATGCTTACTATCTAGCAAGAATAAAAGATGTAACCTTCACAAGAAAATCATGGAGGTGGACTCATATGACATCGTTTGGCATTGAAAGTTCTTTTGTTTTAAATGTGATCTTTCACATTTCACCTTTGGCATGGCCTGTGAGCCAGGCGGCCCGGAAGACCATGGGTCGACTTGGCCTAACTAACTGGTGGTTAGTGGGCTAATTCATGAGCTCGGTTGGTAGGTCGAGGGCTTTGTGCATGGTCTGGTCTAATGGTTTGCAAAACGGTCCCTCAAATTAAATTTTGAGCTGTGAATTTTTTTTAATAATTATAGTGACGATGAGATTCGAATATAGGGTCTCGCTTCTGATTTTATATTAAATAATTATTTGCTCAAAAAATTTAAATTGTTAAAGGGGGTGTAAATTAAATTATATTTAACATAATTTTTAAAATTAAAAGTACATTTCAAAGATGGATTAGTATGTGAGATCATGATCCACAAATTGACACATGAGACTCACTATTTAGTTGAGAATAGAGAGGAAAAAACAAAGCATGTCATAAGAGCGAAGGGAAGTTTGGAACCCTATTGCGAGATGGACGCCTCACAGACGGGGATTTTAGAGTTGAGACCTTTTAACGAAGTCAAGTTAGTTTCGGGCCACCAAACCATGGCCGACAACTTGGTCAGTCTATCGAGGGAGGAGGAAAGGAAGGTTTGGTAAACTTAATATTAAAAGTGCTTGTTAATGCGGAAGTGCACCTACTTATGCTGTCAGTTTAAAACTTTGTAACCTAAACAACGAACTGCGGTATCGAAATTCAAAATTTTGGTATTATATTAAAATTTATTATATTTGTGATAATTGTTATCATATTTATGGGTATTTTTATTATTGTTATGATGCTCACAAAAATAGTACAAATAGTTATTACAAATGTAATAAAAATATTTATAAATGTGATAAATTACTTACAAAAGTTTTTTTATACTTAAGAAAAGTGGTAAAAATAATTATCACAAATTTTATAAAAACACCCACAACAATGATAAATTAACTACAAAAGTGATAAATTTTTTTATTATAAAATAATTCATAAAAATTATAAAAATAACTTTTAAAATAATAAATTTTATAGGTATAATACCAAATTTTTTTGACGGCACCATAGTTAAATCCGAAGTTTACTAGTAAGAGTGGAGATGCGTCTGCCGCCCAGTGGAAACCACATGCCTCCCGTCCAGCTAGTACATTATCCACCAAACTGGTAAGCCGTGTAATTGATTTTATTATAATAATTAGAGGTAAAATAAAAAATTTTACAGAGGCATTTATAAATAATATAAATAAATAAATATAAATATAAATTGTATCTCTATTTTCTATCTACAACCTTTTTGAAATTTATTTATCAATATACGAAAATTTTAAACTTATTTATTGAAATACGGCACTTTTTGAAAGTAGGGTTACTAATTTCGCTTTTATAATATTTTTAATAGACTATATTTTTGTTAAAAAAACAGAGTTAGTGGGTTATTGATCCCATTTTTTTTTTTAAATAATATATAAAAATATCATAATTTAATAATTTTATTTTAAAATTATGGTATTGTGATACTTAATTCATGACGGGGCAATGTGGTCATCATGTGGAAACGAAACCCATCAACGTGCTTAGGACTGACCGAAAAACGATTGCGTGGCAAAGCGATATATGTGTCCAGAATCGATGGTTCCCAGAGGCAGCTCTGTTCACCACACTCCCAGCACACACCTAATTATATACGCCCGCCACACGCCTCTCTCTCCCTCTCTCTCTCTCTCTCTCACACACACACACACACACACACACACACGAGACCCCACGAGAAATCTCAAGCCTCAAGACTTTTGAAAGGTATGTAAGTTTTCCCAGTTCCATTCATTTCCTGGAAAATCCGTATATAAATATGTTTGAACATTGAAATTCGTATATAATTACTCAAAAAGATATCTAAAATTCGAAGTTGTGTATGGTAAATTCGTATTGCTGAAGATGAGCTGTTTATAGTGAGCTTTTGACCTGAGATTTTAGGGTTCGATTGTGAACTTCATCTTCATGTATTAATCTTAGTTTTTGAACAGTGATCATATATCAGATTCACTCTTTTTTGTTTGTTTGTTTTTTTGTTTGTTCATAGCGTAGAGCGTGCTTCTTCCCCTTTTGTAATGATCAATTGTGCACAGCTAATTGATTTAAGTTGGTTTCCCTTGGTAATTTTTTTTGATTAGTTGTTGTTGATTGCCTTAATTTGTTTATCAAAACATTCTCAAGAGAGATGTATTTAAGTTGACATTGATTTTGTCATTGCTGAGAACTCAGCATTTAGTACCTAATTCATTGATTGAGGCTGAGCATGGAGTCGGAGGTTCCTGTTGCTACAATAGCTGATAAAGTCAACGTGGTGGTAGAGGCATCAATAAAAGGGTCAGTATATATTTCAAGATCCTCTTTTTTTTTTTTTTTAACTGTTCATTTGATTGATTGCATCTGACCTTTCTTTGGAGAATTGAATCCATGGTTCGTGAGATTTACTGAACTTATGGGAAAATTGGGGATACACTAAGAATCTAATTTGGTAAAGGGACTGTTAGTGATACAGAAACTGGGGTTTATGGTAATGAAATTTTGGCAATTACATTAATGATACTACTGTTTTGTTGCGATCCGACTTCATGATGCTGTTATATGTATGCGTTAAGTTTATATTTTTCACCAGCAAGCAAATATAGACTTAACGAAAAGCAAAGAAGATCCTAGTCATAATTAATCATAATAATTCAATCTAGTATTATATAGCAAGCAATCGATGCTTTCAGAACTACTTGAAGCGTGGTAGTCCATAACACATCCAGCAATACAATAAAGTCCCAGTACACCTTTCTACTGAATACTTGGCATCCTTTAGCTGGTTTGCAACTAAAGAACTTGGAAAAGACTTGGAACATCCAGAAAGGAAACCATTACTAGACAGATTCAGAAAATAATCCATGTAAAGTAAGTTGGGCATCTTCCACCTTAAGAACGTATATAATTAAGAAAACATTTGTCTAACACCAGGCTGCAGTAATGTGGTAGAGAATAATATTTAACCGGTCGGGTTGGCCTTTCATTGTCCAGTAGTTCTGAACTAAGGTAAAGGTCCACCAGAGTAATGCGGCTTTCTTTATAGCAATATTATATACAGTTTGTGAATAGTTATATTTAATTGTGAGGAGTTTGTCTGTAAGCATGTGTGTTTTTTTCGCCTGAAGTTCTGAATCCCACAAAACTGTCGATTTATTTTTGTAGCACTACTTTGACTTTTCGGTTAGCTTTTCCTCCTGAGCCTTATGTATATTCTAAATTTGAGGCCCAAAAAAGGCATCTGAGACATATGTTTCCCTACCTGATATGGACCATATAACATGTCTTGTATGTTTATCAGTTCGGTGACCATTATCTTTTTTCTTAAAAAAGTAGTTGCCTATTCGTTTGTATTCATTTCTGGTCTTCAAGTCTCACTTTATCCTGGTTCTCTAATGGATGCCTGTTCAATTTACAGTAAGTGGGATCCCTGCTGCGGAAGCAGGCATTTGTTCCTCCCTATTAATTGGAGGACTAACTAAACATGCACCATTTCTACTAATGTGTTGTGGTATATATAAACTTCACAAATATTTCTCATTCTTTTCCACCATCAAGAAATTGAGGCTGAATTACTTGTAGATGTTCTTATCACTTGTTAAGGAATAATGTTATGATGATTGTTTTGGTAGTTGTTCTTTTGGTTGTCAACAAGAATTTCTAGATTCTCAAAAAAAAAAAAAAAAAAAAAAAAAAAACAATAAGAATAGAATAAAATAAAGATGACAGATTACTAACCTTTTTACTCTCAATAGCACTTTGGCCCCTGAAAGTTCCAAGTGTATTCAATATATTCCTTCTGGTATTATATTTTTGTGCTAATGGTTCAATTGTAAGCTTCCATTTGAAAATGTAACGAAATAGATTTCTTAACTACTTCAGATTTTTTGATGAAATTTAGCATTTGGATCATTTAAATACAAAGTAAAAAGATGAGGAATTGAAATTGGCACAAATGAAACTTTGCGAATCTAAGTGCCTCGTGCTTATATACTTCACGGGTGACAAGATTATTTAATCCAAAAGACGGATCAAAATAGAAAAATGAGTTCATCACACTACGATAGCTTAACAGTCATCTCTTATGAACAATATGCCTAACTATATGCGGGACAAAGTTGATATTTCTTTTTTGAATGTTTGACTCTAAAGCTCTTCTTGGTGCAGCTCACATGCTGGCAAGAAGAATCAGGGGAAAGTTCCAAAAAGAATTCACAAGTCTGAGAGGGAGAAAATGAACCGTGAACATTTGAATGAGCTCTTTCTTGCATTGGCTAACACTCTTGGTAAAGGATCCTTGTATTGATTTGTTTTTTCAAATTGGTTACGTTTTCCATCTGATGCACTTGATAACTACACAGTTTTAAGACCTAATACCACGAATATCTGACTCTCTTGCAGAATTGACTCACCTGAACAATGGGAAGGCCTCTATATTGTGTGAGGCTACTCGGATTGTAAAGGACATGCTTACTCAGATTGAGTGCCTCAAAAAAGAAAATGCAGCTTTGTTCTCTGAATCTCAATATGTAAGTTCCTACACGTCCGTGTATTATGCTTATGCTTATCAGATGGTATAACCAAAAGTTCAGAATTAGTGATGTTTAACTTCTACACTTGGCTAATTGATCCAGGATTTCTGAGCACTTTCTTGCCAGTAGTCTCTTGCATGTTCACAGAAATCAGGACAGTCCTTATTACACTGATATCTTAATCTGTTCCTTTCATCCACAAATTTGGAAATTATTTATTAATTTCGGTCCTCAACTCCATCTCCTTATCTAATCTCTTCATTTTTAGAGCCTTTTCATAAATCCAAATATATTTGATAATATTTGTTTATTGTTATAACATTTATCCCTTTTCTGGACAGATGGCTATTGAGAAGAATGAGCTACAAGATGAAAATTCTGCGCTAGAGGTTCAGATTGGGGAACTGCAGAGTGAGATAAAAAAAACATCGGTCCAACCAAATCTTGACTTAAATGTAGCTCCTCCGGAATGTCATCAATTAGAGTTGGTATCACATTCCTTGGAGGACTGTCTCAGATTGCCCAATGTTGAGCCTGCACAGCAGCAAGCAGCATTAGTAAGCCCCGTTTTTGTCCTCCCCCTCCATTCTGATCTTGCAGTTTATCGGGAGCCTGATACCATGCAGCATGCTCCTCAGCCAATCTCAAATGTGACCAAACCACACGCCAGGTATCCCACTCCGGCTGATTCATGGCCGTCCCAAGTTCTTGAAAGATAGTTAAAATTAGTGAAGGGTTTTCAATGTATTGGTAACAAGCAGCGGATGTAATGGTAGGTATAGTGTGTAAAGTGTAAACTTTGTTATTACATAATGATTGTAAGTGTAATTTAGTCGAATTCTGCATGTTGTACCCTTTGCATATGGTTAGCTGTCAATTGCACCTCTAGGCTCTAGGCGTTTAACTTTGTTAAATTAAGGGTGTAGCGGTTGCGAGTGTTAGGCCTACAACTCGGGCGGGTTAGGGATAGGGGCAGAGTTAGAAAAATGTTCTAGGGTGGACATTTTAATACGTTTTATCCTAATCAGTAAAAAAGAAGATCGCACATTTATAGTTTTTATTTCATCAATAGTCCTTAAATTTTTTATGCATACGTGCGTGTGTGTGATTTGATGTATTAGTGTGTGTGAGTCCAAGCAGTGGCGGCCCATGCACTAGGCTATTAAGGGCATTGTCTAGGGCCCCAAATTACTTAATTTTTGGATTGAATTTAAGAAATTAATGCATTTTGAGCATTAAATTATTAATAGAGACGAACAATGAAAAAATTCACTAACAATCGAATAACCACAATTTACTAGTCTTCCTCACTTTCATAATGTTGACATAGCAACTGTAACCCATTACTTCTAAACTTAAAAATAAATTTACCAATACTGCTAGATGCTCCTTTGATGTTAGAGCTGTCAACAACGTTGTTGGTTTTTGTCCCAGGCAGATCTTCAGAAACCTTTGATGTTTTCCCATTCTCTCTGAAATCCTCGTCCTCACTAAAATCTTTATCATCAATCCTGCGGACAACTTTCGATCTCCGAAATATAATAAGAGCTTCATCCTCTTCTTCCAACTTCTTTTCCTTTTCCTCCTGGTTCAGGGCCTCAAGCATTGCATCCACACTTATAACTGCCTGTCTTGACTTCATGGACTTTAGTTCGTCCAATGCACCAAGGATGTCCATCTCTCTTTTTGATTCCAAAGTTCTATTCTCCAAAGATCTCATTGCATCTCCTCCCATCTCTTCATTATCCCTTTTGCGTTTCTTATTCTCTATTCCCTCATCCTCTCCATGCCATTGCTCGAAATTTCGCGTTGCACCAGTCTCAACAATGTAATCCGAGTTTTGCGGATCTGTTTTTATAGTAATTTCGACCGAACACTTAGAACATTTCAAATAAAATCTAAATATCTGAATTCTTCCTAAATATGTCTCACCAATGACGTTTTCTTTATGTGAATTGAACTTGGTCCCTTTATAGATATAATTACCACAGGTGTTGCATCGAATGCTCATGGGAAGCATCATCCGAACATTAATCTGTTGGTTCTTAGGTTGTCTTTGTCTCGGTATCTTCGCCGGATCAAAATCCGCCGGGTAGTACTTGTTCAACACTTTCCTCTCTCCCATGTCTTCTTAACAATAAACAATCAAACTAACAATTTCAACACAAACAAAAAAGATTCACGAAAAATATATATCGAAACTTCTCTGGAATCAATGGTAGATTTTTTTCTTCTTCCTCCTGCAGAATTTCAATTAAAAAACTTTAACTGATTCAGTCGTTCAGTATTCGTACCTAGAGCTTGAGGAGGCTTTGAATTTGAGTTGGAAATCTCTGGTTCGGTTTGCTTGGGAGATTGGGAGACCAAACCAAAAAGAAGAAGACGACCAAACGAAACAATGAGAATCCAAGCTTCTGCCGATTGTTCCACAAAACAAAAACCTATTCTATAGTTCTTATATAATATAATAATAAACCTACTTTCATATGATTTAAGAAAGCTAAGAAGTTTTATCCAGCAAAGATTACTAATTTAAATAATAAACTAACTCTAAGTAATATTCTATTTGGATTAGGATTAATTAAGAAATAATAATTATTATTAATTAATTAATGAGAGTTGTCTATTAAAAAAAATTAGAAATTAAACGACATTTTATATTAAGAAGACTAAATTATCCCTAAAGCAGTTGTTACTCCTAATTAAAACAGGTTTAAAAGTTAAAAACTCATAAATTTTAGGGTATTCAATAGAGTCCTTTTGGTATTATATTTACCCATAAATCAATGCGGTGTTATCGTTGCATTCAATATTTATTCTATAAGCACGACTTATGTCATCGATTCGAGTCGCACAAAATAACTTCACCGTCGATCTCCATTTTATCAACATCCCAAAACGGTGATAGCATGTCAGCAATACTAACGTGATATCACCAACTAATAATAAAACATTAAGGGCTCGTTTGGTAGACATATTATGAGGGGATTAAATATTGGATTGCATTATTTTTTATTTAATCGGGTCTAATACTTTGTTTGGTAAGCAAATTTGATACCGTATTAATTTCAAAAACGTATACTAATCGTATATTTATCATATACTTATCGTATATTTTTTATACGTTAGACCTGTATTATGGAGGTATTTTAATACCACCAAAAGAGGTGGTATTATAATCCAACTCAAACGTAGTAGTTTACACATTTACTATTATAACCCCCCAACTGATAAAATCAAACTGTCATCAATGTAACAAACACTGATTAAGGACATTTTTGTTAATTCAACATTAATACGATAAAATAATTCCTCAATCAAACAACCGATTGGATTAAATAATTATTATCCAACGTTTATTTTGTGTATTACCAAACACTAGATAAAATTACGTATTATTCTAATACCCTATTTAGTCTTGTCTTTTGTCCTTCCGTATTGTATTAGACCGGATTATTTTATTTAATCCATCCATTTCTAATACGGCAACCAAACGAGCCCTAAGTGGACAACGTGAACCGAGTGAGTAATTATTTGTTTACGTGAAGGACTGGTTATTAATTTTAATAATGCTTATTTATTTATTTTAATATTATTAATTGATAATATCACGTCAATATTGTCATGTGATATCACCATGATAGATGATATTTTCTCCAAAAGAAAGAGAGCAACACGAACATCGATTGATCTCCTGTCCATCCATGTCATCGATCCGCGGCAAAGAAACGAGCCTGAACCGTAGATGCTCAAGCACACGGATAGATCCACTTCGCCCTGGCTCAAACCCCAAAAATCAAACATCCGGCAATAACCCACCCAAATTCAAACTCACCCAGATCCCCTCTATAAATATCCTCACTCATCTTCCAAATTTCTTCATAAACCCACTTCAATTCTGCAACAATCTCAATCTTTGAATTCTCTAAATTTCTCTCTCCGTTCCAAAAATGTCTGGTCGTGGCAAGGGAGGCAAAGGGCTGGGCAAAGGAGGAGCCAAAAGGCATCGAAAGGTTCTGAGGGATAACATTCAGGGTATCACCAAGCCTGCGATTAGGAGGCTGGCAAGAAGAGGTGGAGTGAAGAGGATCAGTGGGTTGATCTATGAGGAAACCAGAGGGGTTCTCAAGATTTTCTTGGAAAATGTGATTCGTGATGCTGTGACCTACACCGAGCATGCTAGGAGGAAGACCGTGACCGCCATGGACGTTGTTTATGCTTTGAAGAGGCAGGGCAGGACTTTGTATGGTTTCGGTGGTTGAGCTTGGAATGGGTCTCTGTTTGTCGTCTTCTTTTTTGTGGATTTAATGGAAGTTTGTAGATCTTGATTCTATTTGGTGTAGACTATGTAATTCAATGGTTACGTTTCAATCAAGAGTAATCCCATTTTGGGTTTTCAAGTTTAATTTTTATTCAAATACCAACGTATATTCTCTATTTCCGTGTGGGAAGGACTGGCATAATATTTTTTTATTTTTATGACGATAAAAGATGTTTGAGCGTATATTTTGATTAATTTTTTTTTTTTAAATTTGGTCAAAGATAAGTTATTTATATTGAAAATAGAGTATTCATCAAAAATAATTTTTTTACGATTTAATTTTAAAAAATTGTCAAAATTTACATTTACAATTAACCAGTCGTTTTTTATTACAAATTTCCAGTGCCTCGTATTGTCTAAAACATAAAAAATTACGGTCTAAAACACGAAATCTGTTGTTTCATCAAATAATTTTTCTATTTAGGTGGGGGTGGGGAAGTTGGAGGCTAAGATTTGTAAGGTTTGGTTCAGCTCTCATATTCATGGAGGAATTAGCCACAGAATGATGTCTACCAGAAACAAACCTTAGTTATATGGGTAAAACCTGCACAAAAACCTAACTGTAAAGTACAATGCAACATGAAATCAAAAAGGTACAATACATCGTCTAAATCCGTGGAAAGAAGTTCAAATATGCTTCTGCATCATCGGAAAAAAGAGTTGGGGAAAAGGAGGAAGTGGCCCAAACCCCTTCTAGTGTGCAGGTGGGGGAGGTGAAGGAAGAATATCAACCTCCTTGAACTGTGCTCAAAATGAAGTGTCTCCATAGTGTTTTACCTAAATGATACCCGAAAGGCGAAAGCTTTAGTTGATGAAATATCACCCAAGATGTCTCTTATCCTCATCGGCAAGAACCTGCACCATTTCAATTAGACTCAGTACCCGCATCAGTTTGATCAACATTCATCAACTGACTTATGATTTCTTGAGCTTCTGCAAGTGCCGACTCCTTTTCATCTGCGGCGTATAATATCTTCTTAATTGCCACAGCTATCTGCAGGAAATTGCAAATTGAGTTCACGTTATAAGGCAGTGTTGATTATGGTTCATACGAAATTAAAAACCATGTTAAAAAAAACAAACCTATTTGATAATTTACACCTAAGAGGACTTTTCCATATAACCAAGGGAGGAACAACGAGGCTGACAAACAATTTACACATGCAGCACTTACAAACCCTGAAGGGTGTTTTGGAGTATGTTTCGTCTAAATAGTTTTGGTTGACTGGATAACTTAAAATTATGAAAAGCAGTTTATTTTGGGGAAATACAAGACTCCTAAATCAACACGAGTGGTCATTTCTAAGTAATGCAAATAAGCCAGTAAAATATAACCAGTTGCGAGGCAACCAATTGTTAAACAAAGGGTATTTAAAATGGAAACCACGAATCTTGAAATGTAGATATATTGATTTTTCTTTGGATAATGCTCTTTGATTGATGACAGTGACAACAAAAATGAACCCTTGACCCAACCCTGCACTTCAGGTTTCTTACATGGCTCAAAATGCATTGATGGCTCCAAAGGAAGGGAAACCACCACCAAAAAAATAGGCATAAAATCTAAAGAAGCACGTTTGATGAAAAAAATGCAAAGAAATAAAGATTTCAATGATAATTAACATCTTTAAAATGAGTAAAACGAAAATCAGAATCAAAACCATGCAGATCAATCATGAAAGACCAAACAAGGATACACGAGCCCTAGAAACCATGGAAGTAAAGTCAAAAGCAATAAGAACTTACTGGCAGATGCTCCAATTCAGGAGTCTGGCAAAGTATTTCAACATCCCGTAATTTCGCAAAATAGAGATCTCTTTCTTTTTCCAAAAGGTCCACAGAAAGCTTGAGATCTGTAATCTAGATGATTATATCAAAAAACAAATCACAGACATATATTGTCAAAAAAGGAGATGGATCAGAAAAGACCAAATTTTCCTATATTTAGGATGGTTCAGCACAGAAAGCAATGGGAAAACTATAAGGAATTGATGAAACTAGTATATACACCTACTTAACTGCAATATGCATATCCTCAATGTTTCAGATTCTCAGTAATTCATGATTCAAACTCATCAAACATTGTCACGTGTAATTGTACAAATTACATACCCTCCAAAATGAAGTACATTGATTTGATGATTGAGACGCACGAAAGAAGCAAACTTCACAGAACTCTAAATGCCATTACCTCTGTGGACAAAGCTTGAATTTCCTCTGATGAATCAGCCCCCACACCTACAGTGTCTGCTTTGCCTTGTTTGGTCCCTGCAGCAATAGATACCAACCACCCATGCTAAGGATTGATAAATACATGAAAATACAGGAAACACTATAAGAAAAGAAATCATGGTATAAGCTAACCAGAAATTTTATTAATGCATACTGCATCACCCAAGCCAGGGTTATGACAGTTGTTTGCTTGCAGTGACTTCGAGGTCTTAAGAGAACCCTTGGGATTTCGTTCCTTATTGCCCTTACTTCTACGGTCCACGGGATTATAAGTCCTGGAAGACTCAAAAACCTTAAGAAACAGATAGAATGCAAATAAAATTGAGTCAGACTGATAGAATGATGTCCAAAGCATTTAAGAGGCAGTATTATACTCATTCATAATGCCACCATTTACAGAATCACAAAAACGTTTCAGCCATTGCAAAAACTCCAAGTTGTCTAAAGGTCGACCCTTTACAAGTTTGTTGACTTCAATATGCTGCCATCCAAAAAAAATTAAATCAATGTAAGGAGACATTTCCAGATATCACTAAAGCACCTCCTCTATCCCGTTTCCATACTAATGTCAAGGTAAATATTGACAAAACTACTTGCTGCTAATCAGTAATCACTTGACAATATGCTCCATGCGCATGGATGTAGCATTGTGTTCGTGACAAGCTTATTTTAAATGCATTGCTCCTGACAAGGCAACAAAACAGCTTAACTAACAAAAGTAGCATCAACCAATCAAAAATAATATATAACCAAGAA
This sequence comes from Ilex aquifolium, assembly GCA_951799425.1. NCBI lineage: Eukaryota > Viridiplantae > Streptophyta > Magnoliopsida > Aquifoliales > Aquifoliaceae > Ilex > Ilex aquifolium. Next base: position 20,605,519 of record OX637410.1, read on the forward strand.
AACCTCTTAATGCACATTACACACCCCAACTATCAATGTTTTTAATGTGCTTTTTCTTTTTGGCTGGGGGATCAGGGGAATGTTCTTGACAAGTTGTTGTGGCAAATGGCAATGATAACAAAAGCTTCTATTATCAGATACCTAAATTGACAGATATCTAGCTAAATCACCATATTCTTGCTCCTAACATGGCCTCATATTCCATGCGACCAGCCAAACAGTAGACCTGAATTCACAAAAATCCTCTTTGTTGAGAATTGTCATTGAGCAATATTTCAACAAAACCATACCATTCAAACTAAGCATTTCCAGCCACAAGAAGAGAAGCACAAGATCAACACTGCCATAAACAGGAGTAATTTTCCTGAAGTCAAAATGACATATTTGGATTAGAGGAAGGTAAAATATTAATACGCAGACTATGACAGTAGACAGGCTTCAGCAGACACGGAAGTAAAAGAGCAGTGTTAAGCAAAAAGATTTTGCACTCAGCGGAATGTTGTCAAATTTTCAGCCTCTTTACGGGGTAACTGGAAATTTGCTGGTTGCAGACCATTTTTTGGAAGCAGCAGTGAATCGTTTGTCATAGAAGATCACGAAGAAGAAGAAGACGACAACTGGGTGAATCCAGCCCTCACGTTGTTCCTCTTCACCAGTCCCTAATTCTCAATCAATTTTGTTGAAGAAATTTTATGGTTAAACATAAATATGGATCAAGTGACAATCGATTATTATTGGCATATCCAATTTCTTATCCAATTGATCAAATATAACATCCTATAATAGATCCAAAATGAAAAATTTCACTAAAGTGTTCCGCTTCTGGCTTAAGCGAGAAGCGCTCGCCTTGGACGCTTAATATTTGCTTCGCTGGGACACTCCAGGTGACCTGGGCTTGCTTCTCGCCTAGGTGATCACCTATCACGCTTTTAATAACACTGCGTGGGGACTTCAAAATGTAATAGACAATACCCCTAATGAGATCATAACACACAGATGTCATCAAACTGGCCAATCACTAAGATTGCTTTGGCAAATACCAAGTTGTTATCTTTGAAAGTTTTCATCGGTCGTGCTGAAAAAATAACTGATACAAGAAACCTCTCCCTCAATTAGCAAAGTAGTATGTTATAAAGTACCACTGAACAAAATATAAGGTTTATCTAAATGAGCTATACTGGTCAATTTGGTAAAAAATCCTAACAATGATATCAAATTTGAAGCAAAAGCCAGGCATTTCCTAGAATCATGAAGCAGGGTAGAAAGGCAAAAAGCGTTGCAGTAACTTCATCAAACTGGGTCATTCTTTCAAAACTACTTGCAGGTGTAAACGATAATGGTGGCACTAAGGCCAAGGGAACGGACCCTATCATCCACCATGGCACTAGAGCTTCAACTGAAGGCTAAGAAGCTATTACAAGAATCCAACTAGAAATCAGTTATAGCTTAATTTCAAGGAATCCCTCAAAACCCTACCAGAAGTAGGAATTCTAGGTCAAACAATAAAATTACCTATTTAAAGAAGGCATATCCCATCAAACATGAAAATAACAATGCTAAAAGAAGAGGGGGGGGGGGGGGGGGGGGGGGGGACGGAACCAACATCTTTGTGTGCATGGATAAATGATATGAAACACACGCGTTGAAGGATAGAAATACCTTGTCAATTTTGAGTTTGTTAAAGACTTCCTGGCAGAACTTTGTAATTTTGGATCATATCGTATTCGGTCTTTGCATCAAAATTCACCTATGGTAAACCACATCAGGTCAGAAATGCCATTGCACAAATAACAATATAAAAGATGCACACATATGGAACATTAACAAACAAAGACAAGAAATCACCTTCTGCATTGGAACAATTCCTGGATAGGTCATGTCCATCATCTGACATTGCACAGCACCAGATGCAGCCTGAACAGAGGTTTCCAAATGCAAAAATTAAGAAGTTAGTATTTCCTTTGTCAAAAGAAAAGATGAGAGAGGCTGCACAATGTGCATTTTGCTTTCCATTTTCAAAAAGTTGCTAATCCATTGATTAATGAAACAAATGAACTAAAATAAGTGACTGGTATGGAACATAATAACACTTGGAGGAAGTATTCTCTTTTGTGCTCAAGTTTCGAAGAAGGTATCATATGCCAAAGAATCAGCATGATTGCTGCAATCCCTAAATCAATTCAGATATCATAGGTGAATGAAGAGACAGCCCACATGTTACATCAGCACAAGCATTCAACAAAACAGTAAATTCCACCAATTCGATTGCACTCTGTGAAAAGGTTAACCATCATGCAATAAATTGCCATTAGTCAACCATGAACTCTCACCATCATTAGCTCCCCTTCCGAAAGTGTCCTCGTCTCCTCAACTCTTCACTGATTAATGCAAGCTATAGTCATTAAGACAGACCTAACCTACTAGCTCAATACCTCTGCATCAAGGATATGCATCATTGCAACAGCAGCAGATGATAAAGATGTTGTGTTTTTTTTTTTTTGGTTTCGCAAACATAGAGCAGATATACAGAACATGGTGGGGATTACAAAGCCAAAATCCGCACACTGCACTCCAAAAAGGTGTTTCTTTACATTGGGAGTGTCTCCATTTCACCTTTTCGATCATTTTCTGTCCATTCCAATCACCTGCAGTTGATCAAGATGAAACAGAGAACTCCATCCTCAAAAAGGATAATAGTTTCCGAGGGGGCCAAAACAAAGAATAAACTATGAAACACAAATCCTCCCCCTTATACACAACAACCCAGCAAGAAAATTTAAAGAAACACCGACTCTAATGAACCACATGAAAGAAGAGATTTAGAAAAAGAGATTTCGTCAATGCCCGAAAATACTAAGCATGAATCCATAAAGCAATTTTTTGATAGGCAATCCATAAAACAACTGAATCAACTTCAACTATAATCTTGACACTAGACCCTGACATATTCTTGCATAAAGGCACTTAATTAAATTGATAGTACGAACTACATATTCCTGAGATACAATGATGAAAAAAACCCTAATGCGGAAGAGAGAGAGAGAGAGAGAGAGAGAGAGAGGACCTCCTCAACGCGAGATAGATTGAGCTGAAGCCTGTCATTGATCCAAGAAAGAATCTCATTCCTTCCAACAAAATACGCACTGTCCATAATCCCTATCGTAGCCATCTCTGAGAATCTATCTACTAATCAAATTTCAAATGCAAATGATCACAATTTCAGAGAGATGAGATGTGTTCTATACAGAATCAAATGGGTGTTGAGGTTATATATTGTGTAGGCGAAGATGCGAAAAGTTAGGGTTTTGAAGTTCAAAAATTGGGAGCATTAAAGAGAGATTAATAAGGAAAAAAATCAAAAAAATAAGGAATGAATGGTAACAGACAGACAGGGTTTCTGTTTATTTTCTCAGAGAGAGAGAGAGAGAAAAGGCTAACGAAAACGTAAGAAAACCTGGCCTGCACTGGCATATCCGGCCAGCCTGCAAAAGGCACCCACTTTTTTTTTTTTTAAAGTTAAAAAAATAAGAAGTTATTATTAGGTTAATTACACCGAAGGTTCCAAAATATAAAATTTATCTCATTTTAGTCTTTAATATTTTAATTACATATTTTGGTCTATAAAATATAAAATATATTTCTATGTGGTCTCTCAAACAGATAATATTTAAATTGCTAACGATTTTTTATTATAAATAAGTGATATCTAAATATGGGTAAAAAATAATTTGGTTAACTCTTTGACAAAAATTTAGATAGCCTTTGACCAATAAATGTGTAATATGAGTAGATTTTGACCAAAATTTGTATAGTTAATGATCAAAACTGTGTAATTTGGAAAAAAATTTGGTTAAGGCTTATCGAAATTATTTTTTTGTATATATTAAAAGTATTACATGACAAGTTTATAATAAAAAATTGTTAACAATTTGGACACTGTCTGCTTGAGAGACCACATATAAATATATTTCATACTTCAAGGATTAATTAAGAAATAATAATAATAATTAATTAATTAATAAGAGTTGTCTATTAAAAAAATTAGAAATTAAACGACATTTTATAATAAGAAGACTAAATTACCCCTAAAGCATTTGTTACTCCTAATTAAAATAGGTTTAAAAGTTAAAAACTCATAAATTATATTTACCCATAGATCAATGTGGTAAATATAATCCTTTTGGTATTATATTTACCCATAGATCAATGTAGTGTAATCGTTATATTCAATATTTATTCTATAAGTACGACCTATGTCATCGATTCGAGTCGCACAAAATAACTTCACCGTCAATCTCCATTTTATCAACGTCCCAAAACGGTGATACCATGTCAGTAATGCTGACGTGGCATCACCAACTAATAATAAAACATTAAGTGGACAACGTGAACCGAGTGAGTAGTTATTTGCTTATGTGGAGGACTAGTTATTAATTTCAATAATGCCTATTTATTTATTTATTTTAATATTATTAGTTATTAATATCACGCCAGTATTGCCACGTGGTATCACCGTCATTGTAATGAATATTTTCTCCAAAAGAAAGAGAGCAACACGAACATCGATTGATCTCCTGTCTATCCACGTCATTGATCCGCTGCAAAGAAATGAGCCTGAACCGTCGATACTCAAGCACACAGATAGATCCACTTCGCCATGGCTCAAACCCCCAAAATCAAACATCCCCGCCCAAATTCAAACTCACCCAAATCCCATCTATAAATATCCTCACTCATCTTCCAAATTTTCTTCATAAACCCACGTCAATTCTGCAGCAATCTCAATCTTTGAATTCTCTAAATTTCTCTCTCCGTTCCAAAAATGTCTGGTCGTGGCAAGGGAGGCAAAGGGCTGGGCAAAGGCAGAGCCAAAAGGCATCGAAAGGTTATGAGGGATAACATTTAGGGTATCACCAAGCCTGCGATTAGGAGGCTGACGAGAAGAGGTGGAGTGAAGAGGATGAGTGGATTGATCTATGAGGAAACCAGAGGGGTTCTCAAGATTTTCTTGGAAGATGTGATTTGTGATGTTGTTACCTACACCGTGTAGATATATTGATAGTTAACAGTGAAAACTTGCTAACTCGAGAGGACGTTTTATTATGCATAAGAGGTTGGCTTATATGGCCATACAACAACTTGAAATCCACGAAAAAATAAAATAGAAAGAGAGCACCTGTATGCTACAGACCAAGTCAAACTCTTCTATCCTAACAAACCACTAACTGTGTCCCTAATAACAAGGGATTATTAACAACCAAATTGACCAACTTAACTACAACTCAACTACATCATAAACATATAGTAAATCTAACACCCTCCCGTAAACTGATGTTGTACACAAAACATCAGTTTATCTCAGATTCAGAACAAGCACCAAGTAGACCCCGCAACCTCACAAATGTCTCAAGCTTCAATGGTTTTGTATATATGTCTTCAATTTGCTTTGAACTCTGACAATATATTAACTCAACTGTACCTTCCTTTGTGAGCTCACGAAGAAAATGGAACCTGATATCAACGTGTTTGCTTCTGCCATGTAGTACTGGATTTTTTAAAAGTTGAATAGCAGAACTGTTGTCACAATGAATTGTCGTAGGACCACGTGGAACATACTTCAAATTTTCAAGCAATCTCCTTAGCCATATAGCTTGACACGCACAAGATGCAACTGCAATATATTCGGCTTCTGTAGTTGACAAGGAGACTACCGGCTGTTTTTTAGAAGACCACGATATTGCTCCAGAATTGAGGAAAAACACATAGTCGGATGTGCTTTTCCTATCCTCCAAGTCCCCTGCATAATCACTATCACTATATCCAACCAAGCTGTTACCCTTCTTCCTTTTATAAAGAATCCCAAAGTTGCTTGTACCTTTTACATAACGAAGAACTCTTTTGGCGGCTTGAAAGTGTAGCATGGTCGGTACTTCCATGAATTGGCTTAGAAGGATGGTGACATACATTATATCCGGCCTTGTTGCAGACAAGTACATGAGGCTACCGATTATCTGCTTGTACAAGGTGCTGTCAATTCTTTCTCCTCCAGCATCTTTTGTGAGATGACAGCTAGGAACAATAGGATTATGGACATGATTTCACCCCTCCATCTGAAACCTTTTAAGAACATCTTGGACATATTTATTTTGACAAATAAAAATCCCATTCGAGGTTTGGGCTACCGAGATGCCCAAAAAATAGGACATTCTACCCAAATCAGTCATGTCAAATTCCTTCATCATGGAATTTTTAAATTCCAAGAACATGTCTTCATTATTTTCGATAAAAATCAAATCATCTACGTATAAACAAACTATGAGAATTTTACCTCCCTCCCTGATTTGGACGAATAAGGTTTGCTCAAATGGGCATTTCTTGAAGCCAATTTTGAGAAAGAAAGCCTCGATGCGACTGTACCATGCTCGTGGGGCCTGTTTTAGGCCATATAGCGCATTTCTTAACTTGTATACTTTGTTCTCATTCCCTGGCTGAATGTACCCCGGTAGGTCAATGAAAATTGGTTCCGTGAGCTCACCATGGAGAAAAACGGATTTCACATCAAGCTGAAAAATGGTCCAGCAATTTTGTGCTGCGAGAGACACCATCAAGCGGATGGTATCAAGACGGGCAACTGGGGCAAAGACCTCCGTATAATCAATTTCATATTCTTGTGTGTAACCCTTTTGCCACTAGCTGCTTTGTGTTTGTCAAATTCGCCTTTTTCATTGAGCTTTGTTTTGTATATCCATTTGACACCCACTGTCTTTTCTTCGTGAGGTAAATCTGTAAGTTTCCATGTGTCATTTTTCTCAATGGACTCTATCTCGACATCCATGGCATGCTTCCATATGGGTGATCGAACTGCCTCAACGAAAGAAATAGGATCGCTGCCGGCAAACAAAGCCAAATGTGCAAATGAGTTATCATCTAATAACTCATCTCCACTCACATAATCCATCAACCTGGCTAGTCGTCGTGCTAGTCATTTGCATGAGGAACATGGCTGATCTTCAGTGTGCGGAGGTGGCGGTGCTGCTGCGGAAGGAAGTGTCAACATACCTGTCTATGCTGCAGACGTGTCACATGTGGCACCCGTTTGTGCTACAGATATGGTGCCCATGTGTGGCTGGTCAACTATGTCAGTGCTGCCTCCCTCCAATATTTCACTAGTTTGTTTAGTAGCATTTACGCCGGTATCATCTGCAGCATCTAAAGAGCTTTCAAGATTAGGTGTGGCATTATGCCAATCCCACGTTTGTCCTTCTGCTACTTTGCAAACCGGACATCGCGACTAATGATGAGTTTCTTTGTGATGGGGTTATACATGCGGAAAGCCTTTGACTCTTCACTGATGCCAAGAAAGATGCAGCCCTCGCTTTTGGCATCTAGCTTTGTTCTGATTGAATCTGGTACATGTTTATAGCCTATGCAACCAAAAATTTTAAAGTGAGCTACAGAAGGCTTACGGTTAGACCAAGCTTCTTTGGGAGTCATGACTGTGACAGCAAAGGTGGGACTTCGATTCAGAATATGCACACTCCAATTGACAGCTTCGGGCCAAAAAAGTTTTGGGGAGATTTTGTCTTGCCATCATGCTACCCACCATATTGAGAATAGTGCAATTTTTCCTCTCAGCCACGCCATTCTGTTAGGGCGTGTAGGCTGCAGTGAGTTGACGCTGAATGCCATGTTGCTCACAATATGTCACGAATGCCCGTGAGTTAAACTCACCGTCACGGTCGGTGCGAAGACATTTGATGGAATAGCCTGTCATCTTTTCTACTTTGGATTTAAAGCTTTGAAAGGCAGCAAAAGCTTCAGATTTTTCATGTAAAAGATAGACCCATGTTTTGCGACTGTAATCATCAATGAAGGTAAGAAAGTACCTCTTCCCACTGATGAAGTTGGGTTGATAGGTCCGCATAAATCGGAATGAACTAAATCCAAGATATGTTCAGCTCGCCATGCTGGAGCAGTGAGAAAAGAGTCACAAGGCTGCTTGCCTACAGTGCATTCATCACATATGTCAGTTTGAAGTTGAATAGGAGGTAGGCCAATGACCATGTTCTTCTGATATAAAGTTTACAGCCCACTGAAATTCAAGTGACCATATTGGCAATGCCACAACCAATTGTTGTCTTGTACCCGAGTTGAGAGACACCTTGAGACAGGTCGAGGAGAATGGAGAGGAAACATACGATTCCTTATCATCATGACTTTGGTGATGAGACCTTCTGATGAGTGTTGAATTTGACAGTAGCCACTTTCAAGCCTCATGTTGTACCCGTGTTCATGCAGTTGTCCCATACTGATGAGATTATTTTTCAAATTTGGAATGTAAAACACATCTGTCAGTTTACACACATGCTTATCAAAATGTATGTATATGTTTCCTTTGCCCATCACGGCAACAGTGGAATTATCTCCTAACTTGACATGTTCTCGAAATGCTTCATTTAATTCAGAGAATAGAGATTTGTTACCGCTCATGTGATTGCTACAACCAGAGTCCAAGTACCAGATTTCTGAGTTGGTCGCCTCCTCCTTCTAAACGTACGCCATCAAGAGCACCTTTTCAAATTCAACAAAATTTGTTTCTTCTTTTCCAGCGAGGTCGGGGTACTCATATTGATAGTGACCACGTTTATGACACCGAAAGCATTCTACATTGGATTTGTCCCACATACCTTCTTGTTTTGAGGCTTGTGTATCACGCCAACGACCTCGTCCACGTCCATAGCCTCTCCCACGGCCACGACCTCGTCCATATGGGGAGGTAGTCTCCCGTCGAGTGTCTTCACCAAGTGAAGCTTTCAATAATTTTTCTTCAACAACAGAGCTAGTCAATCTTTGTTCATGGACCAATAAAGAGCTTTGTAAGTCGTCAACGGAGAGAGTGGTAACATCTCGAGATTCTTCGATGGAGCATACAACATAAGCGAACTTAGGGGTCATGGAGCAAAGAATTTTTTCCACGATCACCACATCCTCCATTCTTTCGCCATGAAGTCGCATTTTGTTCGCAATCACCAATGTTCGCCCAAAATATTCGTCAACAATTTCTCCTTTCTTCATTGCAAGAATTTCAAACTCTCTACGAAGAGCTTGTAATTGAGAGCGTTGGATACGGGTTGTCCCTAAAAACTTCTGTTTCAGTGAGTCCCAAATATCTTTTGCAGTATCTTTCTTGAGGATGGTTTCGAGAGTGACACGATCTATAGCTTGGAAGAGATAATTTTTGACTTTCAGGTCTTTCAGCTTCAATTCATCTAGCCCCTTTCGCTGTGCTTATGTCTGCGCTGTTCCACTCTCTGGCTCAACATAGCCAGTCTCTACCAGCCCCCAATATTCCTTAGATCGCAGGAAATTCTCCATCAACGTGCTCCAATGGTCATAGTGACCATCGAAGCGAGGGATGGCTGGCTGCACAAAATTCCCTTCGGTTGTCATCTTCTTTGCTGCTGCAAGAACCTCAAAGACTGCTGCTTTGATTTTGTCAGGCCCAGTGGGGGCTCTGATACCACGTTTAGATATATTGATAGTTAACAGTGAAAACTTGCTAACTCGAGAGGATGTTTTATTATGTATAAGAGGTTGGCTTAAAATTTAAATTTAGAATGGTTGAATTTATAATTTATTTTTGTTATCACTTGAATTACCTTTGGGATTAATGTTTTTTATAGTTTGATTTGAATTTTTTGATCATCAATCTTGTCAATTAGTTAGTCCGTGCTATTGTGGTTGTTATCAATTGGAATTACTTATCTCTTCTCTTTGTATTTTCTAGTCAACTCTGTTTATATGCATATATCTCTTTTTTGGGGTGGGGGTGGGGGGAGGTAGGGGGGTAGATAGGGACTGGGTTAAAGTTTTGAATGGTTTTTGGTCATTTGAAATATTCCGACAGGAATTTATATTTTTTGAAAAGACAATGGCACTAAAAAGTTTTTTTTGGCTATGTATCACCATTTACAAGGAGCCACAGAATGATGTCTACCACAAACAAACCTGAGTTGCAACTAGGTTATATTGGTAAAACCTGACTGTAAAGTACAATGCAACATGAAATCAAAAAGGTACAATACAACGTCTAAATCCGTTGAAAGAAGTTCAAATATGCTTCTGCATCATCGGAAAAAAGAGTTGGGGAAAAGGAGGAAGTGGCCCAAACCCCTTCTAGTGTGCAGGTGGGGGAGGTGAAGGAAGAATATCAACCTCCTTGAACTGTGCTCAAAATGAAGTGTCTCCATAGTGTTTTACCTAAATGATACCCTAAAGGCGAAAGCTTTAGTTGATGAAATATCATCCAAGATGTCTCTTATCCTCATCGGCAAGAACCTGCACCATTTCAGTTAGACTCAGTAGCCACATCAGTTTGATCAACATTCATCAACTGACTTATGATTTCTTGAGCTTCTGCAAGTGCCGACTCTTTTTCATCTGCGGCATATAATATCTTCTTAATTGCCACAGCTATCTGCAGGAAATTGCAAATTGAGTTCACGTTATAAGGCAGTGTTGATTATGGTTCATACGAAATTAAAAACCATGTTAAAAAAACAAACCTATTTGATAATTTACACCTGAGAGGACTTTTCCATACAACCAAGGGAGGAACAACGAGGCTGACGAACAATTTACACATGCAGCACTCACAAACCCTGAAGGGTGTTTTGGAGTATGTTTCGTCTAAATAGTTTTGGTTGACTGGATAACTTAAAATTATGAAAAGCAGTTTATTTTGGGGAAATACAAGACTCCAAAATCAACACGAGAGTGGTCATTTCTAAGTAATGCAAATAAGCCAGTAAAATATAACCAGTTGCGAGGCAACCAATTGTTAAACAAAGGGTATTTAAAATGGAAACCACGAATCTTGAAATGTAGATATATTGATTTTTCTTTGAATAATGCTCTTTGATTGATGACAGTGACAACAAAAATGAACCCTTGACCCAACCCTGCACTTCAGATTTCTTACATGGCTCAAAATGCATTGATGGCTCTAAAGGAAGGGAAACCACCACCAAAAAAATAGGTATAAAATCTAAAGAAGCACGTTTGATGAAAAAAATGCAAAGAAATAATGATTTCAATGATAATTAACATCTTTAAAATGAGTAAAATGAAAATCAGAATCAAAACCATGCAGATCAATCATGAAAGACCAAACAAGGATACACGAGCCGTAGAAACCATGGAAGTAAAGTCAAAAGCAATAAGAACTCTTACTGGCAGATGCTCCAATTCAGGACCCTGGCAAAGTATTTCAACATCCCGTAACTTCGCAAAATAGAAATCTCTTTCTTTTTCCAAAAGGTTGACAGAAAGCTTGAGATCTGTAATCTGGATGATTATATCAAAAAACAAATCACGGACATATATTGTCAAAAAAGGAGATGTATCAGAAAAGACCAAATTTTCCTATATTTAGGATGGTTCAGAACAGAAAGCAATGGGAGAACTATAAGGAATCGATGAAACTAGTATATACACCTAGTCACCTACTTAACTGCAATATGCATTTAGAGCTAAGTCCTAAATGTTTCAGATTCTCAGTAATTCATGATTCAAACTCATCAACCATTGTCACGTGTAATTGTATAAATTACAGACCCTCCAAAATGACAGGGCCGGCCCAACAGTATTAAAAAAAAAAAGCGTAGGCTTTAGGCCTCAAATTTTTGAAAAGCCCCATAATTTTAAATACATAATTAGTCCACATAAAAAATTTAAATCCATGAAAATTTTAGGCCATACATAAATGTCCCAAAAAATTCAAGCCCAATCAAAAAATTATAATTTCAATAATTTAGGCCTACAATTCAATTCATAACATTAAAAACTAAAAAATAAAAAAAATATTCAAAAGTCAGCTCATATTTACTCACATCCATTCTCTCTCTCTCTCCCTCTCTCTCTCTCTCTCTTAAAAAACAAAAATAAAGTATCACATCCTCCTCTCTCACTTAAAAAAATTAAATTTTTTTTTATTTTTTTTAAAATAATACTAAAAATAAAAAGGCCCCATTTACTATTATTGCTTTAAGCCTCAAATTACCTTGAGCCGTTCCTGCAAAATGAATTACATTGATTTGACCATTGAGATGCAAGAAAGAATCAAACTTCACAGAACTCTAAATGCCATTACCTCTGTGGACAAAGCTTGAATTTCCTCTGATGAATCAGCCCCCACACCTACAGTGTCTGCTTTGCCTTGTTTGGTCCCTGCAGCAATAGATACCAACCAGCCATGCTAATGATTGATAAATACATGAAAATACAGGAAACACAATAAGAAAAAAAATCATGGTATAAGCTAACCAGAAATTTTATTAATGCATACTGCATCGCCCAAGCCAGGGTTATAACAGTTGTTTGCTCGCAGTGACTTCGAGGTCTTAAGAGAACCCTTGGGATTTCGTTCCTTATTGCCCTTACTTCTACGGTCCACGGGATTATAATTCCTGGAAGACTCAAAAACCTTAAGAAACAGATAGAATGCAAATAAAATTGAGTCAGACTGATAGAAAGATGTCCAAAGCATTTAAGAGGCAGTATTATACTCATTCATAATGCCACCATTTACAGAATCACAATAGCGTTTCAGCCATTGCAAAAACTCCAAGTTGTCTAAAGGTCGACCCTTTACAAGTTTGTTGACTTCAATATGCTGCCATCCAAAAAAAATTAAATCAAAGTAAGGAGACATTTCCAGATATCACTAAAGCATCTCCCCTATCCGGTTTCCATACTTATGTCAAGGTAAATATAGACAAAACTACTTGCTGCTAATCAGTAATCACTTGACAATATACTCCATGCGCATGGATGTAGCATTGTGTTCGTGACAAGCTTATTTTAAATGCATCGCTCCCGACAAGGCAACAAAACAGCTTAACCAACAAAAGTAGCATCAACCAATCAAAAATAATATATAACCAAGAAAACCGCTTAATGCACATTGCACACCCAACCTATCAATGTTTTTAATGTGCTTTTTCTTTTTGGCTGGGGATCAGGGGAATGTTCTTGACAAGTTATTGTGGCAAATGGCAATGATAACAAAAGCTTCTATTATCAGATACCTAAATTGACAGATATCTAGCTAAATCACTATATTCTTGCTCCTAACATGGCCTCATATTCCGTGCGACCAGCCAAACAGTAGACCTGAATTCACAAAAATCCTCTTTGTTGAGAATTGTCATTGAGCAATATTTCAACAAAACCATACCATTCAAACAGAGCATTTGCAGCCACAAGAAGAGAAGCACAAGATCAACACTGCCATAAACAGGAGTAATTTTCCTGAAGTCAAATGACATATTTGGATAAGAGGAAGGTAAAATACTAAAACGCAGGCTATGACAAGAGACAGGCTTCAGCTGACACGGAAGTAAAAGAGCAGTGTTAAGCAAAAAGATTTTGCACTCAGCAGGATGTTGTCAAATTTTCAGCCTCTTTATCGGGTAACTGGAAATTTACTGGTTGCAGACCATTTTTTGGAAGCAGCAGTAAATCGTTTGTCATAGAAGATCACAAAGAAGAAGAAGAAGACGACAACTGGGTGAATCCAGCCCTCACGTTGTTCCTCTTCACCAGTCCCTAATTCTAAATCAATTTTGTTGAAGAAATTTTAGGGTTAAATATAAATATGGATCAAGTGACAATCGACTATTATTGGCATATCCAATTTCTTATCCAATTGATCAAAGATAACATCCTATGATAGATCCAAAATGCAAAATTTCACTAAAGCGTTCCGCTTCTGGATTAAGCGAGAAGCGCTCGCCTTGGACGCTTAATATTTGCTTCGCCGGGACACTCCAGGTGACCTGGGCTTGCTTCTCGCCTAGGTGATCACCTATCGCGCTTTTAATAACACTATGTGGGGACTTCATAATGTAATAAACAATACCTCTAATGAGATCATAGTTGTAGAAGCATAACATGTAGATGTCATCAAACTGGCCACTCACTAAGATTGCTTTGGCAAATACCAAGTTGTTATCTTTTAAAGTTTTCATCAGTCGTGCTGAAAAAATAACTGATACAAGAAACCTCTCGCTCAATTACCACAGAAGCATGTTATAAAGTACCTCTGAACAAAATATAAGGTTTATCTAAATGAGCTATACTGGTCAATTTGGAAAAAAATCCTAACAATGATAACAAAGTCGAAGCAAAAGCCAGGCATTTCCTAGAAACATGAAGCAGGGTAGAAAGGCAAAAAGCGTTGCAGTAACTTCATGAAACTGGGTCATTATTTCAAAACTACTTGCAGGTGTAAACGATAATGGTGGCACTAAGGCCAAGGGAACGGACCCTATCATCAACCATGGCACTGGAACTTCAACTGAAGGCTGAGAAGCTATTACAAGAATCCAACTAGAAATCAGTTATAGCTTAATTTCAAGGAATCCCTCAAAACCCTACCAGAAGTAGGAATTCTAGGTTAAACAATAAATTACCTATTTAAATAAGGCATATCCCATCAAACATGAAAATAACAATGCTAAAAGAAGGGGGGGGGGGGGGGGGGGGGGCATGGAACCAACATCTTTGTGTGCATGGATAAATGATATGAAACACACGCGTTGAAGGATAGAAGTACCTTGTCAATTTTGAGTTTGTTAAAGACTTCCTGCAGAACTTTGTAATTTTGGATCATATCATATTCGGTTTTTGCATCAAAATTCACCTATGGTAAACCACATCAGGTCAGAAATGCCATTGCACAAATAACAATATAAAAGATGCACACATATGGAACATTAACAAACAAAGACAAGAAATCACCTTCTGCATTGGAACAATTCCTGGATGGGTCATGTCCATCATCTGACATTGCACAGCACCAGATGCAGCCTGAACAGAGGTTTCCAAATGCAAAAATTAAGAAGTTAGTATTTCCTTTGTCAAAAGAAAAGATGAGAGAGGCTGCACAATGTGCATTTTGCTTTCCATTTTCAAAAAGTTGCTAATCCATTGATTAATGAAACAAATGAACTCAAATAAGTGACTGATATGGAACATAATAACACTTGGAGAACATATTCTCTTTTGTGCTCAAGTTTCAAAGAAGGTATCATATGCCAAAGAATCAGCAGGATTGCTGCAATCCCTAAATCAATTCAGATATCATAGGTGAATGAAGAGACAGCCCACATGTTACATCAGCACAACCATTCAACAAAACAGTAAATTCCACCAATTCAATTGCACTCTGTGAACAGGTTAACCATCATGCAATAAATTGCCATTAGTCAACCATGAACTCTCACCATCATTAGCTTCCCTTCCGAAACTGTCCTCATCTCCTCAACTCTTCACTGATTAATGCAAGCTATAGTCATTCAGACAGACCTAACCTACTAGCTCAATACCTTCTGCATCAAGGATATGCATCATTGCAACAGCAGCAGATGATAAAGGCGTCTTTTTTTTATTTTTTGGTTTCACAAACATAGAGCAGATATACAGAACATGTTGAGGATTACAAAGCCAAATTCCGCACACCACACTCCAAAAGAGTGTTTCTTTACATTGGGAGTGTCTCCATTTCACCTTTTCGGTCATTTTCTGTCCATTCCAATCACTTGCAGTCGATCAAGATGAAACAGAGAACTCCATCCTCAAATAGGATAATAGTTTCCGAGGGAAAACAAAGAATAAACTACGAAACACAAATCCTCCCCCTTATACACAACAACCCAGCAAGTAAATTTGAAGAAACACCGACTCTAATGAACCACATGAAGGAAAAGATTTTTAAATAGAGATTTCGTCAATGCCCGAGAATACTAAGCATGAATCCATAAAGCAAATTTTTGATAGGCAATCCATAAAGCAACTGAATCAACTTCAACAAACATCATGAAATTAGACCCTGACAAATTCATGCATAAAGGCACTTGATTAATTGGTAGTACAAACTACATATTCCTGAGATATAATGATGAAAACCCTAATGCGCAAGAAACACACACACACACACATAGAGAGAGAGAGAGAGAGAGAGAGAGAGGGACCTCCTCAACGCGAGAGAGATTGAGCTGAAGACTGACATTGATCCAAGAAAGAATCTCATTCCTCCCAACAAAATACGCACTGTCCATCATGCCTATATTCGTAGCCATCTCTGAGAATCTATCTACTACTAAAATGCAAATGATCACAAATTCAGAGAGATGTGCTATATACAGAATCGAATGGGTGTTGAGGTTATATATTGTGTAGGCGAAGATGCGAAAAGTTAGGGTTTTGAAGTTCAAAAATTGGGAGCATTAAAGAGAGATTAATAAGGAATGAATGGTAACAGACAGACAGGGTTTCTGTTTATTTTCTCAGAGAGAGAGCGAGAGAGAAGGATAACGAAAACGGAAGAAAAGCCTGGCCTGCACTGGCAAACCGGCCAGCCTGCAAAAGGAGCCCACTTTTTTTTTTCTTTTTTTTTTAAGTTAAAAAAAAAAAGATATTATTAGGATTAATTGCACTCAAGATCTCAAAGTATAGAGTTTATCTCATTTTAGTCATTAATATTTTAATTATATATTTTAGTTCATAAAATATTGAATATATTTCTATGCGATCTCTCAAGCAGACAATATTTATATTGCAAACGATTTTTAATCATAAAATTTTCAAGTGATATTTAAATATGAGTAAAAAATAATTTTGATAAAACTCTTTGACAAAAATTTAGATAGCCTTTGACTAAAAAATGTGCAATATTTGTAGATTTGAACCAAAATTTGGATAGTTAATGATTAAAACTATGTAATTTGGGTAAAAATTTGATCAAGAGTTATCCAAATTATTTTTATATCCATATTTAAATATTACATGATAATTTTATAATAAAAAATTGTTAACAATCTGGACGCTGTCTGTTTGAGGAACCACATATAAATATATTTCATACTTCATAAACTAAAATAATGTAATTGAAATATTAGAGACCAAAATAAAATAAACTCCATATTTTGTGGACTTACAATACAATTGACCCTTATTACTAGTCAATTAAAAAAATTATTCATTATTATATTTTGTTAATTTTAACAAGCATGCGTGGAAAGTTTTTCTTTAGCAAACTGTCTCAATCTTTTTCTTTTTTTTTTTTTTGTAATTGGATACTAAATTTTGTACATCGCACGAGCTCTTTCTTTTTATTTGAAATTAAATTGAATTTTATTGATAGAAATATATGAAACCTTGCACATAAGAAAAATAGAGAAAAAACACCTAAGATAATACATCAATACTGTAAATTAATTTTTTTATCTCATAATCCTAAATTATTTATACACCAATTTTGGAATATTTCATTCTGTTTTGAAATATTATTGATGTTTTAAAATTTTTTAAGATATTTCAATATATTTTGATCAATGTTTCAAAATATTTTAAAGATAACTTTTTAATTATTATCACAAAAAAATAGTGATAAAAAAAACTAACGCTCAGCTACTTCGCGTATTACAAAAGTTGTATTGTCTCGAAAGGATCATACAACAAGAGTGTAGATCATTGATAAGCGTAGGAAGCCCTGCCCTAACAGTGTGGTTCCAAGTGCTGTAAAAAGGACCAATGACGATGAAAGAAGAGAAAGATTACAAGTAGAAGTTAATTCCGAATGATTACGAGATAAATTTGAATCTATTTGAATTTATAGGCCGTGTCTTCTTGATGCACCAGGTCAATAATTGGGGCTTTTTTTTTTTTTTAATCTATTGTTATTATGTTTTTGAATTATTTTTAAAATCTATATAATAAAGTAACTTACAATTCAAATTTCAAAAGATAAACAAAATGATTTTTGCTATTCGCGGTTGAGATCGCTTTAAATTTTACTTTAAAGTTAATCTAACGGTTAATATTAACACCCTAAATTTAATAGAAAAAATAGGGCCCTAAGGGTGTGTTTCGAATGATTTTTTAAAAGTACTTCTATAAATTATTTCTCATTATTTTTCACCACCACTACCTCTACCACCACCATCGCCGCCGCCACCACCGCCGCCACCGCCGCCGCCACCACCCCCACCGCTGCCGCCACCCCCACCCCCACCCCCACCACCACTACCACCGTCGCCATCACCGTCGCCGCTGCCACCACCACCGTTGCCGCCATCACCGCCACCATTACCATCGCCACCGCCACCACCACCACAACCGATGTTTAAATTCATTTATCTCTTCTCTATATTTGTGATTTGATTTTGGATATGAATGCAAATATGTTTATTATTTACCATTTTTTATTACTCTGTGCCTTCAGACACAGACAATAACTAGTGTTTTAATATGTTAAGTGATCAAAATAAAGTTTTTTTCCTTAACGGAGAGAGCAACCCTATAATATTTTGGTCGGAATGAGTATTTGATTGGACAAGACTCCGTGAAGAGGTAGGGGTGTCTTTATGTGTTCATAACATTCTCCGTAATTGGTAAAAAAAATTGATTGCTTGTCTGGTTGGTTGACGGATTTGTTATCTTATTGAGTAATGCTATTTGGAAAAAACTAATATAAATTATTTGTCTCATTTGTAGAATTCTTTGTGTTCATTTTCTTCAGTACCATATTTTCTATCTAAAGTTTCCCGAGGTTCAAGTGCTGATTTAGTAGTGCAAAAAATATCATAGATAGATTCAGCAAGTGCACTAAGAATTCTGCCATGACACAGGTAGTCTTTTTCTATATCAGAAGCTGATTTTGTTGACTTTTCAGGGACTAAACTTGTACTAGTTTCATCAACAGTAGTTGTTTCATTAGTCTGGACTTGGATAGGTCTATTTTCCTCAGGGCAGGTTTTTCAAGCACAGATATTAAACCCAAAGTAGTCAACCAAAATTTCATTTGTTGTTGCCATCTTCTAAAGTGTTGACCATTGAACTTCTCCGGTTTGCAAGAATTAGATTCAATAGTGCTAATATTCCAAACAAGGGAAATAGATAAAAACAAATAGAAAAACAAGTTTTTCTAGGTTATTCTAAACTTAATTTTATCTCTTGTTAGAATGTTAGAAAATAAAACATAAAATCACAGATTCATAAATTAAATAAACATGCAAATATATCAAATAAACTCAATGGAACTTAGATTAAAAATAAGTTTAGAATAGTCTGGATTGAGGCGCGAGATGAACGCTGTTCTAAGAAGAGATACGTCCCCTCCGCACAGAGTTTTCTGATGTTCTTTTCCCAAGATACAACAATCCGAGAGAAGCTACGGTGTAGGCGTGAACCTCTCTATAACGAACTGATCACACCCAAGTTGCCCACAAAACACAAAAACTAATAAAGAATGAAAGAGAGTTTGTATAGCGGGAGTTCTTTTTCTATATCAAAAGAAGATAGAACACATATCTATTTATACATTAATGGATAGCCATTATCCTTTAAGGCTGTATGAATATATGGGATATATGGCTTCAACGGCTAGTCCTCATGTAAGTAACTCCAATGGATATAATGGTTAGTTAAGGCTAGAATTTACAACATCTATATATGTATATATATATATATATATATATATATATATATATATATATATATATATATATATATATATATATATATATGTATTAATGGGTAATGAAATGATATATGTAGTTATTACATATAACTCTCCCTAAAGAATTCAACAATCAAAAATTAAAACCATTTAAAATCATAATCATAAAATAAATGTGGGGCTGAAATTATTAATATGAATAAATGATAATAAATTTAATTTTAAATCATACATACTAACATATAGATCTATGTATAATATATATACATAGATCTGTACATCACAGACCCCTATCGTATTTTTTTTTCATAAATCTGTATTTTTTTTCACCACAATATACATAGATCTGTATTTTTTTTATGTCATTATTTTCGGGCTCTGTGTGCATGTGAGTGTGTGTTGGTTTTTGATGATCAAGGGTAAGGTGCTAGGTTGTCTGGTAGAGGCTGGTCTTAAGCCTTGCTGTAGTGGATTAGTTGTTGTGGCTGTTTTGTCCAAGCAGGCGGTACAGATGAGGGCTTCTGATTGTTTGAGGTTTGATGCCAGGCATGGGAAGATTCTTGGTGAACAAGATCGGAGAGGGCTCTCTGTTTAGATTCAAATATTCTTTGCTTCTTTCTCATTCTTTGGAAGATGGCAGTAATTTTGTTCTTGATTTGTTGATTGGGTAGGTCTCTTTTCCTTTCTCTCTTTGTAATAATTTTTTATCAATGATAGAAAGTGATGATTTGTTTGAAAAAAATATTGAGAGTGGGATAGAATTGCCTTTTGAGATTGAATTGGGAGTGGAATTGAATTATCATTTGGGATTGAAGTAATGTATTGAATTGGGATTGAGATTAAATTGTCATTTAGATCACTATTTCAATTAATTATCAATCATTATAATTTTGTAAATAAAAATAAAAATAATGTATATTATTGATCATATCATCAATTCATCAAATTAATTTAATTTGTTAAGTCTCAATAGCATTGTTAAAAAAAAAAAACAGGGTATTAAGGATATAACTTGAAGTGATTATCAAATATATTTTTTATTTTTATTCTCATAATTTGGTAAACACAAATGACTCTCAAATATGTTTTATGTTTCAGTGTTTACCACAAAACAAAGACAAAAATTGTCTATGTTTTTTATTTTTTTGAAGGTCGGTCCCCCTATATGGACTTATTTGGATTAAAGTCTGTCAAAGAAATTTATTTGTTATGAAATTCATTTTTTGTCAATTTTATCAGACTATCCCTTCCCTTTAGAAGTGAAGTAAAACTAAAAATTAAAAACTCCTAAATTTTGGGAGTTTGACTAATATTAATATCATTTAAACACAAAAAAATAGTGGCATTTAAACATAAAAAATAGTAACATTTAATATTAATATTTTAAAAAAATAACAATAGTATAATGTTCAACAAAAATAGTAACATGTTCAACAAAAATAGTAACATGTTTAATAAAAACAGAAACATGCTTAACAAAAATAGGAACATGCTCAACCAAAAAAAAAAAAAAATAGTAATATGGAACATTGAACAAAATTAAAAATAAAAATAGTAGTATTCAAACCTATAATCAAAGGAAAAGGCCTCCAATTCTTCAGTATCCTAAAAAGTAATACTGAAAAAATAATAACATGCTCAATAAAAAATAGTAACATGGTCAATTAGAAAAAATAGTAGCATGGTAAAAAAAAATAGTAATATGAAACATTGAAAAATTTTGGGGATTATTTATCAAAAAAATAAAAATAAAATTGGGGATCAAACTAATAACACATTGAAAAAGTTTTTGATGATGTTCCAAACCCTGATTTTGATGCTATGGAGGAAGAAATGATATCTAAGGAGAAAGATTTGTTGTATTAGAGAGATGATCTTCTTCTAACGAGAGAGAGGGAGAGAGAATATAAATTTGAATTTCATGAATGAATTAAGGGATAATAATTTTTAATTTAAGAAATTAATTTAAAGTTACTTTCAAGGTCTTTAATGTTTCTATAATTGAACAGAATAACACTGTTAAAGATATTTTTAAGATTTAAAAAAATAGTGGACTTAAGTACTTATTAGTAAGATAAAAAACGAACTTTTCACCAAATAAATTTTCTTGGCGGACTCAAATCATTATAAGTCAATTCAAGAAGACTCAACCCTAATTTTGACATAAAAAATTAATTCTAATATCTAGTGTCCTATGTAATAAGAACATCAACCATTTTGATATAGAGGAGGAAGAAGTGAAAGTTAGGTAGGCAAGTTGAATCGCTGACCCCAACATCACAGAGTAAATATTGGGTATAACAGTAACACTATATCATTAATAATATGAGATGTCACTATTCAATAATAAACTTACAAATGAGAAAGGTAAATTTCTTTTGCGTGATTATTAAATGACATGACAGATAGTTACTAGAATATGTGGGATCCGTCTTTTCGTATGTTATATTTTCATTGGACGATTACACAATGCTAGCATGATGACATGGTGTAACAGATACACCCAATATTTTTTTCAACATCACAATAAAGAAAAAATATTGAATGCAACCGTGAGACAATGTTAGTCGTGATATCATATTAGTAATGTTGATCTGATATCACAATATCACCAACAAATAATAAAACACCAAGTGGGTAAGGTGAACCTCCACTTGCATTGTTATTGGCTTACATAGAGGAATAATGGATAGTTATTTACTTGCATGGAGGGTTGGTTATTAATTTTTATGAGGTTCATATACTTATTTATTTTGATATTATTGATTGGTGATACCACGTCAATATTGTTACGTGGTATCACCATTATAATGAATATTTTTTCCACAATAAGACCATAGTCAAGTATTATTATATTTTTAAAATACCAACATAAAAAAAGAAGTCTACAATATCGAAATCGATACTGTAATCAAATTTATAATTTTTTAAAGTGAAGTTATATCTTTTTTATATAAAAATTATGACTCAAAAAAGTGATGCAAGTTATAATTTTGAAAGATAAAATTATTATTTTTTATCGTCAAATTTAAATTTTTGAAGGTATAGTTATAAAATGGAAAAATTCAGTCACACCCCTTCTAGTTTATCATATCTTCAAGAACACTTCCTCTAATTTTTGAATCTTTACTAACATTCTCTATCAGATTAAAGACCTTAACTACTCTTTAGATAGACACATATCTTTAATGAGACCCCCTCTATTTTATAATTTTTTTTACGTATTAAAATTCGAACCAATTATAATTCGATTCAAGCCGAATAAATTTCGTTTTTAATTAGCTCGAATCAAATTTTAATCAACTCGAATTGAATTTTAATTGGTCTAAATTTTAATACGTACAAAAATATAAATTTTAAT
This sequence comes from Ilex aquifolium, assembly GCA_951799425.1. NCBI lineage: Eukaryota > Viridiplantae > Streptophyta > Magnoliopsida > Aquifoliales > Aquifoliaceae > Ilex > Ilex aquifolium. The sequence goes on from OX637410.1 coordinate 20,628,402, forward strand.
TGACTCAAATTTTAATACATATAAAATGAATTTTAATCAAATTGAATCGAATTTTAATTGGCACAAATTTTAATAAGTAAAAAAAAATATAAATTTTAATTGACTCGAAATTGAATTTTAATTTGGCCAAATTTTAATATGTAAAAAAAAATTTAATCAGCTCGAATTTTAATATGTAAAAAGATAAATTTTAATCGGCTCGAAATTTATGTAAAAATATTATTTGGAGCTTATGTAGAGACAATTTTGGTATTTTAGATAATTTTTTTTATTAAAAATGATGGTTTAATGGCAAAGGCGTTAGTGATGTTTAAATATAAATTAAAAAGAGTGTAAGTGATGTTTTAGATAATAAAAAGGGTGTCCTTGAAAATATAGTAAACTAAAAAGGATGTGATTGAATTTTTTTCTAATAAAATTGATCAAGAATATTTATAATTGATTATAAAATTATTTTATATAAATATATTAGTTAATGTCTGTACCTGAAGGCACTATATAATTTTTAAAACAAATATCGCCAAAAAAAAAATGAAAATTCATTGCAATAAGTGTATACATCCATTAAAGCGTTGAATATTAGCATACTTGAAATCCATCTAGACTCACCAGCTTAATTTAAAAATTACAATAAAATACCCTCTAACTATAGGACCACAAAACTACAAAAAATATGTTGTGTATTGTCCCACACACAATTGAAAAGGACACATATTTAATCAAAGATTAGGTCAGATTTAAAGATTAGATACAACAAAGCAACCATTTTTATCCATCTACTTTCAATTGCATTTCATCATAGTCGAATAGAGTTGAAGTTCTTTTTTTTTTTCAATAAATACTTTTCATGTCTATAAGAGAATAAATTCTTTACTGAAAGCCAATTAAAATTAAGGAGTTACACAAATTTATTGGGAATCCTCAATATTGATTTATGTGTTTGTATAACTCTTCAATTTTGATTGGCTATCTGTAAATAATTGTTTACAGACTTGCCTCTAAAGAATTTAATCCTTTTGCTATAATTCCTTCAAATCAAAATTCAACATGTTCAATGCACATAATTAGAAAAGTGATCAAATCACGAATGCCCAATAGCAAGATGTTGCATAACTTATAATCCCTTATCTTGAACATAGAAAAAGACATATTTTATTGGAAAAAAAAATTAAAATATCCCAACAAATTAATAAAGACAACAAAAAAACCCAAAAACTCAAAGGCCAGTGATTACAATGCTTGAAGGCTCACTTGTGTGATTGTCAATGGTATGGTGTCTTTGTCCACCTGAGCGCATTTGTTCTTATATTTGTTATATGGACAAATTAAGTTGAAATTTGAGTCAGCTTAATTGTTGTCCATATGAAAAGAATTTATACACGAATGATTAGTGGTGTAAGATAAGCATGACAAATTACAACTACATATGATAACCAAAAGTAGACTCCCAGTCTAAAGGCATTGTGTATAAAAAAAATATCATCACACTATTGTTTTGGGAGGAGTTATAAATGTCGGGCACCCACATGCAAGGATAGTGTTCCATAAACACATATCATATAGCTTTAACTATATAGATAAAATGAAGTCATAGCACAAAATATCTAACAAAATTTTTCACTTGAATTGAATCAACCAAAAACAGCAGTCAATATATCGCATGATTTAGGTTCTTATTTCGGTTGGTACATTTACCACATTTGAGGTGCCATTGATATCTGCACTTGAAAAAGCAAATTATAAAACATTGAGTGACACAAAACAAATATTGAAAAATATAAGGATTAATGAAAAGTTTAAAAATGAAATCTAGAGTAAGGAATTATCAAAGTAACAGGTTTATGCACACTTCTGCATAATGCAGTGAGCAACTGCCCCGCATGAGGGCAAATTGCTACATATCTGAAGATCAGAGTGAAGGAATTTCTTAAACATATGGATAAAAGCAAAGAAACATGATCAACAATGGTGGAATAAATAAATCAACCTCTGATTCAAGAGAGAAACAATCAATAATCAGTGAGCTCAACAATAGGAGGGAAGAGAACGAAATTATTGATGCATTGCCTACCCAATAGAATGAAACAAACATACAACCAATCTAAGAGAAAAATAAATAATGATTACATCCAAAATATTAATCAGAATTCTAACAAATGGATCATAGTGTATATGTGCAATATATCAAGGGTAGGAAACAATTAAGAACTTTATACCTCAGGAATATGTTAAAAAGTACTATTATCTAAGAAGAAAAATAAGATTTTTTTATCTTTTTAGCAACAGTAGGGGATCCTACGTACAAAACAAACAAAAAGAGAGCACAAAAAGAATAAAGATATATTCACTCCTTTTTATCTTTTGAGAGAGTCGCCAATTGAACCACCATTCTTAGTCTTTCGACTCTTTTGGCACCATTGATTGCATGGAAGATGATACTTTTCTCTATATTACATTAGAAAGTGCACCTAAAATGAATTAAAACTGGCACAATAATCAAATCATGACACATAAAATGTGTAAAAATTGGCGACAATTCTAAACAACTAAGTCTAGGTTGTGGCTTACGGTGGTGGCTTACAATGGCTGGTGGCAGTGGTTTGGCCATGGTGTAAAAGAGAAAAGGGGGACATAAAGAGAAATAACAGAGATAGAGGGAGAGATATATGTACCTGAGGTATAAAGTTACTGTCGGTTTGTGGGCTGCGACACAAAGAGAAAGATCAGAGATAGAGGGAGAGGGAGAGGGAGAGATATAAGTACCTGAGCAGCGAGATAATGCGTCGCAAGAAGACAGCAACAAAAAGCGTAGTCGAAATCAACAACGAAATCCAATTGATGCAGTGTAGCTTGCTCCGCGGCCAGAATTTTGTTCAAGCTACCAACTAATAAAAGGACAACCAAGCAAAACGCAATCAATTCCAAATCCAAGAAGGATATTTGCAGGATGCACAAACCAAATTCGTAGCACTCAATCATTCAATTTTTCTAATTTTGAAACACAAATACATTATGCATAACATGCATACATACAATGTTTCATAATATGTTATTGGATTCAAACCCAAATACACAGTTATTCAAGTGAAATCAAGCTTTTTGGATAAGAGAGTGGGAGAGAGATGCAGTTTAGGCTTATTCGGTTCAAGCCCATAACATGTTCTATATAATAATCTGTTCATGATTATTCTGGCTATAATTTATATAATAAATCGTGAATAGAGTGTGAGAGAAATTTTTTTCAGTGAACTAACAAAGTGGTAGAGAGAAATTTGTTGCTCAATCATTCGAGGCATTAAGCCCAAATTTTTCTGGTGAACCTGTTCGCTTAATGCCTCTCCATGTTCCATACACACAAAAGACGTAGGAAGAGGGATGGAAGGCGTAGAGGGAAGAGAGAGAAAAATAAATAAATAGGAACCTACCACTTTGTTAGTTCAATTTTTTGGATTCCGGCAATTGCCTCGAACCAAATTTTTCTGGTGAACTGGGAGGTGGTCGCTGGTGTTAATGTTTATCAATAAAAGAGGAAAAATATGTTCATTAAGAATCACCAGATCTGTATTACAAACTAATTAAAGAGACAAACTACACAATAGTAGTCTTATATACTAGGGCAAAACATAGTAACATAAATGACTAATCTACCCCTAATACTAATATTCTAGATTACTCTAACATCTCCCCCCCCCCCTAAACTCATGATGTGATAACATCCAACATTAAGAATTTGCCAAGGAGAAAGCGAAAACGTGCGATAGTGTGAGATTTGGTGAAGAAATCTGCCAACTGCATAGTAGAAGGAAGATATGAGAGAGAGATCGTGCCAACCTGAAGATGATGGCGCACAAAGTGACAATCAATCTCTATATGTTTGGTGCGCTCATGAAACACCGAGTTGTGAGCAATCTGGATAGCACTGGTGTCATCACAATACATAGGAGTATGAGTAGTCAAGGAAATGCCAAGATCAGCAAGCAACCAACACAACCAAACTATCTCTGTTGTGGTAGATGACATAACACGATACTCAGCTTCAGCAGAAGAGCAAGCTACAACAGTTTATTTCTTGCTTTTCCAGGAAATAAGAGAATCACCAAGAAAAAGACAAAAATCAGTGGTAGATTTGCGATCCATAGAGTCACCAGCTCAGTCCGCATCAGAGTAAGTACGGAGCTCCAGAGACGAAGAAGAAGAAAATAATAAACTCTGATGTAACGTACCCCGTAGATATCGAAGAATCCGAAGAACAACAGACCAGTGAAGTGTGGTAAGAGTAGCAACAAACTGACTAACCACATGAACCGCATAAGCAATATCTGGACGAGTAACAGTAAGATACACCAACCTCCCAACAATAGTATGATATAAGGTAGGATCAAGCAGGAGAGAACCATTAGAGGAAGTATAACGAACATTAAGCTCCAAGGGTGTGTCAACCGTTCGAGTATCCGATAAGCAAGCTCGCTGAATAACATCTGAGGTATATTTTGACTGAGAAAGAAGATAACCCTTGGGAGAGAAAGCAACCTCAATCCGTAAGAAATATCGAAGTGGACCAAAATCTTTCATCTCAAAATAATCCTGTAATTGAGTTTTCAACAGCTGAATTCCAACATTATCATCACTTGTAATAATCATGTCATCCACATAAAGTAATAGAATAATGAAACCAGAAGAAGTGGATCGAATGAAGATAGCAGAATCATGATCAGTAACACAGAAGCCTAAGTCGCATATGATTGAACTTTTTTTTTGCAAACTATGCCATCGGGGCCTGTTTAAGACCATATAAAGCCTTGTGAAGTTTGCACGCATGATCAGGACTACAAGGCAACCTAGGAGGAGGAGTCATATAGACCTCTTCAGATAAATCACCATGAAGAAAAATATTTTTCACATTCATCTGAGATAGGCTCCACTGACGAACAGCTGCCACAACAATTACTATGCGAATTGTGGGCATCTTAGCCACTGGAGCAAATGTCTCATCGTAGTCAAGTCCATACTCTTGAGCAAATCCCTTGGCCATTAATCTAGCCTTGTACCTTTCCACAGAACTATCAGATTGAGTTTTGATTTTATAAACTCACTTACAACCAATGAGGCGTTTACCAGGAGGTAAAGACACCAACTCCCAAGCTCGAGTCTTATGTAACGCAGAAAACTCCTCATCCATAGTCTGTTGTCAAATAGGATCAAGTATAGCCTCCTTATAGGAGGTTGGTTCAGACAGAGAATGTATAGAAGTCAGGAAAGAACAAAAATCAGAAGAGTAACAAGAGTTGGACCAACCAAACCTGTCAGGACACTTCCGAGTGCGCTGAGGGTAACGGGGAGTGTGATCCACGATGTCAGAATTTGATTGGGAGCCAAGAGGTGCAGATGAAGGCACAACATCTGCGGAGGAGATAGTGGGAGTCCTGCGAACATAAATATGCACAATCGGGGGATGGGTAATAGACAAATCAGGCAAAGAGGAAGAAGAAGAAGATGAGGGAAGATCAGACACAGTCATATCACCAACATAGAAATCAGGAGAAACATTAGAAGAAAAGGGATCAAGATAGATAAGATCAGATTTATGTAGAGATAAAGAACTAGATGGAATAGAGAAAAAAAGAATATGCTCCATAAAAACAACATGGCGAGAAACATAGAGTTTTTGTGTACTAGGATCATAACACCGAAATCTCTTTTGTCCCTCACCGTAGCCAAGAAAAACACATAAGGCTGAACTAGCCTAGAGTTTGGTACGATTAACACTAGCAGAACAAAACATGTACATCCAAACACACGTAAGGAGAAATAGTCAGGTGTTTTACCACATAATTTTTCAAAAGGTGAGACACCAGAATTAAAGATTGTAGGAATGCAATTAATCAGATGAACTGTTGTAAGAACTGCTTCTCCCCCAAAAGAGCTAGGGACACTGGATGACAACAACAGAGAACGAGCTGTCTCAATAATGTGACGATGTTTTCGTTTAGCCACTCCATTCTGAGCAGGTGTGTCAGTACAAAAAGACTGAAAAATAGTACCATCATATTTCAACAAATCACGAAAAGCACTCAAAGAATATTCTCCATCTTGATCACAACAGAAGCATTTGATGATAGAAGAATATTGAGTACGCACCGTAGCACGAAATGTAGTGAAAATAGAAAAGAATTCATACCTACGTGTCATTAGATACACCCAACAATATCTAGTATGATCATCAATAAAAGAAACATAATATCTAGACCCCCCCTTTAGTAGCAATAGGAGCTGGTCCCTAAATATCAGAATGTACAATATCAAAAGGTGCAAGAGAATGAGAATTACTTTTATTGAAATGTAATGCAATAAATTTAGCCAACTTGCAGCCACTACAATCTGAAATATTATGACACTCTAAACTACCCAAACTACCAGTAGAAGCTAGAAATTTTAAACGAGAATGAGAAACATGGCCTAAACGAGAATGCCATAAATAAAAACTAGACAATTTTTGACTCAATTGAAAAGAAGATAAATCAACAGTAGATGCAACAACTTCAGGGACATGAAGTTCATCCAACACATATAGCCCTCCATTTCTATGGCCTGTCCCAATCAGCTTCTTGGACCGTGGATCCTGCACAACACAACCAGTAGAAGAAAAGTGAACTAAGAATCCCGAATCAAATAACTGACTAACAGATATTAAATTTAAAGTAAGTTGAGGAATATAGTAGACATCAGGAAGTGTAAGCTGGGAAGACACGATAGTTCCAACACCAGCCAAAGACATTTGGGTGCCATTGGCTACAAAGACAGATATAGAGGGAGGGGAAACAATATAAACAAATAAGGAAGAATTACTAGTCATATGATGGGTGGCTCCCGAGTCAAAAACCCAGACAGTTCGAGATATACCTGAAGGACCTATAGTAAATGAACTTGTGGAAGAGGAAACTGATAGGGCACTTGGTTGATGAAGGGAAAAAATCTTCTGCTATTGATCAACTATCATAGTCATGTTGGGAGCTGATGGGAGTGTCTCATCCACTAGTGAAGCAGCTGCGGCTATATGACGATCTTTGGGCTTAAATGGCTGCTGTAAGGCCCCATTGGTATTCTTGTTCATCAATTTAGGACATTGAGCCTTCTAGTGACCATTCTCACGACAAAAACTACACTCATCTGAAGCAGCTCGACCCCGATATTTAGTCTGTGAGTGAGAAATCCCTTTGGGTGGTACAACCAGTACAGTCTGATTAGGTAATGGAAGAAGATCCTTTTCCAGAAAGAGTCTTAAGACAGACTTCTTCAACCAGAAGCTCATTCACTACTGCATCAACTGTGGGAAGTGGGAGACGATGGAGAATAGAACCACGAAGGCCCTCAAAGTCATCTCTAAGGGCCATTAAAAACTGTACCAACCACTGCTCCTCCCTAAAAGTACGATATACCATATGAGTACTCAATTCAGCAGACTCAGCAAGTGCTAACTGATCCCCAAATCCAATCATAACCGAGTAGAACTCCTGTATGGTCTTATCACCCTGACGTGCAGCTCGAATTTCATGCTTAAGCTGATATCTCTTTACAAAATTGAACTGAACAAACAATGTAGCTAAATAATCCCAAATCTCTTTGGTTGTGTTAAACTTAGCCAAATGCACACCAATGGTCTGATCAACTGAGTTGTTAATCCAAGTGATGATTTTAGTATTGTTGACTTCTCAGGTATGCTTTAAGTCAGTATATTTCTTTTCCTTTGAATCTGTTGGAGCTTGCAAAGCACCACTAACATAGCTCCATATCTCTTTCCCCAACAAGAAATTCTTCATAACATAAGACCAATATACATAATTTTCACCATTTAATCTGACACTAATAGCTTGAAGAGAATCAGAATGTCCACTTGCCATAATGTTAACAAATGGTCAATGCTCACAGCAAAATAATACCCAAAATAAAGTAGAAAACAACAATAAAACTAGATTTTAAGCAACAATCCAACAAGTCAATAAACAACCACTTCCCAAATCCAACCACAGAATAACAATCACTAAGCAGTCGAGGCAAGAAACAGCCAGCCGACCACAAGAAATCTACAAAACAGAAATCCAACCATACAAGAAAGCAGAAATTCAACCACAAAACAGAAAGAATGAGGCAGTCGGTGCACTGTGAATACAAGAACAACCAAAGCCAAGAAACCAGAGGAGACAAAACTCAGAAGGCAGACCACCGAACAGTCACAGTCAGAAGGCAGAAGGCTTACTAGATGAACTCGAAACAAGAAAGGAAGCACACCAATGAGAAGCTAGGGGTGCAACTCGGGCGGGTTGGGCGGGTTAGACAGTCAACCCTAGTCCAACCCTAGGTATATAATCTTCAACCCTAACCCTAACCCTAACCCTAACCCTACCTCGGGTTGAGGAACTCAACCCGAGCCCAACCCGAGTTTAATTCGGGCGGGCTCGGGTTGAATTCGGGTTCACTGCAAGAGAGACAGAGAGAGGGGAGAATAATTACAAATTCATAAAACAATCCATATATTTCATTCATAACAGTGCACGATTATTGATCATCTACTTTCACACCAAAAAACTAGTGATCTCAAAGCACAATCCCAAAAAATATAGAAATTAGACCCATAAAAACATTAAACTTAAAACATCACACTATCACCACTAATCACGCATAACGCATAACAGAATAGCAAGCAACAAGAAACAGAGGACGATGGAGTAAAAATGAAAAAAAAGTGCTAATGCTTTATATATATATATATAATTATTTTTTAATTTTTCGGGTTCGGGTTGAAATCGGGTTGTCGATACCTCAACCCGAGCCCGACCCAAATTGAATTCGGGTTGAGGTTTTTTGACCCAAGTCCAACCCAAGTATTAAAAACCCTAGCCCAAGTCCTAATTTTTTCGGGTTGGGCTCGGGTTGAAATCGGGTTGCCCAACCCAAGTTGCACCCCTATGAGAAGCCCATGAAGAGTCGATCAAGATGGTGGTATTCACGGCCGGAGACTGATGACGTCATTGCCTACGATGATAACGTTAGTGCTGTTTGTGGTCGGTTCACGTCGGGTTCACCAGGTCTTCACGTCGGGTTCATCATGTCTTCTTCTAGACTTCAATCATGAATTATTATTTGGGTTTACGGATCAAGGCTCTGATACCATGTTAATGTTTATCAATGAAAGAGGAAAAATATATTTATTAAGAATCACCAGATCTGTATTACAAACTAATTAAAGAGACAAACTACACAATAGTAGTCTTATATACTAGGGCAAAACATAGTAACATAAATCACTAATCTACCCCTAATGCTAATATACTAGATTACTCTAACAGCTGACACGTTGCCGTCTGCAGTCTCTAGAAGAAAGAGGCATACAAAGAGGGGAAACAAAGTTTGGAGAGGCAGAGAGAGGGGGAAACAAAGTTTGGAGGTTTGTGTATATACGGCTGTGGAGAAGGATTTGGCGTGAAACATGGGATTTGGAATTTTGTCCATTGGATAACGGATGGGCGTGAAAGATTTAATTACTCATGAGTGAGGGAGAGAAAGACAGAGTTGGAGAGTGAGAGATCACTTAATTACTAGATTAGAGTGGGTTGGGGAAGATGTCATCACTGGTGAGGGAGGGAGGGATAGCAGAGTTGGAGAGTGAGAGATACCTTAATTTAAGGGTTGAATTGGGTTGAAAAATTTAATTTGAGGATGTCTGACTTGGGATTGCGTGAAAGAGAAAGAGAGGCGTGAGAGATAAAGACGCGTGAGAGAGACTTGAGTTGGGCGGGAAAATAAAATTTAGTATTCACTGTAGACCGTTAGATCAAAATTTTTAAGATGATCTGAACCGTTTTTTATGTTGGAATTACGTTGTCCGTTGAATATGTTTATGTTTTGTTTCAAAACAATTTAGGTTTCTCTTTATCTCCAAAATTCAAACTCAACTCTACTTTATTATATAGATTATTATAGTACATGTTGAGAAAATAATTTATATTTGATCAAAAAAATAATTTATCATTTTATATAGTCACATCAGATTCACCGTCTCAACCAAGTTAAAGTTCCGAGTCAATATCAATATCAAAATCAAACCATCTCCTTCTTCGATCTTCGATCCTCACACGCTTATACAGATGTGTTGTTCTTTTCTTTAGCTCTCCCAAAACCACCTTACCAAAACATTCATCAAACACTTCAGGTCCGCCATTGAAAAAGCTCCAAAAATCACACAGATGGAATCAATTAACATCATCAAAGGCTACAGCAAAGTAGACGCCTTGGGAGATCAAACCTCTCACTACCACAACAGAATAACCCAAAATCGTCGTACCACCATAGCCATCTCTCTGATTATCATATTAACTGTTGTCATCGGTGCAGTGATCGGTGCTTTAATCTATGAATCCATCACTGAACCACCCGATGACGATGATCTGTCTTCCAACTCGGCCGAGTCACTCAAAACTATCTGTTCCGTGACTCAGTATCCCAACTCATGCTTCACCTCCATATCTTCCTTCAACCCAAATTTTGGATCCAAAATCGACCCTGAATGCGTTTTCAAGCTCTCTATCCAAGTCGCCATCACAGAATTCACGAAACTCGAGTCAGTACCCAAAACCCTCATCTCGAAATTGAACGACCCTTCAACTGAATCGGCTTTAAAGGACTGCACGACTTTGTTTGATGATGGACTGAGTGAACTTAACAGGTCTTTGGAGTTGATGGACGTAGACCCAGGTGAGAAGGTTTTGACAGAGGCGAAAATTGGGGATCTGAATTCATGGATTAGCGGTGCGATGACTGATCAACAGACGTGCTTGGATGGATTGGAGGAGATGGGATCAACGGTGGTTGATGAGGTGAGAGTGAAGGTGCAGAAGTCGAAGGAGTACATGAGCAACAGCTTAGCCATTCTAGCTAATATTCAAAGTCTTCTAGATAAGTTTGATCTCAAGATGCACTGAGAGTTGTTCTGAATCGACTTCTGAAAATAACTTTCACTTCTCTGTATCAATATGTAATAATTTTTTTTTCAAAATTTCTGATTTTGATTTGTGGATTTTGTTTGGTGTTACTTAAGTTTATGCAACTATGATTGGCTGGGAGGGGTAGTTGCTTGTGTAATTACTCTTTCCCCACCTTTTTTTCTGATCTTTTGTATGATTCTTTCAATTCGTATGTTTGCTTGTTGGTATAGGAGTTGGAAAAGTTTGTACCTTGTGAAAAGCATAATCAAGAGCATGTAATTTGTAACTAGTCTAACATTATTAAAAAACTGTCGTACCCCGTGCATAAAACTCCCGAAAATGAAATTGTTTGGGAGGCATCTATCATGCATCTGTCTTACTAGAATAATTATAATTTATCACTCTCGTAGACATTCTCTTCAAATAAAAATAATTTTGTATGCTCATCGTAGACACAGTTTGAAGGTGAATGAAATTTCCTCTCCAGAGATTGCTTTCTGTTTCTACGCTCATATAGCCTTTGTTTCAATGGAAAATATAATCGCTGAGAAGAGTTCCAATTAGAATAAGAATAAGAAAATACAAAAAGAAGATAAGAGCAATATCGTCATTAGACTTTAGTCATTCTCTTTTGGAAACTTTGGGGTTGTAATGCAATATGTCCAGTCTTTTCCTGCTCAATTTGGCCTGTTAGAGAATTCATACAGCATTCTTTTCTTTTATCTTCTTTTTTACTGCAATTTGCAGCAGCATGGAGCAAGACCTCAAAATGATTTCCTCTTTTTGTTCTGAAAGTCAAATCTCGGGTCATTCGAGTTATTGTCTTTGAATCAGTGGATACCAATTTGCATTGTCACGATATAGCTTGAAACTCTAGTCATGTTTAACTTCTTCTGTGAAGCATTTTGTGTGCAAGTTTTTGCGACACTGCATACACGAAAAAGCAAACAAGACTACCGATAGGACTGAAAATTAGGTAACAATGGGACACTACATGATTGTCATATCGTATTGGTATCACTATCTAACAAGAAATAGCCACATGTGCATAGTGAAACACAAAAGGATTCAATTATTGCCACATTCAACTTAATCTAATAACTGCCACATGTATACATGTTAGGTTTTCATGCCATGGTTTTCTATTAGATAATAATATCATTGTATCGAATAATTGTATTTGCATATCCGCCTTGGGATCCACTATGTAGCTGAGATCAAGATTCGCAAAGAATGTCTTTTAGGTTGGTGTTGTTGGTGGATGGTTCAAAATGCCTTCATTCCATTAAACAAAAAAGACGATACTTTACTACATGTTGTAAGTTTTTATTGTCATGATTGAATTATTATTCTATCGACAAATATTTAAACTTTTGTAGGGCTCCTATTCCTTATTTGGGTATGGGTTGCTCCAAAATCTGTTGAGATCGATGGAAGAATCTCAGTCGACAGACAGTTTTTTGGCGATTGTTTGTGAGGAGTTCAAATGTCTTGTTTTAGGATTTTCTTGAGTGAATTTAATGGATAAGTGTACAATATAAAGAACTAATAAAAGATGATTCTTTTATTAATTCAATCGAAGGGGCTCCGGTTATAGAAAAAACTAAATAAATAATCTTGATTGCAGCAGTAACTACTTCCTAAAACTAATTTAAAATTACTCTTAAAAATGTCCAAATCGGGGGTTTTGTGGGGGTATGAATGTATCTTTCATTTTCTCTACTACATGTCCTTTTATGGTCATTGTTCTCGATAATTTTTACTTTCATCAACGGTTATCTGACTGGTAATTTTCAATTAACTATTCTTCTTTTCAGATATGTCCGTGGCTGATCATCTCCCGTCTTTCTTCAATTTCTATAACGTGGCATCTTCTCAGTACGTTCAGATTGCCAGATTTTATATTTTAAGTCCAAATAGTATGATAATTTCTACATGCCTATCATATAACAAGAAGGATTAATATACAACGGACTCGAAACTTCACTTAACGATAGATTTGTTAGAAGCACATCCTCCACGAGAGAACTCAAAAATGCAAGAAAAATTGTCTTTTTAACTTTTGACACAAGAAGGAACCGAAAATGTCTGTTCGTTTGGTGTTGGGCTATTCAAGGGAGGCAAGAAGTGCCTGATGATCTGCAATTGCCTGGGGTCTCAAGATGGCCGAAGCATTTGTGGTACTTAACAAAAGGGTGACACATGAAAGAAACTAATAATAAAAATATAAAAGGCGTTATACGTGAAAATCACTTAAAAATAAATAAAATATATTCGAGAGTAATATGATAAAATTATAACGCTGAGGATTAACGTGAGACAATCGCAAACATTGGGGACCACCGAATTTGGCATTGATATAACTGAAAAGGACATCAATTCGATCTGCATGCAAAGCATAAATGACAAGACTATAGATACCGGGATCATAAATATCCTTAGCGTCCCACAAACCGGGATTGCACGATCCAAAATAGAGTGGGTTCAAAATTCCGACTCTAAATTATAACTTGAACCGCAATTGATTCATGATGTATGTAATCTCACATCATAACATCAATTCAAAATCATAACTCTAACTTGTTGTTTTTTTATTTTTGGTGTTCTTTAAACTCATCTAATGCCAAGAGTTATCAAAAATATAAAATAAATCTTTTAACTATGTGTATACTGAACGTTAGTAATATTGAGGTCATTTGTTATCCAACATAGGACCTAGGGATAATATTATATATAAGTCTGTCAATCGTGTTGGGTGAGGTGAGTTCGTGTCAGGTTTTAACGGGTTCGTATCAAAAAATACTTCACCCATATTTGTTTATTAATTCGTGTCTAACGAATCGTGTCATATCAAGTTCGTGTCGCGTATGAATCGTGTACAATTGACATATATTAATCATGTCGTGTATTTTTTTTTAATTAGTTTTACTCATACCCGATTTATTTACTAATCGTATCGGATCGAATCCACTCGTTTACGAAATGGGTAACTTAAGGAAAATTTAAACACTCTAATTTTGTTTTGTATTCGTGTTAACGGGTCGTATTATATTTTGACACCCCTAATTATATATAGTCTAACTAAAATAGTTGATCATCAATAAGAGTGCACCAAATTCACTTATGCTCCGTTTGGTACGATGGAAAAGTGGAAGGATGGAAAGTTGGAAGGATGGAAAGTGGGATGGATAAATAAAACATCATGTTTGGTAAGGAAGGAAAGTAGGAAGGATGGAAAAGTGGATGGATTAACTTTCCTTCCAACTCATCAAAATCAATCCCTCCAAAATCGGAAGGAAAGTGGATGGAAAGTTAATTATTTGTGTTGAGATGTATCTTATTTGCCTACTAGTTATTGTCTGTGCCTGAAGACACAGTGTAATAAAAAATGGTAAACAATAAACATATTTGTATTCATATCCAAAATCAAATCACAAACATAAAGAAGAGATAAAAGAATTTAAGTATTGATTTGTAGTGGGGGTGAGAAGTGGTGGGCGGCAATAGTGGTGGTAAGAGACGGTGATGGTTGTGGTGGGTGGCAATGACTGTGGTGGCGGCGATGGTGGTGGTGGCGATGGTGGTGGTGGTGGTGGCAGCGGAGGTGGTGGTGGTGGTAGTGGTGGGGGGGATGGCGGTGGCGGCGACGACAGTGGCGGTGGTGGTAGTGGTGGTGGCGGCGGCGGTAATGGTGGTGGTGGTGGGGATAGAGGTAGTGGTGGGACGGTTTCAAACACTATTATTTTTTTTAAAGTATTTATGAGAAATAATTTCTAGAAATATTTTTAAAAAATCACTTCAAACACACCCTTAGGGCCCTATTTTTCCTATTAAATTTAGGGTGTTAATATTAGCCGTTAGATTAACTTTAAAGTAAAATTTAAAGCGATCTCAACCGTGAATAGCAAAAGTCATTTTGTTTATCTTTTGAGATTTGAATTGTAAGGTACTTTATTATATAGATATATCTTTTAATATATACATATATATACATTAATTTCATATGAAAATACAATGATAAAATATGTATTTATATATATATTTTTTAAAAAATTTTAAAAATAAATTTTAAATTAAAAAAAATTAAAAAAATTAAAAAAATTAAAAAAATTAAAAAAATTAAAAAAATTAAAAAAAAAAATAATAAACAATTCAACTCGTAACTTGACACGACACAATTAATTAAATGAGTTGAGTTAGATTTTAGTAATGTTCGACATAAATCCGTAATGACTCAACACGAATCTGTCACGATATGACTCGATTGTAACCCCTAATCTTATCCAGCACAAAAAAAAAAAAAAAATTTAGTCATTTTTATTTTTCATCCATCCAACCAAACACAAAGGAAGGAAAGTGTATACATCCTACTTTCCTTCCTTGAAGGATAGAAAGTGTATCCTTCCTACTTTCCATCCTTCCTACCAAACGGAGCATTAGTAAGCAAATTTACATTAAAAAAAAAGTAAAAATTAGGAAACATTTACCCAGAAAAATAAAAAGGCATTTACAAAGACTACAATGGTATGTCCACACGACTCACAACCATTATAAAATTAAAAGATTAGAATTAACTAATTGTTGATATGAATTTAAGAATGAGAAAATTCACTATCGAATCATAAATGGATCGAGTAAATTATATTAAACATGAATAATATATTTTTGTCGACAAACCTTTTTAATTGACATTACATTAAGAAAATATTTAAAAATTTAGTTTATAAAAGGGTTGTGTATTTCATTGAAAGAATCCTAGTCTTAGAACTGTAATTCAAGCACGAACTAGTTAGATTAATGCATGAATATTTGACATAATTAATTAAATGGGTCATGTTAGGGTTTATTAAACATGAACTCAACATAATATGAATTGAATATAATCACAATACAACTCGATGGACACCACTAACATGACCTTATTCTACAATTACATCCCTTTCTTAGGTGGGTTTCTTTCAACTAAAAAAAAAGAAGAGATGAATAAAAAGAAGAAAAACCAGTGGTATCTTGATGGATGGTAACGACACTACTAATAAGTAAACACCACCAAGAATATTTAAAATTATCATGAGCGGATGACATGGGAAACGACTTGTCGAATTTTAGTTTAGCGGTTATAAATAAAGAAACAATGATGCTATTTGTGGGTCTCTCAATTATCTTAGGTGAGGCGGGTTCATGTTAGGTTTTAGTGAGTTCATGTCAAAAAATATTATTCCTCCTATATTTGATTTGTTTATTAATTCGTGTCTAACGAGTTATGTCAAATCGGATTCGTGTCGTGTATGAATCGTGTATACCCGGTATATAAACGAGTCGTGTCAAATATTTCTTTTGATTGATTTTACCCATGCCCGATTCTTTTATTAATCGTGTTATATTAGGTCCACTTATTTACGAAACGGGTAGCTTAAAGAAGACTCAAACTCTCGAATTTCGTGATGTGTTCATGATGTGTTAACGAGTCGTGCAATATTTTTAACACCTCTAGTTATTTGAAGTTAATTTGTTGATCTAATCTATCATAGCCATTGAATTGGTTGTGAGTCTCAATAAATATTGAGACTCACTATCAATCCAATAATTATAAGTGATTAGAGCATCTCCAACCTTAACTCAAATTTAAATTTGAGTCAAAATGACCTAAAAAATAAATTTATATCAAATTAAAGGAAAACTTATTTTGGACTTAAATTGAAGGAGACTCAAATCCTAATCAAATTTTCAATAGTAACTTTTTATCTTATTCAAATTCAAAAGACTCATTAGACGTAACAGTTCTTGCCTATCTTGCATTTATCTTCAAAGTCACTACCATTGTCGTCGACCACACCACCTCTCCTTGCATTCTCTCTCGTCTCTCATATGGAATTGTTTTAGATATAAGTTGGTTTAGACGGAATTGAAGACAGGAAATTTTAAAATTTTTCTAAGGCTCATGAATCTACCACTCAAAGAGTCTTGATTTTTCTTTTGGTTAATATTGGTAAATTTTGTAAGAAATAAGTTTTAATATTGGGGAGTCGTTTTTTTTTTGTTCTAATATTGGGGAGGGAATGAAGACAAGAAAATAAGAGAGGATAAAATGTTTTGGTGAAATTTTTTTAAAAAAAATGAGCTTTGGGATAGTAAAGATATTTTTTAATAGATTTGAATAGACATTTAAGTTTATCTATTGGAGTATTCTATACTAAATTAGGTTTTTTACTCAAATTTAAACTAAAATTTAAGTTTAAATTTGAATCATTGTCAGAAATACTTTTAGGTCAATAAATTACATATAAATAGTAATGGTCATAAAGAAATAGCATGAATTAATACATCCTAGTGATTAGTAAGACAAAAATTCCAAAAGTGATAAGGTCAATGTTACCTCTATTAATGGGTCTCTAAAGGAAAGGCCAAAAATCACTTAAAAATTCAGAAGAGACAATAAATAAAAAAAAGTCTGAGTAGATACCAATGTGATGGGATAAGTATAGCAACAAAGGACAGAAAAGCTGGTGGTAGTAAGCATTAAGAAATATATCATGGAGCTAAAAAGTGACTTGGTAATTAGAGCTCATTATGTTATGCTAAACCCTAGTGTTTAAAAGTTATATTCTAAATCTGCGATGGAAATCAATTGAAGTGATCCTATAAGAATCGTTTTTGTTTTTGGGTCAATCTATACTTTTTAGTACCACCTGAGTTGGTAGTCTAGTAGTAAGTCATATCCATTTAAGGTCGTCATTGACTCCCATATAGTTATCAAGTAGGGTTCGATTCACAGAAATAACGCGGTTTGTTGTTTGGTTTTGGTGGTGCTGTCGTGATAGAATGTCCTTCCGGGTTTGTAAATATGACTCAAGCTGAACATTCCATAGTAGGAGAATTCTCGTGATCACGCCCAAGAAATTACTACCCACTTATCCTCCTTTTTAGGCTTTTTTACTTTGTTCAGAAAAATTCTATACTTTTTGGCGGTGGCCAGCACAAGGCTTTTGGAGGTTCTCCTTGAATAGATGTGTGTGTTTTTGGGTGGACATTTTGAAAAAGAAAAATTATATACCAATGAGATGCATAAACATGCATATGGGTAGGAGTTTGACACGAATCATTAACACGATATGAAATTAGAGGATATAGATCTTCCTTAAACTATTCGTTTTATAAACGAGTGGACCAAATACAATATAATTAATAAATGAATCGATTATAAACGAATCGATTATAAACCAATTAAAAGAAATACACGACAAAACTAGTTTATATATTGATTATATACGATTCATACACAACGCAAACTTAATATGACACGATTTGTTAGACATAAATTAATAATCAAATCGGATATGAATAAAATATTTTTTTGAAACAAACCCGACACGAATCTGTTTTACATGACACGATTGACATTGAGTATGAATGAAGTCCCATTTTCCTGACTTCAAAACATATATAGTTTTTTTTGGGTAAGTACAAAAGATATATAATTACATTAACATGAAATCATGTATATATTAGTTCGCATGTGCATGTGTCTAAGCTGTTTGAAAGTCTAGTTCGCATGTGCATGTGTCTAAGCTGTTTGAAAGTCTATGTCGTTTTCAGGATTTACAAGTGACACGACAAAGAACATAATCTGCACTAAAATCACTTGGCAAAAGAGTGAATGAAGGTGAAAGGCTGAAGGAAAAACTTTCCACAAGGCTATCAGTAGTATGATAGAATGGAGAATTTGCATTTCACCCACTGCATTGTGAGAAAACAAACAAATGTAATCAAGAATCTCAACTGTAATTCCTCAGATGCAATTGCAACATTACAATGATAATCGAGGATTATATGAACCTAAGCGACGTTCTACCAATGTCAAGAAGGTACTTAATAAGTTTCGAATTTTGCTAGGCTTACTATAAAGTATGTACAACAACTAGACAATAAATCATTCTTTGCTCAGATAAGGAACAAAATGTTAATGAAGGGGGTGATCAACACATCTCATAAAAAAGGGTGTATTTCTGCCAAAAATAGCTAACAAACAATAGAGTGTTCTTCACTACTGCCAACAAATCCTATTTTTCTTTTAACACATCACCATGTTATCCGAAATACGAGTGTTCTTCGGTGGCATCAAAACACAAATCCAAGCTCTCATACAGGATTAACAGATCACCATGATAACAGTCCAAGTTAATCAAATGTCTCCAAAGATGCAGCAGAAAAAAGCATAATGGAGCATTACCCAGTAATGCTCAAGGTTAATAAAGAGAGAAAACAAAGAGCAAAAGGGCCCTATAGGCAATAGATAAAAACTAACAAGACAATGGACTAAAGAACTCTTTGGCATGCTGAATGTTTCAGACTATCTTTGTGAGAAAATCCACCTAAATTAAAATAAAAGTCAGATTTCCTTTTTTTCCCTACCAGTAGAAATCCAACTCAAGTCACCTAAGGCCTAAGAAAGAAGAATGCTGCACTAATATGCGAGCATGGGTACGAAGCGTGGAAGGAACTAAAACATCAACGTACATGTCACGATAGTTCAGTCAAACAGAAAAAGAATGCACCACTATAGAGATTATCATTAACTAGGGGGTCCTGCACACGTCCACTCCATGTGCATGATTGCAAAGGAGAGAGATAGGGAGAGGGAGTGGAAAGAGATCAAGAGAACTGGTAATGGCTATAGGTGGTCGAGTGCCATTCGGATAGAGAGTTATGGTAATAAAGAGGAGAAGAAAACTAGGGTAATTATGGATATTTCATGTGGAGTGGATACCAAACCCCCCTCTCCCCTAATTAACAATAAGCAAAGGGGATAGAGAGAATGCATTATCAAGCTAAGAATCTACAAGACCCCCATAAATGAAATACAACACTTATGTAAGCGAATAGGACATAGAAGATGTGTATTCAAAAGAGCCACTTCTAAATCATCAAAAAAACAAAAAAAACCATTTTAAATAACTCATAAAACCACAAGAGAATTTTATTTATTCTTCAAAAAAAAAAAAAAAAAAGGTTCTGGCAAATATTCCTAACTGATGCTTCAAATTATTGACCTATGCCTGTTCCACAGATGCATATTCTGGACAGTCTCAAGAGGAACTGAGAATGGTTGAAGATATAAATTGTACGACAATTATACAACGAGAAAACAGATAAACCTCCAGACCTCTTTATGAGAATGTTTAGGAATAAACTTTCCCCGCAGGAACAAAGGCAGAGATAAATAGCCTGAATTTCATGTCCTTGTAAAACGCAAATGTTGTAAATCCACATTCAGAAAGGAACTCATACAGTGGATAGGGCGTCACCAAAATAAGACGCATCAACAACCCATCACGGCACAATTATAGACGAAACTTCCTGAATGCTTTCTGGCCAGCAAATTCCACTGTGGAGGGCCTTGATCTGGCACCCAGGAATTAAGCTCTATAATCCCTCCAAAGGAAGCTCTTGGTCCACCTATAACAATAAGCTGATCTCCGCATGCCCTAAATGCTAACCCCCAACCATTCATTGAGGTCGCCTGTTCTGGTAGTCTAGCCACCGTAGCCCATGAGTTCCTCACCTTGTCATATTTTCTCACTTCCTTTTCTGCATAATATGCTGCATACAGCTCATTTTTAACAACTGCAAGCAGTGGAGGTGCCTTGGCAGTTGCAGGGGCCTCCCCAGCCCCTCCATTCCGTGCAGGGAACATATCAGAAATCTCATGCCAAGTCCTTGTCTCTAAATCGTACACCTCCCCGCATGTGAGCTCACTTGGATTGCCTACCCCAATTCCCCCAATAACATGAAACTTCCCATCCATAAACACCCCTGAACACATTTTTCTTGGCTTATGCATACTTGGGAGAGTCACCCAAGTTCCAGTCTCTGAGTTATAAAGCTCTGCACAGCTCAAGATGTTCCCCACTGAATCACAACCACCGGCTACAATTGCAATTTCCCCAAGACTTGCAGATGCAAACAAACATCTAGGTGTGTTTGTCTTCGTACCAGCAGACCACGAGTTAGTCAATATGCTATATTTGCAGATTACATGTGAATCTATTTCCTTTCCAAAGACAAGAAGATCAGTACCGACAGCCAATGACTCCTTGTCCGAACACATGAAGCATTCATTACAATCCATTGTAGGCAAATGCATCCATCGACGGCGGATGGGATCAAAAGCCTCCCACTCAAGAAGCTTGCATGAGAAGTAAATCCAATGTTCAACAATGCCCATCTGCCTTCTCAACCTATAAAGCTCCCCAGTACGAATTAGAGACCGAAAGCTCCGATTCAAAGAAGCAACCAATCCATAATCTGACCTTGAGCAGCATAGTAGGCAATTAATTGAGATGTCCCGGCCAAGCTGGTAGATCAGCGAACTTGAGTCCGAATGATTTCCCTGGTGACGCTGGTTATCTGAGTGGTCCATCTGACAAAGCGAAAGATCATGAAAACTCTGCGTTGTTTCATCTCCCTGAAGGGCATCCAATGGTGTGGAAGACTTTCTCCACATCATCTGTTCTTCATCTTCCAGACATTGCTTACCATTTGAAAATTCAATAACACAAAACGCATTGTAGATCCACTTGCTCTCTTGCTCACAGGCACTTGGCAAGTCCCGGGCGACAAGATAGGAAGGACCCTCCAACATGATGCCAAAATTTTCTCAGAAATGGTGAGGAATGCACTGAGCCAACCAATGAATGCAACACCTAGTGTATCTTCATTGTTAACAAAAATTCCAACAAGCAATCAGCCAACATTGCAATTTTTTTTTGAGATTTTTAATCACTTGAACCATACATCATTAATTCAGCTAACGTAGTATGATTCTTAAATAGCAGGAAAATTAACAATCTGAACGCCCCATTTACAAAGCAGAGGAATAGCACAAAATGCCAGAGACAAAATTGAAGGGAAAAAAAGATGTTGGGACTAGTAATTCCCGAATCAGTCTCAACCAAAAACTTATGGAACAGATTTGAAACAAATTAAATGAAATATGACAAAACTTATTATAAACTCTCTTTTTCATTTCATCGCTTGAGATTCCTGCAATATGTTGTACAGAAACAATCCAAATCTGTAGGAAATTGTCTTATTTTTAGAGGTAAGCTGTCAGAAATAGAGCAGAAAGAATTTTGACAGAAGAAACACAAGGTATTGCATCCATTGGTCTGATTTGTACATCCTCTCAATTTATAACAGAACTTTCTATGATCAACTTTTAAAGTAATCTGACAAACGCATCCAAGGCCTCATGTCTCTTCTTCATAAAAAAAAAAAAAACTTGAAATGAATAAGATGTTGATACAAATTTTAGATTCTCAATCACTCCCAATAGAAAATCATTAATTCTGCTAAAAACTGTGATCTTTAAGTAGAAAGAATATCAGCAGCACATTTATACAATTTACAAGCAAAAGAACACCACAAAATGCTACCACAGATAAGGCTGAGGAAACAAAGATCTTCCAACTATTATTTTTTCAATGGTCTCACTTTACTTACAGAGTTTGCAATATAGCAAAGGTGCAAAAGAATATATGGCTGCATAGAAACAAGACTACATTTGATCAACAGCCTAGCTTCTAGACCAAATTTGATAACATAAACATCCCAGTTAAAACAGAAAGAAAGAAACAAGGCATGCATGGAAATTTGCTGACAATTTATACGCATCTAGATGAAAATATGCAGATTTGATTTGTACATTCCCTCATTTTACACCAGAACTTGTTATGATCAACTTTTAAAGTAATCTGACAAACAAATACAAGGCTTCATGTTTCTTCCTCATCAAAACAAATCTTGAAATCCACAAGACATTACAACTATTTTTAGATTCCTAATCACTCCCGCAAAAAAATCACTAATTCTGCTAAAAAAATTGTGATCTTTCTGGTAGAAAGAAAATCAACAGCACATGTATACAATTTACAAGCAAAGCAAAGGAAATAATATATTTCAACTATTAATTTTTAAAAGATGGTAGTGCAAAACAATATACACATGGATAAAATCAAAATCACATTTGATCAAAAGCCTATCTTCTAGCCCAAATTTGACGGCATACACGTTCCAGTTAAAAAAAAAAAAAAAAGAAACAAACAAACAAGAAACGAATACGAAATTGCTTACAATATGTATGCATCTAGTAAAAATATGCAGATGAAAAGAGCCTATCTTGGTGACCAAATTTAACAGTAGCCCAATAAGAAAGTTTACGTGTATAGTTTCACTCATGTAAAAAAGATTAGTATGAAAATGACAACCAAGCAATTTCAATCAAAAAGACATAAGCCACTAAAAATCCCTAAAATGGAAAATTCCCCCAAAAAAACTGCTGGGTTGCCACCAAAAGAAAGAAGACAATTATAGAGCAAATGAGACACACACACCACACTCCATTCAGCGACCCACACACAAATAAATTATTTGCTACAATCACTAAATTTCCAACTACTCAAAGAAATAGAAGAAAAGAAAATTCCACATGTAAGGAAAGATCTATACCCATATAAGAACAGTCCTTAAAAATGCAAACTTTAATCCCATCTATTCACATACCTATTTAGTTACAATCACTAAATGTCCTACAACAAAAAGAATTAAAGACAAGAAAGATCCCATATCCATATAAAACAGTCCCCAAAATGCAAATTTTAGCCCCATCTATTCACTATTTTTTCTCTCAAATAAAACAGAACTAAATTATATATAAACAGCTATATGAAAGAAAAAAAACTGAAATCTATCCAAAACCCAAAGTTGACAAAAAGATTAAGAACTTACAAGATCGAAAAAGCAAGAAAGCCGATTGAAATTATATACCCATATACATATACATGTATATGTAATCCTCAGTTGCTAGTCCCTTCTGATTCTCTCTCTCTTGCTTTCTCTCTCTCCCTCTCTCTCTCTCTCTCCCTTTAGATACAGCTCAGGCCATCTCAAATCTCAGAGCTGCAAGCACTTTCTCTTCTTTCTCTCCATTTATTCCCACCTCCATATCCCAGTTTTTTTTATTATTCAGGAGGGGGAGGTGTATAAATAAATAATATAACGGGAAAAGGAGAGAGGTGGTGGGTGGGGCCCAAAACGGCTTAGAGACTTGATAGTGAGAGACAAAGTGGCGTGTTTGGTTGTGGGTAAAGTCGCCGTTTAGGATTTGACGGCCCCCTGGTAAAAGAAACCCACTAACGGCCGTTACTGTGCACGTGTAAACTAGGCTGTTTTTTCACACGCCGAAACGGTTACCTTTTTTGCGGGTTTTTTTTCCCCTTCCTAAAACGGAGTTTCCGTTTCCCGTACGGATCAGCGTTCCGTAGCATTTCCTCGTGCATTTCCTCCTCCTTTTTCTTTTCTTTTGTTATCTTTTCTCGTGTGTGTATTTTTTTTTTCCCCTGGAGAATGCTAATTTTGATCCAAATTATCTATAATTATTGATCAAAAAAAATTGGAAAATAATAAAAAATAAAAAAACAATTTTTTTTTACACATAATATGTTTTTATTGAATTAAAAATAGAGGTACAGTACTGAGAAGTGGTAATTCAGTACCGTCATTAATATTTTTTTCATCTTTCAAAATTTTCACTCTTTTGTGACCAATTCTTAAAATTACCCAAAATGAGGTACAATATTTTTCTTTCCTTGATTAGATCTAACTTTTAAAGGAAAATAAAATAAATTGTAAGAGAAGAGAGATGAATTAATTATGAATCTACTCATAATCATTCACAATCGGTCTTTAATCCGCTCCATTAACCAGGCATTACTAAACTTAAACTTAGACTTATACCCTGTTTAATACATGGGGTATGGGTTTACGCCTAAGAATTTCGGGTCATAATTGTATAAATTCATTAAATCCGTTTAATAAATGAGTTAAGCGTAAACGTTATTCTTAACGTAACACAATGTGTATATATCCTAATTATGCATGCAAGACAAGACAACACTATGTAGTGCCAGCCAACCTTCAATAATAGCACTTGTGATAATGTTGGTGGTTCATATTGTTGACTTTGAAAGGGTTTAATATCAGCAAACAATAAATGGTCTCCCAAATAGGCAAAGGGAGTAGCATTTGTCTCAAACTGTCTAATCAATTGAGGACACAAAAAGCATTTGTACCAATCCTACTTAACTCACTTCTTTCTTTGATAATTATGGAATTAAAAGGAATCTACATTGCAATAAAATTTTCTATATGTACAAAAAAGTAAATTGTCTTATTTAATGTCCAAATAATAGGTACAATAACACATAATTGCTAATTGAAGATAAGCAAAAATAGGCTAATAAATTCTAAAGGATAATTCAAGTGGTAAAAGAGACGAAGTGTAAATTCAGATGTCCTGAGTTTGAATCTTGGTAATTCATTGGGGTCAGACCATGATGAATTTATCTCTCATAAATATTCTAATCCCAACGTGGATTGTCTGTCTTTGATCGAATAGAAAAATGAATTAGTCGAGGTGCATGTAAGTTGGTCCAAACACCCTTGACTGTTGAACAAACAAAAATAAAAAAATAAGCTAATAGAATTTTGGTCCTTTGCCCCTTTTTTTAGTCATTTTCCAAATTTATGTCAGAGGATAAAAAGGTTCACAAAAATTTACTTAGGTTGCTATGTGAGATTTTTCATCTTTGATAGAGGCAAATTTGAGATTTCAAAATATTTTAGGGATCAAAGTGTTATTTATCAAAAAAAATGTCTATCAAATCTCCATGTATTACTATAAGCAAGTTTGAACTAATTTATAAGCAAATGTACATAGACAATAGACCTATTTGGAGCTGCCTACAAATTTCAGTTTTTGGAATATTTAGAAGAAAAGAAGTTTGATTCGTTTGCATCCGGACTTATTGGGTGACTTTTTCATCAGTTTATTTGGAAAAAATAGTTTTTTATCAATAAAAAAGAAAAGCTGAAAAAAGATGTTTATCCAAAGAAAAATCAATTTCTTCAGGAACATTCCAAACGGTTCTTAGATCTTTTTTAACTCTTAACTTTTTTTATTTCATTTCATCACTAATTCGTTTGGAATGTTCCTAAAAAAGTTAGAGTTCTTAGAATTTCAATTTCATCACTGATTCGTTTCAGTCTCATTTGAAACATAATTATTTTGGATATTTTGACCATTTTAAAACGAAATTTTAATGCTTCTTCCTTACTCCTATGCTCATATATATTGCTCAAATGCCATTTTTTAGCCTCTATATTTTCGAAATAATGCAAGTTATCCACTAAGAAATTTACGTACATAAAAGGAACTCTAATAGGGGATTTAAGTTGGTTGAAATAATAAAGAGGTAGTCCCCACAATTCTGATCCATAGTACATTCCTATCCCCAAAATAAATAAACAACTATCATGATGAAAGTTATACTTTAATTTGTTTTAAGCTCTTTTTTATGAAAGATGAGAAGTGGAATGAAAAATAAAAGAAAATTAGAAAAAATATAATTGCAATGGAAAGGAGTGATCTCTTTTTCAATTATCTCTCTCCCATATATATAAATGTTTGGGCTTAAAAATATAAAATTTCAAGAATATTTAATTTATTGACATTTGATAATTTGAATGTATTAAAAAAATGTCGAGTGACAGAATCTGGAGAAATGTGAGAGATGATCAGTCACAGTTACATTGAAAAAAAAGAATAATTAACGAAATATTACCAGTCAGATAACTGTCGATGGAGACAAAATCATCAAGGACAATAGATATAAAAAAGTATATAGTGGAGAAGACAAATGATACATTCTAAACCCCCAACAAAACTCACGATCTGCACATTTTTAGTAGTAGTTTTAAATTAGTTTTAGGAAGCAGTTACTACTGCAACCAAGACTATTTGTTCAGTATTTTCTATAAGCAAAATCCTTTTAATTGAATTAATAAAGGAACCCTTTTTAGTAGTTCTTTGTAATATGTGTTTAATAAAGGAATTTTTTTTTCTTTGATCACAATAGATTTTGAAGAAATAATAAGATAAAGACTTAGGGAGATAAAATTATTGTTGTGATTCATGAGAAAATCCAAGGCCAAATTCAAGCTAAAAAATATTTTATTCAAGGGGTTGTTACTATTCATCAATGGAGAAGTTGAATTACTAACAAGTAATATCAATGTTATGCCTTATAGGAATTCGTACCAAATTGAATTTGAGAGGGGAAAAAGTTTAAAGAGTGTTCGTCATGAATATCTCATTGCAGCACAAGACCCCGAAATCATAAAGGAGGGGATGGGAATGGAGGCATTCCAGCCCTAAATATGGATGGGGGTAGCGGGATAGTTTACACGCATTTTGATTAATATCTTATTTGGTTCGATCAAAGATATTTATTCACACCGAGAATAAGGTATTCATGAGAGATGGTCTGACTCAAAAAACTTTCAAGATTCGAATTTAAGATGTCAAAGCTTACAACTTGTTCGTATTACCACTTAAATTTACGG
This sequence comes from Ilex aquifolium, assembly GCA_951799425.1. Taxonomy (NCBI): domain Eukaryota; kingdom Viridiplantae; phylum Streptophyta; class Magnoliopsida; order Aquifoliales; family Aquifoliaceae; genus Ilex; species Ilex aquifolium. Next base: position 20,655,842 of record OX637410.1, read on the forward strand.
GAGTGACTTTTTGTCTTCTTTTTTTTGGTCAGACCATCCGGTATCCGAAAATCACTTTGGGCTCCGACTAATCCGGATTCGAGCCGGGTAACGTCTAAATCCCACTTCTAAAAATCTTTAAGGGTCATCCTTAAATGGGTCTCCACGTGTAATTAATGCTTCTTACATGTTAGGCCCAGATGGAGAAAATATAATTATTCATTCTTTTTCCATATAAAAGCATTTCCAAGAAAGTTTTGTATGAAAAATGATAACAGGAGAAAGAATATATTATAAATTATTTATACATAATGTTATTGTGATGTTTTAAATATAGAGTATCACTGTAACAATAATGTATTGTACATACTCGGAATATCTTTTGTTGGAACATGTTTTTACCTTTGAATAGTTAAATTTTAACTATTTTGGAGTTTTAGCATTTCCCTTAAAGATGTTCTAAATAAATAACTATTCAAGTAAAATTCGTTTTGTTCACTTGATGTTTTATTATTTGTTTGCATTCAATATTTACTCTTGGACATGGTCATTCTTGAGCATTGGGCTTGGACTCTTAGCCCTCGATTTTCTTCATATCATCTTCATTGATTTCTATGTTTTAGAGTATTTAATGGGGTACATTGAAAAAGTTACTGAAGGGGACGGTGTAATTAAAATATTTATTTATTTAATATTACAAGAAGTTAAGTTTTTAATTTATAAAAATATAATAATGGCCAAGATTGATCAAAATTTTATCTCTTTTGATCTAATAGTATAAAATTAATATCAATTTCTTTGTACGATACTCAATATCAGACAACATAGTCAATATACTCTCATATGTCAAATAATCTCATCAATCTGCACATACATTTCTCTTCATTTTAATTTTAAATTGCATGATTAAAAAATTAAATTATTATTTAAAATAAAAATATTACAAAATTAATTTAAATTTTGATATTGTATAGTATATTCAGATACAAAATTATTACTGTACTTTAATAAAAAAAAAAAAATGCCATGCTATAAATTATAAAAACCAAAGGCCACATGATTGTATCAATAATTGGTGTAACTCCAATGTTTGCTGTCAGTTACTCCTCTGGTAAGGGGATGAGTTGTAACATCATCCCCCAACTACTTTCTTCCATTCAAAAATGACTGCAGCCCAGAAAAGCTTTTGTAAGGCCTTCCATTTTAGGAAATATATACAAGGAAAAAGACATTCATCCAGTTGTTGCTGCTTTTAACTTTAGCGCTGGTAGTTAAATCGAGTTACTCGGATTCATCTCGAATTTAATTTGAATTTAATCTGAATAAATGAATTGAATTCAAATAATTTTTTAGATTCATTTAAAAAATGAGTTTAAGAAAATTTGGCTCGAACTCGTAAAATTCGATTAATTTATATGTAAAATAGTTGAACTACTCGTGTTTGGTTCGTTTTAGACTCAACTTAGACTCTATTTATTTTTTAAACGAGTCGAACTTGATTAATTTTTTACGCTCATTTAAAAAAACAAGCTCGAAAGCTCGAACTTGTAAAACTGAATTCGATTATCAGTCCTATTTAACTCACAACTGATGGGTCAAGCCCAAATAGCCTAATTTATGTAAAAATGCCCAACCTCGATTGAAGAGTCCAACCATGCAAAGACCCACCAAGTCCAAGTTCAAGTCCAATCCAGCTGGGGCCCTCCTCTGAAGGAATTGGAGTACGAGGGAGAGAAATGCGGCGCAACCCTACCAAATTTGTAATTACCAAAACAAGTAGGAAATCCCTCCCTCACGTCACCGCCTCACCTCTAAACCCTAACTCTATAAATGTAAGCCCTCTCATCATCTAGGGCGCGCCTCCCAAAAAAACCTCCTCTCCTACCTTGCACAACATTATTGTTTCTCTCTTCCTCAAAGCAATGTAGCTCTCCGGTGTAAACCCTCCGGTGACGATTATTCATTAATAAAGAACATCAAGGCCACCGCTGCCATTCAAAGTGGACGTAGGTCACGGCCGAACCACTATAAACCTCTGTGTTGATCCTTTATTTGCTATTTTGGTCATTGATTGTTTGTTTACTACACATTGATTATACATATTCACCTTCTTGACTGTTGAACTTGCACGGAAACCGATTTGTGCATCATCAACAACAACCATTAATCACATACTAATTAAATCGTTTATGTAGTTATAATGTACACAAACTATTTATGCTCTTGCTGGTAATAATGTTTTTTTTTTACCATACCCATCCACCTTGACAACTTATTTTTTAAAAGAAAACAGTTTTTAACTTAATTCTCATACCCAAACAATTTTGAAAAATGTCAATTCAACTGACGTCTTCAATCTAAAAACGTAAATTCAATTGATTTGTTTATGTAACCCAAAATGTTTAGAACACATCAGTCCAATTGGCGCGATGAAATGGAGATTGAAAAGTGATATTTCAAAAGTTTTCTCTTGGTTATTTATCTTAAGGTTGAGTATTGTAGAAAAATGTTCAAATTGACATGATCAAATTAAAAACGTTTATTAGATTATTGTGTTCTAAAAATTGCATTATCTGGAGAAGTTAATGGACAATGTCTTTAGCTTAAAAATGTCTAGGGTTGGAAAATAAACTTAAAACTACTTTTTTTTTTGGAAATAATTTTTCAAATTACTGGGGTATGATAAAATTTCCTAGTAATAAGACAAACAATACGTTAAACATTAGAATCAACTCTAAACATTATTATCGACCCTAAGCGGCTCTATTTTATCTTAATCTCGTCAAATTAAATTGTAACATATTTTTAATACAGTATTACAAAGTTACTCTTTAATATCACCGTCTTACCCGTTATTAGAAAATAAATATTGCTTCAGCCATTGTATGATAATTCCTTGTGGGTCGTACAAAAAATAATTGTAGAACGATGGTACAGTCCAATAGGAGTTTTCAGTTTTTTATTTTTAGAAGAACCATTTTCTCTCTCTTCTCCTTCCTAAGGTATGGAAGATTTTCCTTTCCTTTGTCCCTGTGAGCTTCTAAGTTTAGAGCCACCCTTGGGGTATTGCCACGTGGCTCAAGGGCACTGCAGCATGGGTCCCGTGCAAACTTGTCATGTTCCCATGGGCCTTTGTTTTTTTTGTTTTAACGATCAAGATGATCGAGTCAATTTACACGTATTTTAATTATTCTTCTTCTCAATTCAAATAAAAGCAAACCATTCACACGGATAATAGAGTATTTATGAAGAATAAATCTCTCATGACTTGACTCCAAAGGAGTTGCCAAATTTTAAATTCATGACCACTGCATTTACAACTCGTCTATGTTACCATTTGAGCCACTCTTCGATGTTGCATGTACGTTTGTTTGAATCCCATATCGAGTGTTTTGGGAAATTTAGGCGCATCACTAAGTTTGACTCAAATTTTTAATAAAATTTAAATTAATATTTAAATAAAAAATTGAATCTGATATAAAAGGCTTCAATTGACAAATTATATTTAAATTAGGGTGAAATATGACCATCGAATCCTTAAAGAAAAATAAAATCTGATCATCGATAATTTGAGTAAAAATTTGAATTTCTTTTGATTTGAGTAAAAATTTGAGTCTCCCTTCATTTAGTAAGAGTATGAATATAAAATTTGAGAAGGTTTTCAAAGTTTTTTTTTTCTTACCCAAATTTAAATTTAAGTTTAAAAAATTGGTAAATGCCGAAGGTACTCTAAGTCACAGAGTAGAGAAACCAAACGCCACTAATAAGACACTGATTTGAGGTGCCGTTTGGTAACCGTTTATTTACGTTTTTTTTTGTTTTTGTTTTCATTTTTTGCAAAAAAAAAAAACAATAACGTGTTTGTGATACATTTTCATTTTTTTTTAAGCCACATTGTTTTAAAAACAGAGTCAAAATTTGTAAACATCAAAAATGATGTTTTTGAAAACATCAAAACTAAAAACACGCGCAATTTCTCATTAATAATTAATGAGATTCAGCCTTCGAATCTCATTAGCAACAAAATGAGATTTTTTTTGGGCCACCTATAAAAGGCCCTTCTTTCTTTCTTTTTCTATTCTCTTCGTCTCTTTCCCTCATCTGCTTCTCTCTCTCTCTCGCTTGGTCTCTCTCTCTCTCGTCTGTTCTCTCTCCTGAATCCAGTGACGAAGACGAAGATGAAGAGGCCGACGACGAAATGTAACACGAAGAAGAAATCGAAGACGAAATCAAAGATCGTCTCTCTAGCTCGTTTTCCCATTTTTTCTAAACTTTATACCATATATATGCATATATAGATATAGATCTGCATATATGATGTTATATATACATAGATCTACATGTGTGTGTGTTTATTTGTGTTTGTGTATGTGTAAATGTGTGCTGTATATATAGATATGTGTGTGTGTGTGCGCTGTATATATAGATCTGTGTGTGTATGTGTGAAGTCTGTGTTATTGGTGGGTGGTGGATTGCAGGGGGTTTGGGGGTGGGTTTTCGGTGGGGTTTGGATGGTTGCTGGTGGGGGTGGATTTCGGGTTGATGGGTGGTGAATTGCAGGGAGCTTGGGGTGGGTTTCGGCGGGGTTTGGGGTGGGTTTCGGTGGTTATTGATGGGGGTGGGTTTTCGGGGCGGTGGGCGGTGGATTACAGGGGTCACTGGTGGTGAGTTTAGGTGGTGTTAGGTGGTAAATTTTGGATAAAATACCAAACATATTTTTTATTTTTGTTTTCATAATTTTTTAAATATAAATAACTACCAAACATGTTTTATATTTTTTAATTTTCAACACAGAAAAACAAAAACTAGTTTTATTTTTTTTATACAAAAAATACATAAAAACAAAAACGTTACCAAACGCACCCTGAGTTAACCACGTTAGATATTATGGTGCAAATAGCATCTCAGAAAGATGATTGCCAGTGTCCACAGTGTAGGCCTAGTGTACTGCAAAGAGCATATTGTTCTGCAGGAGACATAGCATAGCATCTAATGAGTAATCATAGTGTTGTGGTATCTCAAAATTCCCTTTGGTGTAGAACTCAATAGATATGTGTCTAAATGCACCTTTGGGGGATCTATGCCCACAAGTACATGAAAAATGTTGTGGGAATAAATTTTTTTAGTGTTTTCCTTGTAAGGAACCATATGTCCATTCAAAAAAAATAAATATTCTTTTTTAAGTTCTTTAGGGTAGCTAGCTAGGATAGTAAGCATTTGATGATTAAAACCTCGTGGTCCCATATTTGGGTCTTGCAAGTTACACCGTAATTAACATAATGGGACGTGAGTCACAGGTGATCTCATGCATACCTAGTTTACGTCGCAATCAAAAATTAAGAAAAAAGATATAACGTCGATCGTCAAAAAAACCACAATTGCTAGATATCCTAAAGGAAAAAATCCACTTGAAGCAAATATGGTACCCTCTTCAATGCCTTTTTCCCCTCTTGAAACCTCACCTAATTTTGCAGAGCTAAACTTTAAGTCCAAATGAGTTAGCATATGATCTAATTGTATTGTCGGAACCTTTATTGTTTAGATTTAATAAAAGGGAAAACTTTTTTTGTAACCATTGATCTTGAAAATAATACAATATAGAAACTTCACTGTGTCATGTTTTGAGTGACGAAAAATATAAGTAATTTTTCGGTACCAGAGTTGAATCGATAGCTTAGACCAGACTCAAATAACCAGCTCCATCCATTTATCCATGTGAAAGTAATCACAAGAAAAGGTGCAAAACTGAACACTACAAGTGGTTGTTATCTCAATCTAAGAGAAAGAGCAAGCCCTATTAATGATGGTTTCAGTCTTTTTGTGTTTTGGATTGTAGCCATTTTAGGTGAAACAGCTTATGGGCAAGCTCAGTTTCTGCAGCTGTGGATGCCCTGCAACACTTATTAGAACTTGACTTTTCCAGTACCAGCAGTGGAATCAGATTCTCATAGTCACACATGGATTGTCCAGTGGAGACTATAAGTTATTCTGATAAGAATTTGGACTTGTTAAATAAATTGAACTCAATATTCAAGTCGAGTCCGAGCAATGTGTAGCCCAGCTTGATGCGCTTCAAGCTCTATTCGATTATAACACAACATACAAAAAAATTTCTCTGTGAGTAAAATACCAAGATACCACCCTTAACTTGATTGAGAAGGTGTATCGACTCCTTTGAAAGAGAATTTCTGTCTGCTATGCACGAGGTCGTGAATAAACACAAAAACGAAACAGAAAAATACAGAGCGCGCAAGATTACTTGCTTCAGCTCAAAAGGCAGTGTCGGATTCGATGTGCAAACCAAAACATAATGCAAGACACCATGTTACTGTTTAGCATTGAAGTTTATGCAAGTCTGCTTGTGCTGTATTAACGCCAACTTTGGGATGTTTTGCCCAATAATCAAGCAACATTACTCGCTACTAATCCAGCAAATCCAAAACAAAACCAACATTAATGCTTAACCAAGTCTGCTTGTGCTGTGCCAATCCTAACTTCATTTCTTCAACTTTCTGTCAGCCACCAACATTAAAGTTCTGTTGTGATAAGCTAAAACTCAATTATTTATCTGTGTCCAACAAGTAATGTACATTTTTGATATATTAATATAACTGTTTCTCATTCCTCCCTTCCAAAACTTCCTTTCATCGTCATCTTACTGTCTTCGTCCAACAATCTTGAAAATAACTACCGACATATATTTGTCTCTTCTATCACAGTATATGTTGCTTCCAAAAAACGCTAACTTTTATAATGGTCGTATCCAGATCAAAAGGTTCTCATCTATGGTGAGGTTTGGGAGAAGTAAATGAGAGGCAGCTTTTACCCCCCACTTTGGAAAGGCAAAATCTCATACTGCAATATGCAACCTATCGCCAGTAGTGGTTTTCTATTGCCTTTATGGTGGAAATAACTTCTAATTTTCATATAACAACCCAATTCAATTCGCAGTTTCGGTGAATTATATATCCACATTGAAGTGCAAACATGTTTGCTTGTGCTGTACTAAAAAAAACTGGAAAGATTTATCACATTAAATCAACAGTTTCTCATTGTCAACACTTCAACCACTACTCCATCATGACCTGATCAATCATTGTGAAACGCAACTCCAAAAAGGGGTTCATAGAGTTACCATCACAAAGGAAATCATAACTGAATTTTTGCTGACCATAAAAGCTCTTTACACCAAAAATGATTAATATGTTTTATATATCCCAATTTGCAGTACTGATAACATTTTGTATCCCAATTTGCATTGATGTGAACATTTCTAGTTCACATCATACAATTGTCCCAAATTGCACTGGTTGATATATACAAGTCAATAACAATCGATCAAACATAGTTTGTCAATGAAATTAAATCATATGTTATGCAATAGCCATATGGCTAGCAAGTTGACATCAAAATAAAAAATCAGATATATTAGCCAAGTTGTTGATTGACAATCCAATTGTTCTGTGTAATTGCAAGAAAATCCCATGAGCAGGAAGCCAAACTACTACAGCATTTCCTTCACTCAACTGACCAAATCAGATTTGCATCAGAAGGAGAAAAGATTTTTGAAGAAAATGGATAACAAGAGCTCTACATTAGGATTAAGGCTACATCTGAAGGACAAAAGTTACTACTAGGATTAGTAAGCCATGCATTAAGTCAAAGCATAACTAAGTTTTGCATTCAACATGCTACAAAAACAAAATCAGATTGCCCATTGCATACCTATGAGCCCATTGGTGTTTAGTTGTTAAAGGCTAAGGCTTGGATTTCTACCTAGTACTCATCACCTTCATCATCTTCATCTTCAACTCCTTCTGCCCCGACTTCTTCATAATCCTTCTCCAAAGCCGCCAGATCTTCACGAGCTTCTGAGAACTCCCCTTCTTCCATTCCCTCACCAACATACCAGTGCACAAATGCACGTTTTGCATACATGAGATCAAACTTGTGATCAATCCTTGAGAACACTTCTGCAACACTTGTGGAGTTGGAAATCATGCAAACAGCCCTCTGGACCTTGGCCAAGTCCCCACCAGGAACGACTGTTGGCGGTTGATAGTTGATTCCACACTTGAATCCAGTTGGGCACCAATCCACAAACTGAATAGTCCTCTTTGTTTTGATTGTGGCCACTGCTGCATTCACATCCTTTGGCACCACATCGCCACGGTACATCAGACAGCAGGCCATGTATTTCCCATGTCGAGGGTCACATTTTGCCATCATTGAGGATGGCTCAAAAGCACTGTTGGTTATTTCTGCAACTGAAAGTTGCTCATGATATGCTTTTTCTGCAGATATCACAGGTGCATAGGAAGAGAGCATGAAATGGATACGTGGGTAAGGCACCAGGTTGGTCTGAAATTCAGTGACGTCCACATTGAGAGCACCATCGAAGCGAAGAGAGGCTGTTAAAGAGGAAATAACCTGCAAAAAAAGAGCAACTTCTTCAAATTAGAGGCCACACATCACAGAACTAGAAAATCATGGTTTATTCCATCTGGTTATTTGCTACTCTAGCCGAATTCAGGTAAGCCATTTTGAGAGGGACGTTGGTAGCCGTTGGATGAGTCTATTTGAGATCGTTGAATTGACTTATTGAAGTCTGTCTTGTTTTATATTATAGATATAGATAGATTCCATTAAAGCACTTCGAAGACATTTCAAATATTTCCTATAATTCACAACTTGAATGAGGTGTCCAGCACTGGAATGTAACAACGCTCAATTGTTATAATTAGGAGAAAAATGCAACCAAACTAGACTGGAGACCATTTAGGTTGGTAATATACTGTGAGACACAAATCATACATAGACATACATAGACCTCATTATGTGACTTTTGTCTCGGAAAAGAAGGAAAAAGGCCAACCTAAACCATTTTTCAAGTTTAACTGTTGGCATACCTGAGACACGAGTCTGTTGAGATTGGTATAACTAGGCCTTTCAATGTCTAGTGATCTCCTGCAAATGTCGTAGATGGCCTCGTTGTCAAGAAGTATTGAAACATCAGTGTGCTCAAGAAGAGAATGAGTGGACAAAACACTGTTGTAAGGTTCAACAACAGAGGTTGAGACCTGAGGAGAGGGATAAACAGTGAAGCCTAGCTTTGATTTTTTGCCATAGTCAACTGAAAGCCTTTCAAGCAGCAGAGAGCCAAGCCCAGAGCCAGTTCCACCACCTACAGCATGGAAAACCAAGAAACCCTGCAGGCCTGTGCAGTTGTCTGCAAGCTTCCTTATGCGGTCAAGGCACAAATCCACAATCTCTTTGCCAACTGTAAGCAAGCATTCAGACGTGTTATAATATGAAAATGGTTCATCATCAATTGAAGGCCTCCCCATATTTTCACTAAATGGCCTAATTATTAATAAAGGTACCAAAATATGACACGACACATTAACATGACACGAATACGACACAAAATAAGAGGATTTAAATGTTCATTAAGCCACCCCTTTAGTAACGAATAGACCCGACATGACACGATTAATAAACGAATCGGATATAATGAAGTCAATCAAAAGAAAGACATGACACGACTCATTTATATATCAATTATACATAGTTTATATACGATATGAATCCAATATGACACAATTCGTTAGACACGAATTAATAAACGAATTGAGTATGAATGGAGTAATTTTTGACACAAATCCACTAAAACTCGATACGAACCCGCTAAAATTCGATATGAACCCGCCACAATAGAACACTGAAATTAATGAGAGATCAAAGTATAAAGCATACAGTAGATTGTTTGGAGTTTCTTACTCGTATAATGCCCTCGAGCAAAATTGTTGGCCGCATCTTCCTTGCCGCTAATGAGTTGTTCGGGGTGAAACAACTGACGGTAAGTACCAGTCCGAACCTCGTCGATGACAGTGGGCTCGAGATCAAGGAAAACCGCTCGAGGGACATGTTTTCCGGCCCTGGTTTCACTGAAAAAGGTGTTGAAAGCATCGTCTCCTCCACCAACAGTCTTGTCTCCGGGCATTTGCCCATCAGGCTACGCACCACAACCACCATACATAAAGCAAACAAAATTAGTGACCAAATAATTCAAGAAAAAGGCAGCTTTAGCAAAATGGGTTCTTTGAGATTTGTACCTGAATGCCGTGTTCAAGGCAATAGAGCTCCCAACAGGAGTTTCCAACCTGAATGCCAGCTTGACCAATGTGGATTGAAATGCACTCCCTCATTTTTTGGCTTTGTGGGTTTGTGTAGAAACTGTTTGTGCGTTTAAGAGAGATTGAAAAATAATGATTTGAGAGTTGGGGAAGATTAGAAGTTGGGGTTAGAGGTTGAGAAAGGGAAGGGTTAGATATAGAAGAGAGTGGGACTGATTTGCGGCACAAGGGTCTAGGAGTGGCTAGCCGTTTGAAACTGGACTGTTTGGCAATGGGATTGAGTTTGAATTTTGAATTTTGAATTGCATATTTAGTGGGATAAAACTGGACTGACCGTTTATGACTCAACGGTAAATTTTAAATTGGGCGAATTTCATTTTGTATTCTAAAAAATTTCAAAATTTTTACTTTGTATCTTTTTAAAGATTAATAAATTTTTCATATTATATCATTAGGAGAATTACATTCAGATCCCTTGAGGTTTGTCACTTAATCACTCAGACTCCCTGACATTTGAAATATTATACATAGACCCCCTGAGGTTTGTACGCACGTAACACTTAGACCTCTGTTATAAATATATCTGTTAATAAATTACACTTAGAATCCCTTGAAATTTGTAGGTATATAATACTTAGACCCTTTAAGTTTAAAATATTATACTTAAACCAAAAATATTCTAATCAAAGATAGAATATCAAATATTTTAAATTTTACAATTAAAATTCATGTTCTATTGTATCATCTATTGAAATAAAATTAAAAATAAAAATTTTATTTTTTCTTAAAAAATCGTAATTAGTATATAATTATACTATCTATTAGAATAAAGTTAAAAAATCAAACAAAGGGTCTACGTCATTCATAATAGAACATAAATTTTACATCTAAAATTCATGTTCTATTATGTCATTTATTGAAATAATATCAAAAATAAAAATCTAGTTTTAAAAAAAAAAAATCATAGTTAGTATATAATTATACTATCTATTAAAATAAAACTAAAAAAATTAAATAAGGGGTCAAACTGTAATAGACACAATATATTTTAGCTTTAATTGGGGTAGTTTGGTATTTTAATTTGGTCGTTTAAACAACCAAATTAAATTTCAATAGACAATATAATTACATACTAATAACGATTTTTTAAGAAAAAAATGAATTTTTATTTTTGATTTTATTTCAATAAAAGATTCAATAGAACATGAATTTTAATTGTAAACTTTAAAATATTTGATATTGTATCTTTGATTAAAATATTTTTGGTTTAAGTATAATATTTTAAACTTAAGGAGTCTTAGTAATATATATTTACAAACTTTAGTGGCTTTGGTGCAATTTATTAACGAATATGTTTACAGTCTATTGTTACGCATGTACAAACTTTACGGAGTTTGTGTGTAATATTTCAAATGTCAGGGGATCTGAGTGATTAAGTGACAAACCTCAGAGGGTGTGGGTGTAATTCTCCCTATATCATTCACAAAAGTATTATAATGTTATCTTTTCGTTAATTTTTCTGTCAGTGTCAATGAGTTAAATTTTGAAGGAAAAACTAACATAAATTAACAGAAGAGTTATATTGTAATACTTTTGATACATTAAATGTATAATATGAGAAATTTAATCTTTGAGGCGTTGGCTCAGTGTCAGTTGGCTCGGTAATTGGTGGCTCCATTGGTCTGGTTTCAACAGGAGCTTGGCTGGTCGGCTCATGCTCAAGTGTAATTCTAGAACCCGAATCCTCTCCAAGGGTAGGGTTCAACACCAAATCAGTGAAGTTGGTCGGGACTCTTCCTCTTTCCATTTCTCTTTTCTTGGATTTCCTCGGCAGTGTTGAAGTAGTAAGCTCTTTGGTCCCAGCTGTAGAACTCTTCCTCTTTCCATCTCTCTCTTCTGCATTCAGCAAGAGGTGCTTCAGTTGTAGGAGGAACGCGATGAAAGAATAGTAGGTAGGCTCATAACTGAGCATATGTGAGCAACTTGGCACTACATCTCTTAAGCACTAAACGACTAGACCTTTTGTTAAGTCTTGAAAGTTCACCCTTGGCTCAGAGATTTTTCTTCTGACTATTTCCCCTGCAAAAGGTTCAAAGTTGCTTAAAGGTCACTTGGGACACCCTCCTCATAAGACAATTATAGTTAGGCTCCTTGCCCTCTCTACGTTCCCAATTGCCCAAGAAAAATAAGACATCATCTTCAAGACCCTTAATCAAGTCGGGAAAATGGGTGACTTGTTCGAGTCGGAAAGATGGGTGACCAAACAGTGATTTGTTTTTTCACTCAAAAGTAATAGTTCTTCTTCTCGGAAGTAGGATATCTCAAAGACCGAGGTTTGTCTTTAATAGATTGTTCAAAGTTGTTACTCCTATTACTATCCTAAGAAATTGAGGAATGTTTTATATCCTAAATTTGTATCTCAAATGTGCATCTCAAATGAATGAGAATCATTGGATGACTAGGTCCCACCAACTTTTTTAATTGGGACCCATTGATCCAACCATCATTATTAATTTGAGATGCACATTTGGGATACAAATTTGTAATATATAGCATTGCTCTAAGAAATTAGGGAACCATTGAAGGGGGGCAAAGCTTTAATGCGTGTAAAACCCTAAAAAGCAACGAGTGAAAAGGAAATCTAACTCAACTCTCAAAAGTGGCTCGAGTAAGAATGGAGATATATTCCTTAGACCCTATCAAATGTTCACCCTCTTTTGGAACCTTGATATCGTAGATGACTATGTCATCATTCACGTCATTAGGGATGAAATATTTAACTCTAAAAGCACCTATTTTTCCTTTTGTGAGTGGGGCCATAGAAGGGAAGGTGAAAAATAGAGAAAATATGGAGAGAGTGAAAGAGCACTTACAGAAATTCTAAAGGTGCAGAAGCATGAATGTCTCAACAATAGCCAAAAAAAAAATGAAGAAAAATACCCTTTAAATAAAGGGAAAAGGGCGCCACGAAACGATGCCTAAAGTATTGCAAGAGGTGTCATTTAATGCAAATGACCGTTTCTCTCATTGCCAATACACAAAAAGTGCTTTTTCATAAGAAATAATGTAGAGCATCAAATAAAAGGAATGATAAGGAATGTCGTCCAGCGTCGCCACGTGACTTAACGTGTTCTAGGAGTAAATGAAAGGGTACAAAATCTCTGATCGTGATTTGATAATTAGATGTGAACTCGTGTCAATTAGCACGTGCTGAAAAGAGTTATTTGAAATAACTCTACTATGATTGAGTAGATAAAAACTCGATCAAGTAAATTCAAGTTAAGTCAAGTAGATTGACAAAAGATTTTACCATAACAGAAATTAACTGGAAGTGTTTTGCTAGGTGGAAAAACATTCTCAAGCAGAGAGGTGTGTGTTAAACAAAGCCTAATGAAGTATGCTCAAAAAGAGATACTATAAGATAAAAATTTGAATAAAGAGTTTAACTCTATCCTCTAGTGATATCGCCCTATCCAAACAAAATTGATAGCTAGGCTCTCCCTAGAAACCTGAATATGTAAAAAATATAAGACATTAGTATTGATAAGGTACACATTTTAAACACGTGACCTACAAAAATTGATCATTAAGGTTGAAAGTCAAATAGGACTACAAACCAAATTGATGAGAATTTGGTTAGGTTTAGGATGTGCCCCCTTACTCCAGTCAGGATTCTAAGTCTGACTAGGTCAAGACACAATCAAATAAATACCATATGAGCTTAAGGTACGAACTTCTTTCCTTGCAATCTGTGTGCATAATTTTGGACCTTTATTAACTTAAATATCAAAATGCCTTCAATCGACCAACCCCGAGTCCCTAGCAGTTTGTTTGTCTTATAGGAGGATGTGCATTTTGTTCGTTTCTCTCACAAATTAAACACACAAAATCAATATCATCATTATCAATATCAGGTGCAAGATTTTTTTCTTGTACATTAAATATTATAATTATAGTAATATTTTAACCACGATGAAAATAATAATAATAAAAAAAAAAAAAAAACATGCAGGGATCCATCAAATTGAAGGCAAAGGAAGGATTTGGTACTAAGTTAAAAATCTAGGGGCATACAAGGAGTTGCCTTTGGTAGAAGGTTGGCCTTGCAGCTAATTTGGATTTTAGACTATAGGATGGCTTGGGCTGAGCATGGTAATTGGACTTGTGTGGGTTAGTTTTGTTGGGGCTACATGTGTGACTCCATCATTAAAGGTTAGCCCAAATTCTGTCACATAGTAATGGGTTTACCAAAAAATAAACCCGGCCCATAAAACTTGATTAAACATGGCCCAGAAAGTCTTGAATGAACATGACCCAGCCCAAATGAGATCTACAAAACCTTCCACGCCCAGAAATTACAAAACCTCTAATCTGATGCAACATGTGCAATTTGGAACAATCGATCTTTTGTGGTATAAATTGAAATTTTTTTAATCTTTCGGGGGACAAAGTGCTATTTTCCCTTATTTTTTTCTAACTATCTTAGAAGACATAAACATAAACAAGAAAAGATTATGGGCTTTTTTTGTACTACAAATATAGGGCCATAGGAGTAATCCTCGGCCAGATACTTTGTTCTAATTTCTCTCAATGGTAAGTCCGTACATCAATCAGAGAAATTTAAGTCGATTCTATTATATCTATGTACGTTCTCTATCACTATACAATGGGTGATCTGGCATTTAAGAAAAATTAAGCGTAAGGTGGGTTGGAAGGTGATGGGCCAAGCCCAACGTCCAACTCATGTTATAAGACCAGTCTGAATTAATAACTCAATTCTAAGAGATCCATCAAATCCAGCCCAAAGTGATCTATGTCCGGTCAAGCTCATCAGGTTCGAGGAGCTACATCAGCAAGGGAGCATGAAGGGTCATCCAAAAGCCTCATCCACGCCGCCTTGGAAAGAGTCAACCCCCACATCATCCTTTGACCGAATCCTATGGAGAGCACCGTAAATACCTCATCAGTTGAGAAAAGGGCGTCAACTCCACTAGATTAGTCACTTAGTTACTAATAACTCGCCCAAATCTGTTATGAGACGATTATAAATTGTAAGCCCCGCTAACACTTGGGGGCAGATCACATTGAGTCGAGCACATCTCTCTTATCTCTCTCAGCTTGTAACTCTCTGCTCTACCTACACACTTGAAGTAATAAAATACCAGGTGACCCTAACCCTTCAAAGTGGATGTAGGTCGCATTGACCGAACCACTATAAATTCTTGTTTTGCCTGTATTTCTATCTCTCTCTACTTTACTACTGCATTTATTAATGTTTACTTGACAGGTGGTGTGCAAATCAATTTGTGCATCGTTAGAAGGAACCCCAATACTCCAAACAAATTTCACCTCCATTTGCTTTGCAACTGTACATTAAAAAGCACCAAAAGAGCTTTTTCTTTGTAGAGGTTTCACACCACATTAGTCATTCCATTCCTTTCGGATAACCTAAAAGAAAAGGTGCAAGAAAGACGTGATTAGAATAGTACTCGAATTCATTTATGATCCCGAATTTTTAGATAAATCACACTTCTGCTCGAGTCGAGGTTAGTTTTTTTTTTCCCTTGTGATGTAGCATGCATTACTATATCATTTTTTTCATAATCAAGAGATGAATATAATGAAAGTTTCCCCAAACGAGGTATTAACAATTTGTATTAATTAAACTCTGGGAACTCTTAATGTGAGATTCAGCAGAACCAGTCTGATTGAAGTGTCAGGCTTAAAATCATTTACTGCAGTATCGAAAATGCAACTTGCATTACATTTTCAATCACAACTAGCAACTTTTATATGTAAAGACTTTAATCTCACCCACCCAGTCAGATGACATATATGGTTGTTAATATAATTATTGTACTACTTTTGAACACAACACTTGCACAACCCCTTAAAAGGGGAAGTTCAAGTGAAGATAATTATTGTACTACTAGAGCCCAACCGAACATAGGGCAAGGGGATAGTCTTAGTCCGTACCGTTTCAAAAATATTCGTCTATTTTCAGTCCATTTTTATTAGCAGAGAAAACTTTAATCCCCATTCCTGCCCGTAGATAAATTTTGATCCTCATCCCTATTCCCGTGTTTGTCACTGTCCATAACAATTAATTTTTATAATTTAAGAAAAAAATTGAAAAAAAAAAACATAAAACCTCACAAATGGTTATGCAAGAAGGATGAAACTTCATTATATAACAAATGATTCAAAAAAATAAGAAAAAGTAAAATATTTTTTTTTTTTAGTAAAAAGAAGAGTGTGTGGGTAGGTGTGGTTTGAGATATTATATATATGTATTAATAAATGGGTGAGTGAGTGGGTGGAGTTTGTTTCTTTGTGATATATATATATATATATATATATATGTATCACGGGTTTTGTGGGGTGGGACGGATATGAGTTTCAGTTCATCTCTGCCTCTATCACCGCATGTGTTTATATGGATATTTTCATATACATTCACCGTCTAATACGTATTGTCCAAACATGACAGGTTTGGACGAATACCCATTTTTTTTCGGTCCAATGCCATTTCTAAACAAAGGTAATCCTTTCAATAGATCAAATTCAGACCAAATTTTAGATCAATTTATGCGACTCTCAACTAAGCAAAATGACAGTTGAAATTGACTTGTTGCCTCTAGGCTTAATCTGACTGTTGCAACCAGTGCTCTTCTGCCTGCGAATGAGCCAACCCAACGAACAAGGAAAGGATGGACAAAACCTAAACATAGAAGTCGTCATCGTAAAATCGATGCATGCTTAGTGTACCCACTACCTTTCTATTAATTCATAGTAATGTTATTTGGATTTAGAAATTTAACTTAATTTGTTGACATAATGATGTGATTTCATAAGAATCATTGAATCAACATCAAGTTTCAATGTTTGATGGAGCTTACAGTCAATTCAAATATCACAATAAATTAAGTTAATAAATTATGTCTGTAAATTAGGTCTTAAGAACATTGATCATTAACTCGTACGCTTTGCTTTCTCTTTCATCCACACCGAAAAAATCAATGGCCAATGGGTGGAGCGAAGCGACTACACGTTCGTCGTGCAGAATTAAATACTGCATGAAAAAATGATCACTCGTTTACAGTAATCAAATAGATAGCACAGACCATATTCTCAGAAGATCACGATGTAATCTTTCTTGGAGTCTCAAAAACTCTTCTTCTAAGCTCTTTCTGAATGATCAGCTAGCCCACTGGATTTGAAAGAAGGTAAACAAATAAGGGTTCCTCGTGACTTCTAGTACAGTCCTCGCTGTTCATTGGATCAAGGTCATGTGCCCCGACATCCATGCTGAGTTGCTGACCAATACCAACTGGATTCAAATCGCCAGGAGAGAGAGAGAGAGACTTCATTATTATAAGTTTATAACATCTGGTCTTTGATTAAGTGTTCTGTTTTTTTTTTTTTTTTAAATCGGAAGGGATAGTTCAAGTAATAATATAGGCAAGTTGTAAATTCAGACGTTCTGAGTTTGAAACTTCACAACCCTTTAGAACTTGTCTCTCAAATTCCTCATGAATACTCCAGTCCCGACGTACATGACCTGTTTTTTACCAGACCGAAGAAGGGATTAGTCGAAGTGTGCGTAAACTGACCCAAACACCTCTAATCATTGAACAAAAATCCTTTTTCTTATCAATAATTAATCAGAAAACATATGATTTCATGTGTCAATATGCGTATGTAATAGATTACTTTTAATTAAATGCAGTTGATGAAGCCTGCCCGTGCATGCAATGAGGTATATTTTAAGGGTAATCATGTTAAAAACTACTCGTCATTGAAATTTGTTAAGAATTGTGAGTGGTTCATATTTCACTAAGTCTAAAAGACAATGGACCAGTGGACTATTAGGAGTATCTATTGTCGCTTGTCGGGATCAAATACTAGGTCAAGGGTGCGGGGGCGTAGCCGCTGCGTTACATCATGTGTACATCAAGAATTTCCAGTATATATCTGGTATAAGAGCTTTGCCGGGATTTGGTGTATAAGATTTACTGGAAATATCTTCCTAGTTGGACGAGGAGTAAGGTTATTAACTGGTATCTATAAATAAGTGAACAACCACTCCTAAACCAAAACTCTTTTTCCTATCCAAAATGGATAGATTTCATAGGATATTTATGAACTCCTACAATGTAACTCAGGGCATTACAATAATACCCCACTGTCTTCTCTTTTTTGTTAGAAGATGTTCGGACTTGTGTCGATTACATCCTTGAGCTTGACAGCTGGTTACCGTGGCTTGAGCATATCCCATTGTCTTTACTACACAATGTAACTATAAAAAATATAAAGACTCAATTCCCGGAGAATTAACATATTACTAATACTTTTGTCTTCCACTATTTACTTATTGATTGCTCACAGACAAATGAACTAAACGCAAAAATATAATTTCCAAATAAAATAATAAAAAAAAGTTTATTTCTCAACACTTTGGCCCATCTATGATTTTTATACAAATTCAATTATTCTTTTTCTTTTTCTTTTTTGGGAGTATGGTGCCCGGAAAGAAAATGGAGAGGAAGAATTTATAGTCTCCACGTAGCAATGAAATTGTCTGTCAGGCTTCTTCACAGTTGGAAAAGACACATTCCTCAGAATTTACTCCAAAAAATAATAGATTTTGAAAAAGAGAGAAGTACTCATGAAAATTTATAGATGCCATATTTTAAACTATTTACTTGTTACTCTAAATTTTATTTAAAAGATGATTTAAAACTTTAAAAAAAAACATTCGTAATTAAATATGCAAATTATCAATCATTTGAGGGCAAATGGTAATAGAAACGAGCTGTAAATTTCAAGGATTGTTTAAGTGGTAATATAACGAACTAAAAACCCTGACGTCCTAAAACTCGTTTCTTAGCCTATAAAAATTGTAAACTTCAATTTCATACCTCTGTCAATAACCAAAAATTCAAATCCTTTACCAGTAGAACACATCATGACCACGTGAATATGAAAACAATGTTAACTGTAAAGAATCACTTTATAATACAATTGACCTTCAAAATCTCGTAAAGTCATTACATGTTAAATCAACCTTATAGAAATGAATATGATTATCACATGCTAACTTAGTTGTCATACATTTTTGTGTACTAATAAATATGAAATAAAAGATTCCAATATCAAGAGTGCCTAAAAACATTAGCAGGTGGCCAAGTCAAGAAGACAATAAACATTGAATTGGGTTATGTACTAATTTGATTAGTGCATAGGATTCCTAATTTAGTATTCTTAAAGAGAGAGATTAATATAATGGCAGATCCAATGATAATCAGCAAAAACATATCCACAACGACCAACACTACAAAGCTTCTCAAATTAGGAGAAAGAAATACCTTGATGGGTATTTCTTTCTCTAAAAATTAATGAAAAAGGGAAAGTTTTTTTTATCCTTTAAATGGGTTTCTTCACTTGTTCCTTCCTCTACATGAATTTATATTTTCTATCAAATCCAGGAAAAACTATCTAACATCGTGACAACTTATGTGCATGGCTGCAGTGTTGGGTTTTCTTTGTGGAGTCTAATTTTTGTGTTGATCTGGATGATGATCCGACCCGAAATAATATTGCGTCATTCTTAATGGAAAATTTAATGAGGCTTGATCCATGGAGCGGAGGATTGGGCCGATAGGCCCAAGCCGTAGCGCTCATGGACAAGCCTCGTGGGGGTCCGGGGGCAACGCCTATGGGAAAAATTTTCTATTGGGCTTGCGCCTGTGCGCAGGACATATAAATACTCCTCCTTGGTGATTAGGGTTTTTTAGTGCATTGTATAGCCGCCTCTGTAATTCTCTCTCTCAATAGTAAAATCCCTACAGTTTCGTGGATGTAGGCAAATTGCCGAACCACGTAAAATCTGTGTGTCTTGCTCTTTCTTGTTTCCTATTGCTTTATGTTCTTGGTTTGTTTTTCGATCGTATGTGTTTGTCTGTGGGTTTAAAGCGATTCAAATCCTAACATGCAGTACTAAATTTTTAGGGTAAATGTATGTTCACAATATACATGTATTCCCTTGTGTGTGTTCATAATAAAAAAAAGCGTATGCTCCTCAATGAAAGCCCAAAAGCTTTTTTTCTCCAATGAAATGGAAACTTTGTCATGGTTATGAAATTCGTTGTTCATCCCGTTTGATCAAATAACAAATTGTTACTATTAATGTAAGGAGAGAATGGAGTTTCGGTGTCCACTCTTAAAATGTTTATAACTAGGGGTAACTCGTATCTGAAGGTACGGTGTAATGTGAATAGTTTTAAGAGAAATGTTGATGGCCGTTTAATAAATCCATTTGAAACAGTCAAATGAATTTATTGAAGTATGTCATGTTTTATATTATAGATACCGTTGTTTTATTATTTCTTAGAGTAATGCTATAGGGACCTTATTTGGAGACCTAATATGAGGACCTAATGATGTGGCTTCAATCCAACCATTGGATTAGTTGTGAGTTCCAATGTTAGATGGAGCCCACAACCAATCCAATGGTTGTATATCATTAGGTCCCTAGATTAGATCCCCAAATTAGATTCAAATAGCGTTTCCCTATTTCTTAACCATCTATGACTCTCTTTAGCAGCACTTACCCATACTAAAGCGCCAATACAACCACTGTGATTTCCTCTCTCTTATAATCTATTTTCATTTTTATATATGTCCTTCCCTCTTTCTTTTCCTATCTCATTCCAGGCAATAATGCACAGGGTCGGCTGTGTACCGAAACCTCCAGTTATCAACGTATGATTCTGAGAACGTGCAATGAAAGAACGCATGTTACGAGTGAGTCTGTAGAAGACTTGACATCTCGCAAACATCCAAGCGACGCAGAAAAACAAATAGTTAGTGTGGCCTTTGAAATTCAAAAGACTACAGTTACATGATAAGAGTTATCCATAGGAAAAACTAAGGTACTATAACTGTTGATGGAATGTGGCTATAAAAAAGGACATCAATGACAAAAAGTGAACACAATCAAACTCAATAAAGATCATTAAGAATAGTTTTTAGGTTAATTTAGAATAAGATTTAGCGTTGTAACTGAGACTATTTCTTCACTCTTCTATAACCAAAGTCTCTTTTCGGATTAATAAGAACATTTTTTTTTTATAGTCTTTGTTGAATCATCTTTATTTTGAGTCTGTCGATTAATTTCATCTAAAGACGTCCTGAAACAAGACAAATGAACCCTATTTCAAATATCGCTTGAAGACTCCGTGGAAAGAGAAGTACACTTTAATCACAGGAGATTTGGCATCAACAAATAGTGATTTTTATTTTTATTTTACAGGGTTTCCAAATTTACACCGACTATTTCTTCGAGCTCAGTAGTTGCCACCGTAACTTGAGCTTGGATAGAGCATGTCCCTGAAGAACAAAAGTGGCTGACCCGTAAGGAGTGTGAAAAGAGATTAAACTTAAGATCTTTGAGTTATCAAAGATCAACCTCAACCACCAAACTACTCTTAAAGATTAACAAATAGTGATTCATCGACCACTATTTCATTTAAAAACTACATGTTTTTTGGTTTAGGGGGCAAAAAAAAAAAAAGATGAGGGTCCATAAGGAGGCAAGATTTATCATTACATGTAGGGGTAACAGTTGAACGAGTTCGAGCCGAGCGTAAAAAACTTGTTTTCTTAATTGAGTCTGAAAAATTATTCAAGATTGGCTCGTTTAAAAAACGAGCCGAGCCAAATATTTACACATAAACGAGTTGAGCCAAATACGTCGAGCTAGTTTTCCAAACAAGTCTAAAAATTATTCAAGTTCGACTCGTTTTCTAAATGAGTCAAACCTGAATCCAACTCGAATAACTCCTTTTAATTAATAGTCCTAATTGCATGTCATACTTGTCCACTTGAGTGTGCTTGAGTTGCTTTGATGTGTGGATTGTTTGTGTGTTATATGTGCATGTCTTAGTCTAAAAAAAAAAGTATAACTAGAAAATATGAGTTGACTGAGGCCAAGGACAAATCACTCGTCAATAGAAATCGGATCTGAGGCCAAAGGATGAGGTGAGTGGATTTATTTCCGCAATAACCGCTTGAAGGTGACATCATTACAACAGTAAAAAACACATGAAAAACAATAGAGATTAGAAAATTAATCATTCATTGCTTAGAAACTGGGTGAATTTTGAACATAAAATATTTATCCCATTGGGCATCACGGTGTCATATAATATACATCACTCATATAAAATATTGTATATTATTTAATCAACTATTATCATCTGTTAAATTGTCAGAATTTTTTTTAAAAAAACACATCTTATGAGTAAGAGTGTTAATCGAGATAAATTACTTGATTTCGGCTAGAGTTCAGACTCAACTCGTAATCTAAAAGGGTTGATGTTGGACAATTTCGTTTGGAAAAACAAGTTCCAGAGCTCGGATAGGATTCGGCTCGAGTTGGACTTGTGATCTAAACGAGCTGAGCTTGTACAATTTTTAAAAAGCTCAGTTGGAACTCGCAAAACTTGACTTGTTTATAGGTAAAATAGTCGGACTATTCGGGTTCGACTTGAGTTCGTGCTCAACTCATTTTGAGTTAAACTTGAATATTTTGTTAGATTCATTTAAAAAAAGAGAGACTCAAGTTTAAGTTCACAAATTTCGGCTCGATTTACACCGTACTCGTGAGTCCGACTCTCATGCCGCTTATAAAGCACCAAAAATTTTCTCCGGTTCGTTTGACGATTGGGCTACCGAAGGAAGACGTGTCGGGCTGAGCTTTCCTATTCCAGGCAAGAGCATGCTGTATGACCTATTGACTAGCCAACCCCTTCACTGGATGTTGCCTTTTTCTGAACTTCGTTTTACATGTTTTGTTCTCTCTCTCTCTCTCTCTCTCTCTAGGGAGGACTAGGAGCTAATGAAATAGCATATGGTATAACGTGTATAATCTGACATACGTACACAGAGACTTCGTTGCTTTGTCAACGTGCACAAAGCTAGCACTAGCACAGTTTTCCCTCTCTCACGGCGGTGACTGGAAATAATCTTTTTTATGTATTGAATGCATACACAAATTTTAACTTAACATAAAAAATAAAAAGAACTTATATATATATATATGTGTGTGTGTGTGTGTGTGTGTGATAGTATTAAATAAATAAAATTAATAATGCATAGACACAATTTTTAAGTGATAGTGTAAACTAAAGGTATAAGAGTAAGGTGTTCGTAAAGGGATCTAAAGGTGATCGTAAAGGGATTTGAAGGTAATTAGGAGAATATATTCGTATTCATGTTTATGAGTGAGAGATTTCGGATATAGAGTTGAAGAGCACTTTGACGTTGCAAGAGAAAATAATAACTTAAGGAAATAAAATAACGTTGATGATTCAGTAGTTCACCAAACTAAAGAGTTTGGTTAGTCTACTCTAATGGAGTTTTTTGCTCTCTAATTTCTATTGCTTAAGAAAAATGTTTATAATAATGAAATTTCAGATATCTTTAAGTAGGGTATATCCTCTTATTTATACATGAACTAGCTTTTGTCTTCTTTTCAGATTGTGTGGTCTCTTCAATCGATTAGATTTGTTTTTTTTTTTTTTTTGAGAGAAATGATGGATTTTCATTAATCAAAGATATCCAATAGAAGAAAAGGCACTTTGAACTCCTGTGTTATTTCTTCCCATACATCAGACTCAGTGAGACATCTTGCATACCTAGCTAACTGGTGTGCCACAAAATTGCCATTGTGCCTTACATTGGATAAGGAAATAGATCTAAAGCCATTCATGGTTGTTTTAGCCATTCAATTGGTTATAATCTTGAGGAGAATATTTTTTCACTAAAATATCTCTGACAATATTTCACGTGTCCTTCTAAAATTAATGAGACATCATCTAGAAAGGCTAAGCTTCCGTGGTCATTGGTCGAACTGCTTGAGTAACGTGCGGTGAGCTAGGAGGCTCTCTCCATTGGAAGAGCTTGTTGAAAATTGAGGGGTCAGCCCGGGTGGCCTTTATACTCGAGCTCCACTAGATGATGCCGAGCTTTGGTGACGCCATCAAGGAAGTTTACTATTATTTTGGTATGAAAATTACACTTACAATGTGCCACAATTTTTTCATTTCTGAGAAATGATTTACAACCTGTTCTGCAGCACTCTTGTCGGAGTGTTTAAACCCACTCGAGATCAAACGGCAATCGGAACACACAGTAGGAGGACAGCATGGCGTACACCTAGAAGCTTCATTCTCTCTCTCTCTTCCCATAACCCTATTTAAATACAAGCTTAGCCCACTGCTTTCTCCCATGCACTTGTCTTCTCCACCCCCACAACATCACTACTTGTGTTCGTGTGCACTAGCGCGCGCTCTCTCTCTCTCTCTCTCTCTCTCTCTCTCTCTCTTATCTTCATCTTCACAACAACCACTATCTCTCCCTTTCTCCATAACTTGTCTCTGACACTCTCTTTCTCACCACTCAAAATTGCACATACAATCCTTTTTCGATATCCCATTCTGCTCACTGACAAATTTTACTCTCTTCATTTTGTGTCTTTACTCTTTAGGGCTCTCTCTCTCTCCTCAGTTCTGTTTTAACTTATTCCTGACACATATACCAACTTATATTCATCTTTTTTCAACCATTTTGTAAGATGTCTAACCGAAGGTCACGATCGAGGCAGTCAGGAGGAGGAACTTCAAGGATCAGTGATGATCAAATCAACGATCTTGTTTCCAAGTTGCAACAGCTTCTTCCTGAGATTCGTGAGAGGCACTCCGACAAGGTATCTCAATCAAGTGTAACTTCTCTTTTGCAATGTGTAATTTGACCTTTAAAAATGGTATTTTTTAAAATCTTTTGAGTTGTAACTTTAATGGCGCCCGATGATATGAGTTGAAAGCCTACCAATGCAAAAGGTTCCGATTCGAGCGAGAGCCCAAACAGGAGGCAATAACATCTTGATCGAAAACTCTTATTCTGAATAATGAGAAAGACTTTTTAAAATTCGATCAAATTGACCAATGAAACATCTCATATATACTTTAGAGACTAAAAGCGTATTTAGACTAGTGATGTTTTTTAAAGTTAAAGATTTCATCTAAATATAGAATTCTGTGCAGGTTTCTGCAGCTAAGGTCTTACAGGAGACATGCAACTACATAAGAAGCTTGCATAGGGAGGTTGATGGCCTAAGTGAGCGGTTATCGGAGTTATTGGAAACAACAGATAGCAACCAAGCTGCCTTAATTAGGAGCTTGCTTATGCAATAGACCACTGTTTAATTCCTCTACTGTACTTACTATTCCTCTCTCTAGGGTTTTATTAGTTGAGCAGCAACTGAGTTGTGCGTGGATGATCAGAAAAATCATTATGCAAAGGTCTGTTTGGGGTAAGGAATTAAGACAATAAGAGGAGGCTTGATGTTGCAGAAAGGCTCCCATTTTGAGATGTAGGAACCACTTATTCTATTTCAGCTTGTTAAAGTCTTTCAATACATTATTGTGTCAAGCGTTTATGGTATGTTCGAGTTTGGGAATCCATCTCTCGAATACTAGAAGTAAGGTTGTCAATCACTTATCTCTCTCAAATTGTTACAAACGAAAGTCTTATGTACCGAATGCGATCACTATTTGATCTATATCAGGGAGATTATTAGTAAAATACATCCTTTTGTGTGTGGAGTACCTTATGATTGAATCTCCTCTTAATTAATTGTGCAATAATTAGAGGATCTCTAATTCTTTTTAAATGGTGAGAGATCTATTGATCTTAGAAAATTACCTTGCATTTTTAAATTCAAACTAAACAGAATATGTTAATTTGACATTGGATCTCCAAAAGAGGAAGGATATAAGAGACATATGCACATAAGGATTTAGTTAATGAATAATGCTATTTAAATATAAAAATCTGACTTAATTTGCTAATATAATGATGTGGTTTCATAAGAATCATTGGATCAGTACTAAATTCCAATGTTTTATGGGGTCTACAGTAAATCCAAAGATCACAATGAATTAGGTCAGCAAATTATGTCAGTAAATTTACTAAATTATGTCCCAATAGCATTGTTTTTAGTTAATTATGAGCATTTTGTCTATACCGATTGATTTATTGGTCAATTTGAGTCTCACAGACCACAAAATCTAGGTTTAACTACTGCATGTGGTAAGATGGTGATTTACCTTGCAGTCTTTTGAATTTAAAGCACACTTGGTTAGGATAATTCTCGTCACACAAAAAAAAAAAATCTTATGAATATTTCATACTGGGAGGTTATTAGTCATTGATATCAATGGAAGAAGTTAATAGATAAACACTTATATGTCAACTTTTTTGAAAAAAGCATAAATTTTTAGAACTGATGGTGCTCATGGTATTCGAGTCTAGAGATCTTGAGTTTAAATCAAACTAAGCATACTCAACCTTAAGGGTAGCTCAAGTGATAACAGGGACGAGCTATAAATTCAGATATCTTGAGTTCGAATCTTTGCAATCTTTTGGGGTCAGGTCAGGAGGGATTTGTCCCTCGTGAATATTCTAGTCCTGACGTGGATGATCTGTCTTTGACCGAATCGAGGAACGAATTAGTTGAGATATGCGTAAGTTGACCAGGCACCCATGACCGTTAAACTTCAAAAAAAAAAAAAAGGATTTAAAAGTCCATTAGACTATTTTAGCAGATCTCATCTTCTAAATCCCACTCAACCCCACAAATCAAACAGGGCACAGTGCTGTCGAAATCAACACTGGTGTGAATGAGGACTAGGCTCCATAAAAGAGCACTTGAGGCATGACCAAAAGTAGAATACTAGGATGCTTCATTCACTTCATGGCTGAGAGTTGTTTGCATTATCAATCACCACACGAAGAGAATAGTAATGAGGTGTTGCTCTGTTGGTCCTTGCTGGAGTATGGGCACTCCTGGTTCATGCACTTAAAAAGAAGCACAATAGCTGCAATGGATAACCAACAAGATTGACTTTCTTCCTCCACTAACACGTATATGCAGTGCACTTTTGTTCAAAACAGTATTACTCTAGTCTGTATAGTTCATGTGTTTTGGGAGGACAGGTCACCTACAATAGAGCAATAAATGGCATTGGTAGCCGTACACGTATGCATATATATAAATATTTTATTTATTTATGGAGATGCATAGTTTTTACATTTTAGAAAAACAGACATAAAACTTGATTATTTCTTTTTATAATGAAAAAAGAAATCTTCTTCAAGTGCCAATTGATTTATGATGATACCCAAAATGACATCAGAAATAAGTCAAAAGTTATTTAGGACACGGGTTTTGAGAAAAGCTAACCGATAAGGTCTATCCTCCAACCTTATGGATGTACGATCATCCTTAGATGAAAAATTAAAGTTGTTTGCACACATCCTCAGTTAAAAGAGTCCAGGTCGCCCAAGAACGACCTTAGGTACATGTGCTCAGGTCGTCCATGTTACGCCTCGAGGGGAATCATCATCTCTCTCAGGACAGGTGTTTGAATTGAACTCATTTACTCGGGAACTAGCTAAAGGAGCGGAGGGCCATCCCAAAGCAAAACGACCTCACAGCAGACTTTTCTATAAATATGGAGGACCACAATACTTTCAAGCTTGAAGACGGGTCTCAAAATCACCTCAGAATGTTCTTAAAAGCTATGTCACACCTAGGGAATGTAGCATCTAACAGCCCATTATTCCCTCAACAAAATCCTAACAATTTTGGGGACCATGTGATGATGACGTAGGGACCACCCCACCTGTGAGTATAAATACTAGGGTTTTTTCCATGTAAAGGCATCTAAAAGATGGAACAATTTTATAACCTTATTTTCTTCTCCAAGCAACATACAGTTTTTCCAAAGAACAAGAGATTTTATTAGAGTGGATTAGTCAAGTTTTTCAGCTAGTGAACCACTATAATTTATGTGTTCTTACTCTTCTTAGCTCGTACTATAATCACTGATTTTACTGTAACATTGGGTAGAGCTACTAGGCTCCATCTCGAATCATCTTCTCCTCTGCTAAATCACTTGCATTTTATTGTTCACAAACCTTGAACTCTTCAGCTTAAGCATCCCCTCACGTTTCGAGTTCATACATCATCAAATTATATATTTCTCGTTCATGTCAAATATTAATTAATCATATATTGTTAGACACCCTATGAATTAAAAATTCATTATGCCAACAAAAACAAGTGAAAAAAACTAATGATGCTAAAATGTTAAAATTAGGTTTTTCATAGTAGACACTAACTCAACTAATTTATTAATGTTAATTATACGATTATATTGAGAAGTAGGAACCCCCATCAAAGAACTAGTGAATGTTTAAAATATTTATTATGTTTTGATGGTGTCAAACCTGCACGTATGAGCTATGGGACTGGTTTGTGTGGAATTTATGACCTGTGTTAATCTTGGTATGAAATCCGAGCTACAAGGCTCGTGAATTGGCGGACGGATACTTGAATCAATCGAAGCGTAGTGTGTGAAATGCAACAGAAGTATAGTGGTTCACCGGCTAAAGAGCTCGGCTAATCCACTCTCTCATGGAGGCTCTTGCTCCCTTTTCTTTATTAATGGAATCCCCTCTGTTACAGCAAAATACTCAGGATACTAGGGTCTCTCTCCCTTCGATGGGGGTTCCCCCCCTCTTTTATGGCCTTATCCCCCCTCTAATACGGAATTACTTCCTATATTGAAGGGACCGTGCCCTATCTTCCCCCATAATTCCGGAGTTACCCAAACTCCTTATGGCTGGTTTATGATGGAGAGATCCTTGCCTTCTTCTATGGGATTCTCCTTAGTTTTAGGAGGGGATCATGGTTAATTACGGGTTTTCTGCCTTGGATTGGATCTACTTCCTCTATAAGGGTATCCGCTGTCATCTCGTTGTCCCCTTAGCATTCCTCATCTCGCGCCTTTGACTAGGAGCCCTTAGCGCTGACTGGATGAGCCCTGCCCATGGCTAGGGGAGCTCAGCTTATTTTGCCTGAGCTCCCGAGCTGAGCTCACTTACTGAGCACGTGTCCGTTTTATTCTAGGTATCATCAGTTGCCCCCCAGCTCTTGCCTTAAGCTGGCTTAGGTAAGGGCTGACCTGCAATCCAGAATGAGTTAAATATTCACGTGGCTAGTACGTGACTTGGGGATTTTTTACGGTTTGCAGTAATCATGATTTCTCCTCGATTCCCGCGCATGTCTCAGCCCACGTCCTTCAAGCTTTAAATACACAGAAACGGCTACATGAACCGTTTTCTTCACACTGTTCATCTTCTCTACTGCTCTTCGTCTCTATTCTCTCTGCGATTTTGGACCATTGAACCTTTCTGCTTCCTTGCTTGAAATCGAATTCCCAGCCCTCGTTTCGAAGATTCGCCTCGCCTCCTTCCTCCGATAGTGCTCCAGGCTTCCGTTCACCGCTGTTTCTGAGTTAGGTACGCACTTTGCCCTTTTTTCTTCCTCATTTTGCTCTGGATCCCTTGAACTCGAGATGGTTGTTGCACTTCTGGGCTTTTCGATTCTTTTACTTTTGGAATCGTGATCACTGCTTAGCCCCCCTTCCTCATTTCGTCGATTGGAGCTCCATAGTTCATATCCTTGCCGTCGGGAGTTACTGTGCTGACCCAAGGGTTATTGCAGAGTGCTTGACCTGTGCCCCTCTGCTTTATCGTTCCTTTAACCTCCCTTTTTCTCTTCCTACCATGTCTGCCTCTTCGGGAGCCACTCGCTCCTCTGTTTCACTTTTAGGGTCTAGGTCAGCCGAAGAGGGTACTGACTTGGGGGAGGTAGGTGACGAAATAGACAATTTTCCCGGTGTGGAGGCTGTGGAAACCGAGGTGGGTATCGAGGGTCCTCCCTCTGTCTCTTCCCCAAAGCCCCCCAGACCTGACAAAGGCAAAGCTAAGGTGAGTGGAGTCGGGGTTGAGGAAAAAACCTCGTACTTGGGGCTTGCCTTTAAGCATGCCGAATCGGTGGGGTACAGCAAAGAGGCTCCTGGGCTAATGAAAGCTCATAAGGTTCGGTACGGTTTTCCTCCTGGGGTCGAACCCTGGTGTCCAGACCAGTCCGTCTACTATGTAGAAAAGGTGCACAATAGGGTCTGCTTCTTTCTGGCTGCTTTTGACAATGGCCTTCGCTTTCCTGTGCACCCCTTCATCAAGGCCGTTCTGCAACATTTTCATGTGTGCCCCTCCCAAATTTCCCCCAACTTCTTCGGCGTCATGGTCGGTTTTCTAGTCATTTTCAAGAAGCACAAACTTGGGATTCCTAGTCTTCCCTTGTTCCTAGAGTTCTTTAATGTCAAGCCGACCTCCGGGGGCTTCTTGTATGCCTCTAAGCGCACCAGTGTTAGGCAGCTTATCTCTGACATTCCGTCCTCTCATAAGCATTGGAAGAAACATTTCTTTTTTATCGGGGGCACCAATTGGGAGTACAATCCTGCTGATAAGACAGATACTCTCGGTATTCCCACGGCTTGGGCTGAACCAGACAATTTGCGTGAGTCTCTACTTGAGCCGACTGAGCTCTGATTTGGAGTTTTTGGGCCCCTTGTCTTTTCTTATCCGCATACCTCCTTCTTTTCAGGTGAGCGTTTCGAGCTCAGCCCTGAAGATAAGAAAGTGCTAGCGAAGTTGGATAAGATAAAGCCAGAGAAGTACGCTGACCTGATTGAGTCACGAAATTTGGTGCAGCTAGGTCTGAGTCTTCCTGTGGTGACCTTGGCGATTCCATTATCGGTTTTAGGGGCTGACGAAGGTACTTCCCTTCTTTTCCTCTTCGTCACTCTTCCTCCCCTTCTTCTTCTTACATATTCTTGTTGCATTCAGATTTTTCAGGCCCTTCTACCATGAAGTCTACTCCGGAAGAGATTCAAGCTAAAGTTGCGGAGCTGATGAGAGGTAGCAAATCTGGGAAGCGCAAGGCCCGGGTCAGCTCTGGAAGTGGTCCAAACACTCGAGCTAAGATCCCCAGATTGGAAGTGCCTTCTGTCTCTTCTGCTACTACAGAATCGGTTCCTACAAAGGCACCGCCCTCTTCATCCGGCATCCCTTCAAATGTAGTCATCTCTCCTCCTCCAGTGGCCCATCCTGGGTCGGGGGCTATTCAAAAGGGGGATCAGGCTTCCCCTTCCTCCTCTGAGGTTAAGGAAGCTTTGGGAGTGATCCCTGACCTCCAACCCAGCAAGTTCTCATACACTGTCTCTGGGAAGACCGAGAGAAAATCCGAAGAAGATGAGGATTCCTTTTTTGACAACATGGATCTCGCTGCAGGGGCTCTTTCTTCTATTTTCCCTGAGTCTGATGTTCTGAAGGCTGCTTCTATGCCTCTCGAGGAGTCCGTTTCTTCAGCTCTTCAGGGAGCAGCTGCTGTAAGTACTACCACTTCTCCTCCTTCACTTATTTTTGTTTCGTGGACTCACGTGTTTTTTGCATTTTCAGGCTGTCCTTCATGTGAATGGTCTACTGCATCGGGTTCGGTCCCAAGAAAGCTCCTTTCAGGTTTTGAAGAAGTATAAGACCAAGGTTTCTGAATTGTCTCTTGAGAACGAAGACCTCAGAGCCCGGGTGGAGAGTCTTACAACGCAGATGGAGAGCCTCAACGAGCAGACGGTGAAGCAAGCCTCCGACCTCAAACACACCCTGACAGTCAAGGTCAGAGCTGAGGAGGGGGAAAAGAAGGCTCGGGATGAGCTGAGGTTGGTTAAGGAAGACCTGCAGCTTAAGGTTGAGGCGTGGTCCAAGGCTAATCAGGAGGCCTTCGACGCCAAGAAAGAGCTCATCCAGGCCAATCAAGATTATCTTACCCTCAGTGAGGCTAACGGCAAACTCTATGAGGAGCTCGAGGAGCAGAAGGGTTTGGTCCAACAGAAGGACAAAGAGATCGCCGAACTGAGAGATGAGGCCACCACCTTGTGGGCTACCGGATGGCTTGCTTTCAGGCGCAAGGCTATCAAAACTTTTCCAGACCTTGACTTCAATTTTTCTATCCCCACCACAGAAGAAATGGAGGAGTCTAGCTCTGATAACGAAGAGGATACCTCAGTTTCCCCAACTGCTACCTCGAGTCAAGACATACCTGCCCCCGGGACCTCCAGAGCTCTTATCGTGCTTCCTGAGCCTCCAACAGCGATCCCTGAGCTCCTTGGTGTAGATCCTGCTGTTCCTATTTCTGCACCAATTTCTGCTAACTTGGTGACTGAAACCCTTGCCCAAAATCCGGAATCAACGGAAGCGGGGTCCCAAGACATTCCTGGTAGCTCTCCCCTTGCTTCTATTGCTGAGGGCTCTTCTGCTGAGCTGCGAGATTCTCCAATTACTCCCCCTCCAGAAACTTAAATCTTTTTAATTGTAATTTCTTTGTAAAGGATTTTTTTTTGTGTACCCCTGACTTGGGCTAGGACCTCGTGCTACTTTGTGACCTTCATCTTGTTTTTCCTTTTGCTGGTTTAGCATCCATATATATACATATCTTTGAATTTTGATTTCAAATTGCTCACTTGCCTGCCTTGCTTTATCTGCTTATTTGCTTTATGCAGCATATATTCCCTTCCCCCCTTTGCTTTGAGAGGTGCTGTGCATTTCTTGAAGCAGAATTGCTAGATTTGAGGATTTATAGAAGACTTTGTGTTATGCCCCGTGACAGAGCTGCTCAACTTGATATTTTGAACTGGCGTGCTCCTTCTGAACTTCATAGCTATAGTTTGAACTTCATAGTTTGTACAGCTCTTCTAGTGAACATAAAAGCTGTTGCTGAGCTTTTTGGTTATTTCTGTGAATTTAAGTGCTTTTTCTGAGCTTCTTGGCTCTGCTTGTCTGGACTCGAAGGTTCTTTCTGAGACGGATAATAAATTCCATTGCTCTATCTTTTCTGAGAATAGAAGAGTTCTTCTACATTTCACATCTCTTTTTCCCCCATCTTGTTTTGAGGGATGCTTCAGACCTTCTTTAGGCAAGGTTATGAACTTTCAGAGGCTGTTGAGTTCCTTTGATGAGTTCTTCTTCTCTAACGTGAGGAGGGCTCTTAGAATTGTAAGCCTTAAAGACTTGCTATACAAGTGTTCTGTTTTTGACTGGGCTGAGCTCAAATATGTAGGATACGTTGCTTGGTGGGGTCAGAATTTTTGTTGGTTGTTTTGAGTGCAAATAGGAGGGGTAGTATCTGATTTCTTTTCCCGCGTTTTTCTCTCAACCGCTTCCCATAACCGCCACGTCTTTCCCCTTTCCATAACCGCAACCACTTTCCATAACCGTAGCCACTTTCCATAACCGTAGCCACTTTCCATAATTAAGAAACTAAACAGGCCACTTGATTCCCTCTTTCTTGGCTCTTAGTTTCCTGAAAAGCTCCCAAGTGCATGACCTATTCTTGACTTTCTTCTTGATTTCTTGCGTCTTTTTCCTTACCAGCATTTTCGATGGCTGCTTCTGCATCTTCTTTGTTCCAGGAACGATCCTCCTTTGGAATCGAATGGAAGTGGCATTGTCGCTATCTGTTCCCTTCCATACTTGTATCTTCTGATTTGGTGGACATCAAAAAACGGTTTTTCCCTGATCTCGACTTGCCTTTGCGAGTCTCTTCTTCCGACGAGCCTTGCAACTACCACCCCCGTGGGGAAGTTTGTTTCTTTGAAGGTGCTATGGACATGGGACTTCGCCTTCCCATTCATCCGGCCATTGGGCGAGTTCTTGCCTATTATGGCCTGTGCCCTTCTCGCCTTTCTCCACGAGGATGGGGTGCTATGGTAAGCTTCTTCTTGTTCTGCCGCCTGCATGCTCTTGGCAGGTTCCCCTTTGTCTCTGAGTTTCTATACTTCTTTGAGATTGAAGAAGATGATGCCCCCTGCTTCAGTTTCTTCCGTTGGAGGGATTTCAATTTACGCCCTTTGGTTCTAGATCTTCCCTCCAACCCTGAAGGGTGGTCTAAGCGTTTCTTCTTCGCTTCTGGAGAGGCTTGGAGGTCTCCTGAGGATCGCTGTCGTAAAGCTAGGATTCCTCGGTCCTGGAAGAGCTTCTCTTGTATTGGTAAGCTCGAGCATAGCCCTTTTGAGTATTCCCTTTTAAAGATATGCTCTTATTATGTCCTTGTTGTGCAGATCCACCTGACCTGGGTTTACCAGGGATGGTGAATATCAACGAGTTGTTGCTTGTGGAGTCTAAGACTTATTCCGAGCTGATGACGAGTGCAAACCTCTATTTGCTTGGGGCTGAGGCTACTGAGTTTGTGTTTTCCACTATTCCTTACTCTTCCTGGACCTCTTTCTCTGATTCTGATGAGGACGGGGATTCTGACAAGGACGGAAACACCGTCACGAGTTCAAGGAAGCGTAAGAGGGATGATTCTCCTTCTCCTGACTCTCTGTCCACCATCTTTCTTACCTCCATTGGTCAGAAGCTTCTTGACTCGCTTCACAAGGCTGAGCAAGAAAGGGATGAGCTGCAAAAAGAGAATGCTGGCCTGAAGGGAGAGGTTGCTGAGCTGAAAGCTGAACTTAAGAAAGACTAGGATTTTTGTTCCCTTGTATCTTTCTTTCTTTTCTTGAACGATGCCAGACTATGACCCCTTTTTTTTTATACTTTTCCGCACGTTTATTTTTTTTTGGATATTCTGAATTCTAGGTTGTTCATTTTTGAGTGTGCATGCCCTTATACGAGCTCTTGGTGTTCGGAACACGAACAGAAGATCATGTTTGTACTGACCTTAGTTCCTGATTAATCCCAGAGATCAGACCACGAACATCGATGAAAACAGAAGATCATGTTTGTGCTGACCTTAATTCCCCACTGATTTCCATAGGTCGCACCACGGGCGTTGATGGAAAACAAAATGCCATGTAGGTACTGACCTCACTTCCCATCTGACTTTGTGAGTGCTCTCTGCCGTACTGGACATTTTAGGGTCTTCGAGGGTGTAGGCAGTGCATAAGGACCATTAGTCGCGGGGGAAAGACTGTTGGTGTCTCCAAGAAGAGCTCGTTCTTTAATTTTACGAGCCTAGAAGCTTGTATGTGCCGAGGAGCTGTAGTACTCATCTTGCTTTTGGTAAGCTTGGAAGCTTATTATTTGTTTATGAGCTGAAGAGCTCATCTTGTATTTATAAGCTTTGAAGCTTATCGTTTGTTTATGAGCTGAGGAGCTCATCTTGTATTTATAAGTTTTGAAGCTCATCGTTTGTTTATGAGCTGAAGAGCTCATCTTGTATTTATAAGCTTTGAAGCTCATCGTTTGTTTATGAGCTGAGGAGCTCATCTTATATTTATAAGCTTTGAAGCTCATCGTTTGTTTATGAGCTGAGGAGCTCATCTTATATTTATAAGCTTTGAAGCTCATCATTTGTTTATGAGCTGAGGAGCTCATCTTATATTTATAAGCTTTGAAGCTTATCGTTTGTTTATGAGCTGAAGAGCTCATCTCTTTACTTTGGAATCCATTGAAGGGTGAATAAAAGACTTGCTCTTTCTTATTCAAAAATAGCTATATTACAAGTAACCCTTACTGGAAAAACTTCTTGAGGTGCTCGGCATTCCACGAGTGAGGTAGAACCTTTCCTTCCTCTGTTTGCAACTCATAATTCCCCGGTCTGATTACCCTTGACACGATATAGGGCCCTTCCCAATTGGGTCCCAATTTCCCATGCGTGGGATCCTTTCTTGCAAGCAGAAGCCTCCTAAGTACCAAATCTCCAGCCTTGAAACTTCTGTGTTTTACCCTCCTGTCATAATACCTCGCAGTTTTCCTTTGGTAAGTGCGGACACGGTGCAGAGCTCTGTCCCTCTTTTCATCCAAGAGATCGAGGTTCAGCAAGAGAGATTCATCATTGTGCTCGGAATCTGCAAACTCCACCCTTGGTGATTGGAGCCCTATCTCTACTGGGGCCACTGCCTCGGTCCCAAAGGCCAAAGCAAAGGGGGTTTCCTGAGTCGCAGATCTGGCGGTGGTCCTGTAGGCCCACAATACCTCCGAGATGTACTCCACCCATTTGCCTTTCAAATTTTCTAGCTTGGTCTTCAAAGCTGACTTTATGGTTCTTATTGTGACCTCTGCCTGCCCATTAGACTGGGGATGGGCTGGAGCTGAGAAATAGTTCTTGATTCCAAGCTCAGCACAAAAACTTTTGAACTTTGAATTATCAAACTGCTTTCCATTGTCAGATACGAACGCTCTGGGAACTCCAAACCTGCAAACTATCGACTTCCAAACGAAGTTTTGAACTTTTTGCTCTGTGATCGTTGCCAAAGGTTCGACCTCTGCCCATTTAGTAAAGTAATCCACTCCTACGATGGCAAACTTGCACTGCCCCACACCGGTGGGAAGGGGTCCTAGAATGTCCAACCCCCACTGCTGAAAAGGCCATGGGCTTACCACCGAGGTTAGGAGCTCGGGAGGACAGTGGGACATATTAGCATGCTCTTGGCAAGTTTTGCATTTTCTTACTAAGTCGGTGGCGCTTTTGAGCATGGTGGGCCAATAATATCCTTGCCTCAGTACTTTTCCTGCCAAGACCCGAGCTCCTATGTGATTGTCACATATCCCCTCATGTACCTCTCTGAGTATATAATTAGCATCTTCGTCTCCTATGCACTTAAGGAGAGGCATTGTAAATCCACGTTTGTATAGTTTCCCTTGCATCAGGGAAAATCTGGCTGACCTGGCCCTTAGCTTGGATGCATCCTTGGCATTACTTGGCAAAGTTTCATTCTGAATGTACTCTACGATGGGATCCATCCAGCTCGGCTGGGCTTCAATTGATAGAATTTCCTCTTCTTCGATGCTTACCGAGGGCTTTGGAAGGTGCTCTACTGGAATTAGCCTATCCAAATCCTCTTGCAAGGCAGTTGCTAACCTTGCCAGAGCATCTGCTCGTGAGTTCTCCATTCTAGGCACGTGTCTGACCTTAACCTGCACAAACTGTTTCATTAGTTCTCGTACCTTTTTGAGGTACAGGACCATCTTCTCGCCTCTTGCCTCGTAACACTCTTCTATCTGCTTCACCACCAGCTGAGAGTCACTGCAGATCTCCAGCTGCTCTGCTTCCATAGAATAGGCAAGATTAAGCCCAGCGATAACGGCTTCATATTCTGCCTCATTATTTGAAGCTTTGAACCCAAATCTGAGGGCATATTCGACGTCTATTCCTTCTGGAGAGGTCAGGATCATTCCTGCACCGCTTCCCTGAGCATTGGCAGCTCCATCCACTGAAAGCTTCCATATGGGAAGGTCCGGTACTAAATCCGTGGTTTCCATAGGCGCTGCTGTTGTGAATTCTGCAATAAAATCTGCCAAAATTTGCCCTTTGATGGCAGTTCTTGGCTTGTACCTGATATCAAACTCACTGAGCTCTACGGCCCATTTAACCAACCTCCCCGAGGACTCCGGCTTGTGTAGCACTTGCTTCATTGGCTGATCTGCTGGAACCTCGATAGTATGAGCCTGGAAATAAGGTCTAAGTCTTCTAGCTGTTGTAACTAGAGCTAGAACGAGTTTTTCCATCTTTGGATATCTCTCCTCTGCCCCCCTCAGAGCTCTGCTACAGTAGTAGACTGGTTGCTGAGCTCTGTCTCGCTCCCTAACTAGCGTTGCACTTGTTGAAAAATCTGAAACCGCTAGGTAGAGGGTGAGGACTTCCCCTTCTAGAGGGCTCACCAGAACAGGAGGAGAGCTCATATATCTCTTTAGGTCTTCGAATGCTTCTTCACACTTGGCATCCCAGCGGAATGCCTTCTTCAAGATCTGAAAAAATGGCTGGCATTTATCGCTGGACCTAGACACAAAACGGCTCAGTGCAGCTATCCTGCCAGTCAAACGTTGCACTTCTTTCGTGTTGGATGGTGATTGCATTTCCACCATTGCTCTAACCTTTTCTGGATTGGCCTTAATCCCTCTGCTGCTGACTATAAAGCCCAGAAATTTTCCTGCCGAGACCCCAAATGCGCACTTCGCAGGGTTTAGCTTCATTTTGTACTGCTTTAGAATTCGGAATGACTCAGCTAAGTGCTCGATGTGGAGCTCTGCTTTCAGTGACTTCACTAGCATGTCATCAATGTAAACTTCCATGGATGCTCCTATTTGCTTCTGGAACATTTTATTCACTAACCGCTGGTAAGTGGCTCCAGCGTTCTTCAATCCGAAGGGCATGACCTGATAACAATATGTTCCCTGTTCAGTCACAAATGAGGTCTTCTCCTGATCGCTGGGATCCATCCTGATCTGGTTGTAGCCTGAGAAGGCGTCCATGAAACTGAGGAGCTCGTGCCCTGCAATGGCATCCACTATTAGGTCAATCCGAGGTAAAGAAAAACTGTC
The DNA here is from genome assembly GCA_951799425.1 of Ilex aquifolium. Lineage (NCBI taxonomy): Eukaryota > Viridiplantae > Streptophyta > Magnoliopsida > Aquifoliales > Aquifoliaceae > Ilex > Ilex aquifolium. Next base: position 20,694,253 of record OX637410.1, read on the forward strand.
CTTGGGGCATGCTCGGTTGAGATCAGTGAAGTCGATGCACAATCGCCACTTCCCATTGGTTTTCTTTACAAGAACTACATTTGCTAACCAAGTGGGGTAATGAACCTCCCTGATAGCCTTGGCATGGAGGAGTTTGCTGACCTCCTCATTGATTGCCTTTTGCCTTTCAGAAGCAAAGCTCCTCCTCTTCTGTTTGATGGGTTTGCAAGTTGGGTTCATGCATAGCTTGTGGGTAATAACCGATGGGTCAATTCCTTCCATGTCTTCTTGCTTCCAAGCGAACACTCTTATATTCTCTTTTAGGAACTGGATGAGTAGTCCTTTGAGCTCAGCGTTCAGTTTGGAACCCACATAAACGAGGTGTTCTGGCTTCTCATCAAGCTGAACTGGTTCCAGCTCTTCCGATGGCATTGGTCTTGTCTCCATTTCATCTCTCATGTCGAGCTCATCCAGTTGGATGTTCTCAACCTCCTTCCTTTTTATGGAAGCCATGTAGCATTCCCGTGCTACGCGCTGGTCTCCTCGGACCACTCCGATTCCATTTTCTGTAGGGAACTTCACGACTAAATGATAGGCAGATGGGATTGCCTTCATAGAATTTAAGGATGGTCTTCCAAGCAAGATGTTGTACGCAGATGGTGCATCGACTACTAGGAATTTGACAGTGGTAGTGGCTTGGCAAGGTGGGTCCCCCAGGGTGAGCACGAGCTGGATTGAACCCAGGGGGAGCACCCTTTCCCCGGAGAATCCCAGTAAGTGAGTGCTTACTGGCTCAAGTTTCTGCCTTCCTATGTCCATTTTGTCGAACGCAGGTGCGAAAATAATATTTGCCGAGCTCCCGTTATCAATTAGAACCCGATGAACTGTTCTATTTGCCACCACAGCTCGTACCACCAGTGGATCATCATGGGGGTATTGGCACCCTTCTAAATCAGCATCTGAAAAAGTGATAACCGTATCCAAGCGTGGTGCCTTGGATACAGCGTACACTTCGAGAGCTTCTTCGGCTCTGAACCGCCGGAGGTGCGCCTTCCGAGCTGAGCTTGACTCTCCACCTCCTGCGAACCCTCCAGATATCACCCTTATTTCCCCTAGAGGCTGCTGGTGCGGTGCAGGTGCCGGCTGCCGAGGTGGTGGATGCGGAAGAGCTTGGTTCTGGTTGTCGTTGGCGACAAAACGACGCAGCTGACCTCGCTGGATCAAGAACTCGATTTCCTTTTTTAACTGAATGCAATCATCAGTGTGGTGTCCATGATCCCTGTGATAATCACAGTACTTCGCGGGGTCTCTCTTTGCCGGGTCTGCCTTCATCCGAGGTGGCCATCTCAAGAACTTTTCGTTTTGGACCTCATACAATACTTGTGACACAGCGGCAGTGAGAGGGGTAAATCGCTGAGGTCCGTATCTGGGCTGCAGTTCTGGCTGCATGGGACCCAAACGATCTCTGACATTTCCTCTCCTCTTGGGTGAGCGGTCTCTATACCTTCTTGGGGACCTTTCCCGCCCTTTCTCCTTCCTGAGACTCCGGTCCCTTCTCTTTTCTTCTTTTTCCTTCTCCTTTCGTGAAGATGTACCTCCTACCTTAGAAAGGAGTGCCTCTTCTCCATTTATATATTTCTCTGCCTTGGCTAATACTTCAGCCATACTTGCCTGAGGGTTCTTCGATATAGAGAACATCAAGTCCTTTGACTGCACTCCCAATCCAGCAATGAAAGCCGTTATAGCAAATTTTTCATCTGGAATGTCTACTTTCAATGTCTCCGAGTTAAACCTTTGGACGTATGACCTCAGATTTTCTTGGGGCCCCTGTTTCACATTTAGTAGGTGGTAGCTCGGCTTTCTGTATATCCGAGCTCCTATAAAGTGAGATACGAAAGCTATGGAGAGCTCTTTGAAGGATGAGATAGAGGCTGGTGGGAGCCTGTTAAACCAGGCTAGGGCAGAACCTTTCAGTGTAATGGCAAAGGCCTTGCAACGCACAGGATCCTGGTATCCATGCAACTTCATCTGGTTCTTGTAAGTGTTGAGGTGATCCACGGGATCTTTCGTTCCGTCAAAGACCTCTATTTGAGGCATTCTGAACTTAGGTGGGAGAGGGAAGTGTAGCACTCCCGTGGTGAATGGGGACTCAGTTTGCTGAACCAAGATATCCATGGTAACCGGAGCCTTGCTTTTTACAGCCTCCTTCATGTGGCTGAGCTCTTGCTGGATGTCTTTGAAGCGTTGTTCCCAGCGCTGCTATTTCCTGTCCTGAGGATAAGGGAAAAAATCATCCCTATCCCCCCCGTCATTCTGACTTTGCACCTCGTCGTTATGGCCATTCCTAGGGGGTACAAAAGGAGCATACCCCCTGGTATGGCTGCTTTCTCCTCCTTCGCCGACCTCTCTGAGGGGGTCCCAGTGTCGCCGTTCTCTGTAAGGGGGATTACTCTGGCCTTCTTGGGCCGATCGTGCCTCCTGTGGGCGTTGTACGAGCTTTGATAGCTCTTCATTTTCTTTTAGTAGGCGTTGGTTGACGAGGCGAAGGGCCTCCAACTCGTTATTAATGGGGGAATTAACCTCTGGGATATTCCCGGGTTGTCTGCCGTTGGTAGCTTCCTGTGGGTCTTGCATTCGCGGTATGTTTGTTTGACTTCTGCTCATATTTCGTGTCGTTACCATCAGTCACTGAAAGACCAGCTTATTTGTAGAAGGAACAGTCGTTCCCACAGACGGCGCCAAACTGATGGTGTCAAACCTGCACGTATGAGCTATGGGACTAGTTTGTGTGGAATTTATGACCTGTGTTAATCTTGGTATGAAATCCGAGCTACAAGGCTCGTGAATTGGCGGACGGATACTCGAATCAATCGAAGCGTAGTGTGTGAAATGCAACAGAAGTATAGTGGTTCACCGGCTAAAGAGCTCGGCTAATCCACTCTCTCATGGAGGCTCTTGCTCCCTTTTCTTTATTAATGGAATCCCCTCTGTTACAGCAAAATACTCAGGATACTAGGGTCTCTCTCCCTTCGATGGGGGTTCCCCCCCTCTTTTATGGCCTTATCCCCCCTCTAATACGGAATTACTTCCTATATTGAAGGGACCGTGCCCTATCTTCCCCCATAATTCCGGAGTTACCCAAACTCCTTATGGCTAGTTTCTGATGGAGAGATCCTTGCCTTCTTCTATGGGATTCTCCTTAGTTTTAGGAGGGGATCATGGTTAATTACGGGTTTTCTGCCTTGGATTGGATCTACTTCCTCTATAAGGGTATCCGCTGTCATCTCGTTGTCCCCTTAGCATTCCTCATCTCGCGCCTTTGACTAGGAGCCCTTAGCGCTGACTGGATGAGCCCTGCCCATGGCTAGGGGAGCTCAGCTTATTTTGCCTGAGCTCCCGAGCTGAGCTCACTTACTGAGCACGTGTCCGTTTTATTCTAGGTATCATCATGTTTAAAATACAAGTCTAGATAAAATACAAATTGTATGGTTACTTGTTAGATGTAAACGAGGTCTTTCTTTCTTTGTGGAAGGGAACTTTTTTATTTGAGTCTAACTATGTAGTTGAGGGGTTGATATTTGATGATGCACAAAATTGGTTTGTACACCACATGTCAATTAAGTAATAAAATGCAGTAAAGTAGAGGGAGAGAGAAGACAAAGTTTATAGTGGTTCGGTCAAGGTGACCTACGTCCACTTGAAATGGCAAGGGTCGTCGGGATTTTATTGACTCCGGTGTGAAGAGAGAGCAGAGAATTACAATCTTAGAGAGGGATAGAAGAGATTTGCCTGAATGAGTGTGATGCCCCCCAAGTGTTGGTGGGGCTTATAATTTATAGTCGCTCAGCATAGTAATTGAATAGCGAGTCTGGCAGTCATAACGGATTGGAGTGACTTAATGGTAATTAAGTAGCTGATCCGGCGGAGGCGCACCTCTTCTCGATGGGCGAGGCAGTTACTTGCTCTCCAAAGGACTCGGTCAAAGATGAGAAGAGGGTTGACTCCTTCCAAAGCGGCGAGGGTGAGGCTCTTGGATGACCCTTACTCCAAGGTGACTAGGAGGAGGCTCTTGGATGACCCTTACTCCAAGGTGGCTAGGAGGAGGCTCTTGGATGACCCTTGCATGCTCCCTGCTGATGTAGTAGCTCCTTGAGTCTGATGAGATTGACTTGCTTGGACCACATTTGAGCTGCACTTGCTGGATCTCTTGCAATTGGGCCATTAGCTTAGACCGGACTTATAATATGAGTTGGGCCTTTGGGCTTGACCCATCAATATTATACTAGTATGGTGAATGGATGAATTACACATGTGGATGAAACTCACAGATTTTGTGTATTGTTATGAATTTAGTGTGAATGGGAATAAAAAAAAAAAAAAAATTGTAAAAAAAAAATTAATTCCCGGCATTTAATTAAACACCAGGATTCTCCCTCCGGTCATCGAAATCCGGCCATTTTGGCAAATAAAGTGGCATTTGTCTTCCGTTGGGAAAGCGCCGGTGACGCCTAAGTACCGCCTGGAGATTTCCCGATGCTAGGGGCTTTTATTTCCAACGTCGGAGAATCGCTACAAATGGCTTTTTGCGGCCTTTGTTTGACGAGTTATGTTAAATGGACTTAAACAATAGAATTAAAAACTAGACATGATAATTATAATCATTAATTTCATTGTGGGTCCCAGCATTTATTAGGACTCACTACCTATTCAATTGTTGAAATTATTAAGTCTATTTTTTAAGTCTATCTAGCATTACTCTTGTTTGACAGTTGTCGGCGTTTTTTAAACGTTCCCAAATGAAGGGGGACCATTGGATCAGTGTGTCCTATTTAAAAAAAGTTGATGGGACCCACTCATCCAATAGTTCTCCTTCAATTGGGATCTAAATTTGGATTACAAATTTAGGTTACATAGTATTTATGTTACTTTTTGTAAAGATTAACTATTCATAACTCATAAAATTTGTGTGGAATACATATCGTTTCAACATGAATAAAAAATTAACAATGTTAATTTGATTTAATTTAAAAAATTAACAATGTTAATTTGATTTAATTTAAAAAATTAATTAATCACAAGACGTAATTCAATAGAGTCATTAAATTAGTTGTGAGTAGGTCTATCAATCGTCTCGAGTGAAATAGGTTCGTGTCGGGTCTTAACAGGTTCGTGTTAAAAAACAATCCACTCATGCCCTATTTGTCTATTAATTCGTGTCTAACGAGTTATGTCATATCAAATTTGTATCATGTATGAATTTTGTATAACTGGTATATAAAAGAGTCGTATAGTGTATTTATTTTGATTGATTTTACCCATACCCGATTCATTTATTCATCGTGCATGTCGAGTCCACTCGTTTACGAAATATGTGACTTAAAGAAGATTCAAAACCCTCTAATTTCTTGAGTCATGTTATATTTTATCACCCCTAGTTGTGAATACCAATATTAAATAAAACTTACTTTCAATTTAACAGTTGCAATTCAATAAGTCTCTACATTAAATCTCAAATTAAATTCAAATAATATTTCTTTCATACAAAATTTACAAAAAAAAAAACAGCAGCTTTAGGCAAGGATGTGAAAAGAAATGAAAGAAGAAAGGCGGTGGGAGGTGAATCAGTGTTGGTGTATTGGATCTGGATCCAACAGCTGGACAGAGAACAATACTTAACCGAATAGGAGAACTCTGGATAAAACTACGATGCCAAAAAGGAGTCGGAAATCTTAGTTTGATTTGATGTCTTTATAATTAATAATTATAAAAATATAATATATAATAAATTAAAAAATTAATAGTATATCTTACCAAATCACACTCCTTCTCGAACTCGAATACATTAGGGGGTCTGGCCTTCAAAGTTCAAATCAAGACCTTTGCCGTCATAACCTTCTCCTTTCCTAAACCTATTTCTAAATCCTTACAAATTGAGGTCTCCATCAGTATTAACTTCTTGTACCGCCTACTGTTTTTCATAACCCCTCTCTCTTTCTCTCTCTCTCTTCAAGAAGTTCATCAAGATGTCTTACACTACCCCAATTGATGACTACTGTGATGCATGGCAGGCTGACTATACCATCATCCCCAACACCCAACCCAACACATCACGAAAACAGTTTTACACCAAAGTTCAGGTTGAATTTACCTATCCAGTACTTGCCCATGAAGAAGATGAAGAATACGAAGAAGATTCTCTGCTACTCAACAATGGCGTAGAGGGTATCAATCACGTTATGGAGTTTTGGATACCAGAGGACCAACTTGTCTCTAACTCTTCTCAGTCCACCATATCCGCCATGCTTTCTCAGGTGGGAGTCCCATTAGAGAGACAACCATTCATGATTCATCGTATCTCTGATTGTGCTCAAAAGATGGCTTCTGCGGCACATAACTTGGGTCGCAAGGTACTGCCTATGATGGTTGATATTAGTGTGGTGGTAGATAATGGGCAGTGTGAGGAAGATGATGCAGAAATTAGGGTTTTAAGGCAATCCATGGAAGGTGTAGAATGAATGCGAGTGCCTCTAGGGTTTAGAAGGGTTTTTGAGGTTGATGTGAATATGTAAACCATGGGGATTCAATTGTTATTTGGATTAGCGTAGATCTAATTTTGTCTAGGTTAGTCAATGGATGTTCTATATGGTCTGTTCTTATAGTTTATTTACACAATATTCAAGGTTTATTCCCATTGAAATTGAGATTATTTGTTTTTGTCTTCCTTCATATTGAATGGTGCATAGTCATATTGCATGATTTTTTATATAATTTTTGCGTGATAATCAAGGTTGATTGATGTTATTTTTAACGATTTATATCAACTGTACCTGATAAAATATTTGTCCCATTCATTTAAGATCGATTATGTGAATTATGTTTCGCTAGGGTCAAGGATTATTGTAAACCTTGCATGATCATCAATGGTGGGTGAAAAGATCAATTGATATGCTTGAGGATGTATATATAATCGGCATATGTTGTGGGCTAGGGTTTATCACTTCATAGTGTCGAAGGAGATAAGATATACACAACAGCCTTAGCAAACTGATTTTTTGTGAAAACGTGGTCAATTAGGGCTCGGCTCAAAAGTCAAAAAGTACTTATCAAATAAGGTTTGCCAGCCAAACACCAGGTAAGTTTCCTCGGTAGCTGGCTAAGTGCCCCAGTAGAAATAACAAGCATAACCAATTTTGATTGAAGGAGGAAACATTGGTAATTGTGTCGTGTGTCGTGTCAAAATCTATTCAATATATTTTTAATAGTATATGATCAACTTATAAATCCGATAACTTCGTATAAATGTCATTTCGAGCACTAAATACATATCTGATAATTTCGTGTCAATTAGATAGTAAGTTTATGAATCATGTTAAGAATTGTCAACCATACATCTTCTATTGCTATTTTTCTTTTTTATGGAACGCACAAAGAAAATAACATGCAAATTGCTCGACGTAGAATCAACAGTTTCTTCTATTAGATTACGAATAATAAAACGAAAGGAAAGATAAATCAGATTGTTCACTAACCTCAAAAAAAAAAAAAAAAACAGGTTGTTTCCTAACTGCATGGAACTACCATAAAACAGTACCAGTACGAAAAGCTCAATAGTATAATAGAGCAATGCCCTAATCTAATGAGCTGTGAACCTATAGACCATAACGTTCTCATAAATCTCTCCTGGATTAACAATCTGTGACGGAAAATTCGGGTGATTTACAGAGTCTGGAAAACCTTGTGTCTCCAAGCATAATGCACCATATTTTGAGTAAACATACCCTCCTTTTCCCACAACATTATCCAACATGTTACTTGTGTAGAATTGCACACCGATCTGATTAGTCCACAGTTCCATTTTCCGACCCGATTTGTTCTCGTGCACCACTGCCACCTTCTTGAAATGCTCACTGCTCGTGCTGTCGAGAACATAGTTAATATCGTACCCATCTGGAAGATCATTCAATTTGCTTCCAATCGAACGGGGTCGGAGGAAATCGTAGGGTGTCCCATGAATGGGAAAGATTTCTCCGGTGGGGATGAGTTCATCGTTGACCGGCGTGACGTGGGATCCGAATATTTGAATGTTGTGGGAGAGGATATCACCACTGTTGTGGCCAGCAAGGTTCCAGTAAGTGTGTGAAGCTAGGTTCACTGGTGTGGCCTTGGTTAGAGGCTTGGCTACCATTTTTATGGCCAACTTGTTTGTTCCTATGAACATGTATGTGACCGTGACAGAAAGGTCACCAGGAAACCCTGTGGCATTTTATGAGCATTCCAGTGTTAGGAGATCTATTAAAATCATACCATCCAAAAAGAAAAAGATATATTAAAATCATGGCTCGACACTAGCCACAACATGACACGATTTTGATACTGTACCAAAAATTATTAACTAATCAAGTCGAGTTACAATTCAAGCATGTCATAATAATGCCCTTCATGCCTAAAAGGTTAGTTCAAGGGCATTGTGCCAGCAGCCACAGTACGACGGGGGCAAGTATTCTTCAAAATGACTGGGAGTAAAGGGCACGTAAATGGTGAATCATGTTGAAAGCGAAAGTCACCAAAAAATGGCGGAATAATGCTCTCGAAACTAATTTACTCGAGTGAAATATAGGAGGGTGAAATTTCGTGTCTGAGTTTACCAGGTGCCAAGATCCATTCAAAGTAAAAAGAAAATGAAGTTTGCATTCCTGAGTTGTATGGACCTTAAGAAAAAAAGGCTTCAAACCAAGGGAATGATTGTTTTCACATGCGACAGTTAGGACTTAACACAATTTAGAATCAATATAAAGTTTTTAAGAATTGACCCAAAGCTTGGACCTAATTGACCAGTAAGTTTGACCTTATTAAATTGCAACTTGTTCTCATTCGATCATTCTTTTAATACGAAACCAAAAAGTCTATTGATTATTCAATAATATATTAATGAAAACAAAATCATGTAATAGTACCTTGTTCACCATCAAAGCTGTTGTAGGTGAAAGTTATATGACTATCCTTTTTATAGCTCTTCACGGTCCATATAACATCACTGAATCCTTTGGTACCACCTGATATATTGATCTAATTAAGCCAAAAAAAAAAATACAAATATAACTAAGAAATTTACATATCACAAAAATTAATAGTTATATATAACATACCATGGAGGGTGTTCTTCCCGTCATTAGCTGGTAGCATATATATAATACCATTTAGAGTAAAATGAGCCCCTCCAATTCTGTTAGCAACTCGTCCAATTAGGCCTCCAAAGTAGGTTGAATCATTCTACAACAAAATATTAAAATAGTAAGTGATAATATTTAGTTGGGCCTTAACCAATTTAGTGATTATTTATTGGCAACATGAAAGAAAAAAAAAAAAGCAATAAAATCATCAATCAACCTACCAAAATTTCAAATGGTATAAAACCAACTCAAATCTCCTAAATTTCCTTGTCCTATGCTTATTTTGAACCATTATCTAGTCTAAAAACTAACGTAATTAGATGTTGGGCATGGATTTTCAATCCAAAAGATACAACTACTAGGTGAGGCTCAAGACCCCCGCATCACTAACTGATATAAGACTCCGTTCGACATATCAACAATCTCCTTTTCAAAGGAGACTTACAATGGATGACCATCACTGTTTTCTCATCCAGCACAAGGAGCTGAGTCCACATAGTGGCTTGAACCATGACTCTGATACCACTTGTTGGGAATGAGTTTCAGTCCAGTAAACACACCTAGTAGGTGGAGTGACTTGCTTTCTTATATGGCCTCAAACCCCCTCATCACTAACTGATGTAGGACTCGTTCAACACTTCAACATTAGAGAAGGTGAAACACCAAAGTATAATAATTTCTCATACCACTAATGCTCGGGTTAGATTTTGGCATATACAAACAATATAATCGATCGAGTGATTTGCCATATATACTTCTTTGATACCATATTTATTCGTTATCTCATCTAAAAGTTTAACCTTATAAATCAGCTTGTGATTTAAAATTAGGTGTCCCGATTCTTTATTAAAACTTTATCTTTAGTTATAAGTATTGTTTATTGAGTTATCTGATTTTGATTAGATAAAAATTATGGTTACCAGTCTTTATTTCATATATACACTAGAGATGTAGTTTATTCATGGAAGACGAGGGATGGGATTTGATTTACGACTAATGAAACTCAAAATCAGAACATGTGTGACGATGGATAACTCATTAGCCACTTGTTCTTTAACATAAGTTAATAATTCGGTTGCTATTTTGTGTCATGAGAGAGAAGAAAACAATTATAAAACTGACCTTGTACCCCTCAATTGACTCATACCCAAGAACAACATCATCTAATTTTCCTGGAAATAAGACAAAAAAAAAAAAAAAATCAGTGAAGAACAAATTAATATGTAGAAAGTAAAGAACTCTGTAACAACAAATCACATAGAAACAGAAGTGTGTGTGACAATGCCATACCATTCCTATCTGGGAGTATGACAGAGAGAACAGTAGCACCATAGTTGGTAATTTTCACCGAGAAATCCCCCTTCTTCAGCTCATACACCCCTATTTCTTCATCGGCATCGGCTTTGGATACGCTCACAAACAACAAAGCAATCAAAAGAAAATAACACAGTAGAGATACTTTGCCCATTCTCACTCCGAACCAGATAATTTTTACATGAGTGTTGTAAATGATCACCGCTAGCTATTTGTAGAAAGATGAGGATCAGATTAGAGAGAATACTTATGGATAAGGATATGCATTGAGAGAGATTTACGGAAGGTACATTGAGAGAGATTTGAATTTTGTAGAAAGACCGTCTCTTTAACATTTGAAATTTATAAATACACTAGCTCTTCCCCTACTTTTACGATTTTGTATTCAAGCCAAATGTTGAAAGGATAATTTTATGTGCACCAAATTTGTGTACCAAAATTTACACCAAATCAACTGTAGTCGTTGGATCACTGATGGGATCCACTGATCTAACGACTGTAAGTGACTTCGTGTAAGTTTTAGTGCATATTTTAGGTGCACATAGCATTGCTCATGTTAAAAAGATAGAATCACAATATTTGCCTGGTAGATAAGACCATCATATTTTTTTTGAGCAGTGTTATTTGAATCTAATTTACTAGTTCATACATAATGTCAGGCTTTAGGCCCCAACTAAAAAAGAAACTTCAAATTTATAGATCGATAATATAGTTTATACAAAAAATTTAAACTCATAAAAATTAAGTCCAATAAAAATCTCAATTAAAATTGTGAATATAAGAAATAAGTATAGTTTTGTTATTTTCTTTTGCCAATAAGTACAAGAATGTATTTTTTAAGGCTTTAAAGGCATGCATATCTATATTTGTATCTATATCTATATTTATATCTATACTACTAATACAAATACCTTGAATGAAATTTTTTTGATTCACTATTTTACCCTTATAAAAATTTTAAATATCACACTATCTTTCCATTGTTATATATCTAAATTACAATCATATTCTTATGTATTTCAATCTCCAAATTACTCTATAACATCTCTTTTAATTCTTTATTCTCTACGTATAAATATCAAAAAACTATGAAATTTTTTAATTGAATACGTTACCCTTAAAAAATATATGTATCATTATAATTTTTAATAAAGTATTCAAAAAATCTTCAAAAACTCCATCAATTCATCGTTATTCTTTTCAAACATATATATATATATACTAGTTATTTCTCGTGTCTAAAGGTACAGAGTAATAAAAAAAATGGTCAAAAATAAACATATTTGTATTTACACCCAAAATTAAATTACAAAGATAGAGGAGAGAGAAAGAAATTTAAACACCGGTTGTAGTTGAGGCGAGCAGTGGCAGTGATGGTGGACGGTAGTGATGGTGGTGGGAGACGGTGATGGGATGGTGGTGGTGGGGTAGTTGTGGGGTGGTGATGGTGGCAGCGACGATGGTGGTGATGGTTTTTGTTGAAGAGGTGATGGTGGGGATGGTGGTGGGGGTAGCGGTGATGAAGGTAGTGGTGGGACGATAGGAATGGTGGTAGTGGTGATGGTAGTGGTGGGGCAGCAGGTGTGGTAGTGGTGGTGGTGGTGGTAGTGGTAGTGGCAGTGGTAGTGGTAGTGGTGCAGTTCTAAATACTACTCTTTTTTTTAAAGTACTTATGAAAAGTTATAAATTCTAGAAGTACTTTTAAAAAGTTACCTCAAACACACCTTTATGGGTCTATTTTCCCTATTAAATTTGGGGTGTTAATATTAGCCGTCGGATTAACTTTAAAGTAAAATTTAAAGAGATCTCAACCGCGAAAAATAAAAGTCATTTTGTTTATCTTTTGAAATTTGAATTTTATTATACTTTATTATTATTATTATTATTATGTTTTCGTCTATATACTATTAATAAAAGTATTTTAATATGAAAAACTTTTGATTCACTATTTTATCTTTATAAAGAATTTTAAATATTACACTCTCACTTCATAGTTAAATATCTAAATTACCACCTACAAAAAAATGAAAAAAAAAAATCGATGCCTCAATTTTGGAAATCATTTATCATTATTTTTGGGCAAAATTCTTATCGACCCATAATATAATATCATAATATGAAAAAAAATATATATCTACTTTCAAACAAATAGAATGATACATCCTTCTTATTTACAAAATGCAACTGATTGTATTCTTTAATATAGAGATGTCTCATAGGAAGGAAGATATGATTTAGAACGACATATGCCAATTTTCAATTCTTTCTTTTTGTTCCACTATAAAAAAAAATGCATCCAAAGTTATAGGAGTAGATCTTTGATTTAACGGTTAGATTGCATGACAATACTAACTTGATGTATCCGTTACTCTGATTCTCTGAATATTTACTCCAAGTCATTTTTTACCTCTCCTTAAGCAATTTCTTAGCTCTGCTCCTAAATGGCATGTGTGTGCGTCGATATATACATAACATCTTTATTTTTTCTTCTACAAAGTTAAATTTAAACGATAGTTTCATAACTACAATACTATTAATAATAACAACGAAATAATACCAAACCATAATTCTAAGTAAATTAATTGAGAAAAAATAAATATTCGGATGCTGGGTATACAAGAAAATTTCATATTATAATACAAGATACATATTTTATTTATTATATAAAGAATACAAGTGCACAACATCTAAACCAGCTATGAATCCATGATTGTACAAAACTATCAGAAATGTCGATCCTTACAAAATAATATTACTGAGGGATTAGAGCAACAACAAAAAACCTAGGATTGGTGACAATCATGAGAGAACGTTGAATGCCTGTGCACTACGTGCGACCTTGATAAAGACATCCTCCAATGTTGTGTCCGCCAGACCCCACGCCTGAACAGTAAACTTGCTCTTTGCCTTCTCAACAGCTTGGAAAACCTCTGCAATTCTGACCTCATTTTTCGGCAGCTCAAACTTCTGCGTCCCGGATATTTGGTATATTCTGTTAGCATTTGGGGAGAGACTTCGTACCAAGTTCTCCACCTCCTCCTCATGATTTGCCGACGTTGTCATTGTAAACACATAAGAGCCTCCATATCTACCCCTAAGCTGCATTCAATATAAAGTACCATTTGTCACACATTCAATAAAGAAATTCATCGTCAAGTCTGTTAAGAATATAAATGCAGGTTGTTTGTCAACTACACGGTCTCACCGATCTAATGAGGGCAATTCAGACTATACCAACTCAAAAGAAAATTACTGTGAAACTTGGTTTAAGTAGATTAAATTTTGGTAATAGATAGGCCAGTGGTATGTCAGCAACTCGTCACAGTGGCTACTATCAAGACAGTTATGGGGAAAAATATATATCATCAAAAAAAATAGTGGTTGAAATTCGGGAAATTTTTTCTTTTATTGATAAGTCGAAATTTGGGAATGAGTAATGAAAATATCATGGGAAGGTTGGGATGTTAGTGCTGAAAATAGAAATTAGTTGGCACTGCATTACAGAGGACGTATGTGCATTATATTTATATAAAAAATTTGAAGTGCAGAATGCTGCTTGCTGCCACCAAAGGGTGCATGGTTGAATGCAGATACAAAATCGAATACATTGGAACTCTGGAACAATTATCAGTGAACATTAAGGTAATGTGCACTTGTAAGAAATTCACATATTTAAAAGAATTTTTTCAACTTTTTTGAAATAGAGGAATGGTCATAGTATTGAGCCCCTGGGACTTTAAGCAGCAGCTAGCATGCTGGTGCTTCCTATATAGCAAAACGAGCATGCAAGTTGGGCTCCATTCATATGATTAGGGATTCAAATGGAACTAAGTCTACATAGAAAATTTCATCCAGAGAAGGACGTTTTATGAGAAATATGATCGAGCTTTGTTTCTGTTGTCCATCTCAATAAGAAAGATGCACCAACATTATATCCCATGTATTGAAGGATATGTGTCAACTAAAACGGCATGCCTAGAGCATAACTCTGGAAAAACAAAATTCTCAAAATACCTCTTTTGGATTTCCTATACATTGCAAGCTTCCATCCACGAAAATTCCTAATCGATCACATAGATGCTCTGCCTCTTCCATTGAATGTGCTGAAACCATTTTGGCATAAGTGAAATGATGAGGAAAATAATCCCTATGATCTCTTATCTAACAACTTAAGTTGCAAAACTATACCTATGGCTGAAAATATGTACAATTACAAGACAGAGACAAACAACTTTAAGGTGATGAAGGTCACCAGCAGTAAAGGTGTTTGTGTATGTAAATATATCTAGAAAGAAAGATTACTGGTGAGAATAATTGCTCTGTTTTGCTTTGCACGCTTCACGACATTCCATAAACTATTTCTTGAAGCTGGATCCAGTCCAGTGCTGGGCTCATCCATATAGACAACCTTGCATAATTTTCAAAAATACCAAATTGCAACTATGTCAAGAGTATATATACATGCATATGAATATTGTACGTATATATGTACGTATTCAAGAATGTTTAGAAGCAGGGTGAGTGTATGAAGATATAGACATACTTTGGGATCCCCAATTAACGAGATAGCGACACTAAGCCTCCTTTTCATTCCTCCACTGTATTTCCCAGCTTGTTTGTCGGCAACACCACCATAAAATAGATTGACACCCTTCAGAGATTCTTCCACTGCCTGCAGCAAGAGATAGAGGGAACAATAATTAAAAACATTTCTTGTTTGAGATGACCAACAAACAAAAGCATTGCTCACTTTGCTATGGAAGGATGGGAACCAGGAAATATACATATCTCAACATGGACATCCTTTATGTTCCTTGTTCTCTCAGTTCTACCTCATACTCAGTAACTTAAGGTCACCAAGTCTTCATAAGTTTATATTATTAGAAAAAATAATATGAATGAACAAGGGTTTCGGAGTCAAAAGTTCGAATCATAGAAACAGTCTCTTCTCATGTGAGGGTAAGGCTGCATACATTAGAACTTCCTCAGACCTCGCAGTGGCAGGACTCAGGAGCCTCGTGCAGGACTGCCTTTTTAATGTTACTAAAAAAATCTGAGTTTTATAACAGCAAATTTTAGCTCCTATCTTTGTACATCAGTATTTTATACTCATCTATTCCGAAATTGAAAAGTTTCTGTGACATACAGAGAGGAAGGGTATCTCTCTCCAACTACAAAATCCTCCCACAAGCACCAATGACTCCCAAATGAAGATAAAATATAAAAAGATGACTTCAGAAGTGAACGGAATGCAGCCTTACTTGGATTAAGGCAGCACCTTTAAGGTTTTTAAGCCTTCCATAAAAAAGTAAGTGTTCTCTTCCAGTTAGCGTTTCCCACAGCAAGCTGTATGATTGTTTAATAAAAGAAAACAAAACATGAGAAAATAAAGAAGACTTCTATTATTGGAGGAAACAGAGAAATGGACATGGAAGAATATTCATGCTTACTCATGCTGAGGACATACACCCATGTTGGCATAGATTCCATCCATATGCTTTTTTATATCTAGACCCTGAACATATGCCGTGCCAGAACTTGGTTTTATGAGCCCAATCATCTGTCAACAAAGAACATGTTACCTTTTTTTGCAGAGATAATACGACCTTTTATATTTCTACAATTGGAAGGGAAGAAACCAGCACTCCAAAGAATATCATGTTTAGAAAGACGTCCTGCAGTGAGCCTAATGATATGCAAATCACGTGCAGCATAAAACAAGAACCAGAAAGTTGACCAATCAAGAAACTATTTCATTGAGTAGCAACATTTGCAACTTATTCACAAGATGGTAAAACAGACAAGAATAGAGAGCCAAGACACATTTTTAACTGACCATATTAATGAAAGAGGTTTTGCCTGCACCATTTGGACCAAGCATACCAAAGCATTCTCCTTGAGACAAAGCAAGTGACAACCCTCTAACTGCAAATTTCTCTGGGTTCCCGTCCCTCCCAGGATATACCTTTTTGAGGTCATCACAGATAATGGCTTCACTTGCGCTTGGTTCAAGTAGCAACTGTTCAACCTTCTCTCTCTGAAAAAAAACAGAAGGGTATAAAATTTACACAAATACTAAATACAAATATATAATCATAATGAATGAGGAAAAAGTCAATTTAACATGGAAGATGAGCAAACCAGATGCAAATAGTAGATAAAGATATATAATTGCCATCAGTCCAAATTGACACATCAATAACACGAAAGGAAAATCCTACTCAAGTTTCCGTTAAAATTGTGTTGTACGATAAACAAATAAGCAACCATTCTTTCACATAGTTTTTGGCAAGCACACCTAGACAGACTTCAATCAAATAATCAAATAAGTCAGATGTCCATTGATATTACTTTGACAAAGTGTAATAGTAACTCAAGGGTTTAATATTCTGACACAAAGAACCCCCAAGTAGTGACAAACACTCAACCGGTGCACCAGGTAACCAGCTTTTTGATGTTCAATTAGCAGTTACCATTCCCATTCAAAGACCATTTTCTCAACTAAAACTAGGAACATAAATCATAAGCAAGATATCCTTACCTCTTGGGCAACATCAGGTTTCTCCATCTGTACAAACACTTTTGATTCCTGCCTCCGCAAACTAGGTCTCCGGAAAGACGATAAAGGTTTTCTTCTGAAGTTTTCCAAGAAAAATAGATACCCTTTTCCTGATGATACAACTTGGTCTACATAATATGCAACAATAACAACCAGCAACCATTCCACAACCATGATGATTAAGATCTCTCTCATCCCATTAGTGCCATCACTTAGGTTTTTCCATCGCATTCCATCAGTTCCAATAGCGTTTCCCGTGAAGGAATACTCTCCCAACTCATATAACCCACGATAAAGAGAAAATCCAGGGTATAACTCCATAACAACAATCCAAGCCTCTACAGAATCAAGAGGTAAATCTCAATTCGAGTACAAAAAAATTAGAAATGCTAAGACAAACACGAGGGGAAGGATAAGATCATGAGTACTAAATACAAATTGGCATATGGTAATGTCAGCAAAACAGAGTACTTACACAATTATGACCCATAACTTGAGTCGGATTAAACCAAAAAGCTTAACCTGACAAATGATGGTTACAATCTAGTCCCTCAAATCCATTTGGACAATCACATCACAATTGTGGTGATGAAAGTCATACAACACAAATATCTACATGGTGTAAAGCATCTACCAAGCCACTATTGGTTGGATATCCCTAAAGAGTAATAAAATGTACTCATGCAGACATCTCTCTGCCATAACCTCATTTAAATTTTAATGCCAGTAAGAAATGATAGCATTTGCAAATAATCTTATCAAAACTAGTAATAACAACATCGTCATAAAATTAACTTCTTGAAGAGGTAGCCAATTGCAACATGCAATTAAAGACAATGATTCTGCTTCAGGGAGGGTCAAGGCAAACTACATATGCAAGCCTCAGTAAACAAGAACTAATTCTGTAAGACATTTTTGAACTTACTTGGGAAGGATGTATCTTGAAGAAAGAACTGGAAAAGAAAGCCTCCCAAGAGCCCAGTTCCAAAGACCAATATGTACCCCAACACTGTGATAGCATTCCGAAAATGAGGGCATGACCCATTATTTACAAAATAATCCATCAGAGAAAAATAAAATATTTACTCAGTACTGTAATAGCATCAATTAGCTGAGATCAAACCTGTAGCAGTCTTCACATTGGAGAAAAATGCAGCAGCCAGAAAAGCCACTGCGATTTGTAAGTTTATGTAGATGAAATAAAACACAAACTGGATGCTGTAATCATTCAACGTGAAAAATTTTATCCCTGCAAGTAATTGAACTGCATTAAAGTAACTTGAATGGAAGTCAAACGAAAGGAAGCAACATATTGGCTGAATTATTACCTACAATTGAGCCAAATAACACGAAACCAAACATGTATATTGAGGATACAACAAGAAAATAAGCATAAGAAATCATCCAATAAGGGCCATCGCCAAGCCCATGCATTTTCATCATAATTCTCAGATTCTGTTGCTTCTCATAAACCAGAGATGCCAACACAACCTGCACCAAATAGAATAAGGATCATGATACAGACTTAAAGAAGTATATAATAAAACATATTTTCGATAAAATGAACTATCGTATCTTTTTGCAGCTATTTCCTTGCCTGTAGGGCGCTTACCAGCTTTTGATCTTGGAGAAATAAGAAAACTAAGGCAAACAAATCATAACACAGCCATCTTCTTAAAAGGGGTAATCATAATTACACAAATTATTCAGGACCTGATACCGATATCATCAATCTAAAAAACATCTATCTGGACTCTGTTACTGAGAATAGACAGGTCAACATGACTCTAAAGGACTCTAGCTGGAAACTGAAAACAAATCTAGGTCATTAGATGTTATGTTTGAGATTAGTTGTGAAAGAAGCAGTAGCCAATAATATTGTTCAATAGTAAATACCTCCATGAGAAAAAAAAATGTGGATGATAAATATGGATAATTGTGTTTTGATTTGAGGATGATAAATATGGATCATTGTGTTTTGACTTGAGGATGATAAATATGGATCAATTAGCCACTTTCATGCCATTATCATATATGCTGAATGCTGAACAATTGTCACTAAATGCAAATGTTTTTACTTTTTTTATGTATAGGTCTTTATCACTTTTTCTTCTCTTTTCTTTTTTGGGACATGCATATAAAGATCGATTATATTCCTAGCGCAGCTTTTCCTAATATCTACTACTATAATTTGCATGGATTTCATATCATCAGTTCTTAGTGGTTTCCAAAATTCGAGCACCCATTACTAAATTCGGTCACTGATATAATTAGGATTTAGGACAGGTAGTTAATGAGTAGCAGAGTTCTGTTGCTATGAGGAGAAAAGACAAACAGGCATATTGAGAGCAACTAAGGACAGTTACTGTAATAAGCTTCCTAACAAATTGCATAGCTCCAATACTTTAACCCAAACAAATTTCAGCATGAGTGAATTAAGTTTACTTACAGGAAATAGTTGTATTATGACCCATGTAAAAAAGAGCGGTCCAAGAAGAGAAGAAAAATCCAGCTTGACTTTTGTTGCTGGCTTGGGCATTTCCTTGACAAATTCACAAATCATTTTTGTAGCAGGCCCAAGCAAAAACTGGAGGTAGGCATTTGACACCTGTGTATGTATGCAAGGTAGAAGTCAGCATTTCTCATTCATAAATCCAGAAGTTTGCTATTTGGCAGAGTCAAGTACATTTGAATATAAGTCAGCCATCAATAACACCAATAAGGAAAACAATTTGGTTTGGCTGAAAACAATGTGAATGACCAGGTGCCCATACAAATATCTTCTATGACTGAAAACTCTTAAAAGTGGCCGAATTCAGATAATTAAAAGGCATTAAATAAATAAAATGGAAAACATGCATCGAGGCAAATAACAACGGCACATTTTATCACAAGCCATCAATGGCATATTGATGATGATATTCACCGATTCATGATGTTCTATGCCTTGATTTACCAACAACATTGTCCTAGGGGCACCCAGATAACCTTTGCTTACTGGTCTGAGTGAATTTGGAGAAAACAAAATTCCATCTTACAAGATAAAAACTGTGTTAATGGAAATGGGATACTACAAGGTACAAGTACAGAACCGATCACTCTAAAGCACCTGAAATCTGTATCTATAATCTTTTTTGTTTCTTCTAAAACTATATATTTTACTTGAGAAGTTGCTAATGCAGGACATTGAGAGTGCAACGAGTAGGAAACAACCACTGTTTAATGACCAAACATGATTAACATTTTCCCCTTATCCATTTCATCGCATTGCCTCGCTTTCTCCATTGCTTTCATCAATCATAATTATATATCCTCACTTTTCCCTTGATTAGTAGTCTTATCATACCCTATATGAATGATTGCCCACTGTCCTACTGACTAATGAAAGTTCTCTCGTTTCTACATGCTATAATCATATCAAGGACAGTTTCTTCTGAAAAGCCCACATACATGAAAACTTAAAACCGAAGTTAATGCAACAACAAGAAATTCAGAGTCATTACCAAAACAACCAGTATATTGAACACTAAAAAACGAAGTAACAACAATGGATTTAGATTTTGAGTTTGATAAAGGTTCAGTAATTAGAGAAACTAGTATGGAGGTTACAAAGTTGAGAATAGATACCAAATTCACAGAGCGAGGAATCCGCATCAGTGCGAGAGGAGCATTACCCGTGTCATTCTTGTATGTAGAATTGTACCATATGCTGACATTATAACTACTCCCGTTTGAGTTCAAGAAATCATAAGCTGTGCAAATAATTCATTAGTCAGGTAATTCACATACTATTATTTTTTAGCACAAATGATACATAAGTTAGCATCCAATGTACCAACCTGCTATTATCTCATTAATCTGTCTCTCTGAATTCCCCTTCCTATAACCCTTATATAGCTCATCATTAATGTCAGTAGAACTATTGCGCCACAAATGTAAACCTTGAACACATCTTGCCTCTAGAATTATGAATATAAACAATGGTTAAGCATAAGCTGGCAAATGGTAACAAAACAAGAGAGAGAGAGAGAAAGACTTGTGAACATGATACATGGAACTGTCTGCCCAATATCAAACGAGCCCCTTTTCAAACTTTAATTATAGGCACAGTTTCAATGAAAATCTTTAGTTAGAGACATTCAGATGTTTAATTTCTCATGCAAAATAACCTCAAGAATTAGAAGGTAGGATGACATCACTCAGAGGATAGGATGACATCACTTAGCGGAATTTGACCACAGAACCTCAAAGGGAAAGGTAAGACCATAAAATGGAAGATACCCTAACTATATTTCCATGCCAACCAAATTCTTGTCTTATTTCCTATGGCACTGTTATAACATTTCGAGTCTATGACTCTAGTCATGTCCATGCAAACTACAGATGTGAACTTAAATTATCGAAGAACACAAATAACATACATGAAAATTTGGATAAGTTATAACCAAAAATATTACCCTGCTGTACTTGTGTGGAACTGAGTTGAAGGGGAAAAGTAAACCCTGAGTTTGCAGCACACTGGGGTTGAAGATCATAGACTGGCTCATTCGAAAAGAAAGCTGGCTCAAGAAAATTGGTTAACTGAGTCTTTGATGCTGACCCCTGAAATATTTCAAAAGTCACTTGGCATCAAAACCAAAAAAAAAAAAAGAATAAGAAACAATAGTAAAGATTAAATTGTTATCAATGATGAAAGCAAAGAATTAAATAAAAGGAAAATTAGTAAGAAAGAAGGACAACTGACCAAGACATTATTGGATAAACTGTACAAAATATTAGAGGAATTCAGAGTGGATGAACTTGAGAACATATTTCCAGCCACACCTATCAAGTTGTAGACCAAGCATAAACTAATGTAAAATTTGGCATTAACATTTAAACCATGTTGGATAAAGCAAAGCAAAAGCATAAAGGGTCAAGTGAGAAGAAATGGGGCACCTAGTCCAAGAGTTTGATTAATCCCAGTCAGAAGTACAGTTGCTGGACAGGACCCTGTATTCTTGCATGATCCATCAGGAAAGTCTGCATTTGATAAGAAATCAGTTCTCACTGCACGATATTGTGGAGCAGGTATTTGCAACAAGGGAGGCCATTCTGGTGGGCTAGGAATGGGGCAGGTGGTGCCTTGGTCCAAAGTTGAGTATTCAATCCCACAAACTCTCCTAGTACAACCACCATTCGCATTATTTTCAACACAAGTGCAGCCACACCTGTTTGCTGGTTTATCCAATTCTCTGTTGACCAAAGTTTGGATGTTAACAAGTAACAAAATGAGTATGAATGGGAACAAGATGAGTCGAACATTTGTCCTCATATTCCGTTTCTGCAACAAAAAGGAGGGGGAAGGGGAAAAAAGAACAAAAGAAAAACAACTGTTAATAATATCATTAATTTCAAAAACACATAATGCTTATAACTCCCTACGTCCCAATAAAACAAAATAATAATAATTTTGACAATTAAGCCAGTTCCTTTCTAGCCCAAATTGTCAAAATACCAACCTACTCAGTACGAATTATCATGGGAATACAAAAATAAGTGTTAAACAAAAAAAAAGGCATGGTAATATTTGTTAGAAAATTAAACGAAACCCAAAAGCAAATACTTGGAGATGTTAGCATACCAAAAAAATCAAGTAGTCATTGAGCCCCACAATTCCCAGCATGTTGTTCATTGAACTCACAATCGATTGTTCATGTGTCTAGAATTAATTAACAACTAAATTTGCAGGATAACAATAAGTTAACTAATTGTCTATCGTTTCCTTCAAAAAAAACAAAAAAAAAAATAAGTTAAGTAATTGCAAAACAATAAAGCCAAAGTTCAAGCCTCGACGGAAATAGTCAGATCAAGCCCCTACCAGCAACTATAACCGAAATCCCATCTTCTGTCTCTCTCTTTCTCTCTCTCTCTCTCTCTCGTAAGAGTATTACATCATTCAATATCTTTTTTTTATAAAGCAAATCGACTTTGATTCTTGAACCAAACAAGAGACGTATCTACTTTTTTTCGTTGTTTTTGCTCTGCGAGTTTTCTAATTGGATTATTGTTAGCAGATATATTAATACTTTGCCTTCTAATATTGAGAATCCATTGAACATACTCACAAAGCAAAACATTATTCAACCGTAAACCAAAAAAAAAAAGATCGAACTGACATACAGAGAGAGAGAGAGAGAGAGAGAGGCCCAACCTGAAAAGTCAAATTCTTTCTGAGCAAAGCGTTTGCCTGAGTCCAGAAGCTGGATGGCTCAAGCGATGTATCCGCCATTGTTAGGCACTTTCTCAGTTCTCTCTCTCTCTCTCTCTCTCTCTCTGGAAATGGGACCTTTGGAATGGTAATTTGCGCCAAATAGGAGCTTAAGTTCGTTTCAGCTGGTCTCTGCCTGAGGTTTAGGAGTGAGAAAACTCAAGACAGGAGGAGCAAAAGATTCTTCATACCATTCGTCGTTATATACGGATATAGTTACAAAGTTTAAGCCGCCTGAGGTGACGAAATTACCCTTTTTGCATGACTATAATACCCTTCACGCGCTTATCACGTGTGAAAGTTATTTTTGTTTCTTCTTGCAGCCTCTGAGTAGACGAAATTGCCCTTTCAATTCCACCACTTGTCGACGTCGGGTCTTTTTTGAATGACTCTAATACCATTCACGCGTTGGGTATCTACGAAAGCTTTCCTTCTCTTTTACTTTTTGGAATCAGGCTTTTGTGAAAGTTCGAAAATGCCATTCAATAATTCAAAATGGGGTTTGACTAGGGTGCCAAAAAAAAAAATTTATTTAGTATCACTTATTAATTTTTCTGTATTTATACCATTTTTTTTTAGGTTCATTTACCATTTTTTGGATAGAATTTATCACGCTTTTTTAATAGTTTATTTCATTTTTGGGGTGTTTTATGGTACTTTAAACTTATTTTTCGATGCCATAATGTTTTCCTTCAAAATTGTCGTGGTCATTTATAATAAGTTATTTTTTAAAGCCCTATTGACTAATTTTTATTTTTTTTTGTAGTTCAACGATTAAAAATGTCTAAATCAACTTACGCACACTCACTAACGGACTATTATTAAGTTTGATTCTTCATTATTTTTTTTTCTTTTGGTCAGATTTTCATTGTTGAGTGTTCTTGAAGGAATAAATTGAATACAATTGTTAATTATTATAATTTTTATTGTTTTGATATTTGACTTTATTTATGAGACCCAATGGTTGAACATAAAATTCAACGTTGTGATTGAAGGAATTATAAAAATTATAACACAAATAAAAAAAAATTATTATTTTTTTCAAAAGTAAAGATATTATATTATTTTGATTTATCATACAAAGATATTCACATTTCCCTTTGCAAATTATAGAAAAGGTTCTATCACAATTCTTTTTTTCTTTGCTGGATAATGTCCCATTGCAATTTCAAGGGTAGTTCAAATAATAATAAAGACGAGTTATAAACTTAAACGTTCTAAGTTCAAATTTTGGTAATTTTTTAGAGTCAAACCATGAAGAATTTATTCCTCATAATTACCCTAATCTCGGTGTAGCTGACTTGTTTTTGATTAAACCGAAAAGAGAATTAGTCAAAGTGCGCATAAATAGTCTCAAACAGATCGTTGAATAAAAAAATAAAAAATAAAGATAATGTCCCACTACATCGATTAAAATAATTGTTGTGCCCTCTAGGACTTCTGGTTGATCTTGCAATAATGCAATCCCACCACACAAGGAAGATATTTTTTTAAAATAATATATTTATGAATCTCAAAAAAGATCTCTTAATAATTAAAGTTTCATAAATTGGACAAATCTTGTCCATATATGAAAGCTTTTTGATATCTTGTTTATGTCTCATAAACTATAATATATTACACATAATGATGATTTTCGAACCCTATGCTAGATTAGTTTGATCTGATTTTTTAATAGTAAGAGATATTTTTATCACCCAGGCACTTGTAGTATTTAATGGCCTTACACAAACCAATATTATATTTCAAAACTTTATTTGTTGTTAAAGTAAGTAGATAAATCTCGTAGTTCAAAGTTTTTAGGTTCAACATTTCTCGTATATCTAAGGATCAGTCACCCTTATTCATTCGGGGATATATTCTAAACTCACTTGAGCTACGAGTTACAGACCAGTATCCGAGTCCGAATGAATAATCGGCGCAAATCTGAACACTCTGTAACAAAATAAAAAAAAGTAGACAAACGTCTCTTGGGATGTTCTAAACCACAGTTGTTGTCAATAATGGTGTAAACATAATACAATTAAGAAAAGTATTTGTGAAGATTTGTAGGTGTGAACCATTATTTAATTATAGAGCAAAGTATGGTCAGTCCATGAATTAATGTATTGTTTTTTCAAAGTTGAAAAGTTTGAATTTGCCAGAATGTTGACAACTAATAGCAGCAACACTACTTATAAGGTCTTCCTTCAAGCACATCGATCACACATATTCAAATAACTTAGAGAAGTTAACTTCAATGTAGTTTCTTAGAAGTTGAGATAACTTGCAAATGCCTACAACCATGTCATTTCAAAAATATAAATTAAAAAAAAAAATGCCCTCCAAAAAAGAAAACCAAACGAAATTTTAGAAAGTTGAATTCTCAAATTAAATATAACATAACAACGATTAAAATTGATTCATTTTTTTTAATCTTTAGATTACATAATTTAAAAAATAAAAGTTAAAATAAATTATTATTTAAAATATAAATATTACACAATTAATATTTAATTTTTAATATTATAGAGTGTTTTCAGGCACGAGATTATTGTTGGCATATCTGTATGCTACAATAGGTTTATTGAATCTATGTAGTAAGTTATAAGAGTTTTTATCGTAAAGCACAACAAAGTGCTCAAATTGTCTAAAGTCAATGACTTATCATACAATTTATTTTTTAACTGTAATAAAATATTTTAATAATACTTACATTAAAAATCTCTTAATTGCACTTATAATTTAACCACAATAAATCTATCCAATTATACGTTAACCGACTATTTATATTTTGACTATAATAAAAAAAAAAACATTTGGTTAAAAAGAAAAGTACAATCTTGGTCTAGTGTGGCACAAAGGACCACTAATTTATTAACATTTCATATTGAAATCTTTATTCACCCGATTATTATTATTTATTTATTTTGCTAGTTAAAAGTAGGGGTGACAATTTTTGACACGACACGATAACTCGACACAAACACGACACGAAATAAATAGGTTTGGGTTGACTATTTTTTAGTACAAACCCGTGTATGACACGACCCGTCAGCACGAAGTGTTAATGAATCGTGTTCGGGTTCAACCCGCTTAACCCGAATTGACCCGTCAACACGAAGTTTTTAACTCGAAGGAGATTGACCTGGCCTTTTCGTTGCATATACAAGTTTTCATGTTCTGATGTCTTGTTTTTTCCATTACTTATGATGTTTAATTTGGTTGCGCAATGTACGATTAGCATATTTAATTAGTATTATAGAAATAAAATATTAATTATTTGTAACTGTTTATCAAGCACTGACATAATTATTGTATAAAAAAAATATTATTACTCATTATTATTATTATTAAGTTAATTTTTAGTTTGTAGAAAAAATATGAGGAGAGATTCAATTAAGTGAAAATAAAATCTTAGCGTTAAATTTTTATTCAAAGTTTATGTGAGTCAACACGAATACGAACACGAACACAACACGAAAATAAACAGGTCAACTCGACATGACACGATTAGTTAAATGAGTTGGGTTAGGGTTGACTAATGTTCGACACGACACGAACCCGACACAACACGACCCGATTGCCATCCCTAGTTAAAAGGGTGGTTAAGAGCGATCAGACGTAATAACCCTTAGAACCTTACCTTGAGGTTTTCACCCATTATAAAATGTTTGATTTGAACCATTGTTACTAACTTGTAATGGTCGAACCTATCACTGCAATATCACTGAAAGCAAACTAAAACATTCAGATTGTCTCATATTTCTTACATTGTAATGACAAAAAATATCGTATATTGAACTACTCATACACCGAGATATTATGCCAAGTAAGTTTTATCTGATTCTTTTTAATACTAAGACATCTTTTTATCAGCTGGGCAATTGTAGTTTATGACCACAGGAACTAATATTATATTTTAAAATAAAAATCAGTGGTTGATGTAAGCAAGTAAACCCCTCACATGGGATCTTCTAAACTACACTTCTGGTCAATAATTGTGTGAACACAGTCGAATTAAGAAAAGGATTTTTTCCAGATCTTCAGCTGTACATCATGTTTGATTTATAGAATAAAGTGTAGTGGGTCAATGCCAATTAATTTATTATTATTTTTTTAAAGTTCAAAATTTTGAATTTACAACGATGAAGACAAGTGATAGCAACAGGCCTCAGTTAGGTATGGTTCCATTTCCCAGCAGTTAAGAAATCTTGAATATGTCAAATACCATGTCATTAGAAAACAAAAAGAAATGTAGTATGCGTTGTACAATTCAAGTTTAATGTATCGCTATTTTGAAGGTTGGTGGATGAAGTAATCGGAATGACAAACAGCATGTAGAAATCAGAGAAAATTGAGATTATCTCTAATATATATATTTTTTTACGTTTCTCTCCGGTGCATTATTTACTTTAAACTCAAATAAAATTTTCTTTAGTTATTGATCTACATGGGATCTCTTACAAGTACAATTTATTGTATAAAATGTATATCAGTGAATTTGGTATCATATCGAAAAGTAAAAAAAATTAACAAGTAATAAATTTTATCCCAAAAAATTAAAAAGTATACCAAAAAATAATAATAAGTAAACCTAAAAATAATAAATAAACTCAAAAAATAAGTATACCTCAAAAATTAATAAGTTTTATCTAAAAAATAATATATAATACCTCATCAATTTTTTATTTTTTTTGGATGTCATAGTCAAATACTAAGATCGTGTTTATTTTAGTCATTAGATAGTTTTGAATTAGACAAACTCATTCATTCCATACCCATTCATCTGGGCCTTGGAAGAAAATAGTTTTGAAAAAATTAATGACTAAGAGCATGTTTATTTTAGTCATTAGATAGTTTTGAAAATATTCTTGGAAAAGTCTATCGCCCAAACTTTTAGGTTAGTAAATATACTTTCTATAAAACATTTGGTGGCTAAGTACATATTTTCATATTTTAGTAGTACCTAAATGTCCTTACTTATTTTATGCAATATCTAGTAGTTTTTTTTTTTTTTTATTGACTAAGTGGTTTCCTATTTTAATGGGCAATTAATCGTTGAAATTTTAAAAAGATTACAAATATATATTTGGCAGTTAACGTTTTTACTATATATTGATCCAAACTGTAATCATTCTTTTTTATATCTTATTTTTCATGTTTTCATTTTTCATATTCATCGTTTTAAAACTACCATCGATACCCATTATCGGTCTTATACAAGAGGGTTCATCAATTTTCTAGTATTTGATGTCACACTATTTTTAAAATTACGTCACTTTTTAATGTCACTATTTTTTAATTATGACAGACTATTTTAAAAATCATGTCACATTATTTTTAAAATTATATAACTCTTTGATGTCACATTATTTTTTTAAGTATGTCACACTATTTTTTAATTATATCACTCTTTATTATGTGAATTCATTTTTTGATGTCACGCTATTTCTTAATTATGTCACTATTTTATTTACAAACCCAAATTCACGAGGTTTTTGAATTTTTTAGGGATTTGGGAGTTAATAAGTAAGAACTTTTTAGGAAAATCATAACATTTTAATATAAGAAAATAGTTGTTTTTAAAATATAAATAGTTGCATTTTTTTATGGAAAGAATTTCGGTTATACATTTTTATGGAATGATTGCATTAATTTAAAAGATTTCCCATTGAATCTTGTATGAACATTCTGTGATTGAAGGAGTTTGAATGAAACTCCGTTAAAATAGCAACTCAATTAATGAATTAATTTTGTTTCTTAATTCAGTTTAGCTAATTCAGTAAATAGATAATTAAAGGTATTAGAGTCATTTTAATTCGAAATGTACTTCTTTAAAAAAAAAATTAGTGATTAGACTTTTTGACAAATAAGTTATTAAAAGTGTACCAACCCACAAATATCCCTAATATTTTCTCATCTCATGTTTGGTTCAAGTATTAAAAAGTAGTAGACCTCACATTTAATCCATCCAATTATTTGTTTGAATGGTGTATTGAATGATGATATAAATATTAAATTATTAAAAAACTCTTAAAATAATTATATCTTAAATATTTTTGCGAGTAAAAATATTTTTTTGTAGATATTAAGGAGCAATGCTATATATCTCAAATTTGTATCCTAAATGTACATCCCAAATTAATAAAGATGGTTAGATCAATGAGTCTCAATTAAAAAAGTTGATGAGACTCACTCATCTAATGATCTCCGTTCATTTAGAATTTAAATTTGGGTTATAAATTTAAGTTATATAATATTTTTTTATTTTTAAGTGATAATACCAGACTTAAAATATGTATCGAAACAAGGAAATAAATGAGATAAGATTGGGCCGAAAATTATTTTGTCCAAAATTTCCTAAAAGTTAGGATCCATGACCAGTTGGTATGAACCTAAAACTGCATTATCCAAACACAATCATACCTACCAGTCTACAACCAACATAGTGGGTTATCCACTCCTAAAATCCACCACGTGTCATGACATCATTGCACGACAACCTGGTGAGAAAAACATGGGGACAACCAATATTATAGAGCGGTATGACGACATACCACAAAGTTGGGGACCAGACTACAAAAAATTGGAATATTTCGGGACCATATGAAAAGTTGTTAATGGAGAAGAATTATAATATCAGTGAAAAATTCATGATTATAGTGAATAAAATTACAATATTAGTGAAAGATTTATAATAGTAGTGAAAAAAATTATAACATAAGTGAAAAATTTATAACAATAGTAGATAAAATTATAACATCAATGGACAATTTACTACAGTAATGAGCATAATTACTAGAATAGTGGGCAAACTTTTACCACCATTTGAAATATCAAAACTATATTTTGTGGGTTTGTAATCGATCACTAATATTGACTGATCGATCAGTGAAAAATATACAACATTAGTGGGCAAATTTACAACAGTAGTGAACAAATTTACAACATTAATAGAAAATTACAACATCAGTGAAAAATTTACAACAGCAGGGGGTAAATTACAACAGTAGAGGACAAACTTTAATCAATATGGCGGTAAAAGTACAATTGACACTTTTAACCACATTTATCGTAAATATAACACTAGTGTATCTCACTGATGTCGTAAATTTAACTTGTTTGTATTTTTATCTACGGTCCTCATAATATTAACTAAAATGAAAGTAAAGTTTGTTTATATTAATCATTCTAAGCTTACAATATTTGTGGAAAAAATTACCACAGCAATGAGCAAAATTACAACATCAATAAAAAATTTATAACATTAGTGAAAATTTTACAACAATAGTGAAAATTTTACATAATCATTGCATTTAACCCTGAATTATAGTAAATTTTCTCTTTGATGTCATAACATTTCTCCAATTGTGGTAAATTTATTCATCATGGTTTTAACTTAACCTCTTTTTGTCGTAAATTTACCCTTAATCCTCGTAAAATTACATAGAATTGTCATAATATTAACTTAAACAGTGGTAATATTAATCAAAACAGTCGTAAATTCAATTTAATTTCATTAACATTTAATTCATCTAATGTTATAAATTTAATTTCTCACTAATGATATAAAAATTTCATTGATGTTGTAATTTTGCCCACTGCTGTGATAATTTTTCCCACAAATATTGTAAGCTTAGAATGATTGTGATTAATGTTATTACTATATAGACAAATTTTACTTTCATTTTGGTTAATATTATGAGAACCGTGGATAATAATATAAACTTAAAGGTAAATTTACGACATCAGTGGAATGCACTAGTGTTATATTTACGACAAATGTGGTTAAAAGTGTCAATAATACTTTTATCACCATATTGATTAAAGTTTGCCCTCTATTGTTGTAATTTACCGCTTGTTGTTGTAAATTTTTCACTGATGTTGTAAATTTTTCATTGATATTGTAAATTTGCTCACTACTGTTGTAAATATTTCTACTGATGTTATAATTTTTTCACTGATCGATCAGTCAATGTTAGTGATCGATCACAAACCTACAAAATATAGTTTTGGTACTTCAAATGGTGGTAAAAGTTTATCCACTATTGTAGTAATTGTGTAAGTTGTTGTAATAAATTGTCCATTGATGTTGTAATTTTACTCACTATTGTTATAAATTTTTCACTCATATTGTAATTTTTTCCACTATTGTGGTAATTTTGTCCACTACTATTATAAATCTTTCACTAATGTAATCTTATTCACTATAGTCGTAAACTTTTTACTGATATTATAATTGTCCTCCATTAACAACTTTTCGGTATGGTACCAAAATATTCTATTTCTATACCGAAGTCTGCTCCCAAAGTTGGCATGATATAATCATTACACCCACCGAGGGAAGAGGCTAGGAAATTCATCAACATCCTAGATGTCAAGCTGTTCACCATGGCTTAATAGGTAAGAAAAATTAAAATGTTATTTGTAATTAGTTTAGTAATTTTATTTGGTAGCATGATGAATCATAGTCATTAAATTGATAATGAGTCATAATTAATAGTGTGTTTCAATTAATAGTAGGGTCCATAGTGAATTTAATGATAAAAAATAATAAAATTACCAAATAAGATTACTAAATAAGATTCATGTAACATTGCTCAAAGAAAAAACATGAAAAAACACATATGGATAATTGGCTGCAGCATAAACTTATATAAAAAATAATAATAATATAACCCAAAAATAAAATTAAAAAATTAAATTAAATGATGAGATATTATGCCAAATAAGTTTTATCTGATTTTTTTTAATACTAAGACATCTTTTATCAACTGGGTTGTCCTCCCCCGAGCTTAAGGTTTTTTTATCATTTGATTGTAATCAGAATTTCTCAACGTAATGATAATCTGATCACTCATCTTCTCAACAAAAAAAAAAAAACTGGGCAATTGTAGTTTACGACCACAGGACCTAATATTATATTTTAAAATAAAAATCAGTGGTTGATGTAAGCAAGTAAACCCCTCGCGTGGGATCTTCTAAACTACACTTCTGGTCAATAATTGTGTGAACACAGTCGAATTAAGAAAAGGATTTTTCCAGATCTTCAGCTGTACATCATGTTTGATTTATAGAATAAAGTGTAGTGGGTCAACGCCAATTAATTTATTATTATTTTTTAAAGTTCAAAAATTTGAATTTGCAACGATGTAAACAAGTGATAGCAACAGTCCTCAGTTAGGTATGGTTCCAAGCAGCTTCGTCATTCATATTAAAATAACAGAGTTTATGAAACCTATGAAACTTATATATGGTTTCTTAGAAGCTAAGAAAGCTTGAAAATGTCAAATACCATGTGATTAGAAAACAAAAAAAAAGCATATCACGCGTGGTATAATTCAAGTTTAGCGTATCATTATTTTAAAATAATTAAAAAAGAAAGTTGATGGATGAAATAATCAGAATGACAACTGATTACGGTTGTGGAAATTGAAGAAAGTCTGAAATCGTTGATTATCTTTTGAATAGGTAAACTTGGATTAGGATAGGATTGTACGTAGACAATAGGAACAGTCAGTCTTGGCCATACATATTAAAATAACAAACTTTATGGACCTATAACAGTTTGATGTGAAATCTTGAAAATGTCTAATACCATGTCATTAGAAAACAAAAGGAAACATACGACGCGTTGTACAATTCAAGTTTAAACCTTCTCTCTTAATTATTTTTTATTTTTTTAAAAAAATAAGCTTAGTAAAAAAAAAATCAAGATAAATATATCAGTGTTATTTTAAAAATAAGTGTTGTGTTCGTGTAACTGAAAAAACTAATACCTAAAACATGGCCTTTTGACTTAGACTCCTCTGGAGTCCGCGTGCCCATGTGAACCCGCGGCTTGCTCCACCCCCAGCGTCACGCAATACAACGAGATTATCTCTAATATATATATACTAGTTATTTTTCGTGCATTAAAAAAATAGACAATAATAAATATATTTATATTTACACCTAAAATTAAATTACAAAGATAGAGGAGAGAGAAAAGAATTTAATCACCGATTATAATTGGAGCAAGCAGTGATAGTGATGGTGGACGACAGTGGTGGTGGTGGTGGCAGCGACGATGGTGGTGATGGTTATTCTAGAAGAGATAGTGATTGGTGACAGCGGTGGTGGTGGTGGTGGTGGGGGTAGGGTGGCGGCAACAGTGATGATGATAGTGGTGGAGCAATAGAAATGGTGGTAGTGGTGATAGTAATGGTGGGGCAGCGGGTGTGGTAGTGGTGGTGGCATGGTGACAGTGGCTGTGGTTGTTGAAGCTAAGGTGGTGGTGTGGTGGCGACAGTGAAAGTGGTGGTGGTGGTAGGGATGATGAGGCGGTGGGGGTAGGGGTAGTTGTGGTGGTGGGGGCGGTGGTGAGGTAGTTCCAAATATATATATATATATATATATTTTTGTAAAAGTGTTTATGAAAAGTTATAAATCCTAGAAATACTTTTAAAAAGTTACCCCAAACACACTCTTAGGATCATATTTTTCCTATTAAATTTAATGTGTTAATATTAGCCGTTTGATTAACTTTAAAGTAAAATTAAAAGAGATATCAACCGGAAAAAGTAAAAGTTATTTTATTTATCTCTTGAAATTTAAATTGTATTGTACTTTTTTATATAGATATTTACTTTTCTCCCCAGTGCATTATTTACTTTAAACTCAAATAAAATTTTCCCTATATAAATGAATTTTTTATTAGTGTATAGTTATTGATCTACATGAGATCTCTTACAAGCAGAATTCATTGTATAAAATGTATATTAAGTGAATTTCGTATCATATGGAAAAGTAACAAAATTAAAAAGTAATAAATTTTATACCAAAAAATTAAAAAGTAATAAATTTTATACCAAAAAATTAAAAAGTATTCCACAAAATAATAATAAGTAAACCTAAAAAATAATAAATAAACTCAAAAAATAAGTATTCCTAAAAAATTAATAAGTTTTATCCAAAAAATAATTTAAACATCTAAAAAAATAATATATAATACTGCATCATTTCTTTTTTGGATACTAAGAGTGTGTTTATTTTAGACATTAGATAGTATCGAATTGGACAAATCGGTTCATCCCATACCCATTCAATTGGGCTTTGGATTAATTATAGTGATAATATTTCCTCATCTCATGTTTGGTTCAAGTATTAAGAAGTAGCAGACCCTACATTTATTCCATCCAATTCTTTATTTGGATGGAGTATTGAAAGATGATATAAATATTAAATTATTAAAAAATTCTCAAGATGATTATATCATAAATATTTTTGGGTAAAAATATTTTTTGTTAAAACATATTCCAACTGAACTATTTAAACCTACCAGATAGATGAGTTTATTTAAAAGATTATATGTTGGTTTAAAAATATTATTATCTGGATCAAAAATATTTTTAGATAATAATATGGTGTATAAAATATGTATCTAAACAAAGAAGTAGATGACTCCAGATATTATTTTATCCAAAATTCCTGAAAGTAAGAATCTATGACCAGTTGGTAATGGTATGAACCTAAAACTGCATCATCCAAACGCAATCATACCTACCGGTCTACAACTAACATTGTGGGTTATCCACTCCTAAAAATCCACCACGTGTCAGAATCACGACCCTGGTGAGAAAACTTCGATTCGTCTTTGCCAAAAAAATATGACTTTTCCAGTGTCCCTGATGTGAATGGATTTTTGCTAATTTGAGAGAGAAATGGTCCTACGACAACGACATTTATCATTGCAGAGAAGTACATCTTTGACCCATCACCTTCAACTCTGCAACTTCCTTATCAGCTCTCCTTCCTGCGTCATAATCTAATAATGGATGGTCTTCACGTAACAGTAAATGTTTTTTCACAATCTTAGAAGATAGTATAAGGAGCAACAAGAATTTGAATTTCGACAACATTTACGCGCTTCCTTTCTGTTAGAACCCTCGTAATACACCTATTTAAGTATCAATATTGTATCTTAAATTAGAAAGAAACAAGTATTTTAGGGTGGTGGGGCCGGCCTCTGCCCCTGTTTGCCACCTCGTTTTTTTTTTTGTCTCCTTTTGCAATTAGTCTAACATTACCCCTTTTTTTTTCTCTGTCAAAGGTCTCCTAATACAGCTGTTTAAGTGTCGGTATTGTATCTTAAACTATACAAAATATCAACTGTTTAAAACTCTTCGCAATCAAACTTATTTTTTATTTTAATAAAATAAAATTCATCAATCCCCCCCGCATGTATCAAGCCACGAAATATGCATGTTGTAAAGCATTCTCTCTCCTCGCTATATCACCACCAGTACGGACCCTGACAGATACATGTGTTGATGACTCGATGTTCTCCAAATCCAGCCATACACTAACATGCCTTAACCTCAAAATAATACCACCGAGTGAGGCCATTTAGCGGAGTGTTGGTCGAATTTTTTATTTTGAAGTTCAAAGTTTGAAATTTTGAGTCTTTATTGGGATTTAATGGTTTACCATTATACTAACCTAATTAAGTTTGTTCCCGAAAGTAGTAACGGGTGCGACTAAGAACCTCATGATTCTACCGATAAAAATCTATCAGAATGATCTCTAGGTGCTTCCACCCTTTTTTTTTTTGACTAGCAAAAAAAAAAAACCTCAAAATAATCAAATATGGACAAGAATACTCTACCTCTACGCGGTAGACAACGTGTTAAAAATTGTATAATTTTGAATTTTGAATTAAAAATAATAAAATATTATGAATGACGAGTTTTTGTTAGAGGAAAAGAACAAAAAAGTATTAAAAAAAATAATATTTCTGTATTATATTCAGATACATCGAATACAAACTAGTGGTACACGCAAGGTAGAATATTCTTAGGATATTTTTCATACTAAATTGTGACATGTACGGTCCACCACTTGATTTTTTTTCTCCTTCTAAGGTCCTACATTTTTTGGTTGGTGTCTTTAAAGCTAAAATGGACAGTTGATGTATTAATTTTTTCTATATAATATATACAAAATAACAAAAAACATCCCTATTGTTTCATAAAACTCTAAAGCATATTTTATTATTTTCTAAAATCTCATGTTACGCCTTTTGTTAGGTTTTGTTACCCCTTCGGTTGTGTCAAAAGCACTTCAATTACTCTTTGCTCATAACAAGAATGATAAACAAGATTTATTTGTGTGTATATTATTCTCTATTATTACCCTCTTTGAAACCCCCCACCTCTGTAAGCTCGACTAAACCAACCTCCTCCCCCACCCCCTCCAAAATTTGTGCGTGCGTGTGTGTGTGAGAGAGACAAAGAGAGATTAGTGGGAGCGAATGATGGTCGGGATCAAGGCGTTGGAGGTAAGCTTGGGGTGGCGGTGATGGGTCGGGGAAACTGGCTATATTTTTTATTTTTCAAACAATCTGTGTTTTATAAGAGAATTAGTAATAATCCGTGTTTGAGTATGTAATATCATAAACCATGAGGGTACCTCTTAAAATTATCTAGAATAACGGGATGGGAATGTAATCAAATTTGTAGTAATTGTATGCCAGGGTGATATATTGATATGCCTGAAATACCCTTCACCATTTTCAGCCTAAATGACTGAAGTATCCCTTATCCCTTTAATTGTGAAAATAACCCGCCACTAGGTGGGAAAAAACTAACTTTTGAAAAATTATTGAGAAAACTTCAATAGCATCCCTGTAAATTGTTATATTTTGAAAAACACCCCTGTATTATTATCTGCAACATCGCAACATTCTCTTGGAATTTATATGTCCTGTTTTGGTAAACAATCCCTTTCATCTAGGACTATTTCCAACAGACCAAAAGTAGTAGATGATATCATGCACTTTTCATCTTCTAAAGTGGATTTTGCCTCCTTTGTGACTCACCATTGCTGTAATAGGGAATGGATTGCAGATCAACAAGCCCCCCAAAACAATCACTTCCAAATAATATCCAAGTGAAAAGTGCATCCAAATGGGTGGAGGGGCTTGGAGATTTTGAAGTTGATGGAGGTGACATATATGTTCTTTGATGATTATTCAAATGGTTTTGGTTTGGAGCTTTGATTTGAGTCATTTTATGTTTCTTAACTTTTTCTTAAACTCAAATTTTGATTGCTCTCTACCGAATTTTTACTTCTCACAGACACACTATATAAATTTCATTTATACACACACATGTAGGTCTACGTACACGAGGTAGTTATGAAATCATCATTTTTGTTACTTCCACGGTCCGACAAAAACTGAAGGGCTTATCAATAAAATTTTGAAATGCCAGTAAGTTCCTGAAGTTATGACAATCTATTGGGGGTGTGGATGAAATTTTAAAAGTCTTTGTTGTTTACTACAGGCATCGAATATTTCGTAGCGGAGGCTGATTAAGATTATTCTTTCGAGTTGATCACGTGTGTCCTATTACTTTGGAATTTGACCTGTTGCACGTTTTGGGTGGAATGGGTCCAGAAATGCACGACACTAGGGTGGGCCCAATAGTATTGGTTGCTCCAATCAATGATTTGAGCATTAAAGAATTGAAGATATTTTTTTTGGTTGAATAGTTAAAGGTATTTTGAATTTTTGATCAATTTATACGCACCTTAATTAATTTTATCTCTAATTCAGTTAAAAATTGATCATCTACATCGGGATTAAAATATTTATAAGAGATAAATTTTTCATAGTCTGACTTTAATATTATCCTATAATTAAAAGAATTAAAAAGAAAAATCTAAAATTAAAGAGGAGTCGAGTCTTGTTTCCATAATATCAACTTTAAGCACGAAAGTTGTAATTTATCTTAAATTCGAATCTTGACAACTCATTCGAATTAGGTTATAAAAGATTTATTCCTCATGAATACTCTATTGATCGAACTGAAGAGAAAATTAATTAATGTGCCAATAAATTGACTCAAATACTTTTAACCGTTAAAAAAAAAAAAACCATTTATTCTATAGCAACCAGCCCACCAAATGTGGTGAAATAGAACAATGTCCAACGGTAATAATTTTTGGCACGATGCATTACGATTACTTAAAAGTGTTCATACAAGGGTAAATCGTGTCATGTTAAAGTTAACGTGTCTATCAAACATAACGCGTTTATATTCCACTTAACCAAAGAACAAATATAACTCAAGATGCAAATATAAGCCTAACACGGTTTGAATATTATATTCAACTTTACCACGGTTAACTAATTATGATTTGCAAAAGATTTAAGAAGCCTAGCAGGCCAAGGAAATTTCTAATAAGAAAATAATTAAATCTCCACTGGGGGCCCACACCATAGACTTTGCAAGCTTGTCCACACTAGAAAGCCAGTGGCATATCTTGTTATTTCAGTAAAGATTCAGGGCAACTGTAATTACTACTACCCCCTCTTCCCATAGGCTCACAAACCGCGCGTTTTTCAACGTCAAAGCTTCTTTCATTCCTTGCATATAAACTTCTGCTCATTCTCAAACTAAAACTCACAGATTTGGAGAGAGAGAACAGAACAAAGTTACAAAGAAGATCGAATTACAGAGAGAGAGAGAGAGAGAGATGGAATTGCGTAGAGGATTGCCTCTACTGCTCCAACAATACATAGCTCTGTTGAGGAAGAATTTTATTCTCGCATGGAGGAACAAGCGAGCCACGTTTCTGCAACTATTCTCCTCGCTGTTTTTCATTTTACTCATGTTCTGCATCCAAAAAGCCATCGAAGGTCGGTTCGCCTCCTCGACGTCGTTTAAGAGGATCTTCGATCCCGAAGCCGTGGTGTCTCCTCCGATTCTTCCCTGCGAGGACAAGTACTACATCAGGTTTCCGTGTTACGACTTTCTTTGGAGCGGGAATGAGAGTGCCAGAATTGGATCGATCGTTAGGAGTATTATGCAAAACAATCCTGGAAGGCCTATTCCTTCTACTAAGGTATGAACTAAATATTCAGCTTCTTAATTCTTTTGTTTTTCCTTCTTTTTTTGGTTGAAGTGAATTAAGTGAGGAATGGTGGCATTTTTTATTTCTAAGAGAAATTTCTAATGTTTTTCTGTAGTTGAGTTGAGTTTGAATTTGGAGATGATAGATTAGAGGTTGATAAATAAGTTTGTGAATTTCATTGAATTATTCAACATTTAAAGTACTGTTTTTTTGGTATTTTCAAATTTTAGTTCTATGGAATCAAATTAGTTAGACCTTCTGCAAACCCTTAGCTGGTCCAGTGGTTGGGCCTATCATTTGATAACCAGAGGGCTATGTTCAACCCTTTCCACACCCCCAAAGAACTAGCCACCCTTGTCCTTTTGAGACATACTCTAGACCAGCTCAAGCCATGGTGGCCAGCGGCTGAGCTCAATGGAGTAATCAGTGCAGCGCATGCTTGGACACCTGTAGCCAAAAAAAAAAAGTTAGACCTTCTGCAGTTGGGTTGTGCAAGTTTATTTTGGACTTTTTTTGGGTAGAGGTCCGTTTGTATCCGGAGGTCACTGGCTGATACAAAAGTTCGTCCACTTTTGTAATTGCTTAATGAATTATATTTTGATTGTGTTTGGATGGTCGAATGTCGAAAAAGCACTGGTAGTTTTTCTTTTTATTTTATTTATTATTTTGGCAGTCAAGATTTGAATTTCTCTGGGAGGAAATGGCCTTAAGAGTGCTTATTTGGGATGAACTCCTTGTTTATATTGGGTGTTCTAAATTCATTGTGGTGAAACTTTTGACACAAGTCTAATTAGTCATCCTTGATCACGGACTCTAGAATAAAATGATTGATAGCATCTAGACTTCGGTAAGTATAATTGGCTGAAATTTCCTCTTCTTCTACATGAAATGGTTGCTTCTTATCCACAGCCTCCGAGACTTCAGCCTAACAGGTTGATGATAGACTCTATAATGTCTTGCCTGGTGTCGTGAAGGATGTTCCTTACTCTGTTGACTTTAGGGCATTGGGTTGGAATCCAAACTTTACTTTCATATCTCGTAGATTCATAGCTATCATTTTTGCAATATGCTGTGCAGGTCAAATCATTCAGAACAAGTGCTGAAGTGGATGAATGGCTTTTCAACAATGCCATGCATTGTCCTGGAGCTATACATTTTATGGAAAGAAATGCAACTGTAATAAGCTATGGAATACAGACTAATTCTACTGAAATGAGCAAGAGAGGGAATTTTGAAGATCCCACATTCAAGTTCCAAATTCCACTTCAAATTGCTGCCGAGCGTGAAATTGCAAGGTCTCTGGTTGGAGGTAATTTACACATAATGCTATT
Organism: Ilex aquifolium; assembly: GCA_951799425.1. NCBI lineage: Eukaryota > Viridiplantae > Streptophyta > Magnoliopsida > Aquifoliales > Aquifoliaceae > Ilex > Ilex aquifolium. Next base: position 20,734,735 of record OX637410.1, read on the forward strand.
CTATGTGACCTTTAATCTTGTTATCTGTGTTACATTCGTTTTCCTAGCTTGAATAAATGCACCACTTATTCCATGGGTACATACTTGTTCAGATCCAAACTTCAGTTGGGTGGTCAGTCTGAAGGAATTTGCACACCCTGCATTTGAAGTCTTCTCTGCTGTGACTACGGTAGGACCAACCTTTTTCCTAGCAATTGCCATGTTTGGTTTCGTCTTGCAAATTAGTTCTCTGATAACCGAGAAAGAACTCAAACTTCGCCAGGTATAGACTAGTTACTGTGTTCAATTGTGAAAAGAGAATTAGTTTTCCCCACTTTTCATATTTTCATTTGGCATCTGCTCAACAGGCAATGACAATGATGGGCCTTTATGATACTGCCTACTGGTTATCATGGCTCACATGGGAGGGAGTTATTACACTTCTTTCATCACTCCTCATAGTGCTCTTTGGGATGATGTTTCAATTTGACTTTTTCTTGAACAACGAGTTTCCAGTTGTGTTCTTTCTGTTCTTTCTTTTCCAATTCAATATGGTAAGTTTCCTGCTTCCAGTCTGAAGTAGTCATCAAAGTTGTTTATTACCTAGCACGCCTTAAACCAATTTTAGATAATGCATGTTCTATTTAAGATATGGCTGATCTATGTTTCCTGGATTTTTTATGCCAGATTGGTTTGGCCTTCATGCTATCGGCCTTCATTAGCAAGTCAACTTCATCCACAACTGTGGGTTTCTCCATATTTATCATTGGTTTTCTGACACAGGTAAGTTCTTTACTTACAATACTAGATCACAAAGTACTGATTCAACCATCATAACCATTCTGTTTTTGTTTTTGCAGCTTGTTACCACATTTGGATTTCCCTACAATGATAGCATCGCTGATCCCTTCCGGATCGTCTGGTCATTTTTCCCACCTAATCTTCTTGCCGAAGCTCTTATATTACTTTCTGGTGCAACTTCATCTCCCGATGATCCAGGAGTCAGCTGGAGTAGAAGGGCAAAATGTGCGCCAAATGATACCGAGTGTGTGATAACAATTGTAAGTCCACAGCTTGCAGCCCAAAAACATTTATTTGACAATTGTGGTCCTGAATAACTTCTTCTTCTCAACCTAATCTATATCTATGTGTGTGCATTTCCTATTTCCTTTTGACCCAAGTGGAGCGTAGCAGTTGCCATTGTGGCTTACCTTTTCATAACTTGTCATTTTTTGTGGCAGAATGATATTTATATATGGCTCATATCAACCTTCTGTCTATGGTTTATACTGGCTATCTACTTTGACAATATAATCCCAAACTCAGCCGGTGTGAGAAAATCAGTGTTTTATTTTCTGAATCCTGGGTACTGGACAGGAAAAGGGGGAAACAAGGTGGAAGGTAATTCAATTTGCAAGATATACCTGTTGTTCTTATCTCTTCTGTTTGGATGGTTTCGGTGACTGACCTTGCATCTTTTTATATTTTAGAGGGCGGCATTTGTAGTTGCATAAGTTCAGTTCCACAATTTGAACATATTACTCCAGATGATGAGGATGTTCTTGAAGAAGAAAACACCGTGAAACAGCAAGTGGGTGAAGGCGTAGTTGATCAGGACACTGCAGTTCAAATACGTGGTCTTGTAAAGATATATCCTGGCACAACAAAGATCGGTTGCTGTAAATGCAAAAGGACTTCATCTTACCATGCCCTTAAGGTATAGATGTCCTTCTGCCAAAAGTATCACTAGTTTTGCCATCACCTTATCATGCTTTTAAAGTAGATATAGTCTTTATAGTGTGTCAGTTGAGGGGACAAGAGGAATCCATTGTTAAAATAATCGCTATGAGCATTTACACCTATTTCTAACTGTAAGGCCCCAATTTATGGAGTTCCCATCTCAGATAGGTCCACAAATCTGATGGCGTCCTTTTGCCCAATTACTCACTCATTTTGCAAATCTGTCTTAGATAAAACAAATAAATTAAAGGGCCGGATTAGGGAGCAAGAGAAATACACTGCTCAAATAAGCATTTTGTTGTGGGATCTACACCACAAATAGAGGTGTGAGGCCATTCTTTTTTGTTAGTCATCAGCATGAACGTTCAACCCTTCTGGAGTGGCAGTTTATGATTCTCAATTCTCATAACCTATATTTTTGATCAACTGTTTTGGTCAGTGTAGCGCTACTCTTTCTCCTATTATTTTTCCTCCTATGGGTAAAATAACAATGAAGAATTCTCATGGCATGAATGAAGCGGCGAAGTACATTTTCATAAAATTTGTAAATGAAAAGATATAGTCGCTTTGGGAAAACATTTTTTCAGGGTTCAGTATTTGAGGATGTATTTATGAAAATGGCGGCGTACTTCCTGGCCGAATCAGTTTACATTACCAAAACGTTGGAAAAGAATATAAACGAGAGAAAGAGTTTATATTCTTTTCCAACGTTTCTCCTTGTTATGATGTGATCACTTATCCTAACTCACTTTCAAACTTTCAAAACTTTGAGAATGGTGAATTATTCACAAATAGGAGACTTTATCTTTGCTAACAATGGGACACCTAGAGGTTGCATCCTATTAATTTTTATTCAGGTCTCTTGGGGAGCACAAAACATGGGAGTCTTCTAATTACCTTGGCCCATGCTGGCTCTGTGCCCAGTAACAGCTTGAGGAAAGGAAGACTTACATTTAATTATATGTATTCGCCTCAGAATTGTGATCATCATTGGAGTCTCCTTTCTATAACCATCATTGTCACTGAAAAACACTAGCTGACGTATATAATCTTGCCTTCAGGGCTTATGGGTGAACTTTGCTAAGGATCAGCTATTTTGCCTTCTTGGACCCAATGGAGCTGGAAAAACTACAGCAATTAACTGTTTAACTGGAATTACTCCAGTCACTGGTGGCGATGGTACTAGTTTTTGTTTCAGTTTTTGGGTTCATCAATTGTAATTATTTTTTTTTGGCTATGGTTATGAAGAATCAAAATATGAAACTGAAATGTCTTTTAACAGCGTTAATATACGGAGATTCCATTCGAAACTCCATCGGCATGTCAAACATTCGAAGAAAAATAGGGGTTTGTCCACAGGTAATCCTTTATCCTCTTCCTTTTTGTTTCTTAGAAATAATATTATTGTACTTGATTATCTCAAGCTTACCAATGATACTCAAGATAGAAGAGATTAATTTGTGTTCCACATTACCCAGTTTGACATTCTTTGGGATGCATTGTCTGGCCAAGAGCACCTCCACCTCTTTTCCAGTATCAAAGGTCTACCTCCTGCTTCAATAAAAGCGGTGAGTGCTATACAAACCTAAACTGTTTTTGCTACTTGTTTCTTTTGACAAATATTTGCAGTGATATTCGTTGAAGCCAAACCAGTAGAAATTTTATTACTGTGCTGGATAAGCTCACTCGAATTTGAATTGATTCCATTTGTTAACATTTTCTGTGAAAATGTACAACTAAAACTCAGGTTGTCCAGAAATCATTAGCAGAGGTGAGACTTACTGAGGCAGCCAGAATGAGAGCTGGTAGCTACAGTGGAGGAATGAAACGCCGCCTCAGTGTCGCAATAGCCCTCATTGGTGAACCAAAGTTGGTCATTTTAGATGAGCCGGTATGGAAATTACCAAATATACGTCCCTTGTATAGGATCATTTACTTCTTTGATCATGGAAATTTTCCTTCAATGTGCAGACAACTGGTATGGATCCAATAACTCGGAGGCATGTTTGGGACATAATCGAGGATGCAAAGAAAGGGCGGGCCATTATCCTAACTACACATTCAATGGAAGAAGCTGACATTTTGAGTGACCGCATAGGAATCATGGCAAAGGGTAGGCTTCGCTGCATTGGAACCTCAATCAGGTTGAAGTCACGGTTCGGAACTGGATTCATTGCTAACATAAGCTTCTCTGAGGGCACTAACGGGACTCCTAGCAGAGGGGGTGCTGCAAGTACACGTCAACATGAAGCTGTGAAACAATTCTTTAAAGATGTATGTTGGATGACCTCACCTGTTTAAATATTCTTTAAAGCCTTTGATGTTTTCTTTGACATGGGAATTATCTTGGCAGCATTTGGATGTGGTACCAAAAGAGGAGAACAAGTCCTTTCATACCTATATTATTCCCCATGAGAAGGAGAAGCTATTAACGGTAAAACGCCTCTCAAATTATTTCTATACAGTGTTTTTAAATTTCTATACAGAAGTCTCAACATTCAACAGTGTTTTTAAATTTCTTGAACTAGAGTTGTATTATTTTTTGGTTGAATTTATTTATGGACACTAAATCAGTGCCTCTATCTACATCAGTGCAGCGGCAAAATTTCAGTGCAATATATTATTCTGTCATTGACCTATAGACATGCGGCAATTAGAATACAACTTCACTGGATTTATCTAATTTCTTTATTGCAATTGTGTACCTAACATCTGTTCATGAGAAATTTTTTGCTGAGAGCAACACATGGGTGGATCTGAGACTTCTGTTTAAATCGCTTGCAATTATATATTCTGCACTAGAAAGTAGATATTTCTGTCGTTACTTTCTTGGCACATTGAAGGTTTTTTCTTTTCTTTTCCCTTTCCTTGTGCATACTTTCTGCTTTTCTACTCTTAGTCTATTAGGCTTCTTTACTTTACCTTTTTTTTTTGTTTTAATGCACAAGCGTGGGATGGTCAAGTGAAGATGCTATTTTTGAGAAATCTGGCAAATTGGCAATGCAAGGCTCATACCTTTCAGTCTTAGATATCAAGGCCTAAGTTTTTGAAGTTAGTCTTGCCTTTTCATTGAGTCAATATGCCCTTTTCCATGATTTTATATTTCTCTAAAATCATTGAGAAATTCTATTACCGAGAGATTCCCATTTGACTCTATCTTATCTTTAGTGTTTTTAACTTGGGAGGTAAATAACATGAAGTGATTTCTAATTTGCAGCAAAAATAAATTTGGCAGTAGAATGTATATGACATTCTTTATAGAAAGATATGAAGTAATTTAAGTTTAATTCCTTTCCTTTTCCTTACTTTCATTTGGCAATTGTTTCTACAGAATTTTTTTGCTGAGCTCCAAGATAGAGAAGGGGAATTTGGTATAGCAGACATCCAACTTGGTCTTACAACTCTCGAAGAAGTCTTTTTGAACATTGCGAGGCGGGCAGAGCTAGAAAGTGCGACAGCTGAGGGGAACCTTACAACCTTGACTTTAGACTCAGGAACTACAGTTCAAGTAATTGCAATTGCTATATGATTTGCTTGATAATTTTTCATACCAACTACATTACCAAAATTTTAAAATCAATCGGATTAACATTCCCTTTTTTCTCTTTTGAATGTTTCCGATGATTAAGCAGATACCCATAGGAGCAAGATTTGTTGGGATTCCCGGGTCAGAGTCTGCAGGAAATCCTAGAGGCATTATGGTAGAAGTCTACTGGGTACAAGATGATTCTGGCACCCTATGCATTTCTGGCCACTCACCTGAAACTCCAATACCAAATCATATCCAACTCACAGCTCCTCCAACAACCAATCGTCCAAGAATTTTTTTAGGCCGGCCAGGACCAGCTCATGGAATGGTGATCGATGCTGATCAAATAATGGGTGCGCACTCTTAGTGCTAGGCTTGCTTGTAGAACTACTGTAATAGGTATTGTATTCACTATAATTTGAGATGATACTTGGTGTAGTTATTGCTATTTCTTTGTTATATTATTTGAAATATGAATTTTGCTTGTACAATACGCACTACCAAATAAAAAGTCTGTAAACTATTCTTTAATTCTTTTCAAGTGTTGCTTATTTTATCAAATGCATGCATATGTTGCAGATGAAGTAAGAACATTAGCTAAACTAGTAAAAGATTTGAGAAGTGACTTGAGTTAGCAAGAAAGGAAATTTTGAGGTTTATTGATGTATTTATACGAGTTCATAGGTGAAAGTTGTGAAGGAAATTTTGCCAGTGAAGCCCCAAAATAATTGGATTAATAGGTATTCTTCCAGTGTGGTCTCAGTCTAAGGCTCTCTGATGCTCAAAGCGTTTATCTGTGTAGCCTAGGACTTGCGGAAGCACTTAACTCTTATGTGTTTTGTGTATGCTGTGGGTTGAATCTACATTGCCCATTGAATCTTCTTAGTTAGCGTAGAGTACCGTGAAAGCTCTTTATTGTGCATGATTATTTACTTCGGATCTCAATATTGTTGAGCTCTAATTTTGTCATATGAACCTTAGATGACTAGCACAGGTCACCCACATCAGTACTATAGTAGGACTAGCCGAACCGACATGCCCCTTTGACCCCTCAATGTGATGTGGTAGATGGTGCTAATAATCCCTACTGCAAACTTCTTCTTAAGTAGAGATGGTTAAGAGGTCCAGTCTGATATTTGAACCACAATCCCAAGGAGGCAAGGAGGTCTAGGCTATAGGGATATGTACAATCTCCATGAGGAAGCTCAAGTCTGCTTTACTTGGGTGGTGGCTTCTCATACAACAATGACCATGTGGACTACAGTTCTTAAAGAAGAGTACTTTTGCAACTAGGCATTGGTACTGTTTATATTGGATTTTGGTAAATTCCAAGCATTTATTAGCTTAGCTGAGTTGGGTGGATCCTGCAATCCATTTCTCTTATCTCTTTATGAAATTCTCTCGCCTTTCGAGATTCGATCTGTAATATAAGTTACATATGGCGATTATTTGATAGTTTATTCAAATTCTATATGATACAATTTGTAAAAAATGGGTGTTTTATTTTTTCTTAGTTTTGTATTGACGTTCAAATTTTTCATCCGAGTTCAAACTTGGTTAAGGAGTGTCATGGTTCCTCGAAGAGAAATTGATATTATTACCAACGAGAAATAAGGGGGTAATGTTTATATTTTGATTGGTATTTTTGGAATTCAATCTGTTACGGTGAGAGACGTGTATGTTATAATTTATCAAAAGTAAATAAATGTTCACTAGACTTTGTGAGCTAGTTATTGATATTTCTTACTACTAATCCCTTATAAATCATCATACATACCTATTGAACTCCATTCCATTCAATATGGATAATTATTGGTTATTTCATCTTGTAGTTATTGAGAGTTATTGATGGTTATTAAATTTGTCAATGTTTATTTAGACTTATGTGACTATTCATGATTGATCGGTGACATCAATTGATCAAGCATGATGTATTATATTTATTACCATTGCATTAAATATTATCTTTTTAAATACTATTTGTTGAATTCTCTTCTTAGTGGATACCGGAGAGGATATCAATCGAACTTGAGACTCACTTTTAAAAATAATTTACTATCGAGGCGTGATTTGAAAACTTGACACCTAGTTTTTTAGTCATTCAATGTTTTTTACTCGGGTAAAGACACCCATTATAGTGCTTTAATATTTTGATATATATCTGACTTAGTCGCCATAAATTTAAAATAAAATATTTCAAGCAGTAGCATGATTGGGTGGTTAATACCAACGTTGAGATGTAATCCATAAATATCTTGAAGGCTCAAAACGTTCTGAGTACATCGAAACATTAAAATTTTGATTCAATCATTCATTCGAAACGTCATGAAAACGAAAATGTTTAAAGCATTTCAGTGGTTATGTATGGGGTGGCCAATATGATATGATATCATAATGGATGAATAGCATAGCAGTTCATTTTATATATATAATAAGATCCTTATCTTTATCCGTTAGTGGACCTTATAAATAATACATCAAAACTTGGTCCAATTATGAATTTGAGTAGTGGAATATTAGTTGGTATCCTTGTCTTATTTCACTATGAATCCAAATCCATCTTGTCGTCCTATTTCATGGATCCACGGTTAGATTTATCAAATATTACAGTAAAGAAATTGAATTTTAAACTTATAAAAGTATAATAATGATCAAAATTAATTCAGTTATCATCTACTTTAATCTAATGGTATAAAATTTATCTCATTTTTTTTTCTGCTAAAAAATATTATTTTCTTTTCATGACCCTCAATGTCAAATAATTCCATTAATCCACACTTACGTTTCCTTTCTCTCTCTTCATTTTAATTTTAATTTGTGTAATTAAAAAAATAGTTTTTATTTAAAATATAAAAAAAAATTATAAAATCAATATTCGATTTTTAGTATTGCATAATATTTTTAAGCACGGAATTATGGCTAGTATATAAATATTTAATCCGATTATAACTTGAATTTTGTGTACATGTTTATGCTTGATGAAGTTGAGTTTTTTTTTTTTGTTGATAAATTTTGGGCTTTTTGGAACTCGGTCCACACTTGTGGACTTTTGGGAGAAAGAGGACAGGTGCATTCTTTTTTGGGTCATTGGGAGGCCGGTACCTCCCAAAAAACTTAATAGGATAAAAGTACAATTTTTAAAATAATTGGGATAGAAGTACATGTGCTTAAAAAAAGTCATAAAAACTCTTTTACCCCTACCATAAATAGTGCATACCTAATTGAATGTGAGACTTTCAAGATTAGAATGTGAGACTTTCAAGATTCCTTTTGATATTTGTGTATCATTTGAATTTTGAAATTTCATATATATATATATATATATGGAGTCGAAAAAGAGAGACATGATATAAATCGTCATGCAAACAATGTCACCAAAGAGAGACACGATATAAATTGTCATACAAACAGTGTCACCAAAGAGAGACACGATATAATGACAATGGGGTCCAATGACATTCCATGATGCCACTGATTGGACCCCCATTGTCATTATATCGTGTCTCTCTTTGGTGACACTGTTTGCATGACGATTTATATCGTGTCTTTCTTTTTCGACTCCATATATATATATATATATATATGAAATTTCAAAATTCAAATGATACACAAATATCAAAAGGAATCTTGAAAGTCTCACATTCTAATCTTGAAAGTCTCACATTCAATTAAGTATGCACTATTTATGATAGAGGTAATTATGGAATATAATTTAGAAAGAATTTGAAAATGTTTTAAAATGTGTACTTATTGACAACTATTTAATGAAAAAGAGGACTTAAAGGAGGATAAGTTTGGAGGTGGTACTTAAAGTCAACTAAGTTTTGAAAAAGGTACTCCCATCCCATTATCTCTTCTTTTTTAGACTTAAAGGACAACTAAAAATTTAAAGATTAATTTATCCTTAGTGAAATAAATAGTTATATTACAAAATAGACAGTAACATTAAGACGGTAACAATAACAGCGACACAGTAATAATAACAGTAAGACAGTAACAATAACAACGATACAGTATTACGATCACATTAACAACAATGCCCCGTGTGGGTGGGGGTGTAAGGGGTGATGGTTGGGAATGAAGATACTATAGAAGGTGGTAGGGCTAGAGCATAGAGTGATAGTGGACTAGACAATAACACGATCACAGAACAGTCACTATCACTATCAAAATGTTATGAAATAAACAGAAATATGAACTAGACAGCCACATGATCACAGTAACAACCACAGTCACAGTAAAAAATTCTACGAAACTAGATAGTAACGTGAACTAGATAGTCACACGATCACAATAACAACCACAATGACATTGATAAAGATAGTAAATTTCATTGTCATCGTTTAAATTTTAATGTGCGAATTTAAAACATATTTTGGTTAATACCAAATTTTTTTTGTCCAATTTAGTCAACCGTCACTATTAACAATTTAAATCAAGCAAAACAATAAGAAAACGAACCAAAGAGGAACACGAGGAGATAGAGGCATATACACAAGAGGATATTATTGAAAATAAATACAAATAAAAATAGACTATTGGATCTACTTACAAAAAAATACATAACCTATGTCCTTAATAACCTAAAAAGATCGCGCTGGACCTATTGACAAAAGAGATCCCCATATTGTATTTGGTTCAATTTTATCTAAAAAAAAGTAAGTGAACCCAAAAAATGATACATAAATCCCAAAAAAAAGTGAGTGCACCCCAGAAAATTTGTAAATTGTACCAAAAAATTGAGTTATTTCTCAATAAAATTAAATTAAAATGAATATGGCATTTACTAAATTGTCTTAATTCAAGTTTTGAAATTAACATCTACAGTTATCCGTTACGAGCATTGAATCTCTAAAACATTTATGATACAAGTATCATTGGTTTTTCTTTATTACTTTACATATTGATCTTCTTTAGAAGTGGCTAAAAACTTCAATTTTTGGATGATTAAGAGGAAAAAAAGCCTAGTTCGTTCATGACTCAGGCTTATTGGACGATTTTTCCCTTAGTTTTTAGGGTGTAAAAATAGCTTTCACCAACATTAAGGAAAAACTAAAAAATAAGATTTATCTAAGGGCTTTCAAGAAAAAAACGATTTTTTTTCGAAAACACTCTAAACTGTTCTAAAAGCTTTTTTAACTCTAATTTTTTTTATTTTATTTTTCGAACCTTTGTTTTGTACCCAAAAAAATTAGCTCCAAACGAACCATTGTGTTAATTAATAGGATATAAAATAGACTTAAACTTTTTTCTAGTGAAGTGACACTATTTCACAAAGCATTTAGCCAATGATACTATGAAGACGAATACCGTATTAAATGAGGTACTAAAAGTTAAATATCAAAGAATCGTAATTAGTTATAAAAAATATAAATATTAAAAGTAAAAATATTTATTTAAAAAGTTATAATTAATCAAAATTATTCATAATCAATCACAATAATAGCTGTAACTTATCCTTTACATGATATTGCTTGACCTTTAACATTGTTATTTTTAGTACGTACCATAATCTTTTCCATAAAATTGCTATAATTTTTGTTTAATTCAACCATATCCCAAATTAAAAGGAAAAAAAAAAAGGAATTGCCATTAAGAAGTCTACTGATGACAAAGTTTTAACAATTAGATAGGGAAACATTATCGTACCGAAAATTTAAAAATTTTAAAAAGATAATAAATTTTATTTTTAAAAATGATAAATTTTAATTAAAAAATATTAACTGAACCCAAAAAATAATATATAAATTCAAAAAGTAAGTATACCCCAAAATTTAATAAATTATATCAAAAAAACCATATAAATATCTAAAAAAAATAAATGGTACGATATTAATTTTTTTTTCGATATCATTAGTTAAACCCACTTTGGGTAACCGAATTTTTTTTTTTTTTTTAATGATCATTGGTGTTCGGACTAATTTATGTGTACCTTAACTAATTTTTTTCTCGATTTAATTAAAAATAAATTATTCACATAAATAGAGAATTGTTGAGGGATAAATTTGAGCAAAGGTGGATAAGAAGTTCCTCAAAATACGAAATTTAAAAGTTATTGGGAATTGAAATGGCAGCATTTCAAGGAACCCACCACAAACAAACAAGCAGACACTGACAACTTAAGCCCATCCGCCAAAATTAGTGCTGAATTTAAAGAGTTGTAAAGGAGGGTCTTAATCCATCCTACCGGATAATCGATTCTATTCTTTTCACATCAGAAAACTATGAACAGATTACGAGTCTGCAGAGAAATGAGACGTAGAGCTCCACGGACGGCTCTAAATTGGTTCAGTTCATTCAATTGTTCAAGGTACTTCGTTAAATTTTCTGCAGCATTATTAGATTTTAGTTCATGGGTTTCTCACTTTGAGTTGAAATATCTCTGGGTTTTTTTTTTTTGGTTTGAATTCAAGAGGTATTTGGTGTCTTTTTTGATGATGGGTTGTCTTCTGAATCTTCAGTTTTAATTGTTAAGGTAGTTTGACCAGCATTTTCATTCCTTTTTGGCTGATATAGTCCTGTTTATGAATGGGAGTTTATGTGATAGACCTGGTGGTTTGATACTAGGTGTGGAATGTATCGGTGGAAATGATGTCCTTCCAATTCAACCTTTTGGAACGCATGCACATGAGCAACACAACTCTTTACATACTTGCAATTTTTACGTCCTCCACGTGCTTGATAAATTAGTTAAGTGGATTCGTTTTGTGGTTTTGGCCGTTTCAAAATGAGTTGAATTAATGATTGGGATTAGAGTGGTAAGGTATAATTCTTAGTATTTTTCACCACTTTCAAGTTTCGGCTAATAATTTAACCGAATAGAGCTTCCTAACTTTGACTGCGCGTCTTGTAACTTTTTTAAAGCAACAAAAAAAATTATCAAAAAATAAAAACATATTTAATGACTATTTTGCAGAATTGGGGGGAAAGAGTGCACCAATAAGGGGAGGTGAAAAATCAAGAAATAGGGAAGTAGAATAGTTGACACACGCTAGTCAATCTAGTACGTACATTGATTTCGTTTTTTCAATTCAATTTGTTAATTGAAATATGCCTTATATCGTAAGTTGACTGGTAACTATTTAAAAGGAGGATGCTTTCCCCAACCCTTGGGCTAGCTCCCTCTATGTGTATTACTATACACGTGATTGTGTTTGGAGGAGGAAGGGATTAAGTTTGGATAACGAAGAATCAAAAAAATAAAAAACGAATGGTATTTGAAAAAAACTTGAAAAACAAAAAAGTATTTTCAAAAATTAAAAAGCATTTTCAAATGATATATGAACTTTGTTTAGTATCTAGGTTAGGCTATTGATCAATTAGTAGAGCCTTTTCTTTTGTTTGCCAGTAATTTTGGCCGCAGTGCATTTTAATTTTTAGTTTTTTTTTTAAATAGTTTTTCCTTAAAATTATGGTTCTTTGATGCTGTAGTAATTGTTTTTCCGAGCGTGTTCTTCACCTTCTTTTCATCTTGGAAATTAATTAAATTCTAGTGCTTTTGACCACCGGTAAAAAATAAAGCAGGAATTATCTTGGTTTAGTACAAATTCGAGCAAGTTTTCAATTCAAAACAAAATGAATGACAATTTTTGCTTGATGAATGTGGAAATCATTTTTGGTAGCTATTAAACAACCATCTACTCCAAAAGCAAGAGGTCGTGTATTCGAATCTCGCCGCCACCTTAATTATTAAAAGAGTTTTCACGTGTTAGACCCAAAATCTAGTCTGTATATGAGGAGCGTGTTAAAGTATAAATACTTAAGTTATATATGAGGGGACGTGTTGAAGTATAAATACTTAAGTTACACCATTTCCAATAGCTTAAACTTTTAGAATAGATGGTTGTTTAACGGTAGCAATGTCTGCTGATTATATAACTTATTTTCGAAATGTGGTTTATTTTAGCTTTAAGCTTTAGAACTACACTCGTTATTGGACTTTCATGTTGGGATAAAGGACACTATTGAAGCACACTTCTACCACTTCTAAAGACCATGCTTATAAACGATTATAGGATTGTCGAGTACATGATTTTGTTAATAATTTAGATTTTTTTATGTGAAATGGCTCTGATAGTTTCTGTAATGCAGATCCAATCATTCCCTATCTTTTGCCACTATAGAAGTTGAAAAGTTATCAGGCTCCCAACCCGCTGAAGTACACAACTTGGGTATGTATTGCAACTTGAACAACTTGCTTATTTCATTTGCAGAAAATGAATCCAGCCTATAGTGCAAGAACAAGTCCCAATATATGGTGTTATTTTTCAATGATTTAGCTATTCTGAATAAAGGAAAATCGCAAGGCACTATGTCTAGGCCTTTGATAGTTTGATTGGTAATTGCAAAGTAAGTAAATTATATGCCTTAATTTTTGCTCACAATATAAAACATGTGTGGTCAATCTTTTAAATGAAGCAATGCAAATCATCTACCTGTATTCTTGGTGTTTGGCCTAGTGTGTGGGTTTAAGTTCAATTCAGATTATGTTGTCAATCTGTGTTATCATCCTTTCTAGTGCAGGGCAAATGGACAAGATCTTCAAATTGGAATACAATTGTGGATCCTTTAAATGGGGACTCGTTCATTAAAGTTGCCGAAATAGATGAAACTGGAGTACAAGTATGTAACATAAATGTATCATTCGATTGCCATCTGCATTCTTTCCAAAGAGATCTCCAACTAGCTGATCCTATTAAATGTCTTTATCATGCGTAACACTCTTGGTCTATATATCTTTGCTTTTTTAACTTTATAGCATGCAGTTAATTAAGATCATTAATTACTTTATAACATGCATATCATACGCTTTGTCTAACCACTGACTGCTTATGCAGCCATTCATTGAGAGCTTGTCCAGGTGCCCAAAACATGGTCTACACAATCCGTTCAAAGCACCAGAGAGGTTTATAAGAATATTGATCTCTTTCTTTCTCATAATTGTTTTGTTCTTCTTGTTAGTTTTCCCTCTTGGTAAAGACACTGAGATTATTTAGTGGCTGTTAATGCAAAAAGAGAAATTGGTTCTGATGGTCCAGTTACTTGTAATAAGTGTTCATATGAGCTATCTTCTGCAGGTACCTTTTGTTCGGAGACATATCAGCGAAGGCAGCTCACATGCTTTCCCTGCCTAAGGTAATATGCTCCAAGTCAAAGAACGTGTCCCTTTCATCACACTTCTTATTTAAATAAACATAACACAAACAATGCTATCTTCATGTAACGTTTTTTGCTACTTCGAATTTTATGTGGCTTTCAGGTTTCCGATTTCTTCACTAGGTTAATACAGAGGGTGGCTCCAAAGAGTTACCACCAGGCTCTTGGTGAAGTTTATGTTACACAAAAGTTTCTAGAAAACTTTTCAGGCGATCAGGTACATGGTGATCAGCTTAGCTGAAGCTTTTCGGTTTCGCTCACCGATAGATTGAAAAGAAATCTTGTTAAGTAGATCCATTGGTATTAGAGCATGCATATATTCTCATAGACAGAACTGTTGATCAAATACTGTTTACAGTGACTTGCTGCATTTGTGCCTGATATGGTTATCAATCTACTCTTTTGTCTTCCTTTTTTCTTCTTGTTTTTCATTTTTTTTCCTTCCTGAATGTTGGTTTCTACTTGAATGATAATGATTCAACTTTGATCCTGTTAGTGAAACTTTCATGTTTTTTTTTTCACTCGCCCCTCTTTCATCTTGTCACTTCTTCATGCTTGGTGGCAGGTTCGCTTCCTGGCAAGGTCTTTTGCAGTACCTGGGAATCATCTTGGGCAGCAAAGTCATGGTTTCCGATGGCCTTATGGTCCTGTAAGGCACCTCTTTTTAAGATACTTCAAATTTAATCGAAGCTGTAATACACTCAATCATGGTGTTCAGAACTTATTGAAATGAAAGGCAAGTGATCATGTTTCGTGGTGGAAACATCGGAAAGGTTCATCAGAAACATCACATTCATGCAAATGATTGGCTTTAAGCTTTATAGTGGCGTATACTAGTTCCATGTTTCACTTAAACTAATTTCAACAATCAAAAAGATGGTTAAGGATGTATATATGGCTCAAGATTGATAAGCCGACAAATAACTATGTTGTGAAAATAAACTTGTTAAATTCCAACATAAGTACTGCCTAGGGTGTGGATCTGAGGAATATCTAGACCAATTTGACTGAGTGGATTTATCTATGCTGTAGGAACTGACTAGCTTAAGTTGTACAGCTGGGAACATCATACGGACTTTTTGAAAAGAAAATTAATTTGTCTTCCAAAATGTCTAATTATCTTTTATCAAATTTCCTCTTTTTACATTTGCTTGCATATCAATGGATGTTGCCACCCTCTATTCATAGGTTCTACTTTATCATTGATTATTATTTTTACTTAAAGTAATGTAATTGTTGATGAAAAGATTTTCTCTACAGCTTTCAAATTATACAAGATTGTTTGTGCAGGTGGCAATAATTACTCCTTTCAATTTTCCTCTAGAGATTCCTGTACTCCAGCTGATGGGTGCACTTTATATGGGCAACAAGCCTGTTCTTAAAGTTGATAGCAAGGTGGGCTCTCAAGAAGTGCTTTAAACATTATACATTGTATAAAAACGTCAGTTATTCAAGTTCAAATTAATGAATTCTGGTTATTGTAGATATTATTTCCATTTAATTTAGGAATGGAACAACTAAGTCACTGGATCGATCTGGTGTTCAATTCGGATACACTGAGAGTTAATTTTGAATTTTTTAAAAAATGACACACGCACACACACCCACATGCCAAAATGCTTATGCACCTGTATTAAGTTAAATTGATGAATCATTTCGGTCTTCTTATATTCAGATACTTGGAAATAATTGTTCTGCATCAAATAATCAGTTCGGTCTTATTTTATTTAGATAACGTGGAAATTTGCTCTGTATCAATTTGGATAAAAAAAATGATGAATCAGATTCCACTTGAATTTTCCCAAGTAGAAATAATTGCAAGGATGTCCAAAACTTCTTGTACATAATTTTCAAGAAAGTGCTTTATATTTTCACTAATGAAAGCTGGTGGAGAACTTTGGGATAGTTTGTTGTGTGGAGCAACAGAACTAAAAATCGCATGGGAGGCTCAATCCCAAGGTTAGGGAAGATGAGGTCTATTTTTATCTTTTTTACAATTGGATTTTATTAGAAAATGCGATCAAGGGGTCAAAAATACAAATGAACAATTACAAAGAAGCATCTGTGGGTATCACGAATAGGTCAAAATATCAACACAGGCTTGAAACTGCTTGCAACAATGGTAAACCAATGAAGTAACATGAACTGGTAGTGTGAAATTTGGGGTTCTGCCTGCTGTTTTGCTAAATTGTTCGGAAATGACTACGCACATAGAGCTCAATTTTGTGCGTTTTATCTAACCTAGGAATCCCACCTTTTGTGCCCCTTCTAAGAAAATCCATTTTTTTTTCTTGTCATATTTATCTTCATTATTTTCTCTTTGTAACCATGATAAACTGACTAAGAATGTTTCTTAGGTATGCATTGTTATGGAACAAATGCTTCGATTGCTTCATGATTGTGGGTTACCTGTCGAAGATGTTGACTTCATCAACTCCGATGGAAAGATAATGAACAAGCTATTGCTGGAGGTCAGTTTCTGATTACAGTTTTGTTATGTGAAGAATTACAATTTTTACCTCTTTTCGTTCCATTAACCGATGTTCAAGAGCTGATTATACTTTTTTTTCTTCTGTTTTGGTAGTTTTTTTGGGGGGTGGGGTTGGGCATGGGGTCCCAAATGCTGAAGAGCTTCAGATCCTTTATCCTGTTTTCCAAACATATGCAGTGATTGTGATTTAGGACCAAAGGATGTAGGCCTGGGCAACACACGTGCATAAGACACATTCAAGAGTACAAATATCTCTTAGGTCTCAGCATGCATTTTCAGGTGTGATTGAATCTGCATCTATATGTGAAGCAATGAGAACCATCAGCTTAAAAATGTGTTCCTGTCACTCTAAACAGTTTGCCCATGGATATTGACTGTGTCAAAATACCTTCTGGTTACTACAATATAGATGGTTTTTATACAAAATTAAGTCATTATGTTTAAGTAATCTTAAAATGCTAGTACCTTTACAGTCAATGGTTCGGATTGCATTGTCCTAAACACGTATGGAACAACCAGCCAGAAAATTGCCCAGTACTATTCACTATTGGAATACATAGCCTTAATATAGTTTTGATAAATAAAAAATATTCCAACAAATAGGTATTTAAAGGCACAACACTAAAAATACCTGTATTTTATTACAAAATTAGTCATTTTAAGGTTCTAATCTAGAAATTCTTAAGGGGACATAAAAGTAACCTTAAAACGATGGACTTTAAAATATATCTATCGTTTGTGGGGCAGAGAGCGGGGATGTGTGCATACTAGAAGTAACGTTTTTCCCTGCGCATAGTATAGTTCTCTATTTTAAACCATTTCCAATTGGAATCATGTTAACAGGCAAATCCACGAATGACTCTTTTTACTGGTAGCTCAAGAGTTGCAGATAAGTTGGCTGTTGACTTAAAGGGTAGAATCAAATTAGAAGATGCCGGATTCGATTGGAAGATCCTTGGGCCCGATGTCAATGAGGTTTATGATTACCGTTCTTAACCGTACATATATATATATATTTTTGAAATTTTCTGTGCATGGATTTCTGGGTTCTAAAAAAGGCATTGTTTCTAAAGAACAGGTTGACTATGTTGCATGGGTCTGTGATCAAGATGCGTATGCATGTAGTGGTCAAAAGTGCTCAGCGCAATCAATTCTATTCATGCATGAGGTTAGCTGCTTCATTTTGACATATGCTTTTTTAAAGTACATTTAGAATGCTTGTTTTTAAATGTTACAACAGCAGGCCGAATATTTTTTCCTGTGATTGTTCATTCGATCATGTTCCACAAATAGGAAAGAAAAGTAGAAGAATTGGATCCACCAACCACTTTGTCGCCGGGGGGGGGGGGGGGGTCGCTGTCAAGTCACCCGGAGTTCAAGTTCGATCCATTAGATTCTTTGATTTGTTTAGAAAAGAAACGAGGGACAAGAAAACATCTTTGATTACGATTAAAAGGAACAATCTCAAATAGACCAAGATCCAATTTCGGGTCATTTCTTGGTGAACATGATCTGCAATAATCTCTTCGATCCCTTCATTTATGTGCCAGAATATAGAAAGATCTGGTAGAAAAGTGGAAGAGACTTTTTTGTATATGATAATCAAAGGGAGTGAGAAAGCTGCAATAATTCTTTGAAAAAGCCTGGTTCTCTTTGTCTTCGAGCTTTCATTCCTCAATCCACTGATTCGTTCCATCATATACCTCCCCACCAATAGATAGAGACAAATGGGAATAACTAAACCACGTCTATAAAATGCCAGTACCATGCATCTGCTTCAAAGCCAACGTGATGCTCCTTGGTCAGATGACCAAGATATTGGCGAATACCACATATGATCGAGAAAAGAGTACCTATATATTTATTCATTTATATATATGATCGTAAAATAAATATTATTTATTGACAATCATTCAATCCATCATTTCCTTAATTTTATCAATTCACATCTCGATATCATCGAATGAAACACAATATAAGATAGAGCGATACACCTTCATCACAAACATCCAAGATCCAACAATCAGTGACTACTGTAATTTTTATTTTAAAAAGTAGCCCACTTTGTAATCCTAATTTTCGTTCAATTTTAAAGAGACCCAATTTCGTACAATCCTATTTTCATCAAATTACTTTCACATCAAAAGTTTGTTCAATTTGTATATAATTTCATAATATTATCTGAAATAATACTTATATCGATGTCCAACTTCATGTACTAATTATAACTCTTTTAATGTTATAACTTTGACCCATATATCTTTAAAATTACACAAATAGCTTTCTTATTTATTAAGTTACTTGACTAGTGTTCAAAAATTTGAAAAAAAACTCAAAAGGTATCCTCCTGCGTGTCCCCAACGTGTCCCAAGCATGTTGATCGTGTATCTCCCACGTGTCCAAAAAAATATAACAATAGAAAAATAAAACACTCATTTTCGCGTGTCTGAGTGTGTCCGTGTCCCAGATATGTTTGACACTGACACTTTGGCCAAAATTTTGTATCCGTGCTTCCTAGTATGTAGTCATGTCTTTCCAGAAAATAATAATTTGGAGCCCTTATGCAGAACTGGGGTGCAAGTTCGATCATTAGTCAACTCAAAAATCTTGCTGCAAGGAGGAAGCTAGAAGACTTGACTATTGGCCCTGTCCTCACAGTAAGTGTACCTTATCTGTCTTATGGTAAATTACCTTTTCTAAATTGCTCAAGGGAGATGGTTACAGAATTTGAGAACTTTTTTGTTGTAATGACATTAGCATCTGAGTTATCTCTTGAACAGTTTTCTAAGGACATGGAATGGAAACAACTGAGTTTGTTCACATCTTATTAAATATAAGTGATGCTGTAATAAGTTGAATTCATATCATTTGACTGTGACTCATCAGGGGCAAATGCTGCTTTGGCTCCAAGGCCTTTTAATCTGGAGCAATGGCTGGTTTTGGCCAGCGATCAGCCTCCTTGGTCGACATGGCCAACCATATAAAAATACATAAATATATGTATATACTACAGTTTTATTCATAAAGTTTGATTGATTTTCTAAAAGGACACTATGTTGAGTCGGTCGTTTTTAATTGAGGGGTACTTGGTGGGGTGAATTGGTACCAGGCCCAACGATTTGCACAAAGTGACTGTATTCAGATTCAAAGCCACTTTCCCATGTTTGTCAGTGCATGTGTCACTGTCAATTGATCAAGTGTTCAATTTGAGTTCAATGGAGTATTGTCATTGATCATCATGATCGTCATCCATGATTTATTATGATATCAAATGTTTTTGGAAGTCCAAGGGACATCCTAAGATTTTGCATGGTTGCCTTCTGATGCTATTTCTTTGTATCAGTGTGGATTTAACACCATACAATTCAGATGAACTTAAACGATTCGAAGAAGCTTGAGTAAATAATCTGGGTTGCTCTATAGAATGCAATTCACGTTGTGGCGTAAAGCAGTGTATTTACATTATCAAACTGGTTATTATGAATGCAGTTTGGAGCTACTAGCAGTAACTCCTTTGCAAATAGCTACTCCTGTCACTTATTTTGAGTCTTGATAGTTACAAATAATGTGTATTGAGTATTCCAATTTGACATTATTTTGGGACACCTAAAAAGGAAACTGGGACTCTAAAATTGGGACAGAGGGAGTTCTACATCGATAGAGTATTTATTAGCTTTGAGATTTCAAGAATGGAATGCCAGTGGCTAGAAAATGTTCACTGGACAGACGTGAGCCATGGAATACCATGGCTCTTGGGTCACATATTATCATCCCCATACCCATTTGCATTTAATTATGTGTGGCTTGATGCCATAATTTTCAAATTATTTTTAGGTCGCCACCCATTTTGTTTCTTAGTTTTACTTTGATCACCATGCCTTGATTTGGATTTTCCTAATCATCTTGTTTCAGTTTACTACAGAGGCAATGCTAGAGCATATGAATAAGTTGCTTCAGATACCAGGATCAAAACTACTTTTTGGTGGTGAAGCTTTAGAGAACCATTCTATTCCTCAGATATATGGTGCAATAAAACCCACTGCTGTTTTTGTTCCGCTTGAAGAGATGTTAAAGGATAACAATTATGAGCTTGTAACAAGAGAGATTTTTGGGCCATTCCAGGTAAACAAGAGGAGACACTGAAAATGGTTCGCGTGAGAGGGAATGTCTTTTTCTGTTTGTTTTTCACTTAATTTCTCGTACCTAACCATAGTTCTTATGGACATGAATTTCTTCATTGCCAGATTATCACGGAATACAAAGATAATCAGCTCTCAATGGTGTTGGATGCACTTGAAAGGATGCATGCACATTTGACAGCTGCCGTGGTCTCTAATGATCTGTTGTTCCTGCAGGCAAGACTCAGTGACTCTCTCTTATTCTTATGTCAACATTCAGCTTTTATATTGGTTTCTTCTACACGATGTCTCCAACAAAATGGATCTGTGACACTGGAAACTGTACTGATCTCCCCACCCCCAAAAAAAAACCCCTCTAAAAAAAAAAGAACAAATAGAAAAGAAAGTATTAAGTTCTTGGTTGTTTGACTATTTATAGGATAGGGGTTGTCCTAGTCACATAACAGCATGTGAGTAGCCATTTACTAGCGTTAGCACCTATTATTATGGAAGTTAGAGTTAACATTGATGTTTGAAAACCAATTATACAACTGATCTAGGCAAGTGTCGGGGGTTGTCCAAGGTTAAGCAATCTTTTTTTCGGGAAGGTTAAGCAATCTTACCCATCGAGTTTGTCAGTCATTAACTGGGATTCATTAATGAAAACCTTAAAAGAGAAAATTTATTCAGTCATAAGTTTAACTCTGGGAAAGGCTAATTGTAATTTGGGTTACATAGATCGTGGGTCGATTTGGAGTTAGGATTATAATATGGGATTAGGAATTTGAGCGATCTAGGTCGCGCACGCACCCCATTTGGGGTCGTGTGACCTTGGATCATGCACTTTTGGGATTCCTGTGATCCCGTTATATTTGGTTAGACTTCCCTGAAACATGGCCACAGCCATACCCTCTTCCATAGATTTCTCTCTCTCTCTCTCTCTCTCAGATCGCAGCATAAATTCAGATTTTTGTATATAATAGAGTTCGCACTCTTGTTACTGGCGTGCTCGTTGACAATGAAATGCAGAAGCACTAGGGTATATAGAGAGAAAATTAATGCATGAAACACTCGATAAAATATCAAAACTCTCAAACATGCTCTATATGTCCACATTGCCATCGATTGATTGGATGATGGTGAACTGGAAATGTTTATCTGAAAGATGGAAAAAAGGTATTTTCTTAGTCCTTTTCAAGATTTGTAAAGATCTGAAAAAGATAAGTGTGCCCCTTCTAATGAATTAAAAGTAGGGACAGCTCTTCGTCCCAGAAATTGGAGTAAATATTGAATTCAACTGTGATACCATGTCAGCAATGCTGATGTGGTATCACCAACCAATAATAAAACACCAAGTAGGCAAGGTGAACCCCACTTGGGTAGTTATTTGCTTACATGGAGGGTTGGTCATTAATTTTAGTAGGCCCATTTGCTTATTTGTTTTGATATTATTGGTTGGTGATACCATGTCAGCATTGTCACGTGGTATTATCATTGTAATGAATATTTTCTCCAGAAATTGATGGCAAGACTACCCACCTTCTTAATGGAGGAGTTGGCTTTTCCCATGATTCTAACTATGATAACTGTCGAAAGTAAAGTACAATTATTTCAATATGAAGATGCTTAAAAGGAGGAAAGTATATAAACTCACTTCTTCATTAGCTATTGTAATTCAGAGATTACTAATCAATTAATGCCTATTGGTAAGAGACTTTGACCTATAACACTTTTGGTTTTGTAGAGTTGAGTTGAATATGTTTGAACCATTTTATTTACGAAAAATGATCTTGAAATCTGATGCCGGTTAAGTAAGGTGAAATTCTGTGGTAAAAGCATATGACCCAAGTGGTTTTATAAATTAGCACTTAGATTAACTAATGAACGTGGCTGGGATTATGTCTGTTGGACCAGCTGGCTGGAGTTGTGATTGCTAAAAATTCAACTGTTTATTAATTGCTTGTACCTTGCAAAGAAATATCGTTGGGTAAAAAGAAATTTAAGAACATAACAATCAGTGTTGCGTTAGACTCCTGCATTAGTTCTGAGTTTGCCTGCGTCTTCAAGGTCAGTGTGGATGAAAGCAATCATAGCTTAAAGACACATTACTTTGCTGTTGTTGTGATGTTTTAAGCAAATATTTCGTCATATTCCTATGATGGTGGCACTTAAATCCTTGGTCCAAAAAAAAAAAAAAAATGCATTCTATATATAGTTCCTAGCATGTTTAATATTCTGATTGTTGATGGCTTCCTTACATGAATCTAGGGAACAAGTTTCAGAATTGAATTAATACTGTTTCTACTGAACCATGGGTTTTGGATTAGGTTTAACCGGTTCAATCTACTTATTTTAATCATTTGCAGGAAGTTATTGGAAAGTCAGTTAATGGGACTACTTATGCTGGTTTGAGAGCACGAACGACAGGGGCTCCGCAGAATCACTGGTAGGTAGAAATACCAATGTATTTTTTTCCCTCCCGCGGGAGGGGGGGGGGGGGGGGGGGGGGTGTCTCATTGGGATCTTTTCAACAAGTTAATATTTTGAAAACGACAATCTGCTTCAGGTTTGGCCCAGCTGGAGATCCAAGAGGAGCCGGAATAGGGACTCCTGAAGCAATAAAGCTTGTCTGGTCTTGCCACAGAGAGATTATATACGACGTTGGTCCCCTGCCACCACAATGGGAAGTTCCAGCTTCTACTTGAAGAGGCACATTGTGACAGACGAACGAAGATTATTATTTCAACCATAAATCACAAAGATGATGGGCGGCTAATAATTATACGTCGATGAGGATCAAACATAATCACACATTCTTGAGTCTCATGAAAAATAAAAATGACATTCTGCTTTATGACATCTACTTCTCAATATATGCAGTTTGGTTTTGATTTTCTATCCAGATTATGCTATGGATTACTTGCTTAACATGATTTTACCCAGAGTTTCTTAAGAGTGCTAGAACTGTAGTTGTGAATGCTATAAGCAAGAAGCTAACAAAGGCTAGCCTGGTTAGAGGCCTACAGCTACATTATCAAGAGCTTCGGGTACTTATGAAGCTTTGCTCTATCAAGACCGTACCATACCCATGAATTAGGTTAACAATATAAGTTTAATTATCAATATTGTTTAATTTAATAAATTTCTCTGTTTCACATATATATACTAGTTCAATATAATTCTAACACAACATGTAGAACAACATGAACTTGATACGTCACGAATAAAAAAAAAAAATACAACCAATTATAATAATAATAAATAGGTTAAGGTTAGACTAAATATGAATGACCCGTTTCATTAGTATTGTAAGAAAAGTGTATGTTTTTTTTTTTTTGTTTTTTCATTTCTTGATATATTATCATGTGAATGATTCTAGGATTAACTCAAATACGATTTGGGGATGAAAACTTCAGTTTTTGTTGGATTCAAAGGAAAAGATGTTGATCTGTTTGGACTCGGATTTATTGAGCGATTTTTCCATTAACTTATTGAGTCAGAATAATTTATATCAACACCAAGGAAAAGTTAATAAATCGGGTTTATCCGAAGAAAAATCAATTTTTTCGATAATATTAGTTCTAAGAACTTTTTGTAACTATGATTTTTTCACAAAAAATTTCAAACTTATGTTTTTCACAAAAAAAAGTCAGTTCTAAACAGACTCATTACTCAAATATACACGGTATAACACGCATACATACATGATATACCCAAAAGAAGAGAGAGAAGGGAATTTTTTAGAATCATTTATAAGTTTTGAGGATTATTTATAGTTTTTGGAGTACTTGATTGATTTTAAAAAAATTTGGGATCGCACAAAATTCTAGTAATCTTCTCCCTATGTCCAATAAGTACAGAGCCCATGAGCCTTTAAGCCCATCTCTATTAACAAAACCGTCCGGTCCAAGCTCTCCTCTGCTTTCTTTCTTGTTCAGGCGCCAAACTCATCACCACGCTTAGGGCTTCAAAAGCTTCCTCCTCCTCCGCCGCCGCTACGACGCCATTTCTCTCTCCTTTCAAGGTTCGTGCTTTATACCGAACTTGTTTGCAAAAAACGAAGCTTTAATTGTTCTTATTCCACTTCACAAGTCTGGTTCCAGAGAAAAATTTCCTACTCTTTTCTTGTAAAACTTCTGCCTCAGCTTGTTTTAACTATTTTTTGATTCAATGTCTTTGCTTGAAGTGATCACAAAGGCTTCGGCCAATCCCAATCCAACCACCGTCGAATCACCCTACCCAATCATTCTCAACCCAGACCCAATTTTCCTAAACCTAAAGCCCCTACCCGATTCCTCAAACGACACCTCCCTCCCAAAACGTGTCGAAGGATTTCAAATTTCTCAAACCGACACCGAACTCATTGAATTATCCCAGAAATTCTTCAAAAAGCTAAAGCGAAAGCTCAAAAGCCCCAGCACTTTCACTAAAGCCGAGTTCATCGAGATTTTCAATTCATATTTAGTTAAAAATAGTGAAAAGGTTGGTATTTCAGTTGGGGTTGATCCGTCTGACGAGGGCTACACTCTTCAATTAATCGAAAAGGTAGGGTTTTTGATGGGTCGCGATGTTTTAGGCTTAATTATGGAGGCTTGTATTGTCTTTGAGATTTGGGAGGTGCTAGAAATTGTTGTTGTTAATGGTTTTGTTGAACATTCGTACCTTTCGAATTTAATTTTCAGTTTGATTGAGAAGAAGAGGTCGGATTTGATATGTTTGTGTGTTAAGTATGTTTCAGATCTTCAGACCATTGATATACTTCACATTTTGAAGTATTTTCTTTCGCCACCTACAGAGGGTTATAAGAGCATGGTTAGTGTGAGGAAAGAATGGGAGAGCCAAACTTTAATGGCTATTGAGAAAGTGAATGATAAGAGTCTTAGTGGGAAGAAATTGAGCTTGGCAAAGGAGGCAACAGTTTTGCTTATGGTAGCACATGATGGGTTTTCAGTTAATGAATTGTGTTTGCATTATTTATTTGGATCGTCGGATCTTGATGAAGTGCTATTTGCTTCTTGTATCAGTAAGTTGAATGGTGATGAGATGATGGGTTTGATTAGGTATTTGGGGAAGTGGGTAAGGAAGTATGAGAGGTTTCCCCAAGCATGTCCTTGCCCTAAGGCGTCCTCTATGTTGGGATTGAAAGCTTGCAATTGGGTACCTACTTTTGAAGACATTGTGAAATGTTTTGGATTGGTTGTGGATGAGCATTTCTCTTCGATGGTTCTGCATTCCGAGTTTCATGAGGAGTTGAGATCTATAGAGGGAATTGTTAATTCTTTAGCTGCAGAATCAAGACTTTGCGGTACTGTGGCATATTTGGCTGAGAATTTGAGAAGCAAAGTTAAAGGTGCGTACTTTGAACTCAAAATTGTCAGTACTCGTGCATCAATCTTGCATTTTGGTTCTTCCCTCGCCCTTGTAAAACTGAGAATTGACATTTTAGCGTGTGCTTCAGATGCACTTTGAACTAAGTTGAGCTCATTCAAGTATTCAAAAGTTCTTGTATGCAAATTTGTTGCAGTTCTTGCTAGTTTTATTGCTTTTGTTGGACATAACAATGTTTTTTCTTTCCTTCCTTTCTGAATAACTGATCTTTTTCTGAGACCCATATTTGCCATTGCCTTTGCCCTTCCCATTTGGGTTTTTTTTTTTTTCCGTAGAATTTAACATTAGATTATTGTCTGAATAACCATCCAAAGTATCTTTTTTGCTTTTATTGGACATCTGAAAGGGTTTAATATGGGGATATAGCGACTAAGTGGGTGAGGTTTTTGTTGGATATAGTATAAGAATGGAGCCAGTTGCAGTTCTCAACAGTAAAATACTTCTGTAATGAAATACAAATAACACGGTAATAAGTTGACATCTACTTTGGTTACATTATGCGTGAAGAGAACAATCAATTCCATGTATATTATTTCTATAAGTTGTCTGACAAAAGCAATTTATTTGTATCTTTCATGATAAATTTGTCATTTATGGGCTATTTGTGGTTGGCAATTTGCTATTGAGAACTAATTGAATCAACGATCCTTTGATAGTCATATCAGTTGTTCTAGAAAGTGCTGAATCTTAGAGAAGTTGTGTTCTGTAGTGGTACCATCTTTTATGAAATAACATTCTTCCATGATTTCAGATTGTAGTGCTTCATCTCTCTCGCACTCTGTCTCCTTAGAGTTCACCCTCCCATTTGTTTACAAAAGTTTCTTTGTAATTCTTTACACTACATAGTTATTTTCAGTATTAGTGCATAGTATCCGGAAGGTCCAATCTGTCATCTTTTAGACGAATTGTTGGGGGTATTTGGGGATTCAGTGGTCACTGCATAAGTGATACTCCTTGAAGGTTGTTATGGGGGTTTTTCTAAGATTTATCCCGAAAAGAAACAAGAGGTCATGGTATAGTTGATTGAGTTAGAAGAATTTGATCCACAGGATAGTTTGCCATGTCTTGATTTGTTTGCTCGAGAGAGAGGCATTGATAATCCTTGATAGGTAGCGCATCGATTCTCAGCATACTCAACTACTTTGCTGCATTTATTCATTAATGCGAGTGTGGCAGCTTTATCCTCTGTTGAGGCTTCCACAGATGTCGTGAATGCTATTGGTCAGATTCAGGTCCAAGCAGTGAATTTGCAAGTCTTTTTAGTTCCAAGGGAGAATAAGTCTTTTGCTGCCTTCTTCTACAAACATTTTAATTTTTAAATCTCCTACTTTATCGATGGTTTGGTAATTTTCAACTTGATGTGATCCATTCAAAATATTGTCCCCTGCGTACTAATGAATATATATAACGAGTTAAATGCACCTTTTTGTGGAAGAAATCTATTGTGATGCTTAGGGATGTATGTGAATTTGTTAGGGTTTTCCTCTTGTTTTTCCTAGAATTGAGGTTTGAAAATTTAGGTTTCCAAAACTGTCACTTACAGGTGGGTTGCTTTGGAGTAATATTGCCATAGAAGCTAGTGAAAGCTTCGAGTGTCCAAGGGGTTTGGGGGCATCATAATAAGTGTTTTTTGAGAGAACGAGAATGTGAAACTCCGCTGTTATCCTTGTACAATGGGATTGTATAACTGATGACTGGGTTCATTATGAATTTATCATATGATTCTTACCAAAAGCTCTGAAGTCTTGGTAGTGGATTAAAATTAGAAACTTCAGTTTAGCAATGATTATAAATCTCAAGCACTTTAGCCATCTGTGAATGTTGAATCACGAGGATATAGGCGAATTTTGGTGCTGAGAATTTCAGTCAGTTAAAGTTGGAATGTTTGAGGTTCAGGCTGCCCACCAGCAACCAAGAATGGAAGGGTGAAGCGATCAGTAAAGGACAGCAATTTGGGCAAAGATAGCCTGTTATTTTGTAGGAATGTTTAGCTACTGCAATTTTATTATGATTAGGAAAAATCTTTACTCCATTACATTTACTCTGTATTTCTGTTTTTATTTTTCAATAATACAAGAAAGCTGTAGTTATAATATCCATTTTGCCAACTTCAAACTTCACTATTAGTTCCCATGTATGTGAACTTGTAACCATAGAGTTACTAAGAAGAAATTATATGGCAATTCATAATATTTTGCAGGGTAGCCATCATTCAGCTTTCAGCTTTGGAAGAGCACGGCACTTAAGCTGTCAAGGAGATGGTCCTTTGGAAGTTTAAGGCTACAATTTTGGCAGATCTAGCGTATAGGCATGGTAGGAACATTTAATGGGATACATCCTTGTGTAAGTTGCTGATTGTTCAAGCTTACCAGAAACTTGTGAGATTCCTACATTTTTTCTTATTAAAAGTTTCTTTTTATGGAAACCCTGCAAGATTGATGATGTTGGTGAAAATATTAATTTCCTATTAAATGCTCTCTCTTTTGTGCGTGTGTGCTCGAGCACTTGTGTCGTTTCCACCCCTTTCCAGGCCAACTTCATGCAGATGGTTTTACTTATAGTGATGGGGTTGTACCATTGTTTTCTCTGTTGGGAGTTTTAACACGGGACATAGCTACCTGAAAAGTGAACGCGTGGAACTGCTTTGTTCTCAAACTTATCTGCATATATGATTATCCATACATCAAGTTTGGAATGGTTTGTGATGTTGATTAC
This sequence comes from Ilex aquifolium, assembly GCA_951799425.1. Taxonomy (NCBI): domain Eukaryota; kingdom Viridiplantae; phylum Streptophyta; class Magnoliopsida; order Aquifoliales; family Aquifoliaceae; genus Ilex; species Ilex aquifolium. The sequence goes on from OX637410.1 coordinate 20,763,851, forward strand.
TTCTTTTATGACAGAATTTTGATGGAAAAGCATACAAAATAGATTACAAAATTGTGTGCCTATTTAACTTGGACAGCTTACTCTGGCCACAATCACAAGTATCGGATGTAGGAGTAGGAGTTATGGAGTGCATAGTAGATTTGTCAAGAATTAAAATTGTTTGCTACAAATGAATTCGTTGCACTATGCAAACAACTGAAGCAATGCTTTACGAAATACCACAGCTTCTGTTTAAGTGGTGGAGTTGCCATCACAAGAGATCCCTGCTTGGCAATATTTTCATTGAATCAATACGAAACAAAGCCAAAACCTTCATATGTTGCGTTTCAGGCCTGAGCTGTGGTACTGATTGTTTCGATTTGGTATGAAATATGCTCTTTATTGTTGGTTTTAGTTTCTTTTGTGGTTTTAAACTCTTGATGTATTGTCCTGTCGAGAGATTTTTTCATTCATTTGATCGTATGGAAATCAGAAGAATCACTTTCCTCTAGTTTTTTTTCTTCCTATTAACGCTCACACAATAGCAGATTCATGGTGATCCTTAGGACTGCATAGGAAAGCTAAACATCAAATGACTAAAGTCTAAAGCAATTATGTTCTAATGCATATCCTCTGCCCAAAACGATGTGTCTGCTTCTTTCCTTGTTTTTTTTTTTTGTTTTTTGTAATTTTTCAACAAAATAGGTTAAGCCTTAGCCTATCACATAAAAGCTCACTGTTTAGCCAAATTAAACAGGTTAACCCTTAGCTGCCTGGCACATAAAAACACTGTTTTGCCAAACCCAACTGGGACTTAATCAACCAGATGTTCAATACTGCATTTGATGGGGTGGTTCAAGTGGTAACATGGACGAAGTGAAGACGTTCTGAATTCGAATCTTGACAATCTCTGGGGAGCAGGTTATGAGGGATTTAGACCGGGAAAGGGATTAGTCGTAAGTTGGTTTGGACACCCTTGACAATTGAAAAAAATAATAATACTGGATTTCATTACATACCAAGGGCATGCTCGAGTTTTTGAACTATTAATATGCATTACAGATGATGAGTTAGGTAGATTGCAAAAGAATCCTGTTAAATACAAAATATTTGTGGACAGATTGTTCTGAACAAATCGTGGATGACATTTAACAAACCATCTAATCAACTATAACCACGAATAAATCTGTCCAACATAACTAGCACATAATGCATCTGCCTCTTAAACATAACTTTTTTGATAGTGAAGGCAATTGTTTCTCAACTAGAGGAATCCAAATCCATCGGCATCTGGAAGCGGCACAGTGGACACAAATGGCTCCTCTCCAGCCACTGAACAATGCAATCGCCATGATAGACATGCGAACACGGCATGCAAGTAGCATCTTGGCCGACACAAAACTTTTCCAAACATATCATGCATTCTTCCATACAACCCGAACCCTCAAGTCTCACCTTCTTCAGACCCTCGATGGACGATTTAGTGGCTGGCACAGCCTTGAACATATCTAAACCCATGGATTCTTCAATAGCTCTATTCACCACTTGAGTTTCATCATGTGTCTCGATCAGAATATCTGCAAGAACTATGGGAATTGCACCACCACTACAGGTACTAGAAGCTGGATCTACACCCATGTCCAGATAGAAAGAAACGATGGCATGTATGATCTGATCGTGATCATCGATGGGGATTCCCATTACTGAAAGACACTCAGATAAGAAGATCCGAGCCGAGTCTTCGTGCAGTAACAACTCATGCAACAAAGTAAAAGCCTGCGCGTATTCGGGAAGTTCTTGCACAGAATCGTGGATATATGCACGTCGACGTATGCGGATTTGGAGGCAAAGCGACTCATATGGTGGCAAACGCCGTGAGCCTAGTGTGAGAGCATCCCTGACCAGTTGCAGTGAATATTGAAACGACATCTCAATTCTTGAAGAGAGAGATGAACTGGAGAGATTGGTAAGGAATATTGTTAATGGAGAGGAGATAGATTGTTGATTCTTGAGAGATTGGTGAGGAATGTTAAAGGAGAGTTGTTTCAATGAAAGAAGTTAGAGACCCACACTTGTATAAAGATTGGAATACGCGTAGAAGAGTCCCACTATAGTTTAGACATCTCTCTAATTAGTTAATTCTATCTCTATATATCTTGTCTTGTCTTGTGAACAAGGTTTCGTTTTGTTTTTTTTTATATGAACAAGGTCAGTCCATCCAAACTACCGTACAAAAAATTATAAGCCATAAAAATTGAGTTCAAAAAAAAGTTCAATTAAAATTTCAACCAACAAAAAAATCTTAGGATTTGGGCCCAAAAGTCTAGGCCTATGACACACAAAATTAAATTTGGTAAAAAAATAAAAATGTTAAAAATATAAAAAAAGTAATTTACATTAGACATCACTAGTTATTCTCTTGCACACACATGTTCTTCCTCTAGTTATACTCTTGTTCTTGTATAAAATAAAAACACAAATCAAACTATTTATTTTCATTCCTTATTCCTATCAGTCTCACACTCTCTCTTTTTATTTATTTATTACGAATGCAATACTTTTCTGGATTAATTGGACTGTAGATCCCTAAAGTATATAGTTTATCTTATTTTGGTCCCTCAATATTTTAATTACATCATTTTGGTACAATGCCTCCATCTTGCATCCAATAAAAATGAAAAGCGTAAATTTCACCCGACATTTGATTTTATTACGTAGACTAAAAAATGACACTAAGACCCCAAATGCCGTTAAATATTGTACGTCGTTAACATAATTAAAAAAATGATAATAATGTTCTCTATTCTGAATTGAAAAAAAAAAGAAAAAAAAAACTCATACAAACTAAAATTACAAATCAAATCCTAAAAAATGAAGACATCAGACATAAAAATTTCCATATTTCCAAAAATACCATATAGTAAAACTGCATTTAACACCTAATCCAAATATTTTTTTTTTTTGGGTACATTTTTTTTTTTTTTTTGGTACATACACCTAATTCAAATTAAACCTTATGATTTTTTCACTCAATAAAAATTAAATCTTATCCCTTGTACTAATTGCGTCAATATTATTTTTTAATTAACAACAATCTTAATCAAACAAAATTTATGCCAAAAATAAAGCTAGATATATTCAGTTCGACCAATGAAGTTGATTTAGCTATATCAATTCGTAAAATAATTTTTTTAATTAAGCTCAAACTTAATTTCTTAGACCAATTAAGCCAAATCTAATTAATTCCAATGATTATACCAAATTTGCGTTGCTAAAATTATGTCTTAATATCACCACCACCACTTCCCACTAGAGTCCGTCCTCCACAACCAGCAACCACCATCTCTTCTCTCAATGTCTCTGGCCTCTCTTGTCTCATCGCCATTCCCACCACCTTAAGCCATCACTGCCAAACCTAGAAAACTCAAAACCCGAACCCACCTCCTCCAAGGCACAACCAACCCCCCTTAAAACCAACAACCCACCTCAACCATCCACCACTTTCAACCATCAACATTGCACCAAAGGGTGAGAGTTCAATTTTTCAGACCTGAGATTGATTTTTCAGATAGTGTTCAATTTTTTCATAGAGTTTGATTTTTCTATTTTTGAGATCTGTGAGCTGATCTGAGTTCTTTCAATTTTTTAGATTTTAGTTCTTCATGGTGAAGGAGGAGAGAGAGAGTTTTTCTCCAACTCTTTCAAGAATTCTGACTTGGTTATAAGAAAGATTTTAAAAGTGATGAGAGAAATTGTTTTCCCCATTGGTGTAAAGCTCTATGTCCTTAACATAAAAATACAGTCGAAAAAACCACAAGTACAATGAAGGAAATCATTATTGCCGGTGTTCTCATTGACATCAATGACATATCCATGCAAACAAGAACTATATGCTGTGGAAGATATGCAAAATCGTTGTCCTCTAGTTTTTTAGCTATTCACTGTCACACTATGGTAAACTCATGGTGCTCCTTAGGACTGCAAAGTAAGTAGATAATTGATCAAATGATCAAGTCTAAGGTAATTATATTCTAAATGTTATATAAAATGGCATTGTAATTCACGATGAATCGTTATCAGCCTCTAACTCAGGTTCCAGCCTTTATGGAGAATGTATTATTTGATGCTTCTGCAGCATACATTACTTTATATGAAATTGTCGTTTAAGCGAAAGTCTAGCAAAATTTGAAACAAATCACATAATTAATGGTTCACTTCAGGTTTTGGATATTGAAACCATTTATGCATTTGCGAAAACGACTAGCAACAGATTCCTTCTCTTTTGTGCTATTCAAAATCCTCTGTTTACGCTCAATGGCTTCAGCTTTCTTATCCAACATGTTTACTGTTCAATACTAACATTACTTTGTCCGACACTGATGTCAATTCGACTAATACATTTGCGAAAACTAAGGTTCAAAGAGGAGGAACGTAACGAAAAAGGCTTCATCAGTAAGCACACATGAAACAAAAAACAAGCAGCATATAACAGGAGCAGGAGGCTAAAATCCGTGAACGGTGCTGAAACTGCTTGAAGGACCCCGGACCCCCCCAAACAGACTAAACTAAAGCTTAGCAGCCTTAGCCTATCAATAAAAACACTGCTTTGCTAAATCCAGCTGGACTTAATCACTCAAGTATTCAATGCTGCATTTAATCACAGACTAAGGGCATGGACACAATTCTGAAATATTAATATGTATACGGATTAGATTGAATTGTAAACTGGAAGAACAGAAATTGAGAACCAAATTAAAAATCGTAGGATGCCACATTCTGTACAACATAACTAGCAGAATGCATAAACTCTTAACCTAATTTTTTCAAGAGTGAATGCATTAACAATCCAATGTTCATTGTGTCTCATCAACTAGAGGAACCCGAATCCGTCGGCATCTGGAAGCGGCACAGTGGACACAAATGACTCCTCTCCAGCCACTGAGCAATGCAATCGCCATGATAGACATGCGAACACGGCATGCATGTAGCTTCCTGCCCGACACAAAACTTTTCCAAACATATCATGCATTCTTCCATGGAACCCGAACCCTCAAGTCTCACCTTCTTCAGACCCTCGATGGACGATTTAGTGGCAGGCACAGCCTTGAACATATCTAATTCCATGGATTCTTGGATTGCCCTATTCACAGCTTGAGTTTCATCATGTGTCTCGTACTCGATCAGAATATTGGCAAGAACTATGGGAATTGCACCACCACTACAGGTACTAGAAGCTGGATCTACACCCATGTCCAGATAGAAAGAGGCGATAGCGTTTATCATCTGATCCTGATCATTGATGGGGATTCCCACTGCTGAAAGACACAAAGATAAGTAGACCCGAGCCGAGTCTTCGTGCAGTAGCATCTCATGTAACAGAGTAAAAACCTGCGCGTATTCAGGAAGTTCTTGCACAACAGAATCGTTGATATATGCACGTCGACGAATGCGGATTTGGAGGCAAAGCGACTCGTAGGGTGGTAGACGCCGAGTGCCTAGTGGAAGAACATCCCTGTCCAGTTGCAATGAGTAGTGGTATGTCATATTGATTCTTGAAGAAGAAAGATGAACTAAAGAGATTGCTGGTTGTGAGAGATTGGTGGGCTGAGAGAGATTGTTGATTCTTGAGAGATGGGTGAGGAATGTTAGTGGAGAAGGGTTTCGTGTGAAAGAAGTTAAGAGCAGACTTTGTATTGTAGATTGGAATACGCGTAGAGGACTCCCAGTTGAAATGAAAGAGGTCACTGTGTAGTTGTCAGTTTTGAAAAGAAACAAAAAGGTTTATAGATTTCAGTAAGGTTTATCCATGTTTTGCCAATACAGTGGCCAATAAATGTTTAATAACAATTCTATTTGGGTGATTGGATATCAATTATTGATAGTGTTACTCGTTAATTTGATCTATAATTGGCATCGAATATATCATATTTCACATATTTGTGTTGAATGCAACAATATCTAATCCAATTGTGATCGGAATAGAAATTTATACGTATGATTTAGCTGAAAGATTATTTGATAAAATTATGAGATTAGATTGTATTTCCGGATCGAATTTGAATTTTATAATTAATTTCAATGCGAAAATAAGATGATATCTGAACAAATTTCAATCAAAATCCTTATATCAAATTTTAGACCATTCAAAATCCAATCTATTTACAAGTCTCCAATCATGGCAGAATCCAATAGAAATTCAAGTGAGCTCAGTCACTAGAATTGACATAGCAGTGTTGCATTATCAGAAAAATTCCACAAGTTACTTGGAACGGAAGGTATGAACACACGTATACTTAGATTTCCTTGTTTGCCTAGGATTGAAATGGATTCACGCGGTATCCTAGTTCGATTTAAATGTTTTGTTTTACCCTAAAATTGTTGACCGCTAGCTCTATATATATGAACATAGTACCCAAAAACCCTATTCATCCTATCAATCAATCATGGCTTCGTACACTCCAAGAAGAATATACTTGATTGTCAACTTAATTGTCGTGATCATCACCACCATATTCCTCTTCACGCTTCACAATCCAACTTCATCTAACGAAGGAGAAAAGATGACGGGTCGAGACTACGAGCAATCAAGAATGGAGCATTGTGTTGGGCTCTTCTTTGATCCTCCACCACCTCCAAGATCCAATGATGAACGCATGAAGAGTAAGGTGGACAAGAATCTTTGTAGAGACATGCTTCGTGCGATTGACGAGATACATAACAAATGGGGTGAATTACCCATTAATTATATTGAAGCCCTAAAAAAAGTTCCTCGATTTAAGAAGAACTCAAAGGCTCTAAATGAGTTTCTTCATCGAAATCATCCCACTTATGGTTTCACCTACCAAGTGTAATTCAAAGAATTGTATGTTATTTTTAGGGTGGAACTTGGAGTGATTCTTCAATCATACATGTTTTCTTGTATATGGGTATCCCTTATATGATGAAATATGTAAATTTATATCAGATTTTATAGAGACGAAAACACTTTGAAGTTTTGAATTGTTTAATATGTGTTGCTAATTCGTGATGTTTCTGTTTCTTCTGTATCAAGATTTTCAATCGTCCTTTTTATTTTCATAACCATCATCATGGTAATTGGTCATCTCATCAAACATCAAGATACATCTAAACAAAGAAGAAGTTAGGACTATGATACCGAAAAATAGATTTTGATTATAGATCTTATTTTAGCGTTAATTTGACAGTAACAAAAAAAGCGAAATAACAAAACATAAAATCTTTGGCATATTTTGATTATTGAAAAATTTGAAGTACAGTATTAAAAAATATATTTATTATCATTGGTTTTTATTCAATGATGTAGATTGTGCCACATCATTTAAGATGAAAGTTTGATAAAATTTTTTGGTTTTTTCAAAAGATTAATATCAAAAGCAAACAAAGAAATCTGATTGACATGTGGGAATACTTATGCTCTTACTGGAAACCCTAATCATCCTATAGATCAATCATGACTTCCTACACTCCAAGAAGAATGTACTTGATCGTCAACTTAATTGTGGTGATCATTACCACTAATACTCTTTTTCTCACTTCACAATCTAACTGCATCAAACAAAGCCTTCATATATTTTTTGTCTCTGGCCTGAGCTGTGGTACTGATTTGTTTCGATTTGGTATGAAATATACTTTTTATTATTGGTTTTAGTCTCTTTTAAACTCTTGATGTATATCATCCTGTCAAGAGATTTTTTCACTCATTTGACATTTTCTCTTTTTGCATATCAATAAAATTTTGTTTATTTACCAAAAAAAAAAATGACAATTGCAATAATTGTTGGGAGTTGGATGCCAAAATTGATCACCAAAAGAACACAAAAACAGAAATAAAAATCTGCTATACATTCATACTAATATCACTCAAGAAACATCTCTATTTTCCATTAAAATGATCACAATATCAAGGAATACAAAGGGGTAGAACAATCTGATTTTTTCAGCAGTAAACACTCAAGAAATACAAGGAAATAGAGCTTCTGCTCATGTCACACTCTGCTGGTTTTTCTTCCAGCAAAACACACTGTTTTCACTCTCTTTCTCTTTGTTTTTCTGTACAGAGAACTTTCTATTTTGGGCAGTAACTTCAGCCTCTTTTTTACTCATTTTTCCTAGTCAAAACACCCTAAATTTGGCCACTTAATGGCCGGCTGTCCCCAAGAAAACCTGTTCAAATTCCCATGCAACCATTGATAAACAAGACTCCATAAATAGACCTCCAAAAATAGCTTGGACACTTAGAGACTATCTCTTCATATACCATGACTTATCATAAACCCAAAAATACAAAAACTACCCTTTAAGAATTGAGTTTATAAAAACTAACATCCCCCCTTAAACTCAATTCCTTGAGTTCTCATGCCTAGCATCATTTTCAATCTTCCAAACACATCATGCTTTAATGGCTTTGTAAAAATGTCGGCAACTTGATCTTGAGTCTTGCAATGCACCAACTTCATTTCTCCATTCTTCACATTCTCTCCAATAAAATGGTAGCGCGTATCAATGTGTTTATTCCTTTCATGGAATACCGGGTTCTTTGCCAACGCCATCGCCGATCTATTATCAACAAGGATCTCCGTAGGAATTTCTTGAGAAAATCCCAAATAATTCAACAAGTTCCTCAACCAAATAGCATGACACACCGTTGAATTTGCAGCCACATACTCCGCTTCACACGTAGACAAAGTAACAATTGCTTGCTTCTTGGATGACCAAGTAAAAACCGTATCTCCCATGAAAAAACAATAACCCGATGTACTTTTCCTTTCATCCAAGTCTCGTCCCCAATCACTATCCGAATATCCAACAAGTCTAAAATCATTAGTGCAAGAATAAAATAAGCCATCATTGAGTGTACCTTTGATGTAACGTAAAATCCTCTTCGCCGCATTAAGATGAGTTTGATCCGGTGTCTCCATGTATCTACTAACCAAACCAACTCCATAAAGAATGTCCGGCCTTGTGCAAGTAAGGTACCGAAGACTTCCAACTAAACTTTTAAAGTAAGTTGGATCAACATTTCCACCACTAATGTTCTTCCTCAATTCCAAACCAATTTCTACGGGTGTGTTCACCGGGTTGCAAGAATCCATCTTGAACTTCTTGAGCACTTCATTTGCATAGCCACTTTGAGGAATAAAAATTCCATCTTCACTTTGCTTAACCTCAATGCCAAGGAAATGAGACATTAAGCCAATATCAGTCATTTCAAACTCCTTAATCATACTTCTCTTGAATTCATCAAACATCATTGGATCATTGCCGGTGAAGATCAAGTCATCAACATAAAGGCAAACAAGTAGCACACTTCCATTGCCATCCATCTTCATATATAATGCATGCTCATAAGGACACTTTTGAAAACCATTCTCACAAAAGTATTTTTCAATTCTAGCATTCCATGCACGCGGTGCTTGTTTCAACCCATAGAGAGCTTTTTTCAACTTGTACACTTTATCTTCATGTCTCTTTTTCACATACCCCAAAGGTTGTTCAACATAAATCTCCTCCTCAAGAAATCCATTCAAGAATGCCGATTTCACATCAAGTCGGTAAATCTTCCACGTGTTTTGTACCGCCAAAGAAATCATCAACCTAATTGTTTCCAAACGAGCAACGAGAGCAAATACCTCATCATAATCAATTCCGGCCCTTTGCTTGTAGCTTTTAGCAACCAATCTTGCCTTGTATCTTTGGACTTCACCATTTGCATCCTTCTTGGTTTTATATACCCACTTCACACCAATTGCTTTATGACCTTGGGGAAGATTAACAAGTGCCCATGTATCATTCTTTTCAATTGCCTTCATTTCTTCATCCATTGTTATTCTCCATTTTTCTTCTTGAACCGCTTCTTCAAAACATAAAGGATCACTATCCATGAATAAACAAAACAAATTCAAGTTACCTTCAAAATTTTTCGAAGATTCATAAATCTCTTGCAAACTTCTCATTTTCCTTGGTCTTTCACTTGAACTTAAATCCAATGATGAAGATGATGATGGTGATGATGATGATTCACCTGTAGAAAATGAGGGGGATCCATGTGGAGGTGTCTGTGGCTCTCTTTGAACTTCCCTTGGTCCTTCGGACTCTTCCTCTTCAAGCATAAGTTCCACTTCGGTGGCTGAAATTTTTTCTTTCCAATCCCACATGTCTTCCTCTTCAAAAATAACATCTCTAGTCATGATCACTTTCTTGGTAATGAGGTTGTATAACTTGTACCCCATTGTTCTATCACCATACCCAAGAAAAATGCATTTTTCGCCTTTATCATCAAGCTTTGTCCTCCTTGCTTCGGGAATCTTCGCATAAGCAATACATCCAAAAACTCTAAGATGGGCTACACTTGGCTTGAATGAACACCAAGCTTCCTCCGGGGTCTTGAAACGAACACTTTTGGTTGGACATCGATTCAACAAGTACACTGCACATGCTACGGCTTCGACCCAAAATTCTCTAGGCAATCTCTTTCTTTTCAACATGCTTCTAGCCATATCAAGAAAAGTTCTATTTTTTCTTTCCGCAACTCCATTCAATTGAGGTGTGTAGCTACGCGTGAACTGATGCACAATTCCATGCTCCTTGCAATAGTCTTCAAATAAATCGGAATTATACTCACCACCTTGATCGGATCTCAACCTCTTGATAAAATAGCCACTTTGCTTCTCAATAAGATTCTTGAACTCCTTAAAAACTTCAAACACTTCGGACTTCCTTCTTAAAAAATACACCCAAGTCTTCTGGCTATAGTCATCAATAAAAGTAAGAAAGTAGCGATTCTTACCATTTGACATAGGCTTCAAAGGACCACAAACATCGGTGTGCACAAGCTCCAAGGATCGTGAGGCTCTCCACTTGACTTCTCTTGAGAAGCTTAATCTGTGATGCTTTCTAAGAATACATCCTTCACATAGATCATCCGGATGATCTATGTAGGGTAGACCCTTCACCATTTTCTTACTAGATAAAAGCTTCAAGCCACCAAAATTAAGATGTCCAAGTCTCAAGTGCCACAACCAAGAATCATCTTTAATAATAGCATTCAAGCATCTCATAGCATCATGTTGAATATTCAAAGGAAACATTTTATTCTTGGACATTTTCACATTAACAATCAAATTACCACGAGCATCTTTAATTGTAAGGTAAAGATTCTTCATGCTAATATCATAACCCTTTTTTCCAAAAGTTGCCCCAAACTCAAAATGCTATTCTTCATATCCGACACATAATAGACATCGGAAATAAAATCATGATTGCCATTCTTGAGCTTAATAAGAATTTTACCTTTGCATTTCACCGGAATGTTGGAGGAGTCACCAAAAGTAACTTTGCCTTGCGCCACTTCATCAAGTTCTACAAACATATGCTTCTTGCCACACATATGGTTGCTCGCCCCGGAATCAAGAAACCACACGTTGCCATTATCTTCCTCGGATCCATCGTAGGCCAACAACAAAGTAGATCCCACTTCATTACTAGCTTTCTCGGCATAATTCACATGTTCTTCAACACCTTTATTTGCACTTGCCCAACACTCATTGCTATAATGCCCAAACTTGTGACAATTGAAGCATTCAACATTTCTCTTGTCAAAACCTTGATTGTTGTAATTGCCTCTTGCTCTTCCTCGTCCTCTTCCTCTTGAACCATAAGAATTTTGATTTATTGTATCATTAGTAAATTGACCTATTTCTCCTTTACCTCTATTAGCATAGCCTCTTCCACGACCTTCATAGCCTCTTCCTCGATTGCCATAACCTCTACCTCGTGTTCCATTACCTCTTCCTCTTTGAGATGTACTACCTTGAAATTCTCTTTTTTCATCTTTCAAAGAAAGCTTGTTCAAGAGAACTTGAAGTCTTTTTATTAATACGCTGCTCATGTATCTCCAATGTCGCCATCAATTCATCAACGCTCGTATTCTTGAAATCCATGGATTGCTCAACGGCTACAACAACATGCTCAAATTTTGGAGTTAAGGTTCGTAGTACTTTTTCCATAACACGAACATCATCAATATCTTCTCCATACCTTCGCATTTGATTCACAATCACCAAAGTTCTTGAAAAATACTCCGAAATTGACTTGGCTCCATTCATATTCAACCCTTCAAATTCACTTCGCAATATTTGAAGACGAACCCGAAATGTTTTATCAATGCCTCTATGCATACTCTTCAAAATTTCCCAAGCTTGCTTCGAGATGGTGGCGGAAGAAATCTTCTCAAAAGTATTTTCGTCAATACATTGGTAAAGTATGAATAAAGCCTTCTTGTCTGTTTTTCTTGATTGTTTAAGCACCATCTTTTGAGCATCATTAAGCGCTTGCTCTTCCTCCGTAGTCGGCTCGATGTAACCTTTTTCAACAATTTCCCAATGATCTTGTGATTGTAACAACACCTTGATTTGAATACTCCAATTCCCATAATTATCTTTCCCCAATTTGGGAAATTGGGGTTGAAGAACATTACTCATAGTAGCCATAACAACCAAGCTCTGATACCACTTTTGTTGGGAGTTGGAAGCCAAAATTGATCACCAAAAGAACACAAAAACAGAAATAAAAATCTGCTATACATTCATACTAATATCACTCAAGAAACATCTCTATTTTCCATTAAAATGATCACAATATCAAGGAATACAAAGGGGTAGAACAATCTGATTTTTTCAGCAGTAAACACTCAAGAAATACAAGGAAATAGAGCTTCTGCTCATGTCACACTCTGCTGGTTTTTCTTCCAGCAAAACACACTGTTTTCACTCTCTTTCTCTATGTTTTTCTGTACAGAGAACTCTCTATTTTGGGCAGTAACTTCAGCCCCTTTTTTACTCATTTTTCCTAGTCAAAACACCATAAATTTGGCCACTTAATGGCCGGCTGTCCCCAAGAAAACCTGTTCAAATTCCCATGCAACCATTAATGAACAAGACTCCATAAATAGACCTCCAAAAATAGCTTGGACACTTCTAGAGACTATCTCTTCAAATACCATGACTTATCATAAACCCAAAAATACAAAAACTACCCTTTAAGAATTGAGTTTATAAAAACTAACAATAATGGAAATTCCTACTGTTAGTAATCGTTCTTGTGATTTTTGGTGGTTGTAATGTTATTAATATGTCACAATTGTTGTCATTTTTTCAATAAGAGAATAAATTAAATTCTTTACGGGCAGCCAATTAAAAATTGACAGCTATACAAATTTATTGAAAATCTTCCACATTAATTTGTGTGTTTGTGTAGTTGTCAAATTTTGATTGGATACCTATAAACAATTAGTTTACAGGCTGTCCGTAAAAAAATTATTCTGTTTCGACAAACCTCCACAACAAAAAAGGTTAAGCATTAGGGTGTGCTTGATAACCTAACTTAAGTCTTTAAACTGAACACTTTTAGTGTTTAATGATAACTCAATATTACAACTCCATAATAATATAAGTGTCACCTAAATGCAAGATAAAATTTTAAGTAACTATATACCAACTTAATGTTGAAGGCTGAAGACACTTTTTTTTTTCTCAAAGCCTCAGGACCCCTACCTGTATATATAACTAAATGGAAAAAGGTATAAGGGAGGAGGACAAAGAGCCAAGCCTCCAGAAGTACATAGTGTGAGGATCAAAGCAAAAGCAATGTGGTGACTCACCACCAAAAACATGACAAATAAGCAAAGTGGGGACTTCCCACAGAAGAAAAAACATAAATAAAAGTAAAAACTCATTGACGAACTTGAGGAGTCTGTCATGCGTCCAAGGCGAGGATGCCAACAATTCCAGAAGGAAGGGATGACGAATCAGGAAATCGCTGATTGAGCTGCTGTGAGCAAGCCCAATTAGCCATGAAGTCTGCAGCCTAATTTGACTCCCGCAGGACGTGGCAGACGCGAGCTGAGAGAGAAGCACACAAAAGCCGAATCTGAGTAAGCAGGTAAGTATAAACCCAACACCCAGTACCCTGAGAAGAAACCTAAGAAATCACGGTGGCTGAATCTGACTCCACTACCAACTCTGAAGTTTCCAGATCTGCAGCCAACTCCAGCCCAGCACAAACAGCCTGCAACTTCGCATACATAATAGGTTGATGCCCCAGAAACAAACCAAAAGCCTTGAAAACCCGACCTTGGTGGTCCCGAATAACACCCCCTGTCTCAGACAACTCCAGATTGCCTTTAGAATAGCCGTCAACACTAATCTTCAGGAAACCTGCTACAGGACGAGTCCAAGCAATCAAGCGAATAGGCTGAGGCCGAGGAACCAAGACCCTAAGAGAACCCACAAACTCAACAGACTCATCCCGATGTAACTGACTCGGAGCAAACCCAAAAATAAGCCCAACCAACTGCATATCGGCCATAACCCTTTGAATCACAGCGGGCACCTAAAAGGCCCGGCTATCGAACCTATAAGTATTACGCGCCTTCCATAAGTGCCACATAATGAAGCACGGTAGTAGTACCCGCACGGGACCTGTAGAAGGAGCACATCGCCTCCCACGAAGCATCAACGCATAAAGAGATTGAAACGACCAACATCTGATCCCAAACATTCGATAAAAGTGACCCCAAACCTGAACTGCAATCAGACAATCTAGAAAAAGATGCCTAAGAGTCTCAATTGCCCCACACACACACACACCGGGATACTACATGGAAACCCCGTCTCTCTAAGCTATCATTTGTGGCCAAGAAACCATGAAATAACTGCCACATAAAGAAGGAGACCTGGGTCGGAATATATGCCTCTGCCGGACACAAGAAAACCCAACCCGAACTGGAGCCACATCCTGAATATCAGCCCAAGCAGTCCTCAAGGAAAAATCCTCATCCAAAGACAAACTCCACCTCATCTGATCAACCCCCTGATCCGGAATCGAAATCTGCACAATTTGCTCAACAACTGAAGAAGGCAAAACCCCCAACAATCGACCTCTGTCCCACTGCTGACCCGCCCAGTAAGTAGAAACATGAACCCCAGAAACTGCCTCCGAACACACTAAAGCCAACGGGTAATCCCTCAACCAACAATCATACCAGATGCTGACCTCATCGGACTGTACTAACCATCTGATCCTCGCTCAGCCACGGATCGAATCCCACACAACCGCCTCCAAATAGGTGAAGTTGGGTAACGAAACTCAATCATCCCAGGATGGGTAGACCTATAGTACTTGACCCTCATAAAAGTGGACTAAAGTGACTGTTGAGCACAAAAACTCCACCACAGCTTAACCTCACAAGCCTTGACTAAGTCAGAAAAAGAACGCACCCCTAAGCCGCCTTCCTCTACAGGGTAACATACCTCAGCCCAGTGACACCAGTGAATCTTCCAATGAGTAGCTGTGTCACCCTACAAGAAACGAGTGAACATTCTCTCTAACTGGTGAAAAACATCCGCAGGAGGCCTCAGCACATGAAACAAGTAAATAGACATCGACGCGAGCACATGACAAATCAAAGTGAGCTTACCTCCAAAGGAAAGCAAGCGATTCGCCCATCTAGAAATCCGTTCGCGCACTTTCCGAATCATCTCATCAAAGTACGAGATCCGGAAATGACCTACGTAGATAAGGCACCCCAGATAAATAAACGGAAGGTCACGCCTCTGAAAGCCAGTGGTCTGCCGTGCAATCACATCTCTAGAATGCGGGGCACCCGAACTGATATAGAAACTGCTCTTGGCCTCACTAACTAACTGACCAGAGACAGTCTTATAGTGATGAAGAAAATCCATAACTCGTTGCAAGCTCGACCGGCACCCATTAGCAAAAATAATAATGTCATCAGCAAAAGCCAAATGAAAAATCGAAATCCCAACTCCAGTACAATAAGTCACCCCCGAAAATCGAGCATACAAAGAGTCCAAGTCTCGAGAGAGATACTCTGCAGTAATGATAAATAAACAAGGAGAAAGGGGGTCACCCTGCCGCAGCCTCCCCTGCGACTGGAAAAAGCCTTGACTGACCCCATTCACCATCACAGAAAATCACGACCACCAGATAGCCCGCCGAACCAAAGAAATGCAGTCCTCACAAAACCCAAAAGCCCTAGCAAAGTAGGTTTTTTAAACTTTTTTTATTTGACAAATTTGCCTTGACAATTTCACGCACCTATCAAAATTATAACACATATTCTCCTTTAACCCCTCTACCTCTTCTTCGTCATCGCATCCTTCTGCTTCATCGCCTCAGTCATCGTTTCTGCCAAGAAGGTCCAAACACAGCAACAACACACACAAGCAGATTCACACACACATAGTTAATTATTTCTAGACAAAGTCACATATAAATTTACCGAGAGAGAGAGAGTTAATTATTTTTAGATACAATCACAAAGATTTACACACACACACACACACAATCAATATATTTGTTTAATTTTTTTGGACATTTGTTTTCTATTGTTCAATTATTGTGTTGTTCAATTTATTATTATTTTATTCTTTCTTTGTATTTGATTAACTATTTATCTATTAAATTTTTTATGTCACGGTTTTTTATTGGAGAGATGAATATTTAACAAATACTTTCAAGGTAAATAGTTAAAGGATAAAATTGGAAAAGTATTTATTTTTGAAGTTCTGTGTATTTATCAAACAACTTAATTCAATTTAGTACTTATGTTTATGTGACTAAAACCTTAGATCATCTTCAATTTATACCCTTTTTTAAACTTTTTTTTAAAAGGATAAAAAACTCTTAAAAACCTTCTCCAATTCTAGACCCATACCCATACCAAATGAAAGGATTTTTTTTTTAAAATCCAAATCAAAGAAGACCTTTTTTTAAACTCAAATATTTAATAGTGAGATTACTCTCTCCTTTAAAAATCCAATACTCATATTTTACACACTTTTAAATTTGAGTTTGTCTTCTATTGAAAAAGGTTTTGTCAATTGAAGAGGTTTATACAAAATTAAATTTTTTACCCTTTTTTTTTTTACTCAAATTCAAATAAGAGTTTGAGTCTCCATTGAAGATGTTGTTTGCCTAGCACATAAAAAAAAACACCGCTTTGCCAAACCCAACTGGACTTAGAGGCTGTTTGATTACACCATTTAAGAGTTAAAACTGAATATTTTAAGCATTTAATAAATTAAACCCGTTTCATAACCTAAAACTCATACTACTTAATATTTTAAGCATTTCTTAAAATTAGGATAAATTTTAAGTAACAAGCCATTACTTATCACTTAATGCTGAAAATGTTAGTCAGTAAATATTTTATCAATTTCTCATAATGGACAAATATATCCTCACCATGATTGTGTCATCGCCACCACCACCAACACTATCACCACCACCACCACCACCACCATTGTACCACTGCCATCACCACTATCTCCACCACTGCTGTCATCACTACCACCACCACCAATGTACCACCGTCGCAACCACTATCGCCGCTGCCACCACTACCATTGTACCACCGTACCACCATCACCATTACCATTGTGTCGTTGTCACCACCACTACTGTTATGTCACCGTCACCATCACCATTGTGGCACCGCTACGACCACCACCACTACTTTCGCCGCCTCCACCACCAGTAACACTACCACTGCCACTTCCATTGTGTCGTCGCCACCACCATCATAGTGTTGCCGCCACCACCACCACCGTCATCGTCACCACTACCATTGTGTTACCGCCGCCGCCGCCGCCACCACCGTCGTGACAACCACCATTGTGATGGTAGTGATAGGAATAAGGCAGTTGCGGAGAGATGGTTAAAAAAAATTAAAAAATTAGAATAATAATAATTTTCAGACATTAGCTTCTTATATTTGTCAAACAGTTTGATTAAATTCAATACTTAAATCTCAGTTGATACCAAATAGTCTGCGAATTAAAAAATTCAGCATTTAACACTTAAAATTTAGCATTCAGTTTTCAATGTTCAACTTTTAGTTTTATCAAACACCACCTTAATCAACCATTGTTCAACACTGTCTGTCATCATATACAAAGGGCATGCTTAAAATCCTGAACTATTAATAGGCATTACGGATCAGTTAGGTAGATTGCAAAAGAATCCTGCTAAATATATAATGTTTATGAACAGATTGTTCAACAAATCATAGATGACACATTCTAACAAACCATCTAATCAATTGTCACCAGGAATAAATCTGTCCAACATAACTAGCAGATAATGCATCACCTCTAAAACCTAACTTTTATTATAGTGAAGGCAATGTTTCTCATCGACTAGTGGAACCATAATCCGTCGGCATCTGGAAGCGGCACAGTGGACACAAATGGCTTCTCTCCAGCCACTGAGCAATGCAATCACCATGATAGACGTGCAAACACGATATGCAAATAGCTTCTTGCTCGACACAAAACTTTTCCAAACATATCATCTTCCATGGAACCCGAACCCTCAAGTCTCACCTTCTTCAGACCCTTGATGGACGATTTAGTGGCAGGCACAACCTTGAACATAGCTAAATCCATGGATTCTTCGATTGCCCTATTCACCGCTTGAGTTTCATCATGTATCTCGATCAAAATATCGGCAAGAACTATGGGAATTGCACCACCACTACAAGTACTAGAAGTTGGATCTACACCCATGTCCAAATAGAAAAAGGCGATGGCATTTATCATCTGATCCTGATCATGGATGGGGATTCCCATTGCTGAAAGACACATAGATAAGAAGATCCGAGCCGAGTCTTCGTGCAGTAACATGTCATGCAACAGAGTAAAAGCTTGCACGTCGACGAATGCGGATTTGGAGGCAAAGCGACTCGTACAGTGGCAGACGCCGAGTGCCTAGTGGGAGAGCATCCCCGTCCAGTTGCAATGAGTACTTGTATGGCATATTGGTTCTTGAAGAAAACAAATGAACAAAAGAGATTGCTAGGTCTAAGAGATTGGTGGGTTGAGAGAGATTGTTGATTATTGAGAGATAGGTGAGGAATGTTAATGGAGAATGGTTTCGTGTGGAAGAAGTTAAGAGAAGACTTTATATTATAGATTGAAATACGCGTAAAAAACTTCCAATTAAAATAAAAGAGGTCACCGTGTAGTTTTCAGTTTTGGAAAGAAACAAAAAGTTCATAGATTTCTGATCAGATAGGATATGTCCTATTTCACAGATTCGTGTTGAATGTAATAATATCCAACCCGATTCTGATTTGAGTAAAAATCTATACGTATCACAATTCTGCCTTTTTCTTCAAAACTATGGCCAGCAGAAGGAATAGGAAAATAATTTTGTCACTTCATTCTTCTAATGGCTCCACAGTTGAAGGGGAAGAAACTGTGGGTATCGAGGCTATCAACTTCTACAAGAATCTTCTGGGGAAAACTAGAGGCACCATTCCCACTCAAGAAAGGAAATCCTTCTTTGAAGGTCTGCATCTTGGCAAGCTTACGGACCTTCAAGGGATTCATTTGGTTAGGGATATTGATTCTGTTGAAGTCAAATAAGTCTTTTTTTCCTTCAATGACATGAAAGCCCCTGATCCGGATGGTTTTAATGCTCATTTCTTTAAGAAGGCTTGACCCATCATTGGAGATGAAATCACTGAAGCTGTTAAGGAATTCTTCAAACATGGAAATCTCCTTAGAGAACTCAATTCCACCATTCTTGCTCTTGTCCCTAAGGTTCCAAACCCTACAATTATGGGGGATTTTAGGCCAATTTCTTGCTGCAACTTGCTCTACAAAGCTATCTCCAAAATCACTGCCAATAGAGTTAGAGAAATCCTTCCACAGATTATTAGCCATAACCAAACAACTTTCATACCTGGGAGGAAAATTGGGGATAATATCATGCTTGCTCAGGAACTTCTCAGAAACTACCACAAAAATGATGGAGCCCCTAGGTGTGCAATCAAGGTCGACATCATGAAGGCCTTTGATTCTTTGGACTGGGGTTTTTTGCTTGATGCCCTTGAAGCTTTCAACTTCCCTGAAAAGCTAAGAAAATGGATTCATTCTTGCATCACCTCCCCTTCTTTCTCTATTAATATAAATGGTGGTCTTGTAGGTTACTTCCCAAGCTGCAGAGGTCTTAGGCAGGGTGACCCTCTATCACCTTACCTCTTTGTCATTGCCATGGAGATTCTCAATGCTATTATGCAACAATTTGCATGCTCTAACCCCCAATTCAAATTTCATTGGCGATGCAAGAAATTGAAGCTTATTCAACTTTCCTTTGCTGATGACCTCCTTCTCCTCTGTAAAGATTGTTTTCACTCTGTCAAAATTCTGATGGAAGCCTTTGATCTTTTTCAGAAAATTTCAGGACTCCAAACTAACCCCTCTAAAAGTGAGATTTTCATGACAGCCATTCCCCAAGATACTAGGCTACAAATTATTCAGTTGCTGGGCTTTTCTGAAGGCCATCTCCCTGTTAGATATCTTGGAGTTCCCCTTGTCTCCACCAGACTCAAAGCTACCCATTGCTCCCCATTGATCAAGAAGACTGTTGCAAATGTTAAGAGCTGGATCAATAGATCCCTTTCATTTGCAGGAAGACTCCAGCTGATTCAGTCTGTCCTTTCTAGCATCCAAATATTCTGGGCTTCCAACCTTTTTATTCCACAACAAGTCCTTGATTCCATTGAAAAAATTTTGAGGTCTTTTTTATGGAAATGTACTGATTTGAAATCTACTGGGGCCAAGATTGCATGGGATGATGTTTGTAAGCCTAAGAAAGAAGGGGGCTTGGGAATCAAGAATCTCAAGGATCTGAATTCTGCCCTTATGTGCAGATACATTTGGCTCCTCTTCATTGATAATCAAAGTCTCTGGGTCAAGTGGATTCATTCATATCATCTCAAAGGAGGAAGAAAGAACATTTGGGAGGTAAAGCCTCCCCAAACATGCTCATGGAACTGGCTTAACCTACTTAAGCTAAGAGATACTCTCAGACCCCATATCTACCATGTTATTGGGAATGGAGAAAGCACTCACTTGTGGTTTGACTATTGGCACCCCCGTGACCCTCTTCAATCCATATGTGACGCTAATGTTGTGGAAGATTCTGGAATTCCCTTGAATGCTAAGGTTAGTTTTATTGTGGCTGGCAACCGTTGGAACTGGCCTGCTACAAACTCCCCTCAGCTTATTGACATTTCCCTTTCCATGCCTAATTACCTTCCATCTCCACTCACAGAGGACAAAATCAAATGGTCTCCCTCCTCAAGTGGTACCTTTTCCTCTTCCTCAGCCTGGAATCTCATTAGATCCCCATTCTCAGAAGTCCCTTGGCATCACCTTATTTGGTATGGTCAGTCAATCCCTAGAATGTCCTTCATTTTGTGGCTTGCCATCAGATCCAGACTCAGCACCAAAGACATAATTCGTTCTTTTTTTGCTGACATTAGTTTGGAATGCTCTCTTTGTAACTCTTCATCCGAGTCTCATGCCCACCTTTTCTTTGAATGTCATTTCTCTCACTCCATCTGGGCCCAGTTGTTACTCCTCAGTGGGCAGCAAATGCAAAACATGTCTTGGCAGGGGATCATCAACTATACAAGCCAACATTGGAAAGGTAATTCCATGCGCACCACCCTCCTAAAGCTCAGTCTTGCTGTTTCAATCTATTACATTTGGATGGAAAGAAACTTTAGAATTCACCAAGGCAAGTCTAGGGATCACTCCTCCCTCCTCAACCTCATTGTCCAAACCATTAGAGACAGAGTTGCTTCTCTCAAATTCAAGTCCACCAACAGAAACCTGCGACTCGCTCAATCGTGGCAAATCCCCAATAGCTGTTTGGGCTAATCTCTTCACTACTGCATTTTGTTGGAAGTTTGGACAATCAACCTCACTTCCCCCAGAATTCAATAGTTTCGCTTTTAAATAGGTGATTCCTATTGTTTGTAAGGGAACTCTCCCTACTGTATTTTGTCCTTTTGAATCAATAGAAATTTTTACCTTCCGAAAAAAAAAAAAAAAAAAGAAAGATTATTTGATAAAATTGAATTGAAATAATCTAAAATTAAACTAAGTTTAAATTATAAGATTAGGTTTAATTTCAGGAATTTAAAACCAATTCCAATGTGAAAATAAAATGATATCCGATCGAATTCGGATGAAAATCTTTAAATCAAATTTTAACCCATTCAAGCCTCCAAACATGGAAGAAGTGGCGAATCAATCATTTGGACTTGGACCTGCCTGCAACTTGATTATGCAAACCAAAAACTCTCTTGCCAGTAGAAATTCAAGTGAGCTCACTCACTAGCATTGACATAGCAGTATTGTACTATCTGGAAAGTTCCACAAGTAACTTGGACCACAAGGTATGGACACACGTAAACTTAGATTTCCTTGTTTGCCTAGGATCGTAATTGGATTCACGCGGTATTCCAGTTCGATTCAAATGTTTTGCTTTACCCTAAAATTCTAGGTCGCTAGTTACATATATAAACATGGTATTCAAAAACCCTATTCATCCTATCAATCAATCATGGCTTCCCACACTCCAAGAAGAATATACTTGATCGTCAACTTAATTGTCGTGATCATCACCACCATATTCTTCTTTACACTTCACAATCCAACTTCATCTAACGAAGGAGAAAAGATGATGGGTAGAGACTACGAGCGATCAAGAATGGAGCATTGTGTTGGGCTCTTCTTTGATCCGCCACCACCTCCAAGATCCGATTATGAACGCATGAAGAGTAAGGTGGATAAGAATCTTTGTAGAGACATGCTTCGTGCGGTTGGCAAGATACATAACAAATGGGGCGAATTACCCATTAATTATATTGAAGCCCTAAAAAAAGTTTCTCGATTTAAAAAGAACTCAAAAGCTCTAAATGAGTTTCTTCATCAAAATCATCCTGCGTACAGTTTCACCTACCGAGTGTAATTCAAAGAACTCGGAGTGATTTTTCAATTATGTTTTCTTGTAAAGAGATACCCTAATCTTACGAAATATGTAAATTTATGGGTCTCCCGCCTTACCTTCCGGGATAGTAATTTTTTTTTTCGGAAGGTAAAGTGTATTAAAATAACAAGAAATACAATGGGTAAACACCCGCAAATTGTACAATGAAGTCACGTAGGACTCAAAGACAAACATCAAAACCCAAAAAGCCAAGGCTTGCAAAACAATTCTGTAAGAGATGCCTTGAGTATGAGTATCTCCCACAGAATTGTTGACAAGAGACAAATGCACCAATAAAATCAGCACCAACAAGCCATTTGCAGCAGCAAAAACAGCACCAGCACAACACTCCATATAAGAAAAAACTTAGACCCTTATGCAGCCCAAAAATCAGCCCAACAAAGCAAACCAGCCCAAAAAAACCAGCACCAACAGGCCATATGCACCAATAAAATCTGCACCAATAATCCATTTGCAGTAGCAGATCAGCAACATCACTACACACCATAACAAGCCAGCAACCATGACAGCCAGCACAGAACAAAGCAAAACAGCCCAAAAATTCAGCACCATCAAGCCATATGCACCAATAAAATCAGCACCAACTAGCCATTTGCAGCAGCAAAAATAGCACCAGCACAACACTCCATATATGAGATAACTTAGACCCTTATGCAGGAACTAGGTAGCTGCCATATATGAGATAACTGCATGTTCAACTGAGAGGTATTGAACTTGGCCGAAGACATTCTGTCCCTAACTGTCTGCACAATGAGGTTTAACAAGGACTTGTAGTCTCTCACTTGGTTTTGATGGATTCTGTTATTTCGTTCCCTCCATATATAATACACATTCACTGCCATACAAAGTCTTCTCAACACACTCACCATGGATTTGCCCTTCCAATTTTCTAAATTCCGGGATAGTAATTTAGAGTTTTTGAATGCTGAATCTGTACTGCTCATTCGTGTTGTTTTGTGGAATAGTTCTAATTGTGAGCAATATTACACCAAATAAGGTATGCAAGGTAGTTTTGACTTTTGAAGCAATAATATTTCTGGTTTTTATGTAGGCTGTAAATCTGACAGGGTTTTACTGTTTGGGTTCTCACATCTCTGTGTATTTTTAATAACTAGCGATGTATTACGTGCGTTACATGTGAATATTTTTCGTACATAAAAATTAATAAGAAAATTAAGTATATGTATACCAAATTAAATATTATTTCAAGTTTATCAAACTTATTTTTTATTACCTCATACTCCATTATAGAATTATGATAACTTTGTATGTTCCCAAGGTTCGTTGCTCTAACTATAAGAAAGAGATTTTTTAAAAAGAGTGATTAAATTTCTATTTTTTTTGTTGAATTTTATGATTGAGAGTGATTTATTAGTGATGTTTGAAAAATTAATTTTTTTGGAATTTATTTGATTATGATTCCACTTATTATTCATTGAATAAAATAAAAATAATTATCAATATACTAATCATATTGAAACCTTACTATAATTAAGAATTAGTTAGGTCAATTGAGACGAGATTTCATATATACTCTATAATATATATTATAAAACATATTATAATTTTAAATAATTTAAGTTTTATTTAAGAATACACTATAATCTATTTTTACATAAAATCTTAATACAACTTAAAAAAATTTATGTGACTGATGAATTACGTTGATATAACATAAATTAATTTTAAAAAATTATATATACAATTATTTTTTATCTTAAAAATTATGCAGTCATATTGTTATCTATACATATGAGATGAGTAATATTAAATTGATAGTTTTTGAAGGTTTTTTGAAATTTTTATTGAAAATTATAATGATGTATATATTTTTTATGGATAATATAGTCAATCAAAAAGTTTCACGGAAGCTGCTATTTATACATAGAGAATAGATAGTTAAAAGAGATGTTAAAAGTAATTTGAAGAGTTAAATATATAAGGATATAATGATAATTTAAATATTTATCTGTGTAAGGATAGAGTGATATTTACAATTTTTTATAAGGGTAAAATAGTGAATCAAAAGTTTTTCATGTTAATGTATTTTTATTAGTAGTATAGATATAGATATAGATATAGATATATATATAGATATTACTCATATTTAATTTAAATATTGATCACAGCTATTGCTAATCCCACTGTATATAACAACTTATTAGATCAGCACATTAAGTTTTAACATCATTGCTAATCAATTTATCACATAGTAATGCTATTGAGATTTAAAAAATTAACCTAATAAGTTCCAACTTGTTTGCCAAACACGATTTTTAAATATTGCCTCGTGGATCGAGTTTCATGCTGATGCTTCGTTTAGCTCGTAATAGTGGATTTTTCCAAACTCTTATAGGAGTTTAAGTCAATTTTGGCATTAAGCTTAGTTACATGTAACTAATTGAGTAAAAATAAAAATAGGAAAATAATTTTTAGCGAAACCATCCAATAAAAGTATAATAAATAAACAGGTGGATTCCACATATTATAGTAACTATCGTACCATATCATTTAATAATCACCTAAATGAGGTTCACCTTTTCGATTTGTAGGTTTGTTGTAAATTTCAACGTTAAATAAAACCTATTTTTCATTTAATTGCTATAGCAAATTAAGTTCCTAGATTAGGTACTAAAAGTATTATACGGATCTAGATTTTTTTCACTACACTCTCAGTTAATTTTAGTTAGTGGTACATCACCCACCATGTACGAATGAAAGACCAGCCAGGTTTATCCATGTTTTGCCATTACAGGGGCCACCCTTGGTCCAGCCAATTTGATTTGGACTGATTTTAAAAGTTTAATAACAATGATATTTGGGTGATTGGATATCAATTATTGATAGTGTAACTCGTTAATTTGACCCATAATTTGCATTGGATATATCATATTTCTCATATTCGTGTTTAATGCAACAATATCTAATCTAATTGTGATCTAAACAGAAATTTATACGTATAATTTAGCTGAAAGATTATTTGATAAAATTATAAGATTAGATTGCATTTTGGGATTGAATTTGAATTTTTTAACCAATTCCAATGTGAAAATAAAATGATATCCGAACGAATTTCAATCAAAATCTTTAAATCAATTTTTAAACCATTCAAAATCCAATCTATTTATAAGTCTCCAATCATGGGAGAAGTGGCGAATCAATAAGCTGGACTTGGTTATGCAACAGAAAAACTCTAACTCCAATAGAAATTCAAGTGAGCTCAGTCACTAGAATTGACATAGCAGTGTTGCATTATCAGAAAAATTCCACAAGTTACTTGGAACAGAAGGTATGGACACACGTAAACTTAGATTTCCTTGTTTGCCTAGGATTGTAATTGGATTCACGCGGTATTTCAGTTCGATTCAAATGTTTTGCTTTACCCTAAAATTCTAGGTCGCTAGCTATATATGGTATTCAAAAACCGTATTCATCCTATCAATCAATCATGGCTTCCTACACTCCAAGAAGAATACACTTGATCGTCAACTTAATTGTCGTGATCATCACCACCATATTCTTCTTCACGCTTCACAATCCAACTTCATCTAACGAAGGAGAAAAGATGACGGGTCGAGACTACGAGCGATCAAGAATGGAGCATTGTGTTGGGCTCTTCTTTGATCCTCCACCACCTCCAAGATCCGATGATGAACGCATGAAGGGTAAGGTGGACAAGAATCTTTGTAGAGATATGCTTCGTGCGATTGGCGAGATACATAATAAATGGGGCGAATTACCCATTAATTATATTGAAGCCCTAAAAAAAATTCCTCGATTTAAGAAGAACTCAAAGGCTCTAAATGAGTTTCTTCATCGAAATCACCCCACTTATGGTTTCACCTACCAAGTGTAATTCGAAGAATCGTATGTTATTTTTAGGGTGGAACTTGGAGTATTCTTCAATCATAGATGTTTTCTTGTATATGGGTATCCCTTATATGATGAAATATGTAAATTTATATCAGATTTTATAGAGACGAAAACACTTTGAAGTTTTGAATTGTTTAATATGTGTTGCTAATTCGTGATGTTTCTGTTTCTTATTGCAATTATTTGTGAAACGTTAATGCTTTGCTTTAGTTCCACAAATATCTGTATCAAGATTTTCAATCGTCCTTTTTATTTTCATAACCATCACCATGGTAATGGTCATCTCATCAAACATCATGATACATCTAAACAAAGAAGAAGTTAGGACTATGATACCGAAAAATAGATTTTGATTATAGATCTTATTTTAGCGTTAATTTGAAAGTAACAAAAAAAGCGAAATAACAAAACATAAAATCTTTGGCATATTTTGATTATTGAAAAATTTGAAGTACAGTATTAAAAAATATATTTATTATCATTGGTTTTTATTCAATGATGGAGATTGTGCCACATCATTTAAGATGAAAGTTTTGGTAAATTTTTTTGGTTTTTTCAAAAGATTAATATCAAAAGCAAACAAAGAAATCTGATTGACATGTGGGAATACTTATGCTCTTACTGGAAACCCTAATCATCCTATAGATCAATCATGACTTCCTACACTCCAAGAAGAATGTACTTGATCGTCAACTTAATTGTGATATTACTCTCTTCTTTAAAGATCCAATGCTCATATTTTACGCTCTTTTAAATTTGAGTTTGTCATCTTTTAAATTTGAGTTTCTCTTCTATTGAAAAAGGTTTTGTCAATTGAAGAGGTTTATAACCAATTCCAATGTGAAAACAAATGATATCCGATCAAATTTGGATGAAAATCTTTAAATTAAATTTTAAACCATTCAAGCCTCCAAGCATGGAAGAAGTGGCGAATCAATCATTTGGACTTGGACCTGCCTGCAACTTGATTATGCAACCCAAAAACTCTCTTGCCAATAGAAATTCAAGTGAGCTCACTCACTAGCATTGACATAGCAGTATTGTATTATCTGGAAAGTTCCACAAGAAACTTAGACCACAAGGTATGGACACACGTAAACTTAGATTTCCTTGTTTGCCTAGGATTGTAATTGGATTCACGCGGTATTCCAGTTCGATTGAAATGTTTTGCTTTACCCTAAAATTCTAGGTCGCTAGCTCTATATATATAAACATAGGACCCAAAAACCCTATTCATCCTATCAATCAATCATGGCTTCCTACACTCCAAGAAGAATATACTTGATCGTCAACTTAATTGTCGTGATCATCACCACCATATTCTTCTTCATGCTTCACAATCCAACTTCATCTAACGAAGGAGAAAAGATGAAGGGTCGAGACTACGAGCGATCAAGAATGGAGCATTGTGTTGGGCTCTTCTTTGATCCGCCACCACCTCCAAGATCCGATGATGAACGCATGAAGAGTAAGGTGGACAAGAATCTTTGTAAAGACATGCTTCGTGCGATTGGTGAGATACATAACAAATGGGGCGAATTACCCATTAATTATGTTGAAGCCCTAAAAAAAGTTCCTCGATTTAAGAAGAACTCAAAGACTCTAAATGAGTTTCTTCATCGAAATCATCCCGCTTACGGTTTCACCTACCAAGTGTAATTCAAAGAACTCGGAGTGATTTGTCAATCATGTTTTCTTGTATAGAGATACCCTAATCTTACGAAATATGTAAATTTATGGGTCTTCATGCCTTACCTTCCGAGATAATAATTTAGAGTTTTGGAATGTTGAATCTATATTGCTCACTCGTGATGTTTTGTGGAATAGTTGTAATTGTGAGCAATATTACACCAAATAAGGTATGTAAGGTAGTTTTGACTTTTGAAGCAATAATATTTCTGGTTCTCCTGTAGGCTGTAAATCTGACAGTGTTTTATTGTTTGGGTTTTCTATCTCTGTGTAGTTATAATAATATTACTCATATTTAATTTAAATATTGATCAGATCTACTGCGAATCCCACTATATATAACAACTTATTAGATCGGCAGATTAAGTTTCTACATCATTGCTAGTCTATTTATCACATAGTAATGCTATTAAGACCTAAAAAATTAACCTAATAAGTTCCAACCCATTTGCCAAGCACGGGTTTTAAATATTGCAATGTGGATCGCGTTTCATGCTGATGCTTCATTTAGCTACTAAAATAAAAATAGGAAAATCATTTTTAGCGAAACCCTATTTCCTGTTGGTGGTGGATCTAACCACTTTGTCTTCCCCCCGGGGGGGGGGGGGGGGGGGGGGAGGGGGGGGGTCGTTGTCAAGTCTCGATCCATTAGGTTCTTCGACTATGGCATAAGTTTTGAAACCCTTGATTCCTTTATTTTTTTTGTTGCATTTCCACCAGAAAAGAAAAAATGAGGAGATATCTATAATCTGCCATATTCTAGGGACGGTGTTTAAAGCTTTAGAAGTTTCTTGCTATGTCACCCAAGAAATTACTACTTCGAGGTTACAAATTTAAGTGTCTTGAAAGACATCCCGATCGATCAAATCCACATTACTTTGAGTGTGAATTTGTATGTCCCAAATTTATTCGTCATTATAGTCACAAAGTGTAAAAGACATAAAGTTGAAATAATTATTGGTTATAAAAGAAAAGGACCACACTGAGAGACAGTCAAGGACAAGATCTAGCGGAATCAATGTGTTCCAATTTCTTGCCTTGCACTGACCATCCAATGAAATTTATACATAAGGTAAAAAAATTAATGAGTTAAATAAACTCTATATGGTTCTGAAAAAACCTCTCTTACATGCATGAGTACATTGATTATTCCCTCGAGCTTAGCGGCTCGAACTTTAACATGCATTTTTCTCGATGCATTTCAGAGCACCCGCAAAGCGTGTAAGCAGGTTCGCATATGTCCCGGGCTTTGGGAGGATTAGATCTTGGGTCTTGGAAACTGTGTGTTTCGGGTTTCCGGATTGTGTAAAAAAAGCTCCATTCATCATGAGATCTCCTTCGGATCTCCACCACCAATTCTTCCACTCGCTCTCGGCTGCATAATCCCTCTTAGTCACCTACATGGTCACAACATTAACCTAAAACGTTAAAATGTTCTTCGTATATTATTCTGTATCTAAGAGCATATATACCCACGAGAAGATTTTTTATTTTTTACATATTTTTTTTTATTAATACAACGTTCTGTGCAAGTACACATTATTTATCAATGTTTAAGGGTCGACAAATGACCCACAACCCATGGGCTGGCTTGACATCCCATTGGGTGATGCGCCAATTCAGCCCATTGAAAAGAATAATTGGCTATAGTTTTTAGCCCATTAGGCAAAATAAATTTTTAAATAAATTAAATTAGGTCAATTTTGAAAATAAAAACATTGAGAAAATAGACGCATAATTAGGGTCAACCCAATGAGTAGCCTTATTAAGGCAGGCCCAACGGTTGTTTGGGTGGGTAGCCGGGTTGGTCGGGCTATTATGGGGAATTGAATGGTGAGTTGGTAAGGCCCGACCCGTTGTGGATCCCTATAAACATTTTATGTAAGCAAATGAATGTAATTATCGATGTATTACCTCTTTGGCAAATGGGTTGGGGGGAGCGATGAACCGATTACCCTGGCTAAGGATGGTGGGATGTTGGCTACCACCGATGGCGTACATGAGCCAATGAGTGTAGTCGTTGTTGACGATATGGACGAACCCGTATCGACACCTTGGCATCCTCTGGACCAAACCCTGACCAAAATGGTTGAAAACAACCGTTATTTGCATTTTTTCATCCTCTGTGTAGCTATTGCTTGCACCGAACAACATCACCTGCAAGATATGAGTCGAGGTCAATTCCTTGAATTGACGAAAATTTCATGTTGAGTTTAAAATGGTGAAAGAGAATTAAAGCAGGTATTACGTCGTCGTGATCGGTGTAGTGGCCGTTAGAGATGGTAATGGCTGTGGAACCCTGAACGACATCTATTAATCCATCCTGACAATTGGACATTGAAACATGATCGATCCAAATATTTGATGATCCAAAGATTGAGATACCATCACCATCACTTGGCGTTCGGAATCCATAGTGATCAACGGAGTCTCTAATCAAGCCACCATTTCCAGCCTTAATGTCGTGAATTCGAATGTTATGGATGATCACATTACGCACAAATTGTATTGTAAGTCCAGCACCAAATGCAATGTGCACTTGTGCACCACGGCCATCGATCGTCTTATCGCTTGTCATGATAAGCTCTTCACTTAACTTAATCATCATGTTGCGTTCAAATACAATCCAGAGAGGCTCCTTTTGGATGCAAGCGTGGCGTAAGGTGCCCGGTTTAGGGTTTACCAAGTCGTCATCTGAGGGATTAGTAACGACGTAAATCTTTCCGCTCTTGCCTCCGGTGGTGTGCCGGCCAAAGCCAAGGACACAATCTGCTAGATTCTTGCGTTCTGTAGCCCAGTTTTTGTTGCACCTCCAGCATCTGTCGATTGGGTTGGTGGCCAAGCATGGACCATTATATTTGTGCAAGTCCCTTCGTGTACTGTTGCTGCCATCCGTCGCCCTTCAAACAACAAATTTCTTTAGACACATTTTGATAATGTTCTATCATTGTTAAAATAAATAAAAAAAACGGTTTTTTGGCATCGTCCTATCTTGCTAGAGGCAGATTTTCTAAAAAAAAAGTGATTGATTACTCGCGCAAAACAAAAGCTACTTTAAAAAATTTGCAAAACCATAAAAAATTGTCATCAAACAGTAGCTAAATGTTATGATTGTATGTTTAATGGATGTGAAAGATCAAGTGTGAGATGATGGACTTACTTGTTGATTTGGTGGTTAAGATTATCCAAAACTTCGTCAGGATTCGGTTGGTAGGCCTCGAGAGTGGCATTCTTTGCTTCTTCGGCTCGCTTCTGCCAAACCTCGTCAAATTCAGCAATGTTCGCCGTTGTAGATGAAACCATTATGAAGAAAACTAATGAAAATAACAACCTAAGCTTAACAGCTTCCATGGATGTCTCCACCATTTTTATTTCTCTTTTTCTTATAATCTTTCACTCTCAATTATATTCTTTAAATCTTTCTCCAAACGAGTTGTTGTCGGTTGAACCCTATATGCTCAACACCTACAAAAACATCTCTATGTGTGTATCTGTGTACAAGTATATATACAAGGGAGGTACTAGTTGATTTTCAGGCCATGGCTTTTTTGTTTAAATACCACAAGGAGGAGATATAAATGACCGAAGGAAATTGTGGGAATGAGAAGTTGAGAGGGAAGAGTGGTGAACCACTTCATCAACAACGGCCAACCGTTGGTCTCTCTATACCTCTCTTTTTGTATGGATAAAATAGATTATAGATAAAACTATACATATGACCCTCAAATTATGATATTTGTGTCAATTAAGCTCATGAAATTTTTTTTGTGTCAATTGAACCCCTGAACTATTTGTTGTGTCAATTGAGCCCCTGAAATGGATCTATCTTATTAGTGACATCATCACAACTGAGTTGCAAATTCTCTCTATTCATTTGTACCCCAACTCATGTCACGTCGTTAATAATTTCAAATATCCAAACATTAATTGAACTTCTTTATTTGTGTGTCATGCTTAAATTGACCCACGTAATGCGTGAACCAATGATATATGACCAAAATTATCTCTTTGAACTAAACGCACCACCCACACATCCTTTAGAACCTAATAACCACTCAAAAAATGCTATGCAATTCAAATTTGTATCTCAAATGACATTCTAAATGAATGAAGACCATTAGATGAATAGATTTCATCAACTTTTTAAAATAGAATCTACTGATCTAATAGTCCTTATTAATTTGAGATGTCATTTATGATCCCAAATTTGAGTTACATAACATTGCCCTAAACACTCAATTCATGTCATCAAAGTCAAATTTGGATACACTTCTTTCAATGCCCAAGTCAAAATTCCCAAAATTGAAATAACGTTGCAGCTGCCTCTCTCTTTCCTAGTCTCGGTCTACGCTAGAAAATCCATGTGTCTTGCAAGGAAATTGTCATGGTGTTCGGTGGAAAATGTTAAGGTCTTTTTCCAAAGCTGTCGATGGCGATGATGGTGGTTGTGTTCACGTTGGTACCGTGTGGTGTAGCACGTACTACTTTCATGATAGTGGCCATGATGGTGGGGTATTTAACGTGGTGTTTGGTTTCTCCTAGTCAACCTGGCGTAGGAACAATATACTTTTCCTATAATTTTTACCAAAATATATTTTGTAAATGATGTGATTAAATATTACAAATGCATCCAAAATCAACTTCGA
This sequence comes from Ilex aquifolium, assembly GCA_951799425.1. Classification (NCBI taxonomy): domain Eukaryota; kingdom Viridiplantae; phylum Streptophyta; class Magnoliopsida; order Aquifoliales; family Aquifoliaceae; genus Ilex; species Ilex aquifolium. Next base: position 20,796,946 of record OX637410.1, read on the forward strand.
CGCAGCTTGGACATCCGAAATAAAAAAATCCAGTTGAAAGACCCCATCTTTTTGGTAGTTGGTTTAGTAAAGAAGGTGGGCTTTAACGTAATAATAAGGTTACTCCGCATGCATGGATAAAATTGTGTATGTCTGACAATTCTCAGACGTAGGCCTAATAATTCTAGACACGACTCGTGAAACCGACACGAACCTGACATGAATTTAGTGTGTTTGGGTGTAGTCTTAATGAGTTTGAATAGTTAACGAGTTAACTCGACAGACCCGTGAAATAAATGAAACGGTTTCGTGTTTAACCCATAAACTCGTTTCAACCCTTTTAACCCGTTAACAGTGGTACTATAAATTTTTTTAAAAAAAGTTAGGTATCTCAGCCTTGCCTCATCTCACACCTCCCATCTCTTAGACTCATTCAAATTTAATAGTCATTTAATTTTAATTTTTTGTCTTTATTTTTTTGTTCAGCCATAATTTATTGTTATAACAAACATGTCAAACATATATAATGTGTAGCGAGTTCACGATTTTCGTGTGCACTCGAAATACTTTAACCTATTTTCTTATTTAGCGGATGACTCATGGGTTGTATCGGGTAATTCGTTTAATAAACCATTCGTGTATGGGTGTGATAGTTGGTCTCATTTATATAAACAAATGAGGTATGAATGGAGGGTTTTTTAAAAAAAACCCTTTCCACCTAACACAAAACCATTCCACTCGACACAATTGCCAAGCCTACTCAGACCTCACAACAACAAAAAATTTGTGTACTGGGTCGCAATATTTGTATAAAAAGAAGGGCAACAGAACAGATCCAGAAGAAATCTTAGGTCACAGTCGCAGGGCATTGTAGCAGTGGGCTATCCTTTTGTGTCTCTTTTCGATTTGCTTCCGCCAGGTGTCCAAGCTTCCCCCGCTTGGAAATGGATTTGAAACATTGAGACGAGGATTTTCAAACTTTTGTTGTAATTAGTTGGTCTATGTAAACCACTTTTCTAAAATTTGTATTCTTCATTGAATAGCGTCCTACCCCCACCACTTTTTGGGAAAAAAACCCTTGACAAATGACATAAATAGGCCTTTTTTTTCTTACTAGTTAGTATATGCGTGCGTTGCACGTAAATTATTTTGAAATATAATTTTGTTTTCTTATTTTTTATTTTTACAACAAGGTATTTATATTAAATCAGACTGAAAAATGCACCATAATGCCCAGCAAAAGAAACCCAAAATGATGACAATAGTTGTGATTATTAAGTCTACTTTTTAAGTTCATGTAGCATACTCTAAACCCAAACAACGGACAAAAGAATGCTAACTGAATTACCAGGTTTATAGCGATCACAACCCACATTAACTTTGACAATATCATTTCTTGATCGATATTTTAGCCTTCTGCTTAATTCTGAAAGAACAATGTGTGCAGTGGAGTATGTGAGATATTGGAGGCGTGCCCTCATTCTTGAGAGGGCTTACATTATATAACTAGGGTAAGGCGGTGAGGCGGTGACGTGATGAAGAGGTCTTCCACTATTTTAGTAAGTGCAATCTCAGTAGGAATAGATCTCTTTGGCAAGCACAGTTAAGGTAAGAATAGATCTCGGTATCCCGACATTCTCTCATTTATGCTCCTATTCAATCGGATGAGAATTCTGGATTGGATTGGACTTGATGTTGAGCCTGGACTTTGAGTTTAAGTGGGCTGAACTTTGTATCGGAGTACCAAGGCAAGAAGGGCAAAGAGGGGAGGCGCCCAAGGGGCTCGCTTAGGCCGGCACCCAATGGTTGCCATGCCCTCTTGGGTGTTTGTCTTGGGGCTTAGGTGTTGACCTCTTGATGTCTTCTTGGACTCAGGTCATCATGGGACGAAGAGGAGACGGAGAATGAGGAGCTCACCTTGGGCGGCGCCCAAGCCTTGGATGGCGTCTAGTGGCGGCGCCCAAGTTCTTGGGTAACCTCCTTGGTGGTGCCCCTTGGTCTCCTTTGGTCATTTGACTTCCTTCTGGACTCCCTTTGGATGGGTTGACCCGACTGAATGAGTCCTAGCGACTTGGACTCTTTCTTGGGCCTTTTAATATTCGGGCCTTTCTCGATTTATTTTTATCGGACTTGGCCTAGTCGAATTAGGGCTCGTCACTTACTGCATGTATTGCTTAGCATTGGTCTCGGGTTGTCACACCCAAAGGTTGCCAAACGACCAGCGGCCCATGGGTTGGCTTTAATGTTGAGCAGCATGTGATGGGTTATTAGCCCATTATATAGGGCCCTTGGACTATCTTTTCGGCCATCATTGGAGGCCGAAAATCAATCATAGCATAACAGCTTACCCAATACCAAAAAATAAAGTGTAAATTATAATTTATATTTTTTTTTTTGTTTAATAATCCGGAATTTTCGGACTAGCTTACACGCACCTCGGCTAATCTCTTCTCTAGTCCAGTCAGAGATAGGTCATCCACGCCAAGACTAGGATATTCATAAGAGATAAATTTCTCATGGCCTAACCCCAAATGACTTGTTTGTATAGATTTTTGGGGAGAGTTTGGATTGGCTTCCCCAAACTCTTTCAAATCCAAACCCCTCTTTATAAATATGAGATTTAATATTGAATTCGGTCTATACCCATGTTTGGTATGCAACACATATACACGTAGGATCCACAGATATATCGTAATTATTAACAACTATTTGTCTTATAAATGACTATTTTACCATTGATCAATTCAATTCATATCCATGTTAAGGGGTACAATTATATTTTGCAACCTTAACCCCTTAACCCATCTTCCCAAACTCATCCCCTTATGTTTGACGAAACCTATGATCATGATTTTAATAATCGGGGCCTGTTGTAGGTTGGGTTTAGAAACTCATGATTGAATTTTTAATCCAAACATGATATTTGAGGGTCCTTTGGACTATTTTTTTCAAACTCATCTTACCAAGTTCTCGTACCTTTTTACCAAACAACCCCAAAGAATTGCCAAAATTTAAACTCAAGACATCTAGTATACTTTATACTTTTAAAGTATGCATTTTATTTCTATTTAGTCCTTGAATGTAACAATCAAATCATTAAATTTTTTAACTAAGTTTTAATTTCGTTCTTTCATCTAAATTCATTAATTTATTTTCGATGAATTAGACTTTCATGACCAACAAATGTCTTGGATTTAAGGAAATATTTATTATGCAAAGAATATTTAGGCGACCTTACTTTGTTTCATCTCATTCCGAGATATAGGAGATAATTCACCACAAATATATATATATATATATATATATATATATATATATATATATATATTTTTTTTTTTTTTATAAATTCTTATATATAAATTCGTAGATATATATATACATATATATACCAATTTATATATATATGAAGCGAGAATTCGAGTAATATTGAGAGATAAAAAGATAAATATCAATGCATTTAAGAGACATTTTTTATTGAACAAACGTATTATATGGCAAATACATGTGACACCCTTCCGTCGAAATAAATTAATAGATTTAAATGAAATGACTCAATTGAAATTTTGTCAATAATATAAGGATTTAATTATTGCTGATGATGTACAAATTGGTTTTCGTGTAAGATCAACAGTCAAATATATAAACGGGTGCAATTAATGAACAATAATGACAAATTAATGGCAAAACAGTAAATATGGAGTCAACACAAAGATATATAGTGGTTCGGTCCGAGTGACCTACTCCACTCTCAGGAAACAACAGCTGTGGCCGGAGATCTTTATTGATGAATAAAGTAACCTGAAGAATTACAGTAGCAACGGGAGAGAAATTTGGTGTAGAGAGGCAAAACTCTAGGTGTAGTGTGTGTAGGGATCTCAAGGTATAAAGGTCTAAAAAAGGTGATGCCCCTCTATGTGGAGAGAGCTTACATTATATAAGTTTGGTGAGGAGGTGAGGCGGTGACGTGAGGGAGAGGGGCACTACTTTTTTGGTAAGTACAATCAAGGTAGGATTTGATTTCCATGAGTGTCAATCTCGATATTTTTTCTCCCACGTGTTCTTATCTTCCCAGGCTCCTTGGATCTTGGACTGGGTCAGATCGATAAAGTGGGCTTGGGTTGCCTTTTAGCTGACTTGGGCTTGATTGATTTATTGGACCGGCCTATTGAGGTGCTAAAGTCTTATAAGGACGGGGTCTTATTCTAGTGGGTCAGACCGGCCCATAGTCATATATGGGCCACTGATTGGTGTTAACCCATTTCCAAACCGGAGAAAACCAAGCCAAACCCAAGTGACGTGTATTAATTCCATTGGCTGCAACAATGATTAGACACGAATTGGATTGAAATTGTCTCCATTACTCTTTTCCTCAATTTTACTCTGTGGTAAATCATCCACCGTTAGAAATGATAATCGAACTAAGTTACTCGGGATCAACTCGGATTCGATTCGCATAGGATTCGATTCGAACTTGACTCGTTTTTTAAATGAGCCGAGTAATTTTGTAGGTTCGTCCTAAAAAATTCGACTAATTTATATACAAAATAGTCGAGCTATTCAGGCTCGACACGAGTTTGACTCGGTTCAGACTCGATTATCAATCCTATCTATTGTGCATAGGTGAAAGACTCACTAATAAAAGGTGAGTCTCATGTATATTGATGATTGAAAAATGCTACTTGGATTTAAAATATTGTTTTAATTTGTTCATTTGATCAATCGTAGCCATTAAATAAGTAATGAGTCCTAATAAATACTGAGATCCATAGTTAAGTCAATAACAATGATTGATTAAATTAATATTTTAAGTCTATGTAGCATTTGTTATACATTATTTATTACTAGGGGTAACCCGTGTGTCGGAAGATACGATATAATATGAATAATATTGAAAGAGATATCGGTGACTGTTGAATGAGTCTATTTAAAACCGTCAAATAAACTTATCGAAACTTGTTACATGAAATTGAGTAAGAAATGAGCCACAAAATAAACAAAAACAAAGTGGAAGTCTGACGTTTAGCTTTCCCGTCATTCACGCAGAGCTGTTGGATTTTTATGTTTGGAAAGGTGTTATACCTCTTTGCTTCTTGTAAAAAAAAAAATAAAAAAAAATAGAAGTTTAATTAGCCCCAAAAAAAAATATTAATGTTCTTGAATCTAATTATTATTATTTTTTTAAAAAAACACAACATTTTATTTCATTCCTCAAAAATTATTTACAAGGAGAAAAAACAGAAATGCTTACCTTCCAAAAATTGCGAAGTCATATTCACATTTGCCAAAGAATGAGAAAAAATCAAAGAATTGTTGACTCTTCAAGAATTTTTGGTATAAAGGGTATTTTAGGCACTTAGACAATATTTTTTTAGAGAGAAACAATATAAATAAAGTCCACAACATGTTTTGGGCGTGTGTAATACACTCTCCGTTAACTTGGATGATAAAAGTAACGGTTTCACTTTGGTACATAACCATAAAGGGGTAATGTGCATAATTTCAAACATTAAGTAGCTAAGGTACTTTTAGACAAAATCACAAGGGGTTAAAAAACAATTAACCCTTTTTATTAGGGGTGCAACTTGGGCGGGTTGGGCGGGTTAGACAGTCAACCCTAGCCCAACTCTAGGTATATAATCTTCAACCCTAATCCTAATCCTAACCCTAACCCTAACCCTAACCCTAACCCTAACCCTACCTCGGGTTGAGAAACTCAACCCGAGCCCAGCCCGAGTTTAATTCGGGCGGGCTCGGGTTGAATTCGGGTTCACTGCAAGAGAGACAGAGAGAGGGGAGAATAATTACAAATTCATAAAACAATCCATATATTTCATTCATAACAGTGCACGATTATTGATCATCTACTTTCACACCAAAAAACTAGTGATCTCAAAGCACAATCCCAGAAAACATAGAAATTAGACCCATAAAAACATTAAACTTAAAACATCACACTATCACCACTAATCACGCATAATGCATAACAGAATAGCAAGCAACAAGAAACAGAGGACGATGGAGTAAAAATGAAAAAAAAGTGCTAATGCTTTATATATATAATTATTTTTTAATTTGTCGGGTTCGGGTTGAAATCGGGTTGTCGATACCTCAACTCGAGCCCGGCCCAAATTGAATTCGGGTTGAGATTTTTTGACCCAAGCCCAACCCAAGTATTAAAAACCCTAGCCCAAGCCCTAATTTTTTCGGGTTGGGCTCGGGTTGCCCAACCCAAGTTGCACCCCTACTTTTTATATTGACAAACTTTATGTTGTTTCCATTTTTGTCTCAGGAAAATAGATTGGTCTCTCTCTCTCTCCTAGTGCTTGGATGATCACCAAGGTGACCCTTTTTGTACTCCAATTTGTGTTCTTGATTTTATCTGTTGGATCATTGATTTCTGGTTTGTAACTTAGGGAGTACCCTTCTTGCAAATTCTCTGTTCCAGTTAGTTATATCTTGGTTATTCTTCTAGCTTCTTGAGTTTATAACATGATGGGCAGTGGAGTATGTGGATTGCTTATATGGGTATTGTCCATTTTGTGTTTGATGTGTGTTTCACAAGGATTTGATCCTGTCGATAATTACCTGATAGACTGTGGATCACCCAACGATACACCGGTTGGAAATCGGGTTTTCATGACTGATAATTCCCATTCTAATACTCTTTCAACCCCACAGAACATATTTGCCAAAACTAGCTCGAAATCCATTTCATCTACCTTGGATTTAGCTTTGTATCAAACAGCAAGAGTTCTTAATGGAAACTCCCGTTACAATTTTTCAATCAAAGAACATGGAAGGCACTTGATCCGCCTCCATTCTTCCCATTTGTTGACAAAAACTACAATTTGAGTGAGGCTAAATTCTCCGTTTTTGCCCAAACTTTCACACTTCTTAGAGATTACCAACCACAGAGTGTCCCTGTAGTTAAGGAGTACTCCTTGATCATAACTTCTGATAATCTGGTCCTCAGTTTTATCCCTTCTGCCGATTCATTCGCCTTCCTTAATGCCTTGGAAGTTTTTTCACTTCCCCGTGATCTTGTCCCAGATGGTGCTGAAGTCATTGATCCTCCTGGGAAGTACCAAAATCTGAGGACACAAGCATTAGAGACAGTGTTGAGGGTGAATATGGGAAATCAAACAGTATTCCCTCAGAATGATACCTTGTGGAGACATTGGGTCTCAGATGATACATTTTTGAAAGACAAAAATCTTGTCAAATTTGTGTCCAATTTGAGTTCTGTGAATTATACAAGAGGATGGCCTAATCAGGACATTGCTCCCTCCTCTGTCTATGGCACTGCAACCAGGTTGGACTCCCAACATGATTCTCGCCCCATTGCCAATGTGACCTGGTTGTTTGATGTGGATTCGGGTTTCGATTATTTAATCCGGTTTCATTTCTGTGACATTGTAAGTCCTTCACCTGAACAACTGTTTTTCAATGTTTATTTCAACTCCTGGTTTGTTGCCAGGGATCTTGATCTTAGTAATTTAACGTCAAACATCTTGGGCGCCCCATATTACCTTGATGCCATCGTAAGGTTAAGAAATAGCGGTCAGATCAACATAAGTGTTGGCCCTTCTGACGTTTATAATGCTTATCCAGATGCCATTCTTAATGGGTTGGAGGTGATGAAAATAAGCAATTCCAGGCGCAGCCTTGATGCTATAGACTCCTTGGCATCAAGTTCTAAGAAAAAAGTTTGGGTGATAGGGGGGTCAGCAGCCGGGGCATTGTTTATAATTTTGATTCTGGCTTTGGTTCTCTTCCTAGTATTCAGAAGCCGAAGACAGGCACATGTCGGTCACTCGACACAGGATGATTTCACCATGAATAGAGTATGATTTCTGGAGAAATGTCACCTTGACCTCAAAATCTTTGATTCTGAAAGTCTATTATAAACATCCAAGCCTGAGACCAACCTAACAAATCCCCTAAATTTACTTGCTATAAATTGTGTGAATTGAATCCATGAGCATGTCTAATTAAAAGTGAAAGTCAGTTACAATATCTCTTGGATGTAGGATTCAAATTTCACTTATTTGACGGTAATAAAAAGTTGATTAAAATTGTAGGTTGACGAATGTGGAAAATAATGAGGTGTTGAAAAGAATTCAATGAATTTCAAGTAATTATTGGACATTCATTCCTATTCTTGCAATTGAACCGTTGATCCAAAAGTCACAGGACTTGTGGGGGGTTAGAGCTCATACCTATTTGAATGTAACATTCCACCATGCTTAGAAGCCGACGTCTACAACAGCTTACTCTATCGATATTAGCCCAACGGTAGTCCTTTTTCTTTAGAGGTTTTACTCACCTACCAGTATTCAACGCAATAGTACTATATGCATACATAATACTAAGACATTTTAATCAAGTCTATAGGTCACCCATTCTATAACTCGAACTCGTGACGTGGAGACTGTTCTGATACCAGTTGTTAGGAACCCAACCATTAATCCAAAAATTCCTAGACTTGTAAGGGTTTAAAACTCATAACTATTTGAACATAACATAATCTCCAACGAATATGGTTTCCAAACCACTGAGGTTGCCCTAGAATATGATATACAAATTGGATCTTGGCTAGGGAGACTAAAATCTTTTTGAGGAAACAAACTTGTGTACTTGCATTAAAAACAATGAGCTTTTCTGCTATCAAAGAAAATCAGAATCGAGGCTACACGTTTCCTATATCTCTCTATCTATGAGTTCATAAGGAAGAGGTGAAGCCCAAAATACATTCTCGGTTTAACAAGCCCAAAATACATAACGAAAGATAAGTTATTTGGACATAAAATATAAAATTTTGAAAATATTCGATGCATGTGTTGTTGGCAAGGCTAAAATCGTTAAAGAATTGTCACGTGTCAAAAACTGAAGAAAAGACGGGAAACGATAAGCCACAAGTCTGATTTGAAAGGAAAAATAACTGTCTGAGAGTTACAAAACCAACTAACTGTTGATAAAGGAAAACCGTTGAAAGAAGTTACTATAAAAAGAGGAAAAGAAGGACTTGAAGAAAACAACTCAAACCCCCCACAAGATCCACGATCAGGGCATTTAGGACTTAGGAGTAGTGCTAGAGTTAGTTTTTAGGAAGTAGTTAGTGCTGCAATCAAAGGTTGTTAAATCAGTCACTCTATAACTGAAACTCATTTGATTGAATTAATAAAGGAGTCTACTTTTATTGATTCATTGTTCTATGTGTTTATCGCTTTACAGATTCAATCAAGAAAGTCATGAAATAAGGCATTTGAACCCATCCATAAACAATCGCCTGAGAATTGTCCATCGATTTAGGCATTTCTATCGATTGCAACAGATTTTGGGGCAACATAATTAAAAGAGTAGGATAGAACTTTCCAATAGTGTTGGGGAAGAGAATGAACAGAAGGAACCCAAGGAAGATTTAAAATTTTTGAAAAGATAATGTCAAGAAATTTAATGGAAATAGCAACTAGACTGACCAAAAAGACACATTCAACGAAGCCAACAAAGAGAATCAGTGGCATGAGGCTGGTGTGTTGGAAACCATAAAACAGAAGTTGAAGAAGAAGAAGAATCAAGGGATTGTTGTAACAGCCATGTTAGCATTTTCATCAAGTTGTACCAGTTTCCCATTTCAGTCGGATGCACATTAAGAGGGCTTTTCAACCAGAATTATTCTCGAGAATACTTATCGTTGTCTCAAGGTTGTACTTAGGCACATAGCAAAGAAGCACACTGTCATGGACATCTGCATATGCCGATAATACAACAGAACTATGTAAAAATCGAAATAATGAGCAGAGCTAGCCTGCTAGTAATAATTGACTAATGGGAAGAATGTCATAACAAAGTATGCAACCAGCACCATGGATATGGTTGATAAGCAAGTCTCATAACAGGACACAGAAACTACTACACATGCTAGAATTGTGCACTTGATTTCGAGTTATTTGAACTTAATAAGCAAAGAGGTCTATTGAGTTTGGACACATGTGATTCCTTGGTTCAACAGGACCAAATCCCTCCAAGACCCCTGACTAATACTCCACATAAGGTTTTGGTAATTGTAAACCACACAAACCTGAGGACAGGATAAAATCAAATTCCATTCAAAAAAAGTCAGGGAAATTTTGGGACGAATGAATTTATTTCGCCAGGATCATGTTTATCTGATCATCCTCACTGAAGGAAATATCCCATAACCATAGCAATCACTTCAAAAGATTACTTTATCCAAACAGGATCAGATTCCTTAATTAGTCCACCAATCCTCAAGACTCTGTAAACAGCCTACTTAACCACCCAGACACGATGCAGAACCGAGAAGTCTCTTTAGAATAAGTGCCAAAAGTTCCAAATGTCAGTTTAAGATTGAACAAGATGCCAGGAGTAATATAAAGGGACAATTCCTTTGGTTTACATCCTTTTAATACAACTTATAGTTTCCATTGCTGAGTATGTTTGGTTCAATATTCAGGCTTTAGATCCTTGTCCAGTCCAACCTTTTTATCTCACAGGACAAAATCAATCAGGCAGTGATATTTTCAGAGCTATTTAATTGGCTTTGATTCCATCGCGAAAGCAAATATTCACTTACTCATCTTAGACACGAAAGCAACGAATAGTTTTATTATGTAGAGCTAAAAGAAAGTGTTCTTAAGTGAAATTTGAAGCTTCTAATAGTGTCATGTCTAGCAACTAAAGAATTGACTAAAAAGCAAGAGTAATATGAGCCTACCAGTAATCACCCGGTTTAACAGATTTCTGTTAATTGCAAATAGAAACTGTCTTGAACTTGATGGCCTCATCCTGGAGGAACACAATCCATTGGACAGCTGTAGTGTTGACAAGTGATACTGAAGAATAAGGGGAATGGAGCAATAAAGGAGATGCTTTGCCCACAAACTTTATTCAAAATGTTGTTGGGTGCTTTTGTCAAAAAGGGGAAGGGCTGAGGGCTATAGTTGGGAGTGGAATCATGTGCCTCACAGAAGCATCTATCTTAGTTATGATATATGGCTGTTACTTTGGAAACTTGCAATTTGAAAGCTCAGTATGAGTTGAGCTATTTGGGGAGAATCTGTTCTCCAATGGAGAAATAGATGTGTTTGCTTAAACACAGTATGAGGAAATAAACAATGGTGAACTGATAAACAATGGTCAACATTTCACAGATCCTGGTTTTATTCTAATTCAAAATAGCCCCTTCAGAATGCAGCACACATTCAAGTAAAAAAAAATTGTACTAATACTTCCCAAAAAAAATCGTATCAATACACAAAACTCATGCCGGAGAGTTTGAAAAAAGTAAGTAATAGTCGAATCTAACCCAATTATATTAGATAAGAGGACCAACTTATTTGATTCAACCCACAGAGATTTGTGATTCAGCCCAATGTTAGTATTAAGGATGCAAATAGAATCACTTTCACCTTGGTCAAAGACTCCAAGTTAATTAATTTTGATGGGTAGTTTAAGTGGTAATAGGGACGAGCTATAAATTTAGACATCCTGAATTCGAATCTTAGTAATCTCTTGGGGTTCGTTTGTTTAGCGGGAGAATGGTAGAAAATACAAGAAAGAGAAACTTTTTAAAATTTTCATGTGTTTGGTTAGCATGAAAATGAAAATGATAGAAAAAATAAATTTCTTTCATCCTTGAATTTTCTCACAAATAACCAACTTTTTTTTCTTGTAAAAAACGCAAGGAAATGCAAGAAAGTTGTGATCTATAATTAATTTCTCATTTTACCCTTATTTTTCTTAAAATATTTTATTGGTTATTAATTTTAAAAAAATTTGGTATGAATTTAATTAATCACATAATTTGGCCCAAAAACCTTTGTGTTGGTGATTGTCTTAGAATTAGGTTTCGAGCCACTTTTTTATAAAATTTTAACTTTCAATTGTAATTACATATTTTTTTCTTTTTTAGACATATTTAATATAATTAAGGATAATTTAGACAATTACAAAAAAATTCTTATGACTTTACTTTCATTCAAAAAAATAATGAAATTGTTTTAAAACTTTCCCGTAAATTTTTTATTCTAACCAAATACATTCATGAACATATATTTTCTATCATTATTTTTTTCACTTCATTTTTTATTATTTTTACTTTCCATCATTTTTTTCTTCCTAACCAAACGGACCCTTGAGGCCAAGTCATGAGGGATTTATCTCTCATTAATACTTTAGTCCCGACGTAAATAGCCTGATTTTGACCAAAATAAGAAGAAAATTAATTGAAGTGCGCATAAATTAGCTCAGACACCATTGACCATTAAACCAAAAAAAAAAAAACACAAGAATTATGAAACTGACCAATCTCAGTCAATAAACCAAGCATGAGCTGGACCCTAAATTTAAGCACCCTGTTAGAAACCTCAACCGGAAATCACTCCACTATAGGTCAAGCTAGTCATTGTTGTATTGCATTCTCATCAAAAAAGGACATGTTTGTATGAGTGATTGCTTTTTATAAAAAAATTAGTAAAATTGCAATTAAATTATATTTTTTTGACACAAAACACAAGTTATTTGCCATTTTCTCTAAATAATTTATACAGAAGAATAATTAAATATCTTAGCGACCTTTTTATCTCGAATAAAAAACTAACCCAAGCATAACTTGAGACAAAATCTAACTCGTGTCCTCGAAACAGTCCCAAATTTGCTTCTTTTGGTAGCTTAAGAAAATATGCAATTCATGTATGTGTAGAATTGTAAATGGGAAGTTCTCGATCCATAAAGGCGCCAAACCAAAAGGTGGAACAAAGCTTCACGAGAGAGAATGGAATCAATCTCTCTCTCTCTCTCTCTCTCTCTCTCTCTCACACACACACACATCAGCAACCACCGCAACCAACAACATTCCCCTCCCAAGTCCCACCACCCCAAAAAAATTTCCCAAATCTGAAAACGGCAAAAGCAAAATAACCCACACAACTAGCACCGATAATAGAGTCAAGCTATTTTTTGGATTCGGTTCAGGAAATTTAAACAATTTTTAAAGCTTGTGTAAAAAAAACAGACTTAAAAGATTCGATTTAAACTCGTAAAACTTGACTTGTTTATATGTAAAATAATTGAGTTATTCAAACTCGACTTGTTTTAAGTTCGATTTGGCTTGTTCAGAAAAAAACGAGTTCAATTTAACTTACCTCAAACTTACAAAATTCCACTGTATTATCAGCTCGCAAACCTTAAAATTTAAAAAAAAAAAAAAAAGGAAAAACAGAGAAAACACCAAATTAGAAAGCAAAGGTAACGAGAAACAAATTCAAAAAAGCCAACCCAAAAAAGCAATCACAGCAAACAAAAACGCTAACATTTCAACCATACCTCACCGCCATCAACGGCCAAACTATTCTTCTTTCCATCATTATGACACCATGACGACGTCGTCTGGACCACCGGAAACCACCCACCAGCCAAAGCAAACAACCATCAGAAAACTCATCGTTGATGTCGAAGGGGCGCGTGACCTTTTACCCAAAGATGGTCAGGGAAGCTCAAGCCCATACGTAGTTGCAGACTTCGACGGCCAAAAAAGACGAACCTCAACGATATGCCGGAACTTGAACCCTGTATGGAACGAGAGACTCGAGTTCATAGTCACCGATCCGAGAACAATGGAGTTCGAAGAGCTCGAAATTGAGGTCTTCAATGACAAGAAACTTAGCAATGGAAATGCGAGGAAAAACCATTTTCTGGGGCGTGTGAAGATGTATGGAAGCCAGTTTGCGAAGATGGGCGATGAAGGGTTGATTTATTTTTCGCTGGAGAAGAAGAGTGTGTTTAGCTGGATCAGAGGTGAGATTGGGTTGAGGATTTGTTACTATGATGAGTTGGTGGTGGAAGGAGAACCAGACCCACCCCCTCAGCAACCTCCAGAGAAGGAGGCTCCGGTGGCACCGCTGGCTGTGGAAGTGCCGGTGCCGACGGAAGTGGCCATGGAGACAGCACCGCAGTCGCCGCCGATTGTGATTATCCAAGAGTCTCCGCCGGTGGTGAATGTTCAACCAGAGCATCATCATGATCATTATCAGTACCATCATCAGCAGAATCATGAGGTCCCGCCAACAATGGCGATGCCGCCCGAGTATCCGCCGGAGGTGAGAAAAATGCAGACGACTACCAGAGTTGCCGGTGCTGGCGAGAGAGTTAGGGTTCTGAGAAAGGCAAACGGAGACTATTCGCCGAGAATAATCTCCGGGAAATTCAATGGTGAATCGGAGAAAATTCCAGCGTACGATCTGGTGGAACCAATGCAGTATCTCTTCATTCGAATCTTGAAAGCTCGTGGACTGTCACCGAGTGAGAATCCATACGTGAAAATTAGGACTTCCGGTCACCTCGCACGGTCTAATGCGGCGAGTTTTCGTCCCGGCGAGTCATTGATCAACCCAGAGTGGCAGCAAACCTTCGCTCTGGGCCACAACAAGACAGAGACAGCAAGTTCGACTCTCGAAATCTCCGTTTGGGATGGCTCATCGGAACAATTCCTCGGCGGCGTCTGCTTCGACCTATCAGACGTTCCGGTTCGTGACCCACCGGATAGTCCTTTAGCTCCGCGGTGGTACCGCCTAGAAGGTGGCGCCGAGGATCCTAATTCCGGCAGAGTCTCCGGCGATATTCAACTCGCCGTTTGGATTGGAACTCAAGCAGACGACGCGTTTCCTGAGTCGTGGAGCTCCGATGCCCCGTACGTGGCACACACGCGCTCTAAGGTTTATCAATCGCCGAAGCTCTGGTACTTGAGGATTACAGTAATCGAAGCTCAAGATCTTCACATCGCTCCGAATTTACCTCCGTTGACGGCGCCGGAGATCCGTGTCAAAGCTCAGCTAGGGTTTCAATCTGTTAGGACGAGACGAGGCTCCATGAGCAATCATACATCGGCGTTTCACTGGAACGAAGACATCATCTTCGTCGCCGGAGAGCCACTGGAAGACACCCTGATCATACTAGTCGAGGACCGTACGGGCAGGGATCCAGTGCTTCTCGGACACGTGGTTGTTCCTGTGGCCTCACTGGAACAACGTGTAAATGAGCACCACGTGGCGGCCAAGTGGTTCGGATTGGAAGGTGGACCAAATGGGTCCTATTGCGGGAGAATTCACTTGAAGATGTGCTTAGAGGGTGGGTATCACGTGCTTGATGAGGCAGCTCACGTGTGCAGCGACTTCAGACCCACTGCTAAGCAGCTATGGAAGCCAGCCATTGGGATCTTAGAGCTGGGAATACTTGGAGCTCGTGGACTGCTACCCATGAAATCCAAGGGTGGAGGTAAAGGGTCCACGGATGCTTATTGTGTTGCCAAGTATGGGAAAAAGTGGGTCCGTACACGGACCATACCCGATTCCTTTGATCCACGGTGGAACGAGCAGTATACATGGCAGGTATACGATCCATGTACGGTTCTTACCATTGCGGTTTTTGACAATTGGCGCATGTTAAATGACATATCAGAAGACAAACCCGATTATCGTATCGGGAAAGTTCGAATACGGGTGTCTACACTGGAGAGTAACAAGGTGTATACTAATTCTTATCCATTGTTGGTGCTCCTAAGGTCCGGATTGAAGAAAATGGGTGAGATTGAATTGGCAGTCCGATTTGCTTGCCCATCATTGTTGCCGGATACTTGTGTGGTTTATGGGCAACCAGTGCTTCCTAGAATGCACTACCTAAGACCCCTTGGGGTGGCTCAACAAGAAGCATTACGTGGGGCAGCTACTAAATTGGTGGCCACGTGGTTGGCGCGGTCTGAGCCACCGTTAGGACCAGAAGTTGTCCGATACATGTTGGATGCGGATTCACATATATGGAGCATGAGGAGGAGTAAGGCTAATTGGTTTCGGATTGTGGCAGTACTTGCTTGGGTTGTTGGGTTGGCTAAATGGTTAGATGACATTAGGCGATGGAGGAACCCAGTTACAACGGTATTAGTCCATGTTTTATACTTGGTACTAGTTTGGTTTCCAGATTTGATTGTCCCAACCGGGTTCTTATACGTATTCTTGATTGGTGTATGGTACTATCGGTTCAAGCCAAAAATCCCTGCAGGCATGGATATCCGGCTCTCCCAAGCAGAATCTGCTGACCCGGATGAATTGGATGAGGAATTTGACACGATCCCAAGTTCAAAACCACCCGAAATAATCAGGATCCGGTATGACCGATTGAGAATATTGGCTGCAAGGGTGCAAACAGTTTTGGGTGATTTTGCAACCCAAGGTGAGAGAGTCCAGGCCTTGGTGAGTTGGAGGGACCCAAGAGCCACCAAGTTGTTCATTGCAGTGTGCCTTGCAATTACAATGGTACTCTATGTGGTGCCACCAAAAATGGTTGCTGTGGCCCTTGGATTCTATTTCTTGCGCCACCCAATGTTCAGGGACCCCATGCCACCTACTAGCTTGAACTTCTTTAGAAGACTTCCAAGCTTGTCTGATAGGTTACTATAGTCTATTAGACTGGACAATTATTTGGGTTTTTGACACCAAAAATTGTGGGAGTGTTTGAAAAAGTGTTTGCTTAATAACCTCGTAAGAAGTGAAAAAAAAGTGGAATTTGAGGGCAAGTGGGAAAAGGGTAGTCTTTTTTTGTATCTTGAATTGATTGACTGACTGTTTGAAATAATGAAAAGGAGGGGGGAAAGGTAGCTGAGCTGGAAGGGGAAGAAAATGGAGGGAGAGAAAGATCAAAGGAGAGATTTGAAAGGTCAGAGATTTCTGAAACTGTCTTGAAAAGCATTAACATTGATTGGCAATCTAACATATAAAGATGTGGAATGATTATTTCCTTGCTGTAATGCACCAATTTTGAGTTTTTGTTGTTGTTGTCATAGCTAGTTTTTGAATTACAAGGCTTTTGTGTGTTTAAATCCTTCATGGTGGGGGTGCTGGCAGCCACTGACTTAACCCAAAATCATGTATGCTTGGCTAGAATGAATGAATAAGGTTTTGTTTGTTTCATGGGTTTGAGATTTAGAAAAATAGTGCAACCCAATGGCTTATAACTTGTTGGGTATTTAATGCACTTGATGTAAGCCAGAAAGAAGAGCCTTTCCCGTGGGTTGGGAGAGTAGCCGCCTCTTCACTCTGCTTCGGCCGATTCAAATACCGAATCGTATCTCTTGGAGAGAGGTGCAAAAGCTCTCCCTTTGACTTGACTCAAGGGGGTTTCCACCACTTCGACTGATGTGGATGTGGTTCTCGTTGTAAAGCCTTAGGTCAAATTTGGTTGTTAATTCCCCAGTGCATTATTTGTAGCCTATGTTTTCCAGGCCCTTTTTCAATAGTAGCCATAAGCCCACATATGGAGGCCTGATCAAACCCAAGAAGGAGGTGGGTTTCAAAAATAGGAAGGTTAAATTGATGGGTAAAAAGACAGTTCTACTCCCCAATTCATTCACCTATCTACACAATGGACTCCTCCAAAGATAGGTAGGCTGGAAGATTGTTGTATTTGATGTGATAGGAAAACCTTTGGCCCAGAAGATTTATAGAAGTCCTGTAGCATGAGTGAAGTATTGAGTCATCATAGGTGTTTCTCGCTCGGGCTACCAATAACCAATCTCGAGTTGAAAAATGAAATGAAAAAGACAGTATGGGTTAGAGAGCATAAGGAAAGGGAGGGAGTGTGAAATGGGAGAGGACACACTCTAATTTTCATCTTAATATGATGGATGTAGAATAGGATAAACTTTATTGTCAACGAAGCGGTATAAAATGGCATGAGGAATCCTGGATCTAATAATATCAGGTTTGATGAAGTGGGCTTTGAAATTAAGGGGATGCAAATAGGCCCAACCTTGAGCAAAACTAAAACCTTTAAGTTGGTCCATAGAGCTCTCACCTAAGCATGCTTAATTGCAGAATTAGAATTGAATACAATGAGTGCAGCTATTGTCCCACCCTCTTGGCTCACATTAGCAAAACAGAATTTCCACTTAATTGCAAAGTTAGGATTCAATCATAGCACATAAAACACTTCTGAAAGTCTTTCTATTATCCCCCATATGTGTTTCATACTACTCACACTCCCACATCTATTCCTATTGCTGAATTTCGATAGAAAAAGGAACAATTTCAACCTCAGACATGGTAGGATGTTATTTGCAAACTGAGGGTGAATTTCACAAGGATCTACAAAAAGATCATGAACCCAGCTGGGAAAAAAAGTAGAACATTTATGTAAGGTGACAACATTTTTCCTGTTTTGAAGGCGGGATAATGAGAAGGGACAGAATGGTTGACATTTATGTAAGATGACAACATTTTTCTGTTTTGAAGGCGGGATAATGAGAAGGGCCAAACTTATTACCTGCCAAGAGTAGATAAAATGACAAACAGAATGAATGTGTCCAATTCAAGGGGTGTTCCCATGGCAGTTCTAAGATCATCATTGATAACATGCTGCATAATCTGGACTAATTGAGAGCAGCTAAGCTGTATTCAGCATATTCAAAACTCATGTCTTCTAGTCTATGTTTTCTTGTTCTTCGCCATCATTATGTATCAGTCGAATATTCTCATAGGCCTAGTCCAGCCTAAGTATTAAATCAAGCTAGATTAGGTTATGGGAAGCTTCCCACAATTTCTATCACCTAAGAGGAAGCTTCCTCTTTGGCTTCTTCTTCTCTTTTTCATTACATAAGGTAAAGCTGAACTAAACAAAGTTTAATGAAGTAAAACGGTTGGATCTTAGGTAGTTTTAGAAATGATCAAGCAACCAGGCATTTACCATGATATAGGCAGCAAAGCCAGAGGTACTACCATATATTCATATTGTGTTCCTCCTGGTCATCGTCTCTTCGGATTCCACTTCATTTCTGAGAAAAAAATATAGAGGAAATTTTCTCCTGTAAGTACTAATAGCTTCTTTTTCAATATTTTCTAGATCTTCTCTACAAGAATTATACGCGTCAACCATCAATTCACTATCACTATGGATGCTTTGATTGGAGTTTTCATCTACTGTGCCAAAGTAATCTTCTCTTATTCTACTGATGGCAAAGCCAAGTTTTTTTCACTGGTTTTTTCCTCCCTATTGTTATTTGAATGTATCACTATTCAATGAGAGAATACTTGAATAAGGTAGGTTCATGCTTATGTGTTCAATCAGCTGCTTCTCTTCATGGGCGAGCGGTATCTTACATAATCTGAGGAAGTGCCTAGGTATGCTGTAATAAAAGCAATTAGGATATAAGCTTGTTATATCAGTTCCAACTAGTGGCATAGCTTGGTATATATTGAGAAAAATCATGTACATTACTCATCAATTTATCTATTTTGATACCAATTGGGATAAAACCATTTCATTACTTCTGATACACAACTTGATGTTTTTGCCATGAAGAAAGACCTTCATAGATTTTCGTTGATTGTTTCTATTGGCTTCATTTATAGTTCATGTCAAACCCCAGTACTTTGCTATTTTTCCATTTCATAACAAATAACATAACATGACCAAATGATTCAGTGTAGACCTGACATATGACAATTAGTATAGAATGTAAGTCCTATTTTACATTATGTGCACCTGCCAGCTGATAGTTACTGTTGAAGGGATTGGTTCACTTCAGCCATTTTGATGAACTTGAGCTGATTTCCATTTTGGTGAACTTGAGCTGATTCAATACTTGGTGTTAGGGAATGATAAGGGAAGATGCCATACTTAGAAGAGATTTCTGATACAGCCAAAAACATCTACGAGGGAATCAGGAAAAGGAAGAAAATGTTATAGGTGGAAAAAGTTATAACTAGTGTTATTGGCATAATCTCTCTTACAATAAGGGAACCATTGTAAAATTGACTTCTATATATCTTTGAAGAGAAGTTGTAATGTTGTAGAATATGTGTAGTGGTCTTCTTTGTCATTTTATTTTTTAGAACCTCACACCATGGTTGATATTTCAGAATAATTCTTGAAATTCTTGTGATTGTTTCAGTTAATGATATTGTTCCTGGACTCGGGACAGGTTTCAGGTTTACCCTACCTTTCCAAAGGTCTAACAGGGTAACAATTTTCTGCCACTTTCTTGCCTTCATGCTCATATATGATATGGTGTGCTTGATGAGCTCAGGATGTTATATCCATATATTTACTTTTTCATATATGTTACCTACATTTCGTGTAATCCATTTATTTGAATCAAACTTCATTCATGTACAGTGGTGATTGTGATAACAGGTGGAACTGCAATACTTGCATGACTATGTTGGGATTACTGCAGGCATCAGTTTGACTTCAAAACCCCTCTTGCATTTCTCGGGAGTAGTCGGAAAAAGTTTATTCTCCATTGGGACTGACCTCTCCTTTGATAGCGCAACAGGGAAATTCGCTAAATGCAACGCTGGTTTCAGTTTCAACAGCTCCATCCTCACCGCCTCCTTAACATTGTAAGAGAGCCACATTCTGGCCCATTGGCATGTGTTTGGCACCAACCTTACAGCTTACTACTATTGATCAAACTTTTTCGGAGAACCTCTCCATAAGTTCATGTCATACTGCCCTTTCTATGCCTTATTTCATGACATTTGGAAAATGGGACTCCACCAATAGAAACTACAGAATTGTACAAGCAAACATTTGATTTAGTGTTGGATAATTTTCTTCATTATTTACCCGAGTCACTATGGTGGTTGTTCTAAAGCTTAGTAATGATGCAGGAATGACATGGCTGACAGTGTAATAGCTTCCTGCTACCGCCCAGTGAATCCCTTGACGAACAGTGCCATTGCAGCAGAGGTAAGGCATAGATTCTTGAGCAACGAGACCACATTGGCATTTGGCGCCCAGCATGCACTATTTCCTTTTACATTGGTCAAAGCTCGAGTGGATACCAATGGCAAGTTAGGTGCCCTCATTCAACAGGAGCTGTTGGACACATTCTTTCTAACTCTTGCTGGAGAGGTGGATGTTAAGGCTGTGACAAGAAGTGCTAAGCTTGGACTGTCTGTGGCTTTTATACACTAAATCAATCCCCCAGAAACTAATACCAATAAAAATCTTTTTTCCCAATCTAGACGAATACTGTAATCTTTGCAAAATCATGGAGCATGAGCTTAGTTTTAGCCGCCTTTGTTCATTTTCAAATTCTCATCGACCTTTTATGAAGGTTGGGGCAAGCAAAGAATTGAACTTTATATTAATCTCTTGAGTTGGACTATTCACTCCTTTTGAAATTTCGTCTTCAAATGCAGATTTAAAGAATGTTTAGATCTAATTCTGTAGTCATCTCTAGTGTGTAGACATCAAGCATATTGTTTCTGGACTGGCAAGACCACAATTTTCTATGCAAAGCGTAAAATTGAATATGCTTTGCAATACAAAAATGATGCAAATGGTCCTCCCTTCCGCAATATCAAGTGTTTTGGTCATATACACCCTAGAAAACTAATTCTGTGTATACAAATAAATCTAGGGTGAAGGAAAAGACAACAAAAACTCATATACACATTGCATGCAACATGAAAAGACGGGGGAAATAGGAGATGAGCAAAGAGCAATTGAGCATAAATATATGTGTGTGTGTGTGTGCAACCAGACAATGGAAAAAAGCCTAACAACAATAACTAGCTGTCCTGTTTGTTATGATAAAACAGTTGTTATTGGAGCAAAACATTCAAAATTTATGTCTGATGGTTGAGGAATGAACCTTTAAACTACGCGATAAACATGAAATCAAAAAAGAACTTCAGCTGCTAGAGATTGCTTTATAAAGGGCTTATAGAAATGGGAACAGGGCTCCAATTGTTGGTGTTAAAGTTTCACAAATAGATTACAGTAACTGTGCTATATCTCTCTGGCAAACTATGATGCGAAAATAGGCATCTACCGCTTTGAAAAGGCTTTAATGATGATCACTGCTGAGATCTTTAAAACAGAAGAAAGCCAATTACTGTGTGAGATGTATGAATAAATAATCTAAGTAGAGAATTCAATACTATAAGATCATGAGAATAAACATACAGAACTGCTACAAGGGAGACACCTTTCTGCTGATTATCTGACAGTTTATGCAAGGAATGAAGCCTAGTCCGAGAGCAATGCATGCAAGTAACAGAGGTGGCATTGATCACGGGCAAAACTTCATTCCTAACATCAAACCATCATCGGTGCCTCAACTGTCTCCTTGGCATTAGGGGTTCCCACCACGCCTATTGGGAGAATGAGATTCATGCTTTAAACAAATTCTATACCAGAAAAGAGTTTGGCTTACTAGTTCTACATTGAAAACAAGATCTCATTGCTTTTTTATATACTTCAAAATACAATTATTGTCTCCTTTTCGGTTCTTTGATGGAAAGAGAGAACGTTGGCTAGTTGAATGTTAGGTGCTATTCCCTAATGCCATTGGTATCGATGAGGAGATGAGCAAGATAACAAGAAAATGGGCCCAAGGAGTGGTTGAGATATCAACTTGGAGAATCTGATGAAGTAGTACAAGATACTCCAGAAACCTTTACCTCAGAGAATTGCATAGAAATGACAAGCCAAAGAATCAGTCCCTTTTATAATGTTCATGTTTCATTCTAAAATGCTAAACTCCAAACAGTGAAAAAACCAATTATGGCTCAATGTATTATCATCTCCATCGATGTCTTATTCTTCTCTCTCGTTTTCTTCTTGCCTAGTGAAAACCAAAAAATAAAAAATAAAAAAAAACTTCTAATGTGGAAACCCTTAGTGGGGTCCATTCCACATCGCCGAGAAGAGAGAAGCAAGTGTGGCTAAGAATGCTCCATAAGTCATCGTCCACTCAGCAATCGTCTGGATGATATAGCTTTATGAGTCTGGCTTTTGCAACTCACTTTCCCTTGTGTAGATGAAGATGTAATATAGCATTCACCTTCAGTAAACCAAATGCCTGGTTCTGCTTCCTAATCACATCTGTCAAGCATCATAGTTCTTCAATTATGTGCCAAATTGCCCGGTTTTTAATTGTGATATCAATGCTGTGATGTTGTTTTGTAACGATCTTTTCTATGTTAAGTAGTATGGCCTTAAGGGTGATTATAAATTTACAAGAATAATAATAGCGATACACTCTCAAGTCTCAAGCAACCAATGTGTGTATCAGAACTCATCCGGTGGGGCAAAACTCGAAGGCGTGGCTTAGGAATGGGATTTCCTCTGCAAGTCAGAAACCCTGAAGTTCATAACTGGTGAAACAATCATAAGCTCTTCCTCTCGGAAAACTACCAACTTTAGTCAGCCTTACACCACCACAAATTCATCAAATTAGAACGAATAACGTCTGATCCATGACTGCAGCTACCACTTGACCACCACCATCAACCACCAGAGTGCTTTATTGTTTACAAAGCACTCATTAGTAGCAAATTTATCATACCTGAACAGTCACCAACTATCCCAATCAGTCATATGAGATTGCTTCGCTTTGAAGACTTCAGCTGTTGCGGATTATTCAACATTTTACCATAAAAGGATGCATCATCTATGAAACAGAACCATCTCATAATTTTCATAGTTATATGTACAGTGCTAGGTTTTGTCTGGATGACAATCACCATGAGATCAAAATCAAACACACCAACACCTTGTAGGGTATATAAGAGTATAAAACTTGTTTCAAACCAAACTTATAAAAGCAAGTGAGAAAGCAAGAAAATCAATGATGGGTGGAAGCCTGAAGAAGCCCATCACGGATCTGGGTAGCCACATCACGAACGGCCCCTGGCCCATGGGGAATGAACACAGCAGAAGATTTACTCGAAGCGCCAATGTCCTTCATGGTGTCAAAGTACTGGGTGACAAGGACCATGTCCATAACATCTCTTGCACTAGTTCCGGGCACATTAACTGAAAAACCTAGCACACTATCTCTCAAGCCATCCACAATTGCTTGACGCTGGCGAGCAATACCCAATCCTGAGAGGTATTTAGACTCAGCCTCACCTTCAGCTCGCTTGATTTGCAGAATTTTTTCAGCCTCGGCCTTCTCATTTGCTGCCAACCTCATCCTTGCAGCTGGAGAAACATTAGTTGTCAATAATTGGTGAATTTAAGATATTTTTAGGACGTGAGCATGAATGATTTTTACAGATATGTCACAACCAGAGTTACCCAATTTAACATTGTTTTGCTAGCTAAAATTGTATTCCAGGACAAGAAACTTGCTCCCAGGAAAAAATGAATATCATTATCTCAGTTTAAGTCAATTCATTACAGGTCTACTGTTCTTAATAGCAAATGTGTTATTGCATAGTACAGCGGTAGAAGTGTTGGGCTAAAAACTGTGTTCTTAACAGCCGAAGTGTCATTACTTAGTACAATGGTAAAAGGGTCAGACTAAAAACCGCAAATTTGGGTTAAAACAGCCAACCAAAGATTAGGTTTGTACCCAATCCACCCCTCCCAACACCCTTGGTTAATGAGAACCAAATTTGGCAGACAAGAATGTGCAGGCAGCAGCAAACAGAAATGACCATTTGGTGGGTTTTTCACATTGGGTATTTTCTGTGGCCACTGGCCAAGAGTTTATTAGCAAAAACTAAGGCAAAACAAAAGGATACACAAGATATTAGACATATGTAATGTCATATCACTCCGCAATCTGCAAAGCCTTAGCAATGGAAAGACCAATCAAATAAGAGATTCTGTAGGCTTTACCCGCATTGATTTCATTCATTGCTCTCTTCACGTGCTCATCTGGTTCTATATCAACAATCAGTGTCTGAACAATCTCGTACCCATATGCAGACATGGCCTGTAAGAAGTTACAAAACAAACAGCATTTCAACCAAGTCAAGGATCAGGCTTCACAATATCAAATCACAACCTATGTATTCAACTATGTTACCTTTTCAAGTTCATCTTCAACAGCCTTTGCAATGTCATTTTTTTGCTCAAAAACATCATCCAAGTTGAGTTTTGGAACACTTGCTCTTATTACTAAATCAATGGACAAGGCCAACCCAGATCAGGTTATTATTTTTATTGTATGAACATCAGTATGCTAATTTCCATATTTCAACAGTCATTTTTAAGTTTGTACCATCAAAAACATATGCCTGGATTTGAGTCCTTGTGTTGCTGAGTTTGTAGAAAGCATCGCTTGCCTTTTCTGCCAGGGCACGGTACTGTATTGATGCTACAACATTGACAAATACATTGTCCTGAAAATAGATGAACACGAAGACCAACTATTTCAGTTCACTGCAATATCTTAACCCACTACTAAAAAGAGTACACGTCTGAGTAGCCTCAGCAGGGGTAGCAACAAACTATGTAGGGAAGGATTTTACACACCTACTTCATATCAATAATTAAATTTTACATTCTAAAAAATGAAAAATGATGTAATAACTCCAAACAAGATTAACTGTTGGACAACAAGATAGACCTTTGTCTTGGTCTCGCAGCGCACATCCAACTGCTGCAGCCGAAGTGAGAGATGGCCGGACAGCTGACATCCAAATATCCAAGGAACACAATGGCATCCTGGCTCAAGTACTTCATAAAACTTGCCAAACTGCTCCTTAATAGCAACTGTGGATTGGTCGACTTGCACACAACATAAAAAGTTACCCATGTTCTGTAGAGAAAACACTAGAACAAGAGATGGTTAAGAGTTTTTGCTTTACAAGATATCCTGCAACTCAGCCATAAGCGCCCATTTAATAAGTCAGAGTCATAAAAGGTTGAAATACTCGATCTACGACTAAAACAATTAGATACACCAAAAAAGAAGAACACCCTCCAGCTTGAATAAAGATCAGCAGGGTTCCAAACTAAATCCCATGCTCCTTCAGTATATAGTGCAAAAAGTCAAAAGTTATTCCCCCAAGGGCCAAGGGTGTCTAAAAATGACAGTGAAATTTGGAGAAAGAACAGTGATATTTGAAATGCATTTCCACACGAAAACCAATTGATTTCGTCTGTAAACATTAAATCATCCCCTTCACAATAGTAGTGACTGATTAACAAATGCAGGATGTATAAAGAATCGACAAATAACCATTTCACAATCTTTGATCTGATACTTGTATAAATCGGCATGGCAACTTCTATAATTTAAATTTTCTTGATTCATCAACAGTATTTACGATACTCCAAGAACTGTCAAAAAGGTCAACAGAAATCAAATCAAAAAAAAAAAAAAAAACTCAGAAGAACTATATATAGAACCTTTCATTCATGATTTGAATTCTTTTCTACAATAATGGGTAAAAAAAATTCTAGTGCCATTAGAATTTTAAATCGTAAAACTACAGATTGAGGGCAAGAACATAACTTTTGAGTGGCATATTAAACATATTTATTTAAAAAATTGGCGTATTAAACATGCAATAATTCAAAAAAAAACAGCCCTTCAACCTGGGATTCAATTCACATGCACATATTGCAAACATAGATAGTTAGGCATTGAGAAACACTCACGATTCAACAAGCAAGCAAATTCGTAGAAAACTGAACAATTATCCAAGTAGGAGAGAGAGAGAGAGAGAGAGAGAGAGAGAGACTTACAGAATGATTGAATCAATAAAGAACGGCTATGCAAGATGGGAATGACAAAGCAAAGAAGGTAGAATATAATATATATATAGGACTAGAACAACTTGGTGTTGGAAACAGCCACTATACTACACTCAAATATCTTCTTTATATCTATTTAATTTATTATTATTGGGATAAAGATTACAAGGTCTGCCACCAATAAAAAAGTCAAGTCAACAATATAATCAAGAGAATAAGCTCATATCTTATGGATAGATATCAAAATCAACTGAGCTGTCTCTACAGCTGCAGGTGAAAACTCTGAGAAGCTTCAGAACAAAAATGTCCTTCTCCAAGAAAAGTATTTTATCTTCAATATTGTATCCATATACACATATACATTAAGCATAAGATGACAAGTAAACCGTCATGAACAGGTTATGAAACAAGGAACAACAAGAATTAGATAGACAAAATTCCAAAGGCCAACTCCCCCTTTGAACTACCCAAAAATGAAATTCTTGTTGAATCGGAGTTTGCAACTCCAACCATTGACAAACTAATACTTGTTCCGTTTAGTACTTCAAGTGCTTCTGTTGCCTATAATGTAAATCCTATAACGGATCAATTCTAACGTGTCTTTCAAACTTGTAATCGACTCTATAGTAACATGTATGAACAAATGACAAAAGGGTAATTGTTTTCTTTCTAATAAATTACTGACAGCCAATGAATGAATGGTATATTTCATATTCTTGTTCATACTCGTGATCATTGGAATACAAATTCACCCAATTTTGGTGGGTTGATGAGTTTTAGCTCGAATCTGAAATGGGTATATAAGTTTATTTGCAGAGAGAAAATGAAATTAGAATGAAAGTAATGTTTTTTTGGATTGTAGCAAAGCAAGTGGAATTAAGAACTTGTAGCGAAGAGGAGAGGAAATTTACCCAAGAACGGAAGAAGTCAACTTTTCTGTTTATCGTCTTCGAAATTGTGGGATATGTTTGGACAATTTCAAGATAAGAGTGAGATTGGTACGGTCTATGATCATTTGAGCGAGCGCCCACAAGTTTGTTGTTTTACTGTGGGTTGTTGTCAAGTGGGGCCGGCCGGCTGTTGCGGTTGGTCAGTTCAAGGTAAGGGTGTTCACCCTACCTTACGGGTAGGAAATATACTCTTTTGTCTTTTTACTCGATATTTTACGGAAATTTTTTTTTTTGTCTACCCTATCTGACAGGTGTGGTATTCCTATCCGACTTCCTACCCGATTAATCGGGTACAAAGTCGGTTAAACACTTTTGTAAATATGTAACTTAAATATATAGCTATTAATAAATTAAGTCTGATGATACCTAAAGTAAACCCCAGATCTGAGCTCAGGAAAAGAGCTCAGTTCGGGAGTTTATGGAGAACTAAGCTGAGCTCATCCAGCAAGGTCTGAGCTCGCCCAATCGGAACTTATATTCCCAACTAAAGACATGAGCTAAGAAACAATGAGAGGGCAGTAAAAAGGCAGTAGATACCCGAACAGGGGGAGTTAAGTCAATCCAAGGCAAGAAATCCGCTACCAGCCAGGATCCTATCCTAAAACCAAGGAGAGAATCCCCTAACACAAGGCAGAGAACTCGCCATCCGCGGTCAGCCATAAGGGGTTTAGGAAAGCCCGAGATTATAGAAGAAGATAGGGACGATCCCTACAATAAAGGAAGTAACCCCGAATTAGAGGTAAGCATGAGGCTATAAAGAGGAGGGGCAGCTTCCATTAAGAAAAAAACTTGAAACCCTAATACCTTGAGAATTCTGTTGTAATTTATTGAATTAGATCAATAAAGAGACAGGAGCAAGAGCCTCCATTAGAGAGTGGACTAGCCGAGCTCATCAGCCGGTGAACCACTATATTTCTATTGTATTTCACACATTACACACGACTAATTAGAGCTTTCATTCCCCACTTCACGAGCCTTGTAGCTCAGATGCCATATTAGTCCCCATGCAAACTGCTCACGCCAATTAATTTGGTCCTATAGCTCGTATCCGAAGGTTTACGCCATCAGTTTGGCGCCGTCTGTGGGAACGACTGTTCCTGTTACAAGTAAGCTGATTCCTCAGTGACTGATGGTAATAACTCGAAATATGAGCAGAAGCCAAACAAACCTACCTCGAATGCAAGATCAGCCGGAAGCTGCCCACGGCAGGCAACCCGGGAACATCCAGGAGGCGAATTCCCTCATTAATAACGAGTTGGAGGCCCTGCGTCTCGTCAACCAACGTTTGCTAAAGGAGAATGAAGAGCTGTCAAAGCTCGTACAACGCCCACAAGAGGCACCACCGGCCCATGAAGGCCAGAATAACCCCCCTCATAGGGAACCTCGATACTGGGACCCCCATAGAGAGGTCAGCGAGGGGGGGGAAGGCAGCCAGGCCAGGGGATATGTCCCCTACGTACCCCCTGATGATGGCCCTAACGACGAAGTGCAAAGTCGGAACGACAGGGGTGAGAGAGGTGATTTCTTCCCTTATCCGCAAGACAGGAGAGAGCAGCACTGGGAGCAACGCTTCAAAGATTTCCAGCAAGAGCTCAGCCATATGAAGGAGGCCGTAAAAAGTAAGGCCCCGGTTACAATGGATGTTTTGGTCCAGCAAACCGAATCCCCATTCACCACGGGGGTGCTACACTTCCCTCTCCCACCAAAATTCAGGATGCCTCAAATGGAGGTCTTTGACGGATCGAAAGATCCCGTGGATCATCTCAACACTTACAAGAACCAGATGGAGCTACATGGGTACCAGGATCCTGTACGATGCAGAGCTTTTGCTATCACGCTGAAAGGCTCCGCCTTAAACTGGTTTCATAGGCTCCCGCCAGCCTCGATCTCATCCTTTAAAGAACTCTCCATTGCTTTTGTCTCTCATTTCATAGGAGCCCGGATACACAGAAAGCCGAGCTACCACCTGCTGAATGTGAAGCAGGGTCCCCAGGAAAACCTGAGGACTTATGTCCAAAGATTTAACTCGGAGACATTGAAAGTAGACGTCCCGGATGAAAAATTCGCCATAACTGCTTTCATTGCAGGGTTGGGAGTGCAATCAAAGGATTTGATGTTCTCCATATCAAAAAACCCTCAGGCAAGTATGGCTGAGGTGTTAGCCAAGGCAGAGAAATATATAAATGGTGAAGAGGCACTCCTTTCTAAGGTGGTCGGTACGTCTTCACGAAAGGAAAAGGAAAAAGAAGAAAAGAGAAGGGACAGAAGCCCTAGGAAGGAAAAAGGACGAGAGAGGTCCCCAAGGAGGGACAGAGACCGCTCGCCAAAGAGGAGAGGAAATGTCAGAGATCGGCTGGGTCCCATGCAACCTGAACTACAACCCAGGTATGGGCCTCAGCGGTTTACCCCACTCACCGCTGCTGTGTCACAAGTACTGTATGAGGTCCAGAACGAGAAGTTTTTAAAATGGCCACCTAGGATGAAGGCAGACCCGGCAAAGAGGGACCCCACGAAGTACTGTGATTATCATCGAGATCATGGACACCACACTGATGACTGTATTCAATTGAAGAAGGAAATCGAGTTCTTGATCCAGCGAGGTCAGCTGCGTCGTTTTATAGCCAATGATAACCTGAACCGAGCTCTTCCGCCTCCGCCACCCCGACAGCAGGCACCTGCACCACACCAGCAGCCTCTAGGAGAAATCAGAGTGATATCTGGAGGTTTCGCAGGAGGTGGAGAGTCAAGCTCAGCTAGGAAGGCGCACCTCCGGCGGATCAGAGCCGAAGAAGCTCTCGAAGTGCACGCTGTATCCAAGGCTCCACGCTTGGATACAGCTATCACTTTTTCAGATGCTGATTTAGAAGGGTGCCAATACCCCCATGATGATCCACTGGTGGTACGAGCTGTGGTGGCAAATAGAACAGTTCATCGGGTTCTAATTGAAAACGGGAGCTCGGCAGATATTATTTTCGCACCTGCGTTTGACAGGATGGACATAGGAAGACAAAAACTTGAGCCAGTAAGCACTCACTTGCTGGGATTCTCCGGGGAAAGGGTGCTCCCCCTGGGTTCAATCCAGCTCGTGCTCACCCTGGGGGATCCACCTTGCCAAGCCACTACCACTGTCAAATTCCTAGTAGTCGATGCACCATCGGCGTACAACATCTTGCTTGGAAGGCCATCCCTAAATTCTATAAAGGCAATCCCATCTGCCTATCATTTAGTCGTGAAGTTCCCTACAGAAAATGGAATCGGAGTGGTCCGAGGAGACCAGCGCGTAGCACGGGAGTGCTACTTGGCTTCTGTCAAAAGGAAGGAGGTCGAGAACATCCAACTGGATGAGCTCGACATGAGAGATGAAATGGAGACAAGACCAATGCCATCGGAAGAGCTGGAACCAGTTCAGCTTGATGAGAAATCAGAACACCTTGTTTATGTGGGTTCCAAACTAAACGCTGAGCTCAAAAGACTCCTCATCCAGTTCCTAAAAGAGAATATAGGAGTGTTCGCTTGGAAGCAAGAAGACATGGAAGGAATTGATCCCTCGGTTATTACCCACAAGTTATGCGTAAACCCAACTTGCAAACCCATCAAACAGAAGAGGAGGAGCTTTGCTTATGAAAGGCAAAAAGCAATCAATGAGGAGGTCAGCAAACTCCTCCATGCCAAGGCTATCAGGGAGGTTCATTACCCCACTTGGTTAGCAAATGTAGTTCTCGTAAAGAAAACCAATGGGAAGTGGCGATTGTGCATCGACTTCACTGATCTCAACCGAGCATGCCCCAAAGACAGTTTTCCCTTACCTCGGATTGACCTAATAGTGGACGCCACTGCAGGGCACGAGCTCCTCAGTTTCATGGACGCTTTTTCAGGCTACAACCAGATCGGGATGGATCCCAGCGATCAGGAGAAGACCTCCTTTGTGACTGAACAGGGAACATATTGTTATCAGGTCATGCCCTTCGGATTGAAGAACGCCGGAGCCACTTACCAGCGGTTAGTAAATAAAATGTTCCAGAGGCAAATAGGAGCATCCATGGAGGTTTACATTGATGATATGCTAGTGAAGTCGCTGAAAGCAGAGCTCCACATCGAGCACTTAGCTGAGTCATTCCGAATTCTACAGGAGTACAAAATGAAGCTAAACCCTGCGAAGTGCGCATTCGGGGTCTCGGCTGGAAAATTTCTGGGCTTTATAGTCAGCAGCAGAGGGATTGAGGCCAATCCAGAAAAGGTTAAAGCAATGGTGGAAATGAAGTCACCATCCAACACAAAAGAGGTGCAACGTTTGACAGGCAGGATAGCTGCACTTAGCCGTTTTGTGTCTAGGTCTAGCGATAAATGCCAGCCATTTTTTCAAATCTTGAAGAAGGCATTCCACTGGGATTCCAAGTGTGAAGAAGCATTCGAAGACCTAAAGAGATATATGAGCTCTCCCCCTGTTCTGGTGAGCCCTCTAGAAGGGGAAATCCTCACCCTCTACCTAGCAGTTTCAGATTTTTCAACAAGTGCAGCGCTAGTTAGGGAGCGAGACAGAGCTCAGCAACCAGTCTACTACTGTAGCAGAGCTCTGAGGGGGGCAGAGGAGAGATATCCAAGGATGGAAAAACTCGTTCTAGCTCTGGTTACAACAGCTAGGAGACTTAGACCTTATTTCCAGGCTCATACTGTTGAGGTTCCAACAGATCAGCCAATGAAGCAAGTACTACACAAGCCGGAGTCCTCAGGGAGGTTGGTTAAATGGGCCGTAGAGCTCAGCGAGTTTGATATCAGGTACAAGCCAAGAACTGCCATCAAAGGGCAAATTTTGGCAGATTTTATTGCAGAATTCACAGCAGCAGCGCCTATGGAAACCACGGATTTAGTACCGGACCTTCCCATATGGAAGCTTTCAGTGGATGGAGCCGCCAATGCTCAGGGAAGCGGTGCAGGAATGATCCTGACCTCCCCAGAAGGAATAGACGTCGAATATGCCCTCAGATTTGGGTTCAAAGCTTCAAATAATGAGGCAGAATATGAAGGCGTCATCGCTGGGCTTAATCTTGCCTATTCTATGGAAGCAGAGCAGCTGGAGATCTGCAGTGATTCTCAACTGGTGGTGAAGCAGATAGAAGAGTGTTACGAGGCAAGAGGCGAGAAGATGGTCCTGTACCTCAAAAAGGTACGAGAACTAATGAAACAGTTTGTGCAGGTTAAGGTCAGACACGTGCCTAGAGTGGAGAACTCACGAGCAGATGCTCTGGCAAGGTTAGCAACTGCCTCTCAAGAGGATTTGGATAGGCTAATTCCAGTAGAGCACCTTCCAAAGCCCTCGGTAAGCATTGAAGAAGAGGAAATTCTGTCAATTGAAGCTCAGCCGAGCTGGATGGACCCCATCGTAGAGTACCTTCAGAATGGAACTTTGCCAAATAGTGCCAAGGAGGCATCCAAGCTAAGGGCCAGGTCAGCCAGATTTTCCCTGATGCAAGGGAAACTGTACAAGCATGGATTTTCAATGCCTCTCCTTAAGTGCGTAGGAGACGAAGATGCTAACTACATACTCAGAGAAGTACATGAGGGGATATGTGGCAACCACATAGGAGCTCGGGCCTTGGCAGGAAAAGTACTGAGGCAAGGATATTATTGGCCCACCATGTTCAAAAGCGCCACCGACTTAGTAAGAAAATGCAAAACTTGCCAAGAGCATGCTAATATGTCCCACTGTCCTCCCGAGTTCCTAACCTCGGTGGTAAGCCCATGGCCTTTTCAGCAGTGGGGGCTAGACATTCTGGGACCCCTACCCACCGGTGTGGGGCAGTGCAAGTTTGCCGTCGTAGGAGTGGATTACTTTACTAAATGGGCAGAGGTCGAACCTTTGGCAACGATCACAGAGCAAAAAATTCAAAACTTCGTTTGGAAGTCGATAGTTTGCAGGTTTGGAGTTCCCAGAGCGTTCGTATCTGACAATGGAAAGCAGTTTGATAATTCAAAGTTCAAAAGTTTTTGTGCCGAGCTCGGAATCAAGAACTATTTCTCAGCTCCTGCCCATCCCCAGTCTAATGGGCAGGCGGAGGTCACAATAAGAACCATAAAGTCAGCTTTGAAGACCAAGCTAGAAAACCTGAAAGGCAAATGGGTGGAGTACATTCCGGAGGTATTGTGGGCCTACAGGACCACCGCCAGATCTGCGACTCAGGAAACCCCCTTTGCTTTGGCCTTTGGGACCGAGGCAGTGGCCCCAGTGGAGATAGGGCTCCAATCACCAAGGGTGGAGTTTGCAGATCCCGAGCACAATGATGAGTCTCTCTTGCTAAACCTCGATCTCTTGGATGAAAAGAGGGACAGAGCTCTGCACCGTGTCCGTACTTACCAAAGGAAAACGGCAAGGTACTATGACAGGAGGGTAAGACACAGAAGTTTCAAGGTTGGAGATTTGGTACTTAGGAGGCTTCTGCTTGCGAGAAAGGATCCCACGCATGGGAAATTGGGACCCAATTGGGAAGGGCCCTATATCGTGTCAAAGATAATCAGACCAGGGAATTACGAGTTGCAAACAGAGGAAGGAAAGGTTCTACCTCACTCGTGGAATGCCGAGCACCTTAAGAAGTTTTTTCAGTAAGTGTTACTTGTAATAGAACTACTTTTAAATAAGAAAGAGCAAGCCTTTTATTCACCCTCCAATGGTCTCCAAAGAAGCAAGATGAGCTCTTCAGCTCATAAACAAACGATAAGCTTCAAAGCTTATAAATGCAAGATGAGCTCTTCAGCTCATAAACAAACGATAAGCTTCAAAGCTTATAAATGCAGGATGAGCTCTTCAGCTCATAAACAAACGATAAGCTTCAAAGCTTATAAACGCAAGATGAGCTCTTCAGCTCATAAACAAACGATAAGCTTCAAAGCTTATAAATGCAGGATGAGCTCTTCAGCTCATAAACAAACGATAAGCTTCAAAGCTTATAAATGCAGGATGAGCTCTTCAGCTCATAAACAAACGATAAGCTTCAAAGCTTATAAACGCAAGATGAGCTCTTCAGCTCATAAACAAACGATAAGCTTCAAAGCTTATAAATGCAAGATGAGCTCTTCAGCTCATAAACAAACGATAAGCTTCAAAGCTTATAAATGCAAGATGAGCTCTTCAGCTCATAAACAAACGATAAGCTTCAAAGCTTATAAATGCAGGATGAGCTCTTCAGCTCATAAACAAACGATAAGCTTCAAAGCTTATAAATGCAGGATGAGCTCTTCAGCTCATAAACAAACGATAAGCTTCAAAGCTTATAAATGCAAGATGAGCTCTTCAGCTCATAAACAAACGATAAGCTTCAAAGCTTATAAATGCAAGATGAGCTCTTCAGCTCATAAACAAACGATAAGCTTCAAAGCTTATAAATGCAAGATGAGCTCTTCAGCTCATAAACAAAAGATAAGCTTCAAAGCTTATAAATGCAAGATGAGCTCTTCAGCTCATAAACAAAAGATAAGCTTCAAAGCTTATAAATGCAAGATGAGCTCTTCAGCTCATAAACAAAAGATAAGCTTCAAAGCTCATAAAAACCCGATGAGCTCTTCAGACCATAACAAAAAGAATGGGCTCTTCAGCTCATAACTACAGGATAAGCCTCAAAGGCTTATAAACAAAAGACGAGCTCTTCAGCTCGTACAAAGTTCAAGGCTGAACGCTTCTTGGAGACACCAACAGTCAAGTTCAAGGCTGAACGCTTCTTGGAGACACCAATGGTCCTCCCCCCAGGACCAGATACCCTTGTGCACTGCCTACACACCCAAAGACCTCGAAGGGTCCAGAACAACAGAGAACACCTATGAGGTCAGATGAGAAGTAAGGTCAGAGCAGACATGATCTTCTGTTTTCCATCTACGTTCGTGTTTCGAACGAGAAGAGTAAGCTGAAATAACCTAACAGAATTCGAGATGAATGAAAAGTCTGGCATTCGAAATATCCGACAGTACAAATATTCAGACAAATACAAAAAGAGTCATAGTCTGATATCGCTTAAGAAAAGAAAGAACGATACAAGGAAACAAAGATCCTAGTCTTTCTTAAGTTCAGTTTTCAGCTCAGCAATCTCTCCCTTCAGGCTAGCATTCTCTTTCTTCAGCTCATCCCTTTCCTGCTCAGCCTTTTGAAGCGAGTTAAGGAGCTTCTGACCAATAGAGGTAAGGAAGATGGTGGACAGAGAGTCAGGAGAAGGGGAATCGTCCCTTTTACGCTTCCTCGAACTCGTGACGGTGTTTCCATCCTTGTCAGAATCCCCATCCTCATCAGAATCAGAGAAAGAGGTCCAGGAAGAGTAAGGAATAGTGGAAAACTCAAACTCAGTAGCCTCAGCCCCAAGCAAATAGAGGTTTGCGCTCGTCATCAGCTCGGAATAAGTCTTAGACTCCACAAGCAACAACTCGTTGATATTCACCATCCCTGGTAAATCCAGGTCAGGTGGATCTACACAGCAAGGGCATAATCAGAGCATATTTTTAAAAGGAAAGTACTCAAAAGAGCCATGATCGAGCTTACCAATACGAGAGAAGCTCTTCCAGGACCGAGGAATCCTGGCTTTACGACAGCGATCCTCAGGAGACCTCCAAGCCTCTCCAGAAGCGAAGAAGAAACGCTCAGACCACCCTTCAGGGTTGGAGGGAAGATCTAGAACCAGAGGGCGTAAATTGAAATCCCTCCAACGGAAGAAACTGAAGCAGGGGGCATCATCTTCCTCAATCTCAAAGAAATACAGGAACTCAGAGACAAAGGGGAACCTGCCAAGAGCATGCAAGCGGCAGAACAAGAAAAAGCTTATCATAGCAGCCCATCCTCGTGGAGAGAGGCGAGAAGGGCACAGGCCATAATAGGCAAGAACTCGCCCAATGGCCGGATGAATGGGAAGGCGAAGTCCCATGCCCATAGCACCTTCGAAGAAACAGACCTCCCCTCGGGGGAGGTAATTGCAAGGCTCGTCGGAGGAAGAGACTCGCAAAGGCAAATCAAGATCAGGGAAAAAACGTTTCTTGATGTCCACTAAATCAGAAGATTCAAGTATTGAGGGGGACAAATAGCGACGATGCCACTTCCATTTGATTCCAGAGGAGGATCGTTCATGGAACAGAGAAGAAGCAGAGGCAGCCATCGAAAGCGCTGGTAAGGAAAAAGACGCAAGAAATCAAGAAGAAAGTCAAGAATATGTCACACACTTGGGTGCTTTTCAGGAAACAAAGAGCCAAAAAATAGGGAATCAGGTCGCCTGTTTGGTTTCCTAATCAATGAAGGTAGGGACGGTTGTGGAAAGTAGTAGCGGTTATGGAAAGGGGCTACGGTTATGGAAAGTGGTTGCGGTTATGGAAAGGGGAAAGACGTGACGGTTATAGGAAGATGTTGAGAGAAAAACGCGGGAAAAGAAATCAGATACTACCCCCCCCTCCTTATATTGCATTCAAAACAACGAGGAAACATTCTGACCCCGTCAAGCCACATATCCTCCGTATTTGAGCCTAGCCCTGTCGAAAAAGAATTGTACAGCTCGGGAAGAACTCACAGCCTAACATACTCGAGCTATATAGCTCAGGAGGAGCACGCCAGTTCAGAATACCAAGTCAAACAGCTCAGAACAAAGAAGAAGAGGGAAGGGATCCCCAAGATACTCTTTACCGAACTCAAAAACACAGGAAAATCAGTTGAGCATAACACCAAGTCTCCCTTACTATTCAATCTAGTATTTTTGCTTCAAGAAGTGCACGGCCCCACTCAAAGCAAAAGGGGGCAGGGGAATATATACTGAGCAAATAAAGCAAAGCAGGTAAGTGAGCAGTTGAAGTCCAAATTAAAAATCAGAGATATGTATACGCATATGGATGCTAAACCAACAAAAGAAAAGAAAGATAAGGTTCACAAAGTAACACGAGGACCAAGCCCAAATTAGGGGTACATCTCAAAAATCCTTTACAAAGAAATTACAATTAAAAAGATCTAAGTTCCTGAAGGAGGAGTAATTGGGGAATCTCGCAGCTCAGCAGAAGGGCCTTCAGCAATAGGAGCTAGGGGAGAGCTTCCAGGAATGTCTTGGGACCCCGCTTCCGTTGATTCAGGATTTTGGGCAAGGGTTTCAGACACCAAGTTTGCAGAAATTGGTGCAACAGCAGGATCTACACCAATGAGCTCAGGGATCGCTGTTGAAGGCTCAGGAAGCACGACAAGAGCTCTAGAGGTCCCAGGGGCAGGTATGTCCTGACTCGAAGCAGCAGCGGGGGAAACTGAGGCATCCTCCTCGTTATCAGAGCTAGACTCCTCCAATTCTTCTGTGGTAGGGGTAGAAAAATTGAAGTTAAGGTCTGGAAAAGTTTTGATAGCCTTGCGCCTGAAAGCAAGCCATCCGGTAGCCCACAGGGTGGTGGCCTCGTCTCTCAGCTCGGCGATCTCTTTGTCCTTCTGTTGGACCAAACTTTTCTGCTCCTCGAGCTCCTCACAGAGTTTGCCGTTAGCCTCGCTGAGGGTAAGATAGTCTTGATTGGCCTGGATGAGCTCTTTCTTGGCATCGAAGGCCTCCTGGTTAGCCTTGGACCACGCCTCGACCTTAACCTGCAGGTCTTCCTTAACCAACTTCAGCTCATCCCGAGCCTTCTTCTCCCCCTCCTCAGCTCTGACCTTGACTGTCAACGTATGCTTGAGATCAGAAGCTTGCTTCATCGTCTGCTCGTTGAGGCCCTCCATTTGTACTTTGAGGCTCTCCACCCGAGCCCTGAGGTCTTCATTCTCGAGAGACAGTTCAGAAACCTTGGTCTTAAACTTCTTCAAGACCTGAAAAGAGCTCTCTTGGGACCTAACCCGATGCAGCAGACCTTTTACATGGAGGGCAGCCTAAGAGAATAAGGAAAGCTCAGCAGGTTGCAACAGACCATGAAACTAGAATGGACAAACAAAGAAGGGAGTTAGCACTTACAGCGGCTGCTCCTTGAAGAGCTGAGTCGATGGACTCCTCCAGTGGCATGGAAGCGGCCTTCAAGACATCAGCCTCAGAAAATATAGAAGACAGAGCTCCCGCAGCAAGATCCATGTTGTCGAAAAAGGAGTCCTCATCTTCCTCCGCAGATTTTCTCTCTTTCTCAATCACCTTCCCAGAAGCGCTGTATTTGAAACTCTCGGGCTGAAGGTCGGGAACCAATTTCAAAGCCTCCTCGACCTCAGAAGAAGAAGGGGAAGCTTGACCCCCCTCTTGAGCAGACGTCAACCTAGAAGGGGCCACTGGAGGAGAAAAGGCGGTTGCAGTTTGTGGAGTCCCAGAGGAGGAGAGTGGAGCCTTACTTGGAACCTGTCCCTCCGCTGCAGAGGGGGAGGAAGATACCTCCAATCTGGGGATTTTGGCCCGGGTACCTGGACCACTCCCAGTACTAGCCCGGGCCTTGCGCTTGCTAGATCTACCACCTCTCATTAGCTCATCCACCTTGGCCTGGATCTCTTCTGGGGTAGATTTCATGGTAGAAGGACCCGGAAGATCTGGAAGAAATAGGATAAGGTAAAGGAAAAGAGAAGAGAAGGGAAAATGATGAAGAAAGGAAAAGTTGAAATTACCTTCGTCAGCCCCTAAAACAGATAATGGGATCGCTAAAGTCGCCACAGGAAGACTCAGACCTAGCTGTACTAGGTTCCTTGACTCAATCAAGTCGGCGTACTTCTCTGGCTTGATCTTTTCCAACTTGGCTAGCACCTTTTTGTCCTCAGGACTGAGCTCGTAGCGTTCACCTGAGAGAAAGAAAGTAGGCAAGTGAGAAAAAGGTGAGGGGCCGGCGAATGTCAGATCAGAGCTCGGACTTAAGTAAGGACTCACGTAAATTATCTGGTTCAGCCCAGGCCGTAGGAATACCGAGTGTGTCTGTTTTATCAGCAGGGTTGTACTCCCAATTGGCGCCCCCGACAAAGAAGAAATGTTCCTTCCAGTGTTTATGGGAGGTCGGAATATCAGAGATGAGCTGCCTAATGCTGGCACGCTTGGAGGCGTACAAGAAGCCTCCGGAGGTCGGTTTAACATTGAAGAGCTCTAAGAACAAAGGAATGCTAGGAATCCCAAGTTTATGCTTCTTAAATATGACTAACAGACCAACCATGACGCCATAGAAGTTGGGGGAAATCTGGGAAGGGCACACATGAAAATGCTGCAGAACGGCCTTGATGAAGGGGTGCACAGGAAAGCGAAGGCCGTTGTCAAAAGCGGCAAGGAAAAAGCAGACCCTATTGTGCACCTTTTCTACATAGTAGACGGATTGGTCTGGACACCAGGGTTCGACCCCAGGAGGAAAACCATACCGAACCTTATAGGTTTTCATTAGCCCAGGGGCCTCTTTACTGTACCCCACCGATTCAGCATGCTTAAAAGCAAGCCCCAAGTACGAGGTTTTTTCCTCAACCCCGACTCCGCTAACCTTGCCCTTGCCTTTGTTGGGCTTGGAGGACACAGGAGAAGGCTGGGAAGGAGGTCCCTCAGTACCGACCTCGGTTTCTACAACATCCACCCCAGGGAAATTATCTATCTCCTCACCTACCTCCCCTAATTCAGTATCTTCCTCGGCTGACCTAGACCCTAAAAGTGAAACAGAGGAACGCGTGGCTCCAGAAGAGGCAGACATGGTCGGACAGGAAAAAGGAAGGATAAAAGAGCGATAGAGAGGGGGAACACTGATCAAACTCTCCCTAATAACCCTAGGGTCAGCACAGTAACTCCCGACGGCAAGGATGTGGATTATAGAGCTCCAATCGACGAAATGAGGAAGGGGAGCTAAGCAATGGTCGCGATTCCAAAAGTAAAAGAATCGAAAAGCCCAAAAATGCAGTAACCACCTCGAATTCGAGGGATCCAGAGCAAAAGGAAGAGGAAAAGGGGGGCAAAGGACGTACCTAACTCAGAAATGGCAGCGAACGGAAACCTGGGGCACTATCGGAGGAAGGAGGCGATGCGAGTCTTCTAAACAAGGGCTGGAAATGCGATTTCAAGCAAGAAAACAGAAGGGTACCACGGTCCGAAGTTGCAGAGAAAATAGGGAGAGCAGTAAAGAAGATGAATAGTGCGAAGAAGCGGTTTAGATAGCCGTTTTGAGCATTTAAAGCTGGGGAGACGTGGGCTGAGACATGCGCGGGAATCGAGGAAAGTCATGATGACTACAAACCGTCAGAAATCCTCCAGTCACGTGTTAGCCACGTGCATGTGTAACTCGTCTTGTGCAGGTCATCCCCTGCCTGAGCTAACTCAAGGCAAGGGCTGGGGGGCAACTGATGATACCTAAAGTAAACCCCAGATCTGAGCTCAGGAAAAGAGCTCAGTTCGGGAGTTTATGGAGAACTAAGCTGAGCTCATCCAGCAAGGTCTGAGCTCGCCCAATCGGAACTTATATTCCCAACTAAAGACATGAGCTAAGAAACAATGAGAGGGCAGTAAAAAGGCAGTAGATACCCGAACAGGGGGAGTTAAGTCAATCCAAGGCAAGAAATCCGCTACCAGCCAGGATCCTATCCTAAAACCAAGGAGAGAATCCCCTAACACAAGGCAGAGAACTCGCCATCCGCGGTCAGCCATAAGGGGTTTAGGAAAGCCCGAGATTATAGAAGAAGATAGGGACGATCCCTACAATAAAGGAAGTAACCCCGAATTAGAGGTAAGCATGAGGCTATAAAGAGGAGGGGCAGCTTCCATTAAGAAAAAAACTTGAAACCCTAATACCTTGAGAATTCTGTTGTAATTTATTGAATTAGATCAATAAAGAGACAGGAGCAAGAGCCTCCATTAGAGAGTGGACTAGCCGAGCTCATCAGCCGGTGAACCACTATATTTCTATTGTATTTCACACATTACACACGACTAATTAGAGCTTTCATTCCCCACTTCACGAGCCTTGTAGCTCAGATGCCATATTAGTCCCCATGCAAACTGCTCACGCCAATTAATTTGGTCCTATAGCTCGTATCCGAAGGTTTACGCCATCAAAGTCAAAGGAGCATTGTTCATGATATGTTAGAACTGTAAATTGAACCCAAAAATGATATGTTGGAACTGTAAATTGAATCAAGAAATCAGAATAAATTGAACCAAGAAATAAATATCAGAATAAAGGCTTGCATAGCTAACAAAAAATCTTGGTCACCATGAACAAACAAACTAAACAAATAATATTGGTCATTTGCTTGAATTGGGGCTGGAAGTCTAGAACGATGGAGGAGGAGCAGTGGAGTGAGGTGTGAGGTGCAGGCGCTCTCGGGACTCAGTAGATTAGGGGTTTTTTTAGTTTATATATATATATATATATAAATTAATGCGGGTAGGGTAGGGTAGGGTAGGAATGCGGAAATGGATGGTTATTCCGCATTCCTACTCGATTTAATCGGAAGACCAAAAACTCTTTCGCATTTCTACCCGATTTTTGCGGCTAACCGTTCAGTAGGGTAGGAACTTGCGGCCAGTCGGAAATTTGAACACCCCTAGTTTCAAGGTTGGGTTGGTTAATGCTAGGGCTTAATCAATCTGAGCTACTCTTTGGCTCGGGTTCAGCTTGTTCAAGTTCGGTTTGTTTTTTAAACGAGCTCGAACTTGAACAAGTTTTTAAGCTCGTTTAAAAAATAAGCCCTACAAGCTCGGCTCAAATTCAACAGGCTCGACTCGTTTATGTGCAAATATTCAAGCTCGGCTTGGACTCGACTTATTTTTGGTCCGTTCAGGCTCGGCTCATTTCCTAAACGAGCCGAACTTGAACAATTTTTTAAGCTCGATTAAGAAACAATTTTTTCAAGCTCGGCTCAAACTCGTTCTACTAACAGCCCTAGTTAAAACTGGATTAGAAAAGACAAACTAATTAAACCCAACTTTCCATTTGATAATGGGGACGAGCTATAAATTTAAACGTTTTAAGTTTAAATCTTGATAATTCTTTGAGTCCAAGTCATTAGAAATTAATTGTTCATAAATACTCTAATTCGGGTGTGAATAACTTGTCTTTTATCAAACCAGGAAAGAAGATTAATTGATGTGCGCGTAAACTAATTCGAACACTCTTTACCATTAAACCAAAAAAAAAAAAACAACTAATTTAGTGTTGACACTAATTTGGTAAATAATTAGTGGGTTTAGGTTTAATTTTAGGAGTTAGGATTGTAAATGATGAAATTGTAAAATTTTTCAAATTAATAAGTTGACATTAAATCGACTAAATATGGTACGAATTGACAAAAGACTAACTTATATATAACTTATATAGAGTAAATTGTACCAACATCAATAGTCCATGAAGTTTAACACTTACTAAACTTTCGTTTTTAATGTCCCAATTTAATACTCAATCTTAATGCATATTATAAACATTGTCCTTCTTCTTAACTGCCGTGCAACCGACGTGCTTGCGTACTTGGAGAATCAAATTCTCTATGTATTTTATCATTAGTCAATGGCATATATATTGATTATTGAATTTGTGTAAAAAATTGTACCCTCCACTTTAAATTTTCATAAAAAGTACTCTATAAAATAAAAAGTTCTATAAGAGATGCTCTTTATTATTGATTGAGACGGGATAACCCATGGATCAATATGGGTTGTGGCCAGACAATGGGCCAAAATACTGTGGTCTACCTAAGTCTGTTAATGGATCGAATATGAATCAGATTTTGATATATCTAAATTCGAATCTGATTAAGTATTTTGTTAATCCGATCCGATTATCTAACGAATTCGAAAAATTCAACCCATATCCAAATCTATTAATTTTTGGATACCCGATCCAAAAATCAGTTCTGATTATCACAAAAAATACATGAACACTAAAAAAATAACAATAAGGATTTGAATAATGAATTAAAAAGAGGAGGAAAAATGAAAAATTGGAG
This sequence comes from Ilex aquifolium, assembly GCA_951799425.1. Lineage (NCBI taxonomy): Eukaryota > Viridiplantae > Streptophyta > Magnoliopsida > Aquifoliales > Aquifoliaceae > Ilex > Ilex aquifolium. The sequence goes on from OX637410.1 coordinate 20,840,242, forward strand.
TGAAATCAAGAGAAAAAAATCAAATAAGAGAGGGAAACAAAATGAAAATGGAAAATGTGGGCTTACATTGTGATATTCACTCTATTTTTACTTATTTTTCAGTATAAATATAATATATATCTAATATTTATTTATATAATATATTTTTTATTTGGATAAAATTAATAATGGATTAGATTATTATAAATTCATATCCAAATCTATTTAAACATCTCTAATCGGATTTCAATTAAATCAGATTAATAAATTAAAAATTTAATCCATATCCATTTAAACTGATTAAAATTCAGATCTACCATGGCGGTTTATACTTCTAACTTCATTGCTGCCCATCTTTCTGTCACACACACATACATTGATCTTCGTGCATCTAAGTTGAATTTGACATTCATAAATTGCACTGTTGATTCCTGTAAATTACTTGCTTGCTTCTCAAAAATGGGAAAGGTATTTTCCGTAATTCATGAAAACTGTGAAAAAAGATTTGAAAGGAAGCTAAAATGGAGATGCGGGGTATCGATCCCCGTACCTCTCGCATGCTAAGCGAGCGCTCTACCATCTGAGCTACATCCCCATGGCCAATATTGAACAGTGATATATCTTTATTTTCAAAATGTCAAGCTCAAACTTATGTTTCTAGCATTTTCCCACACACCCAGTTCGTTAATCTTGAAACAGAAAATGGGCAGCATGAAAGGTAAAGATATAGAGACATAATTTAACGTAGTTATTAGATCTGTTGATATCAGAAAAATACGCAATTCAGACAAAACATTAGTTGGTCAACCTGGTTGATATTCAGCTCAACTTAAGTCAATTAGATTAAAATCATGACGTCTGAGTTTACAACTCATTCTAATTATCGCTTCAAATATCATAAAAGAGATTAATGGATTTAATCGTAAAAACAGCATGTTCTTAACTTATGGATCAGGGAGTCAATTTCGGGTCTAACTGAGGTTTTTAACAACTCCAACAAGAAACAAAAGTATGTGGACTTGTTTATCTCGTAATGGGTCGGGGCCGCCCAGTTTGGATCACTGCCTAGTCCAACTCAAGGTCTGTCCAACGACTAGGCAAGTGAGGCGCTCAACGTGCGTGTTGCCTGCCTTGGCCCATAGGGTCACATGATTTAGTTTTGGATTTTATTTTTTTTTGGCCTGGCAAAAAAGAGTTGCGAGAGAACGACTGACATGGAAATCCTGCTTGAGCGTGACCATAGCAACCTGAACTCATTGAGGTAGTTCTTCAGAGGGGCTTAGACGGTGGACTCCGCAAGTGCTTCCTAATGACAATTAGAATTATAGTTTGACCTCAATCCCATCAAATCACTAAAATCAAGTCAACAATCTACTCGCTACGAATCGAACTTGAGTGATCATTATCGGGACGACTCTTATGAGGCCCTATCTTGCCACTAGACCACCGAGATTGATGATAGATTTTATGCCTTTTGGTAAAATAAAAAAAAAAATTGGACAACTATATTCAATGAATAAAAGAATTTCCGATGCCAGTCCTGTCTTTCTGTAAAAGGCTGTCAATTGGGCCATTGTGATCCTCTTGTACGTGGCAAAAAACAGAATGCCCCCATCTCATATGGTGTTATAGTGCCTTCCTATTCTATCTAAGTTTCAATAGATTTGACCTTTTTACCTATTTTTTTTTTTTTTGGAACTTTTTATTTAGTTATCTTTGAGTTTAATATAATTATTCATAATTTGGACATAAAATTCTAAAAATAAAAAAAAATATCAATTAATTCAATCTCCAAAAAAAGATTTAGCTTAATTTATTTTGAGTCATAAATAAAACACAACAATCAGGTCCATATTTAATAATTAAAAAATTAACTCGTTTTACAAAATTTGAAGATAGTGAAAATTAGAAAAAATAATATTATACCCCATATTTATATTATGTGAATCAACTCTTGATTTTCTAATATTTAAAAGTTTTACCCCAAGTATTATTAAGCCAGTCTTGCATTTAGGGCTTTCAACAGATCGGATTTGAATCAAATTTTAACTGAATCGAATCCAAATCTGATTTTAAAAGTCGGATCCAAATCTGATTCGATATATTTTATTGTCCTATTTTATTTTCTTGGTCTATATCTAAATTCATTAACAATTTGGAATCTGATCCGCTCCGAATAATTTAATTAACTAAATTTTAACAAATTATACATGAACTTCAACTAATTTTTATTAAATAATGACTTAATTACTTTAATATTTATATAAAAATATATAAATAATTCGGATTAGATTATAATCGAATTAAATATAGGTATATTCGAATCCAAATCTATGAAATACAAGATATCGAATTCGAATTATCGATAAAAAATATTAATTAATATCTGGCTAATTGAATTCAGATTCAGATCATATTCGAATTTATCAGACAAGTCTACCCTTCGTGCATGTATTTTTTTAAAAATTAATGAAGGACTCTCTCTCTCTCTCTCTCTCTCTCTCTCTCTCTCACACACACACACACACACAAAATGACACGAACGATGAGAGTTTAGATTCTACTCAATTTAACAAATTATTTATTTCAACTATTTTGTGATCGAGCAATGTTATTGAGACCTAATTTGCTGACCTAATTCACTGTGACCTTTGGATTGACTGTAGACCCCATCAAACATTGGAATTTGGCGTTGATCCAATGATTCTTATGAAACCATATCATTATGTCAGCAAATTAGGTCAGATTTTTATGTCCAAATAACATTACTCTTTGTGATCAGCAACATGAATCGTTAGTATTTTAGAGTATGGGAGTTGTATGTGCGGTTAAGCAAAACTTTGGTATCATGTGTTGATGTATTTATGGTTGTATTATTGGATTTAGTCAGACTCCACTTCACAAAGGTTCCTATAGGGCTAACACATTGGTCATTGGATCAATTTATAAGTGCACAATTGTTGGACTCATGTGTTTGACAAACATTATTTGCAAGCTTTAATGACGAAAGCTATGAATGTTTAGGATGATTAAAGCAAGTACAACTTTTATGGTCACAAAGTTTCCAAATAACTTTTAACAAAAACAATGGGTGAAAGGTAAGCCATTATGGTGATCTACCCAATTGGGAACCTTAAAGAACCCAATCATGCTTATAAAAGGAAGCATTCAAGAGCAAATTGTATTTTGCATCTTAAAAGATTTTAAGATTCTCATTTTGTACATTTAAAGATTAAATTTATCATATTGTACCTTTAATGTATCAAAAGTGTTATAATGTGACACTTCTGTTAATTTTCCGTCAATTTTTTTGTCAGTGTCAACGAGTTAATTTTTGACCAAAAAAATTATAGAAATTAACATAAGAGTCATATTGTAATTTTTTTGATATATTAAAAATATAAGATGAAAAACTTAATCTTTAAAAATATGAAATGAGAATTTTAAAGTCTTTCGAGGTACGAAAGCAAAAGAGAGTGCCGTGAAGCCTTTTCATTGTAGTTGTTGTCGAACTGTGATTCCCTTTAAAAAATATATATTATCTTTTGAGAAACTTCATTTTACTCCATCGTGGTTTACCCTGATTGTACATAACCCCCCTGAGCTCGAAAAATAACACATTTTCCCCCTATAGTTGTTGGACTAAAACGCACCGTCAACTTTTTCATCCAATTTAACGGTTTGTATACCTCACGCGCCTATTGTGCAATTTAGTATAAACAAACTTTGTTAAAAGTTCCAAAGTACCCTCAAGCTTTATCTCCCTTTCTCTCTCTTCTTTTGGTAGTACCTCTGATTCTCTCTACTCAGGTTCTCCGCAAGTTCCACCCACAACAACCTTTCTCTCTCCCTCTCATAAGTATATTGTACGGACGAACTCCGACAATGAGTTGAGGTAGCGATATGTAGAACGATTCTGAAAGACGTTGAACCTGAAACAAAGGATTAGGAAAAAAGGGGGTTGGGTGTGTACCCGGCTAATCCACTTCGAAGCTCAAGTCAGTCGACATAAGAGTCATGAGCACAGAGTATCTTTTTGGATTCGAATTGCGTACCTTGGTCTAGCTTTTTTAGGAGTATTTATACTTGAGTTTGCAATGATGACAGGGTCTTTGAGTCTCATCTTAGAATTTAATGGTCTGCACTCATATCCAAGCATAATAAGTGTCATCCCATCAAATCTTCTCAAGATTAATCCCTTCGGGCGAAGGGACCATTGCTCAATAATCGCTGAGCATTTATGGCTCAACCCCATGTCATTAAATATCTCCGCTCAACATTTGACACCTACGCCCGAGTATTCACTACTCGGGAATAAGCACCATTGGGGTTCGCCGAGGACATCAAGTCAGCGTAATAACACTTAATACCTTGTAATGATAATCGTCTTTACATTTCTCGAGGATATAGATGTTCATTAATGATCCTATCACAGTCACTTACCCCCATTAATGAGCTGTCATATCCCTTTTAATACTAGGCTCTGAGGGGTAGACTCGGCCCTTTAGGTTATAACTCCTCGACGCCTTTCCCAGACTCCTTTTGCGTTCCTTAATGACTACAAAGGTCCACGTGTCCATTTATTATTGTCAAGTCGCCTAAAATCCCGTCATATAGCATGTCTTGTGGCTAAGTTAATGTCCAACTCATCGGCAAGCGCAATACCTGGGCTTCTCGCTTAAAGATCTTGAATGCTTTGACGTCGTCGGCATCCATGGCTATACTCGATCTTTGCTTCATCAAAGTCTGAAAAATATACCACCGGCATGGGTAAACCGACTTTGAAAAAATCTGTACACACCAGCTGCCTTCAATGAGGGAATATTGTTTCTATTGTGTGAGGAATATATCCTTTTGCACTATTTAGAAGAACAACAATGACTATTTTGATTTTAGCCAAAAGTCTTTTGACTATTATAGCCTCTCGCTTGGACTTTTCTCAAGAATTAGTTTTTGAACAAATATCAAACTACCTTTCTTTTAGTAGATCGTGAGTGGGTCTATCGTCCTCCCCATTATAATCCACATTTTGTTGGAATATATTCTGTCTTTTCACCTTCATAGTTCTTAAAATACCAACTACCATGTAGCTTTAAACTATCCTTCTGTCCCTTCTCATTATCTCGCCTTCAAAACAGAAGAAAGAGGGAGATCATTACTGTTTTACATCTAATATATGAGGATTATAACTAAGTTATGAGTAATTCGTGTTTGAATACACAATGCAATGTAAATAGTTTTGAGAGGAATGTTAATAGCCGTTGTATAAATCTATTTGAAATCGTCGAATGAATTTATTGAAATATACCATATTTTATATTATAGTATATTTAAACATACGATAAATTTTTGATAGACACAAAAAATATATGAATACCAAATTAAGGTTAATTGAGAATTATATAATACGATTTGATTGATTTCTAGCTACTTATTACAATTTATAAAATTAAAAATAAGAAGAAATTACCCGAAAAAAAAAGAAGTAAAAATACGATAAAAAATTATGTTTTGATATTGTAATGGAATCTTAAACATTATCAAATTTTTTGATCAGAAAACATTATCAAATTAGAAAATAGTCAATTAGAGTAACGTCCGAATGTGTATATAATATAAAACCCGAAAGTGAAATAACGTGGCACTCTAGTGTAGACGATGATGAGGTGAAGAAAAGCAGGGGCGGTTCTAGGGTGGAGAGAGTCAACACCTGTTAACTTCTAATTGGCCCTTTAAATTTGAACCTCAAACCCCATCTCTTTCTATCGCCACCTCAGACAGCGATTGATTGGGACACGTTTCCTTTGTTTACTCTCTCTCTCTCTCTCTCTCTCCAAATTGCTTCGTTGTCAACTACGCTACTGTTGTGGTCTCCAATTACCAAATAACCCCCGGAATAGGACTTCTCATATTTTAAGCTAAAATTACAACCATACCCATTATGATTGTTTTGATAATTCCAAAAGGTATTATTGTATTTTTTTGAAATTTTATATACATGTTGAACTTTTGTCATAATGTGTCTTAAATGATGCAATGAAAATTTGTTTTAATTGTAAAGATAGTTCAAGTGGTAACAGAGACGATTTATAAATTTGAATTTTTTTAGTTCAAATTTTAGCAACCTTTTGTAACTCGAGTTTTTTTTTCTTACCGAAAAATAAATCTGGATTACAAATGTTTGAACACTAACACCAAAAAGACTCATGATCCAATATGGTATTTCAATTAATAAGATTAGACTAAAATCAACCAGCGTATTATTTCACCTAGTGATTTAGTTAAAGGAAACTAATTTATCACTTCTTTATCAAAAGTTATTTTATTATTTTATATAATAAAGGAGTTAGGAGTTTGAATTTTATTCCTATATATTTTTCCTCGTTTATTTCTATCACATCACTAATTTCTGTCACAAATTGAATTATTTAATTTTTTGATTAATTTGTAACTCAAAATAATTTTTATTTCAAACATTATTCATATACAATATTGTACACATATTGATATATCAAATTATATAATTAAAAGAAATGGAACGAAACAAAAATTATTATTTAATGTAGAGGGATAACTTTTTTAGACGCTCATATTTTATGTTGTATCGTGTCTTCAGGCACAAATTATGATTAATATTTTCATAAATGATAATTATTTCACTTTTTGTCATTGAAACATTTGCTAATCTGTGATAGATTGTGTCAAACCATCTTCTTTAAAATGTGAGATGAAAAAAAAAATCCAGCCAAAGTAGTATTAAATAGAAAAAAATGTAGGAAATATTTCAGTCATACCTCTTCTAGTTTATCATATTTTCAAGGATGTCCCCTTTATTTTTTGAATATTCACTTCTACTCTTGTCAGATTAAAGGCGTTAAGTAGAATACAATTTTACTAAATTGTTCATGATATATTTTAGAAAAAAATTTATCCACACTTCTCTAGATAGTCATATCTTCAATGAGACTCCTCTGTTTTTAAAATTTTTTTACTTATTAAAATTTGGACTGATTAAATTTTGATTCGAGTTAATTAAAATTCATTTTTTACGTATTAAAATTCAAGTCGATTAAAAATTATATTTTTTTATGTATTAAAATCTGAACTGATTAAAATTTTATTTTAGCAGATTAAAATTCATTTTTAATTGGCTCGAATCAAATTTTAATCAACTTACATTGAATTTTAATCGACCCAAATTTTGTTACATAAAAAAATATAAATTTTAATTGATTTAAATTTTAATACGTTAAAAATAAATTTTAATTAATTTGAATCGAATTTTAATTAACACAAATTTTAATAAGTAAAAAAATATAAATTTTAATCGACTCGAAGTGAATTTTAATCGGCGTTAACAATTCAGGTAAAACTCAAATCGGCTTAAATTATAATACGTAAAAAAAGAATTTTAATAGGCTCAAATTTTAAGAAATAAAAAAATAAAATTTAATCAGCTCAAATCAGATTTTAATATATAAAAAAATAAATTTTAATCAATTCAAATTTTATATAGAAATATTATTTGGAGTTTATATATGGTCAATTTTGGTATTTTTGATGAATATTTTTGTTAAAAACAATGGTTTAAAGGTAGTGAGTATAAGTGATGTTTAAATATAAACTAAAAAGAGTGTCAGTGATATATTGAATAATAAAAAGGGTGTCCTTGAAGATATGATAAATTAGAAGGGGTGTGACTGAAATTTTTCCAAAATAAAAATTAGAAAGAGGGGTAATATAGTAATTACACTCGCGTTGCCCACTAACGCAACTGAGAGCCCCCCCTGGCCCTCAGCACAGCAGCTCAGCTATTCTGGCCTATATTATACTCGTAGCGCCAGTTATAATGGTCTCCCACCATTTTTAGAAGAAAGAGAAAATCATACTCTCTCTGTCTCTCTCTCTCTCACTAAGCTTCTCCTTCCAAACCACCGCTGACTTTCACCCCTCACTTCTCTTCAATCTGGTTTCTTTCTTCTTCCGATCTACCAATCCATCCAACACACTCACTCTTTCTCTGTTACACACATACAAACACACTCTTTGTGTTTGGTTTCGTTGTAAGGTGTCGATGTATGTGATGATGGGTGTGAGCTGCTGTAGGTGTTCCCATACCTCTCATATCACCGAGATTATAATCACCAGCTTCTTCCGTCACAAGCTTTGAACCCCTAAGTTTTCATATTACAAATTAAGGAAAGCGAAACTTTTGTATTTATGGCAGTTGATTGAAACTCAACTGTGTTACTGTAAAATTTTGCTGCCATGGCGGATCGGAGGTTGCTCTACGGGGGTGGTGGTGGTTCCAATATGAGTAGTGTTTTCTTTCAAAATCAAAGGGGTCCTTCTTCTTCTTCTTCTTCTGAGCCGCGTGATTCTCTTTTCATTCCTGGGTCTTCCTCTTCTTTTCTTGGTAACTCTTTCTTACTTAATTTCGTTAAGTTATTTGTGATTTCGTATATATATATTCACAAACCTACATAAAACGATAGATTATGTGAATACCCTTTATACATGGATACATATATGTGTATGAATTTATATATTTCTCTGTAAAAGTTTTGTAGTTATGTAATTGTGTGAATTTGCATATATAATTGTGGAATTTGATGGCTAGTTCTTCATCTGGATTTGATGGAAAGGCATACTTTCGATTTTCTCTTCTTTGATGTTAGTGATGGGTGTTTGACTTTCTACTTTGGATCTATTTGTCTCAGCAGTTAGCTAAGTGGTTCTGTATCTGAATTTTCATTGGGTATGTCTCAATTCAAGGAAATTTTGCTTACAGAAAATTATATCTGTAATAGCTACAACAATACGTCTTCTTTCTTGCACTGCTAGATGTTCTTTTCAATTTAATTTTTTTTTTTTGGTGGGTGTGTTGCTCAAGGTTTATTTGTTAGTTTTGTGATGTGAAGTTGAATAGTTTTCCTTGTGATGCCTAATGAAAGCACTCCACTATGTAAAACGCAAGATATTGGTATCATGGTATGTAATTTGCATTCTTGTGGTTGATCTGGTTTGTTTATACTCAAATTAAGCGGTCAGTGGCTCAAATGCTCTTGTCCAATTTCACTGATTATTTAGTGCTTGTGCTTACTTGTTTCTCTGTTTCTAGGATGAGAAGGTTATTGACTTCCGAGTTTAGGTAATTGATTGCTGGATGTCCTTATAGTTTCTGCATCTTCTCTTGTTCAGGTCCAAGATCTATGGTTAGTTTTGAGGATGTGAATGGAAGTAACAGATCAAAGAGGTCCTTCTTTTGCTCGTTTGAGCAAGAAGAGAATGGAGAGGAGGACTTGGATGAGTACTTTCATCATCCTGAAAAGAAGAGGCGGCTTACAACAGAACAAGTCCGATTTCTTGAGAAGAGTTTTGAGGTGGAGAATAAGCTTGAACCAGAAAGGAAAATTCAGCTTGCAAAGGACCTTGGTTTACAGCCTCGGCAGATTGCAATATGGTTTCAAAATCGCCGGGCACGATGGAAGACCAAGCATCTAGAGAAGGAGAATGAGTCATTGCAAGCTAGCTATAGCAGCCTCAGGGCTGACTACGACAGCCTCATCAAGGAAAAGGAGAAACTAAAAGCTGAGGTAATGACCCCAATCACCCCATAGTTTGAGGATATTGGTTTTCTTCTGAATTGTTGTTTAATATTTGGAATAATGTACTGGTGTTTAATTTTTCCTCAGGTTCTTCACCTTTCAGAAAGGCTGCTGCTCAAAGAGAAAGAGAAAGCAAACTTGGAACTGTTTGATATCACAAAGCTATCTGAAGCATACCGAAAAGAACCCATTGGCGATTTGATTTCCGAGGATGAAGTATCCAAAGTCTCAGTAGTGGCTTGCAAGCAGGAAGATAGCTCGGCCAAAAGTGATGTTTTTGATTCAGACAGCCCACATTACACTGATGGGGTTCACTCCTCTGTTTTAGAGCCATGCGATTCATCAAACATTTTTGAACCTGACCAATCAGATATATCTCAAGAGGAAGAAGATAAATTGAACAATAGCTTATTGCCTCCTCCAGCATATGCATTTCTGAAGATCGATGGAGCTCATTACTTTGACCCATCCTCAAATTCTTGTGACTTTGGATTCCCAGTTGAAGACCAGGCCTTCAACAATTTCTGGACTTACTGACTCATCAGTGAGGTATATAGAACTTTCACGCCTTTCTTCTCTGTGATGTTTTAAGCATGATACCGCGGTAACTATATATATATAAGAAATAAATCCAATCTTAGCACCCCAATCCACATTTGGTGGTGGTTTAGTTGCAGTTGGAATTTAATGTCTTTTTTTTTTTTACCCCTTTTGTAATCTTGTCTTCAATGGGGCATTTCTTGTTTAAGTGAACTTGTTATGTATGGGATGTATAAAGCTTATGGCATATTCAGTCATGGGTTCTTATATTCGGATTGGGAAAGTGGATTGACATATGCTCTGAATTATTCCAAAAACATGTTAAAGGTGACTGAAAGCACTGGTATTAGCTGGACTAGAACATTGGCATGCTAATCTATCTGCTTTTGCATTATGTAAGAATCAAAATCTGCTTTATAGGTAGAGAAAAACTACATTCTAGTAACAGTTTGAAGCAGAAGCTAGAGAAATCGATTCTCAATTTCACAAAGCCTTAATTCCCCGCATATCGGGATTTTTTTACAGGAATAATATAAGCTATATAATTCCATTCATTATCTTTAGTTGTTCCAATGTGAAAAGAGTATCATATCCTAAGTAAGATCATCTACTATATGCCCTTTTACACCACTTTGTGACTACTTTCTTGCTCTGTGAACCATTGCTCATTGTTGGAACTCTCAAAGGAAACTTGGAGATTCATTGAAGTGAATTTTGGAGGATGTTTTGTCTTTTGACTGCACTTCTTCTGAATCTGTGAATATAAGTTATTTGACTCAAATTTATAAAGGACCTTTGTAGCAGGAAGGATTGGTCAACGATATATGTACCGGAGACTGAATCTTGATATACTCCAGAAAAATACATTTTTGTTACCTCGAGATATATTGGCATTGACGGATCATTTAATTGGAATGAAATTTGGAATGGGTACTTGACTATATGAATTTTTTTAAAAATAAACGTATTCATTCCTTAACTCGAATCTTTTAAAAATTGCCCATAAAACTCCTGTCAATGGCTTGTTAGTTGATGAGTAACTTTTTCTTTCTTTCTTTTTCATTGCAGCATATATAATTTGAACCAATTGACTACCTACACACTAGAAATTTAGAAATAGTTTCATAATACATTTCATTTCTGATAATATTGTTTTGTACGGCGAGTGATATTTCAACAATATTCGAAGGATTTCATTCTCACAAACCTTGCACAAAATGAATTCATTTCATATCAAATATATACATATAGTGAAAACCCACTCAATACAAATTTTCTCTAGTTTTATTGTTGTGAAATCATATATCATTGATTCAAATGAGATTTATTGTATATAATTGAGTCTCACTTATACATGGTACGTAGAGACGGAGTCAGAAGTCGATTTTTAGGGGGGGGGGGGCAATTAATAGTGTAACAAGAAAATTTTTATTTAGTGTGTAAGTTATTCAATGAATTATCATTTAATGTCAAATTTTTAAATGCATAGAACGTACAAAGTTCACTTTAGATGATATAATGTAACATTATCGATTTCAATAAGAGGGACAAAATTAATTCAAATTTTTTGAATTAATTAAATGTCAAAAATCACATCAATTCATCGAATAATCAAAAAATATGAATATACGAAAAGAAGACAAAAAAAGAAAGAAAACCCACAAAAAAAAGAAATCAAACTATATGTTATTCAGTCTCATTTCTCCATAATTTTCTAGTAAAAAGGAGGAGTGGAAGAACCATAAAATGACTGGCCAAAGTCGCTCTGTTGGGGCAATAAGGTGTTGAAGGTTGATGCAGCTTCTTGGAGTTCTTCATGAGCCTGGGCAGTGAAGAAGACGATCTCTGCTTGGGTTTTGGCTAATTGGCTTTGTGCATTGTGTATTTGTTGATGCAACTGAGTAATGATTCGAACACAACCATAGACAGGGTCTTGAATCCGACATTGCGCCTCGTAGTGCAAAGTGTCCGCTGCTTCAGCTCGTAGATGAACAGGTAGTTGCTGGTTTGCCACAAAAAAAAAAACCACTGGGATAAGTCTAAGGTTTCGTTAATACCATGCATGCGTAAGTCTAAGGGATAAGTTTTTTTATATTGAGCAAGTCTTATGACTGCAACACAAACAATACAAATTTCTTATGCATGCAATCTCCCGCAAACCTCGCGTATCATTCAAATCTCGGTTTTTTGTTTCAATGAGAGACTGAAAAATCAAGATAGCTCAGCCTTTATTCGACCATTGAACCAACCCGTGTATTTTTAAGGCATCTTTGAAGAATATTTCATGATCTTACCTGTAGCATCTTTCCAATATTGCTAGCACCATAGATTCTATGAACACTAGCAAATCTTTGAGGATTATTTGCAGGAAAATATGGAGAGAAAATGCAATCAGAAGGACATTTTCTTCTCAAGTACTTGCAAGCAGCACAACGAGTGCAAGTCATTTTAGTGAGGATCCTTAGAAAATCTTGTGAAGATCCACCAAAAAGATTTTCTGAATCTTTGTTCTTTGGAGAAGAAAATCTAATGAAGATATTAGTTGTTTTAATTGTTTAATTAAGACTAATGGGGGAGTATTTGTATTAACTATTAAGAGAGATTTTCTAACGGCCATTTTTTTTTTCTTTTTTGAAAATTTTGTTTTGCAAGGAAAGTTACCAGTAGTAGTGAGAGCTTTCCAATTAGGAGAGACCTAAACTTGGTAAGAATAGGTGTCTTAGCTTCATAATTTGGAAGTTCTTTTTGTTTAAATCTCATAATCTCATGTCTAATAAAACTAACTATGGCATCTTTGACTTTTATTTTCCACTTTCCTGAATATGTGTGACATAGATAGAGAGATATCGATGTATTTAAATGAGATTATATTTGTTAAAGAAATATACCGTTATGGACAAGTTTTATAACGTCTTTTTACCAAAACAAATTAATAAATTTAGATGGAAGGAATTGATTGAAACTCGATTAAAATTTTAAGGATGTAATTGTATCAGTTGAAATTTTAGAAATTAAATAAAAATTATGTGCCTACTTTGAGAATATAATTTCTAAATCATCCTTACACTTTTTCTTTTTTGCATCCCTTGACCCCAATTGGGATCCATCGTTTCTATATTTTTCTTTAGATCATAAAGTTTTTGAATGATGATACTCGTATTTTCATTTTGATATGGAAGTGAACAATTGGACATTAATCTCAAAAGTAGTTCAAGTGGTAACAAGAACGAGATGTAAATTCAGACATCTTGAGTTCGAATTTTTACAATTTCTTGGGGTCAGGCCATGAGGAATTTATCCTTCCTGAATACCCTAATTCCGGGATGGAGAGGGAATTTGTCGAAATACGTATAAATTGATTCAGACACAAAAAAAAAAAAAAAAAAAAAGAACAATTGTACAGTCTCTACATTTTACTCATTAGATTGAACTACTCTTTTATTAATGGTAAATAGGATTTATTAGTAGTGAGAGATAACGATCATAGTTTCTTGATCTCAGGATAGAAAATTTAAAGAAGAAACGATTTTTTCACTATTGTATCCATTATCAAGAGAAGTACTTAATTGCAATGGAAATGCTTTTTTATTCCTCGACTCCATTAAACAAAACTTTTTACCAATAATTTTGATATGTACTATATAAATTTTATTTTGCTATTGTGCCCTATTAAGGATCATATATGTCATTTTGTTCCTTATGATGGAAAGTGAAACGAACTCGCACCCATTTTAATAATTAAAAAAAAACCGCCTCAAATATTTAACAAATCCCAAAATTGTTCCGATATCGTTTAATTTAGTTGTGTGAAATTGCATGAATAATAAGTGGATATACCAACGACAATTAGTGGGTGTTATTTTTTTTTTTGCTACAGGGTGTCTAAACTTGTACTGACTACTTTAAACTCAGCAACTGGCCATCGTGTCTTGAGCTGATCTAGAACATGCCCCTTTAAAAACAAGGGTGGTCAACTCTTAGGAGGTGTGAGAAGATATTAAGCCTAAGACATTTGTGTTACGAGAGGAAAAGCCCAACCCCCGGTGGTCCCCTAAGGCTCCGTTTGGTTAGAAAGAAAAAGATGTTGGAAAGTAAAAATGGTAGAAAGTATAAGAATGTGAAGCGAAAGAAAGGAAAATGAAAAAAAAAATATTTTCTTGCATTTGTTTGATTAGGATAAAAATTTTGCAAGAAAATTTTAAGAAAATTTCATTTTGTAGTTTGGAAAGTAAGAAAGTTACAAGAATTTTTTTTAAATTGACCTTATTTATAACTTCTTAAAATTGGTCCTATCCATATGAAACACTATACTTAACATGCTCATTCTCATATGAAACACATTAATATTGAACTTCTTAAAAGTGGTCTTATACTGGACGAAAAAAAAGGCATAACTAAAATTCCATCAAACGAAAAAAAAGGCATAACTAAAATTCCATCAAACATAAATCATGTCCTCTTATACCAACATAACATGCAAAGTTATTAAACCACTCTAAAATCCCAACACCAAAAAAAAAAAAAAAAACCATACTAGAAAACTAAGTCCATGGAATTTAGTGGGTGTTTGTTTCACTAGAAAAAGGGAGATTATTGGGTTGGATTGGCTAAAAATAATCTGGGGCCCCACAAATCTCTAATCTGGTTGGCAAAAAGACAATGGTATAAAAGTAGTCATTGAAATATTCGACCCGATTTAAAAAAGTCCATTTAACCCTTCTAATATGGATATTTTAAACCCAAGGGTGAGGAGTAAGGGTGTTTAAATTTCCAATTAATCGTAATTTCTTACCCTACCCGACCTTATTGAACGGCTAGCCGAAAAAATCAAGTAAGAATGCGAAAGAATTTTTGGTCTTTCGATTAAATCGGGTAAGAATGCAGAATAACCATTAATTTTCGTATTCCTACCCTATTCTACCCTACCCGCATTAATTAATTAATTTATATATATATATATATATAATATGAATTAAATTTAAAAACCCTAATTCCCTAATCATATGAATTAAATTTAAAATAATTGTTATTGTATTTGTTCATCAATTATGATAGATTGATGTTTATACTATCTTGTGTTTTATTGTAATTATTGTTGTAATTGTTTTAGTGTTATTGGTTTATTATGTTGTTAAATTGATGCATGTTATTTAATTGAATTGTTAAAATGATACAAAAATTAATAACTACAAAAGTGTTCACCCGATTTCCTACCCGACTTTCTATCCGATTAATTTAGTTAGAAGTCGGGTAGGAATACCACACTTGATCGGGTACGGTAGGCCAAGAAAAAAAAAATTCGCAAAGTATTGGATAGGAAGACGAAAGACCATATTTCTTACCTATAGGGTAGGGTAACCACCTAGTGAGGAGGGATAAATAACAAAACTAGTGCATCTTCTTATGACTATCAATCACTCTCCCGTGATCTTTTATCTCTCTGCACTTAAAAAGCATCAATGCTTTAATCTTTCCACAACACTACATGAATTCATGGGGCTTGTAGGTGGATATGTAAGATTTGACAGTACCAGACATGTCCAGCAGCGTGCGCAATCCGTATCTACATTCGTAGTCTCCATCATACCTCGGTAGCTGCTTGCTTAGAGTACAGTAAAGTCTGAATAACTCTTCGCATTTTGAGAAAAACGCATTGGTCCCGTATCAAAATTTGAACTTGCTCTTCAAGTATAACACCGTCTCTTGCTGTAAAGTTTGGAGAAGAAAAGACAATAGTGATTAGTGAGTAATCTTAAAGTCGAAAATTTGTGAAAGTTCGTTTCTGGAAGCTACTTGAAGGAAGAATGACTTCTATGAGCCAACAGATGATACATTCTATCCCAGGAAAACATGTTGTAGAGCATATGAGTTCTTGACCAATCTAACAGAACATATGAGGGCTACGACAAAGGGAAGAAACTTACAATTACACACAGCAGAATGCAAGCGGTAGCACCAGGGAACAAAGTATACCATAAATTCAAGTGATGCAGCTTAGCTCCATCGACAAACAGTAATGGCAAACTTGCAGCTGCATATTGATGTATGCAGTTTGCATATTAGTACAAAAATAAAGAGTGTATAGTCTAGAAAAGAATATTAATGATGGTATATAAAGTGTAGATGAGAAAGCTATTATTTGGTGGTTGCCTGGTGGATGTATCGAACGTGTGCAAATCATGAAAGCAATGGCTGCAGCAAGGCCAGTGCTCCTAGCTAGCCAACCCGGCCCCAATACAGAGAATGATAAAACACCAATTGCCGCACAACCTATTTGAGCCATAAACACATTGTATTTCTGCAAAAAATGCAGCAAGGAAGGGTAGTTAGAATTTACATATTTGGAATGTCATTAGTTCAGAAATATCATTCAGTTTGCTGGCAACAGTTATTTCTTAAAGGAAATCGATCATGCATAAAGAGAGCTCATCTGTTTCCTCCCATCATGCTATGAAAACTTGCAGGTAAGTTGTATAGCAGTTCATATGTTTCAGTGGACCATGCATCTCTCTCGCTTTAAACCAATTCTTCAAAAATCTTTGATGATATGGAATGCTTAAGTGCCCATTAAAGTGCAAATTTTTGCATGGACTATAGCTCATGGTAAGATTAATACTATATGTTTGAAAGGAGAAGACCTTTATGTTATATGTCGGTGTGATTTGAAAATGTGGATCACTATTTTTAGATTGTCGTTGTGGAACACATTGTTTAACTTGGAAGGTTTGAGTTGGGTTACTTCTCGTTATGGATTTTAGTCGATTTGGAAGAAAGAAGACAGGGGTTACTCTTTGGAATTGTGTTATCCTTGCCACAATTTGGACTATTTGGTTAGAACGATGTGTGAGGATCTTTGAAGATAAATGTGAAATAATGGATGAACTGTGGAAGATGATTGTTGTCATACAAACGCATTTTGATAGAGTTTACAGGTAAACACAATGCAAGTTAAATGCAACATTAGCACCTAGTGATCAGCCTCGCAGCTGGATTGTACAATGAATAAGAGTAAGAATTTGAGCATACCCGAGCAGCAGGGGAGGAGGGAGTGCCAAAGAGGACAGCACAAACAGCTCCCAAGGGTGCAATTGTCATTGAAAGTCCTTTTGGTGCCAACATTTGGTCCATCTTTCCCAGTACAGCCATTGCTGCAAATGCCCCTGCATTTCAATCGTGATTATAAGAAACGGACTTGTCTATGGTACCCAAAAACAAAATTTTGGTATTGTACTGACTTTTATCACATTTAAGGTTGTTTTTATCACATTTAAGGGTGTTTTTATCACATTGGTGATATCGAAAAAAATGGTAAATATAGTTACCACAATAGTGGTAAAAAAAACCTAGAAATTTGATAAATCACCCACAAAATTGCTAAATTTTTTGTACTGAAAAAAGTGATAAAAATAATTACTACAATAGTGATAAAAACACCCACAACAGTGATAAAAATATCCACAAATCAACCCATTTATCTAACCATGCCACATATCTTATACTAAGCTGTTTATCGATTACTATAACACGTAAACCAAGAATCTAAGACCAGAAATTCTTTTTTTTCAACTAAACCCACAAGCTAAAGGTCTCCATAATCTAAAAACACAACCAGTCCATATTTTAGTAAAATAAGATTAATAGTTAAAATACATTTAATTATATAAGGACTTATACGATACCTCGTAAAATCAGAAAACCTCAAATGTTATTTTGGGGTCTTTTTTTTTTTTTTTTGGTCAAATTATCCGGTATCTGAAAGTTATATTGAGCTACGACTAATCTGGATTTGAGCCAGGTGGGACCACAAGGGCGGCAAAGCTCTCCCTACCGAAGACAGTTGCGTTCCCAAGACTCGAACCCGAGACCTTGGTTAAGTTAGAATAGTCCCTCACCAACTGATCTACCGCTCGGTGGTATTTTGGGGTCTTTTTGTCTAACCTGCAGAGGGCCAAAGGACGTCGCTGAGGGAAGGAGCTTTAGAACCCTTCTCTGGTTGCCAATCATCCCACAATGGTGCAGCTATGTTGTTGCTTGATGATGCTTCAATTCTTCTATCAGCATGACTCAAACCAAAAACTTTTCTTTGCTTCTGTTGGTTCTTGGTTCCATTACTCCGATGGCATGGATACAGCACCAAATCCTTATACGAGTGAGAAAATTTATGCAATTTTGGAGGTATCAGAGGTTGAATTTGTTGATAATTTGCAAAGAGCTGCATACCCATTTCTTAGAACTTCCAATGATCCTATCTGTCTTATTTTCTGGCTGAAATATCCGACTGTTGTGCAGAGAGAAAAATACCCATTTCTTAGAACTTCAAAGTTCCAATGCTCCTATCTGTTGTTGTTTTCTGGCTAAAATATCCAACTGGTGTGGAGAAAGAGATAGAGGAGGACCGTTGTTAAGGAAGTTGAAAGTCCGGATTGGGGTTGTGGGGTGGGCTCTTGGAGGATCGAAAGGGCATTGGATAAAGGGCCAATCCTACCTACCGACCCGAGTAATCACCTACCTCAGACCTCCCCACACTACGCCCTTTCTTTAGTGAGAACGGCCACTCTGTTTTTTCGTATTTGGTGTTAACCAACATTTTTTTTTTGATCAGTGTTAACCAACATTCACATCAATGTATTTGGGGACTCTTGGGGGAATATTCTTCAAAGGACCACAAACTTTATATTTAGATAGAAAATTCAATTCTGAATTTTTAAATTTGATTTGTAATTAGTCCGTATATTAAACTCATGATCATGAATTTCGTCAAACTTAAGAAATGAGTTTAAGAAGATGGGTTAAGGGGTTAAAGATACAAAAGATAATTGTATCTCTTAATATAATTATAAATTGCATTGATTAAGAGTAAAACTGTCATTTATAGGACAAATAGTTGTTAATAATTATGATATATCCGAGGGTCCTACATGTATATGTATTGCATACAAAATATGGGTATGAACCGGATTCAATGTTGAATCTCATCTTTGTAAAGAGGGGTTTGAGTTTGGGGAAGCCAATCCAAACTCCCCCAAAAAATTCATCCAAACAAGCCCTTGGTGACGATTAGTGCACGAGACTCTCATCATTACAAGATCTGGGGAGAATTAAATATACATAAAATAAATAAGAGAAGCTATTATAATCAGAAATAACCCCAAGGGGCAGCTTAAATGGTAATAAAGACGAACTATAAATTAAGACGTCTTAAGTTTGAATTTTGGCAACTCATTAGAGTTAGGCCATTAGGGATTTATGAATACCCTAGTCCCGACGTGAATGACTTGCCTTTGATCAAATTGAGGAGAAAATTCGTGAAGATGCACGTAAATTGATCTAAACACTTCTGATAATTGAACCAAAAATAGCACTCATTAACACATAATTAGATACTACTCCTGAAGTCTCTGTCCCTACGCCCCACCTTCTTGTGTGATAACAACCTCGTGTGATACATGAAATTTATAACCTTCCTAAATTCTTCTAAATCTTTTTACCCCATCAATTGGAATATTGATAAAAATTATAGTAAATTATGGTGATGTATATAATTTTTTGAAAAATTAACTATATAAGTAGTAGTTAATGAATAATTTTGAATAAAACCTATGTAATTTTGAGATAAGTAAGAATTAAAAAAAATAGGGAGAGAATAGTACTCAAACCTTCTCTTAGAGGTGTCC
This sequence comes from Ilex aquifolium, assembly GCA_951799425.1. NCBI lineage: Eukaryota > Viridiplantae > Streptophyta > Magnoliopsida > Aquifoliales > Aquifoliaceae > Ilex > Ilex aquifolium. Next base: position 20,860,043 of record OX637410.1, read on the forward strand.
ATGGGCCAGGTTACCCACAAGTCCCGTTACCCAGCCCAAAAAATAGGTCCGATAGTTGGTCCACTTGAGCCCGAGCCCAATATCTAAACCCATTATGCGGGCTTAGGTTTGCCCCTAAACCCTTTACTCGACCTGAAGCCAGACCCAATAGTCCGCCCGAAAAAAATCCGTTAAAACTCGGTTCAAGAGTCCGCTCATCATTCATTTGAAAAAAAATTATATTTTTAAACTATTAAATTTGAAACTTTGAAATAAGTCTCTCTATGTCAAAATTTGAAGTTTTAAAAATTTAGATATTATAAATAATGTATTAGTTTCTTTTTCATGTATTAGAGCATCTCCAACCATGACTCAAATTTAGACTCAAATTTGAGTCTAAATTTGAGTAAAAAGCTTGATTTGATATAGAGTACTCAAATGGGCAAACTCAAATATCTATTCAAATCTTTTAAAAAATTCTCTTATTATCCCAAAACTCTTTTTTTTTTTTTTGTCATTCAAATCATAATATTTGATAAAATAAATGAAACTTTCATCTCTCCACAAATGGATAATTCAAAAAAAAAAAATAATGAATATGTATACAACACTACATGAAAATAAAGAAACCACTCCAGAATTCTAAAATTATTTTAATCCCTTATCATTTTTTATAAATCCAAATAAAGAAAAAAAATAGTTAACATGGGCATGGTCTGAAGAATACAAAAACATACGTTTTTAACAAAAATGGAAGATTGAAGAAATAAAATGATAAATTTTCTAAATTTGTGGGTACCGAAGGCTTAAAATTTTAGGAAGAATTGGTGGTCTGAAATTGTACTACCGATAGTGTTTAACTCGAAAAAATTAAAGAAAAATTTGATGAGTAAGCTTAGGGTTTATATAGTATGAAAAATGAGTGAGATGAAAAGCAAAAAACTTATCTACAGCCTTCAAATGATTTGTGAAAGTTTTGGTGGTGGTCGGCGATGGAAGCAGTGTAGTAGAGAAAGGCAAGAAGAGACAGAGAACAAGTAGTCAAACAAGTCTTTTAGTTTTGGATAGATTAAAAAGTTACTGTTAGAAATTTGGTATAAAATTTGAGTCTGCTTCAATTTGGGTCCAGAATAAGTTTTGTTTTGATTTGGTATAGGTTTGAGTCCAATGTTGGAGAAATTTTTTAGACCATTTTGACTCAAATTTAAATTTGAGTCTATATTTGAGTTAAGGTTGGAGATGCTCTTAAGCATACAAGTTTTAAAGGATAGAAACCGTAGAATAATGCAAATGATAGACAAGTGAGTATGTGTCAACCTAGTTAGGATGTCTTCATTCTATTGGATGTAGTTCATCTCCTAATAAAAAATAAAATTATTCATTATTTTATTTTTATCTATTTTGACTCTACTTTTGATTAAAAAATATAATTTACACAAATATTAAGTTATAAAAAAATTCATTATTTTTAAATAAAATGGTATATAAAAAATCCGTGAACAGGCCCTCCTAACAAGCCTGCCCGTAGGCCCACTCAATAGGCTCACGAGTTGGGCTGCGAGTAACTTACCCCTATCCGAAGCTTGGTCTGGACCGTACGATAACTCAGTTGGATAAGGACTTAAGCCTACATTATCCAGACACAAGTCGAAAAAAATTTTGTGGCCTAACTCGCCCCAACCTATGGAGACTACTAACTTTTCTCCTAAATGGATTATAATAAATGTAAATATTTTAAAAGTTTCCTCAACTATGAAATTTATTTTAAATTACCTTTGAACTTTCAAATATTTAAAATTTTCTTCCAAAATTTTTATTTTTTTTTCAATCCTCCCCTCCGCTGGTTAAGATTAATTGATAACTAAGACAAATTCTATTAAAATTATTAGTTAAATGAGACAGATTTTATTAAGATTAATTGTTAATTTAACTCATTTAATAATTAATTTTAATAAAAGAGATGAATTAAAATAAATAATAAAATTTATATAATAAATTAGCAGAATTGAAAGTTGACCGACATTTAATATAGGCATGACAAAACATTATCAGTAAATTTCCTTTCATTCTAAGACAAAGTTACCATCTCACCCCTCGCCGGATTAACACGGAGACACTTATTTATTAAGCCTTAAATCCACCGTCCACCACCAAGTTATGGCCGGTGATGAACTCCGAGTCCTCAGAAGCAAGAAACAACACAGCATCAGCCACATGTTTTACTTTCAACACTCCACCCTTCAACACATTGAACGACTCAAAAGTCTTCTCCACCTCCTCCGCACTCATCTGATACTCCTTACAAGTCAGCGGCGTCGCCACCGCCGCCGGTGACACAGAATTCACTCTTATCCCATACTCGCCCAACCCTCTACTCGCCGACCTCATCAACCCAAGCACGGCATGCTTAGACATCACGTAGTCCATGTTCACGTCCCCTTCGATCGCTGCCGTCACACTCGCTGTGCACACTATGCTCCCTCCCTCTAACACCACCCTCCACCATCGCACGCGCAGCGTGCTTCACACACGCTGCCATGCCGCGTACGTTTATTGCGAAAAGTTGGTCAGAGGCGTCGAGGTTGAAGTCTAGGATGTCTTGCTGGCAAGAACTGAGAACTCCGGCGTTGCTGAACATGATGTCGAGCCGGCCGTGAATCTGGACCGTTGATTCCACCAAGGATTTGACTTGGTGTTCGTCAGTGACATCGCACTTAACGAAGGTACAGAGGTGAGAGCCGACTGTTGCAGCCACTTGTTGACCCTTTTCTTCTTGGATATCGGCTATCACCACCGCACGTACGCCGCTTACGGCGAAGAGGCGAGCTGTTTCCTTCCCTATGCCGCTTGCACCGCCGGTGATGATCGCCACTTTATCCTCCAACTTCTTCTTGGGTGCATTTTGGTTGCTCATTTTTCTTCAACCTTTGGACCTTTTGCGGGTAACATGAGGCGTCCAATTATACATACATATAGGATTGAATTGTCCACCTATTTCCTAAAGATGCTTGCTGCCTTATTGTCTATATCTTAATGTCCACTGTTTATTTTATATTTAAATTACCAAGATAAAGATGCAAAAATTTCTATTCACACTTGACTTATTATCATCTGTATATAGTTGGATTCGAGGTTTTTAGAATATCGATGTCGTGTATAAATTGTGATTAACGAGTTCATTTTGTAATTAACAATGTCCGTATCAACTTATATATTTAACAAGTCTAGCACACTATAAGAATTAAGGTCTTTTGTGATAAATTTGTGTTCATCGTACCAAAAGATTTATTTGCTATCTAAAATACTATTTGTGACTGGTCATTGTCGCCACATTTTTTTTTTTCAGACCTCACTTATTATGGCGGCTATTGTTGTGGCATTGACAATCATAATAAGTGGGTCTCAAAAAAATTTTGTTGCAACAACGAACTGTCTCAAATAGTATTTTAGACAACAAATAAATTTTTTGTGATAATATTACCGCCTTGAAAAATATTTTTTTTCTTCAAAACACGATTTTTTATGACGGTAAACGCAGCTACCCCAAAAACTTGTCACAAAAAACCCTAATTCTTATAGCGACAATCTATATCTATTTATAAGTTTCATTGATTTACCTCTCTAAACTCGAGTTTGAAGTTTTGGGTTTCTAAACTAAATTTCAAATTTTCTAATTTTTTGTTAATTTTTTCGTGTCGATTCCACGAATCGTGTCTAAAATCCGTGAATTACACCCACTAGCACTGGTATTTATATTATTCTGTTGTGAGGCCAAACCCCCCATATTTTCACATTGTTATTGTGATTTGAGGCAATCAATAATCTTACAACACTATGAGACAGTTGACATTAATTAAAAACTACTCCACCCACTGCATGGACTTCGTCTAATAAGAGTGAGGAGCCTGCAACTTACAACATATTCTTTCTTTACTCCTATTGTTTGGATACCTTTAGCTTTCATGATTTGTCATTTTTTGCTCATTTTAAAATACTATTTGGCTTTAATAACTGCTTACTTTGCGTCTAAAATATTCCCATAGGTTTTTATTTTTTATTTTTTTAACGGTCAAGTGTGTTCGGACCAGTTGAAGTGCATATCGATTAATTCTCTCATCGATTCACTCAAAAGTAAGTCATCTATATCGAGACTAGGATATTGATGAAGGATTTACCTCAATCACAATGGATTGTCAAGACTCGAACTCGAGACGTATAAATTTACAGTTCGTCCATGTTACCACTTAAACTAACCCTTGAGATTTCCCCATAGTTAATATCAAATTGCCTCGATGACACAATAGTTTAAATCGGGAATCTGGACTACTCCTTTGCATTGAACTTTTTTTATGCTTGTTAGTGACAACTAACATAACAGAATATGTTGCACGGCCTGCCCCGCCGTCTCATGACGGCCTTTGCCGGCGGTACCGCACACCATTTGGCTTGCTGATGCCGCTCTAATTGGCACCATTGTTTTTCTCTTTTTTTTTTTCTTCCTTTCTTTTTCTTGGCTCGTCACTCGCTTAGTCGTTTATGCTTGCAATTTTACCGTTTAATTCTTTTTCTAAGATGAAGATTAAGAATCACGTCAATTCGATTATCGTCTTTATCAAATATTCGTCAAAGCCACCACCAAATTAAAGATCGAAAATCATGCTAATCCAACCCTCATCATCAGCAAATTCATCAACAATCAAAAGACAGTACACGCGAGAAGTACATTGAAGAGAGTCAATACTACTTTTCTATTCAAATTAACAATTGTAATTTGACATTATTTTTGTGTTATTTTACACGCGAAATTCGTCATTGCACCTACATACTAGCTTTGATTTCGATAGTTTTTGAAACTTCTTTTTTCATTTAAATGGCACAATAATTAGGGTTTATATAATCACTATCCATATATTTCTTTTCCTAATAGTGGATTGATGGAGCATTATTTGTCAGATGGGTCCACCAGCTCCACTCCCAAGGAAGAAGTATAAATGACTTAACAAATATCACAAGTGGGACCTACTACAAATAAATGTATGGCAGGTAATGAGTGTTTTGGCAGACTAGTCCATGCCTATTTTCCTGCATTGACGGCTGCACAGTACATGATGGTAAGTGACTCTTTAATTTTCTCTATATATATGGGTGAAGACCCAGAAAAGAGGGGGCCTCAAGTATGAGCACCTCTGCTCCATACTTCACACACACACATATATTATTTTTACACCCGCCTGTTCAGGTATTGATCGCAATACTGACTTAGGCATTGGAGGGGCCTCCCCTGGCTCAACGCCGGGGGTCCTTCTGACCTTTTTTTATCTTGCAGCTCATAGATTTGGTGGTACATGAAGATCAGGGGCGCACCTTCAGCATTTTAGTGATTGTGCGATTTTTTGCCTGCACATGGATAATAGAGCTTTGATCATCTCAATTTAATGGCTTATATTGAGACGATTCAAAACAAGTTAGTTCTTACGTGTGTTGTTTTTTATGTGGGGCAGTCATTTTTATGACATATCGATAAGATTTGTTGCATTAAATTGGATCCCTATATTTGTAATGAATTACATTTAAATGTGCTAAGTTTTTCAGTTTGATTGGACTTGGAACTATTTGTTTGTAGTAGATTGAATTGTTCTATTTTAAACTTAAGTTTAATAGACTTGTCTATCGTTTTGTTTTCTAGAATCTTTCCATTAAAAAATTTATCTTTTTATATGTTGTCCTTGTGACTCATTATTGAAAAATTTAATGACAAACATTGAGTTTGCCTCGAACTAAACAAATTAATTTTTGAATGAAATTGCACTTATGGAGAAGTGTTATTAAATGGTATATTTTTTAAAATGATAAGTCGAATAATTTTAAGTTATTGTTGAGTTTAGATTGCCCCTGTGAAACAATTCTAGATTCGTCCTGAATTTTTGAGTTTTTTAAACTTTTAGAGAGTAAAATGCTACTACCCCTTGTTCTTTATTATTATTATTATATTTAGTTTAACGGTTAGGGGTGTCTGGGCCAATTTACGATCACTTCAATTAAGTTTCTCTCCGATTCGATCAAAGGCAGACATACCATCCTCCCCTTGCGCTTGGGTGTGTTTCGTTCAGATTAAATAATGTTGTCCATCCTTTACCTAACCATCCAATCATTGGACTAATTATAGTGATAATTCTTCATCATCCCATATTTGGTTCAAGTATTAAGAAGTAATAGGCCCCACATTTATCTCATCCAATACTTTGTTTGAATGGAATATTGAATGATAGTATAAACATTAAATTACTAAAAAAAGTTAGACCTTAAATCACTTTAATTAATATCTAATAAACTTGTTAAACTTAATCTAGATAATTAATGTGTTGTTACCATTGGATAAACAATAGATTTGACTGGATCTAGATCTTGATGATCTTTTTCTCAATAACTCAATTTGAGATTAGTCTTCATGTATGAGTAAGGTGATTTCTGATAACGTTTTTTTTTTTCCTATTGTAAAAACGAAAAAACATAAAACATGTTTGATAGTTATTTATATTTAAAAAATAAGAAAACAAAAATAAAAGACATGTTTGATATTATCTGAAAACCCACCACTCAATACCACCGAAAACCCACCACCCAACCATCGAAAAGCCACCACAACACCACCAAAAACCCATTACTCAATACCCCTGAAAAACCCATCACCCAGCCCCTGAAAAACCACCACCCAACCACAAAAAAAATTAGATAGAGGTGAGAGAGGCGAGAAAGAGAGCACAAGAGGGAGAGAGGCCAACTAGAGAAAGAAGGGGGAGAGAGAGAGAATTATAGAGAGGTGCAAAGAAGGAGACAAGAAAAAGAGGAAGTGAAAAGAGGGGTTATACTCAAGTTATAAAACTCATTTTTTTTGTTGCTACGGAGGATCGAAGTCGGGATCTCATTAATCCCAAGACGAAATCCCCGCGTGTTATTGTTTTTTGGGTGTTCATGAAAACGACTTTTTTGTGTTTTCATTTTTGGCTTTGTTTTTAAAACAGAGTTCCTAAAAAAAGTAGAAACACATCACAAACACATTTTTGTTTTTATTTTTGACAAAAATTGAAAACAAAAATAGGAAAAAAAAACATAAACAAAAGGTTACCAAATACGACATAAATGTTGAATTTTAAGTGTTGAAACTGATTTTTTTAATTCACAGATTGTTTGATATCTACTGAAACTTAAGTATTGAATTAAATCAAACTGTAGGACAAATATATAAAGCTGAAGTTTAAAAATTATTAGTATTCTAATTTTGTCATTCATTTTAATTAGAGCAATGCTATTGGGACCTAATTTACTGACCTAATTTGCTAACCTAATTCACTATGACCTTTGGATTGACTGTGGGTTCCATCAAACATTGGAACTTGGTGTTAATCCAATGGTTCCAATGAAGCCACGTCATTAGGTCAGCAAATTATGTCAGATTTTTAGGTCCAAATAGCATTTTTCTTTTAATTATCTCATAATAATTATCTTATTTCTACCACCACTATTGTGATGGCGCTGGCGGCGGCGACACAATGATGATGATTGTGTTAGATGATGGGTATTGAAAAGTTAAGAATATAAAATACATTGAGGTTATATTTGTCAATTATGAGGAATTTATAAAATTCTTACTAACTAATATTTTTAGTATTAAATAATAAGTAATTGACTTGTTACTTAAAATTTTAGTAAATTTTTAAGAAGTGTTTAAAATATTATGTGGTATGAATTTTAAGTTACCAAATAAATTTAATTTATTAAATATTTAAAATATTTAATTTTAAGCATTAAGTGGTATTATCAAACAACTCTAAGAGAGACACTTGTAAATGGTGAATCCTTCCTTAATTTAGAATTGTTGATCAATTATTGTAGGAAATTGGAAAAAATTCCTCAATTTGAAACAAAACTTTGGATGGAATTCTTATTTTATTTTTTATTTTTCTTATGAACTTACATAATTAAATAGATGCATAGTTTTAACATTCTTTATGTAAAATCATATTGTAGTCGCAAATAATCAAAGTGCATTAAAATTAGAAACAAAAGTGCATTAAAATTAGAATAATGAAATTAAGTTTAAATAATATTATTAGAGATTTTTTTTTAATTGAAAGGTACAAATTACCAAATTTTTTTTGAGCAAACATGGCATAATGAGGCTAGAATTTTTTTTTTTTTTTTATGGCCAATCAGGCTAGATTGGCTTCATCTTATGCACTTATTTAATTAAACTATCAAGCAAAATTACTCAATTAATTAGCTTCTAAACTGGCCGGAGGTGGAAGACTGATCAACCCACCGTCGACGGCAAGTTCATGTCCGGTTATGAACGCAGACTCGTCGGAGACGAGAAACAACACAGCATCTGCGACGTGTCTGACACTTAGCACAGTCCCTTTCAAGCTAGTGAGTGGCTCGTACATCTTTTGAATTCCCATCATCTCCTCCGGCGACTTGCAAGTCAACTGCGTTGGTACCGCCGACGGCGACACACTGTTAACCCTAATCCCATACCCTCCAAGCTGATGACTTGCACAACGAACCAGCCCAAGCACCGCGTGTTTCGACATAATGTAATCGGTCCGCTTGTTTCCTCCTCTACTTGCCGCCACGCTCGCCGTGCACACGATGCTTCCCTTCACGCGCCGCTCCACCATTGCACGCGCCGCCTGCTTCACACAAATTGCCATGCCTCGCGTGTTGACTGCAAACAACCGGTCGAACTGAGAAACATCAAGGTCGAGGACAGTCTGATCGGAGGTGCTTACAGTTCCGGCGTTGCTGAACATGATATCGAGATTTCCGTAGGTTTGGACGGTGAAAGCTACTAGGGTTTTGACTTGTTCTTCGTCACTGACGTCGCAGTGGACATAGCTGCAATGGTGTGAGCCGATGGATTGTGCTACAGATTGGCCTAGTTCGTCTTGGATGTCGGCGATTACGACGAGTGCCCCATGATCGGCGAAAAGACGAGCGGTGGCTTCGCCGATGCCGCTTGCTCCGCCGGTGACTATGGCTACTTTGCCTTGTAGTTTTTTCAAACACACACTAGGTTCTGCCATTTTCTTTGCTCAGCCGGTGGAAATTTGAAAGATAGTACGTGTCTCACTCTGGTTTATTAATAATGGATACCATGTGATAAAGTTAAGTTTTGACTATTTTCCAAACATGAATTTTAATTTTATTATTTTTAAGGGGTATGTCAAGTAGTCATAGGGACGAATTGTAAAATAAAATGTCTTGAATTTGAATTTTAGTAATTTTTTAGTGTCAGATTATGAGAAATTTATCCCTGATAAAAACTTTAATCTCGATGTGAATAGTATACTTTTGTTCGGACGAAAGAGAAAATTAGTCGAAATTTACATAAAATGATCAAAAAATACCTATGTCTCCTTTGAAAAATCTCAAGGACTGTTGGTATAATTTACCCTTCACATAATTCCATGTTTGAGATAAATTTCATGAAAGCTACCACTACTTTTGTACTTTTCATTTTGGGCCATTCATATGGAAAAGCTTTTGACAAAAGTTAATCAGCCGTTGATATTTTGTTTGTTTAGATGCCGTTGTAGGCCCCACAACAAATCGTAGTCAAGAGATTTATATATTTTTTTGTATGAAGTATTTTTTTATTATGTAAATTGCAACGTGTTTCAAATGTTCAATAATTTTGAACTTCATTAAAAAAAATGCTATTTGTCATAAACATTTTTTTTTTAAAAAAAAATTCATTTTGAAATGATGGGTTATCATATTTCACTTTTATAGTGAAAGTCAAATGAATTGTGAACAAATTATTACTACAATGAGATTGAAAAAAAAAAAATTTGAAAGGAGAAAATAAGACCCAACATAGAAAGATGAGGGATCAATTATTGTCATTGAGAGTGATGGCCCTTTCACCTTCATCTCAAATGAACTATGAGCAATTATTGAATTTCTTGTCGGGTGCTAATTTATAATGTTGTGGAGTAATGCTATGGACCTAATTTAGGGATCGAATTAAAAACCTAGTTCAATGCAGTTATCATTTTCCAATTTCGGCCAATATCCCTGTGTATAGGGGTGCAACTCGGGCGGGTTGGGCGGGTTAGACAGTCAACCCTAGCCCAATCCTAGGTATATAATCTTCAACCCTAACCCTACCTCGGGTTGAGAGCACTGCCCGAGTTTAATTCGGGCGGGCTCGGGTTGAATTCGGGTTCACTGCAAGAGAGACAGAGAGAGGGGGAAATAATTACAAATTCATAAAACAATCCATATATTTCATTCATAACAGTGCACGATTATTGATCATCTGCTTTCACACCAAAAAACTAGTGATCTCAAAGCACAATCCCAGAAAATATAGAAATTAGACCCATAAAAACATTAAACTTAAAACATCACACTATCACCACTAATCACGCATACCAGAGTAGCAAGCAACAAGAAACAGATGACGATTGAGTAAAAATGAAAAAAAGTGCTAATGCTTTATATATATATAATTATTTTTTAATTTGTCGGGTTCGGGTTGAAATCGGGTTGCCGATGCCTCAACCCGAGCCCGGCCCAAATTAAATTCGGGTTGAGATTTTTTGACCCAAGTTCAACTCAAGTATTAAAAACCCTAACCCAAGCCCTAATTTTTTCGGGTTGGGTTCGAGTTGAAATCGGGTTGCCCAACCCAAGTTGCACCCCTATCTGTGTAACTTCCAATACAAAATTATTTCAAAGGTGCTTTGCAAATAGATTGAAATCTTTCTTGCCTCAATTGGTGACTCCCAACTAGGCAACTTTTGTTCCAAACCGTCAAATTCAAGATATCATCTTAGTAGCTAACGAGGCATACCATGCTATGAAAGTGAAGAGAAGGGGGGCAGTGTGCTTCCATGGCAATTAAACTTGATCTGAATAAGGCCTATGATCGTATTGAATGGGACTTCCTGAAGGCTACCTTGCTAAAACTAGGTCTGAATCCAAAGTGGGTGAAACTTATCTACCAGTGTGTAAGCACGATTACCTATGGAGTGATCATTAATAGAAGAGCTTGTGGTAGGGTTAAGCGAGAGAGGGGATTGATGCAAGGAGACCCTCTATCCGCTTACCTTTTCTTGCTAGTAGTTGATGTGCTCTCCAGAATGGTGTACAGGGAGGTAAATTAAAAGGACCAGCCTTTTGCTATCTCATCTTTTCTTCGCTGACGATGTTTTTCTCTTTCTCAGAGCCAATGCACAAAGGGGTAATAACCTGAAGAATACTCTTGGCCAATTTTGTTTAGCTTCTGGACAGGTTGTTAATCTCTAAAAATCAGGAATTCTCTTCCTAGTAACACCCCTTGGAACAACAAAGGTAGCTATGTGAAGTTTTCTTTTCAAAATCTCTGTATTTGTAGAAATTTTTTGTTGAATAGAGCCGTTGAGATTGAACAGTGAATTTATAACCTCTCCCTTTCTCTCTCCACAGTTGCTAAAAATGCCACCCCAAGACCCTCGATGTCATTTTGCAACCCCTGATGCCACCCCATTGGAGTCTAAATTTTTGAATTTGAGGTGGTATTTTAGCGGTTATGGAGATGTCACCCCTAATGCCACTCCCCCTTGGAATTGCTCTTAGTGGGTAGAGAGTTGTTGGAGAAGGGCCAAAGGTGGCAAGTTCGGAAGGGGGATAAAAGTTAAGTTTTGGGATGATAAATGGGCTCCCACTACTCCTAGTTTTTCGATTAACTCCCCCAAACTGACTGACTATGGAATTATTTTTGTTAAGGACTAAATGTGCTGGGGAGGATGTGAGAGTCTGGAATCCTAATCCAAAAGGAGTCTTCACAATGAAGTCTGGATATTCGGTGGCAAGAGGATGCAAGTAGTCAAAATGACTTAGACAAGGGGAGCTCTTCCAGGGTAGAAAGTGTGCAACACCTATCGTTTTCCTGCGAATGGATATACAGGGTCTGGCTTGGCAGTGAGCTGAGCCTAAGGGCAGATAGTTACTGGATTAATTCTGTCAAAGAATGGTCAATCAAGCTGATTGAAGCAATGAGCAACCATAGTCAGGTAGTGGAGGTGTTGAGTAAAGCAACTACAATTGGGTGGTTTATTTGGAAGATGAGAAATGAGGCGATATTCCAACAGATTACTCCCATTTCTGCTACGACAATTCAGCAGGTTCGAATCAGTTGGAGCAAGCAAATCAAACTTCCTCCTCAACATCATAACCCCACATTGAATCAACCCCCTATTATATTCTTGCATGCCAATGGCAACAACCTTCACTGAAGGTGAAGATCAATTGTGACGGACAAAACTTTCAATGAAACAAACTTGTCATTATGGTAAAACCCGCCCATTAAAAAAAGGTGCAAGACAACATGCACATTCATCACTTGCAACCATTTAATTTACAAGTTCCACAGGGCGGGGCGTAACACTAAGACAATGTAGAAGATCAATAAATACAGCAAAATCCACATTTCCATTAGCCTAGTCACTTACTGCTATACGTATATCACGCATAATCTGAATGAGACTCGTAGAAATCACTCGGGCAAGGTGACATGACCTCTTGCTCTAAAAACTGCAACACGTGTTGCATGGATGGCCGATCATCTGCATTTGCATCGGTGCACTTGGCAGCTATTTCTAGAATTGCCTCTACAGTATCCATATCTGAATCGGTACACCTGTTATCTACAATATCCTCCAATCGATTCTCCCTCAAGAGGATGTTCATCTGTGAAAATTTGAGCTTAAGGTCACAAATGTATGAATATCATGAAGCACAAGCAATCACAATTCACAGCAAATTAAGATCTTTGAAAATTGCATGCAGGATAGTTTAATGGGAGCCAAACAAAAATAAAAGAGAAGCATGAAAGCTTACCCAACCAACAACATTTAAACCCCGCTTTACGAAGGTTGGATCAGTAGGCCTCTTTCCAGTCACAAGCTCTAACAAGAGAACTCCAAAGCTGTATACATCTGACTTCTCAGTGGCGCGTCCACTCTGAAGGTACTCTGTTTGCAAGTAACACAATGCGAGAAATTAGTCACACCTACCTCCTATGACAATTGAAAATTATGACGGTGCATAACAATGAGGTAGCAAAGAAAAACGACAAACAACAGACCGGTACACAAGAAAGAGGGTCTTGAGAACCTTCATAAAAATTACAGGGAATGTGAAGAACCTGGGTAATCTTACATCAAAAAGAGAATGAAAATTCCTTAAAATTGTTCAAACAACACCGACACTCTCTAACTACATCCCGTGACAAGCGGAGAACATTAAAAGCCTATACCCAGACTTGTTGTTCAGCAACAAGCGGAGAACATTAAAAGCCATCTCCTGGAGGCAAGTCAATACACCCTCAACAACCCATTTGCTACATGGGCACCCAAATATTAGAACCATTCACACCGGTGTCCTTTTTAAATGGACTATGCTAGCAGTGCTAAGTGCTACAGCGCAAAAGTCATATAGGCAGTGAAGTTTATTTCAGGTATAAAAGGGATATCAAAGGGCAAGTGCACTTGATTTGTAACTTAATGATGCCACAAAGCACTCATCAGTACCTTTTAAGGAGATATGTCTGTGACAGGAAGACTCATCTAAGACCAAACTGGTAATATGGTCAGGGTTATAGAATATTGCAGTAAACAATGCAAAGCAGTAGGTCATATCCTAAGCTCAAACAAAATTCATCAGCACGTGCCATGAATACAACCACAATAACTAAAAGACATATACACAGACACAACATGATGTTCACCTGTGACTAAAATTGCTCAAGGAATCTACTAGATGAATTTGAGGATACAAATTCAATTGAGTACAATGCAAAGGACACACCTGGCGCCAAATAGCCAAAAGTGCCAGCAACCACAGTTGTGACATGGGCATCTTCATCTACCAAAAGCTTGGCTAGGCCAAAGTCTGAAACATGCGGCTCCAGGTTTTCATCAAGTAGTATGTTGCTAGACTTTATGTCCCGATGGATTATCCTAGGGCTGCAGTCGTGATGTAAGTATGCCAAACCCCTGGCAGAACCAAGGGCTATTCTTAAACGAGCATTCCAGTTCAAGGATCCATTGTCTTCCTCATGTTCTGAGCAAAAATGTATAAAATAAGCATGACAAATAGGACTCATATGGCCATCGGAATGACGGCACTATGTTAGTGTTAGAAGTTAATCCATATCTATATCCCAAATAATAATGGACTTTAGACATCATGACATCCAGGCCACATAAACAAGATGTCATGGCATCTGTCACAACATTTAAGTGATATAATTCTAGCAGTGTGTAAATGAATTGCTGAAGGCGGCCAGCAATTCAGGACACTTAATTCAAATCCGCTAAAACAGCATATAGAAAAGTTACTATAATGTTTCTGCACTTGAAAGCTTACCAGACACTGCTAAATGCATAAACTATAATGGCATTGCATAAGTATTAAAATAGCAGTTATAAACATCAAAAGGACTGATGTAATGCCTTGAAATTGGATCATGTCTTATGGTTACATTTTGATGGATAACATAATATGCAATTTCGTAACACAAATGCTATATAAGTCTTCAAAAATCAAAATAGTTGTAATATACAAGGGAAGAGTTAGAAGATTTGAGCATGCACAGAATTCACATAATGCATTATCATAATTTTTCAGGCCTCCAGACCTTTCTTGACTCTTTTGAATTTAGCATTATCTATGTTTTTGAAAAAGAATTTTTCGGATAAAATACATGGGATGTATATTACTCCTTAGACATATGAGTACAACTAGGGCAAGCAATTCTATACATGAAATGTCAACCCGACACGAAATTGACATGAAGTTACGGGTATCGGTTTAGTCTTAACAAGTCCAGATCACAATCAGATTGAACTGCTAGAAATTTTTTACTAAATGAGCTACTACGAACCTGGATAAGTGCAACATAAACATGGCTAAACACAACTTATCTGCGACACTACCTCGCCTATACAAAATTATAAATGGGTTGAGAAAATTTTTGACACAGCATGACATACACGACTGAAAATACGACAAGAATCATTGACAGTTGTAACTCGAATTACATCAATTTCTGTTCATGTATGCCTGTGTTTCCTATTTGTGATAATGATATGTTCGTGCATATCCAATCCTTGATGCTTCTCCATGCAGGGAAAAACAATTAGTCAATGCAAAAGGATCAAACATACCATGCAGGAAATCATCTAAGCTGCCCATGGCCAAGTAATCGTAAATAAGAAGCTTTGCAGTAGATAGCCTGCAGTAACCTCTCAGATTGACGAGATTTATATGTTTGATGCTGCCCAAGATCTCCAACTCCCTCTCAAAAACCTGGTCAGAACCCTCACGACTTCGATCAATCCTTTTGACAGCAAATGTACCACAATCATTCATAACCATCCGATACACGGTACCAAATCCTCCTGAACCTACAACATCCTCTTCATCAAGGGATTCAAGCTTCTCTATAATCTCACAAGAAGGATATGGAAGATCACCTTGGAAAGTGATAAGCTTGGTGCCTACAGAATCAAAAGCTTTAAGCATTAGAAGGAAAAATGGAAAGAGAAATGTAAACTTAGAAGAGATGCCAGGCTTACTTGTTTCTTGATGAACTTGTTTTTTGACTTCAGTATATTTCTTAGCAGCCCTTTCCTTCTTCGTTAGAAACCGAACCCAGAGGAAAACTAGGAGCACAATGAGTGCAAGACCTAAGGTGGACATTGCACCAATCATCACTCCTTTGATATAATGAGAAGATCTCTTAGTAGGGCCTGCAGAATTTCCACCACATCATTAGTAGCTTGAAAAAGAAATTTTTACTAATACTAGGGATACTTTCTTTTTGGTTGCTTTTCGAAGAATGTGACCAATGACTTGCCTGTGGCTTCATCACTTTCAGCATGTGGCAACACTGCAGGAAATCCCAGTGAGGTTCGACATGGTTTGTTCACTTGTTGGCCGCAAAGATCTAAATTACCAATGAACCTAGGAATAAGCAACACATTTTTTTTAGAAGTATCTCAAAGAATACAAGTGATCAAGGGCACAATGATTTTTGGTTGTGTGTGTGTGTGTGGATGCTAACAGCATTAGGAGAAGTCAGCAAATTGAATAAACAGTAGGATTTTTGGTAATCCTGAAAATAGTCCAAAGTTATGATCTTTCTTGCATATTTAAAAATTCCGAATTAAGGTGACTATAAGGTTACCCTACCATGTAATCACCCTGTCTGTGACAGCATACATTAATATTCATGTTTCTAATATTTTTTATAACTATAATGTTCCAAAACACATGTTTCTGGCAAAATATATCTTGCAATGCTTGTTGAACAAGGGGTACTCTAGGTACTCATTTTTAGCACTATATTCAGATAGTCCATCTTCTAATGCACATCAGGAATATCAGTCTGCAAACTCATGACTTTATCTTTCTTCTCCAGACTCCAGACTAGGCGATTTTTTTTGTGGTTGGTACATAGGACACTATCATTTGGTTTCTGATTGATCTTCTGAGAAGATGAACCCAGTATTTAAGGGAAATTCACATCATGGGGCGAAGTATAAGCCGACTGCCTAAATAGTGGCTATCCCCTCATCATGTCGTGCGTTAGCAGACAAGAGTTGATGTTGATTAGGGCAAGATGTGTGTTGGCAGACTGTTGGAGATATTTCCTAGTTTATTAGGATTTTCCTTTTCCTAGTTTATTAGGGTTTTCCTTTTCCTAGTTTATCTTTATTGTACCTTTATTATTTGACTATATATACAGGGGCTCTACAATTAATTTGTATCCCTTTGACTCATACATATTCCTCTTCTTGGTATCAGAGCCAAACCCTACCTCTAACCCTAACCCTAACCTCCATCATAATCAATCCACAGCTACAACCACCTAGCTGCCACCACCACTGCTCACCGACAACAACCCAGCCACCGCCACAGGCCAGTCACCTTGCTGCCTCACTGCCCAGCCCTGCATCCTTCCACCAGCGACAACCTTCTCCATAAACCCAGCAACTACAACAAGCAAGGCAGCGACCCAACAGCCCCAACCCAGCAACCTTCTCCATAACCACCAACCCACATACCAGCCTTTAGCCTTTAGTAACTGCCGTTGCCGACAAGCCATAACCGACATACCCAAGTCAAGAACAATACCAACAGCACCCATAAAATCAGCCCACCGACTGCACCCCACCAAAGTCAAGAAAACAGCCCCACACCAAATCAGCCCACCGACTGTACCCCCACAAAATAGCACCGACTGCATCCCACAAGAACAACACCAACAGCACCCATAAAACCCAAAACCCATAAACCCAGTACCCATAAAACCCAAAACCCAGCAACACCGACTGACCCAACAACAAACAAAACCCAATACCCATAAACCCAAAACCCAATACCCAATACTCATTCCAGCGAACCAGCCCACTGCTGGGACGCGTTCTTCATCACAGCTTCGTGTTTTATTTTCGTACGCTTGATTATTTGGGATCGTAGGACCTTTTAAGAGGGGTTGAATCCTCTTCTCCGTTAATCTGCTCTTGATGCAGTAAATCTTTTATTTATATTTACTGGATTTTTGAGCACTGTAACCTGATTATTTGGGAGCTTTCTGGACTTTTTTTATCTGTCGCTACTGTTCAACTGGAGGTATATTGTTCTCCCTTATTTTATTCCTCTATTTATTTTAGAGTTGTTTTTTCTGTCACGGGTGCTCTAGTATTATTGTTGCTATGGCTACTACTGAGGGACTTGAGACCTCTACTGTTGACACCTCTACCGTTGAGACCTCTATTGGTACTTCCAATTTTATGTTTGACCAGTATACAGTACCTACTGGCACAGTTGCATTGCCGAGCATGATCTCTCAGAAAGTTACGGTACAGTTATTGAATGGCCGTAACTTCGCTGAGTGGTCTCGCTCATTCCAGCTTTTCTTAGGCCGTGTAGGAAAGCTTAGTTGGCTGACGGGATCTCACCCAAAGCCAGCTGATACCGACCTTGGATATTCTGCGTGGTTCTCTGAGAACTGCGCCATTCTTGGATGGTTATTCGGCTCGATGGAGCCATCTGTTTGCAGGATTCATCAGTTTCATAGCTCTGTTCCGAAGCTATGGAGCGCATTATCAGAGATGTATTCCCAGTCAGGACGGGAAGTTTGTGTTTATGAGCTTTCTCAGGAGCTCTCATATGCTCGGCAGAGAGATATGACCGTTCAGGATTATTATGGCTATTTGACCCAGCGGTTGCTTGAGTATGACACTCTACGTCCTCTTGCTGCTATTCCGAGGATAGAGCCCGACGGAGCAACATTCTTGCATACTCGAGAGCAGGAGGATAGGATTCACAAGTTCCTTATGGGGCTTCGTGATGAGTTTGAGGGACCTCGTTCATAGATCTTGTCGATGATGAGGCTTCTGTCTCTTTATAAGGTGTATACGATGATTGAGCAGCACGAGCGCCGCGTCCGTATTGCATCACTTCCAGTTACAACCTTGCCTCCTCCAGCTGACCAGATGGCTCTTACAGCTACTGCCGGGTCTCGTTCAGGATCCTCAGCCAGAGGTGGACAGCGCTCGAACCAGCGTCGTCAGGGCGCCCCAGATCAACGCAGACAGGGGGATTCTCGTCAGTGTGATTATTGTGGCCGACCAGGACATCTCAAGGCTGCTTGTTGGAAGCTCCATCCAGAGCTTAAGCCGCCTCCTCGAGGCCGTACTACTGCTATTGTTGAGATACCACCACCTACTACCGCTGCTCCTGCTACTGCTCCTACTATTCCTCCTTGGCAGAGTGATGTGGATGCTATCACTTCCCGATTGGATATACTTATGTCCGCCCTGACCTCTCAGGGTCCGACTTCTGCTACTGCCACCACTACAGGTATACCTCGTGCCTTTCATGCTCGCGTCAGTCCGTCTCCCCTTTGGATGCTGGACTCAGGTGCGAATGGTTATATGACAGGTGAGGCCCATTACTTCACCACTTTTGACGAGCAGTTACATACACAGGTTCAGCTAGCAGATGTGACACATGCCCCTATTGTTAGTAGGGGTACAGTCCGCCTCCCAGATGGCTTTATTACATTCAATTTTTCATGCGCCAAAATTGGCCATAAATCTATTATCTGTACATCAATTAGCCAGAGATTTTCACTGTGCGGTTGTATTCTTATCTGATACGTGTTATTTGCAGGACCTGAGTACCAAGAGGATTATTATTAGGGGACATGAGAGAGATGGACTATATTATATAGGCGATCCACCTCCAGTTTCACCAGTTCCTTCACCTCCATCACCTGCACCTGATTTGTCTTTATCTGTTCCTAGCTTGCATGCTAGTATTTTACCTAGTACTTGTCGTTATGATTTTTCGTCACAAACTGTTCAGTTGCGGCATGACCGTTTTGGACATACAAATTTTAAATATTTATGTATGTTGT
Organism: Ilex aquifolium; assembly: GCA_951799425.1. Taxonomy (NCBI): domain Eukaryota; kingdom Viridiplantae; phylum Streptophyta; class Magnoliopsida; order Aquifoliales; family Aquifoliaceae; genus Ilex; species Ilex aquifolium. The sequence continues at coordinate 20,879,499 of OX637410.1, forward strand.
TTCCTGCTTCGAGCAAGGCTTGTGTTGATGGTAAACTTGATTGTGTTATATGTTCCCTATCAAAACATGTTAGGACCAATTATATTCCTCGCATGCACCAGTCACCCAAGCCATTTGACCTAATACACTCTGATATTTGGGGACCCTCTCCAGTTACTGCTCTGTCAGGTGCTCGATACTATGTGACATTTATAGATGACCATACTCGTTGTACCTAGGTCTACCTTTTGCATAGAAAGTCTGATGTACTCCCAATCATCACTCAGTTTCTCCAGCTGATTAAGACACAATTCAATGTCATTGTTCGTACTCTTCGTTCGGATAATGCCAAAGAATATGTGTCTAATACCATAGTGTCTCACCTTTCTTCCCAGGGTATCCATCAGCAGCTCACTTGTCCATATACTCCTGAGCAAAATGGAGTTGCTAAAAGGAAAAATAGGAGTCTGATAGAGATGGTACATTGTATGCTTAGAGGTATGGGGATACCAAAATCTTATTGGCATTTTGCTGTTTTGACTTCTACCTTTCTATGCAATCGTACACCGAATCGTGTTTTTCAACATAGGGCTCCCTTACAGGTCTTATTCCCTGAACGAACACTTTTTCCAATCCCCCTCGTGTTTTTGGCTGCACATGTTTTGTTCAGGATCGGTCTCCTACTCGCCATAAGCTTGATGATAAAGCGATTCGTTGTGTCTTTGTGGGCTATTGTCATCAGTCTAAGGGGTATTGGTGTTATGATCCTATTAGGCGTCATATGTATCATAGTCTAGATGTTACTTTTCTTGAGCATATTCCTTATTTTTCTTCCAGTCCTGTGTCTTCCCCTCCAGGTGATGATACTCTTTTTGATTTTTCATTACCACAGGAGCCAGATCCATTGGTCACTACAGAGTCATCAGTCTCTCCTCCTCCAGAGTCACTCATCCCTGTTAGTCCAGAGTCACCAGTCCCTCTTCCTTTGCAGGTTTATGTTCGTCGCCCTCGCTCTCATCTCCGTGCTGATGTCCCCTCTACCTCAGGCGATGCAAGTAATACTTCTCAGTTCGTTAAACATATTGATGCACCTGTTGTTAGTACTGATGAGATTGCAGGTACTGAGCCAGTTACTTTACCAGATGAGACATTCTCAGTGGAGGATGATGATTTAGAGCGTCGTTATCCGCAGCGTGATCGCCGTCTAGTTGTTCGTTATGGTTGGACCGCCAGGGTTTTATATCCGATCTCTGCCTATGTTTCTTATGGTGATCTGTCTCCTACATTTCGAGCTTATAGCATGACCTTATCAGATACGCCGGTTCCTCACTCTATTTCAGAGGCTATGCGAGAGCCCCAATGGGTTCTTGCCATGCAGACAGAGATGGACGCTCTTCAGCGTAATCATACATGGGATCTTGTCTCTTTACCTTCAGAGGTGAAGACTGTTGGTTGTCGTTGGGTTTACACCCTGAAGTTTCTGGCGGATGGTACTATTGATCGTCACAAGGCTAGGCTTATGGCGAAGGGCTTTACTCAGGTACCAAGTCGTGATTTTGGTGCTACCTTTGCCCCTGTAACAAAATTGACTACTGTTCGATTGATTATTTCTCTGGCTGCGGAGTACTCTTGGCCTCTTCATCAGTTGGATGTGAAGAATGCATTTCTTCACGGTGATTTGGACGAGATTAATTATATGGATGCACCACCGGGCTTTCGTGGTGAGGGGGAGTATGCTAGAAAGGTATGTCGACTGCGTAAGTCTCTTTATGGACTGAAACAGTCACCACGAGCCTGGTTCTCTCGTTTTAGTTATGTAGTTGTACGTTTAGGGTTCACCAGATGTCATTCTGATCATACCTGCTTCATTCGACGGAATACTTCTGGACAGTGTGTCATCCTGTTGGTATATGTTGATGATATTATTATTACTGGAGATGATGTTTCTGGGACTGCGCAGGTCAAGGTAGACCTTGGGAAGACCTTCGATGTGAAGGACCTTGGATTTCTGCGATACTTTCTTGGGATTGAGGTTGCCCGTAGTAGCAAGGGTATTGTTCTTTCTCAGAGAAAGTATGTCATGGATCTTCTCTCAGACACTAGGATGCTGGGGTGCAAACAGACATCATCACCTATGATTCCAAACCTGAAACTTACTGCTGAAGGTGAAGAGTTGAGAGATCTGACTGTTTATCAGAGGTTGGTAGGTAGACTTATCTACCTAGCCAACACTAGGCCAGACATTTCATTTGCTGTCAGCCGAGTTAGTCAGTTCATGCACAGGCCGTGTCAGCCTCATCTTGATACAGTTTATCATATTCTTCGGTACCTCAAGTCTTGTCCTAGACTTGGGTTGTTCTATGCATCAGGATCTCAGACTGGTTCTCTAGCCTGTTATTCAGATTCAAATTATGGGGGAGCGTGTGACGGTCGATCAACTACAAGCTTCTGTGCTTTTCGAGGGACTCATCTTATCTTTTGGAAGAGCAAGAAGCAGGCGGTTGTCTCCCGCTCTTCAACAGAGGCAGAGTATCGGGCACTGGCACTTGACACGTGTGAGATTATCTGGTTACGATCGATTCTTGGCGAGTTGGGATTTTCAGTGACTTCTCCATCCACATTATATTGTGATAATCGATCTGCTATTCAGCTCGCTTCTGACTCTGTACTACACGAGAGGACGAAACATATAGAGATTGATGTTCACTTTCTTCGGGAGAAGGTTAGCTGTGGTATTGTCACTCCATTGTTTGTGGGGACCAGTGATCAGGTTGCAGATGTTTTCACAAAACCTGTCACTCTATCCATTCTTCAGGACTTAGTTGTCAAGCTTGGCTTAGTTAATATTTTTGCGCCTAGCTTGAGGGGGAGTGTTGGAGATATTTCTTAGTTTATTAGGATTTTCCTTTTCCTAGTTTATTAGGATTTTCCTTTTCCTAGTTTATTAGGGTTTTCCTTTTCCTAGTTTATTAGGGTTTTTCTTTTCCTAGTTTATCCTTATTGTACCTTTATTATTTGACTATATATACGGGGGCTCTACACTTAATTTGTATCCCTTTGACTCATACATATTCCTCTTCTCAGACAGTTACCCCAAGCCATTTCTTATATGTGTGGCATACGACACGTGTCCAACATGTCACTGGTCAAGCTAAACCACCAGCTTGAGTTACCCCCATTGTCCTTTTCTTGGGCAAAATCACGGCAGTCATTCTGGCATGAGGGAAGTTTTACTCAAGCATTCCGCATGATTCAGATCTTGGTGACTTAGCAAAATTCCGATTTCCCCCCCCCCCCCCCACATATCCCTGCAATCCCAATTTAAGCCAGCAGCCTTACCAAGATGGCAATTTTGGGTCTATATTCGGTTCTTCATCAGAAGATCACCTTTTGCAACCCATGATATTGAGGTAGAGATCTTGGCACCAAGTTAGTAGGGACAATGCCACATGTTTCCCGGCGAAAAATTGGATCTTGGGGTCACGTGTCCACCGTCAAAATATGCCACATGCTTGCCTTTTATTGGCCCAAGTGGAATATTTGTCTTGAGGATTTAAAGTAATACAATAGGTTCCATATTATGGAGCTCGTGGAGTATACTGGAAAGCTAGGTAGTTTGTCTTCAAGTCTAGGGGCCTGAATAGCATCTTTACTAACACACGCCAAACATAGCCAAAAGAACATTGTCACTACAAACCATTGCCTATTTTTCTATCATTAGCTATCAAATTGGGTTAAAAGGAAGAATGAATTTGCATTTAAGGACGCAAAAATTAAAATTCTGAAATTTGAAATAATGCTGAACGGACTTACGACTTGTTCTCAAATGTGCTAAGAACTCCAACATCTGGAATTTCACCAGAAAAGAAATTTGTAGATAAGTTCCTGAAACAAATTGCACAATGATATGAAATCAAAATAGCAGCCAATTTCTCCACAAACAACCTGCTATCATTTAAGTAACTTACAGATACCGAAGACGTGTAAGACGGCCAAGAGAAGAAGGTATTGCACCCTTAAGTGAATTGCTTGATAAATCTCTACATAAGATTTTGAGTAATTAAAAAACACATGAAAATTGAAAATAAAACAAAAGCACCAGCGAAACTTTTCTTGAGCATGGATTGATTTTATTAATGAGAAGAAATACAATTAAGAAAGGGAGGTAACAATAAGGGTGTTTTGAAAGCTTTTGCTAATAATGAGAACTTGAGAAATGAAAAAGATATCTTACAGTATGGTGAGAAAAGAAAGATTCCCAATATTAGCTGGTATGCCTCCTTGGAGGTAATTAGCCTTCAAGTACCTACATATGGTAAGGTAAAGCATGTAAGCTAATCAGCAACAATGGCAATAAAAAAACGAAAGGGGTAAAACAGAAAAGTTGCAATTACTCAACAGAGAGACAGAGATAGAGACCCATTTTCACTTACAGGGCTCTAAGTTCAGTACAATTGGTAATTTCAGTAGGAATAAGACCATGCAAGCTGTTCTGGTGAAGTGCTCTGGTGTAAATAATGGCAGCAACAAAGCATTAAACAGAATAATATCTCAGTTATTTAACTTCAATGCTAAAGAACTTTTGGGGGCTAGTAATGAATATCAAACTTACAATCTCTGTAATCTACTGAGTTTACCAATGCTTGGAGATATAATGCCTCCAAGTTGCATGTAAGGTAAGTTTCTGTAGAACCCAGAAATAAAAACACAGTTAGCTTCACAATAAGCAACTAATAGGATACAGAGACATAGTCAATAATAGAAGGAAAATAGGTATGGAATACATGGAGATAACTCTTTGGTCATTGGGATGGCAAGAAACACCAGTCCATTTGCACGGAGATTCATCAGAATCATTCCAGTTACTAAGGACATTGTTTGTGTCATTCAAAGTGCTTTTGAATTCCAACAATGTGATACCTAAAACAGAAAAGATCAAACCTTTAACTTTTGAAGGCAAGAACATGGTAAAAAAATTCAGAATAAAATAACAATATAATATCAGAGTGTAAACTGAAGTGAAATGGGACAAACATACCATCTTGTGTGAGAGCAAGAGAACAATAGCTCAGAAATATTGCTGCCAAAATTGCTGAGAAGACCCAAAACGACATACCCATTGTCATGTCTTGATCCAAAGAGGCTTCCTACCAAGCCAAGGGACTGTTGGGTTCTCTTGGTTATGACCTGGTCACTGTAGAGTGTAGAGTGAGTGCGGAGAGACAGAGGGAGTGAAACTAAGATAATGGTGGAGGTTTGCGAGTGGGAATTGTGACCATGGTATTGGCAGTGGTTAGAATGATTAAATTTAGTAATAATTAAGCTAAAGCAGGAAGAGAGAGAGAGAGACTTTCACTTGAAGGAATTTGAAAGTGCATATAGAAAGTTGTGCAGACAGAATGGGGGGAATCTCACGTTTGACCCCGAAAGATTTAAACTTTTCTACTTTGTACCATTGAAAATGAGATTTTTTACAATATAGTTTTAATGTATTAAAAATATTATAATATGATCATTCCGTTGCTCATTCCTTATTCCATCAAAACTCATTCCATTGACGTTGATGGAATGAGTAGCAGAGACTAATGAAATAACCACATTATAACACTTTTAATACATTAAAAATACATTATAAAAAAATTAATCTTCAAAAGTGGCAATTGAGAATGTTTAAAGTTTTTAGAGTTCAAAGTGAAATTCTCTCTAGAAAGAAATACCCGTTGTTCATTGAAATTCAATTCGAGTAATGCTAGACATACTCTCTCGTGTATACACTAAAAATACTAATGTTAGTTTAACTCGCTGCAGACAAGTGACAGGTACGGACTAAAAATAATAATGTTTTGGATCGGCTATTCCTACTTTTTAAATCTCTTTTCCCAACTCATTTATTCTTCTTATTTCAAAGTTCAAACTACTCTGTTCATCTTATCTCTATACCCACCTGCATTAATTATTAAACTTACCTTATCTATATTTACTAATTAAAAATTAAATTAATCTAATTTTATTTCAATCTACTATATATGCAATGATCAAAATTTCACTTTGATGCATTATTTCGGAAAGAAAATATTTCAAAAACAAAATAAAAATGAAAAAAAAAATTATTAGTCAAAATATACCAATATCTTAAAACATATCAAAATATTCTAAAGACATTGGTGAAAATATATCAAAATATTATATATCATTTCGGAACATTGAAATTTCTCTTTAATTGCTATTTTTGTTTCAGTTTCTTTTAATATATATTTAATAGTTTAATTGAATAGATATAAATAGGATAAAGTTAGTCATTAATGGAGTGAGTATAATTTGAGTGAATTTAGTAATTTGAAGTAAAAAGATTAAATAAGGTGAGAAAAGAGATCAAGGGGTGGGAATAAACCTACCCTAATGTTTTTTGCACATGGATAATAAATTAGATTAGACTACTACCAAATAGAAATAACAGGACTTTAACATAATAACTTTTATAGGATATTATACAAAAAAAAAATTAAAATTTCCATACTTCACAATGTTAATCAAGTATTCTATGAAGTATTCTAACATTATAAAATTTTTAATTTAATTTTATTAGCTTCTATATTGAGTGAATTTTTTCATTCTTAGTAAATTTTTTATTTAATTTTTACCAATGTGAACATCACACAATTACTTACAACAGATCATGGCAAGTCGGGTTTATATGATGTTAAGTATTTTGTTAAAATTTATTTAATTTACTAGTTATTGTCTGTGCTTGAAGGCACAGAGAAATAAAAAATGATAAACAATTAATATATTTGTATTCATATCCAAAATCAAATCACAAACATAGAGGAGAGATAAATGAATTTAAGCATCGGTTGTAGTGGGGGTGAGAGGTGGTGGTGGTGGTGATAGGAGACGGTGATGGTTGTGCTGGTGTTGGCGGCGACGGCGACGGCGATGGCGATGGCGGTGGTAGTGGAGGTGGCAGTGACAGCGACGGGGACAACGACTGTGGCGGTGGTGGCGATGGTGATGGTGGTGGCGGCGGTGGTGGCGATGGTGGTAGTGGTGGTGGCGGTGGGGGCAGCGGTGGCAGCGAAGGTGGCGGCAGTGGTGGTGGTGGTGGCGACGGCGGTGGTGGTGGTGGTAGAGGTAGTGGTGGTGGCGATGGTGGTGGTAGAGATAGTGGTGGAGCGGTTTCAAACACTATTTTTTTTTTTTTAAGTACTTATGAGAAATAATTTCTAAAAATGTTTTTAAAAAGTCACTCCAAACACACATTTAGGGGCCTATTTTTCCTATTAAATTTAGAGTGTTAATATTAACCGTTATATTAACTTTAAAGTAAAATTTAAAGCGATCTGAACCGCGAAAAGCAAAAATCATTTTGTTTATCTTTTGAAATTTAAATTATAAGTTATTTTATTATATAGATATTTGACTTATTTATTCTTACATCATGTGAAATATATATCGTGTATAAGACGTGTTTAATGGTTCATATTATTTCATTTATTTCACAAATGTCTACGTAAATATACTATTTTTTTTTTTTAATGTACGTTGCCGAGTACGAATTAGGGTAGAGTAGGGGAATCTGGTTTTGAAAAAAGTCTAAAGCTGCACTGCCCAAGTCTGAGTCCACCCAGAAAATTTTCAAATTGCAAGGTTTTAAGCACAGGCATCGAGGTGTACAGACCTGCTTTTGTGGTGGGACCAACAGGAAATTTTTGTCTCCTTATAGTTGGAGCTATTTGAAGTTGGAGTTAGTTTTTTAGTATCCCATATAAGATTTATCCAAATTGTAGCTTGTGTAATAAAGAATCAAATCCTAATTGAACTCTACCCAAAACTTTCAATGTAACTTCAATTCAAATGGTATAACTCGAGTTCAAAAATTAAAACATGGGTAATACTCGGGTTGAACTCTAGTTGAAGGTATTATAACTTTGGATTGAGTCTGATTTGACCTTCCGTTCTACCCAACCCACTTGATTTGCACCATTGGTTAAAGGATTATAGAAATTATGGTAACAATATGATGCAACACGTTTAAAACACAACTATATGACGGATCAACACTGTCGAAAGTAGCACTGATAATCGGGGCTGATTTTGGACGATAGTGTTAAAACATCTATTAAAACCCCATTCCAAAAAACTCTCAACAAGCCGAACAAGTCAAAAAACGATGTTTAAGCCACTTTTTTTAACACTTTTATATTCTATCCTGTTATTTGGGATATTTATTTAATATTTTGTATTTTGTTGGGGTTTCTTAGTAATTTAAGACTTTTGCATGTTTGATATGTTTTTTGGGAGGGGTTTGGATTGGCTTGTCCAAACCCTTCCAAACCTAAAGATGGGATGCAACATTTTCCATACCCATGTGTTGGTATGCGCAGAGATATATGACTATTATGATAATACCCCTTAACTAATTTAATCCAAACATGAGTATGGAGATATGAGGCGTATAAATGTCATTTGAATGTGAAACCTCCAAACCCACATATGAAACCCCCCTCCCCCCCCCCCATGGGTTTTATGACTGGGCCGAATTTCAAACCATATACTACATGTGTAGTTACCAAACATGGGTTTAAGGGGGTTTAGTCCACAACCCATGTTCCAAAACCCCCCCAAACCCGTATACCAAATAGCCCCCTAGGGTGTAGTATGTAAAGGATATGTAAGATTGATTCAATAACTTTGGTTTTGTTTAAATAAACGTAGAAATATTTCTCTTTTCTTCTAATTGACTTGGTATTCTTTGTAAATCAACAAGACTTTTGACGACTTGCATCACAATGCCAAACCTTTCATCACATGTTTATTGAAGGAAATGAGAAATGACACAATGGGCTTAAGAGATGACTTACATCTACAGAATACAGACCATATATACTTACATCTACAAACATACATCAAATTGATTGATGCATCAAAAGGTCTCTGCCCAAATTATACAATCATGCATAGATCAAGTTTAGATTTTTGTTATGGATATCTTAGCCCCATCTGTTGGTTTCGGAAAGGGTAGGTAAGTTATCTGACCATCCGGATTAATAAGTTCCCACCTAACATACAAAAGGAAAAAGAAATAATAATTAGGAATTGACAAAAAAATTGAAGGTGCATTGGATTCAAACTCAGATTTATGAATGGCATGGAATGGAAGGATTCATTTTACTTGTAGCCAACAGCCAGATGATGAATAAGAAGAGCAAGTTGCATCCTGGCCAGCATATTTCCCACACAAATCCTTGATCCACCACCAAAAGCCAGGAATGCGCCTGCTGGTTTCTGACATTGGTATAAAAAGTAGTTATGTTGGAGTAACAGAAGTAGTTTCTTACAATTAGGATTAGGAATGTGTTTTTTCAACTTCAAAGAGCAGACTTGGAGCAAAATTAACTAAATGCTAAGTGATACAGATTGTATAGTAGCATAATACTCGAATCGATGATATCGATGTTAGGGTGGTTTGAGCTGGCCAAATGGGTTGATCTTTTTAGATGCACTTTCACATACATGAGTTTTCAAACACTCATGTCCAATCAGCAACGGCGGGACGAAATGAACTCATAACACCCCTGACAAAGGTTACGATAACCCAGAGCCTAAAAAGGGCATTTTTGCTATTTTTTGGTAATATTTTGTAATTGAATAATTTCATCGTCTAACGTCATAATTGATTGCCGTCAGTTCTGCCTTAATCCGGGTGATTAGTAGTTTTTAGAAGTATAATTAGTTAAACTTTTTCCATTTTTGGCAAATTTTGTATTAATAGCCTAATTATGGAAGTAATGATAATTAGGTCACCTTTGGTTATTTCCTAATTAGTTTTAAAGTTTTAACATTATTTATATACTTGTAAGCCTTAGAGCTAATCAGTTTTTGAGTAATACAAAGAACTTTTTTATTCTCAATTATTCTGGTATTCTTTGTAAATCAACAGTTCTAGAGTAGAATTCTAAACCGATCTTTGTGCGTAAATCAATGATTTAGTCTCTTTATTCCCTTTCGGTCAATAAACCATTATTTTCTACCCGTTTTCTTGCATCAATAACTAAGCAGAGTTGCAATGTATGAGCTGAAGACATAAATGGTGAAAGAGACCAGAGAAATGGCTTACATCCCATCTGTCAGGATTAAAGCACATTGGGTCGTCGAAATTGTCAGGATCAGTGTGAATGTATCGAAGCCAACAGATGACTTTCCAACCTTTCGGTATCTTGTAACCTGCAAAGTTTTCGTTTCTTATAGACAAATAAAAACTTGAGAAGAAGAAAATGATATATGATATAATAGTGCAATTTTGTCCAAGATTTTGTTGAAAATGGTGAAAAAATAAGAGTGAACTGTCATCTGCTATATATACAGTTTGGTCGTTTTTTAAGGACTATCAAATTTGATTCCATTTTTCTATCTAATTGTATTTCCTGATGAATGAAATAGAATATGTGACTAAGTTTGCAAAATGATAGATCCCCATGTGAACTTAGTCTTTCTTGGTTCTTCACATACTTAATTCAATATTTTTCAACTTGAATTTTCTACATAGTCTCATGAGGTGTGCACAAAAAAGATGAATACTGTTAGTGGCCTAATTGTCTCAGCCTTGGGCAACCTTGTTTTGTGTCACACCTCATGTTGGTATCTAAATTCTTGGATTTCTTGCGATATGAGATTGAATGACATAAATCCTACTTGTAATGTCCGGTTCATTCGCGAATTAAGTTCAGAATCACAAGGGTTCGTAGAGTAAAGGGAGTGTACAACTAGGGTACGCATCAAGTAGATGATCCTGGATTAGATCTTTGGATTTCGGGTGGTTTAATCTCTTTCAAATAGTAGATTGTTCAGAGGCTCGTCTCTTGTGAAGACATACTGTCATGTTTTATTACAAGGGAATGTATCTAAATGTTAATGGTGACAGCATCAACCTGGTAAAATCGTAGAAAGTGGACAATCACTTAAACTAAGTTAAGCTGCAGAACACATTCTGGTAAAAGATGTCATACCTTTGTATTCAACATCTTTGTCACCAGAACGAAAAACAAAGGCTGAAACGTTAGCCAATCTTATTGCCTCTTCTGCCACCTGTATGAAAAGGTAATCACAAAACTTCCAATTAAGCTGGGTGTAAGATGATTAAGAAGATACAAGAAATGATTAAAACTAGCTAGAAATTCTAAACAGTAACACTTGCATCGATCTCATCACTATAATTGTAATGTAGAGGTCTAATATACAGTTGTAACTCATACCAGCAATTGCAAGTGATAAATATAAGATAACATAAGGCAAGTGATAAATATAAGATTAACATAAGGGTGATCGCAAATAACCTTGTTCGTGTATTTCAATTGCGAAACATCATCCCTTGTAAGGAACTCTCCCTTTTTCTCGCGGAGAATATTGTTGTTCTCTTCCTGCAAACATGTTTTGAGACTATCAACACCAATGGATAAAAATTATTCTTGTTACCTTGCGCGCACGCTTAATGTATAACAACCCGAAGCTTGTGAAGAACATTAGGAAACTTGGCAAGGTAATATATTGCCCACATTGATGAACGGACAGTTGATTCAAAGCCTCCAACCACAAGGCTGGCCATGTTGTCGATCACCTCCTCGTTGCTTAATTTTTCGCCCTCTTCATCTTTCAGCTTCATCAGCCCATCCATTAGGTCACCTGCTGTCTCACTTCCATTCTGATCATGCTTCCTTTTCTCCAGCTCTTTCCTAAATATGGCTTCCAACTTCCTCCGACACTGTTAGACATAAGGTATGTAATTCACACCACATAGAATGAAATTGACATTACCTCAATTATGAATTTCTGGTTTAACTTGAAATATCTAGAGACAAACAAAATTTGTCTACTAAAAACAAAGTAGTCTAACAAATTAACTTGAAGTATCATATCATATAACGAATGTTTTTCTTTTGTTCTAACAAATAAGTAAAACAGCCCTGCTAAACAACATGCCGTATGTTTCTTAAAGCACTAATTCAGATATCTCTAGATGAATAAGAAAAATTTCATGGCAAAGGTTATATCTCAGAGTAAGTCAATGATGCAGCACGTTTACCACAAGATTATATGGCAGATCAAGATCACCGAAAACAGCACTGATCGGGCGTCAGTCCAGGCTAATTTCGGGTGTCAGAAAATCTATTAAAACCCTATTCCAGAAAACTCTCGATGAGTTGAGCAAGATTGTATCTTTCAACCCGTCGTTTTAAGCCATAAAACGACATTTAGACCACTTTTTAAGTATTTTTATATTCTATCCCGCTGTTTAGGATATTTATTTAATATTTTCATATTTATTGGAGGTTTCCTAGTAATTTAGGATTGCTAGTGCTTAGTATTTAAACCATGTTGAATGGTTGTGCCCTCATCCCTTTGACCATGCCTTCAAAGTTGTAGCCAAGGGAATCCAGAAGGGGACCTGGCTCAATGCTAGCAAACAACTTGCCGATATTTTCAAATGTTACCTGCCAACAGAAGCTTTACTAATAACTGAAACTCTGTATAAGGATAAATGTTACCGTTTTGGACTAAAATTAGTGACGTGTTGGGGTAAAGTGAAAAAAATTATAAAGTTTAAAGAACAAACTAAAATAATTTTTTGTTAAATAACTTTCGTTTTGAAAACGATTTGGGTTTTGACTATTCATATTATTCCTTTGTAGTACGAGTTAATCATTGAATAATATTATATTTCAAAGGTTTTCTCTATTTTTTTTTTTTTGCAGATTCAGAGTGTTACTTTTAGTTTAATACATAAACAATCATAGTGTTCTTTATTCCGTTGCATCAATAATAGATTCAAATGAGGATTAGTTGCACGTTCAACATACGTCGCAAATCATCTTTAGTTTTCCACGACCAATTATCCACGTACCTTCTTGACTTCATCATATGCAACCACAGTGCCTTTCTCGGCCCATGCTTGGAGAGCAGCAGCGATGCGCGGCTGGACATGGGTGGCGATTCGACGAAGAGCCTCAGGCTGGTTGATGGCAATGGATAGAAATCTCCTGAACCTGTCATGACGTTGGCCATAGGTTGATATTATAGAGTTGTGGCCTACAAGGTCATTGGTGGGCCATCTATATGGGAATTGATCATCTGACCGGAAGATGAACTTGGTGATGGCTGGGGAGCATGCTATGATACTTGGAAATCCAAACAGGTGTGTCCTATGCATTCCCACTCTATCTCCATATCTGATTACCAATATTGCATTGAGAGAAAACAATAACTGTTAGATCGATGAGAAAATGAACATGTATAATTGGAGTTGCGTGATGTTTGCTTGTTAGTAGTTTGAGATCGGCTTAGATAAAACCTTGTTTGAATATGCTCACTTGAGCTTAATTTTAAAGCTCGTTTAATGAACAAGTCGACCTCAAGCACTAGCTCATTTTTCTTATTTGGTAATGCATTTAGTATGTTATACACTCTACATGTAATATAAACGGTGTAAAAAACTTGAGTTTGATCATGAGAACTCGAGTTTAAGTTTGAATACAAGCTTGATTTTGGGGCAATTGATTAAAAAAGACAAGTCGAGCTGATGCCAAGTTTAGATAGATACAAAAACATAAAAAGAAGCGAGCTTAAACAAGATGTTTGCGGTTCATCTTAATCTCGAGCACTCTTTTTGAGCGCCAGAGTCGAGTAAACCAATTATTGTTCCAAAGACTAGCCGCTTTATTTATTTCTAATAGCTTAGAAAGAAATATGTACGGAATAGAAAGATTCCAACCTCCAAATAAAGAACTGTTACAAATAATAAAGAAAGCAATATATTCAGATATGAAACAACGTAAAATAAACAGTTCTATATAGAGTGTACATTTATATTCTAAAGAGATATGTTTTGACCTGTGGCAATTAGAGTTGATGAAGTCATCAGGGCGGCGAAGAACTTTGAAGTACCAGAGGAAGGTGGGCAATTCACCAAGGAAAGGAATACCCATGTAACCAGGTGGAAGCTTTGTACCAGTAGCTGAACAACGAGCCCTGAGTGTAACCATGTAGTATAGATCATTCCACCACCAGATCACACCAATGAGCAAAGGAAGAGCCCCCAAAACCCATGTCACCCACCATGCAACTGTAATGTCCATCTCTCTCTCTCTCTCTCTCTCTCCGAGTTGGGGAATATAAAGTTAGCAAAAGATTCGAAGATTGATGCCAAGAACATATTCGGCTGTATGATAGGATGCTATTAGATAAACATAGTTTTAGTTGGTTGTTTTTGAATTGTAATTCATGCAGAAAACAAAGTTTGTAGGACCAGAATGATAAAGAAAGAAAAGAGATTGAATATAATCATGTTGTATCGAATATTAATTCGTCACTAGAAGATCAAGGTGTTCTTATAGCTAGGAAATTGTATGAGTGTTTTGGATGGAGATTACTTCATTTTTGTTGTTTGTTCCAATATGCTACTAATCTTTGTCTTTTTATGTGAGAGTATCTCCAGCCAAACATACCAACATCTTCTAGATCTAACTGATCTGCTAAACCACCAACTCATTTAAAAGCTTAAGCGGTAGAAAATGTTATAACATCAATATTATTATATTAATGCTCTTCCTCATGTCTCGAGCGGCCTGTCCAAATGTTTTTTATTTTTTATTTTTGTGTAGAGTAAGGGAGGGGCATCGGGTGATTTGCATACAAGACCTCTAGGCTCTATCCTACGCCAACCTGCTATCTCATTTAAAAGTTTAAGCAGTTATACAATAATATAGAATTAATATCTATTTAGTAAGTTGTAATCATGGTAAAAAATATCCGATTTTGCAGAGTCAGCAGAGTCATCATTGATCTGCAAAAACCCTCATTAGGTGATATTTGAGATGATTATCATCACTATAGTGCAAAAGTTTCATTCATGCATAAATTAAGGAAAATGCTACACAACCCAAATGAAATTTAAAAATTACAACTCAAATATATATCCTCTCTTAGATGAGTCTTGAATAAGTGTGTTCCACTGAAAAAGTTGATAGGACCCACTTATCCAAAGAATAATATGTATTTGAGTTATAATTTTTTTGATTTAATTTAAATTGTATAGCATTACTCATAAATTAGTGCTTCATATCTTTTTCCTTCACATATAATCAGTGCTATAAAAAAGTACTCTCCAATGGTTTATCCAGGAAAAGCTACTCTTTTTAGTCCATAGTTTCTTACCTGAATAATAGCATTCTTCAATGTCATGATGCTTATGCAACAGACAAGACAAATATTTGCTTGACTAGTTTAATCTGGCCATCATTCTCAACACTTGTTTGGCTTGAAGATCCCTTGCCCAAGAAGCATGGACACGAACATAGGACACGGATACAACATAATACGGACACGCTGATACGACATTTTTCAAAAAAATAGGATACGGATACGTTGGGGACACGCTAAAAAAAAATTATATTTTATATATAACATTATATAATTTATTACAAATATAGTAATAATGATATACAATTCATAAAAAGATCAGTATTTTGTGATAAGAAAACCTAACGTCTAGTCATCTGTGTGAATTTTTAGACTAAAACATCCTCATTATAGTCAGTAATCATTAATTTTTTTTTTGTAGACAATGTGTACCTAATATATAATTTAAATAATTGCTTTCATTTTCTCAATTTTTTTTTTAAAAATTTTTATGCATCTTTTGTTTTTATTATTATATTTTGAGTACAACTTTAATATGTCTAGTATTAGTAATTATATGTTCTCAAATTTTTAAGTTTTGTTAATCACATTTCAACAAATGTCTATTGTTTAGTAGTAGACACATTTAAAGAAGTGTTGGACACGTCACCAAAAAAGTGTTCGACACGTGTCCGAAATTAAAAATTTATCATTTAATTATGGACACGGATAAAAGAGTATCGGACACGTGTCCAAGAGTGTCCGAAGAGTGTCGGTATCTGACATGTATCCGAAACGGATACGTCACGTTCTAGAGAGTGTCCGTGCTTCATAGCCCCTTGCTTATAATTCACAACCTGTACATTACTCTGGCAACTTTTCTAATCTTTGATATTAGCATCATGTAATTAGAGGTTGGATTTGAAATGATAATAAGTAGAGTCTAACAAAAAATCTCTTTGAAATGGGCAAAATTTTTTTGTACTCGTCTCAAACTGCATTGTAGACAAGGGTCTTTAATTGATATTTTCAATTATATCAAACAACGCATTCTCTGACATTTTCGTCGAGCCTTTTCTTTAAAGAGCAAAGTCTGTTGCTAGAGTGCTAGATAAACACACCAAGGAAGACATGGATGACCCGATATCACCCGGACATCTTGATGTGAAATTGTTCACAAATTCGAGTCTCTTATTTTCCCCTCCTTTGTGAGTGTCTGTAAGAAAGGACGTAAGCTGTAGTATTTCCTCTTCGATCTCCAAAAATAAAGGGCCGAATTCAACAAAGCTACATGTAAGAAAGTCTCTCAAATCTATTAAATGAAGCCTAATCAAAAGTGGACAAACGAGAAGATTCGACTCCCTTGATGATGAACTGAATCTCAAAACATGAGACGCTTTCATAAACATGTATGAAAAATGAATGGTTGAGAGAGACTTTTTGCTTGTAAAAAAAGAAGAGAAGGCTACCCTAAAATTTGCTTTCTCGTTATAATGCACGGCCTGAGGAAGTAAAACGAACTGACTCAAATTAAGGAATAACATTGGGTCGTAAGGTCTAATTAGGTAATCAAGGGGTGAGGACATGGCCAGAACCTTGAAAAATTAGGAGTGGAGTGGAAGAAAAGTGCTAACAAAGAGCAACATAGTAACTGTTGACACCAACCTCCACGTAAGTTGGGTTGAACTGTATTGACCTTCAAGTCAACTTCTTGAGAGACTCCTTCTACTAGAGAAGTCTAGACTCCCTGGTCTACATTTCAAGCCGACGAGACTCCTTTTGTATAAGAAGTCTTTGACTCCCTCCCGCTGATAGGAGATTAAGAACCCTCTAGGAAGAAGGGTCTTAACCCGGCCCTTTTCATCCAAATAGAGGTTGCAAATTTGGTTAAAGAGTCTTTTTAATTTTTCAATAATTGATAATATTATCTTTCGGTCTTTTATCAAGGATCAATCACCTCAGGTTGAGTTGATTATCAAAATTGACACAGCTCAGAGTTTTTTCCATCCAGGTTAGAGATTGACAGAGTTCCCAATGATAACTTTTATAACAGGCTGTCTATGTCAAGCTTTCACAGTGGTGTTAACTGATTTTTTCCCACATTAGTAACCATATCAAATTCGTATTTCTCAATGACATATTCTTTACTTTCTATGATGTGCTAAAGAGTACTTCATTACACATCCTCCTTTACTTAAAATTAAAGTGGGTTAGTTCACTAGATTCCTGCCACTATAAGGTCTAAGTCTAAGAAGAGTCATGTGCATGCATGCATCTTAACCCTGTATGCAAAAATATTGTTTCTGCGAGTCGAACCTTTGACACCAATGTCACAATGGCTACAAACTGAAGTGCAGATGGAACACGTTAATTAGCAGAATCCATGCTAGACAAGCACAACTAAAAAGCAGTTTGCAGACTGTAAGGATGACTACAAGCATAATTACAAACCCTACCATTATATAGCTACTACTGTTATAATTCTCAAAGTTTGCTGAAGACAACCTCAACCCCATCCACTGGCATTGGGTGTGAAAGATATCTCATC
The DNA here is from genome assembly GCA_951799425.1 of Ilex aquifolium. NCBI lineage: Eukaryota > Viridiplantae > Streptophyta > Magnoliopsida > Aquifoliales > Aquifoliaceae > Ilex > Ilex aquifolium. The sequence goes on from OX637410.1 coordinate 20,897,197, forward strand.
TCCGCGTTAGGATTGACCAGTTCCCACCTGAAATTGAATTAAAATCATATGTTGTCTACTCAAGAGTTTCGAACATTGAAAATTGTCTAATAACATGGTTCTTACTTGTATCCTACAGCCAGATGATGAAGAATGATAGCAAGCTGTAATCGAGCAAGCATGTTTCCGGCACAGATTCTTGATCCCCCTCCAAAAACTTGGTATGTCCCGGGCTTTGCCATTTCCTGCGGATGTAATTGTTGATATTCAACACAACAACAAATGGTTTGAACTACAATAGTGGTTTTTATATAGGCATACATTCCATCTCTCTGGGTTAAAACACATTGGATCCTCAAAATTTTCTGCATCTGTGTGCAGGTATCGAAGCCAACATATTGCCTTCCATCCTTTTGGAATTTTATGGCCTGCAAGAAGTCTCAAATTGATCACCAGCAAAGAAAACTACAGTTGAAAATTACAATTAGGGACACACTTGTTTGTACATGACTGTCGATGCAGATAAGGTTGCTCCATTATGGTCTAAGTGTCATACTTTCAAGTCACAACAATAGTCTCCCAGTATGTCGAAAAATTAAGTTGTATGTGTATATGTTAGAAAATAAACTAGTTTTAGAGTTTAATTATGTTATTAGGATGTGTTAGTGGTCTAGTGGTATGTTAATATACCATGTAGTGGGTGAGTGAATTATATTAGAGGTAAGTTAATTCTCCAAGTAGTGGAGAAAATGGGTCTCAATGTTTTAATGGTTACAAGTGTAAATGGAAGTAATGATACTTTAATGTAATTTTAGGATTTATATTCTATTCTATTTCTTTCCATTTTATTTTTAATTTTCTTGACTCCAACAAAGCGATATTAGATCAATTTTTTAATTGGAGTAATTCCAACAATATATCCAACCGTTCAATACTTAGTAGTTGCGGTAACTTATTGCACTACCTTCTTTTTGAATGCCAATGGAAGTTATTTATTTGTTTTTCACTCCAAAAAGACATTGGAATCATTCTCCAATAGTGGACAAAGCGAGAGCACCGTTCTAAGGGAGCAAAATCAACTGGAACAACGAAGAACACATCCCATTGTATTTGAGAAATCCAGACACAAATATTTAACAAAATTCAACTCAACTCAACTTTAACAAAATCTTGTCTCAACATTTATGTCAACCAAGGCACGAAAAGCCATTTCATGCAAGAACCTAGCAACAAGATTTTGAAACCCACATAAAGGCAAAAGAGAGGAAAAAAGAGAGTAGAGGAAAACAATTTTCTACCTTTGTACTCAACATCTTTGATAGCTGTGCGAAAAACAATTGCTGCAACATTAGCCAACCTTATCGTTTCCTCCACCACCTGTATGCAATATAGAATTGTTACAACCAAAAAAAGGAAGAAACAACCATAATAAGTGATAGCACAAACATTTGAATTTACAAGTAATCCAAATCTGCCAATCAATTTCAAATTTGAGCGCGTTTCTTAGTGTGCGCGGGTGTGAGATTTTGATGCTTTTATAAGACATACACATTAGATAAATGATGAAAACGTACCTTATTTGTATATTTCAATTTTAAAATGTCTTCATATGTTATGTATTCTCCATCCTTGGTCTTGCTAAGGAGCATATTCTCTTCCTGTAATCACATTGATATGCTCACAATGCCACGTGGGTAGAAGAGGCGCCGGGGGACCGGGGGGAGGGGGGGGAACGTTGGTTCACCTAAATCATGTTTAATAGGCTTACCCGAAGCTTTTGGAGAACATGGTTGTACTTGGCAAGATAATGAAGAGTCCACATTATTCCAAGGGCGGTGGATTTATAGCCTGCGACCACAAGGCTAACAATGTTATCGAGCACTTCAATCTCACTTAAATTCTTCCCTTCATCATCCTTGAAGTTCATCAACCCATCCATTAGGTCATTTGTAGCCTCGGAACCATCCCGTTTGTTTTTTCTCTTCTTCTCCATCTGCTCCCTAAAAATGGCCACAGCTTTCTTCCGACACTGCCACAATTCGAGTAGATAATCTTGTGTCACACCAATGTGTACTACATTATAAGTATAGTCTTCTGCTGTTGATGACTCAATATTTATAAGATCAAGAATATATATCAATTTGATCTTTGCCCAGATACAAACAAAAGGAGGATGGTTACATAAATTGATAACTTCGAAGTGATGTGAATAACCTGGCGGGCATAGTGGTAAGAAGATCCAGGAAAATTGACAGGATAAGCTCTAATCCCATTCAGCAGCCCCTCAAACAAATCATCAAGGTTATCCAGAAGAGGCCCAGGCTCAAAGCTGGCAAAAAACTTGCCAATGTTTTCAAATGTTACCTGCAAGGCACTAATTCCATCATCATAAGAAGTTTACATGCATATGTGTGTGTGTAGAAACCGAGAGAAAAAAGAGTTTATGCGGGACTTGGCATAACGGTAAAGTTGCTCCATTATGACATGGAGGTCATCGGTTCGAGGTTAAGGGTGCATACATCTAACCCTCTCCCGACCTCGCAATGGCGGGAGCCTCGTGTACTACGTCCAATGGGGTGAGATTTTAGATCTTCAAGTGATGGAAATATTGTCACCCAAAAAAAAAAAAACTGAAAAAATGTAGGTTAGAATGTAGAAAGAGCTTAATTTGAACCTTTTCTAAGGGGTTCAAAAAAAAAAAAAAAAACTTTTCTGAGAACAAATACTAATACTAAAAATCGATAGTCTAATGCACGAGTTTTTCACAACTGTAGAATATGTGAGAAGTTAGATGTTCATAGTCTTACTCTCTCATACGGAGAAATTGTTTTTACAACTTAAATCTATAACGCTCATATCACAATGAAGTTCATTGTTGGTATGACTATAAATAATAATCTACAGGGATTCTCTCCATTAAAATGTGAAGTAATAGATGATGGTTAATCCTTTTTTCATGGTAGTTTTTGTGATTAGCTTTTCAAAATAAGTAGCTCTTGGAAATATAAGTATTTACTCTACCTTCTTGGCTTCCTTGAATGCTATAATTCTACCCTTCCTAGACCACGATTGGAGAGCCGCAGCGACACGAGGTTGGACCATGAGTGCCACCCGATGGAGAGCATCAGGCTGATTAATGGCTCTTGAGACAAATCCTCTGAGCCTTGAATGCGATGCTCCTTCAACTGCTACCAGAGAATTGGTGCCTACAATTTCAACCGACGGCCATTCGAGTTTAAAATTAGACTCTGATTGCAAAATAAATTTATTGATGGATGGAGTATAAGCTATGATGGCTGGTGATCCAAAGAGGTGGGTTCTGTACATTCCTACTCCATCACCGTACCTGAACATCAAATGAAAATAAGATTTACTATCTAGTAATTATCATTTTATCAAAGCAAAATGTAACCATTATATATATATAAACTTACTTATCTGTATCTTATTATCCATGTAATTAAAGTTATTATCCATGGATAACCAACAAAATACTTATAAATTTCTTAACGATGTCAGAAACACAACTAGATTCAAGTTCATTGGAACTACTACGTAGAGAATTTATCGGTCGGCCTTCTTGCACCATCTAGCTACCATCTATAGGTTTAATTATGATCAAAGTCACAATTGGTGGGCTCACGTAAATATCATCTATGCCTTCTAACGCGATTCTTGCCTAACTTTTTGCATATAAAACAAGAGATGTATATCTGTATTCAAGTTTGAAAATTAAAAATTTTGGTTCCACGTTTCTCCTCAGAAAATATCGAAGTTTTAAGATTTTTGGGGTTTAAAAGCATCACTAATCAAAATTCTAAGTGCTGAGACATGTTGGAGTAGATTGGATTTTAGTATTTACTCATTTAATTTAGGATGATGGCTGAAATAGTTAGAATCCTACTAATGCAGCCAAACAGGTGCCTTGTTGGCAGGACCTATACCATAACTATTGTTTGAAATCTGAATAATGAATCCAAAACATTTACTGCCCTAAATGAGATTCTCATATATTTCATTCCAATCCTCCAATTCATAATTCAATCAACAGTGCTAGACAAACTTGTCTACCATTTTACCAACCCTAAGTGGGCCATTGAATATTAGTGGGGCTCACTAAGTCCCACTAATTATCCTAGGATATTGGTTGTACCACGTCAGGTGATAAATAGAAGTTGATAAGAGCAGTATTATTGTTTAATGAAGAAAAAGTGATTCAAATCAGCGTACAAGTTATAGGGTTAATTTAGTTGTTGTCAAACAAAGGTTGAAGCAACACAGGTGATTGGATATATATCTAAAATATATATACTACTATAGCCGTATGGTTAGAACAAATTTCAGATTATTAAAAAACTACTTACTTCTGTTGCTTAGAATTTATGTAGTCATCAGGGCGGCGAACAACCTTGAAGTACCAAAGAAAGGTAAGCATCTCTCCGAACAATGGCAAACCCATGTGGCCAGGAGGGAGCTTGGTGGTGCCACCAGCTGAGCATCGGACCTTAGCCGAAAAACCATACCTGATATCATTCCACCACCACAACAGCCAACCCACCAGTGGCGCAACTCCGAACATCCATGCCAAACACACACCCACTGTCATTTCCATCTCTCTCTCTTTCTCTCTCTAGTAGTGAGAGATATATATCCAATCACCCCACTATAATTAAAGACAATAACCAGAAAAGGAAAATTGGAAGCCTGGCTATGCCAGGAGTGCTTTTCTCACCCTCCTATAAAGGATAATTTTTAATAATAAAGAGAGAAGAAAATTTTAAAATATTAATAAATACAAAAAACACTTAAAATATTTGGTAGTAATAGTTTACTCAGTATTTTAAAACCCGGCCTGTCCGACGGGTCAATTCGGTGAACGGGTCATCCGGTGCTTAAGCTGGGCCGGCTTCTTAATTGTATCGGTTGAGCAGTTGGCCCAGTCGAAAACCGGTAAAATTGGCCCAAACCGTCCAAACTAGCCATTTTTATTAACACGTACAAACCGAATTTTTTACACAAATCCAAATAAACATATTTCTTTCTTTGAATTTAAATATATTCAATACTTTTTAGTATATCTTTGAGATATGTCTTATAAACTTTTTCCGACTTAGTTTTCAAATTTTCAAACATTGCATGTTCAGTATCAATATCATTAAATGTTTTCCTCAGTTAATGTTTTGGTACCCTATATCCTGACTTAATTGTCGACATAATGAAGTATTTGTCATTAGATTAATAACGGATCCCTATTAACTAACTAAGTTATTATTAAGCCATAACTAGGGGATAATGCATGCCTACTAACTAGGTTCGATGAGACAAAATTTAATCTAAATTCGACTCGTTTTAAAATCTATTTGGGGCCTGTAGGGAGGCCTCAAAAGAGACCCACAAACTATTAAGCCAGTTTGGCAAGTTGCTTGATGGAAGAGGCCCAATTGGCTTAGCATTGTTCATATGAAATATTCTATACTTTGAAAATCTCTAACAAATTTTGCGTGGAAAATGTCCAAATGTGCAACCGTTTTTAGTTTCTACATTTTTTTCGGTTCAACCGTCAAAACTGTCTAGGCCAACTTACGTACATCTTAATTAATCTCATCTCCGATCTAGTTAAAGGCAGACCATCCATGCCGGAATTAGGGTATTCATGACGGATAGATTCTTCATGATCTGATCCAAAGGGATTGCCAAAGATTCGAACTTAAAATATCTGAATTTACAGCTCGTCTCTGTTATCACTTGAACTACTCTTAGGGTTAGTTTCTATAATTGAGGTAATGTGAAACTAACAACAAATGAAGGTGCAATATGAAAACGTGATAAATGAGGGGGCGATGTGAAATCAATATATATAATTGGAGGTGCAATGTGAAAAGTTTGATAGTTGAAAGAATAATATGAGACAAGAAACATATTGAAGGGGGTCAAAGTGTAATTTGTCCTAATCCGCATCAATTGATATTTGTAGTGTTAATGTATCATAATACTGCTTAATCTCTATACATTAAAATATAAATATAAAAAAGTCTTATGACATATGTTGGTCAATGTTGTCACCTCAATAATGAACAAGGGATATACTAAAATAATATTAAGTGTGGTGGCACAGTATGGGATTAGAAACACTCGGAGGGAACGAATAACTGAATGGCATATCTCTTTCAATGTTATGTTGTCTGAATAAAAATAGATGAGAACCCTAGACCCGTTTCCTTAAACTAAAATATCAATTACTAAGAACTTTTTAAAAAAAAAAAAAAATTACAGAAGATTTTTTAATTAGAATGTCTCGACGGATAAGACGGGTTTAAGGCTCTCATCCAAGAGTATGAGTCTATTTTCAATATATTATGGTTCATTCACTTGTTTCTTCTTTCGATGAAATCGAACCCCACATGTGAAGCTCAACAATCTTCCCCTTACTTGTGCACTACGTTATGTTTCAACTCTTACGTACATGTTTAAAACTTAAACTCATCTAAAACCGTGAGTATGCATATAATGAACTCATTCACTTACCCAAAAAAAAAACTCATTCGTAAGATAAGAAATCCCTTCACTTTTCTCTTCTCAAAAGAACCCCCCCCCCCCCCACAAAAAAATGAAAAATAAAAACCCCAATTCCATGCTCTCTAACCTAACATGCTCGACTAGTCACAATCGAGTTAAATCTGAACATACTCTAACTCAAAAAATTTAGCTCTATTAATTACACACTTCTACCAAAATCTATTAACAAGTTGTAAGAAAGCACCAATCTTTTTCCAAAGATCCCTTCTTTTGTGGTCTTTCCAATAATCTTTTTACGAAGATCCCTTATTTTGTAGTCCTTTTCAACACGTCTTCTATTTCTTTCAATCAATAGAGATTGGCTCTGCACATAATCTTATCGACACCGACTCAACTTAGTATCAAAGTCAAAGTTAGCATGCTTTGTTCAATTCCGTTTTTTCTCGGTAAGTAAAAAAAAAAAACACATAATGGATTGTGTATTTTTGTTTTAATGATAAATCTTCTTGATGGAAACATAAAATTGTTTTCATGAAGGTGATCCTCGAAATGTCGCAGTCAACCAAAGTTATTTTGTACAAAAAATCTAAACATAAAAAATAAAATGGTGCTCGTTTTGGGTTGGCCCTGGCCCTTGAATGATGACTTTTACAATGAGAATGGCTAAATCTATCAAAGGATAGTGATTTATTTGTTACTATTAGGCCGACGTAATTTGAAGAATTTCACACACTGTATTAGTTAAATTACACTTTGACCCCATTAACTATACAACATTCGCATGATCCCGTCAATAATGATATTTTTCACATAGTACCTCCAATTAAGGTTATTTATTCCATATTTCTCGTTGAACTATAACGCTTTTCACATTACATCATCAACTATGATTATTGATTTCACATGGCCTGTATTATAGACATTGGAAATCTGTATTTTACTACATATTTAAAAATTGTTTTTGAAACTTAACTATGAGACTTTACGGGTCCGATGTTGCTTTGACCTGTATGCCTAAAAATTAGGTTGATAAATGGGTTTTTGAAATTTGATTTGTGCAAGAAGGGGTATTATCCCGTCTTTTCTTTCTTTATTTATTTTTTAATATTACAGTCATGAATGTCCGGACAAGTAGAGATTATCTCTCAAGTTTTTATGGTCATCCATTGCTACTCGATAATGGCCTAAGGCTCAATGATTTGTACGCTAAGGCCGCTATGGGTTCTCAATTATAGTCAAACGATCCTAATTGTAGAGCCCATTTGTCAATGTGAAATCTATTAACATTTGGACCTGTCGACAACATGAGACAAAGTAAAGACAAGTACCTCACCAATTCAGGATAAATTACATCCACCTCGCTAGAGGTTTGATCAAATAACAACGAGACTCCTTTTTGTTTGAAAAATAACATTGACTACCCCTTTGTTTTGGTTGTTAGTAACAGATTCTCTCAACTGTCAGTTTACAGTTAAAGGGACGTGAAATTTTGCTGATGTAAGTAACTCATTTTTAAAAAAATATCAATATTACCCTTATCATGTATCTCTCTCTTCTCTGTGCACATCACGTGCATTTTTTTATGTGATTAAATATAAGGTTATTACGTAATTAAGTTTGTTTCCAAACGAAATTTGAGTTCTAGCACAAAATTAAATAAATTACAAGAATTGATTGGAGTTTTGAGATAATTAATCTAATTAAATGAATTAATTTAAATTTGGTTCGGATTTGCGATAAGTTTGATTTAATTAATAAAGTTAATCAAATTTTGTACGAATTATGGATAAAATTAAATAATTTGATTTTGAAAATAAATATTATTCAATAAATAAATTGATTAGATTTGGTTTGAGTTTTGTGACAAAATTTATGGAATAAACAAGATTTCGTTTTCATTTAGATTAAATTCTATTATATTAATTCAACAATTTTTTCCTTCAATTTATTATATCGATATGGCAATTTGTGATTGGATGTTATAAAATTAACTAATGGTCAATAAATAGATAATCTTTTGGGTTGAGGGCATTAAAGTCATTTTTATGTTACTGTTAGAAAGATAGAACGGTCGTCACTGACAAGTGAGGTCAGTGTTACTTCTCAAACAAGAGGGGTCTCGTTGTTATTTGACCAAACATCAAGAGAGGTGGATGTAATTTACCAATCAATTTATGCCAGCAATGAGGACCAGCACATGCGATTTATCTATAGCATGTGTGAAAATAAAGACCACTTATGTCATTAAACTAACTCGAGTTTTGGTGATCGGTTTAGAACTCGAAAAAATAATCGGCGCAGACCTGAACATCTTATAACTATAAAAAAAAATAAAAATAAAGACCACCTGTACACATCGCTAGCAATAAGCATGAGGACATGCTAGCTAGGATCAAATTATTGTGTACTATCCTCACTCTATAAATTAGAACACTATAATGTGGCAAGTCAAAGAAGAGAAGGGAAGAGAGAGTTGAATATGATCATCATCCGAAGTTGGGTCGAATTTCAGAGGATGAGTTTTGATTGAACATAAGGGCACGATGAGAATCGTGTGATTACAAAACGACCAAGTCATCTATGTGAATTATAAGACTTTGTTAAGTACACGAGTGATAGTGATCAGGAGCGGTCTGAGACATTTTGAGGCCTAAAGCGAGAACGATAAATGAGGTCTTTTTATTTTTAATATTAATAATAAATTTAATTTTGAATTTTTTTAAATACAAAAATCTTAATTAAATTTTTATACTCAAGTTTTTGTTATCATATTTAAATCTAATTGTTAGGGAGAAAAAAAATGATTGAAAATTTATGATGGTAAGTTTAAACTTAGTTTTTTTGGAGGTTAAAATTGTTGGAATAAATTAAGTTTTTCCTTTTTTAAAAATGGTTCCATCTGTCATTCTTTCCCTAAGAGATATTTAAAATATTTTGAATTATTATATATTATATCTATATAATAAAGTAACTTATAATTCAAATCTCAAAAGATAAACAAAATGACTTTTGCTATTCACGGTTGAGATCGCTTTAAATTTTACTTTAAAGTTAATCTAACGGCTAATATTAACACCCTAAATTTAATAGGAAAAATAGGCCCCTAAAAGTGTGTTTGGAGTGATTTTTTAAAAATATTTCTAGAAATTATTTCTCATAAGTATTTTAAAAAACAATAATAGTGTTTGAAACCACCTCACCACTAGCTCCACCACCACCGCCGCCGCCGCCACCGCCGCCACCATCACCGCCGCCGCCACCACGGTCATTGCCACCCACCACAACCATCACCGTCTCTTAACACCACCACTGCCGCCCACCACCTCTCACCTTCACTACAAACCGATGCTTAAATTCATTTATCTCTTCTCTATGTTTGTGATTTGATTTTGGATATGCATATAAATATGTTTATTGTTTACCATTTTTTATTACACTATGCCTTCAGGCACAAGTAATAACTAGTATATGTATAAGATATGACAGTTGGTGGAGTTCAAACTTGAATTTTAATTAGTTTTTTTTTTTTAAACCATTGCAATTTAAATCCAAACCGTTGCACTGCAACGGCACCTTTACCCCTGGCTTGTGCAACGGCACATTTACCACTTGTTTGTGCAAAGACACCTTTTTCCACTGGGCATAACTTATGCCTATAAAAAGACGAATTCTTTGAGTATTTACTGATATGGAAAAACCTCCCAGCAACTTGAGTGAACTTTTGTCCCATTTGGTCTTTCGTACAACAAAAAGTTGGCAGATACTTTTTAGTCTTATTTTACATTGGTTATTCACAAAGGGTTTTGTTCTTCTCTACATTCTTAAGTATTTTGATTATACTAAATTTTGGGCAACTCGATTAGAGTCTGATTCATCCCCACTCTTCGGTCTACGTGAACCCTGATGAGTTCTTGCTTTTGAATCTGGGTTGTATCTTGGAGCCGCTGCAGTCCGCTAATACTTCCACGTAGGGAGGCTTAGTCGCTTTAGGACAACGTTTCAACGTGCCTCATAGACCCTCAAATGCTAGATCTTTCCAATTTATTTTTCATTGTTTTATATTGTGTTCAATTACATTTGTTTAATTATTAGCTTTAATTTGATACATATATCAATAGTTATATTATATGCATCCACAATATATAATTTGCTACTGTCAAAAATAGTTTATCAAGTTGTTACTATTTCACAAATTTATCCATTATTTAGTTTAATTATTAGATTATTTGTGTTAGGTTTATTCATTAAATATTGCTAAATTGGGTGATCACTTTGATTTTTTGTTCCTGTATAGTTACAAAAATTAGATTTTTTAGTAACTTTAGTTTTACTGTTAGTTTTTTTTATTTATTTTAAAAAAATAAATTTAAGAGCTTTTTTTAATTTTACAGCTGAATTAATATGCCTAATCTAATTAAGTTGAAATATTTTATTTGGGAATGAATTTAAATTTTTTGTTTGGACTATTACTGTACACCTATAAATTATGACCCTTCCTTGAAGTGAGGCCTTAAATTTTTTTTGATTGGACTTGTGTTTTTACACGAATTCATTGTGAAATTAAAAACAGAAAAAAAAAAAAAAAACCGAACCTGAATTCTGAAGATACCAAAAATTTGATGAAACCTCTTCTTGATGAACAAAAAATGGGTGTCGGTGGCTATTTAACAAAGAAGGATTTGAAAAAGAAAATATGTAAAAGTAATATTACAGTTTGAATTAATATATATCAAAAATGATAACTGGCAAAATATATTTATCAAATCTTTTTAAAATTCAAACTCTAACTTGCCCATTAAAATAGGAAACTTGATCAATCAATATAAACAGAATCTAAAAGAAAAACGAAACTACTAAATATTGCATAAAACAAGTAAAGGGCATTTAGGTACTACTAAAATATTCAAATTTGAAAAAATGTACTTGGTCACCGAATGTTTTATAGACAGTATATTTACTAACTTAAAAGTTTAGACGATGAACTTTTCGAAGAATATTTTCATAAATATGCACCCACCCACAAAATTCCCTTTAATTTTTTTATATGTATTATTTATGATATCTAAAAATTTAGGGTCTTATTTAAAAATAGAGCCTAAAGCCCAAATTTTTTAATAACACTGTGTTGAACGGCCCCTGATAGTGATATATCCAATAATGGATTCTAGCTGTATTATTCTCATTGTCCAGTTGTATTGAGCTAAACTCCAACCCTCCAAACTTGGGTCCAATTTTTTTAAGGTGTAGTCCTTTTTTCTCTTCTAATGTAAGTGTAACTTATGATTTAGGTTTCTGTTAAAGTACAAAGGCAACAACTTGCATAGGTTAGTCCAAATAGCGAATAAAAAATGAGGTGTAAACTTGTATGTCTCGGGTTTGAATCTCCCTGATCACATAAAATCGGATTTCAATTGATGTGTGTGTTTAGTAAATGATTATGCATACCCAAGATTAATACTACAAGAAGTCGAAAGGCGTATGATTAAGACGATCTATTAACCCAAAAAAAAAAAACAAATTCAACTTATTCTTCCCATCCACGTCAAACATATGAAAAGCTCCAACTACTCCGTGCTCAAATAATACAATACAATACATATGTTACATGAACAAACTAGTTACTACTTACTATGAGAGGTGATGAAGATGTTTGCCACTACCAAAAAGGGTAAAAAAACAAAAAGGGAAACGAAAAGTTTCCGAGAGGTAATGAAGATGGAAATCGAATTCTTTCATTTCGTTATCTTTGAAATATTTGTCCTTTCTTTGCCAAAAAAAACAAAGAAATATGAAAAAATTACCCTTTGACTCCCGTAACTATGAACTTAATTTTTCTTTGTTCCTTAAACTATTGAATTTTTTCACATGACCACCTCAACTATTAGAATTGATTCTACATTGCTCCCAAAAAAAATGTTCCTTCTCTTTCGGACAGAAATTGTCAACGCGTCGATACAAAGTAAAATAAAATCATATGGTATGGAGACAAAATAGTGGCGGCTCAATAGTAGAGCAAAAAAGTGTGGGCTTTAGACCCTACTTATAAATAAGAACCCAAATTTGAGAGGTCAATAATGTAATACACGACAAAGATTAAAACTCAATACAATTTAGTTCAACAAAAACACTCCTCAAAGAGTAAGCTAACAAAAATGATTGTAAAATTTGGACTCAAAACTCTAACCCACTTCACACAATCACATTTATTAAATGACAAAAATGGTTAAAAAGAAGGGTAATTCTACAGAACCCAAAAAAAAATCGGTACCGTGTAGAAATTTACTATTTTTTGAGGTCAACATTTAAAGGTGAAATTACTACTATTTAATTGATAGTATGACTTTGGAAGATAGTAGAATAATTCAACAAAAATAAGTAATGAATGTATTTATAATAGTAGTAATCATGTAATATCACAATTTCGATGAAGAACACACAAAACAAATAAGAAGAATATAAAAGTATTAATGAGATAATAGAATATAATTCTATCAAAGTATTTAAGATCAAAAGCAGCCTCATTGACATTTATCACTTTAAGCCTCATATGTTCTTGAGCCACCCCTAAAACAAAATAAAATAACTTTTTTTGTTTAATATAGATGGGACGTTAATCATTGAGACAATGTGAAACGAATAATATAGTTGAAGGTGTAATACGAGAAAGACAGCGTTAAGGAGGCATGTGAGAAAAGAATCATAGATGACGGGTCAAAATATAATTTATCCAAGAAATATTTGTCCTTCCAATTCCAATTAATGAAGGAAAATTCTTCTTCCATCAACACCCGTGAATGGAGAAAAGATATTCAACACTTTTGTCCGTGTCATTTTGTAGTTCAGTGCAACTTGACTTGAATGACGTCTTTGTGAACCAGCTGATATTTTAAAATTCTCACATCAGGACAGTGCTGTCATGGAGCTCCAATCAGGAGGAAGAGCTCAAATTTTTGAGAAGGTTGAATTTTAACACCTAACTTCTATATAAAACTTCATGTTAGCCCTCTCTTTTGCACTTAACATGCAGAAAGCCTAAAACATATTGCAAACTATACAAAGTTAGAGAGAGAGAGAGAGAGAGAGAGAGAGAGAGAGAGAAGCTGGTTGTGGGGAGCCATGGAGAAGAGTGAGAAAGTTGCAGCAAGTAAGGAGCTCAAGTACAGAGGAGTCAAAGCCATGCCATTTGTTATAGGTAATACTAAAATACAGAATTGCTCAGAATACTTACCACAAGGAGCTGTTTTTTCTTCTTCTTTGAAGTATTACAATGAATCATCAACTATTACAGTTAGAGTATATGCCTCTATATACGAGGAGAAAACACTCACGTAAGGATGAAAAGGAAACCCGAAAGAGGGCGCGAGGGCACGTAGACTAACCCACAAAGAGGAGAACATGAGCAATCAATTTTTAAGTTTGACAAGAATTAAAAAACTTCTAATTGAAAAAAAAAATATTGAGAGAATTAAAGGAAGCCAACGTGTCAGAGTCGCGTTAGTTTTCTTCTTCTTCTTCTTCTAGCTTTGTGTCTTTTCTTTCCAAAACTCTAGGCGAGTGTGTGTGTGTGTGTGTTTTCCCTTGTGACCAATCTAAATTGTTGCAGGAAATGAGACCTTTGAGAAGCTGGGGACAATTGGAACCTCATCAAACCTATTGGTTTATCTCACAACTGTCTTTAACATGAAGAGCATTACAGCAACTAATCTCATCAACATCTTCAATGGTACTTGCAACTTTGGCACCTTGCTCGGAGCTTTTGCTTCCGATACTTATCTTGGCCGCTATAAAACTTTGGGAATCGCTTCAATCTCATCTTTCTTGGTACGATTACTTTTACTTGCAATCTTTGCATCTTTAAACCAATTAACTATTGATACAAGGATTACACTTTAGTAGCGCTCGTGTCTTACTCCTTTTTATCCAATCAAAACATGGAATGTGGACATTTGTCTTATTTTATTATTATTGCGACGATTGACTAAACATAGCACAAAATAAATCTACAATTGACAATCATATTTTTAACATGATATCTAAAAATTATTTTTCGATATCATAGCTTTCTCTGTAGATACAAACATGCTCTCTTTCTACTATTTGTTTCGTTGTGTGTGAGGTGGTGGTGGTGGTGGTGGAGATAAAAAACGATGGATGTGTTTAAAAGGAGGAATCTTTTAACTCATTGTAAAATTTTATGAAGTGACCCACTATAGACTCAAGGACTTCGTCACCATCCCCTAACTTCAATTTTCCTAAAGGGTTTTCGTACTTCGTATTTTATTTTATATCGTCATAAATTAAATTTTTCACATTACACCTTCAATCAATCAAAAGTGTTGCAATATAACCTTTCTGTTAACTTCTGTTATTTTTTTTCTCAAAAGCCAACCCATTAATAGTGACGGAAAAACTAACAAAAAGCTAACATAATTATCACATTACAATAATTTTGATACATTAAGGGTGTAATATAAAAAAATTAATTTTGAGGGTACAAAGTGAAAATATTGAAATTTTTTAGGTTGCAAAGTGCAATTCCCCTTTCCTAAATCCACGTAAAGACCAATAGAAAGAATCCATACCCTTTGAGTAGAAATTAATCTGAAACAGTCCCTGTTTGTATGTATATAGATTTCTGTACCTAACCTGCTATAAAATGAATTTTTTTACTCCTATTATTGTATTCTACTTATTATTTAAGGAACAATGATAGAGATGTCACAGAATGTGATTTAAGTATGGGGAAAAAAAAAACAAAACAACTTCAGAAGAGAGAGACTGAAGGAATCGCATTGATCAAACAATAAGAACACAGGAAAGAGAGATGGCTATGGACATTACAATTCAATTTAGTCAAGTTATAATAAAGTAAGGTTGTTTGAGATCGATTATAACATTCTATAATCGATCCTAAATTTGTTATTGTAATTTAACACCATTTAATTGTAATTTAACACAATAAGTCAAGGTTACGCCAAAAAACGTAATTGGCTAAAAATGTTAGTCTAACCAAACAAGTATTCGACTTAACTGAGAATTCAGTGGTTGGCCTAGTAGTCACCATCCCGATGTTAGATTTAATAGTCGTTGGTTCAAACTTTATTGTCCTCACTTCCTATATAGACTATTAAAAAAAAATAAATATATCTATATAATAAAGTATAATATAATTCAAATCTTAAAAAATAAACAAAATGACTTTTGTTTTTTGTTGTTGAGATCTCTTTAAATTTTACTTTAAAGTTAATCCGACAGCTAATATTAACACCCCAAATTTAATAGGAAAAATAGGTCTCTAAGCGTGTTTGGAGTGACTTTTTGAAAGTACTTCTAGAACTTATAACTTTTAAAATTACTTAAAATAAAAAGTAATGTTTGGAACTGCTACACCACTACCGCCACCACCCACCGCCCCACCACCATTACCACTACCATCGCTGCCACCCCACCACCACTTCTGCCACAACAACCACCACCCCTACTGTCACCGTCACCCTCACCACCTTCAGGCACGAGCAATATATATATATATATGAAAAACGACTTAACTAAATAGTCAATAAAGGGTATACTCGACCTAAGTTTCCTTAGACTTTAGCCGGAGGTTTGCTTCTTAGCTATGGCTTTCAAGCTAGAGGAGCGGTAGTGCCGTAGTGATCCTAAAAAGGGTAGTCCAAAATTGGTAAATTCTTTTGTTTTTGTTCATACTCGCGTTGGAATCGGCTCAGCTAGAGGTAGGGTCTAGCAGCCGGAAGAGTACCGCCGGGTGGTATCCGATGTGCCCTTTTTTTTTAAGATAAAAGTTGAAACCGTTTTATATCTTTAGAAAACTGAGAAAACATGTCTAGATCAAATAGTTTACCAAAAACTTGCTTAAAACATAACTGTTACTACAGCAAAAAAGTTAATAGGATCCACTAATCTAAACAGTACATGTTAAAATAAAAAGCAAAATTTGATGAATGTTTTTGGTACGTTTAGCAATATTGTTATGAAATATTCACTGCTTATGTGCTAAAAACAGAACATCTCCTCTATGGTATTGTCTAATGATCAAGTCTTTCTATTTTTCAACAACAAAATGATCCAATCATCGATATTGACTTAGTAAGCGAAGTTTGATGAACGTTTTGGTGAGTGTAGCAGTGTTGTAATGAACTATTGACAACTTTCCAGCTAAAACCAGAAAATATATTCTATGATACTGTATAGTGATCAAGTTTTTCGATTGTTCAACAACAGGGGATGCTTGTACTAACATTAACAGCAGCAATTGCCAAGCTTCATCCTCCTCACTGTGGATCAGAGAGCAACACATGCACTGGACCAACAGCTTGGCAAATGGCTTTTCTATTAACCGGATTTGGACTACTCGTAGTGGGAGCTAGTGGGATTAGACCATGTAACTTGGCCTTTGGAGCAGACCAATTCAATCCCAACACAAAGTCTGGCAAAAGGGGAATCAATAGTTTCTTCAATTGGTACTATTTCACCTTCACTTTCGCCATGATGGTATCATTGACAATCATTGTCTACGTGCAATCCAACATTAACTGGGCTCTCGGGCTTGCCATTCCCACCTTTCTGATGTTCCTATCCTGTGCTTTCTTCTTCGTGGGCACGAGGATTTATGTCATGGTGATACCGGAGGGTAGTCCCTTGACGAGTGTGGCACAGGTTGTCGTGGCTGCTAGCAAGAAGAGGAAGTTGAAGTTGCCAGAACAACCATGGCTGTCTCTGTTTAACCATAGGCCTGTTAATTCTATCAATTCTGAGCTTCCTTACACAGATCAATTCAGGTAACCAACCCTGTTACTGCTTTTTACCTGTCAATGTCATTAGCTCGCAGTAATTGTCAGTTCAAATTCAATTAGCTAGTAGTCCTCCAGGACTAACAAGAACCAAAATGATTTCAGATTTGTCAACAAAGCATCGATCATAACTCCAGAAGACGAAATCAACCCCGATGGATCAGCAGTGGATCCATGGAGACTATGCAGCATACAACAAGTTGAAGAAGTAAAATGCTTGTTGAGAGTGATTCCCATATGGTTTGCAGGTGTTATCTACTTTCTCGTTCTAGTCCAACAACAAACTTATGTAGTCTTCCAAGCCATTCAATCCGATCGACGCCTAGCCAACACCAATTTCAGAATCCCAGCAGCATCTTACACTGTATTCTCCATGCTAAGCCTCACAATCTGGATACCAATCTATGATAGATTCATAGTACCATTGCTTCGGAGAGTCACGAAAAAAGAAGCAGGGATTACAATCCTCCAGAAGATGGGCATTGGTATGGTTCTGGCCATTGTCACCATGCTTGTATCAGCTTTAGTCGAAAACAGGAGGAGGACAGTAGCTTTTACAAGGCCAACACTAGGAATTGTGCCAAGAAAGGGTGACATTTCTTCCATGTCCGGTTCTTGGTTAATCGCTCAGTTGACACTGGTAGGACTTTCCGAGGCATTTACTGTTATCGGAGAAGTCGAATTCTTTTACAAGCAGTTCCCAGAAAACATGAGGAGCTTTGGAGGGTCTTTCTTGTTTTGTGGCAGTGCAATGTCAAGTTATTTGAGCAGTTTCTTGGTGTCGATTGTTCATCAGACAACGAAAAATTCAACAGGAGGAAACTGGTTAGCAGAAGATCTTAACAAGGGGAGACTGGATTACTTTTACTACATGATTGCTGGTTTGCAGGTGGTGAATTTGGGTTACTTTCTGGTATGTGCAAAGTGGTACAAGTACAAAGGAACAGGAGGCGACACTGGTGAAGTGGGCATGGAAAAATTGCATTCTGGAAAACCTCTTGCTTGAAAAATTACTCACAAATATGGTTTTACACTCTCTTCTCCAACTTCTTACAAGTTTCTTTCACTTTGTTCTAGTTATTGAATCGAGGAGGGCTTGGTATAGGAAGATATATATACTTCTTTTCACATACGGAAATATAAAAATTCAAACTCACGTGACAAGCTAAGGCCCTGAAAAGGTCACTAACAAAATCCCGCATTTAGAAGTTCATTTACTTTGCAATTTAGACAAAAATGGAATTATGATGCTGGGATCTTGGGGAAAAAAAACAGTATAATAAAATAGATTAGACAAGTAGAAACAGTGCTGGTGAATAAGAAAGAAAGGTGTTTGCATAAATTTTGTGAACAATCTGTGATAATCCTGCAACCAAACAAGAGTCAACATACCTTGCAACATTGCCTTTGGAATGGTACTATTGATCAGTTCGAGTGAACCACATAAAAGGGAAGGGTAAGCAGGGGCGGAGCCAGAATCTCACTTTAGAGGGGCAACATATCAGTAAAATATCCATTAACTAATATTAAAATTTTATGTTGTGTTTGATTGGGGGTAATGAAGTATGGGAATGGAATGACCATTACTTAGTAATGCTCATTCCAATGTTTGGTATGTGGTAATGAAAATTCATTCCATTCCCAAGTAATAGTTAATCCCACAAAACATGGGATTACCCATTACCAAATAAAACATGGTATTACCCATTCCAAAACACTAGGTAATGAACCCAAATTCGTAACACAAAAAAACCCGATTCTTCTTTCCTCTTCGTTTTCTCTTATCAGACGCTCTCCTCGCCCAAATCTCTCTTCCCTCCTCCACTCCTCTGCTCAACTCTCGACTCTTCTCAACCGAGACCCATGAATTCCACCCCTCCCCTCATCCCCTCTTAGCTACTCTCTACTTATTTCTAAACAATTTTTAAAGGGAACCACTGAATCGACGACAAAAACCATCATAGACTAGACCATGACCGACTTTGGCCACCAATCTCGGGTAATTCCTCACTTACGTTAGTCAACAATTGCATGTTTGTTGGGGTTTGGGCAATGTTTTTGATGTTCTGATGGAATTTGTATGTTTTTCTATTATCTTGATCAATGAGTAATTGTTATGCATATTCAGTTGAATTAGTTTTCATGCTTATACGATTGAATTGGGTTGAAAATATATTGGGCGAACAAGTTAAATCAGTTGGATGAGATTATGTCTTAAACCTGTTCGATGATAATCCTAAATGAGAAAGGGTTGTTTTATAGAGGATATTTTTTGGATCATTTTTTTATTAATGTTGTGAACAAAATTTTCCTGGACAAAATTTTCAAAAATGCATAACAGAGAAGCACAGCAGCATAAGACAATCCAGTCAAGAGCTGGTGTTAATCAAATCCAACAAATCATACACTCCAAAACCGGTGGTATTACTTCTATCTAGTATATCTATGTATGCATGCATGTATCTGTGTGTGTGTGTGTGGTATAATAGGGTGGTTTTTAGGTACATAAATGGTGTTGTTTGAATTGTGCAGGGGGTTGGCAAAAGTGTTGGGAAGAATGATTGACTGCGTGCGATTTGGTAGGGGTGACAATTTTTGACGCAACACGATAATTCAACATAAATACGATACGAATAAATGTGTTTGGATTAACTATTTTTTGGCATAAACATGTGTATGACATGACCCCCAACACGAAGTGTTAATGGGTCGTGTTCGGATTCAACTCGCTCAACCCAAAATTGACCCAATTAACTCATATATTTAATCGGGTTGACACGAATTCGATTAACCCGTTTTTCAACTCGAATAACCCGCCACTATATAAATGCACTTAGTTGTTGGATCCCTAACCTTAAATTCATTTCACATCTCAAACCTCACATTTATTCTGCTTCTCTCTCGCCTCTTCATCCTCCTCACTATCGGTCACCACCACCTCCGTCTCCCTTTCGTAGGCCCTCACTGACCACCGCCAGACCACCCCTAAATTCATTGCACTTAATTATTGGATCTCTAACCCTAATCCTCCTCAAGTATTATTATTATTAAATTAATTTTTAATTTGTAGAAAAAATATAAGCATGACTTCAATTAAGTGAAAATAGAATATTAGCATTAAATTTTTTATTCAAAATTTATGTGGGTCAACACGAATATGAACACGAACACGACACGAAATTAAACAAGTCAACTTGACACGACACAATTAGTTAAATGGGTTGGGTTAGGGTTGACTAATTTTCGACACGAACTCGACACGACACGACACGATTCGATTCGATTGCGACCCTAAATTTTGGGAAAGCCCACGCCTATTATATTGCATCTTCTCAAGACAGGAGCCCTTCCCAAGGGCAGGGCTTTGGTCCCTGATTGTGGCAGTGTAAGTTCGTTGGTCTCATTTGTTCCTTGTCATGAGTCATGATGTAGTTATGCGAGGCTGTTTTCAGATATTTGATTTGGGCAGTGTTCAATTTCAACACACATTGTAAGGTTATTGCAAATTAACATCATTCGGATTCATACTTATTCTGTAGATGCTGATTGGTTACATGCATAAGGAGAAGATTCATCATTGATTTATTAGAGCAATGACTATTAAGAAATTGACTAACCCTTTCAAATAAAGGAAAGAATTAGACCAAAGGAGATGTGTGGCTTGGTTACATGTTTGACATGCATTAGTAAGTTCTATTTTTTCAATAAGGTGCAATCTATGAAACATGGATACGAATATGGGATACGGGTACGATACGATACGGATACGGCGATACGACAAAATCTAAAAAAGAAGGATACGGGTACGGTCAAGATACGGCTATAATAAAATATATGTAACATTTTTATTATTTTCAATCAGCATAATACTTATATATTTTGATAGTTCTGTCACACAATAACGAAAATTAGTAATTCTTTTTAGTTTAAAGAAAATATATATCATATCACTATGGTATATTCACAAAGTGAAGTGATTAATTAAAGGAATCAAAGCTAACATTTACCGACTCGGTTTATTTAGAAGTAATTTTTGCTAAAATTATAATAGATTTATTTTATACTCTTTTGACATGTAATTGTAGATAATACTTAAAAAATACTCATGTGCCTTTGAAGTAGTATGAATTTTTGTAAATGTATTATATGGTATTTGAATTCGAAAGAAAATGTTAAAAAATCAACTCAAAAATTATATATATTGCTTGAACACAAAAGTATCCGTAAAGTATCCTAATATTTAATTATTATCGGATACGTAGGAGGTGTATCCGATACGTATCTTCGAGTATCCAACTAGTATCGTATCCGATACGGATACGCCGACCTCAACGAAGTATCCGTGCTACATAGGGTGCAATGCATCTTGTTGGTTTTCTCTGTTCAATGAGTGATTTTTTCTTACTTTCCCCTGGAGTTATGATGCAAATTCTTCCTATCAATAAAAGTCCATTTTACTTACCAAAAAAAAAAGAAAAAAGAATTACACCAAAGGCTTAAAACATGGGGAATTTATTATTCTAATGAGTTTTTTCAGAACACTTGTACTTGTAATATTAGCAAGCATCGTAACCCATCTCTTCTCCATGATTCTTTTTTTTGGTCAGACCATCCGGTATCCGAAAGCCATTTTGGGTTCCGACTAATCCAGATTCGAGTCGGGTAGGACCACAAGGGCGGCAAAGCTCTCCCTACCGAGCGCAATTGCGTTCCCAAGACTCGAACTCGAGACCTTAGTTAAGCTAGAACAGTCCCTTACCTACTGATCTAACGCTCGTTGGTCTCTTCTCCATGATTCATTTGGCTAATTCTTGTTCTTTGTCAGTGAACATATTAGCGTTTAAGAATGAGAAAGATATTAAGATTTAACACTAAATTAATATATGAAAAATAAAATTATATAAAAGCGGAACATAACTTTCTTATAAATTTTCAAAATCGTCTTAGCAATTTTCTTTCAATGTTACCATCAAAAAGTCCGTGACAAAATCATCGTTTATATAATTGCAATGTGTAATTAAGATTAGGGTTAATCTTATTTTACACCATGAAAGATGCTCTAATTTTCAATTTGTGCCCCTAAAGAATTGGATTTTCAAATTGTACTATCAATGGTATAAAACAGATTCAATGTAGCCCAATTCAAGGGTGAAATTTAAGATTGAGGGTGCAATTTGAGCTTCAAATGGGGCCACATTGAACCTGTTTTATAACATTGAGGGTACAATTTGATAATCTAATTCTTTAAGGGTATAAATTGAAAATTAATGCGCCTTTCATGGTGCAAAGTGAAATTAGCCCTTGAAATTATCATCAATCTTATTGAGAACTAATTCTTTATTAAACAATCTTTTGTGTAATGACATTCTGTCATTTGCATTTAGGAAAAGACTACATAACCCAAATAAAACCTAAAAATTAAAATCTAAATGCATATAATTTCTTGGATGAGTGTGGGATGAGTGGGTTCCACTGAAAAAATTGATGGGACCCACTCATTCCAAGAGATTATATGTATTTTGGTTGCAATTTTTTGGGTTTTATTTAGGTTTTGTAGCATTGCTCTTTATTTCTAAGAAGCACGGATACGGATACGGGACACGGATACGACACGACACGGACACGTCGACACGAAATTTTTCAAAAAAGTAGGACACGGACACGTTAGCGATACGTTAAATAATATGTATTTTATATATATATTTATATAAAATCATGTGATAAAATAAAAATATTATCATAATAATCTTTTAATTCATCATTTTCCTAATTCTAAAAATTTACATCATGATATCATTGCATAGAAAGTATAATATAAGATATACTGATACACATTCAACATTAACATCCATGATTCAATAGTCAATGGTTTCTGCAATTTTTACTTTAAAAAATATTTCATTTCGTAATACTAATTTTCATCAAATTTCAAGAACTCTAATTTTGTAATCTCATTTTTTCTCACATTACTTTCATATTAAAAGACTATTCTAATTTGTATATAAGTTTGTATTTGTATCCAAAATTATATTAAATTCATGTCATATGTTCAATGTAATGATTATAACTTCTTTTATATTATGATTGTGACTCATATTCCTTTAAAATTATAAAAAAAACTCTTAATTATAAAATTATCTGAAAAGTTCTCAAAAAATTAAAAATAAATCTCAAAACGTGTCCTAAACGTATCGGTCACGTGTCCCCAACGTGTTCATAATCTGTCCTAAAAAAAATTTAATAATAAAAAAATCGGACACTCATTTTAACGTGTCCAACGCGTGTCCGAAGCGTGTCCGTGTCCCAGACGTGTCCGACACCAACACTCTGCCCAAAATGAAGTCTCCGTGCTTCCTAACTTTATTATATTGGATTAGGAAGGCCATGAGGCACTCATTTTCTCTTGGGAAAAAAAAAAGATCTTGGACCACTAACAAAGTTACAAAATACAAGAGGGGTCAATGTTTTAAATTGCACGGTATCTTGGTCACTTAAGCACCACAGACACAAAGATACCAAAATTTGGAGTTCACATTTCAATCGGAAATCAACGTCGGATGTGACATATGCCGCTGCCTGAATAGTCACCATAACTCTTCATAAAGATGTATGTTTATAATATTTCATCATCGATCATTTCCAATAGTTGACAATACCAATGCATCATTGCTTGCAGAAATAGAGAGTCTAACAACACAATGTCTTACCTACATGTTTAGAATCCAGATTCATCTAGAAACGTAAGCATACACGCAATCAACTCATTCATAAGATATTGAGTTGCTTCAATAATCTCTTCTACCAATAACCAACTCACGCATAAACCTAACATTATCCAATTATACAATAAAATCATGAACAAATTTAGAGGGCCTAGCTAGAGAATTTGCTACTTTATTTTCCTATTGGCTTAACATCCCCAAATCCTCTTCTTTTTGGACAAACAAAGAATCTGTTTTATGTCTTCAACTATAACCTCAAATCTGAAATGTCCTCTTAAGGGTCTTTGTTAGGTTTGAGCACAGACAAACAATCTCCTCCAAGCACATACTCTGCACCTAAAGTGACTGTTTGGATGATTTTTATGGGGGTATTTGACTGCATTTATCAAACCCTCCAAACCTAAATACAATTCACCCTCTAATGGTTTCATCAAACACCCATTTGTGGGTTTTAGTCCACTGTTTCTAATGGGTTGGGATTCGAATCTTGTACCTCAAATCTTGAACCAAACATAAGTTTAGCAGGTGCGTTGGACTACTTTCATAAAATTCACACTCTAAATCTCATCCAAACCAACATACCTAACCGGCTCAAAGTGTGTTACATGTTCTAGTAAGAAATAAGCAACAAACCCACCTACCGTCCGATCTCATAACACACACACACACACATCCCAAAAGAAAAGAAAAATCTTATGGTCTCCGACACAACAGCCTCAACAAGTCATAATCGAGCTGAATCTCGACATAATACTCAAACTTAACAAATTCAGTTCTATTAACTCACTAAAACTTATTATCAATCAGCTATAAGAAAGGACCAATCTTCTCTTTTTTCACCTTCCTAAAAAGGACCTATCTATTTCCAAAAATCCCTATTGTCATGTGGTCACTTAATAATTATTTGAACTTGATTTAGCAATTAATCTAGTTTAAAATAACTTCAACATTGCAAAGGATGCAAAATTTTATCAGCTCATCGGGATTACATGATTTTTTTTTTTAATACTTAATGATAAGTTTTTAATTATGGACTTCTCCTATCGTCCAAGATGTTATGTTAATACTTAACAGAATGTACTACGACAATTTTAACAAGCGGATCAATCATTAAGAACGCAAATTTCAAATAAGGCTTAAACGAGCTAATCTTGTTTTCCCCGGTGAGCCTTGTTTTCAAGGCCATGATGTGATGTTGTGATCACTGATCAAGCAAGGATTCTATATGGCCGACCCCCTATTTCTATGGACCATGAAATCAACAATCTCAACCAAAAAAAAATCTTATCGTCTCCGACACGATAATCTCGTGGACCCTTTATTTCTAACGATCAATAAAGGTTGGCGATGTCTCTAATGTCTTCTTCCCAAGTCAACGTACTGTGTTCAAAACTTGCATGTGTGTGTGCAGTCACCGTTGTTTTTGGGGAAGTAAGAAGAACCAAAACCACAGATGAATAAGAGAGTTTTGTGTAAATTCCAAATCAATGCTAAATCTTCCTGATGGAAACAAACAAGTCGTTTTCACGAGGCTGATCATGAAAATCGGAGTCAACCAAAGTTATTTTGAACAAACATAAACATTAAACAAAAAAAAAAAACAAAATAGTCCTCGTTTTAGGGTGGCCTTGGCTTTGAATGATGACTTTTACAATGACAAATGATTAATCTATAAGGAGATTAGGCCGTCCTACTTTGCAGAATTCTAAATTCTGGATTAGATTAGACAAATTACACTTCGACCCCTCCACTATGCGCCACATCTCACATGATCCCCTCAACAATTATTTTTCTTAAGGTTTGGTACTCCACATGGTGAAAATGCTCCTTGAGGTCACCTCCTCTAAATTTAACCCCTACGCGTAGAGAGGAGACTTTGCGCATGGACACAATTTAACTTCCGGCCATGAGTCCAAATGGACTCGATTGGTGGGGGGTTCTTGGGCTATCAAAAAAAAAATAATTATATTTCTTACATTATACCTTGAATTGTGATTATTGATTGCATTTTTAACTATGATTATTGATTTATTTTTTATTTTTTTGGTCTGTATTATTGATTTCACATAGCCCTAATTGTAGAACACTAGGAATTTGTATTTTGTTAAATATTTGAAAAAAAAAAAAATTCCAAAATATGTGAGACGTTTGATTTTTGGGTAGTGTGAAACCGAAGTTAAGAACAGTGTGAAAAGTTGAGGGATCAAAGTGATATTCAGCCCGTAAATGAGGGTGTTAAAGTGAAATTTCTCCTACTGGATTCAATCCCACATATAGGCCTCATTCCTAGCCATCACAATAATTGAGAGGTCAAAGTGATAGCTCAAGCAGTTATAAGGATGAGTTGTAAATTCAGACGTTCTAAATTTAAATCTCATTAACCTTTTAGAGTCAAGTCATGAAAGATTTATGTCTTATGAATACTCTAATCCCGACGAGTATTAGTCAAAATGCGTATAAATTGATCCGAACACTTCTAACCATTAAACCAAAAAATAATAATTGAGGGGAGTTGGCCATAGAAAATCCTTGGCTGATCAGTGATCACAACATCACATCATGGCCTTGAAAAAAAAAAAAAAGGGTTCACCGGAAAAAGATTAGCACGTTTAAGCCTTATTCAGAATTCGAGTTCTTAATGATCAACTCGCTTACTAAAGTCGTCGTAGTATATTCCGTTAAGTATTAACATAACATCTTGAACAATTGGAGAAATTTAGAATTAAAAATTTATCATTAAGTATAAAAAAAATTAAAAAAAAAAAGTCATGTATTCCCGATGAGCTGATAAAATTTTGCATCATTTTGCAATGTTTAAGTTATTTTTAAGTGGATTAATTGCTAAATAAAGTTCAAATAATTATTAAGTGACCACGTGAACAGGTTACGAATTTTAAGGATCAGAATGACATAATCAGAAACCGAAACACGTTACCAAATTGGATGTGTACTTCAACTATGCACACATCACTAAACAAGAAAACAAAACATAGTGAGCTGTTTGTTTGACATACACATGAAAACGGTCTCTGACCGGCATCACAATTAAAAAATTATTTAATTTTTAGTGGCCCGGTTTGCTACATGGACTAATTTAGTTTGACTAGCAACTGCAAATAACTATAATCATTGCCCCTAATCATTAATATTTTTTGTTATGTTTTAATATTTAAGGGGTTAATGTTTAGCATCCTTGACCCCTACTCTTTTTTAAGGGTTTTTTGCACTTTGTACTTTGAAAGATATTTCGATTTTCACTTTATATTCTCGAAAGATTATTTTTTTCATATTGTACCCTGAATGTCATAAATTGGTTTCATAGTGGCCCTCGAATTAACATCCATTTCAGAATCCGTTAAAAATTGATGCACATGTCACCCACATGCGTTGCTCTTAGTCAAAAAAATAAACTCACAATTCATATATTTGGATGGTATGTGCATCAATTTTTAGCGGAATCTGAAATAGATGTTAGTCCAAGGGTCATATTGGAACAAATTTATGATATTCAATGTGCAATGTGAGAAAAATAATCTTTCGGAGTGTAAAATAGAAATTGAGACATCTTTCAGGGTGAAAAGTGCTAAAAACCCCTTTTTAAAACTCAAATTTAAATTAAGATAAAAAATTCTTAAAAACTTTATCTAATGTTATACCCAAACTCATACCAAATTAAGGGAGACTCAATTTTTTACTCAAATCAAGGAAAACTCAAAATTTTACTCAAATCACAAATACTTAGATTTAATTCTCTTTTAAAGATCTAATGATCACATTCATACTAAGCAATCCAATCAATGGATCCTTT
Source organism: Ilex aquifolium (assembly GCA_951799425.1). Classification (NCBI taxonomy): domain Eukaryota; kingdom Viridiplantae; phylum Streptophyta; class Magnoliopsida; order Aquifoliales; family Aquifoliaceae; genus Ilex; species Ilex aquifolium. The sequence continues at coordinate 20,925,033 of OX637410.1, forward strand.
TGGAGCTAACTTTTTTGGGTACGAAACAAAAGTTTGAAAAGTGAAATGAAAAAGTCAGAGTTAAAAAAGCTTTAGAATTGTTTGGAGTGTTTTCGAAAAAATTGACTTTGTCTTGGAAGCCCTTGGATAAGCACCATTTTTCAGCTTTTTATTGGTGTTGATAAAAGTTATTTTTGCCCAAAAATCTCATGAAAAAGTCGTCAAATTAACCTGGGTCCAAACGGACCAAGCTTCTTTTCACCTGGAACTGAAAAAAACTGAGATTTTAATCTAATTCCAAATAAGGCCAATATTTTTAATTTTAGTAATTAAAGACTCAATCCAAATGTGAATGCCTCATATAATTGTGACTCTATGAAGGAATTTAAAAAGATGAGAAAAGTTACATAAAGTTTATTTCATTTACAAAAAAAGTATTTTTAGTCGTTCATTACTCCTGTTCAAAAATTGAAAGTAATGGTTAGATTAGATTTTCTCTCTCAAAGAGTGATTATAACCTCATAGTTTTTCCATTTTTATTCTTTTTTTTTTTTTATTTAGATGTCGAATAGTCAATATTATTAATCAATAACTTTTTAAACTTTTCAGTCCCTCTTTTGATAAAACTTGATAGTCAAGAAAATATATTTACTGTCAAAAACCAATTTCAAAGTTTTGGACAGCACTATATAATTTTCTCCTAGCATGTCCCCATCCTCATACTATAGATTAGTACAGGTTGTCTTTATTTCCACACATGCTATAGATAGATCCCTTGTGCTTGTCCTAATACAATTTTTGGATAGTGAAATTGGTTTATGACTTTGGAATCAGTTGAAGTGAATTATGTGGATAGTTATTGATTTATATAGAAGAAAAATAGATAGTTATGATATTACATAGATAGATTATTATTAATTTGTGTGGGACCCATTTACTTACTTGTTAACATATTATTGGATGGTGTCAATTTAGTCGCTCAACTACTCAGTTTTTATCACTTTAGTCGAATCAAAATTGACGGTTTAAATTAACTAGAAAGTATATAGTCGCTTGCTTCTCACATGACCACATTTTGGAGCATTTTTTTCGGAAACGTAAGGGATTAAATGGACACAAATTATAAACGTAAATGATCAAAATGAAACTCATTCCAAATTTGAGAGACTAAAGTAACTTTGTAAACGTAGTCATGTGAGACACATGTGAATACATCCATTAATCAACTTAAATCATCTGCAGCTTCCTGTTCTATGTATGGTAGTCGCTTGACTTGGTCTTCTGAATCCCTTCGCCCAGCTAACTCGTCTGTGTCTGGCTGGTTAAGTCTTTGTTCAGCAGCCTCTTTTCGATCCAAGAGCCGCATGATAAGAAAACTCCGAAAAGGCTATAGCTCTAACGAAGCTACGTGCCCTGGAACTCTGTCAAGTCCCTTGCTTCAAAGTACTTTTGTCTTTATCGCCACCCCACCACCGCTATTACAACCCACAACTATTACCGTCGCTCACTATCACTATAATCGGTACTTAAATTCTTTTCTCTCTCATCTGTATTTGTGATTTGATTTTAAATGTAAATACAAATATATTTATTGTTGACCATTTTTTTTATTACTATGTGCCTTCAGACACAAGCAATAACTAATATTTTATATTTGATCATCAGCCCATAATGAATCAAAGGAATAGTCACTACAACAAAAAGGTGTTAACGACGAAAATTTTAACAACCAAGTATATTTTGTCACCTAAAAATCGTTATAGTGACAAAAAACACTGATTTTTTGGTCACTAAAACACTCATTTCTTATAGTGAGTGGGTTTTTTTTGTAATTTCATTTTCTGTCAACAAGATAATATTTTTTTTTCCCAAGCCGGTACTCTTTTCCAATGAACAGTAGTCAAGCATTGACCTAACTATGGATCTGTCAACAACATGTATCAAAAGTAAAGACAAATACTCTCAATTATATGGTAATGAAGACCAGCACATGGGGTCTATCTACGTCATGTGTGGAAATAAAGACAGCCTGTACTAATCTTTAGCCATGAGCATGGGGACATAGTAGGAGAAAATTATTGGTGTAATGTCCTGGTTGTAACCTAGAACAATTTAGTCACTCGATTATGGGTGACTCTTAAGTCACCCGTAATCGTGTTGGATCAGATCATATTAAAGTTGAGACGTATTTCAGAAGGTGAACTTTGATCTGACAGACTGACACGATGAGAATATCTTATTTACGAAACTATACTAATAAATTATATTTTGACTCCCTAAATTACATAGATTCTATTTTACTTTCTCTTGAATTGTTGAATTTTTTATATTATCCTTTTAATTACTCGAATTATTTCACATTATCCTAATCACAAATGTCTGTTATCTTTTTTGAACTGAAATTGTCGACATTTTGGGGCAAAATGAAAAATATTACACAATTTGGGAGACAATAAAATAAATTTTTGTTAAATTTATAACAGACATTAATAATTGGGGGATAATGTGAAACTAATCACATAGTTATAAGCATAATATAAAAATATGATAATTGAAAGTATAATATAAAAAAGAGCAATGCTATTGGGACATAATTTGAGGACATAATTTAGGGACTTAATGCATTATGACCATTGGATTGTCAGTGGGTCCCAACATTAAATTATAACTGGGTCCCAACACTATCAATCCAATGGTCATAATGCATTAAGTCCCCAAATTATGTCCTTCAATTATGTCCCAATAACATTAGTGTATAAAAAAAGATCATAGTTGAGATGGTCAAAATATAATTTATCCATCTCTTATTGACGAAACTACCACATCACCTACCGGAATATTAATCAGAGACGTCGTTATGTGCCCGAGTGATACGTCTGAATCTAACAGCAGGATTCGCATCTTGCAATTGTGTGGGGCCCAAAAAATTGGTCCAACTTTATTGAATCAAGAAACAAAAGTATAAGGCATGTTTAGTTTACGTTTTAAAAAATAGTATTCAAAAATAGTTTTAAGAAAGTGTGTTTTAATATTTTCTGAAATAAAAAACTTGTTTGATTAGATGATTTCAAAAACAATTTTACAGAAAAGAAAATAGTAAAACTTGTTTGGACAACCTAAATATATGTTTGAACAGTAATTTAAAAATTAATAAAAAAAATATAAGAAAATTATTTTTAAATTGACAATTTCATAAAAAAATTCAATAAACCAAACTTTAAAATAAATCAAATATATTCAATAATTTTCATCAAAAATAAAATCAATATAAAAAAATATATCAATGATCTTCATCTAAAATAAAACCAAACAGATTCAATAGAAAAAATATAAAAACACCAATAATTTTTTTTTTCAAAAAAATAAAAAAATAAATAACACCAAAGAACACTCACACCATCACACAATATATATATACACACACACTCACTCACACAATACACACACACACACACAACGCACAAGAAACACACCCATCACACACACACACACACACTAATATATATATATACACACACACACACACAGTTACACAATACACGCATGCACACACACAGTCACACCGGAGCAAACTCAGATTTGAAGGACGTTGGAGCTGACACCGAAGCAAACTCAGATCTGAACCCAGATTTCGTCTGGTTTTCGCCGGAGTGTGGAGAGAGAAAGGCAATACAAAAAACTTTTTTATAGTTGGATATGTTTTGTTGCTAAGAAAGTTTGAAAGAGAGACCTCATTAATGAAGAATGAGTTGTTCTCCGTGTTCTGCCCTTTCCCTTTCTTTTGCCTGTAAAACATAAAAAACAAGCTGGGCTTGTTTTCCATTTTTTGTTTAATACATCCATCTTTTCCCAAAAATTAGAAAACAAAAACTCAAAACCAAACAAATTTCTCTTGTTTTTAGAAATTTGAGATCAAAAAACTGTTTTCAAAATTCAAATCAAACAAGCCTAAGAGTTTCTTTTCTATTCTAGTAATGAAGTGTAACTGCAATTTGGACGGGTTGAGAAGTTAATTCGAGTCTAATATAGGGATGAAGTCAGGATTTTCTCTTGCGGGAGCTAAATAGTGGTATAACAATATATTTTTATTCAACGTAAATCATTCAATTAGATAGTTACATTTACATACATAGGACGTATAAAAATCAATATCACACGGTATATTATAATTATTATTTTTAATAAAATGAATAAATTTAATCGAAACAAGTTGAATTATCATATGTAAAAGTCATATCAATTGCACTATTAATAATTTAAAGTAGTATAAATTTTACAATTTTATACAATATCAAAATTTAACGATTTATTCAAAATATCACAGTTTTAATTGTTAATGGTTCAACATAGTCTAATCAATAATCGAGAGGATAAAATAAAATCAAGATTATAATTTAAAGTATAAATTATAATTTAAAAAATTTGAGTAATTTATGTAATATGATCAAAATATAATTTTAAGAGGATAATGTATAATTTTAAAAAATTGAGGGGGGGGGGGGGGGGATAACATGACTCTGCCACCGGTCTAACCCAAACCCAATTTCTACCCGAACATTAACACATTTAACCTTTTTATCTAACTCACACAAGTCTCTTGGAAAAAATATTGGGTATAACTGTTATACCACGCTAACAATGTCACGTAGTGTAATTGTTTAATAATAAATAAACAAGTCAGCCCCTAGCTGCCTCCTAAGGCCTGTGATTCATGTGACCAAAGCTTCACAAGATTCCAAGGTTAGCGAAGAAAACAAGTGAAGAAGACCCCAAGTAGCAGAATGTGAGAAAACTCCACTGGACATTGCACTTCAAGAATACCCAGCCAACCTTTTTGAGAAAGCGGGATTGTTAAACCCGCTTACTATAACTATGGTCTATTTATTAAAAAGTATGATCCCTCATAAACTTGGTATTATTCACCCCGCTTTTCCTCAAAAAACGTAATTGTTGACTCTATTTTTACTGTGAAAATGGAGTTGTTTACTCCGTTTTTTAAAATACTACAGATTGATAAATAAGTTTAAAATTACCGTAAATTTGGTAAATAAATTTAAAAAGTGTTATGTATAAGTAAATAACTCTAGAAAAGCTCATTCATGAGTGTGATACACACACAATACACATTATTTTATTTTGTAGCCCTTTATTCTCGTGCCCGAAGGCACGGAGTAATAAAAAAAAATCAATAATAAACATATTTGTATTTACACCCAAAACCAAATCACAAACATAGAGGAGAGATAACAGAATTTAAACACCGATTGTAGTGGGTGTGAGTGGTGATAGAGGTGGTGGGCGACAGCGGTGGTGGTGAGAGACGGTAATGGTTGAAGTGGGTGGCGATGATCGTGGTGGTAGTGGTAGCCGTGGGTGGCAACGGTAATGGTTCTGGGTTTTGGGTGATGATGGTGGTAGTAGTAGCTATGAGTGACCGTGGTGATGGTGGCGGGTGTGAGTGGTGGTGGGCGACGGTGATGGTGATGGTGGTTGTTAGTGGTGGTGGTAGGGCGACGACGGTGGTGATGGGTGATGAAAGTGGACGACGTGGTAGTGGGATGATGGTAGTAGTGGTAATAAATATAAAAATGAGATGACTATGGTGATAGGTGTTAGTGAAAATAAATATAAGAATGAGATGACGATGGTGGTAGGTGGTAGTGGTAATAAATATAAGAATGAGATGACGATGGTAATAGGTGGTGGCGGTGGACGATGATGGTAGCAATCGATGGTGGGGGCAGTAGAGGTGATAGAGGTAATAGTGGGGTAGTGGCGGTGGTGGTGGTGGTAGGGTGGTAGCGGTGATGGTGATGGTGGTAGTGGTTATGGTCGTGGGCGTGGGCGTGGGGGTGGGGCAGTGGGGGTGTGGTTAGTAGGACAGTGACGACAGTGGTAGGATAGCAGCATTGATAATGGTGGTTGTTGTGGTGGTGGGGCGGTGGGGGGAGGGATGGTAGTGGTGATGATAGTGGAGCGGAGGGGGGGTGGTGGTGGAATGACGACAACGGTGGTAGTGGCGGTGATGATGGTAGTGAGGTGGTGGTGACAGTGGCGGTGGTGGTAACTATTGTTGTGGCAGAGGTGGTTGTGGGGTGGTGGCGACAGTGGTGGTGGTGAGGCAGCAGCGGTGATGGTAATGGTGATGGTGGTGGAGCAGTTCTAAACAATACTTTTTTTAAGGTACTTATGAGAGGTTATAAGTCCTAACAGTACTTTTAAAAAATTATCTCAAACACACTCTTAGGGACCTATTTTCTCTATTAAATTTGGAGTGTTAATATTAGACGTCGAATTAACTTTAAAGTAAAATTTAAAGAGATCTCAACTGTAAAATACAAAAATCATTTTGTTTATCTTTTGAAATTTGAATTATATTGTACTTTATTATATAAATATTTTTTAATGCATAAGGATTAAACATATTTTAGTACGGTAGGCTAAATTTGAGTTGAACTTGATTTTTAGTAATTCGGCTCGAGCTTGAGTTGAACCTGACTCATTCGAGTAGAGGATTTTTGGTCCAAATGGAACCTAAATTTTAAAAAATTAAATCCAAACACTAATTTTTTCGGGTTAAGTCCAGACTAGCCTGCCGAAGTTGAACTCATGCTTCGCAAAAGTATCAAACATATAGAATGCTCCAACCACTTGGTGGTTTGTGCATATGTTACAAAAACTAATGACTTTTTGTGATGATTAGCATAACATCCGTCCATGCTTCTCTAAGGAATAATGTTAGTTTAATTAAAAAAAATTAGAAATCAAATGATGTGATATTATTATAATAATATTATTAATTTTATTTTTATATATTTAAAATTTAAATTTGTCTCATTATAATAATGAGTCTGTTTGGAGTCAACTTAAATAAATAACTTTTAAAGGCTTTAGAGTAAAACAAGTCAGGTTTGTTTAGACCTTGACTTTTTTATCAGTTTATGTAGCTGTTTTTTAAACCCAAAAAAACTTAATTTAGTTTAATTCAAGAGGTTGATTTTATGAATTTTTTTCTGTCTTTTTGAGTTTTGTTGTGGGTCCCACATAATTTTTTAGTTTATTATATTCATAAAATATTATTAATGACTCAAAACAAAATTAAAATTCATATATTAGAAACTATTATGCATAGTCTATACATATGTGTAATTATTTTTTTTTATTTTGATACAAAAAGCCAAAAAAATTAGAAAGTCATTTCAAACAGACTTTTCTAGTTTTTTAAAGATTACTTCAAACGATTTTGGGAGATTTTTTTAACTTTAATTTTTTTGCAAAATTTTTTAGGTCATAATTTTTTACCTAAAAAAATCTGCTCCAAACTAATCTAATATCACATCATTGGATTTCTATTTTTAATCATTTTTTTTAGGTCAGTCTGGCATGGCTTTCCCCAGTTTGAAACTGTCAAAAACAAAAGCAAAGGGAGAAGGTTGCGAGAAGTGATAGAGATGGAAATAGTTTTCTTTCATTTCGTTTTCCTTGATTTCTTTGTACCTTCCGAAAAAAAAAATCTTTTGAAATATTTGTCCTTTCCCCCCACCCCAAAAAATAAAAAAAAAAAACGAAATATGGTAAAATTACACTTTTACCCCTTGAAGCATGGAACTCATTTTCACTTTGCTCTTTAAACTATTGAAATTTTCACATCTTCCCCTCAACTAATAGAATTAATTTCATATAACAGAAACTTTCGCTATCTTTCGGATTGAAATTGTCAGTGCAAAGTGAAATAAAATCACATATTCAGAGGACTATGAAACAATTTTTTTTGTTAAGCCTATTACAAACACCAATCATTAGGATAAAGCAAAGCTAATAATATAAATGAAAGTGAAATACGCGAAACATATTAGTTGAAGGAATAATGTGAGAAAATTTTCATAATTGAGGTGATCAAAGTATAATTTATTCCAAAAAAGAAAAAGGCAAATTCATGAGGGAAAATTCTACTTCATCAACAGTACCCTCAGTGGAGAAAAGCTGTTCAAACCTTCTGTCCTTATCATTTTGGCAAGTTCAGTGATTTGATCCAAAAAAAAAAAAATCAGTGCAACTTGACTTCAATGACGTGTATGTGAATTGTGAACCATCTGATAATTGAGAATTATCACAGCAGGACAGTGCTGTCATGGAGCTCCAATCAGGAGGGAGAGCTCCAATTTTTGTGAAGGTTGAAGTTTCACACCTAACTTCTCTCTCTCTCTCTCTCTCTCTATAAATAACTTCACGTTAAGCCTCTCTTTTGCACTCAACATGCACAAAGCATCAAACATATTGCAAACCTAACAGCAGACACAAAGTTAGAGAGAGAGAGAGAGAGAGAGAGGCTGGTTGTGGCAAACCCATGGAGAATAATGAGAAAGTTACTGCAAATAAGGAGCTTAAGTACAGAGGAGTCGCAGCCATGCCATTTGTTATAGGTAATGCTTAAAATCAGAACTGCACATAGTATCAGAATATACACCACAAAGAGCTAGCTGACATTTTTTCTTCTGTAACAATAAATAATCAACTATTACGATTGAAAATAAGTATTTGCATAAGACGAGAAGGTATCCACATAAGAATGAAAAGAAGTGCGATAGAGGGGCTTAATATAACCCACAAAAAGCGGAAAATGAGAAATCAATCTTTATCTGAAACTAGCAATAACCCATTGGTTGGAAAAGCTTTGAGAGAATTAAAGGAGGTCAATTCATCTAAGTCCAGTTGGTTTTCTTCTTCTTCTTCTTCTTCTAGCGTTGTCTCTCTTTCCAAAGCTCTAGGCACGCGCGTATGTGTGTGTGTGTTTTTTTTCCTTATGACCGATCTAAATTGTTGCAGGAAATGAGACCTTTGAGAAGCTGGGGACAATTGGAACCTCATCAAACCTCTTGGTCTATCTCACCACTGTCTTCAACATGAAGAGTATTACAGCAACTAATCTCATCAACATCTTCAATGGTACTTGCAACTTTGGTACTTTGCTCGGAGCTTTTGCCTCTGATACGTATCTTGGCCGCTATAAAACATTGGGAATCGCCTCAATCTCATCTTTCACGGTACAATTACTGCTACTTACAATCTTTCATCCTTCAAACATATTATAGTTGTAGATACACGGTTTATACTTTGGTAGCTAGCTCTTTTTTTTTTTTTTTTTAAGGAAAACATGACACTTGGATACTTATTTTTAATATTTTATTTTATTATTTTCACGATTTATGGTTACAATTAACACAAACAAGATCCACAATTGCGGGATATTTTTTGGTATCCAAAAACTATTTTTCGGTATCCAAAAATTATTTTTCGGTATGTAACCTTATCCATAGATACATCTATGCTTGCTGTCTACTTTTTGTTTCCCTTTTTTCTTTTGTGTAGTGCTAAACAATGAGGGTGGAGTTATTTTCACCCTTTAAATCTCATTTTTTACTCTATTTAATCCTCTTATTTTAAACTATTAAGTTTATCACATCTATACTCATCTTAGTAGTTACTAAACCCACCCCATTTATACTCATTCAATTAAATTATTAAATATATGTCTAATAAATCGAAACAAAAAGCGAAATTCAATTTTTTGGAGTGGTCTATATTATTTTGAGGTGTTTTGAGATATTTTTATATATTTTTACCAATGTCTTTGAAATATTTTGAGGTATTTTAAGATATTTTGGTATATTTCGACTAATAAATTTAAAAATATTTATTAATTTTTATTCTCTTTCTGAAATATTTTTGTACCGAAATAATACATCAAAACGAAATTTTGATTATTGCCTATATAGTAGGTTAAAATAAAATTGAATAAATTTAATTTTTAATTAGTGAATATAGATGGGATAGGTTTAGTAAATAATAGGGTGGGTAGAGATGAGTTGAATTTAGTAGTTTGAAATAAAAAGATTAAATTTAGTAGTTTGAAATAAGAGAATTAAATAGAGTGGGAAAGGAGATTTAAGGGGTGGGATATTCCCACCCAAACAATGATGGATGTAGCCGTAGGGGTGTCCATGAGATAGGTTATCCACGGGTCTCGTTACTCAGCCCGAAAAAAGTAGGCCCAAAACCCGATATGCTCGATAGTTGGCATGTCCGAGCTTGAGCCCAGTATCCTTAAAAAGAGGGTTTGGGCTTGGCCCCAAACTCATTACTCGGTCCAAAACCCTACCTAATAATCCACCCGAAAAAACCCGTTAAAACCTGGCCCAAAAACCCGTCCGACCACCTTTCATTTGAAAAAAAGTTAGACTGATAGACTATTGAATTTGAAACTTTGAAATAAGTCTCCCAATGTCGGAATTTGAAGTTTTAGAAATTTAGATACTATAAATAATGTATTATTTTCTTTTCTATGTATTAAGCATACACGTTTTAAATGGTAGAGCTATGTAAATGATAGATAGGTGAGTAGGTGTCAACCTAGTTGAAATGTGCTTATTCTATTGTGATATAGTTCCTCCCTTATTCAAAAATAAAATTATTCATTATTTACTTTTTATCTATTTTGATTCAAAAATATAATTTACAAAAATATTAAGTTACAAAAATATTCATTATTTTCAAATGAAGTTGTATATAAAAAAATCAACAAGCAAGCCCACCCAACCCACCCAGCAAGCTCGCCTAATAGACTCGTGGGTTGGACTGCGGTAGTCTACCCCTACTCGAAATCCGGGCTGGCCCAACCGATAACTCACCTGGTTAAGGGTTTAGACCTACCCTACCCAGGCCTAACTCGAAAAAAAAATTTGCCTACCTAACGCGGCCCGCCCGTCCTATGGATGGAACCTTTTAATTTGATATAAAATTTTATGAAGTGTTCCCCAAGGTTCCTCCCCTTCTCCTAAACTTCTTTCTATATATGTAACTTGTCAGTATAAACGTGTGGTTGTGGGTGTGGGTGTAGATAGAGAGAGAGAGAGAGAATAATGCTATGGACATATAATATGATAGAATTCAAAGGTATCTCCTTACAAGAATCTTCCGCCATAGAGAAAACAGCCGACGGCAAAGTCATACCAATACAGAAATTGGGCTTGGCTGAGAATTCAAAGGTATATCTTTGCAATGTTTTTTATTCTTTAAGAGGAAAATGTGAAAAAATTAATTATTCAGAAGATAAATTAAAAAAAAATTATCTTTTAAGGGACAAAATATGATTTTTCTTCATTTATCTATTTAATAAAACACATTGTAACTTGAATTTTTATCTCCTATATATTTTCTCTCTTAAAAATATTACATCACTCATTTCTATCACATGCTTTATAATTTAATATTTGATTAATTTATAGTATATACGTGTTGAAAAAATTTAATATATTAGGATCAATATTTTGGACGCTCAAAATTTATATTTCATCGTGCCTTTAGGCACGGGGTTATGACTAGTGTACTAGATCACTTTAGAAAAATATAACAATTAAATATGTTTTTACCTTTTTTTGGTTGAAATTGTATTTTTGCTTTAAAAAAGTTGCTCTAAAAAAAATTGGGCAAATTACATTTTGACCCCCTTATCTACAGACTCAATTTTATTTTGTCCTTTGAACTATTGAACGCCTCGCGTCATCCCTCTATGAACTGGGAAATCATGGGTACACTAAATAGTTTACCAAAAAGTTGCTCAACAGATGAATGTTTTGATACTGCCAAAAAAAATAGAAAAATTGTCAAATGATCAATTTTTTCTGTTTTTCAACAATGCATAGATCCAATCATCCATATTGATTGGTAAATAATATGATGAAGGATTTAGTAAGTGTGGCAGTGTATTTAGCACTCTAGAAAAAGAATATCTATTCTATATATTTCGGCCTATCAATCATATCGGGTGAAGCGAGTTTGTGTCGGGTGTCATGTCAGAGACCATTCCACCCATACTCGATTTGTTTATTAATTTATATCTAACAAGTAATGTTATATCGAGTTCATGACGTAGATGAATCGTGTATAACCGACATATAAACGAGTCGTGTCATGTATTTCTGTTGATTGATTTCACTCATACCCGATTGGTTTATTAATCGTGTCATGTCAGGTCTACTCGTTTGTGAAATTAGTAGCTTAAGGAAGACCCAAACCCTCTAATTTTATTTCGTGTTAACAAGCCGTCTCATAGTTTAACACACGTAATGATACTGTCTAATGATCAAGCTTTTTCTATTGTTCAACAACAGGGGATGCTTGTGCTGACACTAACAGCTGCAATTGCCAATCTTCATCCTCCTCAATGTGGAACAGAGAGCAGCACATGCACAGGGCCAACAGCATGGCAAATGGCCTTTTTATTAACCGGATTCGGACTACTAGTAGTGGGAGCTAGTGGGATTCGACCATGCAACTTGGCGTTCGGAGCAGACCAATTCAATCCCAATACAGAGTCTGGCAGAAAGGGAATCAATAGTTTCTTCAATTGGTACTACTTCACCTTCACTTTCGCCATGATGATATCATTGACAGTCATTGTCTACGTGCAATCAGACGTGAACTGGGCGCTCGGCCTGGCCATTCCCACGTTTCTGATGTTCCTATCATGTGCATTCTTCTTCATTGGCACGAGGATTTATGTCATGGTGATACCGGAGGGTAGTCCCTTGACGAGTTTGGCGCAGGTCGTCGTGGCTGCTAGCAAGAAGAGGAAGTTGAAGTTGCCAGACCAACCATGGGGCTCTCTGTTTAACCATAAGCCCACTAATTCTATAAATTCTGAGCTTCCTTACACAGATCAGTTCAGGTAACCAACCCTGCTTTTGATCTGTAGTAGTCAATATGATTAGCTTATAGTTGTTAGTTTGTCACTAAACTGAGTAATAGTAGGTAGAATGGAATTTTTTGGATGATCAACTGGAAACTCTAATTGGGGATATTAAACAATCCAAATAGCTCGAGCTTGACCCAAGCTCAGACTAGTTCTAATTCATTCAAATTGTAAAATGAATCAAAATAAACGAGCTAAATTCAAGCAGTGTGTGGCCTAACTTGAATTGAGTAGATTGGAATTTTTTGTTGAGAGATTGAGCTCGATATCAACTTGACTTCGGCTCAAATACTCTTGAACTTCTACCAACCCGAACTTGAGCAAGAATCTCAGCTTCTAGTCTACCTCGATTAACACTCCTAACTCCAGTCAATCCCAAAATGATTTCAGATTCGTGAACAAAGCAGCGATCATAACTCCAGAAGACGAAATCAAAACAGATGGATCAGCAGTGGATCCATGGAGACTCTGCAGCATACAGCAAGTGGAAGAAGTAAAATGCTTGTTGAGAGTGATTCCCATATGGATTGCAGGCGTTATCTACTATATTGTTCTAGTCCAACAACAAACCTATGTAGTCTTCCAAGCCATTCAATCTGATCGACGCCTCGGCAACACAAAGTTCGAGGTCCCAGCAGCATCCTACACTGTCTTCTCCATGCTAAGCCTCACTATCTGGATACCAATCTATGACAGGATCATAGTACCTTACCTTCAAAAACTCACGAAAAAAGAAGCCGGTATCACAATCCTTCAAAAAATGGGGATCGGCATGGTTCTCGCCATTGTCACCATGATTGTATCAGCTTTAGTCGAAAACAGGAGGAGGACCGTGGCTCTTACAAGGCCAACAGTAGGAATTGTGCCAAGAAAGGGTGACATTTCTTCCATGTCCGGCTTATGGTTAATCGCTCAGTTGACACTGGTAGGACTTTCCGAGGCGTTTACTGTTATCGGACAAGTCGAGTTCTTTTACAAGCAGTTCCCAGAAAACATGAGGAGCTTTGGAGGGTCTTTCTTGTTTTGTGGCTTTGCAATGTCAAGTTACTTGAGCAGTTTCTTGGTGTCGATTGTTCATCAGGCAACGAAAAATTCAACAGGAGGAAACTGGTTAGCAGAAGACCTTAACAAGGGAAGATTGGACTATTTTTACTACATGGTTGCTGGTTTGCAGGTAGTGGACTTGGGGTACTTTCTGGTATGTGCAAAGTGGTATAAGTATAAAGGAACAGGAGGCAACACTGGTGAAGAAGTGGGCATGGGAAATTTACATTCTGGAAAACCTTTTGTTTGATAGATTAGTAGATAAAATTGTATTATCATATTGATGAATCCTCTTGGTTCAGTGCCAAGCCACAGTGTTCAGAAATTACTCAACAGTAGTTAAAGCAATGTGACCTGTAAGAATGAAGAACATGTTTTACACTCTTCCCCCAAATTCTTCACACCAAATAGAAGATTTGTCTACTTGTTTAACTTTTGTTTATTTTATTGAATAGAAAGCAAAACGGGTTAATAGTATTTTTAGTTCCTAAAGTATACTCGTTTTATCAGTTTGGTTCTCGATGTATTAATTTAATCTCTGAAATTTTCAATTCATGTTTAAATGGTCCTTCCTACACAGATAGATCGTTAGTTTTTTTACGAAATTAACCACGTGTCATTCTTTCAAATGATATCATGTGATCATTTTTGTCAAAACTTAACGACCCGGCTATGTAGTAACTATTTAAACACGAATTATATACTTTAAGGACCAAACTGACAAAACGAGCATACTTTAAGGACCAAAAATACTATAAACCTAAAAAAAAATATAAAACTTATATTTTCCTTTGGGTTTTCTTCTAATTCTGCTTGGTTAAAGCATGAAGTTAAAGAAAAAAAAAATGTAAATTATGCTTTGACCCCCTCAACTATAGTTCCAGTATCATTTTGATACATCAGCCATGGAGTTTCTCACAATACTCCCTTAAACGACTCGACTTGGTTTCAAAATGCCCCAACACTACTTTTGACATATTTTTGGACAAAAATTGTCTAAATGTAATAAAATAAATGTTTCCAATGACTACAAGAAGGGCGATATGAAACTAATAACAATAGTTGGAAGTAACATTCACGTTTTCCATGTACAATCTGACAATAACAGTTCATTTTGTTCTCGAAACTAAATCCCCAATTACACCAAATAATATTGCTTTTAACACACAAGGATTCCAAGATTAAGCGCCAGGAGTTGCTGAGGCATATCTACCTGCGTTCGGACAAGTTGAATTTTACTACAAGCAATTCACAGAGAACATGAGAAGTTTTGCAGGGTCTTTGTTCGTCAGTGGCATGGCGGCCTCAAGTTATTTGAACAGTTTCATGGTGTTGATAGTTAATCACAGAACGAAAGGTGTTTGGGCAATAGCAGTACTAGAATAAGTGACCCTCTTGGGAAGTCCTCATATCACACCGCTTTTTTAAGAAAAATCACAAAACGAAAGGGGCTGAATCTGAAAATTGGTTGCCAGAAGATCTTGGCAAAGGGAGATTGGATTGTTTCTATTACCTGGTTGGAATGGAAACAAAGAAACAGGGCAAAATGTGGTTGGATAATTGAAGTTCACATTAGACATGAAAGGATTGAACATGAGCCTTCATGTTCTTTTTTCTCTAGTTTGTTGGTAAGTTGGCTCTATCAGGATGTTAGGCCACAGCCTCTTCCCTAAGTCCTAATTACAGAGACTAAATAGTATTATCTTAACCGCGTCTACTTCCACTTAACACAACTCAACCAAGCATCGGCTATCAGCAATGTCTACCTACATCCTACAATTTTTGTAATTATAATTCTACCTGCAATGTATTACCATTGCTACCTTATGTCCTTGCATTCCAAATCCTAGGCCACTGGAAACGAGTGGTTCTTAAAATGTTGACAAGCCGTAATTGATGAATCCCTAGTTTCTTTCTGGTTGTTGAAGCTAAAAAGCAAATTCCTCTCCCCTTGATGAATCCCTAGTTTCTGCTTGGGGTAAAGTTGCGTACATCTAACTCCAGACCCCGCAATGGAAGGAATCTCGTGCACTGAATACGCCCTTTATGTGCTTTTCATGTACCCTCTAAAAGAATTTAGATATAGACCTCAACTAGGAAGAGCACAAGCAATATGAGATTAGAAAACAATGAAGACCAAATAGCCTTACCATATAAACTTTACTCTAACACAGTTAAGTGCTATTTGTGCAGGTGTTGCAGGGTATATTGAGAACCAAGACATGAATAAAATTCAGCTGAACAAGTGCCAACAAGAGCATTAAGTGCTGAAATGGATAACAAAGTTGCAATAATTGAACGGTTTTTCAATGGTAACTCACAGCTATAGTTGATTATGTCTTTTCCCTCAGGAAGGGTAGAAGGCAACTATCAAATAGGTTTATCTCCTCAGACAGTGTAAGATTGTTGTATCGTTTCTATGTCGAGACCCTTTAATCTTACCACTGATTCAACATGACCTTTCAGTGTGTGTAGTTCTCTCAACCTGCAACAGATGGGGAAAACAAAACCAAATATATCAGAAAAATGCATTTAAGGTTTCTGTGCAACAAAACCAGGATCCCACCAATCCAAGAAACATATCTTCTACAGCGAGAGGGATCTGAACGAGATAGAATGAATAATAACATATCTTTAACTTAACTAAAAAGTGGCTGAAAATAAAGATTGAGCAATGACCTTATCAATAGAGGGATAAGGACTGGAACACATTTAAAAAAATTTACTTCGTATCCAATGAATGACTCTTGCCCATCTTTATGCGATTTTCCAGACACATCACAATGATTTTCTTTCCTTCTTTTTCGATAACAAACATCATAGTAAAATAGTGGATACTTGTCCCTTAGTACACGGATAAACTGAAACCGTACCTTGCAATTTCAGCTCTCTTTTTGGCATCCTCAGCTATCTGATTGAGGTCCGTGAAATTGGATCGATCATTAAATAATTTGGTGTCAGGTACTTGCAGCCCATGTAGGGTTCTTTGTGCATGTGCCCATGCTAGCTCACGTTGTTCCTTTCCAAAGTCCTTTTTCCTTGTGAAAGCAATCTGTGAAACAAAGGAAGCAATCAAATCAGGACCATCAGATAAAAGCTAAATAACAAGTAAAGGTGGGACAAACGTTCTTAACAAGAAACACTATCAGATCTATCATTACAGCAATTGAGTGACATGCATACCCTTCGCTCAAGAACAAGATCCCAGGCCCTCCCACTAAGAGCATAGCGGATGAAGAACTTTATGAAGTCAAGCGGGAAGTAGAATACTAAATTGTAAAGCCAAATCACCCCAGCCCAGCCCCATCCAATTCCTTCAATTGCAGCAAAGCCCCAATTTGCATAAACCGCAATCAAAGTAGCGATCTGCTCATGATGAACAACAGAAAATTATATTGGCATTTATTATAAAAAAGGAATTGGAACTGAAATGATTGCAGTTAGCTCACCAGTTGAGCAACCACAAAAGCCACCACAAGCAACAAACCAGGACGCTCCATGTATGACCAGCTTCGAGCTCGTGTAACAAATATGAGGGCCTGACTGATAGTGCTCACTTGAAGATATATAGCGGAAGCCAGCTTTCTAAAGTCGTCATGAGCCGTTTTCTCAAGAGTTGACACCCCAAATACCCGCTGGAAAATTATGAGAAGAGTAATTCAAAAAATAAACTAAAAAGGACTCAAACACCAGCAACGAACACTCTAGCAGCTTGATGCATGCCAAAAATAGCAAGTACAAACAATTCTTTTTTTTTTTTTAACAGTGGTACAAACAATTCTGGATAATAAACATGTTACAGAAAAAAGAGAAGACAAAGGTCAGCCACAATAATTCTTGACCCCAATCAAACCACATAATCTAGTCTCAAAAAGTAGACAGCAAAAAGTAAAACAGAAGGAAAAAAGGAAGAAATCTATCAAAACAAATTTCAAATATAGGATTTCGCAGTCCAATCCACAGTGAAATCTAAATATTCCGTACATACTCTCTTGATGAGAAAATGAAAAAAATTGTGATTTCAGCAAAATAAATTGGCAAGTATACCAATCTTGATAGATGACAAAAACTTCAGCAAGAAAAATTTTAACAAGTTGCTTTGATAAAGGCAAATCAATTTACCGGGAAAAAGTCTGTTTTGTAGGCTGCCCAAAAGAATATGACTGTCATCATAGCCAAATAACTACCAAGAACAATGCCAGTTGTAAAAATCTCAGCTAGTTTCCAACTGTCTGGCAGAGGAGATGGCTTCACCCTATCCTTTGATATAGTCATAATGGTACCTGGCATGTAACAGCTGTTAGTAAGTTCTCTCAGAAAAGAGTGCTAAATCAATCATAGCAAAATGGCTACTTGAGTGCTGATGGGATTTAATTTATGCCACTGAATCAAATACATGCACAAAAAGACTCCAATGAGTGTGGCAGAATATTCAAAATCTTTCAGTTGAAAATCATGTAGTACAGTTTTGCAGTTATTCACAAGACTGAAAAAACCAATAAAAAAAAAAGAAAATAAAAAGTGTTGAACCCATTGTTCGACCCTTCCCCATCAGATGCCATGCCACTATGCTACGACAACTTGGCAAACAAATATTTAAGTACCATTTAATTAAACAGTATATAAAGAAAAAACATGTCTGCAAGCCAAAAGTGGATGCATGTCTGAGAGATAGAAATAGAGAGTAGACTAGTGAGGGAAAAGAAAGAGCGAACCGTCATTGAGAATGGCAATAATGAGCACCATGAATGGTGGAAAGTCAAACTCCCATATTAGGGCCAGCAGCATAAAACCAAGCTGTCACAGTACAAAGGAAGAAGAAAAGGAATAAGGATATGTGTTAACAATGCAATGCATCTATTCAATGACAATGATATAATTAACATAAGACCATTGCCTGATGCAATGGTATAGCTTATAAGTGTCGGTTAATAACTGAAAAATAGTGGGATTTAATACGAAGGCAGTCACTTTATGCAACTAATGCCAAAGTTTAGGTCTATATCCAATTCACCCCTTCTATCACTCTCGATTAATAGGGACCAAACTGGTAAAATGATCCCAGAGGTGCAACAAAAACCATCAGACAATATCAAAAACTTGAAAAACCTCCCACAGAAACCATAAAATACTTACCACAATACGAATTGTAATAGAAACCGCATATATCTGCGAAACAGAGAAAAATAATAATTGTTTATGTTGATAAAAGAGATTGCATACATGGAGACTATTAGGACTCAAAGCGTCATAGCCACAATTATTTCAAGAAAAGTAAACTATTCATTATGAAGTGGAAGCAAGAGAAAATTAAGAGTATGACACCATCATAAGAACCAAGGCCTACTGTGTAATTTTTCATCCTCTGAAAGATTGCTCGACTTGTCAAGACAGCACTTATGATAACACTGAGTCCAGGTTCAGTAAGGACAATATCTGAAGCACTACGAGCTGCATCAGTTGCATCGGCGACAGCTATCCCAATATCAGCCTTTTTAAGAGCAGGGGCATCATTAACACCATCACCAGTCATTCCACAAATATGTTTTCTAGCTTGCAGCCGCTTTACTATTTCATATTTGTGCTCTGAAACAATGGATATGATAAGCCAATCAACGAACAATGAAAACTGAATAAAACAATTGACATGGCACCCAAGAGTAACAGCTATAAATAAAGTCACGCTCACGCATACACATTCCTAAAAAATGTTGACAATAAAATATGAATATAAAGTAAAACAGCATACCTGGGAAAACACCAGCAAAACCATCAGCTTTCTCAATGAGCTCATCAATTGGTAAAGCAGCAATCGACTCATCTTTGTTCTGTCCAAGCAAGGCAGACGAAGGATACATGTTGGTTCCCATTCCCAAGCGGCGTCCAGTTTCTTTCCCTATTGCCAGCTGATCACCTGTTACAAGTCCCAGTATTCAGTAATTGGAAGCATCGCCTGCCTATTGGCAACTTGTTGCACTAAAATCTGAACTGAAACAGAAAAAAAACAGGCACAACACTTCTGTAGTTCTATTCATATACAAGGGCAATGTTCAAGCATCTGACTTATAATATAATAGTTATTGATCAAATTCAGGTTGTTCAGTTTTTCCTTTTCCATATGCAAGATCATTAGTCTCCTATGATCTACTTTACATAGAAAAGAAGAGACATAAAGCTGCCATCACAATATCTTCACAACCAAGTTCCAGCACTACAAGCATCAACATTTTCTATAAACTTCACTTCCAGCAAATAAATGTGCAGATCAAGCACACAATAAACAATTTTTTACTTTTATGTAATACAGTGAACAACTATTTTAACATAAATCCCGCCAAATTACGCACTACAGTTTCTTCTTCCAATTTTAGCAACATACTCACATGGTCAATCCCATTTTCGCTTCACTTGCGTGCATATAGTGATTCTACACAGAGATACAGACACCCCTATTCATAGTGAATTATTACAAACCTCATGGGGCCAATAATTGAAATTTTTTCCGTCTGACACAAAACATAACTACAAATATGCATACAGCATCCACAGCACTTTTACCATCCAACCCTGTGTTATATGGAATTTCATCCCTTATAAGTACAAATTGCAATGCACCTGTAATCATTTTGACATTTACTCCAAGATTTAAAGCCCTCCTTATTGTGTCTGCACTGTCATGCCTGGGTGGGTCAAAGAGAGGCATGAGACCAATGAATTGCCATGGGCCTCCAGCACTTTCTTTCCTTCCCTCTGGAACTTCCTGCATGAAAA
Organism: Ilex aquifolium; assembly: GCA_951799425.1. Taxonomy (NCBI): domain Eukaryota; kingdom Viridiplantae; phylum Streptophyta; class Magnoliopsida; order Aquifoliales; family Aquifoliaceae; genus Ilex; species Ilex aquifolium. The sequence goes on from OX637410.1 coordinate 20,945,578, forward strand.
ATAAGGGAATGCTTCATGAAAAATTTCCAGTAACAACAAAATCAGAGCAATTTTAGATTACACAAAAATTAACTTAAGAAGATAATAAATAAGGACGACAGAAATAAATTTACCTGGTATGCAACAGCAAGTGACCGCAAACCTCGCTCAGCAAACTTATCAATCACAGCATGAACCCTACGATCTATGTCTGACTTATTGTGCGCGAGATTCAAAATCTAAACCCCATAATGCAGACCGAAAATCAGGAGAAATAACTTACAAGGAAAAGGTCAAGCTAATTAAGCAGGGCTAGTTAGAATGATACCTGCTCTGGTGCACCTTTGCTGACCCTGTGCATTTTACCCTCACTGTCAAAATAAGTTAATGCTGTACGTTTATCAGTCGGGTTGAAGGGAAGGAAGTGCACTTCTTGAACGCCAGTGCGTGCCTGTCCATGAAACCAATTACCAATGTAGAAACTTAAGTGAAAGTGTCGATCACAAAATAGATATTTACAAATCAATTATGGTACATGGTCAATTACCTCTTTTGGATCAGCCAGCATCCCAACTATAGCAGAATCTATTGCATCCTGGTTTTCTACTCGGGAGGCTCGAGCAGCCATCAGTACAACAGTATCCGCATCTACACCTTTGGCGAACACCTTAGAAGATAAATCCAGACAGATGATTAAAACAACACTTACATTCTGCTCAATGAAGAGATGCACCCCTAATCAGTAGGGAAAGGCACGCCCTCACTAACCTCGATAAGATTCTTGTCAACAGTGAGTTTGTTCAATGTCAGGGTTCCAGTTTTGTCACTGCAAAGAACATCCATGCCAGCCATTTCTTCTATAGCTGTCATTCTTTTAGTAATAGCTCCCTGCAGTCATTGTTGACATATCCAATCATACAAGGACATTCTTCAGTCACACTTTTTCATAACAAAACCGGGAACCTAACAAACCTGTTGAGCTAAGCGATGAGAACCAATGGCCATTGTTACTGATAGAACTGTAGGCATGGCAATTGGAATTCCTCCAATGAGAAGCACAAGAAGATTGTCAATCCCAGGACGATACTTCCGGTGTTGAATCGGATACATCACAATAATCTCTATTATCATCCCCACCGCGATAGAACAAATGCAAAAGTTTCCAATTGCAGTCAAGACCTAATCAAGACACCAAATAGGGAAATCAGGGAAGGTATTCAAAAACTAAAAAGCAAGTCAAGAGGAAAGATGATAAAGTTCTATTTACTTGCCTTCTGGAAGTGCCCCACTTGGTTGGTACTATCAACAAGGTGAGCAGCCTTCCCAAAGAAAGTATGAACCCCGGTGGCGATTACCACAGCTTCTAACTCGCCCTGTTTGCAAGTAGAACCAGAGTAAACGCCATCTCCGGGGCCTTTTGTAACTGGAAGAGATTCACCTGTTAAAGCAGACTGCAATGCGCTAACAAGATAAGTTCAGTGACACACCTTACACTTGATCAGTTCAACAAAAATACTGTGTGCGCAAAAACAGTATCAGCATATTCACCTGGTCAATCTTCAATGGATCACCATCAAGTAGACGAGAATCTGCGGGAATAATATCTCCAAGTTTTATACTGATTACATCCCCGGGGACTAAAATAGAAGCATCTTCCTCACTCCACCTTCCATCTCGAAGAACCTTTATAACAAGGACAGTTGAAATAAAAAATCAACCTTAAATCACGGTAATAATATACAGTCTCAAGTTCATACAGGACCATTCATCATTTGCTCATAATTATCTAAATATTGGCAGCTTTGAACACATTGGCAGATAAACTAAGATCATAATATCACAAGCAAATCTAACACCTTAGCTTTGGGAGCAAGACGAGCCATGAGAGCAGCTGCGGCATTCCCAGCATTGTTCTCCTCAATAAAACTAATTGTCGAGTTAATGAAAAGCAAAGTAATGATACCAACAAAGTCTTGCCAATCAGGAGGCTTTCCCTGCAAATGTTTAAGAGTTTATAGTTCATTAAATATAGAGAACAAAATACTTGCAATAAGAATAGTTGAACTTATCCAAAGAGCAAGTTCTTACGCCTCCGTTGGCAAGAGCAATTGCCATGATAGCAGCGGCTTCCATAACCCATGATAGAGGATTCCACATGAAACCCAAAAACTTCAAGAATTTGCTCTCCTGAAACATGCCCAAAGTACATAAATTTGTGAAGATATAAACTTTGACATTACAAATAAAAGTTCAGAAGTACTGAAACAATCCACACCCAAATCCAAAAGATCAAACTTTGTTGAGGTACAATGTCCAAACATTAAAAATTTAGAACTGCAACTTAAAAGGGCTGAAACAAGAAAAAAGAAAGAGACAATACAAACACAAAAAAGATGAAATATTAAGAAAACAATAGTGGTAATATCAAGATTGAAGCAAAATACAAGCGCACACACAGACACACACGTAACATATGAAAGTTGAGAGGGCAGTGTTAACATCAGAACTGAAATTCGAAATTGCCTAGAAAAAAGATTGAAATGAAGAAGAAGAAGATCTCAGAGGCATATCAGCACCTTCTTCTCCTCAAGCTTGTTGTGCCCAAAAATGGCTAATCTTTCTTGAGCAGACTGAGTGGTGAGACCCTCTCTGCCACATCTCAGATTGTCAAAAACTTCCTCAATGGGTATGTTTTCCTGCACTCACAACATCTCAAAATCATCAAATCGAATGCAGGAACCAAACAAATTCACAACACAAATTATCAACAAAAACACCCATATCAATTCTCAGATCCATTACCAAATCCACAGTTTCCTTCAACACAGCATCCAGAACTTCAGGCTTCTCCCCCATCTCTCTCTCTCTCTCTCTCTCTCTCCAGTTGTAGATCAAAGTTCAAACCAACCAAAGAACCACCATGGAACAGACCACGAAAGCGATAGAAACTGATACTATACAAGAAATTGGAGATTATCCGGAAATAAAGATTTGATTTTGATTGTTAAACTGGCTTAGGAGACCAAAATGAGGTATACCCACCAACACCAAATCTACCACGGAGTGGAACCGCTGTGACAGTAGCAACAGTTACAGTTCATAACCTTTTGTATTTTCCACCTTTTTTTTTTATTTGGCAAATATCTGAAACCTACGTGAAAGGAAAAAAAAATTCCCATGTTTACTACTTGAACCCCCAAATAATGTTGTTTGTTTCAATTGAACCTGTAATTTAATTTTATATAAATTCAGCCTTTAAACTATTTATTTTAAGCCAACATGAGTACATTGTCCAATTCTAATTTAATTTTGTATCATTTGTTTTAAGCCAATGTGAGTAAATAGTACAATTCTACCTATTTTTTGACGGAATCAACCATGTGAGACTCATTTGTTTGTGACTATATACTCAAACTCTATCCTAATTTTACAACCCATTGGTTGGAGTTAGGTATGTCAACGGATCGGGTTTTAAATCGAAGTTTAATTATCTGAATTTGAATTCGACTTTAAAAAACTGATCCGAATCTGATTTGATAATTCGACGAATTTTATTTTCTTGGTACATATCCAAATCCGTTAACAATCCAAAATTCGATCCGAATGACTTAATTTAACTAAATTTCTTCAAATAATTATTTAATTTCTTTAATATTTATAAAAAATATATACAAATATTTCAGATAAGATCATAATCGAATCAAATATAAATATATTCAAAGTCGAATTCGAATTCGAATTCGAATTCGAATTCGTGAAAATAAAAGATTTCGGATTTGAATTCGAATAATCGGTAAAAATGTTAATCCATACCTTGTTAATCAAATTCAGATCAAAATCTGATCTATTGACAAACCTAATTGGGGCATCAAGTTTGGGAATTGTATAATTACAATATTTTATGATTTATCTAAAACGCCTCTACAATCTCAGTCCAAAAGACGAGGGAATTAGATAGAATGAATGTTGACATAAGTTCAAAGGCAAAAGGGTTTTAGTTCAGAGGCTGAACTGCAATTAGTGGTATAATTTGGGCATCAACTATTAGTAATTTACACTTTTTCTTTTTCTAAAAGTTTGTTTAGGATAATTTTGGAAATTTCATGTTTCCTTTATTTAGGATATTTTTGAAAATCTCATCTTATCTTTTTTCATCTTTCATATGTTTTCATGGGGTTTTCTACCATACCGGAAAAAAATTTGGTATCGTACAGATATTAATCACATTTATAGGTATTTTTAAAATTATTATAATATTAAAAAAAAGTGATAAAAATAATTATCACAAAAATAGTAAAAATATTTACAACAGTTATAAAAATACACACAAATGTGATAATTTTTTTATACCAGATAAAAATAATAAAAATAATTATCACAAAAATGATAAATTTTTTAATTATAAACGCACAAAAATTATAAAAACATTATCTGAAATAGTTTATTTGCTCCATTATGTAGAATTGTCCAAACACATTAATCCCACAATTTTGTTTGACTCAATGTGAAACGTGAGGTTAGCGGTTGGTCTAATGATTATCGTCCCGCTGTTGGACATTAAGATCACGGATTTAAACTTTAACATCCCCATTTCTTATAATAATATCTGACAAAAAAAAAACATATGTTACATGTGGCATATCAATGTCACTTACTAGTAGTTCAAAATATTATTACCCGATTTTATTTTAAATTTGCGAGAGTCTCGTATCCTTGAATACCACACAAAACTTTTAAGTCGTGCAATTTATGTTATGTTTAAAAGATTTTTCGACCCAAACAATTTATTTGTAGTCGTATATAATTGTTCGTATCGATTTTACATTATGGTTAGTAAAACTTGTGTCGTGGAATTTGCTTCCGAATAAATTGTCTGTCGTAGCTTTAACGTTACAGTCAATTTGCTGATGCAAATCTCCTACTTGTTCTCACTATCTTTGACTAACAGAGTAACAGGTGGTCCAAAGGTCTCAATTATTGTCCTCATGGCGACTAAACAATAAGTTTCTAGTGATACCGAAAAAAAAAAAAAAACTATTTTATACACGGTATTAGCAGGCGTCTCGTGCGATGCATAAAATTTAATACCCGTCTTGGTCTGACTCGTTCCTTCTCATCATTCCAACCTCTCTTTTTTTCTATTAGACAATATGGTAGTTCAAAAATTATTAAAGTTTTATTGGGGATTGAAACTGAATTTTTTTTAAAAAAAAAATTGAATGAAGGGTGATAAATGGGTTGTGTTCAAGTTACGCGACTTGACATAGTTAGGTAAACATGTTTTCGGGCCAACCAACGATTGGCCATAAGTGCTAATGACACAACATGATTCGATTGTCACCCGACACAAGTGATCCAATTTTGTTAGCTTTCCTGGATGCAAAACTTGACAACAAGTGTAGCGTAATTTCGAGAGATACAAAGATATAGTTCGTAATTTCAGTAAAACCCTAAGGATGTAAGTAATTTTTCCTTAATTAATTCAAGATGGGACACAACAAATGGCATGATAGTCAAAGATGACTTTTTTCTTACTGCCATTGAATTTTTGAGATTCAATGTATAGCCGTACCTGATAACATTCCACAGTCCCAAACTTATATCAAATTTCAAAAAAAAACCTCCCCCCAAAAAAATGATGAATGACATTTTGTACCTCAAAAGATCTTCAAAATCTCAATTCATACCCTAATAGATTAAAATTTTCACATAGCACCATCAAGCATTTGTAATTCGGGACAAAGCATCAAAAAAAATTCTCATATAAAATAAGGGTGTACATAAAATACTTAAAATTGAGTAATATATAAATAGACGTGTAAAAAAAAAAAAAAATCGGACAAAGCAACAGAAGTTTGATTTTGGACCACATTGTTTTTTTTGTATGATTGTGGGTATAATGAGAAAATTTTATTTTTTTGAAGGTATAAACCGAGAATTTAAATATTTTTCAATACGAATACTATTCACCCCGAAAAAAAGTCAAGTTTCAAAGGTCCAATGGTCATAGACAACAATAAAGTTGAAGTGAATAAAATAGCTTTCACTTTGTTCGCTGGAGAATTTGTCAATTGGAAACCAGCACACGAGAAAAACTTTCTGGTCATGGACCACATGTTGAAGCCATGTCTCATTGTCTCCAAACCTTTCGACACTTAAAAATATATATAATAAAAAAATTTATATTGTGAAATGCATATGGGGGAAGGGAGGATTTGAAACAATGCATTTTAAAATACTTTAAAAAGATTAATAAAAATTAAAAAAAAAAGCTGATGGAAAAATATTATAATAGGAAAGAACTAATCAAGAGGAGTTTATCTATCTCTATAGCTGTGTTTAATTACCAAGCTTCCACTGCCTCGTAGGTCACCGGCTACCACCAACTACAGTCCCTTCCTGGTCAAGCTGCAGAATTTATTAGTATTTGGAGTAAGACTTGGTATTCAAAGGGAGGGATAACCTAACGGGTACACATAAAAAATATATATATATATATATATTTTTTTTGGTACATACATAAAAAAAATATATTTCCGTAGAAAGGGGTTAGTAGCTGTCGATGTCGATTTTGATTTGATGTATTTATAATTATTGATTGTAAAAACAATAGAGTATAGTAAAATATTAAACGATTAAATTTTACCCGTGTCACATTCTTATTTGACAAAAAATGGAGGTATGTGCCCGGTAATTAATATGGGCCCACGCGCAAAATCTCTTCTCCACGCGTAGGGATTAAATCTAGGAAAAGTGGCCTTAAAGAGCATTTTTACCTTGTGATATATCGAACCCTTGACCAATGCTAACTTAAAACATCTATCAAGTGACCGACTATTACTTGAGCTAACCCCTTGAAATTTTTATTTTGTTAAAAATTAAACTTACCCATAATTAAAGTTTGGTTATAGACTATAGTACCAAAAAAATAAATTTTTAGTATCGTATCTCTACTTTCTAATAAAAAGTGACACATGCAAAGTTTTTTTATTTTATTATTACTTCGTTATATTTTTTCAATTACTAATTAAAAATTATTCAAACTAAATCCTAGACAGTGGAAACTGACCATGTCCGTCTAATTATTAAAGTTTTGCTTCGCATAACTGGCAGCCAGCCATAACTTCCAAGTGGTGGGAGAAAAACACCCACCACCACCACCACCACCAGGTAGGCACTTCCATCCATTTGGAAAGATCCAAAACTCACAACTAGAAGTTCACACCAGCAACAATTGTGCAAGCATGTTAATGATACAAGGAGGAGTATTACGTTATCGAAATGTATTTTTTAATACCGTACTTTCACTTTTTGACTAATAAAAACGTGCCACGTGTGCATTTTTTGTTTACTTTATTATGTTTTTAATTAATAATTATAGATCATCTAATTCAAAATCAACGATCCGAATCATTTTTTTTGGCTTGATACAACGGAGGTATATATAATAGTCTTACCCTAATGATACGAATCATTTTTGGAGTAGGAATAATGTAATATTCTTTGTTGTGGGCAGGTTGTCTAGATGATGATTACTGGACCTTGTATAATGACAATGCTGTGTCCTTTTAATTATAGTTATGAAATCAAGAGAATCATATAAAAATGTGTTTTAAAAAGCTTAGTTTAAAGATAAAGTCGTATAGACTTATAAAAAATGGGTTTTTAGTTGTCAACTAACCAATATATTAATAGATGGTATAAAAGCTTTTTTTTTGAATGGTGAATCATGTGAGTTCTTTTCGAATCGTGTAGATTCGTCGTAAAATTATAATGATGTTGACCTATCAACTTAAAATTATAATGATGTTGAATCAAATCGTATAGTGAATTTCACATTGAAAAATTGGAAGATTGCAACAACTATGGCAGTGACAGCTTTCCCATGAATTGTAGAACCATAAGCTTGAATATGATGGATGGGAAATTTAATTGCTCAAAATAAGGACAGATGATAACCTAGTAAGAACCCATGTCAAAGAACCAGTTGTTATTCAATTCATTTTGTGTGAGCACCACTCTCTCTCTCTCTCTCTCTTAAAATTTAACACAAAAAAACAAAATGTATCTGAAAGCATGACTCAAGTGGTAACAAGGACGAACTGTAAATTCAAATGTCCGGAGTTCGAATCTTGACAATCGCTTGGAGTCAAGCCATAAATAATTTATCCCTCATGAATACCCTAGCCCCGATGTGGATGAACTTCTTTTGTCCGATTCGGAGAAGGGATTAGTCGAGATGTGTATAAGTTGATCTGGACATCCCTTACAAAAAAATATCAATTACATAAATAATGTTTCTCATCCAAGATTCATTGCTCGTTTTGATAAAATGGGTGGAATGCATGTTTGCATAATTCATTTGGATTTTATTAAAGTTTATTTGATGCACACAAATTAAAGAACAAAACCAGGTCAAAAGGAGTATTTCCTACATAAGAAAACAGGTTATGCCTCTTCATCTACTATGTTGGGTAATTCTTTAAAGTTATGTAAAATTCAAAAATAATTTTTTTTGTAAAGTTAGGTGTATGTGTGTATTTTAGGTTGTGTGGAAGATTGTTATGTGGTCTTCCATCTTTGTTCAAAATTGGTAGGTTGCTTGTACTTTTTTCCTGTGTTTTTGTCAAGTAGCTTAATGTTAGGTCTGCTTTTGTTTTTTTATTTACCCCCCCCCCCCCCCCCCAAAAAAAAAAAAAGCTTAATGTTAGGAACTGCATATTAATTTGTAGTTTGATGTGGGAAGAAAATAATTTTTTTTTTTTGGTTTAATGGTTAGGGTTGTCTGGGCCAACTTACGCGCATCTCGACTAATCTCCTTCCCGATCCGGTCAAAGGCAGATCATCCACACTAGGACTAGAATATTCATGAGGGATACATTCATCATTGTCTGACCCCAAGAAATTATCAAGATTCAAACACAAGACGTCTTAATTTATAGTTCGTCCCTGTTGCCAAGAAAATATTAGCAGGGCCGCTGATTTGCATTCCTCTTCTTCGGATTCCGATCTCGTTTAATATATTTTATTTTTAATTTATTTTTTAGTGAATTATCTACTAGTAATAAATAAGGGACTCACTTGTATACAACGTCTCCTAATTGAATATATCGTAGATGATCCGTCAAAAAAAAATTAAAAAGAAAATATATTAGAGAAAATCTCAATCCCTCCTCCGCTGGAGCATCCCTCTGCCCCTCAGTCGATCCAAACCATATCTACCCACCTTATCAAACCCCTCTACTCCGCCACCCCTCAGGCCACATTCCCACCCCTCTACTCTTTAACTCGTTTGATTTGTCCATCAATGATATCGAAAAGATTAAAAAGAGAAGATGAAGTGAGAAGTCAAAGAGCAAAGTGATTCAGTGAATGTGTTGAACTTGATTTCAGATATGGGTGATAATTTAAAGCCTTTGGGTCCTGTTCTAACCGATATTATGATTATCTCTCGCGATTTTAGATTATGTAATGTATCTACTGTAAAGCATTCTAGTGATAAGGTAGCATATAATTTGGTTAGAAATGCTTATTCTATCAGATATGTTAATGTATGGGAGCACGAGGCACCAAATTTTTTATTCCCCCCTCCTTCTCTAGAAAATTTTTAATTAGTCAATATCCTACCGTTTTAATAAAAAAAAAAATGGGAGCACGATAATTAACAATATATTTATAGTTATTTATTATTTCTCGATTGTTAGTAATATATTTTGAATTTTAGATCTTTTTTCTTCTTTAAGACGTAATGTCAGCACTTAACCAATCTTCCCATAACGATTTTAACAATAATTTAAAATTTGTAAAAGATTACTTATATTATCACCCGTTACATTTGACGGCAGGATTAGCATATTGTATGAAAGTTAGACCTTAATCGTTATAGAGTATTTAACTAGGTGTGATAACTTCTGATAGCTTTTTATGAATATTTTTTGTAAAAGAAAGATGATCTAACAATCTCAATATTGTAAACCTAATTGCCATATTTCAACATAAATTAGTAGACAAATCAGTTTATATTACCAAATAAATTGTGCATGTTAGGCATATATAGAAGCAGAGAAAGTGACAATGGAGCTGAGAGAAGCCTTACACTAACAGAAGTCAAAATACAATGTGAGAAAGCCCATCAACAAAACAAAATTGAATTACTTTCTCAAAAAAGCCTATGACCATGTTGAGGCATGTGGCATGTAAGACTTTTTGTTTGCATCCATGTGCACAAGATTTGAACTTGACAACCTGCAGATACTTTTCAGGCATAGTGAAAGTACCAAAAAATTATCTTTCCATATTATATCTTATCAAATAAAATTTTGATACATGTAAACTTTTTTTTTTTATTATTTTTCATTACTTTATTTTTTCAATCACTAATTATAAATTATCTAAACTAAAATCAACTAATGAAATGGATACCGATTCGGTACCATAGCTTTATCCCTATTTTATAAGAGTACTCTACAATACCAAAAAAAAATCGATATTGTACCGTCATTTATAATTTTTGTGATTGTTTTTATAATTTTTATAAATATTTTTATGACTATTGTGGTAATTAGTTTTTACCACCTTTGGGGGTACCTTTTGATCGATCTTAAAATGTTAAGATCGATAGCAAGAATCACAAAAGTGATAAAAAAACAGTTACCACAAAAGTAATAAAAATACCTACAAAAATTATAAATTATTCATAAAAGTTGTAATTTTTTTTTTTTTTGTGAAATGACCCACAAAAGTTAAAAAAAACGTATTAAAATTATAAAATTTGAAGGTACGATACCGAATTTCTTAAATTTCACTTATCTCTTCAAAGATTAAAAGTTGCACATTACGTCTTGAATTTCTTTAAATGTTAATAATATACTCAAAAAACAAATATCAATTTTTTTTTTTCCATACATGGGGCACCTTGCTTTAGTAGAAAGAAAAGTTGACGATTTGTTGTTTTTCAGGCACATTGCCACCATTTAAAAACAAATTAGGGTGTAATGTAAGATTTTTAATTTCAATGGGAATAAAGTAAAATGGGAAAATTATACTTAGACCCATTTTAAATAATGCCCTTATTTCACATTGCCCCTTAAACTATCAGGTTTCTCACATTGCCCCTTATTTCACTAACCCTTAGACCCCTATTGGTCGAGTTTTATGCCCCCCCCCCCCCACCGTTAACTTTTGTCGAAATTTTCACTATAAATTAGGACAAAAATGGGATCCCGGGATCCCATAATCTTAGAAGATGTGGTCTTTCTCTCCTCAACTAAGTATAATTGTATTTTTGTCCTCATTTGCAAAGAAATGAGGACAACTAAGCATAATAGACAAAATTCAACGATCGAGTCAATCTAAAACTCAAACTAAAAGTTTTTCATACAGCTGCCTGCCTAGAAAAGTCACTCGCTTTGTAGTGTTGTCACATAAGATAAGCATGTCACTCGTTTGCTGGTCGGGCGAATCGAAGTTCTCCTCCGATCAACTATCCACTTGGTCAAGTGCAAAAAACACAGTAGAATCACGCAAGACACGCTGCATGTGTGCTTCCTGCTCGTGAGAAAAAAAAGAAAAGCAACAAGGTTCAATTCAAATTTGATTGTTTGCAGCATGGGAGCGAATTAACCAAAAAATACCTGGGAACAATAAAAAGAGAGAGAGAGAGAGAGATCTAATGTAATATGAGAGAATGGATATTTCAATGGGCAATATGAAACTAGGGGTAAAGGTCCAAATGAAGTCTTTCGTTGAGGCGATGCCAAAGTCGACTTTTGAGAGCTTTTTCCATTTTCAAGGTGATTAGTTTGGTGACAGAATCGTTCAAGTTATCTCTCGTTCAACTTGCATGCAAAATTAGCACGAATTCAAATGATTTTTTTTAATGGTTTTTATGACATTGCTCAAGTAATAAAATTCTTAAAATCTTTGACAAGTACCATACACCCACAAGATTGTAGCTCCATAGTGAACAAAGAGACCTCATTTCCATTCAGCATGGCACTCCTACTAACTTGATAATATAATTATACTTTTTTTTTAAATCAATAACCAAGATGGAGTCGGTATTGTAGCCTTGTCCAATTCATTTATGCTTCTATGCTACTCAAAAAGAATTGGACAAGGCTACGATAAAAAATTCATCTCGATTATTGATTTTGAATTAAATAATATATAATTTATCAAAAAGTGACATGTTTTATTAAATAAAAAAAATAAAATTTTTGATAAGTTAAGGAATCATCATCATAGGTGTGAATTCAAGAAATAGTCGAAAAGGGAATGAAGCAAAGCAAGTGAAAGGGACAGCAGGGCATGTGGCACATGTACCTTTCTTAGTAGACAGAGAGAGTTGGGTTGGGTGCAACTTGTGCCATACCCAAAGGCCAAACAACCAACAAACCACATGATATTTGTCCCCCTTCCTTCCCAAGTACATCCGTACTTTACCGTAACAAACACTTAACCATATAACTTATTAAAAAATAAATTTTAAAATCACCAATCTTGTCTTAAACGTTAGAAATAATAAAATAATATAACTTTTACATGTCACTTTCTCATTGACCAAATAATAAAGTTGTTGTTCAAAAACTCCTTTTTGACTGTCAACTAACCCATTGATTGAACTTTTTTTTTTTTGAAAAAATTTGTGAGTATACATCAATCAATAAAGAATTTCAGAGAGTAGGAGAGGTACGGTAAAATTTGGTGCTATCTCCTCTCATACATCAAAGTTTGGACTCATTTGATTACATTTTTATGGTAGAATGGTAAAGTGAATTGAAGAATTCAAACTAATCTTGTATAAAAGAATAAAATATAAAGTTACATAGGGATATGAATATTTCAAAAAGAGTATATTTTATTTTTTTCAATATTCTGTAATGTATCATTGCTCTATTTATTCATCTTTTTTTAAAAAAAAAAAAGAGTTATGCATCTCTTCCAGGCTCGGGGAACAAATAGGTCTAGGGAAGAAGGAGGGAGGCGAGGGGAGGGCGCTACAAGCCCTCTCCTATTGTTGTTCCCAATCCCAAATTACCCATCTATTTCTTCCTCTTCGCATCATCTTTTTCGAACGAAGTGAAGTGATAGGAAGAGACAACTATTAGCGGGAGATTTCTATTCATTAAACACTCTTGTGTAATAAGGAAAAAACAACCAACTGAAAAAGGAGTTGTAGAAGCTTACCTTATTCTTATTAAAGGGGGAAAATGGTCCAAACCTATTTTACTAATAACAAGAAAGACCACCCAGTAGGGTGGTCTAGTGGGGTACCGACCTTGGGACTTCGAGCTTTGGAATCTTTATTGGGACTTGGTGGTTGGTCGCTATGCTAGCATAGCTAGGTCTGGTCCAGAGAGGTGTTCCAGGCGCGGTCAGAAGCCTTATGATTCCACCGGTGAGGACCTATCGGGATGGTCGCTGGACGCTCTTTCTTGTCCCCACTCTTTTTTTAATTATCAAAAAAATAATAATAAGAAATAGACAAGCTAAAACAAAGTTTACTCATAACAAGTTATTGGATTGAAGTAGGATAACTACATAATATTTAAATTATAGCAAAATATATCTTAATCTCATTTCAATTTCACAATAGAATTACACAATATTGTCATGTATTTACACATCCCGGATTAGATCACAACTGAATCAGATACTAGTGTACCTAAATTTAAATCTATAGAATATAATATAGTATATTCTATTTAAGATAATTGGTCACAACTATCAATTCATTTTACACCAATAATTCTAACTTTTAAGGATCTAACCCAGAATCTTAAACCTCACACATCTGAAACCTCATACAAAACTTCAACCCCTCAAATTATGCAGAGACCAATTTGCTCATGCAAGTGGACTGTATTCTCTCTTTTTGGCTTGCTTATTTTCTTCTCCTTTTTTTTTTTTTGGGACAAATTACACTTTGACCCCATCAACTATGACTCTCTTTTTTTTTAATATTTTCCCCTCGACTATTATGTTTTTCACATTGCGTCTTCAACTATGTTGGTAGTTTCACATTACCCCAATTTTAACGTCTGTTACACATTTGAAAAAAATTATTTTATTTTACCCTCCAAACTACGTTCTTTGTTTCACTTTACCCCATTAGCAATTTTCAACCAAAAGATAGTGGACGTTTGCGTTTGGAGTAATGTGAAATTCATTTAAGTAGCTGAGGGAACAATGTAAAAAATACAACAGTCCAAGGGATAAAATGAAATTGAGTCCATAGTTAAGAAGATCTAAGTGTACTATCCCCCACCCCCTTCTTTTTTTTTTTTGATAATTTTTGTGGCCAAGAGTGGATAGGGTTTCTGTTTCCAATTCCAACACTATCCACAATGAGAACCTGTGAATCCCACATGGCCCCTTCTCTCTCTCTCTCAGCTCCTTCAACCCTATGAAATCAATGCATGGAAACAGAATCACATGCTTTGCTTACTCCACAACCATGACTGGGAATTATTATTGGATTGAATCATTTATTGCATCAAACTGAATGTGTGGCACCAGAAAAAAACTTGTGCAGGCAAAGAACATGGAAGGTATCCGTTTAGGGGAGTTAATTGAGCCAAACTTTGTAAGTTTGAATTCGAGTTTGTCGAGCTCATTTTTTTAAATAAGTCTAAAAAATTGTTCAAACTCGATTTATTTAGAAAATTAGCCGAGTCCGAGCCTGAGCCAACCTTTTTAGGCTTGTTTTTTCAAACAAGTCTACAAAATTGTTCGAACTCAGCTCGTTTAAAACACGAGTCGAGCTCAAGTTGACTCATATCCAAGCCAAGTCCGAGCTAAGCCCGAGTAGTTCGTCTCGATTAATACTCATATATTTGTTTGAAGAGATTGAAGAGATTCAAACTCAGCGCATCTAGGTTTACAATTCGTCCATATTACCACTTGAATTACCCCTTGAGATTAAAAAAAAACAACTCTTATTGTTGGGACAGGTTAGCAACCTTGTTGATCCCATCCATTTCAACAATTTTTATTTTTGAATAAGAGAATTATTTTAGTAAAATTCATGAGTATTAGATTAATTCAGAATGTGTATAATCATTTACAAATTACTTGAATCGGGTTAACTATTACATTTCTTACGAGACTCAAATTTGAGACATCGGTGAAATAATGACCGTGGTTACCCGAACAACCTAAAAACTTGAATTCCAATCTCATCTCAAGCCATATTCGTAAACAAAATTACAAAATGACGTCTTGTTCACTATTTATTATTTTTTTCATTACTTATCAAATAAATATATAAAGATAAATATGAAAATATTAATGAAACGAGACATCAAGAATTGCAACTTTGTTTTTTTTTTTTTTTTGATATTTGAATTGCAACTTTGTTATACGCAAAAGTGGGTAGTCTTATTCGAATCGAGCAGCTTTATGTAAAAGTTGGTACTGATTGAGATCTACTGTACCTTTACTTTTTGAAGAAGGTGACCTACCAACCATTCACACTGGGCAATTGCTATACTGTGCCTTCACTTATTCTACATTTTTTTTTTTTTCTGTACATGGACTTTAGCTTTCCCCAAATAAAAGTACTTTTTTTGTAAAGGTTCTTTTTTTTTTTTTTTCCTTTTTGTCGGGTAATATTACAAGGAGGGAACGATGAGATTTGAATCCACAACTTTAAGATCCAATAACGGAGACAATGACCATTAGACAAACTGTTAAACTCTTCACCAAAACTTTAGAATCGGAATAAGGAACCTTGAAAAAAATGGGATTTGAGAGGAAGAGTAACTAACGAATCAAAAAGATTTATATAGAATGTCTTACCTCTGTGGGAAAGAATCGATGAAGAATCTATAACATAAAATCGGGAATGAAAAAGCGTGACGAGAATTCTCAACTCTAAATGTTAGAAAGTGTAAAATTAATGGGCGTTGAAGCTGCTACAAGTACTTCAACGAAAGATAGGTTGGTATTGAATACGTCTTAGTTCCTCAATTGATTCCAAGTACAACCTTGCATGATCTTTCCAAAAACAAAAGGCAATAAAGTATCAGAAGTCTTATAACTTTGACAGCCTGATGGATATGATCCCTTCTATGACCATAAATAGTAAATACACAATGAGATTTTACAACTATTTCTTTTCAATCAAATTACAATTAACCAATGTCAAATTGTGACAAAAAAGTTAATATCAGTTTTGAAATATTAAAATCGATCTCAAACAACTGTATTTTGATATAAACTAAGCAAATTATAACCTCACCCCGCCTTGTCTTACAGTAACCTATACAGAATTTTTTTTTTTTACTTTTTTGGGTACTTGCGGCTTAAGCACAAGATGTTGGCTTCAATTCATGAGAAATTTACCCTTTATAAATACCACAATCATAATGTGGAAAGCCTACTTTTGACCGGACCGGCAAGGAAATTAGTCGAGGTACGCATAAGTTAGTTCGGACACTTCTGGTAGTTGAACTAAAAAAAAAAAAAGATGATGGCCTCAATCCTTTGATGCACCAAAGTGGCCACTGGGCTATTCTCCACTGTAGATCTAAGCCACATTGTGGCAGTCAAATTGACCCACCACAGTTTCATTGGACGAAAATCAATGAGTTCTCTTTTGAGCCCAAAACCACATAAACAACTAATCAATAGTCCATTCATCAACTTTAGTCTTTCATAAGGACCAACAAATTCAATAGAATTCGAAGTGTTCAATCCAATACTAGTTATGAATACCACTATCAATTAGAATATTCTCTGATTTTCATAAATAAAGGTGTTGGTTGGAGTAAGCTTGTGAGGTGTGGGTTTTCCAAATGCTATCTCAGAAAAAAGACAATATACAAGATGAACAAATAGGAAAACTTTTTAACATATCTCCTAAAGCCAATTCTGGCTAGCTGATCGATCTTCAATCCATATCTCATAAAGCCAAAACCTACCGAATTCCAGCAATGAAACCAAAAATATTGATATTCCACGGTTCACTCTCGAAAACTCCCATTTTCGAGAATCCACATGCCAAAATTTCCAGTTATATATAGCACTAATCAAGGGTAAAAATCGCTTCATTTTGACTTCGGAAAGCGAAGAAACAATCAGCAGGCATTGAAGAAACAAGATCATGAAGCCCCCTTGAGCTTAAACAACAGTAGTTTGACCAGTAATCCCATCCTGAAGCTGCAGAGACCCATCTTTCATCAGGTTAAGGCTCAAGCTCTTAAACCTCTCCCTCGAGTACTGTCGTGATGCCTTTCTCCAATCCGTTCCAGTTTTCATCATTGCAACAAACTCCTCATAACTGATTTGCCCATCCTGACAGAATTGGTGACACCATCAGGAAAATAGCAAGTAAACATGTGAGAGGGAACTTAGTGGGGAAAAACACTCAAGGGAGGCGAGTGATGCAGCGTGTATTTAATTTTTAAGAAAAAAAATCGAAAATTTAAGCACCGCCACTTAGGCCATTCTGAAATTTCGTCAATTTGAATATCATCCCCATTTTGACTCAGTATTTCAACAAAGTCCCAATATTTTTCCCAAATGCTATGGATATTGACAGAAATATATCTCAAATTCTCTTTACCAATGGGTGACACCTTATGAAAATCTTGCTGGATGGCCTAGATTGACACAGAGATCAGCAACAATTTTCCAAAAACATGCTGCTTTCTAGTGAAGATTACCTAAGTGAAAAGGACGTTTAACTGCTTCCCCCAAGGTGGGGAATGGGGGTGGAGAGAGAGAGATGAGGGAGAGGGGTTTTATATATGGCTAGTTCTCCTCAGAAAAAGGAGGAATCAAACCGGCCACACTTGGTTGGTTTTGCTACCATCATTATTTTCTCTGTCTCTGAGAAGAATACTCAATGCAGCCCCATCTTCCAAGGGAACGAGTGGAAGGTTTGGATGCCACTGTTGCTTATAATGTGCACAAGTCCATCATGAACGAGAATAATATTTCCTGGTTTTATTTCATTCAAGAACTGGAACTAAAACTGCAAATTTGATTCATAATATTTTCAGATTTAGAATTTTGTTTCCTGATGCAAGTTGATCATTGACTTTCAGATCTAAAATAATGAATGCATAGTTTATTGCCAGCGAAAGACATAAGTTAAAAAGAGAGATCATGAGCGAGAATCAAAAGTCATGCACAGATGAGAATGGAGAATGGAGAATGGAAAATTGTGTATGAGAAGTTAGTGGTGGACATAAAAACACTGTTAGCCCAAAGCTTCACACATGAAACAAATATGTGTCTCTAATCCTAAACCCTAACCGGTAGTGTGATTCCACTATGATGGGTCACCTAATAGTTCAAAAATTATAGAGGCTTCAATTCTTCAAAAATTAAAGAGGTGTTGTACACTCAAAATACAAATTAGTTTTGAGATTAGTGAATAAAAAACAGCAAATTCAAGAAAGAAAAGAAGAGAATCTCGAGTTCGATAAGAGATGATAGAGATTGCATGTCAAACCTTGTCCGTGTCAACCTCCCGCATGATGTCATTAAGTATGTCCAAATCAGTTTCACCAGACTCATCAACTAAGGCTTCTCGTAGCTCATCAAGCTCAATGTACCCATTCCCGTCTTTATCAAAAAACATAAATGCTCGGTGGATATGCTCATCATTCTCCATCCTTTGTAAATGAATTGTTACTGCCACAAACTCTCCACAGTCAAGCACTCCATTCCCATCAACATCGGCCTAATAAATGTTCACAGAGGTAATGCTTTGTTAGTGAAATTAAATTTAAACCCTGGGGTACAGAACTATGCTTAGTGACATCTCTCAACTCGATGCTGTCATCAGATATTTACTGCATTCTGAACTGATAAAGTTGTTTTACGTTCTTTATTTGAAAAAGCAAACACCTAAACAAAGAAAATATACATAGCACAATTCCAGGAAAAGTTGATTTTGAAGGGATTATCTGCAAACCAAAATTGTAGCCCATGGAAATATCTTGACAGTAAGATACATGATAACCATACATTCAGCAAAAGTGAATGCATCATTCTCGAAAATACCACCACATAACTACTTCACTGTCATCTAAAATATTGTGAAACATGTAAATTTTTCAAAGCCTTCACTTCACCTAAGAGAAAAAATGCAGCCCAACAACCTATTATGAATAGTCAAACTAGCCTTACTAAAGATGAAAATTTGCACCATTAAGTAGCTCATTTATGTTGGAAAATCCCTGCATCACTCGTTCAGTCAACACGTTAAAAATAAAAGATTTTCGAACTAATCCAATACTATGACAATTTGTCTTCCACCTAGAACATTCACATAGGAAGATACCTATTCCATTTTTATATGCATAGAACAGAAAATCTCAGAATCACAGAATCATAAGGGAAGTATTGATACCAATCAAATACAAATTAGTCACTTTTCATAGTATTGTCTTCATGACTACATAAATATAGAAAAGAATTAGAGCAAAAAGGGTCGGAGCAGTATAGTTAAGCAGCTGCAAGTACAAGGCGAAAGCCAGAAATGTGAGATCAGGCATAAAAGTGACCTATGGGTTATGATGCTAAGATATATATGAACATAAATGGCAAACAGATGTTGAGTAGCCATCCAACATATGGTTGAGTTGAGATATTAGGCTGTAATAATCGTGATTCATTACCAGATAATAAACAAACAATAATAACAGACCATGAACAAACTTTTTGAATAAGGTAAGGAAAGAGAAACAAACGAAAAAAGAAAAAGTAAAAAGCCAAAACATGGAAATGCAAGTTTAGAAGAGATGGAATCTATGATATAATCATCCATCAATAACTGTATCAAGAGAAAACATAACAAGTTGATGATTAATTAATCATGGTATCAAGAGAAAACAAATTCCATGGTGGCACGTTGGAATTATATCTGTTCACTAGACAAAACAGGCAAAAGAAGTTGGAACGCCATAAGCAGATGAGCAAAAAGAAAAGAATTTTTCAACCACATGTGCAAAGAATATTAATTGCTAAAGCAACTAGTTCCACAACCAACTGCTAACTGAGCATGACATTTACCACATCCATCAGCAACTTTATCTCTGGCTCCGCCAATTGTGAACCAACTCTCTGAAGCCCAGCCTTCAGTTCCTCATATGTTACTTTCCCATCACTGTCTGTGTCCATCAGTGCAAACGTATCTCTGATCACTTCTACCTCTTCAAGACATAAGTGTTCTGCAATTACCTACACCATTTGATTGGACAAACCCAGCTTCTTATCAACATATATTAAGTGAACTCCACATCTTTGCAACAAGAGATATAAGACCATACAACAGAGAGTCCACACACACTGATGTGTTTCCATCACCTCGCCTTTAATTTCCAGAACAGAATAATCACGATCAATACTTTATCCAGATTTGGCATCACACATCAGTCAATATGGGCTTTTTGAACACTGAGTCACTATGAAATGCAATTTCATTGAAATAACATTGAAAATCATGCTGAATTCCATATTAGATGCTTACCCTCAAAGCTTTCTTTTTGAATCTATTCATCAAAGAGAACTGCTTGAGCCTTGTCCTCACTATATCTCCCAATGGCGCATTTGAAGCTTTCTTCGCATTTTGTATCCAGGGGTGGTCTGTCAAAAAGGAAGCAAATCAAACACTTGAACAGCTGCTTCAAAACAAATATGTCATGTGGTTAGTGGTTACAGAATTCAGTCTACTAGCAATGCACATGATGAACAAATAACAGTCTCCTGAAATTAAGAGGGTTAAAATAAAGTATCTAAAAGGATATATGCAACTTGCTTGCTTGCTTTTACCTATTCTTGTCTGGTTGCTAATACTCATTAGGGCTTAGGAACTTCAAATTGTTTTTGGAAATTGCACAGAGCAAACCTATTAGCAGAATAGCACCAAAACAACCACCATTTCAGCCAGCCTCTCAAAAAACGAGGTGCTACTACATCCATTAAGTGGGAATAAATGATAGATATCTTCTCAACCAAGAAAAGATCAGTATACTATACGTGACATTGGAATACAAGGTCCACTTTTGCACACTACCTTCATGAACCCAGAAGGTCCCCAGCCTTCGCCACACCAAGAACCTCACTTACCCCAAACCCATCAGTGGAAGCTGGAAACTTGATCTGTTGTCTAACTTTAAAAGGAACAAGGAAAATACGTGGCAACAATAAAAGTCCCATATCAACTAATTGTAAGGAAAACCCTTATTCAAGCCAAAATCCATATGCAATTTATTCTGATTTGCTCCTATATAAACGTAAAACAGTAGGTGACAGCTTCAGACACCGTTGAAGTTTTCAGAAACTAGAACAATTGGCAAATAGACTCTTGACCTATTGTCAAATTTATACAATAGGTGTTTCAAATGAAAATATCATTGGAAACACGAGGCTACAGAAGTATTATTCAAGGTCTAAAAAAATCAGTTGTTTTACACTAAATATTCTGTTTCATCCTTTTACAATGAAATGTGGTCTTTAATTTTTGTCAGCTAGGCTGGGCCAAAATCCAAAATGTTGCCTTCAGATCAATTTTTAACTGTCTTTTCTTTGGGGGTTTGTTGGGGGAGGGAGGAGGGGGAACGAGACACATCTATAATAGTATTATTTGATCATGAACTAAATCATTGGATCTTTATACTTTCAACAAATCGCACTATGACCACTTTGGTGCATCATCTCCTTCAAAAAACCATTACATTTGTAACAAAGACAATGCTATCTGTCAACAGAGAAAGTCAGCTAACTACAAAACTGGAATTCATGAGACCAATTGGTATGCTATAAAATACATCAAGACTTACCGAGCACCTGTTGGGCAGTCAATCGCTTTGTGTGATCTGGCTCCAACATCTGCCGAACAAGGCCTTTGGCACTATCAGAAATCTGAGGCCATGGTTCCCTCTTAAAATCAATCACTCCTCGCAAAATCGCGAGAGCAACACCCTGTTCAGTTTCTGCAACAAACAGTTAAACAAAACAAGCTAACAATAGAATCCTCATAACCGAATCAATGCATACATTGCAATGCTTTATATGATTGAAAACAAGAACATACCTGCCCAAAATGGGGGAACCCCGCATAACAAAATATAAAGAATCACACCAGCACTCCATACATCAACCTCTGACCCATAATTCCGCTTCAGAACCTCTGGTGCCATATAGTATGGACTGCCCACAATCTCAGAGAACCTCTGCCCTGAAAATTACAAAAGTGTGAGAAAATCAACAAATCCATGAAACCTGAAAAACTGTCAAAAACCAAATTGAAAAATTGACAAACTCCTATCAGCAATCTCAAACCCCTCCCTATTAAATAGAGTTGGCCTTCAGTGATCTAATAAAGGAATCACCTGACAGTCTTACACTCACTTGAAGCATCAATATTGTAAGAGAAATAATTGTAAAAATTCAATAATTTAAGCAAACAACAACACAGAAACAGCAAAAATAAAACAGAGCAAAAAAGCTTATTGGATATATAAAAAAATAAACAGAATACTAGGAAAAAAAAATGGAGAATTTAACAAAACAACAGAAAAACCAACTCAGAGCCTCTAAAACATATAAAAGTCGAAATTCAGCTATTTAACAAACAATCAACCAAACAAACAATCTAGCAAGACCCACAAATAAATTCAACATCCACAATTAAGGAGAACATACAATCAAAACCTTTTCAAACAAGATTAAGATTTCCAAACCCCTTTTCAGGATTCACCACCCCCATCAACCATCCACACAGAATAGCACCAACACAAAAATATAAACAGGATAAATTTTCAAAACTCAACGCACAACCAAAACCGAACCAAGAATCTCTACTACCCTCTGCAAAATCCAACAAAATTGACCACCATACCCGGTTTAAAAAATATAGACAACCCAAAATCAATAGCTTTGAGATCCGAATTCTCCTTCTTATTGGCAAACAGAAAATTCTCGGGCTTCAAGTCCCTATGCATAACCCCATTCTGATGACACATCCTCACCACCTCCGCAATCGTCCTCGCCACATTCGCCGCCGCTCTCTCACTGTAGTGTCCTCTCGCCACAATCCTATCAAAAAGCTCTCCACCCTCACACAGCTCCATTACCAAATGCACAGCCTCATAGTCCTCATAAGTAGCTCTCAACCTCACTATATTTGGATGGTCCGGCAAGCTCGACAACATCGCGACCTCACGTCGAACGTCCTCGATATCGATGGCGGTTCGGAGCTTCTTCTTCGATATTGATTTGCATGCTAAGGCTTCGCGGGTCTCTCTGTCAGTACAGAGGTAGGTTATGCCAAACTCGCCACGACCCAGTTCGCGACCCAGTATGTACTTGTCACTAATACGGGTTTTGGAGACGATGTCTTTGAGGACTCGAATTGGAGCTTGTGATGCGGCGTATGGGTTGGGTCTTCGTTCTCTGGTTTTCTTCTTTTGTTTGTGACGCTTTTGGTGGTGGTGGTGGAGGGAATTCGGGCTCTCGGGTCTTATACATGCGTTACAGTTCCCCATGGCTCAAGGGTTCTCTCAACCGTTTCTGCTGCTGCTGGTGGGAGGGAGAAGGAGGGCAGAGCACGGAAGTGAGGTGGGAATGAGAGAGAAAAGGCGGGGGTCAGTTGAGGAAAAAGTGGGGTTTTGAAAAAAGTCAAGTATTATAAAAAAAAAAAAATTAAAATCTCATTATTATATTTATATTTTTTTGTAAGGCTGGAAATTATAGATGAAATTATTTATATATAACAGTGTACACTTTTTTTTTTAAGGTTAAATATTTTGGAAAAAAATTTGTAATTTTTTTTAAAAAAATAATGGATAAAAATTAATTCTAAATTATGTAATTAAAGAAATAGAAAAAAATTAATATAATGGTATTAATTTTTGTTATGCTCGAATTTTATGTTGCAAAAGCAAGGGTCGTGACTATAGGAAGATAAGGTTTCTAAAGTCTTCTCTTCTTTAATTTAATTATTATAATATAAAGAAATATAAAATATATGTAAGTATTACACATCTATATATATATATATATATATAATAGTTTTTTTATGGGAGAGACTTGGAGAAGACTTTCCTCTTTAATTTTTAAATTTATTGAATTTTGAATTATTTAATTATTTTTTTAAAAAAATCAAATCATATTTTGATATGTCTCATTTAAAACTACACATCTCCTACCATCTATTTAAATTTATTTAAGAAATTATTTTTATTACTCAATAAATGAATAATTATTTATCTTACTTTTCAGATACATAAGGATAAAAAAGGAAGAATGATTAAGAAATTAATCCTGTGTATTACAATGGGAGTTAGGGATGAAGGCATCTCCGAGGTGTGGAAAACGGGGAGAGAGAAAGAGGTAGAGGTGGGATTTCCATATGCTTTTCTTGTTCTGGAGGTTGGTTTGTGATTCTAGTCAAAAGCTTCTGCATTTTTCTCCCTTTCTAATTTTTGACCATTGTGAATTTACCAACCAAAGTCTTCTCAAGAAAGGCACCAACCAAAGACTTGCTTGACGACTTGAAAGACTTTGTTTATACAATAGTTTTTTTTTATTTTATTTTAATAGTTGTGAATGTTCGAATCAATTTACGTACACCTCGATTCCTCAACTAATCCTTTTTTTGGTCCGATGAAAGACAGGTTATTTACATCGGGACCAAGAGTATTCATGAAGAATAAATCTTTCATATACTGGTCCCAAAAGGTTACCAATATTTGAACTCAAGATGTCTAGATTTACAACTCACCGGGATTATGCAATAGTTGTATAAGGTGACAGGTAAATTAACATCCTTCACATATATTTTTATTTAAATTTTTTTCGATAATAGGTTATTCACCAAGAACTAGTAGAGAATGAAGTTAAAGGTAGCAGGTGCATGATGGGATACCTTTGAAAAAAATCAAGACAAAGTGATATAGAAAAGATCCAAGAGCGTAGATAGCTGAAATAATACAAAGATATTTGAAGGGAGGGTATCAATAAAATTGCCAAAGTCTGTTGCTGAATTAGTGTATTTCTTGTTGAATGAACCTAATGTATTGAATTTGGTGGCATAGATTGATGAGTTTATTTTTAGTTGCATGCACCTAATAATAATGAATTTAATATTATACATTTGGGTCATCTTAATGAGGGGGTTGATTATCTAGAAGTTGAATCTGGTCACCAATTCCTTCTTTTGTCAACAATCATGAAGTAGAAAACACCAATTTAATTGGGAAAGTAAAATAAGTATGTTTGATAGTCCATATCATTGTCCTATGAAATTAAATGATGTTCATAGCGGTTCGTAGTTGACTTAATAACCATCGTTTTTGTTGTTAAATTTTAAGGTCGTGGATTCAAATTTTGTCGTTTCCCTCCTCTATAATAGTGTCCGGCCAAGAAAAAAGAAATGATGCTCACGCAATGAGTAAATAATTCGGATTATTTCTTCTATTGATTGCATCTTTTTTCACACCTCTCGAAAAAAATGAAAAAATAACATCTCGAATTATATGATTTCTCCATCAACCAAAAGTGAAAAGAGTGATCATGTCGTTATTGGTATGTAAAAATGCGTTCTTAAGTATTACATTTTTTTTTTATTGAGATTGAACCTAAATCTGTACTCTTGAGATACACAATTCATATACCGATAAGATGTGTATGGATTCTTGATAAGAGAGGAGTCGTAGTCTTCTCCCATTTCTCATAAGTAAATTAAAAATTAGATCAACATTGAATTCCACATAAATCACCTCAGCTCTGATGCTTGAGTTGAGATCATCCTACAAGAGGATATTTTTCAGTAATTGCAACTCAGTAGATGTTAATCCATTGATTGGTTACAAAAATTATTATTGTGTATGAAACATTATCTTTCATAGGGGTGTTCATAGGCTGAGTTACCCACGAGTCTCATTATCCGTCCCAAAAAATAGGCCCGAAACCCGATAGTTGACCCGTCCGAGCCCAATATCCTTAAAAATAGGGCTTGAGTTTACCTCCAAACCCATTACTTGGCCCGAAATCCGCCCCAAGAGCCCACCCACCATTCCTTTGAAAAAAAAGTTATATTTTTAGACCATTAAATTTGAAACTTTGAAATAAGTCTCACAATGTCGAAATTTGAAGTTTTAAAAATTTAGATATTATAAATAATGTATTATTTTCTTTTTCATGTATTAAGCATACAATTTTAAAGGGTAGAGTAATACAAATGATAGATAAGTGAGTAGGTGTCAATCTAGTTAAAATGTATTCATTCTATTGAATGTAGTTCATCCCCTAATCAAAAATAAAATTATTTATTATTTTATTTTTATCCATTTTTACTCTACTTTTGATTCAAAAATATAATTTACACAAATATTAAGTTACAAAAATATTCATTATTTTTAAATCAAATTATATATAAAAAAGCTCGCGAGCAACCAGCCCCATAAACTCGAGGGTTGGGCTGCGGGTAGCCTACTCCTACCCGAAGTCCGACCCGATAACTCATTTGGATAAGGGCTTGGACCTACACTGCCCAGACCCTGCCATTAAAAAAAATTTGCAGGCCTAGCCCAATCCGTCCCGGCCCATGGACACCCCTAATCTTTCATAATGGAGAAGGGTGACCTTTTTGAGATTTTTTTTTTTATGGTTCAACGATCAAGGGTGTTTGGGGTAATTTACGCACACCTCAATTAATTTTTCCCCCAATTTGGTCAAAAACAAGCTATTCACACCGAGACTAAAGAATTCATGAGAGATAAATCTCTCATAATCTAATCCAAAGAATTATCAAAATTCAAATTCAAGTATTTTAATTTACAATTCGGTCTTATTATCACAAAAATTACCTTTTTAATTACCTGTTTGAGAATTGAGCAGGAGAAATAGAATTAGTTGGCCAACCAAGTCCAGCTGGGGAAGCAAAGTCAGAAATAGACTATCAGTTAACTACTAACATTAATAACCTCAAGATTCAAGAAACCTAAATGGATAACTTGAGACTCTACACACTAAAGTCAACAAAAATGATGAGACATCTTTACTTTTGGCAAGGCAGCTAGTTACACCTAGGGCATGTTTGGTAGGAGTATAAGGGTGGTATAAGGGGTGGTATAAAGAAAATAGTACGTGGGGCCTACCTTATACCTTGTTTGTTTGGCTTTTTTTGATTGGTATTAATTTGCGGGTCGCAATACCGACCCGTTATAAACAGTGTCGTTAATGCCTTGTACAAGGTGCTATTCAATACCACCTACCTGGTGGTATAAAATGTTGGAAGGAGGTATTAAAGTGGTAAAAGACTCAAATGCCCTCAACTACAAAGCCAGCCGCAATTGTTGACTTTGATTTATAAGGATAAAATTGTCTTTTTACACCCCAGCCGCAATTGTTGACTTTTTTAAATAGGTATTACATAGATAATATTTGTGATACACAAACAAGGGGAAGGATAGGATTATAGTTTAAGACCGGGTATAATATACTATTGGATTGGAGTGGAATGGAGATAAATCTAATACCGGGCTTATTTTATACTCAAAACAAACGGGCCCCTAGTATATAGATAAGTTTACGGTACCGTAGAATTAATTTATAACCAAAGATTTTGATTTGATGTATTCATTGATCACGAAAGTAATTAAATAAAGTACAATAATAATATCTCGCATTGGATAGCCTTAAAGTATGTGATTGTGTTTAAATGGATGCTATGGCTCTCACACTTTTAAGTGTGGGTGGTTATAGTTATCCTAATATTTAAAAAAAAAAAAAAAAAACTGATCCATCTTTGGTCCAGGGTGACTCTGATTGTGGGCTCAATTTCTTCCCTCGTTGGGCCTGACAATAGGTTGGGTGAGGCCTTAAAGCCTGGGTGGGAAGGGCTGCCCAATGGAGATAAAACAGATTTCAGTAATTAAATTTGATCCCAGACAATCTGCCACACCATCCAATTGCCATTGAGAATTGCATAAAACATCTGATAGTTTTGGGAAAAAATGAGGGACAACATTGATTCTGGTGATTAAAGCCCCTGATCCTAGCCAATTGTCCCACCAAA
Organism: Ilex aquifolium; assembly: GCA_951799425.1. NCBI lineage: Eukaryota > Viridiplantae > Streptophyta > Magnoliopsida > Aquifoliales > Aquifoliaceae > Ilex > Ilex aquifolium. The sequence goes on from OX637410.1 coordinate 20,973,596, forward strand.
AATCAACGGTATGCCCCTCACCCACTAGCTTCTGTGAGTTATTTACAACCATTTTGAAACCAGGCTTTCCGAGGAATACAAATAACCTCTGGTTTTTTTTCAGATTTGGCGAGCATCTAGAATAACTAGTGAATTACAATTTTATTGTACCGTAATTGATGCATTGGTCTTTTCAGCGTTAATGCTGGTTGGTTTCATTATCATAAAGCTGCTCCAAATTTGACTTGGTTTCAAGATGTAGAATCTATGTTAGAGACAATGACTTAAAGATTTTAGAATTGGCTGGTCTTGGACTTCTTAAAGGATGCAACTGCTTAAGAAACATGGTAGAGAAAACCTCAGACCAGAAAGATGTACCTTTAAGAAGGTTCTACACCTGCTTCATCCTAAAGGCCTGATGTATATTTTGAAACTTTCTAAAACCTACGCCTCCTTCATCCCTTGGCAAAGCCAACTCTTTCAAGGACACCCAATGCCTTTTTTCTAACCCCTAATTTGTTTGACTTGACCAAATAAAAGCAGCCATAGCAGAATGCATTTTAGTAATAACACCTTTTTGGCAAATTCAGAGAGGCTCTGGAATAACATTAAGGATTGACTAAACTAAAACCATTCTCCCCATATTGGAAAAGCAATTTGGAATACCACCCTTCCATCCTTGACCTGAACTTTTGCAGAATCTCATCAAAATAAATTAATTTGGCTCTGCCTTTAATGATGGAACAAGACAGCCCAAATAAGTAAAGGGACACTGCTTGATAGGAATATTAACAGCTCTTTGTAGCACTGTTTTCCTAGCATGTGAAATTCTATTTGAACAATACATAGACGTCTTGTTTCTATTTACTTTCTGACTTGAAGATTTTTCATAAATATATAGAAATGTAAACAGATTCACCATGGACTTCTTATTTCCCTTCAGAAAAAACAAGAGTGTCATCTGCAAAAAGCAGATGACTAAGCAATGTTGATCCCCTTCTTGTATGAAATCCTCTAACCAAATTCTCTTGAAAATTTTTCCTCAATCCTCTATTCAGAACCTCTTCAGCCAAAATGATAGGCTTGGAAACACTAGATCTCCTTGCCTTAACCCCCTTGTATACTTTGGAAAAACCCAAACCTCTTAGTCTTACCATTGATTGAGAGAGAGATGTGGTCGTTACTCAGACAATTTGAAATAATAGCCACAAATAGGTCAGAAAATCCAAAACACAACAGAGTTTGCTTTAAAAAATCTCATTTTATCCTGTCATATGCCTTCATCATATCAAGTTTTAAAATCACATTATCAGGTCAACTAACACATCATTAAGTCAACAAACTAAATCTCAATAAAATTATTTCAGAAAAATAGTTCAACCTTACTTTATATTGAAAAATAATTCAACTATTGCTTAATCAGTCAAAATTTTGGACCTTAAAATTACGGATTCTAACGAGTAATAGTGCTGACCAAAAAAAATCAAAAAAATTGGACCTCATAACGAAAATATGTTAGATAGTGCTAATGAAGTCTACATGGGCCCTTGACGAAGATAAATACAACTAAGAACTCAATTGTACCAGAAATCATTAAAATTTGACAATTGAGAAAATAAATTTATCATAGAAAAAACATAAATCTTAATAATACTTTTTTACTTTATTGAATAACAATAACTATAGGGATTTAAATCTCGCCCAGAATATATGTTTTTTCAAAAAATTTAAATGTTAAATCATCTACAATACATGGATAGGGGATACACTTAGTTTTTTTTTTGGGTTCAACGATCAAGGGATGTTCGAGCCAACTTACGCGCACCTTGACTAATTCTCTCACAAGTCCGATCAAAGGTAAAGCCATCCACGCATGCAACTAATATATTCTTGAAGGATAAATCCCTCATAGTCTGGATGTTTGAGTTTATTAGGGTTTATTTGGTACTAGACATAAAGTACACATAATTATCCATGTAAGAGCATCTCCAAGAAGGCTATCTAAAATAGCTACTCAAAATATATTAAAATATTGTATTATTTACTTTAGCTAACCACTTTTTCAAAGTCATTCCAACAACGCTATCTATTTTAGCTATCCACTTCAACTAACTTAACTAACTTTCAATAATAAAATCTGAAATACTATGTAATATGCCATGTCATCACCATATTGATGACATCACATTCTGACGTGTTACGCCACGTCATCAAAATTTTAAATTTTTTATTTTTATTAATAACGGTTATATTTACAACAGTCACGAAATTCAAAATTTCAAAATTGGTGAAGTACGCACCATGTTGGAATGGATCCATGAGATGAACAGTTTGTGCTTTACAAATATGAGGCAGAAGCAAATCAGATTTTGATAAGCCAGACTGGGGTATATGCAAAAGATCCATACAAATAAAATAGAGCTAGTGATCCCAATTATTGAATAAGTTGGCATGGTCAAGCCAGCAATCCATGTGCAACACTCCTTCATAAAGCCAATGCATATAATTTAAAGCTTATTGATATGAGTTCTACCGGAAAAATAGCTTTGCATATCAGACTTTGCCTTGTCAAATAAAAGACTAGCCCATGATACAGTTCATTTTAAACACAGGGGTTACTGTCTAAGGTTGAACCGAAACTAGTTTGATTCTTCATCTATCCTTACTACAATTTTTTTTTTCTTTTGAGGGATTGGGTAGCTTTCCTTTCCCAGATTCTGAAAGCATATGCCATATGCTATGAACCCACAATTCCAATATCTCAAATTCACATATTACAAGCTGAAAAATACACATGAAATAATTTAACGGTAGAGATTCAAGAAATTCACCAAATTAGAACAACAAAATCCACATCAACCCAAAACACTCTTACTACAACAAAAAAATCAACCCAAATAGACTCTAAACCTGAAAAGATTTGCCCTTAACTGAAGGGACTGGAATTCTATTCCAACTCTTCTGACTTCTCAAATTTCTATCTGAATTCAAGGCAAAAAAACATGCATCGAAGTTTTAATTATAAAAAAGGAAATTACTCTATCAAAACCCCAATTTTGGAATTCATGACAACCATTATCCTGATCCATAGGGAATACGAATAAATCACAATCTTATAAATAGGTATGTGTTTGACGGAATATACAGAGTAGCTGGCTGTCGGTGGTGGAGCCTCAGTCGCTGCCTCACAGTCGGTGGGTGGAGTCTCAGTCGCTGCCTCAGTCGGTGGTGGAGTCTCAGTCGCTGCCTGAGATTTTGAGAATTAGTCGCTGCCTTCAGATTTTGAGAGCCGAGGGAGACAGAGAGTCTAGCGGTTGAGATTTTGAGAGTGAGGGAGGCAGAGAGACGCAGAGGTGAGGGAGGCAGAGAGACGAAGAGAGGCGGGAGGCAGAGAGTCTAGCGAGGGCAAGCGGCTAGCTTGATGTAGCGATTGAAATCAGGGCTATGGGAAATAGATAGCCAAATAGCTAGCCTGTTCGAGTGAAATTTAAGGGTAAAGCTATCTAAAATAGCTAAGGGGAGGGGTTTATTGAGCTTCTTGGAGATGCTCTAAATAGATAACTAGGAGTTAATTAGTTTTAAAAAAGAGCTGGGTTGTTATGTTAAAAGAAATGAAGGGCAATTTTAATATTTTTATCAATCAAAGTGGTAGAATGTAGTTAAAATAGAGTTATGGGTAGTTATTTAGAAAGAAATAAAAGATATTATGGAAACTTTTGGAGTTGACACCAAAGTAGAGGGTAGAAAAGGGGATGAATAAATAAAAAATAATTTTAAGGTTAGAAAAAAAAATAAAAAGGAAAGAGAGTAAATGGACGAATATTACCCGACATCGTTAAAAATCATTTTATTTTCAAATTGAGAGGTATATACAATGAACTAGAAATCCAAGCATATATACAAACTAGTTATTGTATGTGCCTGAAGGCACAAAGTAATAAAAAAAATGGTCAACAATAAATATATTTGTATTCACATCTAAAATCAAATCACAAATATAGAGGAGAGAGAAATGAATTTAAACACCGATTATAGTGGAAGTGAGCGATGATAGTGGTGGTGGATGATAGTAGCGATGGTGGGGTGGCGACGGTGACGATGTTGGTGGTGGTGGTAGTGGTGATGGTCGTGAGGGGTGGTGGTGAGGCGATAGGGGGTAGTGGTGGTAGGGGTGATGGTTGAACAATGGCGGTGGTGGTAGGGTGGAGGTGACAGTTGTGGTGATGATGGTGGTGGTGGGGGTAGTGGGGATGGTGGTGGTCGGGCGGTAGGAGTGGTGGTGGTGGGGTGACGACAGTAGTGATGGCGACGATGGTGATAGTAGATGACAGTGATGGTTGTTGTGACAGAGGTGGTGGTAGGGTGACGGTGGTAAGACGGTGGCAGTGGTGGTAGGGTGATGGTGGGGTGGAGGTGACGGTGGTGGTGGTGGGTGTAATGGGGATGATGGTGGTCGAGCGGTGGTGGTGGTGGGGTGGCAACGGTGGTGATGTTAAAGGGTGGTATGGTGACGACAACGATGGTGGTTGTAAGGAGCGAGGGGTGGTGATAGTGATGATGGTGGTGGGTGAGGTGGCGACATTGGTGGTGGTGGTAGGGTGGCGACAGTGGATGTGGTAGTGGTAGTGTTGATGATGGTGGGGGGTAGTTTGGTGGTGGGGTAGGGTGGCGGTGGTGGTGGTAATGGTAATGGTAATGGTGGTGGGGGTAGTGGTGATGGTGATTGGGCGATGGGGGCGATGGTGGTGGTGGTGGGGTGGTTCAAAACATTATTTTTTTTTTAAATATTTATGAGAAATTATAAGTATTAAAATCACTTTTAAAAAATTACCACAAACATACATTTAGGGGTCTATTTTTCCTATTAAATTTAGAGTATTAATATTAGCCGTCAGATTAACTTTAAAGTAAAATTTAAAGCAATCTGAACCGCGAAAAACAAAAGTCATTTTATTTATCTTTTGAAATTTGAATTGTAAACTATTTTATTATATAGATATATCGTTTAATTATATCCACTATTGATAGGTTGAATAAAATAAAAAAATTCAGTAAATCTTTATACGAATAAAATCAAGTACAAAAATATTCTAAATTCACGAGACTTCATAATATACTTGATCAATAAATAAAATAAGGAAGAAAAAGAAATTTTCTTCAACATATATCATTTAAATTACTTTGTCATGACAGAATTAAATTATTTGTAGTTAACATTAGCTCGACATTTTTGTCATTGATATTAAAAGATCGTATTATTTTTTTAAATTTAACACATTTTAATGTGAAATTAAAAATTGAAAATTATTTATTTTTACCTAATCCCCATAGTGATATAACCAGTTGCCTCTTTTGACCATGGAGAGAGGGAGAGAGAGAGAGATTTCAAATCTTTTCTTGAGGGTTAAGCAACATTTATACTCAGATATCGAATGGTATGACGTCATTCTGGCTTGTATGTTAATAATCTTCTGTGGTCGTTTTTTTTTTTTTTGCTCTGTGCTTGGCCACAACATCCCTACAGACCAATACAATAACTTCTTTTGTTGACTAATGTGCAAGTCAATAAAATATAATTATGATTTAATTTAAATTAAATTACAACATTAAAAAATTAAGTTCGATTATAAAAAGTTCGGATTAATCCCAAAATTTTTAGGAACAATTCGAAACTACTATTTTTTTGTCAAAATCTTGTTTTTATTTTGTAATAATTTGTGACAAGGTAGTAATTAAAAAAATAATTCTTTAATATTATCGTTCCTTGTAGGGTGTTGGAATACAAGTTAAATAAAAGAAACTTTTTTGACTAATACTTTATAAAATAACTAGTTATTGCCTGTGCCTGAAGGCACAAAGTAATAAAAAATGATAAACAATAAACATATTTGTATTTATATCCAAAATCAAATCACAAACATCGAGAAGAGATAAATGAATTTAAGCATCGGTTGTAGTGGCAGTGAGAGGTGGTGGTAGCGATGGCGATGGCGATGGCGGCGACGACGGCGACGATGGTGGTGGTGGTGGCTATGATGGCGGTGGTAGTGGTAGTGGTGGTGGGGGTGGGGGTGGTGGCGGTGGTGGTGGTGGTGGCGGCGACGGTGGCAGTGGTGGCGACGGTGGCGACAGTGGCGGTGGAGGTGGAGGTGGCGGTGGTGGTGACGGTGACGGCGGTGGCGGTGGTGATGGTGGCGACGACAGTGGTGGTGGCAGCGGCGACGACAGGCAATGGCAGTGGTGGTGGTGGTGGGGCGGTTTCAAACACAATTTTTTTTTTTAAACTACTTATGAAAAATAATTTCTGTAAGTAATTTTAAAAAGTCACTTCAAACACACCCTTAGGGCCCTATTTTTCTTATTAAATTTAGGGTGTTAATATTAACCGTTATATTAACTTTAAAATAAAATTTAAAGTGATATCAACCGCGAATAGCAAAAGTCATTTTGTTTATCTTTTGAGATTTGAATTGTAAGCTACTTTATTATATAGATATACACATTTTATATGTCTCAATATTAGATCTATCTTTCTTTTTCATAGTCCAAAAAAGAATTCGTCCATAAAAAGTGATATCATTTTTTTCATCGAGTCCGGGTAAAGATAAAGATCTTGAGCGACCGATCTGACAGAATAATTCAAAAGATAATATCGTTAATTTCTTCATGCTCGTTCCTGAAGTTTAGAAAATCAATGTATTTTTTTTATGCAAACATTCATAACATGTCATAATTTCAAAATTAATGTTTTTCCATCATAAATTACTCTATTTTTTTAATTTTTTTATATAGTGATATGTCTCATGTATTCTTATGGTAAAAAGGGACAAGAGTCGATAAAATATTGTGAGAATCACATTTAACTATTAAATCTAAGTATTTTCTTTAAATAATTGTATTTGGTATTATTGTTTTTTTTTTTTTTTTGTTGGGTGGGAAGAAAACATTGTGACCATTGACTTCAACAATAGTTTCTTGTTGAAATTTCTTTGTGCTGTCGACCGTACTGAATAATACCGTCGACGGTCAAAATCCTTAAATTTAGCAAAACATTGAAAAAATAAACAAAAATAAATAAATAAATATTAGACTGAAAAGCTGTGTTTAAAATATCCTGATTGTCAGATATAAACGGTGAAGGCAAGAACACGTGGCTCAGAAAAAAAGCACAGAATATATAAAAAAAATTACAAGACAAATGACATTTTGTACCTGAAAAATATTTGGAATTTCAAATAGACCCTCAATCAAATAAAAAAGAAACAATATGGCCAGTTTTGGTACAACTACCTAAGCTTGTCAATCATATCGGGTGAAACGGGTTTATGTCAGAAAGTATTTCATTCATACTCAATTCTTTTATTAATTTGTGTCTAATGAGTCATTTTATATCGAATTTGTGTTGTATATAACCGGTATATAAACGAATTATATCGTGTTTTTTTTTTTGATTGGCTTTATCTATACTCGATTCGTTTATTAATCGTGTCGGGTTGAGTCTACTTGTTTATAAAACGGCTGGCTTAAAAAGATCCAACCCCTCTAACTTCATGTCGTGTTAATGAATCGTATCATATTTTGACACCCCTAAAATTACTTATAAATTTTAATTAAAAAAATTAAAATTGTTAAAATGCAAATAAGTATGTATAAAAATAAAAAAAAATATATTACAAAGTCAGCCAAAAAAATTGTCAGATCAAGCAATAGACATTTAATTTTGGACCAAATTACTACCTTTTAGCTGATTGCGAATGTAATGTAAAACTTATAATCTTTAAGGTATAAATTTTTTAATTTATAATTTTTGAGGTATGAAGTGTCATTTATCCAAAATTGGTATCAGTAAGGTAGGGTTAAATGCAGAGCTAAGCTTTTGACACATCGAAAAATCACAGCCAAATACACCCTCTCTCTCAGAGCCCCAAGTTGCTTGGAAACTCACGGGCTGACGAGAGAGAGAGAGAGAGAAACATGAACAGCCGCCTCCGTTAACCCTTCTTCTGTTTCTTTTTCTACACTTCTTCTTCTTCTTTTCTCTCTGCAACTCGTTGGATTCTCTGACACCAACATACCATCTCAGGTGCTTCTCTCCCTTTGACTATTTCACTGTGTTTTTGCTTGCTGGGTTTGAGCTGTTTTGGTTTGTTCTGTCTTTTGGGTTGTGGTTTGTTTGTTGAATGAGTAATGAACGGTTGACTTTTTGGGTTTAGTATAGTCATTTACATTGTGGGTCGTGTTGATTTCTAATGGATGTGTTGAAGATTGATGCTTTTGTCTATTTTCTTCTGCTTTGGGGATTGATTGGTTTCTTGTATTTACTTCAGTGATTTAGAATGCGGGTTTTTATTGATGTTTCTTGGATTGTGAAGATTGATGGTTTTGTGTATCGATTGATTCAAATTGGTAAAGTGACTTATGTATGTGAAGAGAAGGGTTCGTTTTGGTAGATTAATTCTGTAAATGAATCAAGATCGTATTTATGTATTTATGTTGGCATATAGTGTTAGAATCTTGAAAGTCTATACTTTTTGTTTGAAAGCAGACTCTGCTTTTGATTTTGGCCTTTTGAAGCATTATAAGTACTTCTAAAATTCCAAAAACTATTTTGCTTTAATGGACGTGTGACAACATGGTGATTCTAGGAGGAAAATGGATAGTGCATGTGCTTTTTGATTTCAAATAATAATTGGATGGGATGTTACCAAAATCACACCTGTGCATTTTTTTGATAGCATCTTGACAGCATATTATTTTTCATAAAGTCTATAGTGAAAAGAGAATGGAGGATTTCTATTTGGTTGCACAATGTCAAATCAGTTTTGTTGTCTCTAGGAAAAAAGAAATAAGGACAAGTCTAAACTTGGTTCTATAATAAAATTTTGTTTCTTGGAAAGTCATTTTATTGCTGTCAAATAATTCGGGTTTCAAAAATCATCAAATATTCCAATTTGCCTATTGTCACATCATTTCATGAGTTTACAACATATCTTGGTGTCTATGCAATTGCTATCGCCACTACAACTACTACTCCATTCCGCTTCTCTATCCGTTAAAGGTTTTGCTCTCATATTCTGAGGAGTCCTGCTATGTTGTACTCTGTTGTTCCTCTATACTCTAGCACCCCGTTCCAAAAAAAAAGAAGAAGAACAAATACGGAGTTAAAGACACTATCAACTGCATTTCACCTCAGTGTAGCCACATCACTACCAGCAAACTTGCTTTGTTCTCATTTCCTAGGAGAAGTTATGGCTTTGACCTTGCGTTTTAGTGAACACAGTTTTTACTTTTAACTTGCACAAATCCGTAAAAAGAGAAACGTAACACTGTGTTCAAAACTCAAAACTGCCTTAATGGTGTCTTTGAAAATCCTTATGGTCAAACTTCATATAGTATTAGAATTAAGAAAATGGTGTCTTTGTCAGTCTTGTGTTGTTCCATTCGTACAAATGATACTTTTAGTCTCTAGAAGTACTCTGCTTAAACTATCATTATTGGGTTTGAAGAGAATGAGCTAAATTGGCAAGGTTTCGGAACCTGATGTTGATTGTGGTGTGTGGCCCTGTGCCGGTTATCCATTCTAGTTGTAGGAAGGTGCTATTCCAGAAGTATTAGTGAATAAATCAAGCTTAGAGAGCATTGGTCGATAATTCAAACCATAAATGGATATCTGGTGTCTATAACTGAACTTACAACATGTCATTTAGCATAACCGAGCAATGGTGATTCCCAGAATTTGGAACTTTGGAATTAATTCAGAAATGTCACAGATGATAAACCAGACATCAATATAACAGATGATGGTGTTGTGGGATTCAATTGACTTAATCTGTGGGAGGACAGTGGCATCCCCATTCTAAATTTGCAGATTGGTATTCTGTGAGCAAGTCTCTGTTAAAGTTTTGGATTGCATATTTGTTTTTTTTTTCAACCGGGAAGAAATATTTCGTGCATCTGCCCTAGGCTGAGTACCATTGGGATCTGCTATGCATCCGATGCACACACCTGATGTTCTACCTTTTAGTTGAAGGGGATAACAAGAGCCACAGACAGAAATGTAATGGATCTAATATTATGACAAAAAAGCTTTCGAAAGTTCGATGACAACTAGACTTGAAGCTTGCACCTCCTTTACCAATTGGGTACAGAGTGTAGGTTATTTTCCCTACTACCCTTTTTGTGCTTAGGCAGACTTACTATTATGATTATTGGCTATACATCTAAAAATGTGAATTTTTTGCAATCCATACATCATCCGATAATCAATTGACTTGGATATTTACCTGTGTATATATAGTTGTTCTTGAGGTGCTCTTTCTCTGCCGAATTTTAAGTTAATTTTGCTATTAGCTGTTGCCGAGCGAAGTGATTGGATAGGAAGCTTACATTTGGGATTATATGGATATTATGACTACCCTCTTTCTAAGTTGACTTTCTTATGCTTATCAGTGCGAGCTCCTACAAGTGTGCTGAGCAAGTGCTCCTTTTTTGGTGGAATGTGTATGTGTAATTATGGCCTTGTGGTACATGATAACTTACGCCTAGTGTAAAGATAACTTATGCCATGGTTACAATTTGTCCCTCAAACCTGTAGATTATATACCTCTATCGAATTGATGATTAGATATACAATACATTTGCTCTAGTTGTCTTTATCAACTATAACAAATAAACTCTTATTTGAAGTGTGATATTGAGCATTCATGCAAAATTATCAAGTGGCATATATATAATTAGGCATCCTATACATTACTCAAAATTCTCTTGCTAACTATCAGAATAATCTCTAATTTCAAGTGTGATGTTGGCGAGAGTTCTTTAAAGATTTGATTAATTTTTTTTTTCATGACATGGGATCCTTTCAGTAAATGTTGTGTATATGTTTAGTTTGGTTTCTTACTTTCTTGTATTTGTTTTTCCCTAAAGGTTTTGTCTATTAGCCTTTCTCCAATTAAACAGTTTGGTGAAGTACGCAATTCTGATCTGTATGTGTCATTGGATTGCCAATTTAGAGTGTGGACGACTTTTATATCATTAGCTTCTCTGCAGCAAGGCAGTGACAGTATTTTTGGTTTCACTGTCTAGAATTTCTTTAAAATATTTCACGTAGTACATGGGTAAGTAAGTGAGCATACATATAGTGTGGTCTGCCAGGATGTTGCTAACAAGGCTTTATAATTTACATTGTCTAATATTGCTTGGGTTTTGTATGGATTAGAAAATCCTGTTTTCTGAATGACTAGAGTAGATCTAGAAATGATATAAGTGCCACTTGAAGGAAGGGTGAACAGAATAGATCTTGAAATGATAAGATGATCTTGTCGAGTCACCCACTCAAAGCATTTAAGGCACAGATCCGCACTTGAATTTGTGAAAGAGGGTAACTGTAAGTGGAAATGATTGTATTATTAACCTGACTATCATTTTGGGGGTATGACCTGTAGATAGCTTAAACAGTGTTTTTTTGGGTGACTCAGATTAATATATGTGCATTGGCTTTCTTGAGATGCTGGAATTGTTCTTGTAGTATTAACTTTGCCTGTGCTTTGGAAACCCCTCTTGGAAGGCGCGGCTTTTACTTTTTTTGTTTTGCCGGTAAATTTGCAGATTATGTTACGAACAAAGCAGGTCGGTACACTCTCTCAGTCTGCTAGGCTTTTCCTCAGTGGGTCACGGAATGGTGCAGCAGATGGAAGTTCATGCACTTCTTCTGAAGATGAACCTTTTATTTCCAGAAGGCAGGATACAAGAAATGAAGTGCAACATTCAAAAACACCATCCACCTTAGTACCCAAAAGTTCTGTAACTGTAGGCTCTCTGATTTCTGGAGATTCAGTAAAAGTGGTGAATACACACAAAACACCACCCACCTTAGTACCGAAAAGTTCTGTAACTGTAGGCTCTCTGATTTCTGGAGATGCAGTAAAAGTGGTGAACACACACAAAACCAATAGTGCTGAGTATCCAGTTTCTCTGCCACAAGTTATTTCTGCTTCCAGCTCGTTAGGAAGACCAGATGGTGTCAATTATCCTAGTAGTATTGATCCTGCTCATAATGACATTACACATTCATCACCTCCTATTGCCGACCAGTTTGTTAAGGCTGGTATTGCGGCTGTTAGTTTTCTGTCTGATTTAGCAAACTATAAGATTCCTATGTCAGATGGGAGTGGAATGCTTAGTTCATCTCAGAATTCTATGATAGATCGGACAAGGCCCTATTCCAACATCAAATCGTCAAATGTAAAAGCTTTCAAAAAAGACAAAAACCAGGAAAAAGCATCTGCTGAGACAGAAGCAGGGTCAATTCCTACAAGTAGCTTTCATGGTACAAAAGTTAGAGGTGAAAAATCTGGTTCGGTCAAAGTTGTGAATCATACTCCAAATAGTAGGACAGGAAATTCACAAGAGGCCCATGGTATCTGTCCAGAATCTGGTGACAGGAAAAGGTCTATGCCTCAAAGACCAAAAGATTATTCAAATGACTTCATGTCAAATGTAAGGACATCGGAGGGAAAGGTTGTGGGGAACACAGGAGGTGTTAGCAGGGGGCCAAGAGAGACACAAATGCCAAAAGGAGTTACTCCAATAGCTAGGCAGTCTGTAAACTCTGGGCATGTGGTTGAAAGTGTTTCTCGGATATTGCAACAACTAAGGTGGGGTCATGCAATGGAAAACGCACTGGGGAAACTCAACTACTCAATCGATGCCTATCAAGCAAACCAGATACTTAAGCAGCTGAAAGACCATGATGTTGCTCTTAATTTTTTCTATTGGTTGAAAAGACAACCGGGATTCAAGCATGATGGGCACACTTACACCACCATGGTTGGCATCCTTGGCCGTGCCAGGAAATTCACGGAAATAAACAAGTTGCTTGACCAGATGGTCATGGACGGATGCCAGCCAAATGTTGTGACGTACAACCGTCTTATTCATAGTTTTGGTCGGGCAAATTATTTGAATGAAGCTGTTGATGTTTTCAACCAGATGCAAGAAGTAGGGTGTCAACCTGACCGTGTCACGTATTGCACACTCATTGACATCCATGCAAAAGCCGGGTATCTTAATGTTGCCATGGACATGTATCAGAGGATGCAAGAGGCTGGGCTTTCTCCAGACACGTTCACTTATAGTGTCATCATCAATTGCCTTGGCAAAGCTGGCCATTTAGCCGCCGCCCACAAGCTATTCTGCGAGATGATTAGTCATGGCTGTGTGCCTAACTTAGTGACTTATAATATTATGATTGCCTTGCATGCAAAAGCGAGGAACTACCCGAGTGCATTACAGCTTTATCGTGACATGCAAAATGCTGGATTTGAGCCAGATAAAGTAACTTACAGCATAGTTATGGAGGTGCTTGGTCATTGTGGTTATCTAGAAGAAGCCGAGGCTCTTTTCTTTGAGATGCAACGAAAGAACTGGGTTCCTGATGAGCCTGTTTATGGTCTTCTGGTGGACTTGTGGGGTAAGGCTGGGAATGCAGAAAAGGCTTGGGGGTGGTATCGAGCCATGCTCGATTCAGGTTTGTGCCCCAATGTACCGACGTGCAACTCTCTGCTCAGTGCTTTCCTTAGGGTACACCGACTGTCTGATGCATGTAACTTGTTACAGAGCATGCTCAACTTGGGTCTACATCCATCTTTGCAAACTTACACCTTGCTCCTCAGTTGTTGTACGGAGTCCCAAACATCATATGACATGGTATTTTGTTGTGAGCTTATGGCAGTCACTGGCCACCCAGCACATACATTCCTACTATCCATGCCAGCAGCAGGACCTGATGGCCAGAACGTGAGAGATCATGCGAGCAACTTCTTAGACCTTATGCACAGTGAAGATAGAGAGAGCAAGAGGGGACTTGTGGACTCGGTGGTCGATTTTCTTCATAAGACGGGGCTCAAGGAGGAAGCTGGATCTGTTTGGGAGGTGGCTGCTCAGAAGAATGTTTATCCAGACGCGGTTAAAGAGAAAAGCTCGTCTTATTGGCTTATAAACCTCCACGTTATGTCAGATGGAACTGCCGTAACTGCTCTATCTAGGACGCTCGCCAGGTTTCGCCAGCGGATGCTTGTGTCAGGGATTTGTCCCAACCGCATTGATATTGTGACAGGATGGGGGCGAAGGAGTCGGGTGACAGGATCTTCTCTGGTGAGGCAGGCAGTGCAGCAGTTGCTGCACATTTTCAGCTTTCCTTTTTTCACTGAACATGGTAATTCTGGATGTTTTGTAGGGTGTGGGGAGCCTCTTAATAGATGGTTGCTCCAATCTTATGTGGAGAGGATGCATTTGCTGTAGCTGAGTTATGTTTTTCAGTCTTTGTACTTAAAACTCCAGTTTTGTTGTGGAAGAGGAACTTGCATATCCTTCCTCAGAGGCATTGGTATGTATTTGAATTATGATGTTCAGTTAATTTAAATTCAGGCAGTTCTTTTTACCTGTGGTTTCTAGCTTTGAGACCTCTACTCTTCATTCCATTTCTAGTTCATGCTATAAAGTTTTGATTAGGACTTGATGGTAGTTGATGTGATCCCACCAGGTTATCAAATAAAAGGGTGTGTTTGCTAGGCATGTTTGTTTGGTTCAAATATTAAAGGGTAGGATTAGATTAAATTAATTTAATGATGATTTTAATATCCTGTTTGAATCATATTATACGTCCCAACTTTATAACATGAGTCAATATCGGTCGGATGCTAGAGTTTCAAATAACAATAAATACAATACAAATTAGGAACATGTGATAGGTGGTATAAAGTCCATATTGATTGTTGTTGCGATTGAAAATAACAAGAATACATCTAACTCGATTTTTAATAAGATTGAATGCAAGAGTAGTTTTTGTGACTTTCAATCATATACTATATAATAAAGTAACTTACAATTCAAATCTCAAAAGATAAACAAAATGACTTTTGCTATTCGTGGTTGAGATTGCTTTAAATTTTATTTTAAAATTAATCTAACGGCTAATAATAATACCCTAAATTTAATAGGAAAAAATAGACCCCTAAATGTGTGTTTGGAGTGATTTTTTAAAATTATTTTTAAAAATTATTTCTCATAAGTACTTTAAAAAAAATAATAGTGTTTGAAACAGCCCCACCATTACCTCTACCACCACCACCACGGCCACCACTGTCGTCGTCACCACCACCGCCGTCGCCACCACGGTCATCACCACGGCCACCACCACCACCACAACCATCACCGTCTCCTACCACCACTACTGCCGCCCACCACCTCTCACCTCCACTACAAACCGATGCTTAAATTCATTTATTTCTTCTCTATGTTTGTGATTTAATTTTGGATATGAATACAAATATGTTTATTCTTTACCATTTTTTATTCAATTGTGTCTTCAGGCACCGGCAATAACTAGTACTACTATACATCACTATGTAATCCAAACATGAGATTGTTATTATAGTAATGTCCTCAAAACATCTTGCAACATTGATCCGAACATAGTACATATGAAATAAGATAAAACATCGTCAATCTAGCGCATCATTTAGCTAGACATGTTCTTTTTGTTAAATGTGGGTAAGAGTGACCCTTACCATTGAATCACTTCCCCCACCTCATAAAATATCTGATTTTATCATCGATGATGTCTTCCAGTGTCCTTGATCTCTCAATCCCATGATGATTATTGATTATAAATTCAAATAGGATCCACATTTTGAATGACTTTTTTTATGTATGACGAGAAAACTCTTCAAGATAATGTCATACTACAATTATTTATGCAAAGTAAATTCCGAATATTTATAATTAACCACAAACCACAAGTTTCATTTAGGTTTGAAAGTCACCAGCCAGAGTTAAGTCCAAGATATGCGCTGTTGGCTTTCCGTACTGGTTAAATTGAATAATTTAGCATTAAGAAAATTAAAAAAAAAAAAAATCATACAGAAGGAAATTTGGATGCCCTTGATAGATCTTGTCCCCAAGTGGAGATGAAAGTTGAATGAAGTAATTCACAAAAGTCTAATAAATTAGTATTAGGGTTAATTACGAAATGCCCCCTCAAAGTTTGGTGCATGTTGCAATCAACTCCCACAGAATTCAATTTAAGCAATGTGCCACCTCAAAGTTCTCACTAGACCAAATTAACAGATAAGATGGATGACAAGTACAAAAATCCTAAAATACCCTTTCTTTCCATCTTATATACAAGGAGCTACCATCATATTTCCACCTTCATTGTCAACGCCACCGCCATAGCCATCACTAACCACATGCTACCATTACCCACTTCAAACAAATTCTAATCTCAAATCGATTCAATCATCAACAATATTTGAAAAAGGAATCATCCGAGCAATTAACCCAACCAAAAACTTCATACATTCATCAATCTCAATCAACAATGGTGCATTATAGATTGAACTAGCTTCGCCAACCCAATATCCACTGGCAGCAAAAATAACAATGTCACTCTAATCCTTTGTCATCGTTGCAGCCCCTGTCCACATAATCCCCACAAGGCTCCGATTTCCCCTGTTCGACATCACCTTGAACACTCCGATTCAATCGAAACATTGAATGGAGCTTCGGAGTGATTCCGTGTCAATAGGGGCGGAGCCACCTTATGCCCGGGGGCACATGCCCACCCTCAAATTTTTTTTTCTAAAATTACTTATATATATTTTAAGTATTTTTTTTAATATATTAAATTGTGCCCACCATATTTTTTAATCAATATATCCATGAGTCTACTTATAATTTTAACATTTATTTTAATAATTATCACCGATATGATAGAGAATATATTTTATTATGTAATCGAATGAATGATAAATAGCTAAATAGTTTTGATTAGCCTTTGTTTGGTAAAAAGATATAATTAGCCCTTTTTTTTTTTGTCATTTGTATCTACTATGCTTAGCAATTTTAGTCTTTTAACTTTAATGAACTTTTAAGAATTAAATAGGATATAATTAATTATAAATGTATTATTCTATTTTTATCAATTACAAGAAAAAAATTACGTTTATTAAAATATACAGTGCCCACTCTGAAATAATTTTTTTACTCCGCTCATGCGTGTCTACAAAGGCCCGTAAGAGTATCTCCAACGCCCCTCGCTACACCTTCCTTTTAGCTGTTTTGGCGAGCAACCCTAAAAAATTCAGCTCCAACGCCTACCTATCCATCTCGCCAAAATTTAGGAAGCCAAATTTGCTCGACAGATCTGGAGAGGAAAAATTGCTCGTCAGTTGCTGCTACTCCTTTTTGCTGCTGATCCTTCCTGTTGATTCTTGTTGCTGCTGTGAACCAGGTATTCATCTCCCCCTCCTCTTGCTCCTTTGTTGCTGCTTTGATCCATTCTACTGATCCTTGCGAAGAAATTTAGGACTGTCCTGTGTTTTTGTTGTTTGTTTCTTGAATTTGGGTTCTGGGTTTTAATTACTTTGAGCAATAGATGTTTTAAAACATGCGAAGTGGTAAGGAAATCAGATGGTTGAATTTGGGTTCTGGGTCCTGCTGATCCTTGCTGCTGCTGGGTTTTAATTATGTGCTGAAATCAGATATTTTCTAGCTTTTGATTATATTATTGAAAAGTTTGATTATGTTTGATTATGTTTTTTTTTTCCTGTTTGATTATGTTTGATTATCCTTTTGTGCTCTGAGAAGTTTGATTATTTTTTTTTTCCCTGTTTTTTTTCGCTGAAAGGTAGTTAAAGTTAGTTGATCTAGTGGGTTAAAATAGAGAGCGTGATTGGAGTGAATTTTAAAAAGTGACTAGTTAAAATAAAAAATTTAATATTTAAATATATTTTGAGTAATTATTTTGTTGAACAGGGTTGGAGTTGCTCTAAGAGAGTATTGGCGAAGGCTCGACGGTGCATATATGCCTCAATGTGTATGCTTTCATTTTTGCCTTTGTGTAGGCGAAAGGGAAGTGAAGCTGTGGTATTATATGAGTCTGGGTTATGGCACGCGCTCATGGTGGTGGGCTTTGTTGGTTGGAGACAGGGGTGGCTTAACACAATTGGAGGCCTAAAGCGAGAACACTAAATGAGGTTTTTTTTTATTTTTAATATTAATTTTTTTAAAAAATTAATTTATTTTTAATTTATTATATAAGAGAGAAACCTAAGAAAAACGTGCTAGTGTTACTGAAAAAAATATTTTAACTTTTGTTTTTGTTTTTATTTTTTATCAGAAAGAAAGTTTAATTTTAACTTTTTTTTAATGTTTTGTACTAATTTTTACACAGAGGGAAGGGGTAAATATGAGTTGATTTTTGAGTATTTTTTATTTTTTTAACTTATGATTTTTAGATTTTTAATGTTATGAATTGAATTATAGACCCAAATTATTATAATAAAAATGTTGATTGTCCTTAAAATTTTGGGGCATTTTTTTAGGGTTTAAAGTTTAAAAGATTTTATTTTTTTATGAGTTAGTAACGTACCTAAAAATTTGGGTCCTTCTAAAAATTTGGGACCTAAAACCCACACTTTTTTTTTAATGATGTTGAGCCGGCCCTGGTTGGAGAAGGTCATCATTGACGACAACGATGGTCATGGTGTTGCTTGTCACGAGGGGGTGGACTAGGCTGTGGGTTGATTGTTAGGAAGGAGGTAGATGTTCTACTTGCCGACGAGGTTGTTGGATTCTTGGGGTAGTTGAAGTTGCTGGTTTCAATGGGTAGGTTGGTTTGCTGAAGAGGCGTTAGGTGTTGGGTGGGGTGAGATTTTTCATTTTTCCATTTTTTTTTCCAAAGGCATAAAGATTAAAGGGTAGATGTGTCTTTTAAAATAACTAAGGGTCGAATGGCTTATAAACCTCCACGTTATGTCAGATGGAACTGCCGTAACTGCTCTATCTAGGACGCTCGCCAGGTTTCGCCAGCGGATGCTTGTGTCAGGGATTTGTCCCAACCGCATTGATATTGTGACAGGATGGGGGCGAAGGAGTCGGGTGACAGGATCTTCTCTGGTGAGGCAGGCAGTGCAGCAGTTGCTGCACATTTTCAGCTTTCCTTTTTTCACTGAACATGGTAATTCTGGATGTTTTGTAGGGTGTGGGGAGCCTCTTAATAGATGGTTGCTCCAATCTTATGTGGAGAGGATGCATTTGCTGTAGCTGAGTTATGTTTTTCAGTCTTTGTACTTAAAACTCCAGTTTTGTTGTGGAAGAGGAACTTGCATATCCTTCCTCAGAGGCATTGGTATGTATTTGAATTATGATGTTCAGTTAATTTAAATTCAGGCAGTTCTTTTTACCTGTGGTTTCTAGCTTTGAGACCTCTACTCTTCATTCCATTTCTAGTTCATGCTATAAAGTTTTGATTAGGACTTGATGGTAGTTGATGTGATCCCACCAGGTTATCAACTAAAATGGTGTGATTGGTAGGCATGTTTGTTTGGTTCAAATATTAAAGGTTAGGATTAGATTAAATTAATTTAATGACGATTTTAATATCCTGTTTAAATCATATTATACGTCCCAACTTTATAACATGAGTCAATATCGGTCGGATGCTAGAGTTTCAAATAACAATAAATACAATACAAACGAAGAACATGTGATAGGTGGTATAAAGTCCATATTGATTGTTGTTGCGATTGAAAATAACAAGAATACATCTAACTCGATTTTTAATAAGATTGAATGCAAGGGTAGTTTTTGTGACTTTCAATCATATACTACTATACATCACTATGTAATCCAAACATGAGATTGTTATTATAGTAATGTCCTCACAACATCTTGCAACATTGATCCGAACATAGTACATATGAAATAGGATAAAACATCGCCAATCTAGCGCATCATTTAGCTAGACATGTTCTTTTTGTTAAATGTGGGTAAGAGTGACCCTTACCATTGAATCACTTCCCCCACCTCATAAAATATCTGATTTTATCATCGATGATGTCTTCCAGTGTCCTTGATCTCTCAATCCCATGATGATTATTGATTATAAATTCAAATAGGATCCACATGTTGAATGACTTTGTTTATGTATGACTAGAAAACTCTTCAAGATAATGTCATACTACAATTATTCATGCAAAGTAAATTCCGGATATTTATCATTAACCACAAACCACAAGTTTCATTTAGGTTTGATAGTCACCAGCCATAGTTAAGTCCAAGATATGCGCTGTTGGCTTTCCGTAATGGTTAAATTGAATAATTTAGCATTAAGAAAAATTAAAAAAAAACTCATACAGAAGGAAATTTGGATGCCCTTGATAGATCTTGTCCCCAAGTGGAGATGAAAGTTGAATGAAGTAATTCACAAAAGTCTAATAAATTAGTATTAGGGTTAATTACGAAATGGCCCCCCAAAGTTTGGTGCATGTTGCAATCAACTCCCTCAGATTTCGATTTAAACAATGTGCCCCCTCAAAGTTCTCACTAGACCAAATTAACAGATACGATGGATGACAAGTACAAAAATCCTAAAATACCCTTTTTTTCCATCTTATATACAAGGAGCTACCATCATATTTCCACCTTCATTGTCAACGCCACCGCCCGACACCTTCACCACCGCCATAGCCATCACTAACCACATGCTACCATTACCCACTTCAAACAAATTCTAATCTCAAATCGATTCAATCATCAACAATATTTGAAAAAGGAATCATCCCAGCAATTAACCCAACCAAAAACTTCATACATTCATCAATCTCAATCAACAATGGTGCATTATAGATTGAACTAGTTTCGCCAACCCAATATCCACTGGCAGCAAAAACAACAATGACACTCTAATCCTTTGTCATCGTTGCAACTCCTGTCCACATAATCCCCACAAGGCTCCGATTTCCCCTGTTTGACATCACCTTGAACACTCCGATTCAATCGAAACATTGAATGGAGCTTCAAAGTGATTACGTGTCAATAGGGGCGGAGCCACCTTATGCCCGGGGGCACATGCCCACCCTCAAATTTTTTTTCTTTCTAAAATTATTTATATATATTTTAAGTATTTTTTTAATATATTAAATTGTGCCCACCATATTTTTTAATCAATATATCCATGAGTCTACTTATAATTTTAACATTTATTTTAATAATTATCACCTATATGATAGAGAATATATTTTATTATGTAATCAAATGAATGATAAATAGCTAAATAGTTTTGATTAGCCTTTGTTTGGTAAAATGATATAATTAGCCTTTTTTTTTTTTTTTTTGTCATTTGTATCTATTATGCTTAGCAATTTTAGTTTTTTAACTTTAATGAACTTTTAAGAATTAAATAGGATATAATTAATTATAAATGTATTATTCTATTTTTATCAATTACAAGAAAAAAATTATGTTTATTAAAATATACAGCGCCCACCCTGAAATAATTTTTTGACTCCGCTCATGCGTGTCAACAAAGGCCCGTAAGAGTATCTCCAACGCCCCTCGCCCCTCGCCCCTCGCTACTCCTCCTTTTTAGCTGTTTTGGCGAGCAACCCTAAAAAATTCAGCTCCAACGCCTACCTATCCACCTCGCCATAATCTAGGAAGCCAAATTTGCTCGCCAGATCTGGAGAGGAAAAATTGCTCGCCAGTTGCTGCTACTCCTTCCTGCTGTTACTCCTTTTTGTTGCTGATCCTTCCTGCTGATTCTTGTTGCTACTGTGAACCAGGTATTCATCTTCCCCTCCTCTTGCTCCTCTGTTGTTGCTTTGATCCATCCTGCTGATCCTTGCGAAGAAATTTAGGACTGTCCTGTGTTTTTGTTGTTTGTTTCTTGAATTTGGGTTCTGGGTTTTAATTACTTTGAGCAATAGATGGTTTAAAACATGCGAAGTGGTTAGGAAATCAGATGGTTGAATTTGGGTTCTGGGTCCTGTTAATCCTTGCTGCTGCTGGGTTTTAATTATGTGCTGAAATCAGATATTTTCTAGCTTTTGATTATATTATTGAAAAGTTTGATTATGTTTTTTTTTCCTGTTTGATTATCCTTTTGTGCTCTGAGAAGTTTGATTATGTTTTTTTTTCCTGTTTTTTTCCGCTGAAACTTAGTTAAAGTTAGTTGATCTAGTGGGTTAAAATAGAGAGCGTGGTTGAAGTGAATTTTAAAAAGTGGCTAGTTAAAATAGAGAATTCAATATTTAAATATATTTTGAGTAATTATTTTGTTGAGCAGGGTTAGAGTTGCTCTAAGAGAGTATTGGCGAAGGCTCGACGGTGCATATATGCCTCGATGTGTATGCTTTCATTTTTGCCTTTGTGTAGGAGAAAGGGAAGTGAATCTGTGGTATTATACGAGTCTGGGTTATGGCACGCGCTCATGGTGGTGGGCTTTGTTGGTTGGAGAAGGTCATCATTGACGACAACGATGGTCATGGTGTTGCTTGTCACGAGGGGGTGGACTAGGCTGTGGGTTGATTGTTAGGAAGGAGGTAGATGTTCTGCTTGCCGACGAGGTTGTTGGATTCTTGGGGTAGTTGGAGTTGCTGGTTTCAATGGGTAGGTTGGTTTGCTGAAGAGGGGTTAGGTGTTGGGTGGGGTGAGATTTTTCATTTTTCCATTTTTTTTTCCAACAAAGGCATAAAGATTAAAGGGTAGATGTGTCTTTTAAAATAACTAAGGGTCAAATGGCCAACTTCTGTTAATGTGTGTCGAGATTAATGCCAAATGTTGACATGCACCTGTGTCGGTGGACACCTGCAACCACACACTCACACAAGTGCAATCATTTATCCCAGTGTAATCTACCACAGAGTGGGGTGATTCAGTAGCGTATCGGTCGAACTTTTTATCCTAAGGTTAAAGGTTTGAGTTTTGGAGTCTATTTTGGGGTTCGGTAGTTGATCGCTATGCTAACCTATTTAGGTTCGTTCCTAAGAGGAGTAACGGACGCAGTAAGAAACCTCATGATCCCGACAATAAGGATTTATCGGAGTGATCTTTGAGCAATCTCCTTTACCCCATTCCTTTTTCGTTAAGCTAAAAAAAAAAAAAAAAATTATACAAACGTAACCCACACCAACACGTGAAAACATGCACCGACACTTGCAACCATATTTTAAAATAGGACAGAGTAATAAGCCATGAGCTAAAGCTTGCCAATTTATCTTATTGGTTAAAATCCAGTTCAAAAAAAAAAAACTTATTACTTAAAAGAGTTTGAGATCTTACGCTTTTTTCATGCTATTTTGATCAAACTTATCCTAATACCCTTTTTTTTTTTTTACATTCAAATATGTCCACAATTATACATTTACGAAAAACATTCTTTGTATTTAATTTGAGAAATTGATCAATTATAACTGTTGAACTAAAAATGATCCACATTAGAACTCAACACTAATCTAATAGCTATTGGATTGAAAGTGAGTTCCAATTGACTTTAGAAGGTGCGATCATACTAGTACTAATGCACTGGACTCATCAGAACTCCACAGTTAAGCGTGCTTGAGCGATAGTAGTACTAGGATGAGTGATCCCCAGGAAAGTCCTCGTGTTACACTCCTTTAAAAAAAAAAAAAATTGACCTTAGAACTCTAATGGTTATAATGAATTAGGTCCATGATTAAGTATTTTTATCATTAAATTACAAGTAAGTTCTATCTAACATTAGAATTCATAAATAATCTAATAATTACATTAAATTAGGTACCGAAATTTGGTCCCTACCACTTTAGTCAGCACAAGCCCATCAGTTTATAGAAATCTGATAGAAAATTTGAGCAAGGAAGCAGGGGCGGCCCAACAAATCCGGAGGCCCTAGGCGAGAATATGAAGGTGGGCCCTATTAATAGGCAATAATCTATACTACTATGAAATGTCAACAAAAGTGTAAAACTTTTGTTTGATTATAATAACCTTAATACAACTACTAATGTCTATACTACCCTTTTTTCTTTTAATTTATATATATGTGTGTGTGTGTGTGTGTGTGTATTATTATATAAATCTTTAAATGCATTGATTCTTCATATTCATACTTGAATAACAACTGTGTATATTTATTGACATAAAAAGTGGGTGCACCGGTAGCAATGAAAAATGAAAGGTTTTCTTTTGGTACATTTATTCAAGTTTAATGCACTAGGGACCCAATATTCAATGTGCATTGAATATATCATTTGCCCACAGTATGTTTCTGATCAATTTCATCCAGCATGAGTAGTTATATGCATTTGAATTTGTGTTTCTTCCTATCCGTATGGGTCATATCAATTCTTTGACACAAACAAACTTCCAACTAAACTAGAACTTCCACCCAGTTACGGTGACCTAATCAACCATGCTTTTTTACTTTGATTTTTTGGTCATAGGATATATGATTCAAAAATATTTGAATTTGGAAACTTTAACATTTATACTAACGCAATTTTCTAACGAATTTGAGCTAAATATCAAGGGACAAGAAAATTCTATGTTGCTGTTATTGGTCTAAATAAATTTATTTTACACCTTTCTTAGCCCAAAAATTCTACCATGAGGCGAGAGAAAAACGATGACAAAACTTTTTACACTCAAGTAGTTTAGTTGTTGGTTAGTTGTTGTATAGTGTTTATTTATGAATACAAACCTTGTGTTTGTTATATTAGCTTGTAAATCACAATTGGAAATAATAGTTGTGCACCAATTATATTTGCCATTGCATTTACTAAACCTTAATTTTCTTATAACAACCTTGTTGATAATTTTTCAGCTTGTTATTTTTCTACAATTTGTTCTCAATGTGGAGAGATGCATTCAAATCATTGATTAGGAATATTGTTTTACCCTTCCTGTACTGATTTGTAGATATTGAACAAAAGGAAGCCAAGAGACATAGACAAAAATATTAGATACTCAACTCCCACATTCTTATCTTTCTTCGATAAAGTCAAATATTAATACATCCATAACACAATTGTTCTATCAACTTATATGCGAAATTTATAGGATAACCATTGTTTGGTGTTTAGTTTAGATGACAAAAATCTACTTATGGTTGTTGTATGTTTAGATAGAATTAACATTTATATGTGATGATGGTTTTTGTTTGATAAATAAAAATTTGAATTATAAGACAATATTAATCTATTAATCTAAATTAACCGTCTAGCATCTATAAACATATGAGATAAAATAAGTTACAATAAAAGCTAGATGATTTAGGCGATCTCTCTAATTTTAAAATATATAGTGAATAATGCACATTTTATTTGTCTTGTGGATAATAACTTGCTATGAAGTGAAACACGTTATTGGATAATATTCTCCATGTGAACAGCTCAAGGTCCTAACAATAAATATTAGTTTTGTTGACATCAAATTATGATTAAAAAAATGTGTATATATGTTTTGGTCATGTTCTCTCTGTTGGTTTATGGAGAAACAGTGAATTGTCTAAAATTGTTATTTTTAGATTAATATTTAGCAATGTAAAATGTTAGATTGATACCGGAACAAGATTTGAAAATACTATCTTAATCATGACAAAAGAGACAAGAAATTTTCCTGTAAAACTTTTGATGAATACCTACAAGAACACAAAGAAAAAATTGAGGGTTTATATGATTAAATAACACTTAGAGAGAGAGAGAGAGAGGGGGGGGGGGGGGGGGGGGGGGCATGAGGGAGTGGCGTTAAACAGAATTGTGGCCTAGGGCCGGCCCTGCAAGGAGGTAGTGTATAGTACTTGCTTAACTCCTCCTAATAGTGAAAAGAACGGAATTGGGACCAATTCACACCACCCATAAAACCTACATGAGAGAGAGGTACCAATCAAGTCGTGCCTTCTTTTGGTCGTGTCGGTAAAACTTGCATTTGAGACGGAGAGAGAGAGTGAGCGAAGGCGAGTTGACAATCAAGTCGTGCCTTCTTTTGGTCGTGTCGGTAAGGCACTAAGGTCTGCATTTGAGAGAGAGAGAGAGAGATGGATAAACCACATGCTGTTTGTATCCCAATTCCATTTCAGGGCCATATAAACCCATTTCTCAAACTAGCTAAGCTGTTGCACCACAGAGGCTTTCACATAACCTTTGTCAACTCAGAGTTCAACCACAAGCGTTTACTCAAATCCCGAGGTCCCGACGCCCTCGCGGGCTTGCCGGACTTTCGTTTTGAGACCATACCAGACGGTCTTCCAACGCTCGACGACACCAACGCCACTCAAGATGTCGTTGCTATGTGTGCATCATCACAAATTAACTTTTTGGGTCCCTTCCGCCGCCTCCTCGCCAGAATCAATGACACTGCCTCTTCCGGCGTCCCTCCGGTTACTTGTATAATAGCAGATGGTACCTTGACTTGCATCCACAGTGCTGCCCAAGAACTGGGGGTCCCTTATGTGATTTTCTGGACTGTTGCTGCATGTACTTTCATGGGCTTGCGACAATATCAACCACTCATTGAAAAGGGCCTAATACCACTTAAAGGTAGGGTATTATCTCTCGACAAATCACAGGCATTAGATTAATTGTAAGATTCAATATCAAATAGAGTTCACTTTCAATCCAACAATTGTAGTTGATTTTAAATAACAAAATTTTTAATGAATATAAGCTTGGTTCAAAATAAAGGGGAGGTTTATGTATAAATCGTTAAGTATATAGAGATAATGTGTCACCGTGTCATGTTACATAAAAAGTAATCTAAAATCTTCCCTTTTGAATTAAATGAAATGCATTTTATAGAAGCCGTCATTTTTCTGTTCTATATTTGCAGATGAGAGCTATGTAACTAATGGGTACCTAGAAACTGTCATAGATTGGATTCCGGGAATGAAAAATGTCCGTTTGAGGGATTTACCGAGCTTCTTGCGAACAACAAACCCAAATGATTTCTTGTTTGGTTTCGCCAAGGGAGAAGCCGAGAGGGCATCTAATGCCACGGCTGTTGTTTTCAATACTTTCGACGCCTTAGAGCACGATGTTTTGGATGCTCTATCATCAATGTTTCCTCGTGTCTACGCCATCGGCCCCTTTCAGTTTCTACTCAATCGCATCCCGGATGGTAATATGAAAATGAAATTTGTCGGATCCAATCTATGGAAAGAAGAGCCCGAGTGTATTCAATGGCTCAACTCGAAGAAACCCAACTCAGTGGTTTACGTAAACTTTGGCAGCATCACTATAATGTCGTCGCAACAACTGATTGAGTTTGCTTGGGGACTTGCGAATAGCAACCACTCTTTCTTGTGGATAATTAGGTATGATCTTCTTGTTGGCGAATCAATATTTCTTCCACTGGAGTGAACCTAATAGAACTTGACATTCGATCCATTTATCAGCGTAGGCTACAGGGCCAACCCACTTGACCGAATCCGATTAGGTTTCCGGCTGGAACCCGAAAATAAATTTTTAGCGACAAAAAAAGTCCAACCTCAAGGAAAGTTACATTTTCGACGACAATAAGAAATAATGTTGATAAAAACACTCTAACGACAAAGTTACTAGCTAGTAGCTAGAAACTGCAACTTAACCACAAAGCTTTTCCCCTCATTATAGGAGAATTTATGAGGAAAAATATATTTCGTTGTTGAAAATTTTGTCGCCAATACCCCTTTTTGTTGTAGTAGGGGTAGCGCCCCCTAATCAAAATATTTTAGACTATGTTTTGTTAGGCGTATCATTGTAATTTCTCTATGTTTGTTTTCTTGTCCTAATGCTATAACATGTTGTGGATAATTAGGTATGATCTTGTTTCTGGCGAATCATCGATTCTTCCACCGGAATTCTTGGAACAAACTAAGGACAGAAGCTTCATAGCAAGTTGGTGCTCACAAGAGGAAGTCCTCAACCACCCTTCTGTTGGAGGGTTCTTAACGCACAATGGATGGAACTCAACAATGGAGAGCATTTGCTGTGGAGTGCCAATGGTGTGTTGGCCATTCTTTGCTGATCAGCAGACGAACTGTAGATATTGTTGTAGTGAATGGGGCATTGGAATGGAGATTGACAGTGATGTCAAGAGAGATGAAGTCGAGACGCTTGTGAGAGAGTTAATGGAAGGTGAGAAGGGAAAGAAGATGAAAAAGAAGGCCATGGAGTGGAAGAAGATGGCTGAAGAGGCCACTGGTCCTAATGGGTCATCGACTTTGAGTTTGGACAGATTGGTGAATGAAGTGTTGTTGTCTAAACATTAAATCTTCTATTTCCAGATTGATTTGTCATTTTTATTATTGTTGTTGTCCTTGTTGAACACAAAAGGATTGATCAACTGCATGCGACACTTGTTGTACTGTTGCGCTAATAAGAAAAGTGAGGTTACCTTCGGTGGTTGGATACAGTTTTTACTTAAACATAATTTTTTTCCACCTCTCGCTCACAGACGACACCAGAGTACCTTTTTCTGCCCTTGAATCTGACTTTGTCTTGTGTGCTTATGAGCAATACATCTAGGGATGTCAGTGGACCGAAACGGGGGCGGAGGGTATAGTCTTCATTTTCGTACCCGCTTAAAAAAACTCCGTCCATCCCCGGTCCACCCCCGTTAACGGAGATAATTTTTATCCCCATCCCCGTCCGCGGGTAAATTTTTAATCCCCGCCCCCGTCCCCGCTTCCGCCGTACCCGCCCAAGCTTGCTTTTGCCTAAAACTGCTATAAACAGTTGAGGTAAATGCTTAGAGAATTCGAACTTTGTGTTGTGTTGATGCTACAGCAAGATGCAGAACTTTGTCCTTCTGTCTCCTATGTGTTCAAGATATGAATGTTGCAGCATACTGTAATGCATCACCAGAAAGATCTTTCTTTAAATATGAAGGGCAAAAGACATGAATCCTTAAGAAATCAGAAGAAAGATGTTTGGGAAGGTGGGTTTTGGTGCTTGATTTCTTTGCTGCTTCCCTTAATGCTTGATGTATAGATTTGGAATTTGTAATATGTGTGAATCCCCTCAATATCTTATAGTAATATGAAGAATGTTTGTATTTTCTTGTACAAGACAATGCTTCATATTATTCTCTAATCTGAATCAAAATAAAGAGTGTTTCTTTGACAGTGAAAACCAAACTATAATAAAACATGCCTTCAGTGTATATGTATGTATATATATAAATATAACGGGTATAGCGGGGATAAGGGTAAGTTCATCCTCGCTTTTATCCCCGCACTGGTTTATACGGGTATCTCCGTATATGTCCACCGTCCAATACGTATAATCCATTTCCGATCCAAACGAAACGGATTTGGACGAATAACCGTTTTTCCCCGGTCCATTGTCATCCCTAAACATATCATATAACCACTTCACTTTTTAGAAGTCTGGTTTCTCATTTAACACAAAAAGAGTGGGCACTTCACTTTTACTATCCATTTAGTCTGGTTTCTCATTTAACACATAAAGAAGTAGACCAGCCGACAAAACAATACTAGACTAAGTGGATTGACTGTTCACTTTGAAGTCCCTATTGTCATGTGTTTTTAAATGGCTAAATGAGGGTTTGAAATAGAAGAAGGGTATTGGAATGAAAATTAAATGGCTAAATGAGGGTATTTTGATATTTTTCTAAAGGGAAGAAAGATAGATTCTATACTACATGCTCCTAGCTAGAATTGATCCACATATAATCTATTCTAATAGAGTCTAGCTTGTTATAAACCTAGCAAGTTCTAGATGAAGAGCGGAAGAGAGAACAAGAGTTACAATCGATTCTGCTATTATGCATTGTAACAAATTTTGTAACAGACATCCATTGTGACACTTTATTTTTAAGTTGAGGGGGTCTTAGTACAACCGTTAAAACTACAAAGAGGTTACATGTAAATGATCTTAAGTGGAGGATTTACTTTAAATGATTTCAAAAAATTTAATTTGCACCCTTAATGATTAATCTTTTCATATTACATCATCAATTTATACTACTTTAAAATATCAGCATATCTGAAAAAAAATTTATTTTCACTTTTGTTCTCCAACAATATAATTATGTCATCCTTATCCTTCCTGCCACACTAAACCCACACTAAACCTAATCGTCACCCGTTACTTTGTCTTTCTCTTTGCCTATTTTCCAAGCGTTAGTCTCTCTCTCTTCCTCTCTCTTTCCCTTATTCACAAATTGGCGAAGAACTAAACGTGAATCATCGCCTCTACCCAATTTATTTCATATTCTCAGCAGTTACTCTCTCTTTCCCTCTCTTGACCTTTCCCTTCTTTGTCCGTTTCTCTTTAATTGCAGTAATTTAATTTTCACAAATTTTTCCCGTTCATATTGGCCTTGTATATCATTTCACACCCTCTTCCTTCCCATCTCTCTCGGAAGCTCATGCATTTTTTTTCTTGTCAGTGCACCGCCACTGGTGTGCTGCTTCAACAGGTAATACATTTTTTTAGCTACAAAGCCTTCTCTTAATTCTTATATCAACAACTAACCCTTAATATCTGGGCTTGGAAACAGTTTTAGTTTGGAATGCATGTTCCAGCTTGGTCTCTTTATAGGTTGAATTACTTATTTATTCTCTCTGTACTTCTAATTTGTTTGCAATTTTGTGTTGATCTTTAAGTTTTTAGCGAGTCTGGTACTGATAATGTAAATGATGGGGCACAGTTTCAGGGATGAAGTAATTCATTTATCTACTAGAGCAAATGGGTCTGAGTAATCATTCCATTTCAGATTGTTTTAGCAATCATGCTAGGATGATCAGATGATGTAATAACAATTTCTATTAAATTTTGTGACTAAATTTTCTCTATATAATTTGTACTCACAATTTCTACCAAATTTATGATTGAATTTCCAATGTGATAGAAGAAAGAGCATGTGCTTTTGTGTTTTGTTTGGGTCTTGAATCATGTACATGTCCACAATACATATTTTTTGTTTGATTTTTCAGCCCACATAGGATCCTTCCAAGGTCTATTTCTGGACCTAATGATCAAGAATTTTGTTTCGTGTCCACTAGCTAGGAATGAAATCCAGCAATCAGAACTATGCTATGGATTAAAATTTGTTGTGAATTTCGGATGTCGATTTCTATTCTATGTAGTTATGATTAATTGAAGCCTTTCTGGAAGGAAAAAAAAAAAAAAAAAGAATGCAAAAATCCATAATTATGAGAACAACCTTGTATGTTGCTTGAGTTACCAAAGAACCGTGATGGAGGGACCAAGAATATAGCTAAGGGGTTCACTTTGAGATATTGTGCATATATATTGATATTAACAGGAGTATTTTTTCAAATAGAATCTAGGATAAAACATGTGCCCAGTTAAGGTAAATTTCTATGTAGGTACCATAATTAGGTCATGTCGTCTTCAGCCAAGTAATGCACATAATAATGTTGCTCTTGATATACACGCACCCAACATTAGGTTATCTTGTTTTTTATTGTTGTTGTGACCTCGACCTCGAACAGTAACAACTTATTAATTATTTTCTTAGAGGCATTGTTGATATTCCTCAACTTATGTAACAACTTTGATATTATTTATTTGTTTATTCTCATTAGGTGCTACTTTCAAGTGATTTACTTGGTATTCTGCTATTATTTGCTTTATTGAAAGGCTTCCTACATAGTTCATATGTTTGCTTTGGGAAAAAAAAAGTATCCCTGCCAAACTATTTCAAAGGAACTCATGGTTTGAAGGTAGGGCTGGCAATCGAGTCGGGTTCGTGTCGTGTCGAACATTAGTCAACCCTAACCCAACCCATTTAACTATCGTGTCGTGTCGAGTTGACCTGCTTATTTTCGTGTCGTGTTCGTGTTGGTATTCGTGTTGACCCACATAAATTTTGAATAAAAAATTTAACGCTAAGATTTTATTTTCACTTAATTGAATTTCTCCTCATACTTTTTTTACAAACTAAAAATTAACTTAATAATAATAATAATGAGTAATAATATCTTTTTTATACAATAATTATGTCAGTGCTTGATAAACAGTTACAAATAATTAATATTTTATTTCTATAATACTAATTAAATATGTTAATCGTACATCGCGCAACCAAATTAAACATCAGAAGTAATGGAAAAAACAAGTCATTAGAACATGAAAACTCATACATGCAACGAAAAGGTCAGGTCAATCTTCTTCGAGTTAAAAATTTCGTGTTGACGGGTCAATTCGGGTTAAGCGGGTTAAACTCAAACACGACCCATTAACACTTCGTGTTGACGGGTCGTGTCATACACGGGTTTGTACCAAAAAATAGTCAATCCAAACCCATTTATTTCGTGTCGTGTTCGTATCGAATTATCGTGTCGTGTCAAAAATTATCACCCCTATTTGAAAGAACACATCAGGGTTCGGTGCTTTCGTTTTAGTTATTCACGCCAGCTACACGTTGTATACTAGTGAGGCAAAACCATGGTTTTAATGCATGAAAGTCGTTAGCAACCATCTTTCTTTGAAATTTCGCTACTGACATATTTTGGTGTGAATAAGACAAACTTTAATGCTGGAAGAAATTTGATATTCCTAAACAAATTTCATATTTTGCTAGAAGAAAGACAACTTTATGCCTATGGAACATAGCATTCTTGTCCATTTTTTTTATTTTGTTGGGATGGGGGTATGGAAGGGCAGGAGTAAGTTCTCAGATTTACACTTATACGTACAAATTTTATAACATTCATCAAAGGTATGTAGCAATCCTAAAATTGTGGCCTAAGTAAGCACTTAGAAAGTGGCATTACTGAAGTGTTCATAAATCCTTTATCACTTAATTTTCAACTTTTCAAGTATGTGTCATAAACTGTATAAACTGGTCTAAGATTTAACCTATTTTTTTAGAATCATTTTCTAAACACCGACACTTAGAGACAGTTTCCTTGGTGAAAATAATTCATAATATTTGTTAAGCCGAAAATTTTATTTTGAAAATGGTTTACGTGCAACGCACGTGTGTACCAACTAGTGTTATAAAATAACTACATTATCGCTCTCACACTAACCTTCATTGCCATTTTCGACATATCTTATTGTAGTTAGTCTGAGAGTTACATTACAAATTTGACAAAAATTATAACGAAAGTTAATGTGAGGGTCATATTATAACAATTTTGTGACATTACAGAAGTAATTTAATAAAATTAATCATTAAGGCGCTGATTGAGAATTTTAAAATTTTTTGCCATACCAAATATGATTCATTTTTTTTGGGCTAATAAGATATTTTAATTTTTAATTTATACCCTAAAATATTAAAATTTTTAATTTACACCCTCAATGATATGAATTGGTAGTAATGTAGATCTGACCCAAACTATCTTTTAATTTTCTATCATAAATTGAAGCACGTGATGTGCAAGTGCTTTGGGCATAAGGATGAGGTATGTCCATCATTGCAGATCTTCGTCTACGATCAATTTAACATAGTTTTGTGTATCAAAAATAGAGTTTCAGTAATCAGATATGAGTTAATCTTGTCATTTGCAACTTATATGATGCGTCAATAGTTTACGAATTTACACATAAACTCATGTCTGAACCATTTACAATTCACATGCTTCAATTTATAACAAAAAATTGAACGATAATTTGAATCAGATCCACATTGTTACTAATTCATAACATTGAAGATGCAAATTAAAAATTTTAATATTTGAACATACAAATTACGAATCAAAACATTTCACTTGTCTCTTTCTCTATCCTTTTCATTTCTCAGCGTGTTTTTCTCATCGATGAAACGATCTAGGATATTTCCTCTTACTTTATTGAATTATTTGAGCCTTGAATTGTACAATTAATTTTTTAAATTATATTTTGTATCAATTTAGTCCCCGAACTATCAAATTGAATTCAATGTCAATTTAATCATTAATTTTGACGAAAATCCTTACGTGAATTAGAGATTAAATTATAATTCAAACGTCACGTGATGTGCATGTGAGAATTTTCATCAAAGTTAACAGCGAATTTGGACAGAAATGTTATATTGAGTCAAATTGCATAGTTTAGAGATTAAATTAATATAAAATATAATTAGGTGTAAAAGAGGTTGTTAGAGCATCTTCAACCATGGCTCAAATTTTTACTCAAATTTAAATTAACATTTGAGTAAAAAACTTGATTTGATATAAAAGATTCCAATGGATAAATTCAAATTTAAAAAAGGAGAAACCCAAATTTAAATGAGGGCAAACCTAAATTTAAAATGAAGTAAGGATGACCATTGAATCTTTAAAAGATGGTGAAATCTTACCATTAAAGATTTAAGTAAAGATTTGAATCTCCCTTGATTTGAGTAAAAAAATGAGTTTCTCTTAATTTGGTGTAAGTTTGAGTCGAGGATTGCATCAAATTTTTTAAATTTTTTTACTCAAATTTAAATTTCAAACCTGTAACGCCCCAAAATCCACCCTGGAATACATTACTATCTAAAATCATCCAATCACCAGAAAAACTATAATAACCATTAAATAATAAACCATTCATCCATTTGACAAAGAATAAAGGGCAAAATCCAGTTTACCCCCTTGTGGTTTGGGTGTTTGACACATGACCTCCCTATGATTTGGAAATCAGCACATTACCCTCTTATGCTTTTGGACCGATATGCACAATTAACACCGTAAACAGAAGTGATAAAATGACTTTAGTAACCTCAACTATTCATCATCTTCTTCCTCCCTTTCAATTGTTGCCTAATTTTCTAAAAAATCAACCAACCACCCAACTTTACAATCTTTTCTCTCTCTCAACAAAGTACCAAACTTCTTCAAATCAATGTCAATATCCTCCACTCTCAACCTAGTTTTAAACCCCCACAGACTTGTTTCCTTAAATAGCCCCCATGACCCACGAATTTAAGTTCAAAGATGATCATAAACTCATTTTGAAAGGTTATGTACATACCAGATTTTTTTCAACATTTGGGTCAACTTTGACCCTTAATTTCTCCCTCGTTTCTCAACCTTTTTGGGTGATTCAAATGCCTAAATTTAACCTATTTCTACCCTCTTTCCAACCATGTATTTAGTTTGTCCAGATCATGCACAAGGTAAGTGGAAATCGAGCTCCAAAGTGACGGGTTCATCATTTTTAAAAATTATCACGATTTTTAATTCAATTTTTCACCTACCAAACCTCATTCTTTCTCGATTCTAACTTCAAAAATGGATTTCTTGACCCAAAAAAGGTGGATTAGGCCCCCCTTCACCTCCGAAACTTAAAATTTTGAATACCCAAAAATTCAAGTTTCAAGCTTAAACAAGGGTTTTGATTTTCTCTCACTATACACCACGGCCACTAAAGAAACTTTAGGAAATTGTTACTGAAAATGAAAACAAACTTACCCTATCACAGAATTGTGAATGATACCTTGTAGCAAAAGTTCTCTTTGCTCAGGTTTTACAATACTACCCATTTGCAAAGCACAAACTCAATTTGTTTGATTGAACTTGGCTTTGAAGTGGTATCAATGGTGGTGGTGAACAGTAGGGTTGTAATTTAGTGGAGTGCGCAGAGGTTGTGGCAATTTGTGTTGTTGCATAGTAGGAATGGTGGAGGTAGTGGTGTTGTTGGGCGACACAATTGGAGAAAAAAATATGAAAGTCAATTGCTTAGGGTGATGAAGATTGAAGAAGGGTATTATTGTACTTTTATTGTATCTATTTTTGGAAGGAAACACGTTTTGTTACGTCAAACCTCATGTTAGGCTCGTGTATGTCATGGATGGTCTAATCTAACGGAAAAACTAACGATAGCATTTTAATCCAAAAATATAAGGGGGTAATGTGCTGATTTCCAAATCATAGGGAGTCATGTGCACAACACCCAAACCACAAGAGAGTAAACTGAATTTTACCCAAGAATAAATATTAAAGCCAATAAAACACTATAACTTCTCCTACTTATAATTTAAAACTCAATAGTATCTAGCAGCGGAATTATTAAACTACCTAAAATAGTGTTTCTTCAAAATCTCTCCAAATGCAATGATCAGAACTATATTTTTAAGCTGATCCTCGTACCGACACCCTCCATTTCAGGATCCTCGTACCGACACTCTCCAACCTCGAAGATCTCATTCAATCTGATCTCTTCCTCTAGACCAAAGTTTGTAGGATGGTGTCCGAATTGATGATCAAGAACAAGTGGGTAGCCACAGTAGCTAGCATATGGATTCAGTGCACAAGTGGTTCTCTCTACACCTTCAGCATCTACTCCGCCGCCCTCAAAACCACCCAAAACTACTCTCAATCCACTCTCGACACAGTCTCTGTTTTCAAAGACTTCGGTGCCAACACTGGGTTACTCGCCGGAGTCCTCTACTCTTCACTTGCATCGCCATCAACGACCGCCACCACATCCACCGCCTTGTACGGTGGTGGTGGAAGGCCGTGGGTGGTGATCTTGGTGGGTGCTGTTCTGTGCTTTGCGGGTTACTTTCTGATGTGGCTATCGGTTGCCGCAGTGATTCCTCCGCCGCCGGTGATTGTCATGTGCCTATTTATGCTTCTGGCGGCTCAGGCTACGACTTTCTTTAATACTGCGAATGTGGTCACTGCTGTTTATAATTTTCCCAATTATGGTGGGACTATCGTTGGTATCATGAAGGTCTGTTCTCTCTCTCGAATTGATTGCTATTGGTAAAACAAACTATAATATCTCAAAATGTCTATTGATTTCGATATTCGATTATGTGCCATCATTAGTCTTGCCCTGTGGATTAAGTAGTTGAATTTAGAGTAGAAGTTTCAAAAAAAATTGTTCACAATCCTTATGGATAAGCATAACTTTTTTTTCTTGGTTCAACGGTCAAAGGTATCGGTGGCAGCGTACGCGCACCTGGATTGATCCCCTCGTCGGTCGGGACTAGGGTATTCATAAGGGATGAGGGATAGCCTGACTCCAAGGAATTACCAAAATTCAAACTCAGACGCCCTAAGTTTACAGCTCATCCCAGTTACCACTTGAGCTACCCT
Organism: Ilex aquifolium; assembly: GCA_951799425.1. Taxonomy (NCBI): domain Eukaryota; kingdom Viridiplantae; phylum Streptophyta; class Magnoliopsida; order Aquifoliales; family Aquifoliaceae; genus Ilex; species Ilex aquifolium. The sequence goes on from OX637410.1 coordinate 21,010,377, forward strand.
TAGGATTAGCATAACCTGTTTTTGCTTATATCTAAATCGCTGAAACTTTTGTCGTCCATTGGGGAATCCTGAATCTTAGTGGTCCACTTATAGTGGATTGAAACTCGAAGGCATCATCTTGCTGTTTGGATCATATCTCTAAGGGTTCCTACAAGTGGAGTGGGTTGCATCTTGAAGAACAACTATCGGTTAAGATAAAACAGGAGTTGGGTTGCTTCTGAATTACAATCAATTAAGATGGCTAGGATACTTCATGTTTTTCCTTGTCGTGGTTAGAAATATGATGGAAATGTTCTATTCCAAATTTAAGTAGTCCCGTTGGTTGAGGAGGAAGTATGGATACTTAAGCTTAGGAATACGAAATCTTGTTGGGGGATGAATCTTGAATTTTGATGCGTCATAATAATGCTTCTGGAAAAATGAGCCCTTCATTCGAAAACTTCAAATCATAAGACATTCTCATCTTGTAGATTAGGTGTTGTGGTTTAACTGATTGTTCACATGTATTTGTTAGAGCTTATGATACATCAATATCATAAGGGCTTTCAAACTAGAATGTGAGCAATATAGGCCTCCCCCCAGTCATAATTACTCATTATGACTTTGGTGCTTTAATAGGGTTTGGAACTAAGTTTTGAGAGGTGATGAGTCGAGCATTATAGGCCCCAACATTCATTTGTTATCAGAGTTTTTTATTTTTTGAAATTTGAAAAATTATGACCTCAATTAATCAATAGTAGTAAATTCATTGGATTTGTGCCTAATTTGCTCCTAAAGTGTTTGTTACCAGTGTTCTAGCTCGAAATTTAGTTTCTCACTAGATTTTTTAAGTTGATGTTTTACCTTATTCCACTGTTCCTGTGTAGGGTTTTCTTGGGTTGAGTGGAGCGATATTAATTCAACTATATCAGACAGCACTCAATAATAGGCCGACCTCGTATCTTTTGCTATTGGCATTGTTACCCACTGCCAATTCTATATTGTTCATGTGTTTTGTAAGAATCTATAAGACAAATGTACGAGATGAGAAGAAGTACCTGAATGTTTTCTCATTGGTTGCGGTGATTATTGCTACTTATCTCATGGCCATAATAATCATAGAGAACACCCTTACTTTGCCATTGTCAGGACACATCATTTCATTTTGTGTACTCATTTTGTTGATATTATCACCTCTTTTCATTGCAATTAAAGCCCAAAGAGAGACCTCCGTTATGATTTTAAGGACTTCCTTGATTGAGCAGAACCAATTGGTGGATGACCGACACCAGTTAGATACAGAGAGGATGTACATCAGACAAGATGCTGGTGGATATAATCAGGTTCCTGGTGGTGCTAATCAAGAGACAAATGTGAATAATCTCAAGACTTTGCAATGGGCTGAAAACCTGAATCTGTTGCAAGCCATGTGCACCATTGACTTCTGGTTTTTGTTTCTCACCACGGCTTGTGGTATGGGCTCAGGACTTACCACAGTGAATAACATCAGCCAAATAGGAGGATCTCTTGGTTACGAAGCCTCGGAAACAACCACGTTGGTATCCTTATGGAGCATATGGAATTTCCTTGGACGTTTTGGAGCTGGCTATGTGTCAGACTATTTCCTGCATGTGAAAGGATGGGCAAGACCATTGTTCATTGCCATCACCCTGGCAACTATGAGCATTGGTCTTGCTGTGATTGGTTCTGGTTTGCCCGGTGCACTATATTATGGCACTGTTGTGGTGGGTGTTTTTTATGGTTCGCAGTGGTCATTAATGCCTACAATCGCTTCTGAGATATTCGGTGCAGCACATTTTGGAACAATATTCAACACGATTACTATTGCAGGTCCTGTTGGATCTTATTTTCTCTCTGTTAGGGTGGTTGGCTATATTTATGACAAAGAAGCATCAGCAAAAGGGAACACATGCTCTGGCACTCATTGCTTCATGTTATCATTTTTTATTATGGCATCTGCTACTTTTCTTGCATCTCTTGTTGCCTTGGGATTGTTTTTCCGGACGCGAACCTTCTACAAACAGGTTTTACGTAGAAGATTGCAACATTCTATGATGGAGGAAAGGAGTTATAGTACTGAGTGAAAGGTAATTGCTCAAATGCCCTTAGTTTCCTTCATTGACATTTTTGTGGTCTAAACTGTAAAATGCTTTCTTTTACCCCCCCCCCCCCCCCCCCCCTCTTCCCTCGTCAACATATATAGTTTGACTCTGCACTCCTAAGTGGAGGAATTTTGATTATATTTGGATGTTTGCAAGCTGTTCCATGTTGTATGGTGGGCCAACAATATGTTGATCGTAACATTTTCAGTAAGCGGTCATCTTCTGTGAAGCAGAATCATTACTTCAGCAAGATAAATAATCTTCAGTGCCCAATGGGTATTACTCCCTGGGTGGCGAGAACCAAAATATCAAAACAAAAATCAGCATCTTAATGAGGCTATCATTCGATAGTGAGGGTTGGCACACAGAATAGTACTACCTGTATAAAGGCAAAATGAAGTTTGTAGGCTTGAAGAAGTAGGATCTATTGTTGGGAAATTTGTGGAATAAGACCAGTCAAAGATGAGATTGGAGGTAGATGTGTAAGTAAAATGATGAAGGGAAGAAGCTGGGTGTGTGGGACATCTGCATAGCGAGATTATGGTAGAAGGAAGAACAGTAATATTTTGTGCTCCAATTAAAATGAACTGGCTGGAGATATTGAGACTAGAGACCGTGAAATACTAGGCCACTTTCTCTACTTTTACATCATGGACATAGAGCTTCAGAGCTCAGGTGGTGGTATTGATGAGAGTCATGGTTGATAAGGCAAGAGTAATGTGTTGAGAGTATGTTATGTTTGAGGCGACATAGCTGAGAAGATTGACCAGATGATCAAGGAGTTTTTTCATATTGTTTGTTGAAATCACGCTTTATGGTTATGCAGGTTTTTTGAGCGAAGAAACATTTGTATTTTCTACTAAATATCAGAAGCATTTTGATCAGATGGTCAGCCATATAATTCACCTTTCTTGGAATATTACAGATGCCCATAGGACTTAAAATACCAACCTTTCTCCCATACTATTTTTTCCATGTTTGGTTCGTGCTAGGAAATCCTTTGGGATGAAGGTTAATTATTCTTCTTGATAGTATTATGTTTGTTTTTTCTTTATTTATCTTTTAGTGCTGATATTCCCAGTTTGATACCGAACTATTCATTATGCCACTGGAATAAATTATCATAACTTCTATGGTACTCCCATTCATATCAAGATTGTACAAAGTTATTTTCTTTTCTGCATCCTAACATTGAGTGAGTTACATTATTTCGTGTCTGTTTCCTCCCTCTAAACTACAGTTATTTTGTCCCAAGGGAACCATTCCACTGTAATCGTTTTTTCATTCCTCATGCTTCTTAGCAGCCACATTTCTAGAAGTTTTTGTAAAAGCTGGAAGTACCGTTCTGAGCTGTAGACTGTTGCTTGGATAAATACATCAAAAGCGCAGATAGTGACAATATGCTAGATCGGGGATACATCAATCTCAAGCGATGTTCATGTTATGGATAAAGAGGATTCTGAATTTCTGATAAAGCTGTCCGCCTTTCTTTTAATTGTCTGCCACATATTAAGGATAATTGGAAGGTATGATAAAACAGAGAGTCTCTAATAGCATTTTCAGAAGGGGTCATTGTTGGATGGGTTGGAACATGTCCTGTGACTCTTGACTTAGAAAATAGATGCTTATCTTTGGAAGTTTAGAGTCTATTGGCATTGTGCTTTGTATACAAGTGCAGAGAAATGACTCATCTTTTACTCCTGAAAAACCTCTCAGCTAGAGAATTTCCCACAGAATGTGGCATTCCCATGAGTACTTGGAGAAGTGAATAAGTTATATCTCGACACATATTGGCCACCAGGTGTGTCGAGATATATACAAGTGCAGACTTTCGTTTCTTTTTTTTTTCTTTTTTTGAAGCATTTATGTATATTTTTTAAGGTACACGTATTCGTTTTGAAGACTTCCTGTTCCTTTTTTTTTCCCTGTTTTTGTTTAATTCTGCCCCTTTAAGTTGGATATTAACTGATACCGTGCGATGGTGAATGTATGAAAAAAGTATGATGGATTTACACCTTCTCTTTTATCTCCTCCCCCTCATTAACTCATGCATTTTATTTCAGTTGTGCAGCAAGAAAACCCTGTGTACAGAGATTCCTTGGATTTTGTATGTGGGAATGTTTTGCCTCCCCTGCATCATAATCCAGGTGTTGGACCCATCCTCAAGCTCGTGTCGGGCACAAGTGTTCAAGAACACACTCTTTTCTTCACCATGATGTACCATTCAAAGCAAACTGTTGGAAATAGTGGATGACTCATATTCACAAGACCCGAAAGTCCAATGCCCAGCAAATGGAGCAAAGCAACTCGTAGCACAATGGAGCATGAATGCAACAGATTCTCATACGTAAAAAAAAAAAAACAGCAGCTCTCATGAACGTGGAACGTAGGTGGAATTCTACCGAATTATGTAAATCCTTGTGTTTATTGCTCGTCTTTCTTATTTGATTGTTTGTCACACTTTACATTCACACTAAGATTTGCTACGATCTCTTGTATAAAATAAAGTAAATGACTATACATTAGTTATGTTTTATATATGAAAAAAAAATGATAATTTAAATATCCGAAGTATCCAAATTGTGTGACGTGTGTGGTGTGCGAAATAAAATGGACACTGGCTATACATTAGTTATGTTTTGATCAAATTTGTATACCGTAATTTTTTGTAATTTAATTCAAAAATTTATTTGAGTTTAAATAGGATATAATTATCTAAAAAGTGCAGAATTTAGTTATCAAACACCAAATCTGCAAATTAAGTAAATTTTTTTTTTTTATGTGACGGGGCAATACTACTTGACGAACTTTGGTATTAGAAATAAGATTGATAATCGAGCCGAAATTTGTCAAATTTGTTTATTTTAAAAGAAAATAAAAAATTATTTAAGTTTAACTCGTTTAAAAAATAAGTCGATTTCGAGCCAAACTTAAATAATTTGACTATTTTACATATAAATGAGTCGAATTTTTTTTAAACTCGTTTTCTAAATGAGTCTAAAGTATTATTTCACCAATCGAGTGTTATCTAAGTTGAGTCGAGGTTGAGCACCGTACGGAAGTCCGAAATCCAGTTATATAATGCCACCCACCCGTCCTGATTCGGGTTTGGTCCCGTCATTGAAATCGAGTTTCTTCTCCTGCTTCATCTCGCTTTGCTCTGTAGCCTGAATTCACTTTACAGAGAGAGAGAGAAGACTACAAAGGGAGGCAAGGTCGGTCTAACCCGCATTATAAAGTTATATAGACTGATAAAGTGATCTTAAAAAGAAATGAAAGTCACGTAACACATACATATGCAAGTGCTTCTTACTGTCTTACATGTATGTTTCTTGGCCGGTTCAGGCTGCAGCTGATTTTTGAAGTTGCAGTGTCTGGTGTCGCAGAGAGATGGCACTTGCATGGTCTTTCTTTCGAGCAAACTACACTTAAACTTCTGAATATACATAATGTTTCATCAAATATCTTCAAAAAAGTTATAAATCCCGTGCATCACACGGGGACTACTAGTACTCCTTTAAACAATTTGCTTTCTCATATTACACATTAAAACAATTTGTTTGAATTTTATTGCGTCAATTATATTAACTCTTGTCCAATTTTTTCAGGGCAAAAGCAGGTAAAAAAAATGAAATTCCGCTAAGTTAAGGAGAGAAAGACGACTTCTCATAACATTATCGGAATATATTTTTTCGCTGATTTATCGTGAAAAATTAAATAGAATTTAACTATAGATCTAACGTGAAACTCAAATTTATAGTTAAAAGTACAATGAGATAAAATCGATAATTTAAGAGAACATGAAAAAACAAAGGATATATATCAAAGAACCATCTTCTTTCCAAAACCGAAAAACCAAAGCAGATGCCATCTCTCCTGCGACATCAAACCTCAACCTCTTTCTTGTTTCCGCCCCTTCTTGGTGGATTCAAGAAAACACAACCACCTTTTTTATACACAAACAAAATAATGAGAGAGAGAGAGAGGGGGGGGGGGGGGGGGGTCCTATTAGCACGTTTTGGTGGCTTTTTTTCTCTTGCTTTTGTTTTCTTCAAGGCAGAAAATGGTGTCTCAATCTATGAAACACATGATAAAGCTTGGGCACTAAGTGGGAGTTATATGGGCATTTGCTGTAAAATATGTTTAAAGTCATGATGATTAAGGTTCCACGTGTTCTTTAATGAAGTACCATGAAAAGCCATACATATTTTAACTTCAATTAAAGAATAAACATTATTCTTACATTGCAAGTTGCTATCATAAGGGAGATAGTGCAAATTTGTGGTCTGTGGGGGTTGCAGAGGATATGTTTTTTTTCCTTGGGTTAATTATAATTTGTCCCCTCCAACTATACTTCTTATTGTAATCAGCTCCTTATAGTTTCACATGCTGCAATTTTTCCCCTCAAGGTTTCCAGCAGACTAAATCAACCTATGACAATGGTTGAAATATGAAAGTATAATTACACCTTTCATTTTTGTATATTATTTCTCTTTTTTTTTTTCTTGAGATATTAATTCTATCCCTAAGTAAACAGAAAAGCCAAGAAAAAAATGAATCTACTATCATTATATTAGATTTTCTATTGACTCTGCACACCACTTACTAAGTGGTGTGTTATCAGTAAGGGTTGAAGTACTTGGGCAGTTCTACTATCATATATCCTCTGTCTTAGTCAACCTGAATAAGCGCTAAAGTTCAAGGCGGGGCTGATAATTGAACCGAGCTATTCGAGTTTTGAAAGAGCCGAGTTTGAACAATTTTTTAAGTTCGTTTAACAAAACGAACTCGATAAGCTCGGCTCGATTTTCAGCCCTAGTTTAGGCCCTCCCTTCATTCTCTTTGCAAAAACTAGGAGGGTATATGTTGAAATCCATATATACTATAGGGACTGTTTATGTAATTATTTTATATTCACCTCCCAAGAAATTTGACAAGACTAGTTTCTCTATGGCTGTTTGCCAAGAGAGTTAAGTAGACCCTGACGAAAGAAAATTTACTACCATAGATAGCTGATAAATCAATGTAGGGCTGTACTTTTTCCACTTTCAAAAAGGTCATCCAGCTGTCAAGCAACACTAGAGCTTCTAGATAATGATCTCTAATGTGCCCAAAAAAAAATATATATATATATATATATAATTTTTTGTGAATATTAATAATATTTTCTCCGTACATTTTTTCAAATTTCAAGAAAGAAAAAATATTCAAAAATTAGAAAATAGAAGAAACATTAATGCATTTTTATAATAGAGAGAGAGAGAGAGTTATGGCATGCAATAGACATAAAATAGCACTTTGATATGTTAATGATGATATTTTGACTTTGGCCTTTAATTGTTAATTGTAACCAAAATTTTAAGGGCAAATTACACGAGAATTTTTAAATTTAGGGTCAATTGTTCGTCACCTCCCTCAATTATTGCGGGTTATACTTAACCCCTTCATACTCACAAATAAAGTGTAAATAGTTAAGAGTTTTTATAAAAAGTCTAAAATACCCACCATTTTTATTTGAATTTTCTTCGTTATGTTACTCACTCTATCACCACCCCCATCTTTTCCTGTCACAATTACACACTCCTAGTTGTCACAATTTCAGCAATTCCAACTTTCACCCTGCACCACTCAGCTACCCACTACCAATATTCAAAAACACAAGCAACAATCAAACCAAGCTAATGAAACCCTTACAATTTTTAGACTTCAAATCCCTAAATTTAGTTGAATAAAAAACTTGAAATATTGCCTCCCATTAATTTCTTAAAAATTTCACAACACCACTCATGCTTTGTACTATTACATTAAGGCACTTCATGCAACAATCTAGCAATTCCAACATCCACCCATCACCCCTCAACCTTGAAATTTTGAAAATTTGGTAGTGTTGAAGACGGTGAGATTTGGGTTGCCTTCCACCACAACCATGAGGGTGGTGTGCGCCAGAGTTGGAGGATGGTGCGATGGTAGTAATGTTCTGTCCAAGGTCTGGTGATTCGGAGATTAGGGTTTGCAGATACATTAAGGGTGTTTTTTTTTTTTTTGGGGGGGGGGAGGAAGAGAGTGTTGTACAGAGGGATAACTACCATTTATGGCCTTTTTTTCTTATAATAAGTTTATTTGAGGGTATATTTGTCTATTTAATTTTTTATTTTTAAAAAGTAATTATTTCACATGTCTTGTGTAGTACGTGTGTTTTGAGCTCCATTAAACTAGGCGGAATTTGTTATTTTTACACTTTATTTGTGAGTATGAGGGAGTTAAGTACAACTCGTAATAGTTGAGGGAGGTGATATGCAATTGACCCTAAGTTCAAGGAGGCTATTTGTAATTTGCCCAAATTTTAATGATGATAATTTAGTACAAAATGATAGAGGATAATGCATAGATTTTCAAATCATAAGAGAATAAAAAGAGTTGATTTTTTAATGATATAGGAAACACCATCAGTTTTTAACCAAGACATTATGAATTCGAATTTTGACAACTCTTTAGGGTTAGGTCATGAAAAATTATCCCTCATAAATACCTAATCTCGGCGTGAATGACTTATCTTTAACTGGACGGAGAAATAGATTAATTGAGATGCACATAAGCACATAAATCGATCTGCAGATTCCAGCTGTTCAACCAAAAAAAGATGAAGTTAAATTAACAAGGATAGAGTTGAATGATTGTAACTCCGTAGAAGGCTTCATCATTGACAAATAAATTTGAAGAGGGTGTTGTTGGTGTCATATCACACAACTAAACATCTATGCAATCTCACAAGCAAAAAAAAAAAAAAAATATATATATATATATATATATCTGTGATCATAATTAGGGGTGCAACTCGGGCGGGTTAGACAGTCAACCCTAGTCCAACCCTAGGTATATAATCTTCAACCCTAACCCTAACCCTAACCCTACCTCGGGTTGAGGAACTCAACCCGAGCCCTGCCCGAGTTTAATTCGGGCGGGCTCGGGTTGAATTCGGGTTCACTGCAAGAGAGACAGAGAGAGGGGGAGAATAATTACAAATTCATAAAACAATCCATATATTTCATTCATAACAGTGCACGATTATTGATCATCTGCTTTCACACCAAAAAACTAGTGATCTCAAAGCACAATCCCAGAAAACATAGAAATTAGACCCATAAAAACATTAAACTTAAAACATCAAACTATCACCACTAATCATGCATAACGCATAACAGAGTAGCAAGCAACAAGAAACAGAGGACGATAGAGTAAAAATGAAAAAAAATGCTAATGTTTTATATATATATATATATATATATATATATATATATATATATATATATATATATAATTATTTTTTAATTAGTCGGGTTCGGGTTGAAATCGGGTTGCCGATGCCTCAACCCGAGCCCCGCCCAAATTGAATTCGGGTTGAGGTTTTTTGACCCAAACCCAACCCAAGTATTAAAAATCCTAATCCAAACCCTAATTTTTTCGGGTTGGGCTCGGGTTGAAATCGGGTTGCCCAACCCAAGTTGCACCCCTAATTATAATAGGTAAAAACCTGTTGTAAGAATAATGTAGTAGCATCCAAGTAAGTGAATTTTATAATTTGGACCCCACTCGAGTTAAGTTGTCATGTTGCAAAGTTTAACTTGATTTTAGTAGTATATTCGAATCTCACAAAAAAACATTATAATTGACCTGATATACGTGATTTGTTAGATAATAGTGTAAAGATCTAACTTATATTACGTTCACGAGTTCAAAAGATGTGTGACGGTTCTGAAAAAAAACAAACTTATTATCCTATCAATACTCCATCTAAATAAAGGCTATAAAAATACATGCCTTAAACGTCTAAATTAGTTTTGGCAAAAATTTGTCTTTGCGACTGGACGTTACAATGGAGGCTTGTTTTTCATATGTTTAGGCCCAATTCAGATGCCCATATCCCATAGAGTGTTTTTTTGTTTTGTCAGATATTATTACAAGAAGAGATGACGAAATTCGAATTCACGATCTTAAGGTTTAAGAGTATCTTCAACAATACTATCTAAAATAGCTACTCAAAATATATTTAAATATTGTATTATCTAATTTAGCTAACCACTTTTTCAAATTCACTCCAACAACGCTATCTATTTTAGCTAACCACTTCAATTAACTTTAACTAACTTTCAATAATAAAATCTAAAATACTATTTATTCGATAAAACTAACACCACCACATCACTGCCCATAACAGCAGTTTTGGTGAAAATTCGATTTTGAGTGCTCAGAACTAATGGGTGGGGATGGTGAACGAGTGGGAGAGAGAGAGAGAGAGAGTATACATAGCACAGAGAGAGGGCGAAGAATAGGGATTGTTTGTCGACACGTATCTCTATGGCCCAGATTTTACGATACAATATCAAACTCATTACATACACGCATACAACGATATATATACATAGCACAGAGAGAGAGAGAGAGAGAGAGAGAGAGAGAGAATATGTACCTGAAGCAGCTCTGAAGGCTTGTGGCTTGTGCTTTGTTCGATTGATTTGAAGCAGCAAATCTGAAACAGCTTTGTTCGATTTCAAAAGAAACTCATTATCATCGATCGATGGTTTGAGAGAAAAAGAATAAAGGCTTCGAGTTTGATCGGGCTTGTGGCTTCACTGTCGAGTTTGATCGGGGCTTGTGGCTTCGAGTTTAATCGGGGTTTGGTTTTGTGGCTTCACTGTCTGTGAAGGCTTCGAGTTCAATCGATGGAGAGGCAGAGAGAGGCAAGAGTCTGGGAGCCAGCGAGGGAGAAGTGGGGCTAGCTAGATGTAGCGAGTGAAATGGGGGCAATGAAAAATAGATAGGGAAATAGCTAGTCTGTTGGAGTCACATTTTAAGGAGAAGTTATCTAAAATAACTAAAAGGGTGGGTTTAACTAGTCTTTTAGAAATGCTCTAACAATGAAGATGATGACTCTTAAGTCAACCGTTAACCTCTACCATAAAGTGTTTTGAGAGGCTTGCTTTTGATCTATTTAGGCCCAATTCAGAGGTCTATAACCCAATAAATTCTTTGCATAGCCTGTGAAGAGCTTTTTTGTGTGTGTGTGTATTTTCTTTTTCTTTTTCTTTCTTTCTTTTTTTTTTTTTTTATCTCAATCTCTTAAAATAAATTTATATACGCGAGAAGTGGGTTGGTCTCAAAGAGATCCTAGATGAGTCGTGTGTGTGAGTTTAATCTGAATTTTTGAGTGAGGAGAGAGGAGGGGAAAGAGGTTGAAGTTGAAGCCCACAACTATCTACAAGTAAAAGATGAACTCGTACATGTATAAGTTTGGCCTATCCCTTTGTTTCCAAAACTATTATGTTATGACTTTGGAATTATTTTTTTGAGGATGATGTTGATGAATTGATAACTTCTCTTTTGAAGTCAACCCTTCTTGGTTTACTTGGAACATATTAAAAAACAACTGCTAAATGTGAATAGTTTTACTGATGTACAATCAATAGAGGGGGAGAAGGGTTAAGAGATAGCGCAATAGAAGACCTATCCGTCGATATAAAATATTTATTATAGATAATCAATGTCTTTCGCTTCATCTGTAGTAATTGGTGTAATAAAATAAGAGAAGATGAGCATCTAAGTCAGGCTGTTTAATTTATACTACTACTAAAAGTACCTTAGATGAAAATTTTTTGAATTCCTCTTCTACACTTAAACAAAAGTATAAGGACAATTATACCTCACACTAACAATTTCATTTAAAACTTTGAGTTTCTATTTTGTTCTTAAATAAATGTATGAACACTTATGACTTAAATCATAAAAATTGACATTGTGTGTACCCTTAAAGAAGCCTATAAATTCAATGATTACTAATATATAATTCATAAAAGTCACTAATCACAGAAACAAAAAATTATTTTTTTATTTTGCCTAGCACAATTTAATAAAATCCATATTATAATTTCATAACTGTGATTAAATAATAATATAAAATTAATATTATCCTTAATCCAAATATTACTCAAATTAATTTCTCTTTTTTTTTTTATGGATTCATAATATAAAACTAATTTTTTTTCATTGGTCTAATATGTGTTGTAACTTATCTAAGTTATAGACCTTACAGATTCTAGAAAATAGTGCAAAGAAGTCCTAAAAGTTCTTGAGAGTAAATATCAAGTTATAACAATGACTTATGAAATTTATACGAAGTCAAGCTCTTTAAAAATCTGACTTTTGAACATTCCATCTGTTAGTAATATCTTATATATTTAGATAAATCTAACAATGAATCTAAAATTAAATTTCTTTAACTAGAGATAAGTTAATCATAGGGAATTCCCAAAATTCTAATCTCTCAAGATAAATGTTGCAAAAGAAACAAGTCTTTGTCGTTGAAACATATACGTCTTCTATTTATTGGTTTGTATGGAATATAAAGTTGCAGCTCGCTCTTGATCTATATTTGAAGGCGCGTTATGATGATTTACTTAATTATCCTGTTATTTTGTGTTCTATTATAAAAATGTAATATCTTTCGTAGTGATTTTATCAAAAATTTATCTCGCAAAATTTGTATCACCATGATTCATACAACCAATGATTATGGACTCTTAGCAAGTATAGTAAATTTACCACACAAAAACGTAAAGTCTCAATTAACCTTTCAGTATTCATGGGGTGATCAATCAATCTTGAAGTAATTAATTTAGCATGTAGTCTAACTTCTTAGAAGATTATTGTAGTTGGAACACATAGTAACATATAATATATCCAGACAACAAGTATTAAGGGGCATATATTTTGATTCGTAGGTGTATATTTAATTATTTCAGCATAAGGATAAGAAATAACATCACCACTATAAATTAAACTTGTCCACGTGCAACGCACATATGTACCAATGTGTCAAGTGATTGTAAATAAGTTCTTTTTTTGGTACAAAAAATAGATATGTAAATAGGTTACTCCAAATATTCGTGAGAGAACATTGTCCCTCAACACCACATAGCTATCTGCAGAGGACCTTATCGCACCTATGTCGTAACCGAAGCTAAAGTCTCACTGCGTGCTTTGGGTGCTGAAGACTAATCCCAACGAGCTGCCGTAGTTATGGAGACTCAAACCCAAACATTAAGCGAGAAAATCCGAGTTCTAACCTAATAGGCCAACAACTCATTCATTAAATAAGTTTTCGCAAGGACAACATGACAAGAATTTTAGAATCATTAACTGCCATGTTCAAACAAAAAAATCAATCTATCACACTTTTCAACTTATTTACAGATCTACTATAGTTTTTGAAAGCATAATCAATAATTTCGCTTTCAACAAGTGATCCAACAAAAAATGAAAAATATATTTTTATAAGTATTAAAAACGTTCTTGTTGATTCAACTTTCTTGGTGAAAGCAAAATTGTTGAAAAGTGCGGTAAATCCATATTTTTTGTTCTCCCCTCCCAACGTCGTCGTTCTATGTTCATCCTCCAGTCTACTGTCCCTTGAACGTTCACAATGGAACAAAACTGGCTTCTTCCCCTTTGCCCTAAACCCAACATTCAATCAACAAACCAAACGTTATTATCATATCCTATGTACCATATCAAATCACATTAATTTCTTTTTCTTCCTTTTTTCACCCACAAGAAATCACAAGACCTCTCTCTCTCTCTTTCTCTCTCAGATTTTCTCCCCCATCACACCCAAACACACACACACACACACACAGAGGGACACAAAACCTATGTGTGTGTGATGATATTGATGCTTTGTAACTTCAATACCTCTCTCTCTCAAAACCTAAAGTCTCTGTTTTTTTTTTCTTCATATTCTTGTTTTTTGTTTCTCCCTCTAAATTAACACTGTAGTCTCTCCTCCAATCCCTTCAATGCAAACCCATGATCTCCCATGTAAATTTCTCCGTAGAGAATCATAACCCTGATCTTCCCACCATGTCCGACGACCACCCCTCCTCTCCGATCCATTCAAATTCATCTTCGCCTGACAAGACTCACAATACCCAAAACAACAAAAACACTCACAACACCCAAAACAATGACACCCAAAGCACTGAAAACAACGAAACCCAAAAAAACAACAACAGCAATAGTAACAATAACAATAATTTTGTGAGGAGAGAGAGGCCGTCGAGGGCCTGTACGGCACGCTCAGCTGCGCGGCTATACGCGGCGGCAGCGGTGGAGGCGGCAGTGGTCGCTGCCGAGAGGAAGCGGAAGCCTGCGACGCGAAAAGAGCGGTTGCCGCTGCCGCCGGAGGAGGAAGAGCGGCCGCCATCGCCGTCTACCTCGCCGCAATGCAGCAAGATCGTGACGCAGCTTGTGGCGGAGCCAGAGTCGTCGCAGTTGCCGCGGTGGGGCCTCCGGTCAATGTGGGAATTGGCTTCAATATTCAACTTCCTCAATGTGAGCTTCACAATTCTCAAAGTCTCAATCTTTGCATATGAAATGGTATTTTTAGTGTGGATATAATGATTTTGATGTGGTTTTGGGGTTTAATGTGTGTTATTTGGTGTTTCGTGTGTTTTAGGTTTTTAGGCATCTTTTGAATATTAATGCCGAATTCTCGGCTGAAGAGTTCGAGACTGCGTTGATTATGCCGAATAATACTTTGGGGGAAATACATATGCCATTGTTGAAGGTTAGTGTTTTTTTTTTTTGTTTTGAATGTATAAAGCTGGTATTTTTAGTGCAAATTGAGCTGTTGTATGCAATTTTGGGCACTTATGTTTTATTGGGAATGCATAAGTAGCATAGTCCCCGGTGTGATGAATTGTTTTCTTCAATTAGCTTGTTTTCTGGGTTTGACCTTTTGCCTAGAGTGGCTGCTAATGCCAGGAGAACAATGTGATTTTCCTTTTAACTTGCTGAACTATCCTGGAGAAGTAAGTCATGAGCAAAAAGACTCATCCTAAATCTTGAAGTTTCAAAGCATTTGATGAATGCCCATATAACCTCGGAAAATGAATGTATTGTAAAATTGATGATATTTGTCTGCAAGTAGACAAAACTATTATACTTCTGTTGTAATGCAATAGCTCATTGGTTCAATTTGTTTTCTGCGTGTCCAGTACTGTTTTCTTTATATTGATAGTTCCCCAACTGGATAATTGTCTTTTGTTCATAGTTTTTCATGCTAGAATCCACTGTTTCATATGCTGATAGTTAGCTCCACTATGAGTTTCTGATTTTGCATACAAGGAAGCTGTCCATCTTTCCTATTTTATAAGTGGTTGATTGATGCAAGACTACTTTTCCTTTGGATGGCATTGATACAATGATCATGGGAAGCATATGCACAACACAAGTTTGGAATCCAGTTGAACAAAAATTCATGGTTGACAAGAATTATATTGTGGATAAAAAAGGTGTGTACAGAATTGGCATCTCTATATCAGACGATGCATTGGTAGGTAAAGAGTAGTTCCTTACTATCCAAAGAAGATTTCTTGTTGTTGGTATATAAGTCTACCTTATAAGAAGATGCAATAAACAAGCTAATAAGGTTTCGAGTTGAGCTCAAGCAAGGTAGTGTGAGCTTGGCTTGAGCTAAAACCAATTAGATAAGGCTGAAAGTTTGTCAAATACTTAAAATTTTGTGCAGAAGTTTTGAAAATGAGTTTCCAAAAATTTCTAAGATAACTTGAAATCTAAGGTGTTTAAGAAATATCAGAAATGGATTTGCTACAAAATGTTATCAGGTAGCATCTGCTATCTGAGAGAGAACTCCACTGAATTTCAATATTTTCAAATTAATCTCCACATCAAGGTTAGCTTAACCAGTCTAAATTGTACTTCCACCTCTTTACATTTGGTTAGAAATTCTTGGCCCCAGTGAAGCATCATATTAAATTATTAATCTCCTCCTACTCATTCTAATTATATGTGTTAGAATCTTGGTGTATAATCTTAATACATTCTATCTTTACTGGTAAAGTTAACTAGAATGAAAATTAGATGGCAAGATATTCGGAATTTCTAATTGATTCAATGTTTACTGACTATTCCATATCGAATTTTGAAAGCTATTTGTGATAATATTCCGTCGTTGAGAAACGTTTTTTGCTAATTTTTGTTGACAATCTGCTCTGTGTCCCCTTCCCCTCGCTCCCTCTAAACTCAAAAGTTTCCGCTTACTGGGAAAAATCTTGAAGTTGACTGATGGCCCTTAGGTGTGGGTTGACAATTGGAGCGCTAGTTGGTTTCAATGTTACCTGATTCAAGATTTATTGATTGTCGCGTATTGACAAAAGTATTTGTACAGTAAAGTACATGCATCATAGGTTGTAAAAAAGTGTGTTCTCTTTATTGGTGATGTGCTGCTGTAACAGACTTGGGTTGATTGTTAATTCATTTCATATAGGCGATCCCTCCTATTACCCGAATGGCACTTGGGCACAATACTTGGGTTACTGTTCTATGCAGAAAGTTGAGAGATTGGTGGCATTGGGTAACCTGATTGCTCCTCCTTGAAACTGAAGTTGTATATTGGATTTGAGTAGATACTGCCTTTCTGGTACCCACTACTGAACTTTTATTTGGTTTGGTACTTTATTGCAGGTGGCAGAGGGGGAACTACCTATAGTTGCATCCCATGGGTAACTAAATATTTTATTTCTGGAAAACTTAAGTAAATGGAATATGTTTGTGCTTATGGACTTTTCCCGTCGATTTATTAGGGCTGAGGTTGAAGCTTATAATGCACTTGATCCTGGGGTTCGAGTGGTGATCTTAAAAGCATTATGTGATATTCGCGTAGAGGTATCATTATTTCTGAATGATATCATTGTATCAATTTTTTGCACCGGTTTGTGTCTATACTGTAATAACATGTTAATTTCACTCTAAATGTCTAAAGCCCTGTTTTAAATGCTATGTTGAGTTTGCCGGACGAGTTGGTCTTAGCTGATTTTTGGGTAATGGATAATGATGTATTTGGTCTAATGGTCAAATGTTATCTTCCGTATAACTTTGTAAGTTCTTCAAATCATTTTTTTTCCTGTTTTCTATATTTGTTTTTTCACGTACTTATGGTAGGAATATCAATCCATCATTTTTTATTCTATGTGGGTAGATCGTGTATTTAACCTTCATAGGTTATAAAATATCTTGTCATCAATAACAAACATATTGCATAAGATTTTGACCTATGACCCTTATTATGTTTCTGTTACTCAATATTAGTTAGATCTTTGCTCTTTAAAGAAAGAGAGATAAAAGAACAGAAACCGTAATGATGAATTAGTTAAATAGGAGGCAATTAAGGCTGAGTGGTCTTTTGAAACGAAGATTAAGTAAAGAGCAGGACAAGATTACCATTGCAAACAAAAGAAACATAGTGAAAGTTGTGATTTAGTCAGTCTGAAATTTACTGTAGATGTTTTTTTTTTTCCTTCATTTTTTCCAGTTACCCACAATGAAGGGTTGAAGATGGTTGTTCTATTTTTGCAGCAAGAAGACATTCGGAACTATATAGACGACTCAATAAAACATGGTGTTCATCTTTCAGCATTTCGAAAAGAACGCATTGGGGGTGATTCTCATGGAATATCTTATTGGTACTTTATTTTTGTAGCATGATAAACTGCCTGTCGGTTTTACAGATTGTATATCTAGGTAGTCTAAGTCTATTCAATAAATTAGACATTTCCCTTCAAAATGATAAGGATAACATTAATGTTCGTCTGCATTGTTCTATTGTGTCTGTTAGTGAGCTATATGTTTACTCTTTCGTAGGTATGAAGATGATCCTATCATTGGTCATCGGTTGTACCGAGAGAGTAGAAAAGTGGAGGTGAAAAAAGGAAAGGGTAAAAATGTACAGCCCATTCCTAATTCATCCTACCAGTGGGAAACCGTTGCAACTAGTTTGGATGAATTTCAAGATGTTTCTGTAAGTCGTTGCTATGGTGTATTCATGCGTTCCATGTTCTAACATTCGAAGATTGAATGCTAAATGCTTCTTTCTGTTATTTCCCCCCTTTCCGCTATGGGTCGGAACAATGATAAACAAATTTAGCATGTCTTAAATTATATATCCATCAACTAAAATATAGAAATTAGTGAGGGTTGCATAGTTGAAAGCGTATAGGCAAGTATTTATGTAGCTGGTTGAACTTCCTTCTTTATCTATACTATACTATACTACTAAAAGTGGCTTAAGTGAAAAACTTTTGATTTCCTTATTTATCTTTCAATAATTCTATAATGTCTATTTTATCCTTTTTTAAAATAACTTAAGAGAAAAACTTTTGATTTTCTTATTTATCTTTAAAAAATTATATAATGTCTACTTTATATATTCTTTCCAAACAATATAAATTCAATCCAAATTTGATTTGAACAATGTGATCCGAAATCAATTCAATTGTCCAACGAATTTTAGTTTTTACAGTGCATATATGAGTCCGTTAAAATAGATATCCGTTCTGATCCGAATAAATTGATTAGAGATGATTTTAACATTTAACACATGGATTTCTACTCAATTTTATTAAATAATCACCAAATTACATCATATGTTTGTAGGTATGTAGTGCATGTCTAAATTCATTAAAAATAAATATTTAAATAAATCTAATAATCTATATACTGCTTTTGAATGTCAATAATACTTGTCAAAAAAACTTAATTGATAATACTATCCAACAAAAAGACAATGATAACCTATTATAGTAACTTTTTATTAGTCCAAAAAATCAGTAGTCATCCATCTATTAATCACTTACTAAAGTTAAACATTATAGTTTTTAGATGCAATTCAATTTTTTTTTGAACCTTATACAATTCAGTTTATACCATAGTTTTTAAACCCGGCCCGGACACCAACCCGGTAAAGGGATCGGGTCAATGGGTTACTGGTTCAACCGTGGGTCAATCGGTCGAACCGGTCATATAAATAATAATAATAAATATGCTAAAAAATTATAATAGTTACAAAAATAACATATTTTATGTTATAGTAAATGAAATAAAAAGACAAAAAATATCTTCAATTCATTAATTTGCTTACATAATTGATATAATTTGATAGAGCATAAAACAATTCACTAAGAAATATTGAATATTTAGTATAAATAGTAATAATATGATGCCAAAAAAATCAAAAGAAAAATTGATAGAAAAAACAATGACAGTTTAAGTGCACCACCTATCCTACATTGGAAACTCACAGGGAGTTATGAGGACTGTGTGTCTATAAAAGTGCTGCACTTCTTTATTTGCTGTTATTAATGGTCAAGACTTGATGACTTAACGTTAGCTCCTTTGGATGAGATGGGCCCAGTATCAGCTTGAGCCTTGAAGTTTAGTTTTAATATTTTATGATTGAGTTCCAATATAAAAATGGATTTGTTGGATTTGTGGAAACCGGACCGGTTTTTGTGGGTTTACGAAAGTGACCGGTTTGAACGGTTCTCAAGCGGCCCATTTGTTGGGCCGATCCAATTAAGGGACTGGCCCGGCTCAGGTACCGGTTCACCGGTTTTTTGAGTTGACCCGCCGGGCCTGGTTTAAAACACTAGTTTATACAACCCAAAATACGAGAAAAATCTTGAGCGTAACAGTTATCGCACCTCAGAAGTGTCACTTTATGTAACCGTCCACTAACAAGGGAACAAGTGAGCCCCATAAAATTCAATAATCATCTCCATATAAATATAAAAAAAATTAGTTCAATTTATCTATTTTTTTACAAAAAGTCAAAATAGTTGGCATGTAACACACGTATGCATCAACTAGTCTAGTCAAAAGAAATCAAGAAAAAAGGTAAAGTGTCCAGACAACACCATCTGTTTAAACTGCATTCTAGTAGTGGATCTGGAAGGAAGGGATTCTTGGTGCAAATGCTATTAGAGTTGGATCTAGAGACAACATAATCTAATAGATTTTTTTTTTCTGGAAAAAAATTTCATAAATAAAGTTGTTTAGAAAGTGCCAAAGGGAGTGTCACAGGAACTCTTTGGTAACCCAAATACTTCTATAGTTCTATTAGATTCAATGTGCGACCAGTTTCCCTGTTAATGTGTATTTTGTATAATTTGAGCACCTTATTTTCCCAAATCCATGTATGTAAGGCTCTTGAATTTGGTGATGTTAAAATGCATTCTTAGGTGATAATGATTTGATAATTCGAATGTATGTGTTTGTCTATGAAGCATGGATACTTCAAAGTATCTGTATCCGATATGTATCGGATACGAATATGCCTTAGATACGAATATGTGTCAGATACCACTGTACATACCTTGGATACTTAAAAAATAATTTTTAATTTTGGATAAGTTTGGTATATGTGGCCAATATGTTTAAGATACGACAAGGATATGTGATTGATATGTTTAGGATACGATGAGGTTAAAAAATATATTTCTTAACACAAAAATATGAGTGTTTAATAAATAAAAATTGTGACCTTAAAATAATTAACCCATTTAGTATATTATTTATTGAACCAGACTCTCTCATAAAATGTCATTAAATCTCATATTTAAGATTTGACCTATCTAGAAGTGAAAGCAAGAGATTTATTTGGATATCTTATTGCAATTTGTTGTATATTTGGTATTTTTGATTGGTTGTTCATTAGAATACTTGAACAATTAAAAAAAATTCATTATATTGTTGGTCAATTTAGATTTTGGATTGGTCTCTGGTTTGAAGATTAACATGGAGAAAAGCATAATTGTAGGGATTAATTCAAATCAAGAGAAAATTGAGAGATTGGCTAGAGAGTTAGGATGTTTAGTGGGCCGTTGACCTCTAAAGTACTTAGGTCTCCCTTTAGCTGGTAACTCGATGTCTATTACCTTTTGGAATCCTGTTGTTGAGAAGATAAGAAGAAGGGTAGATGGATGGAAAAAAACCTCATTTCTAGAGGGGGGAGGTTGATATTAGTATAGTCTATGTTACACAGCATTCCTATTTATTACTTGTCTCTTTTTAAGATGTCTTGTTTGGTGACTAGAAGGATTGAAAGGATGATGAGGGACTTTTTATTGAAAGGGAGTGGGGAAGGAAAGAAGGATCATTTGGTTTCTTGGAAGGCGGTCACTAGGCCAAAAGCTAAGGGTGGATTGTCACTGAGGAATTTGGTGAAAAAAAATGCGGCCTTGACTGGGAAATAGCTTTTGAAATTTCCAATGGAGCAAGGTGCATTGTGACATACGATTGTTAGGAGCAAATATGGATTACAAGCTAATGGGTGGGATACTAAAGGGGTTGAAAGGGCGCCTTTTTGGAGTTTATGGAAGTTCATTTATCGAGGTTACTTACCTTTTCTCATAGAGTGAGTTTCATGGTGGGTGATGGGTCTAGGGTTCGATTTTGGGAGGATATTTGTAGGGGTGAGTCTTCAGTTGATAGTCATTTTCCTCGACTTTATCGTATCTCTTGTTATCATGAGAAATGTATTGCATCCTTTGTCATATCTTACTCTTTTCGGTTTATTGGGATTTTTGTTTTCGTCTAATGATATGGAACATGGGGAGTTGGTGCTACTTTTTACTATTCTCGATAATATTTCTTTGTCTCAAAATTCTTTGGATAAAAGAGTTTGGATTAGTGATCTTTTGGTGCTTTCTCTTGTAAATCTTATTTCGAGTCATTAATTGATAATCATTCTCTATCATTATTTCATCTATCTTTCAAGATCTGGAATTCAAATGTTCCTCTAAAGGTGCAAGTTTGTGCATGACTAATCACTCACGACAAGATTAAAACTAATGATATGCTTCAAAGAAGGCGACCTAAGACATGTATTTTACCTCAATGGTGTGTTATGTGTAGAGGGGATGATGAGAGTGTGGATCATCTATTCTTGCATTGTCTGATGATGGCTTTATCAGTATGGAATAAATTGTTTGAGTTGGTTGGTCTTTGTTGGGTGGCTCCAAGATCTATTCTATATATGTTTTGTTTACACTATATGGGTTTAAGAGGAAGTGCAAGAAGGAAGACTCTTTGGCATTGTGTTCTTTTTGCAACAATTTGGGTTTTATAGATAGAGAGAAACGTGAGAAACTTTGAAAACAAATGAGAGGATGTTGAGGGTTTAAGGTCGATATATCCGTATCAGATACCGAGTCGGATATGATATTCATCGGATATTCAATGATACGTATCGGATACAAATCATACATATCCGATAATAAATAGAGTATGTGGATACTTCATAGATACTTCTACACATAGAGTAAGATGTATAATTTTTAATTTTAATATTTATCCTTTCCTTTCGAGTTCACATACAATGCAATACATCAACAAAAATTCTTTTGACTTTGAAGACACGAGTATTTTTTAAGGATTGTTTTCTATTACATGTTAAAATAATGAGTTAATTAGACTATAATATTGGAAACAAATACTTTTAAATAAACCAACTATTTAAATGTTAGTTCCAATTCATTTAATTGATCCCGCTCACTTTGTAAATATGCCACAATAAGATGATATTATATTTTTTTTGAAGGTGAAAATTGTTAATTTTGCTTACTATAGTTAAAGAATTACTAAAAATTGTAATTGTTAAGTCGTTAGATGATAGTAAAAATATAAAACTTGCTTTATTATAGATGTATCTTGGCCGTATCCGTATTTTTTTTTTTTAGGTTTTGACGTGTCGTTTTTGTATCGTATCGTATCATACCCGTATCTTGTATCCGTATCGATTCTTCCTAGGATATCAGAGTTTGATACTCTGCAACTTATAAGATCCCTTTGAAATCAATGTCAGTCTGATAAGCAAAGTTTGAGCAGATAAAATATAAGGGCAAACTTCGTATTACCCCCTGTGGTTTTCACTTTATGCACATAGACGTTTTAAGATAGTCACGTAACCCTCACAGTAGTCCACGAACCATATGTGGTTGATGTGGCTCTTTTGAAGCGTCATGGAGTGATGTCCATAAGGTGCAAACCACAGGGATAAAATGAGGTTTTCTAGACCCTCTATCATTTTGATTAGAAGCTGCTTTAGATTTTATGATAATGTCGGCGACAGATAGATCATATCTTCCATTATGTCAACATTCAAAGTTTGTCATGGGAAATCTTTGACATGGGAAGGGTTTTAAACATTCCTTGATGAAGATATCTATTTCTTACTTTTTCTTTGTTTGTTCACTTAGTTATTTGATTGAGAGACACCAATTGGTGCCAATCTTTTGGTACTAGGGCATTCATCTGACCTGCACTAGTTACCCTTTTTAATTGAATCTGGAGTTTGCTGATTGTTTTTGAAGATGTGCAGTTTTGTTTTTGTTCCTCGTCCTCTCTTTCAAACTTGTCCATCTTTTGTTCACAGGAGAAGCTATTCTCAAGTAAAAATAGGACAGAGGCTTCACTTGGGAAGAAATTGAAAATTGACATGCTCTATGAGATTGAAAAGGTCCAGAAGGTATTCTACTATTTCTTGACTTATCATTGACTATCATTGTGGTTTCCTTGACTTGAAATTGATTTACACATACTCTCAACAGTCCTCATCTTCTATTCTTGTACTGAGGAAGTTCCTTTTTAATATGTATTGTCTTATATCATGATTTTCTAGTTTTGGTTTTACTAACGCTACAATTTTTGCTATTGTTGTCCACACAGAGGAAAGAGAGGCAGCTGAAAAAACAACATAGACAGGCTCTCCTGCTTGATAACATGATGA
Organism: Ilex aquifolium; assembly: GCA_951799425.1. NCBI lineage: Eukaryota > Viridiplantae > Streptophyta > Magnoliopsida > Aquifoliales > Aquifoliaceae > Ilex > Ilex aquifolium. The sequence goes on from OX637410.1 coordinate 21,034,116, forward strand.
GTGCAAATGGCCTTCCTGCTGGACGCTCCCTTCGTGATAGAAAACCTGTCACTTATACTTTTGGTAATAACAATAAAATTTGCATACATCTTTAATTTTTTTATGGTTAGAACCTTTGGTTTATTGTTTATGCTTATCTTAATGGCATCAAATCACCTTCCTGGGTTTGAGCTTACCTGTTCCCAAACACATCTAATTAAGGCTTCCCACTTCATCAGCGGTCTAAAAAATCTTATAACTTGTGTGTGGGGAAAATACTACACTTCCCGTGAAGGATATTTTCACCCGATTATGCATGAGAAATTGCACGTTAGACTTAGAAGGGGGGAGGGGGAGGGGGAGGAGGTTTGAATAGGTTAATTAAAATTTAAGTTCGGATGTTTAACAATTTTTACCTAAGTCTACCACAATTATCTCGTCACACAATGACATGATCGTTAAGTGTGAGAGCCCTTTTTCAACCATTACAACTCAAAACACCCATTAAGAGTAGTGTATTGATTTTAACAAATAAACACTCAACACTCAATCTCTCACGGGGATCCTAACCAAGGCAACCGAACCCAACCAAACAACTATGAGTATTCAATCAAGCATTAAAACAAACGCATAGTGCCTGTGTGTGCATCAAATTGCAAGTGTGTACGATAATCAAAAAGAATGAACACAAACAATTTGTTGACGTGGAAACCCTTTTCGGAAAAAACCACGGAAATCTCACTAGGGTTCACCAAAACCTAATCCACTAATCCAAAGTCAATCTACAAGTACTTGAGTTTTATACTTCAACCAATCCATATGGTTAGATGTTCTTTTCCTTCAATAGATCTCTCCACTGAAAATCCCTCATCGACATCTTGGATAGCTTCATTTGAACTTCCCACCGCACGGTTCGTTTAGGTCTCGAGCAATTTTCAAGGCTTCACACCCAAGACTCCCGATATGCACACTTCCAATAAGTTTGGTCTTCAACTAAGCAAGTTCTTATTTTCCAAGTTGTGTGGTTTGATGAGAATCACTAGATGGTAGCCTTTGAGTTTAAGGATCTAGGATTGTAGTGCAAGTTCTCAAGGTGTAAGATATATTTTCTCCATCAAAATACTCACAAGTGGCTTACCCTAGGTGTAGGAAAGGCTTTCCCTATTTATAGGTCCGGAATAAAGACAATTTTGATCAACAAGAAAATACAAATTCGCAAACGACAGTTCGAGCAATAAGAGGGCGGTCATAGGACGATGGTTACTGGAATGAAAAATGAATTCCAAACCGACCTACGAGAGCAAGATCGCTCGAGCAATCTCTGAGGGCGACCTCTGTTGTCCTCCATTCAACATTTGCCTGATATTTCCCCAAGTCATGAAAAAACCGTTCTAGCGAAGGCTAGCGAGTATAGAGCAGTCTCTACTAGTTTTTTAAGCCTAAAAACAATCAAATAACTTGTTCTCTTGAACACTAAATGGTGTTGTTCAAGAGGGATTTGATAACGACTCATTTTTATGTTTTCAAAAGACACAAGAAGTTTAGAAAAAAATTTCTTTGAAGAACACCTAGGAGTCATTCTCAAATCTAATACTGATTCCATTTTAACACTAATTCTCTTAAGTCTATTAAACCAAGTGAGATCATCTTAGATCTCTAGGTCATTACTTTCTCCTAATAAAGAAAGTGTATACGGAGTATTTTTGATGTAGTTTTAACACAATCTCCTTCCTTCAAGTAATGCTTTCGGATCTTCATTGTTGTAACATCATGATCATGGAATGGGTTGAGATTTACAAATGACTTCACGAAGTTAGTCAATCACTAAACATGATCTAACATTGTGAAATGATTAAATTCGGTGGATATTTGTCATCTTCAACTTGCGTTCTCTTTCCTTATTTTATTCTTACAAGGTTCATCCGGGATAGTATTACTTGGTCTTCTTATATATGAAAACAGAGCTTTTTCTTTTTAAATCCTTTTTTGTGGGAGATGTTGGGCCCTTGTGGGAGATCTGCTGGTTTCTATTAGATCCCGTGGCTGACATTTTGCTGTGCTCTGTTCTGAGTATTTTCTGTTTTTTTTGGTAGGTTCTTCTGAGTATTTTCACTTACAGCACAATATCCAAGGCAAGAAATGTTGGCCTATCAAGAATGTACCCAAGTGCTGCATGATATAAATTTTGCAAATTCTACAGTGGTATTGATAAAAAGCATGGCGTGCACACCCCAAAAACAAGGAAAAAAAAATATGAAAAGATACATCATGGAGAACGAATCAAAAAGCCATATAATCATAATCATGTAATGAAACTTGTTTATTTATCTTTATAAGCAATGGTCAAAAGAGCCTTGTCGAAAATTGTGTCGTGCCTTTAATTTTCCCTTTGGGCAAGGGCACTACAATGTGGCCTCCTCATCATAGTGGAGGGTGGTGTTTTTACTGTAGAATGTAAATCCATGTGAGTGCTGATGTGATATTGAGTATTTGGATACTTAACTGTTATATTGGATGATTTTGCAGATGACTATGACCGATCAATCAATGAGGCTATCAAGATAACCAAGTACGGATTACCACTGAGACATATTATATGATACTTCACATAGGCGAATCAATGCAATAATTTTTTGAATGAAAATTTTCATATGCTCTCTTTCTTTTTCTGACAATTGAAACTATGGTGTTGACATATTTGTCCTTTTCTTTTTACTCTCACATCAGAAAGAAACAGCCGTCCCCAGAACCTACTGTTGGAGCAGAAGGTTTTATGAAGCCTGATGCTTCTACAAATGGTAGATGGGGTGGTCCTTCAGAAATTTCTCCTCTCTCCTTCGACGCACCATCTCCTGGATCACCTGATTACGAGGAAATTGATGAGCACCACAAACCTGAGTCATTGGATCGCAGGTTCTCCCAGCTTCTCTATGTGGAATTTATTTTAGTGCCGTAAGATTCATCGACATACTGACAATTTGATCTCTTTTGAACTAGCAATCGACGAAGGCAGAGGCCCCAAAGGTATTCCGGGAAAGAGTTTGTTGAAGAAGTTTCAGATAATGAGGCAGATTTTGACAGTGACGATGAGATAGTTGGGGAGGCTGTATATGATGAAGAATATTTAAGGAGACGGAAACAAAGGAGGAAGATGTCGAGCAGCTCTGAAGGTGATGAAGAGTATCATGGGGATGAAGAAAATGTTGAAGACGAAGAAGAAGAAGAAGAAGATGATGATGATAACTTAAGTGTAAGCGAAGATAGTGATGAGCCCCATAAGAAATTTCCAGGCCGTACTAGGAGGGAAACTAAGTTAAGGTCAGTTGACGAGCTGCAGTCAGGTCTAAGACGTAGTAGAAGGGCAACCAGAAACCACATCAATTACAAACAGTATGAGCTCTCGGAATCGGAAACCGAGTCAATGAAATCTGAGAAGTCAAATGCATATGACGAGCACACAGATGCAAGTGATAATGCAGACTTTTCAATGGGAAGTCAAGACTCTGAGGGTAACAATGACAACCAGGAGATGAAAGTTGATAAACCTGTTGAAGAGCAACCTGTGATAGTAGAGAAAGAGCAAGACCAATCGCTGGAGAAATTAAATAGCCCAGGCCTAGACGAAGTTGAAGGTGTAAGGAAAAGACGTTTTCTTGATCTAAATGAGCTTGCACCTGGTTCTGGCTTTGATGATGGTCTTAACTCGATGAAAGATGAAGATACAGATGGCTTCTGAATCTTTCCTCTCTGCCAGAAAGGGATGTAGTTTTTTCTTGTGAAGGTGATTGTACAATGTTATTACCCATGTAAAATTTTGCGATAAGTCCACTCCATGAAGGAAGTGACAATTAGAGAGTTCTGTCTTGGCAAAATTCAAGCATCTTCATGCAGTTTATTGATGATTTACAGCCGGAAGCTACGTGATGCTTTGAAAATTATGTAGATTGAGTAGTCATTTGTCAGCATGTCTACATTCAACAAAACCAACAAACCAATGAGGAATTGGTTGGGAGTAATTCAGTCTTTCCTTCTTCAGTCAGTGTACAATACCTTTTAACTGATGTTGTAACTGAAAGATTTCACTTCTAGATGTTCAGGACCTGTGGTTTTCTCTTCCATGGTCATTGACAATGCTCTGACCTACAAGCTATAGGGTTGGATGGTATGTGATACTATAATCAAGTTTAGAAAGTGTTATACTTGTAATGAAAGTATCCTCCTCCCTTGAAAGGTAACTAATTGTTGTCTTCCCAGTTCAACATTCTTTATAACGTTATGTAGTTACAATTTTGGGTATGCCTTTTTTTTTCAGAAGATCCATTGTATAGTGCTGAAGATGCCTGGATAAACTTGCTTACTGTGTCTGTTTCAGTATAATGTTTGATAAATAGAATACATGCCTTCAACATAGGAATAAACCCTATGAATTTGATAACTGTCAATTGAAAATTCTTAAATGTTATTTATTTTGGTGCAATAGATTCATGTGGCCGATTTCAAATAATTGGGATAAAGACTTTGTTGAGTTGAGTTGAGTTGTTTTAGGGTGGTTTGTCAGAATCTTGCATATCTTGCCCTTGGCATCTTCCTTTGCCTGTTCTTTATCTTTTGATTCTTCTTTGCCTTTCTTCATAGCTGCTTCTTGCAGAGCTCTAATCAGATTGGAGAGGCATTTCTCTGCATGGTTTTTGGGAGACTTCTGCACAAGGTACTTGCAACTTCAGCTGGCGCAATCTTGGTCTGTTCTATAACCGTTGAATTGATTTGAACGCTGAATATGCACCTAGTTGCAGGTATTTTTTTTGCAAGAACCTGAACTCCATCGAAACTGCAGTAAGATAGCTCGATATGCTTGTCCATGGAAAACTCCCGAGAGAGAGTGGCTTTGCTGCCACCCTCTTCCTTTTGTGTTCTTTCCCAGAAATTTCTGTTTCCCCTTCTTTTCATTTTCTGATAATTTCTCTTTTTTTTTTATTAAAATAGCTTGTATCTCATATTGAATAATTAGGACCACTAAAGTTGATTTATATATTTGAGGGGTTACTCCGCCCATTGCCAATTAGTTTTGGGTTGGATGTTCTAACACTTGCTTCCTTTGGCCTGCGATATTCTACCCACCCGTAGTCTCAGATCAAAAGCAGCTTTAGTTCTGTATTATCCCTCACATAGTTCAGCTCAAGATCATCAACATCGGAATCCGATGGCTGGTTGTGAAAGAAGAAAAGGAGGGTGTGGGAGGAAGAGGCAACAGGGGGAGGAATAAAAGCTCATGAAAGGGTTTAGTAGAATGTTAGGTGAAGAAAAGAAGAAAAAAGAGGAACAAAGAGAAGATGGGTAAATAGATTTTTTGAGTAGAAATTGACAGGGAAAAGAAGGCTGATGAAAAAAGACAAAATCTGTCAGGTGGATCTCACCAATTAAAGAAACGTATTCGAAGGCAATGTGCAGTACTCTCAGCAATCATGAAGTACGTGTGAGGAGTGCCAATATAGTGACACGAGTACGACATGGACATGCAACTAATAATATAATTGGTTAGGTATTCTAAGAAAAAATGGCCTTTTTTAAAGTTATTTTTTTCAATTCTTGATCAAGTATTATATAAATTGTTAAAAGAATTATAAGTTTTTTGCTTTTGCCTAAACGTGAATTGTGTTGATTTTTTTTTTTATCTATGGGGACCGATATGTGCTGAAAGGTGTCCGGTTTAAACTTGATATGATCCGACTCGATTAACATCCTTGGGATAGTTCATCTAGACTGATGACCATGGTGCCTGATCCATGACCCTAATGGAGGAGGAGTCAGAGGACCATCTCCAATTGTTGGATGGCTATGCTCCTCTTCACCAATCTCATGGAGGCCAGTAATTGCTTCATCCACCATCATTGGTGTTATTGTCTCTTTCATTGTTTGAGTGACAAGAACAGCTTAACCAACCTCTTGTCACCTTTTCCCTGAACCAGTGCTGTCTCAATTCCACCTCTACTTCCACTTTTGTCTTGCTGTACCCCCCCTCTCTCTCCTCCTCACATACAATATGACCATTTCTGTAACTCAACCATAGCCATATGATTATTTCTGTGACTACCACATCAAGGCTCGATCTCAATAGATTCAACCACAAAATCTAGTGTAAACAAGATAAAAATAAAACACCTGACTACTTCACCATACACACACAGGATCAGCATTCATACTCCAAAAGCTTCAAAGCATGCCAAAGGATACCAAAAAAAAACCAGTAGTGAGAATCTACTGATGATTCATTCACATCTGCTCTGATTTCTATAGTAAATTACAGAAATAGGATATGTATGCAAGTGTTCACTGCACAACTAACCCACCTCATCATTTTCCATCCTCAAGGTAAAAGGGCCAAAAAAGGGAGAAAATAATGAATGGATTTTAAGGGCCCCTAAACGAACCTATTACATCTTACCCGACCCTCCACCATATACAAAAAAAGAAGCTATGACTGCAAAACTTGCTTTCCCCCCAGTTCCTCAACTCTCAAATTCTCCATATTTTCACCAAGCAACCATTGTCATCTCATGTTGCAGCACTGAGGCCTTCCAAGCTGTTGTAATTTGTCCCACATGCATATCATTTGCTTCGGAGACTGGTAGTGTGCTGTGTAATAATCATCGATGCACCCAAACTGACAAAACTTCAAGCTATGTACGTACTCTACTGGTGTTGAGCGGTTGAACTGCTCCACCCACATTCCCATACTGACATCTTCCATCTTGAACAACTGCACAATGTGGAACTAGTAAATAATCACTGGCAAGAAACCCCGCAATCACCTTCATCAAATGTGTGCATAATAGTTAGTGTCCCATGTCTGTGTGTGCGCACGGGTCTCTGTGCGTGTGCATGTGTGTGTGTGTGTGAGAGAGAGAGAGAGAGAGAGAGAGGATTTCAGATACCCTTAATTTATGTTTCTCAAATTCCTGTACGAGGAAGTGTGCAATGTCCGATGACACGATGTAGCCAGGCCCATTTGCATAAGGTGGATAATCTTCTTCGGGCCATTCCTGAACCACCCCAATAGAGAAAGAAATTGCATTAAGACAACCAAAATCCAACATCAAAGATGTGAGAAACTGTTACTATACAATATTAATATCGGAAAACTAGGAAAATATACTTCTTTATGCACCTACAGAAAGAATAATTGAAAGCTAGAAACCAAATTTCTAGTTGATGAGAGGGCAATTAATCATAAGAAACAAAGGGGGAAAATCTATCAGCCAAAGTGGAGAACCCATAGTGACATTGCAATCAGCCTTTGGATATGTTACACTCAAAAAATGTCCCAGTGGACATCCAAGGAAAACCATGCTAAGGATCTGCCTTGAATACGTGATACCCATTTACATAAAAATATGCCATTAAGAATGAAGTTGATTTCACATATAAATGGCAAAGAAAGTAAACAATAACAGGATAGATGGACAAGTGTGAAAATAGATTTAACCATACCTCATATGTCACCGCCCATTTACCATTACGCAAGGGCTTATGGTAGTAATTGATGTTCCCGACATACAAGCTCCTAGACTCAGCTACTTTCTTTGCTTCCTTAATAATTGCATCTACTCTAACAAACGTGTCATCATCACACTTCATAATATACTTCGCAGATACAGTGCGAACCTGAAACCATATGGTGACATCAAATATGATTGGTCTCTGGGTGTAAAAATAACATTAGCTCCTTCTATGCTTCATTCTTACATCGTGATGCAATACTCACCCCATAATCACAGATGGCAACAGTTTTCAAAACGACAAGGTCATAGGTATCCATGTAAGGCACTATGACTAAGTCACCAAAGAACTCTGCTTCTTTCTTCAACTCCACATTCACTTCCTTTCTTGGATGCTGTCAAAACATTAGTCCCAAAATAAATTTAAACATTCCCAGCAATGCAACTTAAAGGACATAAATAATTCACTATTTATTTCAATACGCATGCCACCAGTATCTTCACCTACCAGCGCTACAAAGAAACGAGCCACAACATTTGAAGATTTGACAAGTTTATGCTGCATCCAAGACTTTCTTACAGCCATCCGCTCAGCAAAATGGTTGCCTGCCGAAAGAATACCAATGAAGAGTTCGACAGGCCCATCTGGAAGAGGTGGCGCCTTCCATCTGGTCGACATGTCAAGAAGTTTTTGAGGAGCAAAACTAGGATGTGATGTGGGCAAGGAACCGGCAAATATCGAATTGACATTAAGGTCTCCATTCAGATATAACCCAGTGGCATCCTCGAGTGCAAACCCCTATTAACATTAACTCACAACCTTAAGAACCATCCACACTCATCAATAAATAAAAGATTGCAGGTATGTTACTCACAATGCGGTAAGGAAATGAGGTGACATGCCTCCCATCAACATTGACATGATAACCCTCTAAGCCAGCACTAAGAGTTAGAACAAATAGCTTGTCCTCTTCAAAAGGGTATGGCCAGTCAAAATTGACCTTCTTTGTTCTGCCTATTATCCTATTCAACCACCATGTTGCTTTCGACGACTCGTAGTGATCGCCATCATCTCTGATCCACTTCTCACATTTCATCTGACCATCAACTGCACAAAGTCCAGATAATTACATAAAGGGGACAGCAGAATGGACAAGATTTAAGTGCCAATGGATGAATTATCTAATGATCAGAATCATAACTCTGCTTTTTTCACTTCAATCGATTTAAATTTGTATTAAAAAAAGATGGCAATCACTATAACAATGAAAATAACCTACAAAATGTTCTGTGTCATTTCACTTTCTATCTGAATAATGGTAACAAAAAAGCAAAATTGGATTGGAACTATTAAAAATCCAGAATCCAAACTGTTAACTCGCAAAAACCAGTATTTATCCGTTTACACGTCCCTCATCCCATAAATCAAATGATTCATAGATCGCTTCATCATACAAAATATCTTTGACTTCAGGTTACAATAAGTTGGTGAAAATTCTCCATCGCATTGATTTTTAGTCAAGGTATATAGTCAAATCCACAAAGCTGAAATCCACAAAGCTGGCAAGGTTGATTAAGTTGAGCTACAACGTCTATTTTCCTTGGGTAAAGAACACTATAAAGACCCTCTAATTCCCATCCTAAATTATTTATTTACCTCTAATAGACTAAATCTAAGGAACTAATTGATAAGGCAGCTATTAACAAAAACCAATCAAGAAGCAAATAATAAGCTCACATGTACATAATCAGTAAGACCTCAACTCGATAATTAACTCACCAGTTTCGTCATCAGCCTTCGATTTCCACCCATCACACCGTAGCGCTGTTCCCCATTGCATCCTATAGCAAGTGTTCTGCTCAATAACAGGCTTCCCACTCCAATCTCCCTTCAACCTAGGATTAAAATGCAAAATCCTTGGTGGGTCCTCTCCATCCACAGTCTTCAACCCTTGCAACTCCATCATAAATTGTGAAACCATCACGTACTGACCCTCCATCAACAATGATATCTTCGGGTCGTTCTCTGGGTGCGCCTGCTTCGGCTTCCCCACCACTGTTATATGTGATCCCAATGTCAACCCACATGGCAACACCATCATTCTACCTTTCTCCCAAAACTCTGTTCCTGACATTGTTATCGAATGTGGACATGACTCAGTTCTATTCACTACTTTCTTATTATCGGAGTTTTGATCTTTTGAACCCAATTCAAGCTCCTCCCAAAGCTTCTTCCCCACTTCAAATGCATCCTTTGCATTATTCAGAATCCCTGAAAACCCATCTTTTCTATTTACATTAACAAGGCTACCATCAAAATTCAAACTCGATACGATTTTATTCTCTCTAATTCTTCTATCGGGTCTAAATTTTTGTGATTGACTTGGAACCCTAAGGGGGACTTTCATGGGTCGAGTTGGGGCGTCTTTTTCTTCCAATTCCTCTTCGCTATCTAGCACAAAAGACATAGACGATGGGTCACTGAAGCCCTCTTGAGTGACTGAACTGAGCCCAGTTTTGAACACGAAGGGTACTTCTAAACTCACCATAAACACATACAAAACACCCACAAATATCAGAATTTGAATCGATCTTTGTCGACTAAGTGACATGAACAGGTCCAACTTTGCTCTCTTCATCTCCACAATAGAACCCTAAATTAGCTAAAATCTAACTTCAATTCAAATCCCTCGTGATCATGAACTGATTTTTCTAGAGAGAGACATACACAGAGTAGTGGGTTTCCAAGTAAATTTGAACTGAAATACTGAATTCCCCAAAACCCAAATCTTAACTAAGAAGAAAGAGAGGTCTACAAAGAGAAAAGTTAGATTATCAACGCCAAATTGAGAGAGAACAAGAGAAATATGAATAGAGATTGTAAAGATACATATAGAGAGAGAGAGAGAGAGAGAGAGAGAGAGAGGGGTCGGTCGTTGGAGGCATTCAGGTCGGTTGCCTTACTGTTATGTTTTTGTTATTCACTGCAATCAAAGGATTCGGAGAATAGAATAAAGTGATAATTACAATGAGACCCCTTACAGTTTTAATCTTTTTCATTACTTTACCGCTTAATCATTGTTTTTACAATCACAATCATTGATGGAAATCAACAAAAATACTAATTTTATTGCCAACCTTCTCTATAATAAAATAGCACCACATTTCATCCTTATTATCGTCATCTCCGCCAATGACTATGACACAATCTCAAACCTTCTTAGTGTCGTTATCAAGTGAAAATCAAACCAGCAAAATCATCATGCAATTATTTTAATGATCGAAGTTTAACGTGTGAGATTGACACACTCTCTCTCTCACGCACTCAATTTTTGCTCGTATGTGAGAATGTAATTTTTATTTTGTCTATTCTATCTTAAGTGAAGATAGGGGTTTTTTTTTTTTTTTTTATGATTGAGTATTATGAATATCTCGAGTGAAATATAAGATGATGCAAGTGGATTTTGTTGGTGATTCTAACAATTGGCGAATGAATAAGAGAAATATATTACAAACTATCACACCCCAAAGACTGTAATCGATTAATTATAATTAATGAAAATACCCTTATTACCTAAATTACTCTGTCTACTGATAATTTTATGACCTTGAAATTTCTATAATTTGGTACATGTTATTGGACTTTTCCAGATACCCATGTACATATTAATCATATGTTTATGAGTAATTGACATGTTTGACCACTCAATTTCTCAAAGTAAATGTTGTTGGAACATCAAAATTGTCATAATACATTTTCATTGTTTTGAATTGAATGTAGTTCTTAGAATGAGAAATAGAGTAGCAAATTGTTTGACTAAAGATTTTATTGAGAGCTTGTTTATATGGTGAGAGCAGAAATCTGAATTTGTAACGTCTCTTATTTTTTAAAATATTATTTTTAAATAAAATATCTATCAATTATCTTCAAAAACTAGAAAAAGACACTTCTAACGGAAAAAAGAAAACCCATCAACACACTTGTAATGAAAAGGAAATCAACTGGTCAAGTCAAGGATCACCATCAGTTAAGACAATGATTAGCACAGGATTATATTGATTGAACTAACCTTCAACACAATTTTCTCAAGAGTAATTATATTAATCCCAAAAGTAGGTCATGCTAATGGAGAGAGACGAGTCATAAATTTAAATATTTTGAATTTGAATCTTAGTAATTTTTTGGAGTCAGGTCATGAGAAGTTTATTCCTCATGAATATCCTATTCAAAGTGCGTGTAAGCTGTTCCGGATAGCCCTGACCGTTAAACAAAAAAAAAATAATTCTATTGTACCCAAAATACACACACACACACACACATATATATATATATAATATAAAGTAATTTACAATTCAAATTTCAAAAGATAAATAAAATGATTTTTGTTTTTCGCGGTTCGGATCGCTTTAAATTTTATTTTAAAGTTAATCTAACGGCTAATATTAACACCCTAAATTTAATAGGAAAAATAGGTCTCTAAAGGTGTGTTTGGAGTGACTTTTCAAAAGTACTTCTAGAAATTATTTCTCATAAGTATTTAAAAAAAAAAATAATGTTTGAAACCGCCCAACCACTACCTCTACCACTACCCCCACCACCCCCACCACCACTACCTCCACCACCACCACCACCACCACTACCAGCACCGCCACCCCCACCGTCGTCGTCGCTGCCACCACCACCGCCGCCATTGCAACCACCGTCACTCCCATTGTCGCCACCACCCCCACCGCCGCCGTCGTCGCCAACGTTATCATTTTTTATTACTTTGTACCTTCAAGCACAGACAATAACTAGTATATATATATATTTTAAAAATTATAACTTCTTAAGAAAATGGTAAATTACAACTTCTTAAGAAAATTTATAATTGATTGTGAATTTATTCAAACAACTATAACTTAAGATTTTGGGATCAATCATTCTCTTTATAAGTTATAACTTATACCTCAAAATATTATAAACTAATTTTAAAAATTATAATTTTTGATACATTACCGAAGGCGTCTTTCCCTTTTCTCAACGGTGGTATCAATTTTGAATTTCCCTTTTGATAAGTTGACAATTTACCAACTGAAAACTTTATACAAGCATTCAAATTTTAAACATTTTTATGGGTTTTAGGTGTGGAAATAGACTTCTATCTGCCGTATAATATTTCATGGATTATAGTTCTAAAATATGATTTTGCACCATTATTTTGATAAGATATGTTTTTTATTTTGGGTGGGTAACAAGAGAAATCCTTAGTCTGTCATCGACGAATAGAAGCGCGCTTATGTCGCTCAAACTCTTGAGTTTGAGTAGAACTGAGGGTAATCTCCAGGTGCATGAACTAATCTCTCAATTTATGTACCAGTTAAATCATGATTTATTGTTTATAAATGATTAATTTAAAAGTTTGGGATGGGACCTAATGCTAAGATGAAGAAGACTACATGAGTTGGAGATTTTTCTAAAAGCAATTATGAAAAAAAAATAAAGGAGTTGAAGATTCCCCATACCAACATACTTTACTTTTCAAGCAAAAGCATAGTGAGCCAAGTTGGACATGCACAAATATTTTATGTGTTCTTTAGCTGTGTAACCTCAAAATTCATGTGAATTTTGCTTTTATTTGCTAAAAGCATAGTGCTTTTTTTTTTTATCCCCCTTAAGTATGTACATTTTATTAGTTTAGTCCATAAACTATTCAATTCGTGTTTAAATGGTCTCTACATAGACGGATCATTAAGTTTTTGTTGAAATGATTACGTGTTGGTCACGTGATACTATCCGAAATAATGACACGTGATCACTTTCATCAAAAAACTTAACGAATTTTTTAATTAGGAAATAAAGTGACACAAATTAAAACTTTATGGATCAAATTAATAAAATTAATAGAATGAAGATCAAACTGATAAAACGAACATACTTTAAGGACTAAAAACGTTATTAACCCTTTATTTTAACTTTTCAAATGGCATCAATTTTGTTGGCAGCCAAATTAAATGGGAACCAATAGGCCAAAAGCAACTTCATTACGGCCACACACAAAAAACAAAGAAAGACACAGGAAGAAAGTAGTAGTGGGTAAAAGTTCTTAGAGAAGCGAGATGTATATTCTTGCTAGTTAGTCAATTCATTTCGAGGGTAACAACAATGAGTTGTAGCTGTCCTCTAACAATCGCCAATTTCGTATCAAGAACGATCTCATTCTCTCTATGGTTTTTTTTCCCGAGTGGTACTTAGTTTGTTTTCATGTGATTTTTATTGACTTGTCCTATTTTCATTATTTGTTCTTTCATGTATTCTCGCTAGACTAGCGACTAATATATTGATAAAACCAAAAGGACAAATGTGTCACAAATTTAGATTCACCCTCTAGTGGTCCTCGAAAATTACAATGATATTTTAATTAGAATTCTTATCGAAGAATAAATTGTTTATCTTTTTACTTTCAAAATCAGACAAAATTACAAAAAATCAAGTTCCAAATGAAGAAAAGAAGATGGATAAATAATAAAACATGGATATTCTTTCTCTAGTACAGAATAAAACATGGATAAAAAATAAAACAATAAGAATCGAGAGAATTTTTAACTTATTAAAGGGCTACAAGTGATGGGTTGGGTTTATTTGAAAAAGAATGGAATCATATTTTTGACTTTTTTTGTGCATTAGTTATGTTTGTTTACGAGGTGTTCACGTTTACACCGACTATACACTCGAACTCAGTGGCTGGCCACCGTAATTTGAGCTGTGTTAGAGTATGTCCGTAAAAAGACAAGAGTGGCTAGCCCTTAGAGGGTGTGGACAGAAATTGAACTTGAGACATCCGAGTTACCAAAGATCGGACTCAACCACTATAATTAATTATGTGTGTGACTTCAAACATAACACGATTAATAAATACATTGTGCTAGTGTCAGGTCAAAAAAGATACGATTAATTAAATAAATTACAATATAAATAAATAATATTCGATACGAACCTAAATTGATGCCATCTAAATAGGGCAATACAATTTCCTGGATTATCTTATAAAAAATTAGAGTTTTGGTGGATATGTATAAGAAGTAGAGTTGTATGAGATAAAGAAGTTCGATAATAACAAAGACAGACAGCTAGTTATTACAAGGATGATTCAAACAAGTACTAATTGGCCTGCATTCTGGTTAAGACAAAAATTTTCCACAAGCCTTTTCAATCAATTCCAAGATGGTGGGGACAAAGCATTAGGTCCGTGGGTAAGGTTGTTTTAATGTTAGTTACAAATTAACTGAGATTTAACTTACAATTGAAAAAAGATTAATTACAACTCAAGTGGAGATAAATAGACAGATCACGTCAGCTGTTGTAGTCATCTACCCGACCCGACTTGAAGATAGCATAGGACAAGAATTGACCTCTAGGACCACAACACCAATTAATTAATTTAGATTGACGTCCAGCATTGAACTACCTAAAAGGGAAAGGGTAGGATGTCAAATCGGGTTAAACGAGTAACGGGTGAAAAACATGTAAACTTGTACACGATACGTTTAATAAACGGGTAAAAAATTTCAACACGAATACAACCCGTTTAATAAACGGGTAATACAACACAACTCATTTAACCCGTTTAATTTTAAAAAAAATTATATTAACAAATTTTTATACACTACTTTTTTTACTGTCAATTGTATTTACCTCAACTACCTGAAGGCGCAGTATATTAAACTACCTGATCAATGATTGACTCGTTCAAGAAACTCTCCATGCAATTCGTCTCTCTAGGCAATTTAATAAACTGAGTTGAACCCAAACAATGGGTTGTCTCACTCATGTATATATTATTTATGGAAAATATTATATATCTATATAATAAAGTAGTTTATAATTCAAATTTTAAAAAATAAACAAAATGATTTTTGATTTTCGCGGTTCAGATCGCTTTAAATTTTACATTAAAGTTAATCTAACGGCTAATATTAACACCCTAAATTTAATAGGAAAAATAGGCCTCTAAGGGTGTGTTTGGAGTGACTTTTTAAAAGTATTTCTAGAAATTATTTTTCATAAGTACTTTAAAAAAAAAAAAATTGTGTTTGAACTGCCCCACCACCATCACCACCTCTATCACAACCACCATCGCCGCCACCACCACCACCACCACCACCACCACTGTCGTCGTCGTCGCCGCCACCACCACCACCACTGTCGCCACCACCACTATCGTCATCACCATCGCCGCCACCGCTGTCATCACCACCGCTGCCACCGCCGTCGTCGCCGCCACCACCACCATCATTGTCGCCACCACCACAGTCGCCGCCGCCACCACCACCGTCGTCGCCGCCACCGATGCCATCGCCGCCGCCACCACCACTACCGCCACCACGGTCATTGCCACCCACCACAACCATCACCGTCTCCTACCACCACTATCTCTCACCCCCACTACAACCAATGCTTAAATTTATTTATCTCTCCTTTATGTTTGTGATTTGATTTTAGATATAAATATAAATATGTTTATTGTTTACCATTTTTTATTACTCTGTGCCTTCAGACACATGTAATAACTAGTATATATATAAGTAAAATGATTTTGATCTTAAACAAGAGTTAGACACGAGCTTAACCTTGAACATAAGTTAGAGTTTGATTCGCTTAATTAGATTTGTTAAGATGAGACGAGTAAGCTCTTGAATAAAAAATTATCGAGCTGAGTTTGAACAAAATGCATGAATTTACACACTCTGCGGCCGAACAATCTGTTACTCGGTTTGGTTCATTTGTTCCCCCAAGCTAATTAAGCAACATCAGTAGCACAATCACTAATCATCAGTCACTCGACCTTCTAGCACAGCTCGACGCCGTAACCATCGTTACAGAGGCCCCAAGTTGCGTCAAACATGAAACCACCCAACCTCGTTAGTCATGGCTTTTCTTATTCCTTAGCATCTCCATCGTCATGTTCCTCAACTGTCAATCAAGTAAATATTATCTCTAATCTTTCGGTACCGTTTGTCACAGTTAAATTCAGGTTTTTCTTTTTCTTTTTAGTATTGCGATCTGGAGTGTTCAGGTTAACTTACACGCATAACTCGACTAATTCGGTCAAGTCAAATATAGATTATCTTATGTCAAGATTCTGTAATTCGTGAGTGATAAGTTCCTTATAATTTCATCCAAGAGAGTTGTTAAATTTTCGAGCTCCAGATGTCTAGGATAAAAAAAATTCGAGATGCTACACATTGCTACCATTTAAAATATTTAGGGTTAATCTCAAATTCCATCTCGAAAGATCGTTCGAATCTCAATTTCTACTTTCAGAGATAAAAATTTTAAATTTGCACCCTCAAAGATAAAATTTGTATCAATGCGCACCACAAACTAACACTCGACAGTTTGTCGTCTAAAACTAAATGAATAAATTATACGTAGACCCCTTCATGCTTGTCACTTAATGACTTAAATCTCTCACATTTGAAATATTAAACTTACATCTATTGAGAATCCAAATATGACTAAAAATATTCTCCTAATTGGGCATTCAAATAATTCTGTTTAAGTGATGTATTGCATTGAATGTAAAGAACATTATATAAATACATGTATTATATTGGGCATTCAAATGACAAGTTTGATTTTGAATTTTAGATTATAACGGATCCACAAAATAAAAGGTAATGTGAAATTATAATTTTAAATTATGATGAAATCATATTTTTTAACGATTATATTAACAGATATCAACGACAAGGAATTTTGTGTCACACGTGCACAAATATCAGGTGTAGGGGTAATATACTAAATATGAGGGTACAAATAATTAAGTAATAAGTATGAGGGGATCTAAGTATAATTTAGTTTCAGGTGCGCATTGACATGAATTGCTATTTTTGAGAGTATAAATTAAAATTTTTGATATTTGATAATATAAATTGAGATTCGAACAATTTTTCAAGATATAATTTGCAATTAACCAAAATACTTACCAAATATGAGTTTTTTTTCTCTTTAAAACAGCATTGTAACTAGGAATTTAGTGGCAACATCACAAGTCTGGCCTCTCTTGTTAATCTCACCTTATACCTTGAAAGATACTTTAATTGTCAATATAGCCCAATTATAGGGTTAAATTTAAGATTGAGGTTGCAATTTGAGCCTGAAAATAGGCCAAATTGCACCTGTTTTATAGCATTAAGGGTGAAATTTGAAAATCCAATTCTTTAGTGATGCAAATTAAGAATTGAAGTTTCTTTGGGAGTGCAAAATGAAATTAGTAGTCCAATTAATGAAAGGAGAGAGAGAGAGAGAGGAATACAGAAGCCAAAAGAAAGCAATAGAGAGAAAATGGTAGCGATATCACTATACAGAGGAAACCTCCACAAAGCCCCCGACGTTCCTCGTCGATGGCTAGTCCCAACCCCCAAAATCTCTCTCAAAAACTTCAAAATCCTCCTCCACCGCCGTGCCAAAGCCCTCTCTCGCCTCCGCTCCACCTCTTCCTCTAACCCTAACCCTAACCCTAGCCCTAATGTGAAACAAGAGGAAGATTTGAAACCTATTGGGAATTCAAGTAGAGAGCCTCCAATTCCTGAACCGTGCCCTCCGTTGAGAACTGAAGAGATTGTTAAAGAGGAGAAGGGATTGGAGGTAAAGGAGGAGAAGGGATTGGACTGTGGTGATTGTGAAGCGAAACCGGTTGGTGGGTCTGAGCCATTGGTTGAGGATAAGCATGTCGTTGTGGAAAACAAGACCAAACCGGCGGAGGAACATGGGAATTCAGAGGACGTGAAAGCAGAGGCTCCGGCGAATCCTAGCTCGGAGGTAGTATTTTTTTTATATATATATTTTTTGGATTCTGATATTGTGTATGTGTGAGTGTATGTTGTTTTAATTACCTATATTATGGAGGATTAAGCATTATAATTTATAATCATACAAAAACTAGTAAATAAAAATAAATGAATTAGTGGAACATCCCTAACTTCTGATTATTTTCAATTAAGAGCTTTAAAATTCATTGGTTTAAACTACCAAGTATAGAGCGCTAGTGGTTATACATGGTTATTGTGAAGTAAGAAAAGATAATCCCATGATCTTAAATATGAACAGTTAGTGCTAGTGTATACGTTTAGCTGAAATTCTATGGTGTAATATGAATGCCGAACTTATATGCTTGCTTACACATACCCGCTCAAAAGGGCCAGATTCCAGAAGTTAAGGCAAAAAAAAGAAGTATGTTGCCTTGAAAGTTTTCATGATTGACACAAGGGTTGCCAAAATTTCTCAGGCCCAAATAACCTGGATCAATTCATGATGGGATGAAACTGAACCTCTGTTGAAGGTTTGTTGCGAATATGAAGGCTAAATCTGGCAATTTGGTCTAGTTGATTAGTTTTGTCCAGCTCCTTTCTGCGGTTGGTGCTGCATGAACTTGTAGCCCTTATCATGCCTTGAACTTCTCTTCCTCCTCCTCCTTCTCTGTCATGCTTTGTGTATAGAAGTATAGTGTATCGCACCGTCGTTCAAATTTTGATGGTTTGTCATCTGCTCTTTCTCTTTCTCTTTCTCTTTCTCTTTCTCTTTCTTGGGGGCAGGCACACATCTATTTTCTTCAAATGGTTGGCATTACTTCCTGGCATTGTTTTACTATAGGAGATGATAAGTAAGGATTCAAATTGGGGAATTAACAAAAAACAAATGTGAAAAGAATACTAAACCCTTGTATAACTATAACCACCTAGGAAGCTCTACAGATGCTTGGAAAGTAATGAGATTGCAATATCTATATACATATAGGTGCACCATTTTCAAGCCAGAGCAAAGATTTAGGGGGAAAATGTTTGTTTTGTTTTGGACCCACCCTTGCACTTACACTGCTTGTGGTACTTTCATTGGAAAGATACGTATGAGGGGCTGTCAAATGATAGAAACCTGTTTCGAGTATTGAGGGGAACTTTAGTTTCGATGCCATGTCAGGGGATATTTGAATGTATTAAACACTGTTAGCATAAGGACATGAATATAAAAAATGAAGGGCCAGAATTAGACTTAATTATATATTCCTATACTGCAGTTTTTTTTCCTGGAGTTTAATTGTACTGCAAGTAAGGTTCATTATAATATAGTCATAGAAGTCAAAAGCAACAGCAGCATTTTTGTTGTTTTTATTGAATCTTATAAAGCATAAAAAAGTATTTGTTAATTTGGACAGCGTAAAAGAGTCATGCAGGCATTCCAGTTCAATAGGCTTATAGATGAAGTCTTAGTTTAAATTTGTAAAAAATAAAATGCCTCTATTAACGTTCATGAGACAAACGCGGTCAAAGATGAATTTCACATCCATGAGATGTACACTGTAAAACAAATATGCAATTGAGTCAAATAAGATTCATGAGATGAACACCATAAGTCTATCATCAACACAAAGAATGTCGTTGTATCAACGAAGCAGCAGTGTGCAATGCATGCACTTCACAAATGCCCTGTGTATTTAGCGGCGGCCCTTGTCTATGAACCTGTGATGGCTGACGCTAAGCCTCAAATGGTTCATCAAGCCATGAGGTAAGCTGACATGCATTTTTCCAGTTTCCAATTGACGTGGACAATAATTGAATTGAATCACTTACTTGTTTGCTTCTTTTTCTTCTCTGTCACTCTCTTCTCTAAGAGGTAAATGGATAATAATCTCCATTTACTTTTCTACGCCATGTGTTTATTGGTTCTTTTATTTGTCTTTCCAGACAAACAAGAAAGTGGATGCATTAAACGATAAAGAGAAAAGGAAAAGGGAGATTGAGGACAAGTTGCAAATTTTAAATGAAAAAAAGCACAATTTGGTACAAATGCTGAAACAGGTAAATCTTATGTTCAGCTATCCTCTTGTATGTGTGGGAGTAAATTTTCAGGATACTCACCACAGCTTAAGTTTCAGGAGTTGGCTTCTTAGATATTTGTGTAAAGTGGTTGACAACTGTTGTTATTGATGCTGCTCTACAGATACTGAATGCAGAAGAGGAATTGAAGAGACGAAGTAGTGTGCAAGGAATGGCAGTTCGCCCACCTGTTCCTCTGCTAGTGGATGTTACAAATGACTCTGGATCAATGTCTAGACATGCCACTTCTAAAATGGGCTCAGAAGGGAACCTTGGTGATATGGAAGGGGGAGAAGCTGATGATATTTCTAACCATAACATGTATTCTCGAAATTTGCTTCGAATGAGCAGTATATCGCCATCCTCAGATTCTCCTTATAGGAGACCAGCCTATAATATGGTAATACATTTGTATAGATGCATGAAATATTTAATGAGTGTGAGGTTGCCCAAGTTTCTGGGAGCATATTACGTGGCATTTGTGATTTTCCAAAGAAAATAACTAATTATATTGGACTTTTACGATAATATGATACATGAAATATTGCTATCTGTAACTTATACCAAAACTCATGCTGATCTCACCCGTTTCTTGTTTCTGGAAATCTCTATGAGTGAAGTATCTTACCATGGTTTGTGTTCTTTCAGCTATGGTTTCCTTACATTACTGCATATCGCTGTATATAGGTAATTGTGATGTTAATATTATTTTCAAAGACTTGGTGACAGTTCATTGACTGTTTAATATATAGCAATACTACTGCAAATTTTTCTTTTTTACCAGACAAAAAAGGGCTATACCATGCCCATTTAATTTTCTTATGTATGTGATTTCTTTTCAACTATATTCTACATGCATGCAAAATGTATGACCAGTTGGGAAGCTGGATGGGATTACGAGTATTCATTTTCTTGACCATTTTCGGGCCACTATCTATTTTTCCTACAACAACATAAAGGAAAAAGAACCACATTATACACAAAAGCCTTGTCATTGAACAGACTATGGTTATCAATAGCCCACATTAGGGTGGTCTTGTCCATTTTTTGACACTTCATTCTTCCAATAGTACGTGTTGAATAAATAAATCATCTATGTACTTGAATGCATATGACATGCAAAAAAATTGTATGACATATGATCTTGAACTTATCTTCTGATATTTACATGGTTCTCTCTCTCTCTCTCACACACACACACACACACACACTCCACTCACACTCCACTCACATGCAAACATATATAGAACAAGTAGTGCAGGAAAATGATTGCAAAGCTTCAGTGATTTATTTGTTTTTTTTGAGAAGTTTTATGCAAACTAAAATAACTTTTAACTGCTTGAACATATGAGTTTTTGATGATTAACTTTGCATTTTTTCTCTTGTTAATAATTTTAGAAGTTTCTTACAATGTCTCGAAAATTGTTCCCAAATGTATATATTCAATTTTCAGCTTTGTTATTTCCCAATGTTTCTTAATAATTTTCCTGGATTGTTTTATTCCAAAACTAATGTTTGTGGACCATCTTTTCCAAACTAAGAGATTCTATGATTTAAGACATAGGAATTCACTTGTTCTGCACTGACTTGGAAATTCTTTGTCAATCGTGCTCGGAGGGATGTTTTCTCTTTCCCTTATCAATAAGCTACACCTAATTGCTCTTGATGTCATCTTGATAATTGGTGTGAATGCTCTTCATTGTCTATTGTCCATATGTACTGGAGGAATTGTTGACGTAAGATGTGGGTACGAAGTTTTTCAGTGAACTGGTTGGAGATACACATATCAACTATTACTCACACATACTATCTGCTATTCAGGGACGTAGAATTTATCAGCTATCTAAGATGACTGCTATCTGTTTATTTATTGTTTAGCACCACTCAATTTTGAAAATGTTTGTAGTTCAGAGTTTGAACACAATTGAATTCATTGAACAAAAGATCTTCCGTGTGCCTTTCGGAATTTAGTTAACTGCCTCAAAAGGATTGTGAACGGTGAAACAGACATTAGTTGTCCAATGCTACCTTTATAGAAGTTATGATCTTCTAGCAATTTTGAATTGTCATCCTTACAAATTTATGCTTTAGTTTGTCATGACGTGGAGTTTAATTAACTTTTCCTGTTGGAATCTTGATGCAGCTTCCACACCCTTCGCGCACAACTTTTGCAGTCGCTGGTAGTCCATCACGCTTTGCACCCCCTGGGCAACAAGGCCATGCATCAAATCTACCCACAGTATCCATGTCTGGAACAAATTACGTTGCCTCCTCTCCTTCACCAGCGGCATCAGGTGGCACTTCAGCATTCCGAGATGCCCGGCACCCAAGTCCATGGAATTAGAAGTGATGCTATCTGCATTTCACTGCTCAGGTTCACATATAGGCATTATTTTCTGTCTCCTGGCTTTGTGTATCTTAGAGCTTAGATATGTCATCAACCATTGTTAGTGACCAGGGAGCTGTGTGATGTTGCAGCTGAAAATTGATCTCTCCCGTCTTTTATGTGGATTAGAAAAGGAATAGCTTAGGTTCCAGTGTCTAATGCCTTGAGTCTGGCTCAGAGCGTCAAAGAGTAGAAAACATCTTTTTGAGCCATCTTCTGTCTATATCAACGTGGGGAGAACTGTGCATTGCCATGTAGTTCCAAGTTTGTAAATTGATGTTGGCAATACTTACCAAACGAAGCCGTTAGTGTCTAAGAAATGAAGTGTTCAGCCTGAGTGTAGTAAAAATCTAATGTACTGATAAGTATTGTCCTGAAAATATGTTACAATCCAATCACTAGGTACGACTCACAACTCAATGAGGTCAAAGCTACTAACTTATTAGGTCCAAAAATTTAGGGTCAATCTTACAAGATGCCGAATAGATCTTAGAAAATTGGGATTGATTACAATTTTTTGGATGGATCCCAAATCGAGCCCATGAGTCGTAATTTGGTTTATTTTAGTTGTAACTTAGACCTAGTTGGGTTGTAATACTGCAGAAAAATCTGAGTTTATATCTATATTCTTGTTTTTTTTTGGGTGTAATATAGTTTCCACTGCTTGGCAGTTGCTTATTCATAGATGTGACATATGTCACGAATCTATTACCAAAGTACCCGTCTTTTTAAACTTAATTACCAATCTACTGCCGTTTTCAACTTATTTACCAAACTACCGTTGTTTTAAAAGTGGATTTGGCAAATACGACTTCATGGGGAAAGCGGATTTGGCAAATACGACTTCATGGTAAAAGCGGATTTGGAAAATCCGACTTCATTGGGAAAGCGGATTTGGTAAATCTGACTTCATAGGGAAAACGGACATATCAAATCCGCCTTTATATGGAAAGCAGACTTGCCAAATCCAAGGTGCAAGCCAATTTGACTTATATATAATTGTGTTGATCGCCAAAAGGGTATTTGACTATTTATTGAATACGTTTGGTCTCTCTGATTCTATTATTTGTGAATCAATTACTCACCTTTATTAGTTACTAAACTAAATAGTAATTTTTTATTTCTTTGTTTCTTTAATTACATCATTTAAAATTATTTTTTACATATTATTTTTTTAAAAATAGCATCAAATTTTTTTCAAAATGCATAACTCGATAAAATTTTTTTAACACGTATACACTATTATATATGGACAATGTATGAAATAAAGATTATGTTAACTTATAAATTAATTAAATATTAAATAATTGAACATATAATATAATTGAGTGATGTAATATTTTTTGGAGGAAAATATATAAGAAATAAAAAATCAACTTCCTTCCTATCTTAATGTAGAGGTGAATAAATAAATAAAAAGATAAAAAAAAATATGGACTTCTCTTCTTTAAGAGTAAGGAATTTTTTTTTTATGGGGAAATACCATCAGAATTGGGTTCTCTTATTCCCATGAGGTCGGATTTGTCAAATCCGCTTTTTCCATGAAGTCGGATTTGCCAAATCCGCTTTCTCCATGAAGTCGGATTTGCCAAATCCGCTTTTAAAACAGCGGTACTTTGGTAAATAAGTTGAAAACAGCAATAGATTGATAATTAAGTTTAAAAAAGTGGGTAATTTGGTAATAGATTCCATATGTCACCAGATACTTCACAAACAGTTGCTTAAAGCAATTATTTAACTTGCAACCATATCATACACAACATACTGAAATCCAGAAAATTCAGATGAGAAATGACAAGGAGATACATCTGACACACCCATGTTCTTCAAGCATGGATGATGACGATGATGATGGTGGCTCTTGTTTGTTCTGTTGCTTATACTTTTTGTTTGTGTCTGCCTCTGCTTCACTATTTCTTTAATAATTTCTCTGCAATTTCATTTCACAAAATGGTAGCTGGGGTAGCTTTTAATGCCCAACACAACTTGTGTTGAAGGGCATGCAACCATTGAATAATTAGAAGTTGCCGACAATAGAACTCTGCTTCCTTGCACTGTATATTTATGGTTATCTTTTGTTGCTCATGTTGCTTGCTTTCTATGAAGATATGTTGCTGAGTTTTGATTTCATAAGTTCCATTCCTAGTGCTGTTAGTGCTTTCACTGGCTGCACTGTCACCACCTTCAGCCAGGGTTCTCTCATCCCCCCCACCCCCACCCCCACCCCCCAACTCGGGTTCGATTCGTTAAAATTAGAAATCTTGTCTGTTTATTTATGATCCTGGTTCTGGAATGTCAAATGATTAACATTGTATGAAGTAAAATCAGTATTTAGCCGAATAAGAAGCAAGGCTATGGATTACATGACCGATCACCATTGATAAAGATTTTTTTTTATAAATATCGAAAAATAAAGGGGCGGTATTGAAGTGAACTCCTTATAAATTACTTCGGGGCAATTGGGCCTTTAAGTAGGGGTGTCAATCGTGTTGTGTCGTGTTTTCTTTGTGTCATGTTATTTTCGGTACTTGTCAGATTCGTGTCAATATTTGTATCAATAAAAAATTATTTAATTTTACAACAACTCATATAATACTATTAAAAAAATTATAAATTTTTATTTTTTGTTTATAATACTTTTTAAATATTTATTTTTTTTCTACAGTACTTGTCAATCATATTATTTGTGTCGAATTTTAATTTGATTTATTTATTATTTGTGTCAATTAATTTTGTTATTTTTGAGTTTTGTGACGGGTTAAATTTGTATTAATGGATAAAATTGACACCCTTATTTTCAAGCATTTGAATACGCCATGATGAGAGTAATAAGGGTACAAGTTCAGAATCAGAACTGAACCATTGATGTACTGTACCATAATTAATGTTAGACCAATGAATATGCAAATGAAGAAAGAATTATTTAACTATCTTCTTTCTTTGGGAGTAGTCTTAGTCTACGTATCCCAACAAATAATTTCGGTATAATATCAATATTTATAATATTTATAAATTATTTATAATCTTTCAAGGTTACTTGCGATTGATCTTCGTGACCCTTAAAAATTGTAAATAACGCTTACAAAAATTATAATTTAGATTATAAAATTTATAATATGATCTCCAAAGTTATAAAAATTTGTAAACTTTTGATAGTACTGTACCCAAATCTACCCTTCTTCCTTTGAATCCTGTGAATGGCTTGTTTACTTCATGGTGCAAAGCAAAAGCAATGGCTCCTTGGATCAATCAATCTAAACATAACCCTTAAAATCCGTCTAAAGTTATCTCCATCATCAATGATTCAAATTTTGAAAAAATTTAAATTTAAAGAAAGTTAAATTGAAATTCAAATGAAGATAAATATAATTTTAAAGAAAGGTGAATTATGATCATAAAATTTTTAAAAGATGGTGAAATTTACCATTAAAAAATTGAGTATCTCTTAATTTGAAGTAAAAAAATTGAGTTTTCCAGTATTTGATATGAAATCGGAGTTTTAGGCTAACTCTTTGAGCTCCGTGGCTTTCACGTATTGCTCAAATCATATTCATGTTGAAAAATACAAAAAATATAAAAATATTTTTTATGTAATATTATATGAGATATTATACATTTAAATAATTTTTTATTAATACAAATATTAACAGAAATATAACATATACTAAAAATAACATGATTTAAAAATTATATAATTAAAAATGACACAACACAATTCACACGAATCCAAAAAAACACACAGACAAAATTTATTAAAATAATTACAGTGCTGAGATTGAGACTACACGTGCTTGTCCTAGAACTGATCAAGTCAAACAAGTCACAGTCCTCTCAATTTCTCCCTTGTCCTCCGCACACGGCGCAATTTAGAACAAAGCTGAACCAGATCTCACCTCTCAAGTCCCTATCCAATGAACCCCAACCCCATCAAACCCCAGCACCACTTCTCCTTTTAAACTCTAACCTAAACACCCACTTCTCCATTTTCTCTTTATCCCTAACATTAGATATGGCACACCAGACCACCCACAGGTGTAACTTAGCATCTTCAAACCACCCCAAGACATCCATGGAACCCACCCACAAAAAGCACCTCAAATCCACCCCCTTGGCCATCACCACCTCCAACTCCACCACCAAGCCCCACCACCCAGATCCCACTGTTCCCTCTTCCACCATCCAAAACATATCCAATCACTTTGCCAAGTTGTATGCAAATCACAAAGCCCTTTCTTCCTTAAAAGGCTCTGATGGGTGCTCACAACTTGGTATTAACACCCATTTCCAAGCAAAATCCGTGGATATTTCCTCTATCCCAGATAGATCAAGCACATCATTGACCAAGTCAAAGCACCAAAATAGAGTAAATAGGTCAGATTTGAAGAAAGAGATCACAAAAACCAAGGTTAAAGAGAAGGAAAAGAAGTCAATTGGGGACTCAGACTCTCATGAGGAGCATGACATCAAGAAAGCATATGTGATCAGCAAAACAGATGAAGTCAAGAAAGTGTACAAAAAAGATGCCAGAAAAAATCAATCTGATAAAGGGCAAGATGTGAAGAGAGCATCTTTGTTGATGTCAAGGAGTCAAGATGATGGACTAAAGGGATATCATGAAGGATTTGAAGTGAAGGGACCATCTTTCTCACTGGCAATGAATGGTGGCAGGAGGAAGTCATTTTGCTGCTCACAAACTGAGTTGGCTGATTTTTTCTCTTGCACTGGTGTGAAAGTTGTGGCTGTGGACATGCCACCATTCATGCAGATTCATGCTGTGGATTGTGCAAGAAAGACTCATGATAGCTTGGAAAAGTTCACTTCCAAGACCCTTGCTTTAACTCTTAAAAAGGTAATTAAAAGAATCCTTACCATAGGGTTTTGCTTGACTTACAGATGTGGGTTTTGATGAATTGCTTAATCAGTTATTGGGTTTGTGCATGAACTCTCGAAAAGGTAATCAAAAGTGTCATTAGTATGTGTTTCTGGTTGATTTCTAGTTGTGGGTTTTTGATGAATTGATTAATCAATTATTGGGTTTGTGAATTAACTCTCAAAAAGGTAATCAAAAGAGTCATTATTGTGGTTTCTGGTTGATTTCAGTCGGGGGTGTTTGATAAATTGATTAATCAGTTAATGGGATTGTCTGTTGCAGGAGTTTGATGGGGTTTATGGACCAGCCTGGCACTGCATTGTAGGCACAAGTTTTGGGTCCTTTGTGACACATTCAGTTGGTGGGTTCCTGTATTTCTCAATGGATCAGAAGCAATATGTCCTTTTGTTCAAGACTACTGTACAGAGAGCAAACTGAAGTTGAAAATCAGAGGTGAAATTCTTTTAGTATACAGAAAATTTAGGAAACCTATAGTTCTCCCTTGCAACTTGTACACTGTTTTTGCTTAGAACGGCATGGGTGAAGGTCCCTCTCACCATTTTTCTGTTCAATATATTGTCAGAAGACCTGTTAAGTGACCTCTTCAACAGGAACATGTAATTCTTGGGGTCTTAAAGATATATATAATATAAAAATCCAGTTAGTTAGCCCACATGCAAAAAGACAATGTTATTATGACCTAATTTAGAAATCTAATTTGAGGATTTAATGCATCCTAACGATTGGATTTGTGGTAGATTCTAAATGAAGTTCACACATCCTAATCATTGGATTTGCCGTGGATTCTAAATGAAGTTCACTGGTAATTTAATGATCATAATGTCTTAGGTTTCCAAAGTATTAGAGCTCAAATGAGAATATTTGTTTCTTGGTTTGAGTAAAGTATGAAAAATACAAGAACTCTGTATTGAATTTCTAAAATGCATTTGAACTCTTGATTGCCTTTTTTTTGATTGGTAGTGCATTGAATGGTGATGAAACTAGTCATCACTCACTGTGGATCATGTGTACAGTAGCATTAAAGTCAGTGAAGTTCTTGAACAATGGTTATTCAGTGCCCTAGCAGGAACCGAAGATATTTAATATTTGAAAGTGGGAAGTTCATTTTAATGATTAGATATCCCTACATATGCTGTAATGTACATGCAAGGGCATTGGCCTTCACCATTCACTGCAGAAATTCATCATCTGTGGTGAGATAAAGGGTCTGCCTGCCATTGTGCTTGCAACACTTGTTCTGTTTTTACTTTTTAGTGGAACTGCTACATGATCACCTGATATATGAGCTAAATTCTAAACTTGTAGAACTTGGGTTGCAGGACAGGAGCATTTCAATGATTCGACTTGAAATTGTTAAGTCGTCCATAACTGTTTAGTCAAAATACGAATTGATTTTATTTTGATCGAACTGGGTAGTTTCCTTTGTTTACTGTGGGCTATGTTTCGACTAGTTGCCACCATATACTCTCTAGCAGCCTCATCACTTGATTCTTTCTAAGTTAAGGCAACTGATTAAGCCTCAGTATTTTCACTTCCTAAAATGTATAGCTTCAATCAATAGCATCTGCAATTTGTAAAGTTTCTCCCTTTTAACATGCCAATGTGTGAAAATAATTCGTTGTGTCATGTTGGATTCGTATCGTGTTTAAGTTGTGTCATGTTATATCAAAAGTTGTCCGACTCATGCCGATCTGTTTGTCATCGTATATAGGTAGATTTGTATTATTGTGATGATATGTTCTGTGTACATAGTCGGATTACTGTCAAGTTATTTGGACCAAATTCTATATTTTTGGTGAATAGGCGATGAATAACACATGTTCAATGAACAAGTTAGTCAAAAAGAATCGACACTTGACATTCATTTAATCAAAAGTGGATGTATAACTAGCCAGTCGATATAGCTTGTTCAAATTCAATGGTTGTGATAAAGAGAATGAAGCGGTTATTTTGGATTTTGAAAAGACAGAAGTTATTAATACTTAATGGGCTCCAGAAATTTGAAAAACAATAGTTAATAGAGAGATGTCTATAAAAGAGACATTAATTGCAACAAATAGATACTATGATCAAACCCATCAAAAACTCGTGACTTGGGTATTTCTAGGAGTAGTTTTAGAAGTAGAATTAGTTTCAGATATTATTTCATTAGTCTGTCATAACTTAGAAAACTTTCAAGATTAACAAAATTGCCTTTCTTTTTTGTTAATTTCTTTTGATTATCGTTGTGCTTGCTTTGAATCTATCAATTGTAATAATTCAAGGAAGTCTTGAGACAAGTCAATTAAATTACGTCTGTCAATGGATTGGGTTTGGATCGGATTCTGACATATTTGAATTCGATATCAAAAGTTCAATCCAATAATTCTCCGGATTTTATTTTTGTGGTCTATATCTGAATCCGTTAACAATCCAAAATTTGATCTGAAAATTCTATCCAATCCAAATAACTTAATTAACTAAACGTCTACAAATTATACCTAAATTTTAATTAAATTTCTTTAAATAATCATAAAATTTCTTTAAATATTTAGATCAGATCGGATATATATATATCTAAATCCGAATCCATGAAATATAAGATATCAAATTAGGATTCGAATTATGAATAAAAAAAAATATTAATTCATATCCGGTTAATCGGGTTCGAGTTTGGATCAAATTCCGATTCATTACCATGTCTAAATTAAACCCAACATCAAACAATCGTTTGAGATCACTCTATAAAATGATTGAGTCTATTGATCACAAAAAAAATATCAACACAAATCCGACCTATTTATTAAGCAAGCATGGTCCGAACTCTTTGGATTTATGTCCAATACCTTGGTGTCAATTTCGGAGTTACTGATCTTGGACTGCAACACTCAGATTATTCACCTCATCTGCATTTACTATTAGTCTCTTTAGCCATTTAAAACATAGATAGCATTGAAGAAGGTAATGGAGGATATATAGATAGGCTTTCTGCTCTACCTTATTTATTCTTCCACCATTATTGATGCCATGGATAGGGAGACTCTACTCTAGCCTTTGACTGTACCACTACATAATACATCACATTTAATATTAGGAGTACTCTATGCTAGTATGCTACCAACAAAAAAAATATATATATATTTGATAATGTACTGTCATTTACAATTTTTGTAGGTATTTTTATATCATTAAAATCGATAGTAAATTATCACAAAAATGGTAAAAAAATACCCATAAAAATTATAAAAACACCTACAAAACTTGTAAATTACTCACACAAGTTGTAATTTTTTTTATTGTAAAATAATCCACAAAAATTATAAAATATTTTTTTTACAATACCATAGTCTTCTCCTTAATATTAAGGTACTAAAAGTTTATTTTTTGATATCATATTTTTTGAGTGAGGAAATTCAAAGTTTATTTAATATTAACGATTTTTTCAACGCGAATTATTTTGACTTTATTTTCCTTTTAATTTTTGATTATTTATTTTTGTGACGATTTAATACTATCTGCGACAAAAAAATATTTATCGTAAAAAATTGGTATTTTTCGTCATTTCTCGCACCAAAAAAAATTTGGGAGGGAACGCCATTTCGCGACGCACTTGGAAAAAACGTGACGAAAACATTATCATAATAGAAATTTGTGACAAAATTATAAAATCGTCGCGGATAGTATATTTTTTTGCGATATTTTTTAATTCGTCGAAAAAATAATTTTTCTTGCTGATAATTGAGTTGAGTTTTGCGAGTTTGAGCAAGTCCTGTAGAGCTCATTTTTCTAAACAAGCTTAAACAATTGTTTAAGAATTGAGCCCGAGCCGAACATGAATAACTTGATTATTTTACACATAAACGAGTCAAATTTTACAAGTTCAAATCGAACATTTTATGCTCATTTAGTAAACGAGCCTAAAAAATTATTCAATATTGAATCGTTTAGAAAAATGAACCGAGTCCAAATCAAATTCAGAATAAATCAAACCCAAACTAATCCCGAATAACTCGACTCAATTATTAGCCTTACTCGGTGCTAATAGGTATCTTTCACTTACATGTATGATGCAAATGTTTTTAAATCAGAAAATTTTGAAAAGGTGAAAGGCATTTGAACATTTTTAGATGCAAAACAATCAACTTTTAGCACTTATCAATGTTATCATGATAAAAAAGGCTTGAGCTTTACCAACAAGAAGCCAATCCAAAACAAGTTTGCTCCATCATCTATCTCATTTTAGTACAGTGACTGTGATGGCATTTTGATGTAACAGTGAAAAACTTTGTCACTGAGGCCCAACACATGGATGGTCTGCATGTGCAATTTAATAGGTGTGGACCATATAAGATTATGACTCTGAAAATGAACTTGTGACATCCCAATTTTAGACACGTGTCAAATACCCAAGAAAAGAGTAGAGGGAGTGAGTCACCCTCGAGCTGGTCTGTCAATGAATTGAATTTTAATTGGAGTTTGACTGTTTTTAAGAAACTCCACTAATGAAGTTTTATTTTGAAAATTACATTTGAGCTTAAACCCAATTTCACCAAATAATCATTCAATTTCATATGTATATATACAACTTGAATCGGATCTGAACCGAATTGTCTAATCATAAATTCAAAATTTGAATTTGTGAAATATGATACAATAGATTTGAAAATGTCTGTCAAAAAGACAATCTATATTCATTCAGGGATTCATATTTAAATCAAAATTCGATTTATTTTTAGACTTGTCCTCAATTGCTCATGATCGGTATAAATGTCGGGCAAACTCTTAGAGGAACAATAATGCTACAAACGTCATTTTTGTGTATCACCGCAATATGAACTATTAGATTAGTGGGTCTCGTTGAATTCATTGAAATTTTGAAGGTTAAGATCATGTCACATCAAGTGGTGTAGATAAGGTGGTGTATAAAAGTGGTACACATATCATTATTATTAGAGGAAATATCATAAGCCACATATGGAAATACCTTGTTGGGCATGGTGTAAAATAGACTTTCTGGTGATAGTTGTATGCTTGACTAGAATTATGTTTGTGTTAGGCACCATGGCCAGAGGTTTATGCCAATGGAATATTGGATTTGGAGGGTTAGGCCTCTTCTGCTAAAAGATAACAGAAATTCTTTGAGAGTTTGCATAACTTGACAAAAGTGGAGGTATTATTTATCACTGCCACCAACCCTTATGTCTCTCATGGCTGTTCTTTGACGCAATTCCAGTTCACATAGCTCTCTCTCTCTCTCTCTCTCTCTCTCTCTCTCTCTCTCTCTCTGTGTATATATATATATATAAACATTTGCATCTTTTGAATCTAAAACGACTCTCGACAACGAATATCTCGGCTCTCACATCGATGAAGAACATAACGAAATGCGATCTTTTATGTGAATTATAAAATTCCGTGAACTATCAAATTTTTAAACGCAAGTTACATCTAAAGTCATTAGGCCAATGACAGGTCTGTCTGGGCATCACATTGGTTGTCTCATATCGACAATTAAGGCTCACAAGTTACTTAGAAAGAGGTGTCAATGTTACTTGACATATTTAAGGGACACTCATAAAGATAAAGTAAAGATGAATTTCCATATATGTTTGCAGATGGGTTATCAAGATTACCACTTAACAAGCACATCTACACATACACATGCATGTGCAAGGATACACAAACCCCGCCCCCCCCCCCCCCCCCCCCCCCCCCCCCCCACCAAAAAAAAAACTATGAATGTGTTTTTGTAAAAAAAAGAACAAATTTATTAAAAAATAAAAGCATATTTAACTATTATTTTATAAGAATAAGAGTGACATGTAGATAAAAAATAATGATAAATTATTAAATATTAAAATCAATTTTATTTGAATATATTGAAAAAAATTAGTGATTAATTAATGGAGAATTGAAGAATAGTTATGAATAAGACACGTGCTAAAATGTGATTAGATAGGAACTTAATTTGGTAATTAAAAAAAAAATAAAAAACTCTAATAAATTTTTTTTTTTTTTGGAACCATTCTGAAGCTAGCACCTACTCATAAAATGCGCCATAAGCGCAGTGCGCATATTTTCCCTCTTCCCCACAGTCACAGACCACTCTCTCTCTCTCTCTCTCTCTCTCTCTCTCTCTCTTCACATACATATATATACATATACACACACACACACACACACACACATATATATATATATCCTGATCATCCCCCATTAGGGATAATACTGTGCTTTCTTTCTCGGCATTCACTTTCTCTCTCTAGAATAACACTTGAAACACCTCACTCAAAACACAGTTCTCTCTCTCTCTCTCTCTCTCTCTCTCTCTCTCTCTCAAAACTCCCCACAGAAAAGAGTTTTCAATAATATTAGCATTCATCATTCATCTCCAATTCTAATTTTGTGTGTAAAGCTAGGTACTTGTAAAGTATATGTAAATGTGAGAGCTTAACATGGACCCTCCAATAGTCAACGAGAGTTCTTTTTCGGCGGCGAATCCGTCGTCGTATAGTTTGGCTGAGATTTGGCCGTTTCCGATCAACGGCAATGGTGAGAGTGGAGGGGCGTTGGGGCTGAGAATGAGTAGCTTCAGTGGATTTGGAGAAGTGGCCACGAATCGTGATTTGTCGATTGATGAATCGACGGTGACGGAGCAGAGTGGAAGTCGTGGAAATGGTGGTGGTGCGAGGAAAAGAAAGGCGGCCAATTCCGAGGATGAGTCTTCCAAGCTGGTTTCCACTAGTAGTGGCAATGAATTGGTACTTCTTTTTTGTTTTTTAATTGATTCGAAATATGCTTGTTGAAATTCTTAGTAGTAGTGGCAATGATTTGGGGTTTTATCTTTTTTTCTCTATCAATTTATATGTGGTATTTATTGTTTTTGGAAATTGAATTGCTTAGCTTGTGGTAATAATTGTTGTTGAGATTTTTCTGATTAGTCTGACCTCCTATGTCAGCTTTGAAAGGTTGGTGTGTGTTTATAAGTTTGATATGAGTTGAACTTTAGTTTGTTCTTCTTTGTGTTTTTTTTTTTTTGGGTGGTGGAGGGGGGAGGGGGTAATTTGTATTTTTTGTGTGTGTGTATTTCAAAGGTTAGAAGTTAGAACCATCTTTGCCAACTTTATTTGATAAATGTCCTTGGTTTGCTGATCTCCTAACTATTTCAATGTATTTTTGGGATAGTTTACTTGGGTTTTTTCCTAGTGATATAATTTTGATCTATGAATATTTTTCTTCTTGTAAATTTCGTCTGTGATTATTCCTTTGTGAGTTCAGATGTGTTTGTTCACCATGCGGAAGTTAGAATATTCTTGAGTTATGGTGCCAACTGTGAATTGACTTCTACTCCTTTTGGACAGGATGGTGCGAATTGTAAACGAGTGAAAGTGTCAGGATCTAGCAATGAGAATGATGGTTCAAAGGGTGAAGTGGAAGCAAGTTCAGGGACAGATAGCAAGCCTGCTGAACAAATCAGTAAACCTTCTGAGCCACCTAAAGACTATATCCATGTGAGAGCAAGAAGGGGTCAAGCCACTGATAGCCATAGTCTGGCAGAGAGAGTAATACTTTTTAGACCCCTCAAACTTTAAATTAACTGTTGTTCCTCTATTAACTGAAGTGGAATCATTTTTTCTCGTTCAAAATTGTTTGTTTGTCAGGCTAGGAGAGAAAAGATAAGTGAGAGGATGAAGATTCTGCAAGATTTAGTCCCTGGATGTAATAAGGTGTGTGTTGGTTTGCCGTTGATTTTGTGATTGTCCTACTTCCTAGTTACATGCAGGAAAGACCTACATATTTTTCTAAAGTGGAAAAAGAGACCCATGTATGTTTAAGCATATGGAAATTTCTGCTAAAAGACATGATTTTCATGCGTTGAAATTTTGTAAGCATCTGAATATTGCTGCTAAAAGACATGATTTTCTTTTCTTCCTTACACCATTGTTAGCGAACTTTGTTAAAACTTGCTATCTAAATTCCAATTGTCAAATATCTAACAATGTGCTAGTGAGTTCCCTTTTTATTTCATTATGATTTAATATTCTTCACAAAGACTGGTTTACTAGATTTTAATTTGGACAGGTTATTGGGAAAGCTCTTGTCCTTGAGGAGATAATTAATTACATCCAGTCACTACAGTGTCAGGTTGAGGTAATCACCTTTATCCTGCCATGTCAATTACCTTTATGTTCATTACCATCCTTGAGACCGTTGCATCTGATGCTATGCTTTCTAAATTGAATGTTGTAGTTCTTGTCAATGAAGCTCGAAGCAGTCAATTCAAGGACGAACCCCACAGTGGACAGTTTCCCTTTAAAGGATGTAAGTCTCAATGCATTGATAAGTGTACTTGTCAATATTCTTTCTTATTCAAAATATGTTATTGTAGGAGTTATGGTTATTAATTTTGACATGTGATCGTTGGAATGCTTATTTTTCAATTCCAGGGAGAACTTCTTGCGATTATCAAATTTATCGTTTCGAAGTTCTGTTTGTAAAATTTTGTCAAGATGCTCAACCTCAATGAGACCAAGTGGGCACTTGTAATTGCACAACATTGAACATATTCTGATATAAATGGGGCATTATTTTCAGAGTTTAGAGCATTAAAGCCCAGATTGAAAGAATTTGTTCCTTTTGTTAGTTTTAAGTCTCTTAGGGGAATACTAATGGCTTCACATCAAAGTAATCTATACATTGTTGCATGGATATTCAATAACAATCTGAACTGCCATCTCATGGATAATAGTTTTATAGGCCAAATCTCAAAGAAAGCATTTGCAATAGTTTTGACAATAGTTACTCTCCTTTTCGAAGGCAAACAATCTGTACTGCCATCTCATGGATAATAGTTTTATAGGCCAAATCTCAAAGAAAGCATTTGCAATAGTTTTGACAATAGTTACTCTCCTTTTTCGAAGGCCAACACTCCATCCCCTCTTTTAGTAGGAGGAAGTGATCAAGCTTAATGTAAATCAAATGGTCTCTTCTGACTCAAATGATCTAACAAAATATGAAAATGTGCGCTCTTTGCATCAGCAAGAAGAGTAAAGGAAGCTCCCCCACCCCCCTTTTTCTCTATTTGGAGTCTACCAGGAATACGTGACAAGGAAAATAAAGAAAAGAAGATGGCAAACTATATATTTGTTCTTTCTGATTAATTTTTCCCAGTTCTGTTGTTTAAAAGTTGTTTATTTAGAGATGTAGCTTTCATTTTTATGATAAATGGATGTACCTTCTTTGGTTTCTTATCAACACTTGGATTGACACTGGCAAGCGTTGATGAGTTTTGAAGGTATAGGGAAAGAATTTGCTTGTAAGACTACTTCAGATATCAAAGAATTTTTAGAGCCTTAAAACTCTGTTTTCGCATAAATGCTAACCCATGTGAGCTTTTTTGCCTCAGAAGACCTGATCTCTTCTCCTAGTTTATAGTGCATTATGTTATTGATTTAGAGAAGATCAAAATATTTGACACAATGGGTGAAGATGAATTGTAGATCTACAAACCTCAGTTTTTACCAAGCCATACCTGCCAAAATCTGCCTGCTGAAGGTGTATTTTAGCATTTTTTTTTTTTAAGTATTGAGTATTTGTCTATCAAAAAAATGTTAAGCTATCATTCAAAATTTGAGTTCCCTAAATATTCATTTTGAACATTTGTTTGGATACCCTTCGAATTTCAATTTTTAATTTTCAATGATGTTTTAAATGTTCGGAGGAAAAATCTCTACAGTTGCAAACTTGACTTTTTAAAATTTTCCAGGATAGTTCTGCATTTCTCTTTCATACAAGAAACAACTTTTCTTAATGATAGTTCTACCTTTGGCCCTAGCAATTAGAAATTGGTATGGCTGGTGGACGGCAATTTTCTGCTATACACTCTTTCTTGCTTTTTTTCAGAATTGGACCACCACTAAGTTGTACTTCCTTCTAGCCCCTTTTTTCTTTTTGTCTTTAATTTGTCTTCACCTAACCTGGATATGGTTTTTTCCTCTTGTTGTAAGTTGTGGAATTAGCCTATTAGGTTTGTTTCAAGAACAAGTGGCTGAATACAATTTTTCGGTTATGTAGATCAACTGATAGATGATTACCATTCTAAGTGTTTTTTCTTGTTCCCATTTTTTTTCTTTCTGGTGAGTTTTACAATATACAGCTCTTTCCTAGGTGTGAACATGACAATTAGGGTCAATTATCAGTGTGGAAGTGTATTTATGGTCCTTGACTCCATGCAACCTACTTAATTTAGCCTTTGGATTGTTTCAGTTTGATTGCAAATCTGACACTTGTTAACTTGATAGTCTTTTTGTTGGTAAAACATAAGGGATTCACCTCTGTTTTCACTCAGAATGCATTTTTGAACAGAAATCCAGAAAGTAGGAGGGGGGAAGTAAAAGGGAAGTTCTTTTCAACCTCCAATTTTTTCGTAGAACTTCCAATTTGAACTATGCTCCTTAGTGCGACCAAGTCTTGTCACGCATGCTTTTGAATCTAAAACCTGTCAGTGTTGTGTTATTCATTCATCTCCATATATGTTCAAATATGTATATGGCTACACCAGTATTTTTCAGACCATGGCATATTTACAACTACAAGATGTATATACTTTTGTTTCTTTCTGCATTTTTACCAACAAAATATGAATACCCATGACAGTGTTGGTCAATATGAACTTATTTTTGCAATCCTGAGATCTGTTGTAAGTAGCTACTTGTTTGTTTCCAAAAAACTGTTCAGAATGTAATACCTTATTTATATGTAATGGAAGCTTGTTTATAAGAAATGACAAGTTTGTTACATTGGATAGGAAGGTGCAGAACACAACTATGATGAACATTCTTTGTGCTAATAGTCTAACTGGAAAATCTGGTTTTCCAGCTTGTGGCACCACCATTTGATGCTGCTGGAATGATATTTGGATCTCAAGCACCAAGGGAATATGCTCATGGATCCCAACCCGAGTGGCTTCATATGCAGGTTGGTGGTAGCTTTGAAAAAACAACTTAATAGTAATCTGACCAATTTTCAGTTTCTCGAGCGAAATCCAATTACTGCCCTGACCTTATTGGTAGTTGGGGAATCAAGCAGCATACGGATATATGGTGGCAATCTATGTTTCCTGCTATTGAATTTGTGATTAGAGTCGGTATCTTCTGTAACTAATTATATTTATCTTCGTTGTATCACCTAACTGAATCAACTATACTTCATTGTATTGCTATGTTAACATTCTTCTTTGGTGAATGTAGTACTTGGCAACTTTCTTGTGCGTAATGGCAGTTCAAATTTTCTGACTTCCTTTTTACAGTTACAGTTTCTTACTAGTATTTACAAGTTCAACATCTGCAATGTCATCCTTACAACACGAACAATTTCACCGCTCAAAGTTTGAAAAGAAAAAGCCAAAAAAACAATAAAAATAGAAAGGGTACAGCAAAAATAAAATTAATCTATCTTACTTCAAGCCTGAGTTGAAAATTTATTTTTGCTTGGGTTGAAAAATTACAATCTTGGATTTATAGTTACAGAAGTTTGTGTGGCAGGAGTCTGGGAATTAGCCTCTCTAGAATGAGAGTAAATATGTTTATTACTTATTTTTTCCAGACCTCGCTATGGATGGGAGGCTTTTGCACCGGGTCTGCCCGACGATGCATGATAAACAAGAAAAATAGATAAAAAAAAACTGGTAGGACACAGGAATCACCAACACTTTTCAAACACAAAAGTGGAACTTGTTCGAGGACAGTTTTAAGAACCAAACTTGGATTTAATGCCACTGATAACATCTTCTTCTACTTGAAAAGCTTTACTCAATACTTCATCAGGAATTGAAGGCTTTGAAGCAAACAGAGTGATGGGGGCAATCACAGCACCAGGCAATTGGCTATTAAAAGCTGTAAAGATCAGTGCCTTTCCTTCTCCAACATTGAATTGAAAATGCACCAGCCCCCGAGGGATCACAAACATCTGCCCAGCACTCAAAATTTTAGAGTAAAACACATTCCCAGTTGTCACAAACCCTACAAGGACTCTTCCTTCAATGACCACCCCGGACTCGGTTGAACGCGGATGCGAGTGGGGTGGGTTTTCGCCACCAGGAGCTAAATCAACTCGATTCATCGAGATTCCAAGCGTGTTGAGTCCAGGAAACGTGAGAACGTTTCCAACTGTGACATTCACACCAAAAATATTGGTTGTGTTACCCTCTTTGCTCAGTCCATCAAAGAAAAAATCATCGGAAATCACTTCTGACTCAGGTTTGCAGGGAAAGCCATTAACAGATATTGAGGCTTTTAGGTCAGCAACACAGAAGTCCTGCAATGCATCAGGATCTGCAGACGTGAAAAGCAAGGGAAGAATCATCAAGACTAATAAGCAGAAAATCAGGTGGATGCATAACCTTGATGAAGTGATCATGGCAACCATGAGTTGGTCTTTAGGGCGTTGGCTGGTTCAAGAAAGCATTGGCAAGTACTTGGAGATAGAAATGGGGTGTAAACCAAAAGTTTTTAGAATTCAAGAGAAGATGAGCAATTTATCATTATTATAATAGGTGTCAAGTGGAAGTGCAGTGAGGTCATTGTTATCTAT
Source organism: Ilex aquifolium (assembly GCA_951799425.1). Lineage (NCBI taxonomy): Eukaryota > Viridiplantae > Streptophyta > Magnoliopsida > Aquifoliales > Aquifoliaceae > Ilex > Ilex aquifolium. Next base: position 21,074,293 of record OX637410.1, read on the forward strand.
ATTTTGCTTGAACCCTTGGGAAAGTAGCTTCATAAAAAGATAATAAGAGAAGGAAAATAGGTTGAGAGTAGTTAGTTTTTGACCAAAGATAGCTTGATAATATGGGCATTCATGCTATTTGCCAAAGAAGATTAAATTATGGCCCAATCTAGAATGGATTTAAGCCAAGATTGTTACCTTACAAGGGCATCCCTGTTATTGGCCAAAGGAGCTGACTTTAGGTTTCAGCATATTATTTGAATGGTTTTTCCCAACTAATCTTAGTAAAGAAAGCATGCATGACAATGATGGACAAAGTCGCAGACCAAGTCTTTTATACTAGTCAACAGTTATACACCCTTCACAGTTTGTGAAGTTGTGATTGTGAACCAGCATGAATTGGCTCACAGGCCAAATAAAAGGTGACGCGCGTCAAGCAGGTTAATGTTATTGTTGATTCAGTATTCACTAGCAACTTTTGGTACCCATAACATTTCCTATGAAAATAGCATAAGTAAACTCATTTGAGAGAGAGATGTCTTTTTGAACATCAAATTACTATGAGTTTGTATTAGTGTACCAAAGCACATTTTTCAGTTTAATTGAACATCCTGCAAAGCACCAGTATAGTTGGCATTTCTAAAATACTGTATGGGCCAGTGCAGGGGTTTTTGGCTGAAGTTACAACCTTGTATACACATTTCTGATAACTCTTATAATTTAAGGAACAAACACGGCGGAATAACACCACCATCCATGCCATGCAAGTTAAGGAACTATGTCACCAGAAAACTAGCTTGTAAGGAGATCGTATCAAAACAAAAGCTGAAACTTCCACAGCTGTGTATCTGTTAATTTGTAGGCAAAACGTTTGCAGACATATAAGGAGAGATGCATCCCTGTACCTGAAAAGGATCAACAATTTATTACAAACCCTGTATTCACCAATATCAAAGCTCATTTTGATAGAAAAATAAAAGTTCTGGAGGAGATGATTTCAAATCTGATAGATAAGGCATGCATAGCATGAGATGAACAAAGATGATTGCCTGGTCCAAATGAACAGAAATAATATATCCATTAAAAAAATAGAGGTTAATTCCTTTGTTTGGAGAATGGTATGATCTTTTCACAACAGTTTAAATTATCCCAAAACTGAACCCTTTAAAGCACTTGAATGGTTGTTCGGAATAAAAACATCCAACCCAAAACCAATTGATAATGAGTGGAGAGACCCACAAGACTTTGGTACTAATTTGGGAGTTGTTTCATCGATGCGAGACAAACTACCAATCCCCCCAGGGCCGGCCCTATAGTGTTAAAAAAAAAGCATGGGCTTTAGGCCCCATAATTGTAGATACATAACTAGTCCACATAAAAAAATTAAATTCATGAAAATTTTAGGCCTTATAAAAAGGCCCCAAAAAATTTAAGCCCAATCAAAAAATTATAATTTCAATAATTTGGGCTTACAATTCAATCCATAATATTAGAAACTCAAAAATCAAAATTTTAAAAAATAAATAAATAAAATCTCTCCCTCTCTTAAAAAAACAAAAATAAAGTATCACATCCTCCTCTCTAACTTAAAAAAAAAATTAAAAATATTTTCTTTTAAAAATAATACTAAAAATAAAAAGGCCTCATTTAGTATTACCGCTTTAGGCCTCAATTTACCTTGAGCCACCCCTGAATCCCCCACCCGCACAGAATCATAGGAAAAAGTCAGTGTCTTGCCATACCCTCCCCAATCCCAGTTGTGATACCATGTGACAGCATCCAACCAAAACCATTTGGTTATGAGTGGACTGACCCACAAGAATCATATCCTAGTTTCAAAGATGTTAATTTACCAATGCACGATAAGCTCTAAACCAGGAACTAACATTCTACTACACTAAACCTAGTCTGTTACTTAAAAGCAATATCACCAGACCTTCAACAATGATTTACTAGGAATTCTGGACTTCATGACCCTTTCCAGCTTTCCCTGCAGGAAGCTTCCTAAAAAGGATCCAGCGTGTGATTATCTTCGTATCCATAATAAATGAAAAATATGATGCTCAAACCACAGATTTTACCCCTAGAGATATTGGTAGTAAGACAATTTTAGGCGTCACAAAAGAGAATCTGCAGAAAAAAGAAAAGAAAATAACAAAAAAAATACTACTCCTATTTGCACACCCCAATATCAAGGGCGAAAAAATTCAAAACTAGCAGGGCCAACAAGAAAAAAAAAGTCTTACTTCGAGCCCAGGCTCCCGCCGATAACATGGTTTGAGAGAAAGAAGTCGTAGGGAATGATACTCCCATTTCAGATTTGTTGATTCCTAGACTCATATGCTTGACAAATTGGTTGGGCGGATGCACACTTGCCATCGCCAAAAGTCCGGCCTTTAGGCCATGAAGAAACAAAACAAAATAAAGGTTTGAGAGGGATCACACTGAAAAGATTCCTATTCTAATTTCTAAGTGGAGGCAACCAAAAATTAAGTAGTCAAAAAAGGCAATTTTCAAATTGGTGGGACTAAGTGCCCCTGGTCCTTCTGTGCCTTTGCCACTGCCCAATATGAGCAGGCCATTGATGCATCCAGAAACCTGAATATAGCTTGTGATAGAGGATAGGACTCTAATTGGAAAAATAAATTAAATCACAACTTTTTTCATACAGTCAGATGTAGATGCACAACGATAGAGCCCACAAAATATGGTACAGATGTGTAAGCATTAAAAAAAAACTTTCGAAATATGAATGGGCTCTGCTGAGAGACTTTGCAAGAATTTTTGCAGAAGAGGTATTTTACCTGCAACAAACAAGTAGGAATTTGGATAAACCCCTGTAGTAAAAGATTGACCTTCTCCAGAATGTTTTGTGGAACAGGGGTGATTACATATAGTAAATGCTGTAGAGTGTCAATTCCTCGTACAATTCCTGGTGCATAAAAAATCAAGTATTAAAAGAAGAGCATAAGAAGTCAGGCCTTGAAATGTTACTGAAACCCTTTTTGACAACAACGAAGTAAATCAAAATTTCATAACCATACTTATAGTTAAATAAAAATCATGAAAATTTATTCCTGCACAGAAGAAACACTCAATATCAACTATACACCACACTAGCACCAACAAGATGGTGTTGGCCATTAGAAATTAAATATAATCCATTTTCTCAGCAGAAGATGAGCCTCTCCATTTCCATCATCAAACATAAAAAGAATCCATGAGAAATGAAGACAATAAGCTCATCAGATCCTTTGGTGTAAAATCAGTGTCACCACAAAGAAAAAGGTGGTGCTAAGGCATACCCAGATATTGGGAGTGCTTCTGACAAAATCTTTTGTGATATCATTATTTTGTTCTCCTATAAGAAGTTAAAATCCTACTTGGGAAAGAAGTTAAAATCCTACTTGGGAAAGAAGTTATATGACAACGTAAATTATAGCAACCATTTAGAGATTAGCCAGCAATAGGTGCTGATAAAGGGCTTTAAATTGCTTTTGTAGACTAAAATAAGCTATATTCAGGCTCTCTTATTGCAAACAAGCTCAAATCAAAATAAGATCAGGACTCTGCAAAATTTTGACAAGAGATGTATGCAAGCAAAGTAACTCACAGAAAATTAAGGTATGCATAATAGTGTCAAAGAAGTAACTTACCCAGGCCAACACAGCAAGGCAAATGTTCTGGGACTTCAGAACTGACCGCCAAACCAACAATAGTTGCATTCAAACTGTAATATATTTCAGTACTTGGGACCTAGAATAAATATATTTGGTCATGAGAAGATTCTAAATCACCTGTATATGTATATAATGTGTAAACCAAATCCTATTATGGAAAGCATCACCATTGTCTGTTGTTTTGATGATATTCTGGGCTATAACTATCAAACTGGTTTTAGTGCAAGATGCACCAAAGAATATCCATGAAACAACGTTAAAGCATGTAGTTAACTCCTTGAACCAACCTGGCAGTGGAGATGTTTAATCTTAATACTTGATATGGAAATTTCATATGGAGGCTGAGCGGCTAGTGCCCGACCAAGCTCCTTGATTGTGGTAATATTCAAGTCGCTGGGAAAGCACTGCCTGAAATAAGCCATCAAACGAAAATCCCGAAGAAGGTGTGCATTCTTTTGTACCAACACCCTGAAAAAGCAACGTGAGATTAGATATAAGAAAAAAGAAGAAAAAGATGCATCTTTTAAAAATTTTGAAGTCTACTAGCAAATCAAAAAGCTATGTTGCTTATTATAAACAACAGAATTCTTGAATCCACATATATCAAACAGTAAAATCAACTACTACTTTTCAACACACAGAGCCATGATATTGCAATCCTGTAAAGCTAGAATCTGGAAGCAACAAATTCCAAGAAAAAAAATCAAATAAAGAAATCAAGTTTGACTGAGAACCATGTTCAAGCAAATATCTTTCATTCACACTGAGGTATTAGCCTATAACCCAACCCAACCCAACCCAACCCAATCAACTCAACTAATAGAGAAGGAAGTTATGCATCAGAGGCTGAAATAGGCCACAACCATATGTCTTTACTGATGACAGTGATTATAATTGAAAGAGAAAAATCATCCACAGCAATCTAGACAAAACAAAGTAAAAGTTAATTTTCAAAGTAGAAGTTTCAGACCAAGCATGAAGAGAGTTTAGAGCATACGATCTATTTAAAGAGTCCTGACGAGCTGAATTGACCTCAAGTAGGACCACTGCTGCCTTATCTTCATCATCTAACCAGAATGTGCCGGCTGGTAGGTTCTTACTCTCAGCAGAGATGCAGATCTTAATAACATGGGTAGGACAAATATATTTCAACATATCCACAAGTATATCAAAACCAATACCTGGCATGCAATTAAAAAGACACAGGCTGCTCATTACTGGGATGAGGCGATACTCATAAAAAAAGGTGTTTGTATTCAGAAGAAGTAATATAAACCCAAACCCCTCAGAAGAATAAAGCAGCATACCTTTCACCCAGCCAGGAGTATTAACAAGAAGGGGCAGTCCAGTTTTAGCATGGTTTTCACTCTCATTGAACACGCAATATTCCTTCTGATAGTAATCAAATAGGGCAAATACATAACTCAAGTATGTTGTCGGATCCCTTTTTGAGGATATATCACCAAAGAAATAGCACCTGGATGGAAATGAAGGGAAAAAAACAATTTTATTAATAATCAAACTGAAAATTTACATCATTCAAGCAAAGTTGGATAAGACGTCCAACCCAAAAAACAAACAAACTCAAATCATCAACAAAGCAAAACACATCCAAAACACCTTTCAAAACTCCCACTAACTATGACAAGATGCAGTCCAGCTCAATGTAATGCAAAAAAGAGGGACATTTTCAAAGTCCTGTGTCACTCAAGCCCAAAAAAAAGCCAAGAAATAGACCCAGTCCCATAGCCCTTCCATCATCTCCACTTTATCTTTAAAAATTCTTGAGTTTCTTTCCTTCCAACCCAAACAAGGGCAAATAAAGCACAATGCTATAGAGTTTCACCTTTCCCACCTCCGCCCAATCCTTTAAACTCCAAGAAAAACATAGATGAAATGGAACGCGGGGCCACCAACAAAGCCCAACCATCTCAAATAACTTATGCCACAACAATAACGCAATAGGACAATATGATCCACCCTCGCACTGTTTTGTCTACACATGACACAACATTCTGGACAAAGGCATATCGAAGGCCTCCTTGTTTGGAGTATATCATAAATGTTAATCTTACCATAAGTAATTACCCATGCACAAACTTGCACTTTCAATGAACTTTTATCATAACTTCCAATAGTTATTTTGTTTCTTCTGTTTTGGCTAAGGTGCTAGGCAAAATTAATTTCAGTATTTGTAATCCTTTCTTTGATAAATATGGATCAAATAACGAGAATGTATAACTTTAAGCAAAGGCTTGCCCCATTTGCACTAAGATATGCATCGAGGTGCTATGAAAAATCATCAGTACAACAGCTTAGCAAAAGCCTTAATCAATAAATTGCAAAGGCTGATCAAAGCCACAAGGCTGTGATAATAGTTTGAGTTCATGTCACAGCCGATAGATCATATGAATTGCTGCGAGGTAATTAATTGATGTGGCAACATACCATGTTTATCCTCAAGATCAAACAGCTGTGGCTTTAGATCAATTATCATTTATCAGCTGTTTAAGTACCATGTCTTTGTGGAAAAAAATATTTCCATGCGAGACTTTCACCTGCTAGATAGCTAAAATCTATAGTATAATGCCCCAACATGAATGGCCCAACAATTCCAATATCCACAACATAAAGATATAAGAACAATATATAAGTCGACCAGAAGAACAACAAAACCGGTTGCCTGCCTTACAATTACAAACAAAATTAAAAAATATATAGCATTTTGCACTTTACTTCGGTTAAAAGAAAATTCAAAAGAGTTCCAATACCAGTTATTCATAATACGGTAATGAAAAATCATCAATTTTTTATACATCACAGAAACCAGACGGAAAAAGATAAGTTCAAGAGTCCATACCTCTCAGGTGTTTTCAGACATGGAATTGTCAAATCTAATTGAACGAGGAAAGAAAAAAAAACAACTAATGAGAAACCAACAAATATCATGACTACAGCTAACATAGATCTGACACTCCAAATTCCAGACCAATAGGTAAGCCAAAAATACCTGGAGTCATCTTGTCAATTACAGTAAGTGAGAGACAGCCCGGAGGCGTAAACTCTGCCTGCCCAACATCGGTATCCAAATAAGCTACTTTTTTGTATCTGCACAAAATTACAAAATGATTTAAAATAAAATGTAGTTAAGCCACACAAAATTGCAGATTCAAAGCAGAAATAATTCAAAAGAAAAAGAGAAGGACAAACCAATGAACCAATTCACTCAGAACAGCATAAGCCCACGTCACATTATTGACCAGAAACAAACCCGACTCAGAGAATTCATAATTGCTAAATTATACATAAAAAAATTGAAACTTCAACTGAATCCACGTCAAAAAATATCAGCTTTAAACACTTTCATCAGTAATAACATGAAGCCAATGTCAGCATGTATTTATTGTGGTGTACCCAACCAAACGGGCTTCAAATTCAGATCAACCTCAGGCAGGACATAGAAGACATATCTAATATAAAGATCAAATTCAAGAGTAATCACATCATAACAATATTAACTTACAATCTGACATAAAACAAATTTATATAGCAACTTTTACTTCAAATACCAATCAGAGATGCTGCTTATTCACCATATATGAAAGAACTACAGAAGCTAACAGGATAATCTGAAATCATTACATTGAAATTTATAAGCCTACAAACAGACAGAAACATAGACACCCACATTATATATGGTAAACATAAGCCAATATCAGCATGTATTTATTGTTGCATACACAACCAAACAGACTTCAAATTCAAAGCAACCCAGTGTAGGAAATAGACCGCATATCATATATAATGATCAAATTCAAGAGTAGTCAAATCATACCCCTATTAACTAACAGAATCTTACATAAAGCAAATTTATTTATTATTCACTAAACAGAGAAGTACTGTAAAAGCTAACAGACAAATTTGAAATTCATTAACACCTTAATTTATAGGCGCGCACACACATGGAACACAATAATCAGTGCTTGAAACAAGAAATTCCCTATAAAAAAAGCATATATCACCCCTTCGACATCCAAGTACAGGGTGATTAGTGGATGTATAATAAGGGAGTAGAGTGGTACCGCTGGAGGAGAACGTTGAGGAGATGGCGAGAGAAGGTGGTCTTGCCGCTATTTTTGGCGCCGCAGATTAAAGCAATTGGAGGCGGCGAAGTTATTGAGTCGTAGGCTATGGTGTCCGCTGCATTGGACCATTCATCTGGTATGATTATGTTGGGTGATTGAGCCTCAGTCTCTGAGAACCAAGCCATCGCTCTTTCTCAGAGCTCTTCTCTCTCTCTCTCTCTCTCTCTCTCTCTCTCTCTCAGATTATTGTATATATAGGCGAGTGTGGAGTACAGAATTGCATGACTGGTCCGTACACACAGGAATGGCACCAAACTCCAACTTGGGGAGTTATGGTTCCCTCATGTTCTAAAACAAAACCCTTCATTTTTTTGTTATTAAAATGTGGATAAAATACATTTTTAGTCCATAAAATATATATTTAGCATATATTTAGTCCTTAAGATTCTTATTTTGTGTTTACGTGATCTAATCTCAAATATTCGTTAATGTCTCTGATCACGCGCCAATCACGTGAAATCAAATAAGTCCAATCCCAAACGTCCATAAAAATCGTTAACACTCTGGTCACGTGCCAATCATATAAAGACCAAATAAAAATAAATTAAGAATTTTAAGGACTAAATAAATATAAATTATGAGTTTTAGGAACCAAATAGGTATATAATTAAGAACCACGTATTTGGCGCATGACCAGAACCATGAACAATCACGATATTTTGATGAACGTTTGGAATTGGACACTTTGATACAAATTAGAAACCTTAGAAACTAAATAGCCACAACGGAAAGATTGAGGATCAAATAGACACTAAATGCATATTTTGGGAATTAAAAATATATTTTACCCATAAAATTTTGAGGGAGAGCTAAAATTGTGAGAGTGGAATACCTCTATTATTTTATGGTCATGATGTTACAATATAAAAAATTTGAAAGCGTAAAATAAAGGGAGTAATTCAAACTGCAACGACATATCAAACACTCTATGTATGCACGTTCATGCTTATAAGAACATCTCTAATAGACTCTATATTTTCACTTAATTCTCTATTTTAGAGAGTTAACTCTTAAAAATCTTTCTCCAACAGACTATCTATTTAGGCCAACTATAATAGAGAGTCTAATTTGGCTCTCTACATTTAGAGAGTCAAAACTCACTCTCTATTTGATCATTAATGAATAATAAGATAACACCTATACCTTTTTTATTAAATGAAAGATTATTCTCCTGTTAAAATAGAGAGTCTATTGACGTTGTCTAAAATAATATCTTTTCTATTTTAATTTTTTATCAAATATGCTATTTATTTCAGAAAAGATTCTCTCCAAAATAAAGAGTACTATTGAAGATGTTCTAATAGGTTAATTAGGTTAAAATGAAATTGGTGATTGATCTATTAATAATTCCTAGGTGTTCTTCGAAGGAATTTTTTTTTAAACCTTATTGTATTTTGAAAACATAGATTCGAGTCATTAATCGGACCTCTTTTAAGTAACATCTTTTAGTGCTCAATGAGACAAGTTTTTATTTGGTTTTTAGCTTAAAAATCAATAGGTATTGCCCTATGCTCGTTTGTCTTCGGCTAGAGCAGCCTCTTGTTTAGGGATAAAATCGAGAAAGATTAAATAGAGTGGACAGTGGAGACTGACCCTCTGGGTCGCTCTTAGGCTGCTCAAAAAAGCTCGAGTGATACCTACTCCACTGTTGTAGTTTGATTTCTACAAAAAAATCGTAAATTGTTCTCTAACTATGTCAAAAATTAAACTAAAAGTTTAGGATAGAAAATTACTTGTGTCTATACGTAAAAGAGTGTGTCCGGACGCGCCTATTTGAGTATAGGAAAGAGAAAGAAATAGAGGTGCTTGTGTTTCAGAGTTATGCAAGAATAAATTTGGAGTTGTTCATTATTCAAATAAAATGTTCGTTTGACAATAGAATAAAAAACATCTACAAGATTCTTATTTGATAATATGAATGAGCTTAAAATGAGTTGGGTCATAATTAAGTTCCGATTACACCTATCAATGGATCAAAGTTCGATTCGAATCTGATTAGTCGAATAAGGATTAATTTTTTTATTATTGATAATTTGAACTCGAATCCGAATATGATATTTTATATTTTACGGATTTGAATTCGAATGTATCTATATTCGATTCGATTATGATCCAATTTATATTTATTTACATATTTTTATATAAATATTAAAAAAATTAAGTGATTATTTTAAAAAAATTAATTGAAATTCAAGTATAATTTATTAAAATTTAGTTAATTAAATAATTTGAATTGAGTTTTAAATTATTAACGGATTCGAATATGAGTTATGAAACCTGATCGAATTTGAATTGGAGTTTTGAAATTTAACCAATCAAAATTCGATCTAAACCAACTGCCTAAGTCCGACTACTCGAATCATTTACCAACCTAATCATTTTGGAGCTCCACCACCACCACCACCACCACCACCACCACCACCACCACCACCTTTGAAGAAGACCACAACAAGTGTTTTATTAGGTAAAAAGCCAAGCAGCTGCAACTTTTTTCCATTATTGTGCACTACCAACTCCAACTGTCACTTACCATAAAGATCCATCAATTCGACTTTGGACTCTGGGATATTCGCCGTCGGCGATGGTAATCCACGAGCATTGAGGCGCGTCGTCTCCTTTGGTAACCTATTCGCAGCCTACTCTCGTGCTGTTAAGCCTGTTTGATTCCGTACAGACTCTCTCTCTCTCTATCTCTGCTTGAGGATCTTCATAGCTTCCCTCTGTTCTTTGTCCTCTTTCTCCTCTACTTCGGATCTCTATCTCTCTGAAGATGTAATCTCTCTCCTCTTAGCCTGCCTTGAGTTCATTCTCGGCTGGCTTTTGATCCTAAACTCTATACTCTATCTCCGTTTTTTCTGTACACAGATAAACACAAAGTAGGCACACATATCAACACACACACACCGTAACGCGAACTATGAACATGGTATCTGCAACTCAGAAGAAGACCCTCCACACAATTCTCGCGACTAAGCTCAGCAAGCTCACAATCCCACCAGCTAACTCATCTTCATCCTCTCCTGACCAAGACTTCGATTTCTCCGAGCTATTTGGCCCATTACCATCTTCACCCCATCCGAACGACCCATCATCATCATCACCATCATCTTCACCTTCGCTATTCCTCGGAGACCCACAAATCATTCATAACCGTTCCCACTCCTTCATTGGCCCTTCACCCAGATTCACCCTCTCCAAATCCCTCCCATCCCAACAGGATATCGACGATTCGGGTAGTGAAAATGGTGAAATTGAAAGCGAAAGTGAAGGTGGAGAGTCTGCAGACATCAATACCAATAGGGTATCTCAAGAGGATGAAAATAGAGAGGAAGTGTCTAAGATTGGACCTGTGGATTTTGAGATATTAAGGGTTATAGGGAAAGGGGCCTTTGGGAAGGTTTTTCAGGTGAGAAAAAAGAGTTGGAATGGAATTGGTGATGGGATATTTGCAATGAAAGTCATGAGGAAAGATACTATTATAAAGAATAATCATGTGGATTACATGAAAGCTGAGAGGGATATACTCACCAAGGTTGTGCATCCCTTTATTGTCCCGCTTCGATATTCTTTTCAGGTATTAATGATAGATAACTTGGTATCAACTTCAATTTGGATTTGTCTGTTTTCTTAAATTCATTTTACTATTTATGGGTATTTGGAATCATTGTGATGAATCAGTTGGTTCAGTCTAAGTGATTGATTGCCTGAGAATTGCTTATATTCTGTAGACCACAAATGTGAAAGGAAAAAAAAAAATTAATTTTTTTTTTATTCTAAATGATCTGCTGACAACAGCATGATAATGACAAATTTTCAACTCTGAGTTCTGAGGCCTTCAAGTACAGATATCATCATGCATAATATATGGTTCTTTTTCATTATACTGGATAAAATTTGATTAGCCTCCCATCTCAATGTTCAAATGTGATGTGGGGTTTATTTGGCTGCCAATCCACCACTCTATTAAAATAATGTAATCTTAAATTAGCAGGTCAAGTGTTACTCTAATCAGAGCTAGTTGAACGAAAATATTTATCTTATAATGGAGCTGATTGAATCACTGAATATGCTTGCTGTATCACCACTCCAAAATGGTGTATTTAAGGGATGAATGTTCTGGCACATATGACACCCAGCTCAATTCAATTTGGATTGGGTGTTCGGATCGTGGATGTTTTCTTTTAGATGTTGCATAATAGCAACACGGAGAGATTTTAGCTATTTATAATGTGGGTCATAGGTTTACAAGCTGGTGTTGTCTGTGTTAGGTAGCAAAGGAGACTGCATCCTAGCTTTCAATTCATATGCGTTGGCCAAAGATATTTGTCGTCTTTTTTCTTTCTCTTGGCTTTCCAGAGTGTGGTGGGTCATTCTGAGCTCAATCGGGGAGTTACTAGGATGTTTATAAGGAAATGCGTTTGTGGAAGAGTCATATGCCTGGAGAGCCACACCATCATTAGGGGTGTTGTTTGTTTGGGAGGATCGAGTAGGTGTTTCTTTGGGGGTATTCAGATTTTGGTGCACAAACTGAAGCAAGTTGTTGTGAACGTTCGGTGAACAAGAAAGAAAAGAGAAACATAGGGATCTATGTGGTTTGATAAAATTCTATCTACGCTTGCGAGGGCGGCTGTTTTCTACTGTATCAGAATTATGATAGTGTTAAATTATATGTTAGCCGCAGTTGAGAACCCTAATCTTGTGAAATTAGCTATGGCAAGTGTACATTGGAAATTTCCAAAATTCCCGTACCTAGTGTATATTGACATTGAAGGCTAAACACGTTTTATCACTTTTTTTTTTTCCCCGGGGGGGGGGGGTGTTGTCTAAATCTAGGATTTAGAAGCTAAGATATGCTTGATGGGAGATTAAATCACAAGTGATTCTTATCCTTGGAAATTGCGTATGGCAGGTATATATTGAAAATACCCTAATATACCCATACCTATTGAATATTGACATTGAAGGCTAAACACATTTTATCACCTTTTTTTTGGTTGGGGGAGGAGGTGGGGTTGCTTTTCTAAATCTAGGATTTAAAAGCTAGGATATGCTTAATCGTGAGATGAATGTCAAACTTATAATCCACAGGTAGATATTTGTAAGTCCCAAGTAATTGAATTGCTTGTATATTCCTTGACTACGTATTCAAATCTCTACCGCTCTATGTACTAATAACTGATCAAAATTGTAAATCCCACCCATCGTCCTCTATGTGCATGTTCTGTGCTGTGCTTTGATTTCAGTATCTTCTCATTCTTTTGTTTTCTATGACTTGACAGACAAAATCCAAGCTATATTTGATCCTGGATTTCATAAATGGAGGACATCTCTTCTATCATCTATACCGTCAGGGGATCTTCAGGTATTCTTAACATTTATCTTTGAACAATAAATTGTGTTGTATGTACATCTATTTAATACTGGTTTTGGTTTATTCCTTGGATAGCGAGGATCAGGCAAGGGTTTACACTGCCGAGATTGTAGCTGCTGTTTCACATCTTCACAATAGTGGGATCGTGCATCGAGATCTTAAACCTGAGAACATTCTCATGGATGCCGATGGGCATGTAATGGTCATTCCCAGTGCACTCAATATTGTTGCAGGAACATGCATGACAATATGAAATATCCTCTTAGTGCTTTCATATTCATTTCAGTTTGATTTATTCCTAACTTACAGTACTTCATATCCAGGTCATGCTAACTGATTTTGGACTGGCAAAGGAAATTGATGAATCAAGCAGATCAAATTCAATGTGTGGGACTACAGAATACATGGCTCCAGAAATCTTACTGTCTAAAGGCCACAATAAAAATGCAGATTGGTGGAGTGTTGGGATACTCCTGTATGAAATGCTAACTGGACAGGTAATGCTTTCTCAGAACCTTCATAGATGCAAAATGTCATATTGTAATTCGTGACCATCATGAAGGATCAATAAGAGCTTGTATGCAGTATGTCACAGAATTGTGCATAAATGTTAGATAGGGAGTTTTGTTGATGGAATCACGTGCCTAAGGGTGTGAATTTCACACCATTCAAGGATTCCGTAGCATTTGTTTTCATGCTATTTAATGCGTGTTCTTTGTCAGAAGACTCAGAACACTTTGCTAGTTTAGGCCAACCCTTTTGAATGCATTAGTGATCCGGTGACCTTGGAACTTGTATGGGGCTGCGACTCATCTGTTATCCAAGAAGTACTAACACTGAGTTGTAACTGATGACCTTTTAATCCTATTTTCTCAAACAAGAGGTCAAAAAGTTGATGGAATGTTTTTTAACAGGAAGGCCTAGTAAGGAGTGCACTATAATCCATTGAAATCAGCCCCATCATTCCATATGTTATTGCACATACTCCTGTTACATTTTATTTTTCCAATCAAGTTCTAACATTCATTAGTTTTTTTCTAGTTATTCTCATTTTGTAAATGAAGTCATATAATTCAATTTTTCCCTCTCTTGCAAATGATTCTTCACATGCATACCACATCTATCTCATCTCCATTTTTTATATTTAATTAAAATAATGTTAAAATGTAAATCATTGGGTCTGTCAAGCCAAATGAGGTTCAAGTCTAAGGGAAGCCACCTGGGCAAAAAATTTCAGAGAGTAGTTATTCACCTAGTCCATCCCCCCCTGCCCCCTTTTCTTCCCCTTTCAAATCGACACCTACTATTTGTGGAAGAACACAGGATAATTTCCATTTTTCATACATCTTTTAGGCACCAAAGATGTATAGCTGTGCCTAAAAGGCAGATGCATCTTTAAAAAGCCCTTTTTTCTCTCGAGACATTCTATTTATGGGATATTAAGGATATCCATTTTTCTGTTTAGCTGTATATCATGGCCGAGATATCATCAGTCGCCTGGTCTGGACTGCCAGTTGCCAATCAGACGACAGTCACTGTCTTTGTATCAACTGTCAATAGTCAATACCCGTGCCATTGAAAAAAAAACAACATAAGGTCAGGAGTATACCTGATCTAAACCTAGTGCACCTTTCTTCAAATTTGTTCTATAGATGTTGTCACCAGTAGGCTGCCCTTGAGGGTTAAAATAGCAGGAATATTTGATCAACTATTTTTCACTCTGGCTCTTGTTGCCTGACATGCATCAATATGGATTCTATTTCCTTCAGCCACCATTCACACATTCAAATAGAAAGAAGCTTCAGGAGAGGATCATCAACGAGAAAGTGAAACTTCTGCCACGCCTAAGCAGTGAAGCTCATTCTTTACTTAAAGGAGTATGTGCAACCTTTTGTGTTGATAAGTTCCTCTTGTTTCCCCTTTTTCGTCAAAAAACTGAGAGAAACGCTCTACCTTTATTTTTCAGTTGCTGCAAAAGGACCCATTAAAAAGGTTAGGCAGTGGACCTAGAGGAGGAGATGAAATCAAAAGTCATAAATGGTTCCGGTCAGTTAACTGGAAGAAATTAGAGACCAGAGAACTGCAGCCAAAGTTTAAGCCAGATGTGAGCGGCAAGGACTGCACAGCCAATTTTGACAAATGTTGGACTGCAATGCCTCTGGATGATTCACCTGCTCCCACACCAACAGCAGGCGAGCATTTCCAAGGGTATACTTACGTGCCACCTAATCCTTGGCTTTCCTCTAGTTGAACTCAAGGGTGAAGTGATGCTTACAAGCCATCCAATTTTCTGTCTTAATTCGTGTAAGTCTGCACTTCATTTTGCAAACAGAAAAAAAGTAGAAATGCTCGCCACATTGATCTGTAATGTACATCATGTTTGATGTTCTAATATTAGGGCGTTTATGGCTTCCTTTTCAATCTATCTGTTGTGTTTCACCACTTGTTTCAACATTTTAGTCAAATCTTATTCTTTAGTCCACATGGAAGTGAAAGCTCATTCAACCAATAATCTATCACATTAGCTAGTAGCTTCACCTAATCGACCCTGTCCACCTGAGTTTATACTTGGAGACAATGAGAGGAATTATCAGGAATCCTACAAAGATTTTCTCACTTTTCTTTTGGAAATGTAATGTTCTGTAACTCATTTCAGTCGACTTTCCATCATAAAGTATGCTACATATGGTAATGGTTTCTGTTGATAGTAATGGGATTCAATATTCAATGAATTTCTAATCCCATGGAATCTTAGAACCTAAATTCCAATGAATATGGTAGTGATTCAACCTTCTTCTATTGCTGATTTGAAGTGTTTTCTTAGCATGTAATTTGTTCGAATATTTCGAGTTTAAGCTTTGAGTAAATTTTTTTAGGGAAAAATTCAGTATACTTCAAAGGATTTCTATGAATTGGACACCCTTGCATTATCTGATATGATGCACACACCTCTCTATTTTATATGTTTGTTTTAGGTAGTATCCTGTACCTCGGCCATGTTCGACCTTTACTCAATTATCTGCTGAACGTCACACAAGATTTTGCCTAAATACTCAATTACCATTTTTTATGTGTTCTCCACCTCACCCGTTTGTTCTTCTTTGTCTCACCTTCACACACACAGCACCCCATGGCCCAGCGGCCGCACATACTGCCCAACCACCCAGCCATCTGTTCAAGTGCTGGATATACTCTTGCTTGTGTAATTGAGCCCCTTTCGGAGATGTGATAGATCCCAATCCTGTCATCTACCTATTTATGTGTCTACATTTTTCTTACCAATAACTCCTCTTAAAATTCAAGGACTTTAACAAAGAGGTTCTTCAACCTTTATCCAATCGAAGGATCTTTTTCCTTGGCTTCCTTTGATTCAAGAGAGAGAGTGGGAGAGAGATTCTCTGAGAAATGTTTACATGAAGGTAAGATAAAGCAATGGTGAATGGTAGGAGGTAGCATTTGAAGAAGAATTAACTAGCATAAAGAGAAAGCAGTGGAGAAGAATCTTGTTCCAACTCACTTTAACTTAATCCAGACAACATATTTTATACATATAAACCACATACTAATACCCATTAATCACGTGGTTAGCTACATTACCACATAGATAGCATAATCTATTATTTCTTAACACGGATTTCATCACTATCAAGCTCATTTTTGGCATTTGTTCCTTCAAAATGAACGAGACCACTTATATAAGAAATTATGAGTTGTCGGGCATATTGAAGAAAAGATGCAAACAGATGCTTGATTGAACTCGGACCTAGAGCAGTGACAAGTGCTTAATTCTCTGAGTGATAGATTAAGGGACCAAGTCACGGAATAGCCTCTTCAAAATTGGGATAATTCGGTAAGGCTGCCTATCACTTATATCTTCTATAGACTCTACTATAGGTGGGACTTTTGTGCATTGGTTATGACTTTTTAATTTTTTATGCCTATAAATAGTGGATCCTTAGTGGTAGCCCCTAAACCTGTATGATTATTGATCAAAATTTGTGTGGACATGTCAGCATTAGGAAGGTAGGGAGGAGGATTGATTCCTCCTATCCTCTCTTTATTTGAAATGAAATGAGAAAGGGATCCACCTGCTAAATAAAGTGAATGTTTCTTTGGTTGTTTCACTACCCCAGAACCCACATAAGAAATCAGCTTCTCTACACCCCCAGCAACCTACATTGCTTTGAAAACAAGTTTCCTGAGCTTATATAGACACCCAGATCATAGAATTCTTCAATCATCTCATTTGTTCTTTCAGTGCACTGTCAGTTAGTGAGAAGTAGTTACAGATAGGTATGAACAACAAAGGTAGGAGGAACATGTCTCTCTGTGAGAAGTCGATGCAGATGGTGACAAACATCGTCCAATTGTCATCCTTTTCTATCATTAAGACGAGTCGTGGAAAAGCTGCACCCCAACCAACTACCAAAGATGTTGCATCGGCGACAAGCTCAATGAGACTGGTTGATAATCCGCTCATTCCTCGTTTCCCCAGAAGCCTAAGGTCACAAGAACCACTGGGAAGTTCAAGGCCCTCATACCTAACTGAGCTGGGTGAAGGAGACAAGTCTTCCTATGTGATTCATGAAGAGAATAATGTAGATAGTCAGGCTTCAGATTATATTCGGAAGGTGCACGAGAAGAATCGATATGATTCTAACGAGACATTGAGCCTTTCTCCATATATAATTCCTCCCCCACCTCGTGCAGTGATGTAGTAATCTTAACTCATGTTTTACTTCTTTCTGTTTCAGCCTATTGGTATTCTGTTGGATTTGAAATTTCTAGGATACTGGATAATGTACTTTGCTTGCTTGAACAAGCTTTGTGATTAGGGTGTTAAAAGTGTTGAAGATTCCTCTTCTGTGTTTGGTTCCTTAGTGTCCCTGTGTAGAGGTAAAGGCATCATGGATTGGGAGCCTTCTTATTGTCCTTTGTAATTTTATTTTGTGATAATTGGGTGCGTATGTGCTACACTCTGCACTTTGTTACATGATTGTTCCCCTTTTGTTCCACGCAAGTCATTTCTTTTTCTTTTTTTTTTGGGATCAACAGTTAGGCGTATTCGGACCAGCTTATATACACCTCGACTAATCTCTTCTCCGGTCCGGTCAAAAACAGACAATTCACGTTGGAACTAAGATATTTATGAGGGATAAATCTCTCAAGGCCTAAGTTCAAGGAGTTCTCAAGATTTGAACTTAGAACGTCTGAGTTTACAGCTGTTTCGAGTTATGTTTTTCTATGTGTAAATTTAGGCACCATTTGTCAATGGTTTTTTTTTAAAGCATTTTTTCAAGTTGTGTTTGTTTTGCACCTTTTCTTTCTCCTTGTCAATTTGTTTTTTTTCCTTCAAACTTAATCCCATTTATATTAGTATATACACACACATACGAGTTCACTATACATATTATTATGCATATAAATCATTTGTAAAATAGTAATCGAATATATATATATTTTTTTGCCATTATCTTTTACTTCAATAAAAGTTATATAAATACTATATCCAAAATGGTGCATTAGTTAAAATATAATTTTTAAAAAAACACTACTACTTCTTGGATGAAAGACAAGTAAGTGCCATGACTTGTCATCAAGATAATGTAAGAAGCCTACCAAAAGAGATATCTTCAAATAAATATTTTTGTTATCACAATTTTGAGATCTTGCTTTCTACTTACTTGTAAAATCATAGGCCTCACTGCACAAGAAATACCCGAAAAATTATGAACAGTAGGCATTTGGGCATATTAGAGCACTCGACTAATCTTTTTGGATACATGCAGTCGTCTGTCTCACATGCATTGGACAATTCAAATATAAATCGTGAAGACAAAAGATAGGATTTGAACTCATGACATTCACCTCTATAAATCACAAATACGTTTCATGCCGAACTAACAAATCATGTTTCAAAAACAAAACTATGATGTTTTTATAGTATTGTTCAATTAATCATATGCTCTACTAGACATCTCACAACACTTGACTAATCTTTTTGGGTACATATAATCGCTTGTCTCACATACATTGATTAGCTACCGTCTACCAATATAAATCACAAAGACGAAAGAAAAGATTCAAACTCATGGCTTTCAACATTATAAAGTTGGGTGATCACATGGCATTTTTTCCTTACTGTTTTGGTATACTTTCCAAATTTTTAGGGAAATTACAACAAAATCTACCAACTCATACTAAAATAACATTGTATAAAAGAAACCTATTTGATCCTCCTCCCGTACACTTTTTCCTAATTATAAATTACTTATAGTATATTGGTATAAGAGATCTATTTATATATAGAAGGATCTACTGAAATTGATTATAGTAATTTTTCATTGAGAAAAATTAAGACAGTGTGTGACAGAATCGATCTAGATCTAAGAAAACGAAAAGAGAAGGTCAAATGGCCATAAAGGAAATAAAAAAATGCAATAAATTGGAGTAAAGTGATTATATATTTTGAGGTGAAGCATCAAAGCAACAAGTTTTTTCTTTGGGGTCAAGCTATGGAGATTTATCCCTCATGAATACCTTAGTTTCGGCGTGGATGATCTGTCTTTGACCGGACTGAGGAGAGGACTAGTCAAGATGTGTGCAAATTGACCCGAACACCCTTGACTGTGGAAAAAAAAAAACAAGTTTTTTTATTGATGTCTAAACAGAAGTAGAGAAGAATGTTGTGTTTAATTGCTTATGTAATACCAAATGACATATAGCAACCCCAAATCTATGACATAAGCAATCATATACTATTAGAAATAGCGAATGATGTAGATATATAGAATCAATACTCTACTCCTCTTTAAATATAATGTTCCAAAAGAGAAAGCATAAAGCTGAAGTTGAAACCGACAATTTTTCTTATGTGAAAAGTTGAAAACAAGATCTATCAAGGTTAACTATTAATAGTGTCACAACATGTTTAAGAAAACATAAAAGACAGATTAGTCAAGACACGCGTAAGTTACTTCAGACACCCCTGACCTTTGGACAAAAAAAATAACATAAAAGGCATAACCCGTCGGATAGCTCATATGACAAAATTTCGGTGGTCAATATCTCGAAGTCACAAATTTGAGTTTCAATTGAGCTTATGTGCATGGTTAATGGGTGACTGCGTGTATCCCGATATTACATAGTAATCACAATTCATATGATGCATGATTGTCATGGTTTCTTGGTTTTCAACAAAAACTGCAAACGTGGTATGCAGTGCATAAGACTCATGCTAATATCAATTGCCGGGAAAAAAATAAGTAACAGGTGACGTTACTTTGAATTTAGAGAGGCTAATTTTCTTATTTGTTGTCTTCTTCTCTCTCTAGTTTTTCGTGGCGTGCCAAGTGGCAAGCCAGTGACAAGGGACAAGGAGGATTCATCCAATCCTCAGCTTAGTTGTTAAGAAATGTAGGCCTCTAGGAAAGAAATAAAAGTCATAATGCATGTGATATATGATGGTGTGGAATCCACCCAATGAAGAGTTCTTTTTAGACTAAATAAAGCAGTGTACAGCTTAGTTTGCTTCAACAATAAGCTGTTTTCTTAGTACCTTTCTCTTGTAAAAGTAAAAACTTTCTTGAGGAATTGAATAAGCCAGCCATGTGAGAACTGAAAAAGCTAAATGTCAAAGGATGCTGGGAAGCAACTTCAAAGAAGAAGCAGGTTTTAGTTTGATACTTTGCTTTAAGACAAATTCCACTTTGCCCTGTTTTAACTATGACCTCTATCTTACTTTGCTCATTGAATCATTGAATTTCTCATATTGCCCTCCCGAATAATTGAATCGATTCCAGATCGCCCCAAAAACAAACCTTCGTTATCTATTTGATTAAAATCAACCTCATGTAGACACAAAGCAAAACAAAATTACATAGTCCGGGGAATAAGCTAATATAACTCTCTCCCAAATTTTTAATTGATATTGGTTTGTAATTTTTCTTTTCTCTTCAAGAGGGTGGTCCAGGTCAGAAGTAAGATCAAACATGGCTGTTGGAGGAAAATTATTGTATAGTTGGTGATTTTACCACTAACCATTTGAACTTTAGTCCGTTGACCCCTGTTGAGACTCTTAAATGCAGGGCCATAGGGTTAAATCATGACAAAGGTGAAAGTGTTTTTTCAAGCCATTTTTTAGGTTTCTAGGTAAAAATATGATGCACCAAATTATTTAGAGCGTTCATATCGTCACGGCGCAATGAAAGGTGACAAAATAAAGTGGGTCGAAGACTAAGAAGAATATTCTAAATTATTAGTTGCCTAATTCATGTCGATTTTCTTAAATAATATATTGAACATGTGTTTCTATTAAATTTGACAACTTTTCAATTTTTGTTAGGTTCTGTTTTATTTTTTTTTTAGTAACTTCCTTATAATTAGGGTTTTAATTCTATTAATAATATATATTGTCAAAGAATTTTTCTTATTCTTCATGTAGATTCAGGTTTGTGGGTGTTTTATACCCTTAGAAACAATGATTTCTTTGTGTCCCCATTATCATTGTGTCAATTTGCAGATTTTGTTTTCTTTGACACAAGCCATTCACTTGGCCATGTGGGTAGAGACCCAGTTGGACAGGGCTAAGACCCAAGTACAAAATCGGAGCTTTTTCGATTCATCACGTCCTTTGGTGAATCGAGGAAAACAGATTACGGGTACTCTAATCCCTCCTCTAGTCTCAGGTCAAGAAACTAGCAACAACGAGGTACCTACAAGGGCAATAGTCTCGGGTTTAGGTTCTGCTTCAATAATCAATGGGGCACCGAAGAATCCCTTTTCAATTGACAAATATAAAGATGATATCGTGGATATAGATGCGTGTCATATTCTGTTGGCAGACCATAGTAGTATATGATCAGAATGTTGTCCATAGAGACAAAAACAACACTAACACATTTTACAAAAATGGTGTTAAAATTGTCCTTGTTCCTATAGTGAGAGAGAGAGAGTCGTCCCATAGCACTTCAGGATAAGGGCAGACCCTTTCTTATTGTCCCTGCCATTGAGCAGTACGTGAAGGATAGTGAAAAGGTATATGTCCTTGTGGTGAAGGGTGAAGAGGAACAACAGGTTGAACCTAAACCACTTCCTGACCTGTTGAGACCCTATTGTTTGATGAGGTTCGAGGAATCATGCCACATGAGTTACAGGATAGTTTACTCTTTCTGAGGGACATCCAGCGTATTGACTTGGTGCCCAGGACTAGTCTTCCAAACCTACCCCATATTGGACGGAGTCCCACGGGTACGGGTAGGGCTGTTAATCAAGCCAAGCTTGAACATTATTTAAGGCTCGTTTATGTGTTAATTGTTAAACGAGTCAGCTCGTTTATGTGTAAATTAGGCTTGACAAAGGCTCGAATTCAGCTCGATTAACAGCCCTACCCACAGGGTTGTTTGGTACGTGGGTTTGGGGGGGGTTTTGGAACATGAGTTGGGGAATAAATCCCCTTAAACCCATGTTTGGCATTTAGTCCCGGGTTTGAAACCCGGCCCGGTCATGAAACCCAAGGGGGGTGGGGGTGGGGGTGGGGGTGGGGGTGGGAGTGGGAGTGGGTTTTATTTGTGGGTTAATGGGTTTAACATACAAATGACATTTATATCCCCATATATTCTATATACCCCATATATACAAATTGGTTAAGGGGTACAATAGTCATTTATATACAAATATATTATTATAATAGTCATATATCTCTGTGCATACCAAATATGGGTATGGACATCATTGAATGTTGAATCCCATCTTTGAATCTCATCTTTGGGTCAAACCCGGGTTTGGACAAGCCAATCCAAACCCTTCCCAAAAGACATACCAAACAGGCCCAAAGAGTTCGAGATATTGTAGGGTCAAATTGATGAATTATTGCGGAAGGGGAAGATTAAGATGAGTATAAGCCCTTGTGTTGTTCCTGCTATATTCATTCCTAAGAAGAATGGGAGTTGAAGGATGTATGTTAATAGCCAGATCATCAATAAAATCATTGTGAAGTATATATTTTTTATACCTCAGCTTGATGACATGTTAGATATGTTGGAGGGCGCTAAAATGTATGGCAGTTCTGTATGAATAGAGGGATCCGGTTCAAAGGGTGTAAGAATTTTTTTCTATTGGGCCTGTCCACACACAGGGATGGGAGGTGACCTTCGCTACACTCGTTGTACTCTAAGGTTGACTTGAAGAGTGGGTATCATCAGTTCCATATCCGACCTGGTGATGAGTGGAAGACTGGATTCAATACAAAATGTTAAACGAATGGTTGGTTAGAGTAATGCTATGCATCCCAAATGTGCCCAAATTTGCATTCCAAATGAAAGGGGATCGTTGGATGAATGGGTTCCATCAACTTTTTTAAACGGGATCCACTCATCCAACGGCCTCCTTTCATTTGGGATGAAAATTTGAGTTACAAATTTGGGATAAATAGTATTTCCCGGTTGGTTATACCCTTTGATTTGTCTAATGGTCCTAGTACTTTCATGAGGGCTATGAACCAGGTGTTCAAACATTTTATTGAAAAGTTTGTGGTTGTTCACTTTGATGATATATTTGATTTATAGCTGTAATGAGACTGACCACTTATAACATTTCAGATTTATTTTTGCAGCTTTACGGGAAAAATATTCTATTTGTGAATTCAAGAAGTGTAGCTTCATGGCTGATAGTATGGTACTCATAGTCTATATAGTTTTTTTTTTTAAGATTCAACGATAAAATTTATTACGAAGGAATGTAATAAAAAAGGAGAGGTATAACAAAGTCTGGTGCTTGCTCCAACCATACAATGCTATTATTTAATGGTAGAACAAAACAAGTTAATCCATGAGCTATTTTATTCCCATTGCGGCGAACCCTGGACACTTCAAAGTAGCGAAAGTTTTTCACTATACTGTTAATATCTTGTAAGATGGCTTCGAAAGGATCAAGATCCACCTCACAACTCCTAATAGATCGCATAACACCTGTAGAATCCCCTTCCAGTATGACTTCTAACAACTCTTGCTGCTTTGTGAATTAGATCACTATTTTCAATGTAATAGTTTCTGCTTTACGAACATCGCAACTCATAGCCATCCTTTTAGACAAAGCCCTTACAAAGTAAACCCGATCATCTCTTAGAACGACTCCCACACCTAAGACATTTTGGTCTTTGAATACAACGGCATCAAAATTAACTTTGAAGGTACCTGCTCTCGGAGGACACCAGCCATCATTTTGGGATTTGGCATTGTAGTAAGACTGGATTGAGCTACTGCCTCCCTATACGGCCTGTCATTGTCAATTGCCTTTGATGATGGGAAGATTGGAGCTATTCAAGAGTGACCCACACTATGAACAATTAATGAGGTTTGCAGCTTTCATGGCACCCTTTATTGATTGCTTGAAACAGAAGCAGTTGCAGTGGGCTGATGAGGCCACAAGGAGTTTCAGTTGCTTAAGGGGAAGTTCACCACAACTCCTTAATCTAGACCATCAAACACTAAAGTACCTCAATAGTTTTACTACTCCCAATTTAATACATGCTCGATAGGTTACTGAGATTCAGAAGTTTCACCAACAGAAATGAAGAAGAAACAAGTATATTATTAGCCCAAACAAAATTATTAACTAAATAGAAATTACGAATTTAAATGATAAATAATACTTACAGAAATGTCCTTCAATAGACATAAATTTCTTTAATTGCAATGATTCTGTGTCGGAATACACTTTGCAATACTAAAAATTAAACATTGATTGTGCAATATTTTAAATTTATTTATTTTTTTCTCTCTTTAATCAAGCAATTTAATATTAAGTGAACAAAAGTAATATAAGAGAGGTAGGGGAAATATAAGAGGGGGTGTAAATCTGACTAGTGACATTGTCTATAATTGAGGATTGTACATTGTAAAAGACGTTTTTGAGCGAAAAAAGAAATTTGAGAATGAATTTTACACAATTTGATTAAAATAGAAGAATATTAGATCAATTTTGACCGTTGTCATACTTTTATAAGATGAGAATTCGATAACTGTAATATTAAATATATATGATTGATAATGATAATACTACAAAAAAATCATGAGACCATGTTTAAGGATGCCAACTTATATTTAGTTGAAAGAAATATGTTTTAATCGCGATTCCATCAAGAAACCCGATGTCAGCCGATACAGGGAAACCAATAGTGAGGCTAACTTTAGATTTAACCGTAATCTCGATCGTGCTAAGTTCGACTCACACCAATAAATTTTATTTAATCGATACTTAAAGTAATGAAATTATTATACATATCCGGTATTTACTTTACGCGAGTAAATCTAATATGGTAATGTCATTCTTTGTCACACCAGTTCAAGGGAAAAATCATTAACTACGGTTAATAAACTCTTACCAAAATCATTAAAAAGAAAATCTTACAGAATCATGGATGCAAGTAAGCTTCGTATCACCCATAAGTCACACTGGACCATTTGGTATAAATAGAATGTTTTTTTTATTGCAATGAAGGCATTATTTTTGTTGTCTCCCTCTAGATCCATCGTTGGAAACAGTCCAACCATTTTTGGTAAGTCTATTAATCGAGTCGAGCTTGTCGAACTCATTTTTTTAAAACGATTCTAAAAAATTGTTCAAACTCAATTCGTTTAAAAAATTAGTCAAGCCGAGCTCAAAATGAGCCGAACTCGAGTAACTTGACTATTTTACATATAAACGAGTCAAACTTTACAAGCTCGAGCCGAATCTTATCTAAACGAGTTTAAAAAATTATTCAAGTTTGACGAACCGAGCCTCAGGCTCAACTCAATTATTAACCCTAGGGTTCCAAGTGGTTAGAAGTTACCTAGTTTATCCAATCCCTAACCACATAGAACATCATATCCATTATTATTACTTTTAAAACTCCAGCATTGCAGATATTCCACACCAGAGACATTAAGGTCCCACCACTACTTACCATGAACATTAATGAAGGACCCAATTCCATTCACATTCATGAGAAATACACCTCCATCACAGAATCATCAAATCAACAACAGTACATGGATTTTCATATCAGGAATGCAATGACACTCCACCATTAACACCCCATGATATTTTCCTATATAAAGCTGTAGAGATTAGAGACCACTAGACCAATCCCACCCATATCAGCAAAAGAACAAAAGGATACTAGTCCTATTCATCTTTCCTCCCAACTACAAACACAAAACCAGACAACTAAACAAGAATCTAAAATCATAGCATAAAACAAATATATCAAATACATCACATGGTCCTGGTCTGTACAATACAAAGGATTGCTTCCAGTCAAAGTAATTACCTTATCTTTTCTTAATCCATTTTTATGCCACACTGATGATGTTCTCTCCATTGTTGAAGCTTGCCATCACCTGAAATGCTGAATTCCTTGATGATGGTTGATAATTCTGATCGGACGATAGGGACAGCTTCAGAGACAGAGACGATGGTTCAAGTGTTGATTTCTGATTTAAGTTTAGATCTGTCATCTTTGATGTATTATGCATTGGAAGAACAGGGATTGGACGGACGAGAGCCGCAGAAGTATTTTTCACTTGATCATGGTGCCCCAATTTTAGGTTCTCCATTGTAACAACAGGACCAACAGTCATCGGAAAAGGCTTGAAGGGGAATCCACCGATATTAGAAGCTTCCGGCGTAAGCAGTGGTTGTGACGGCAGAACTGGTTGTGGTGTATCTTGACGAACATGCTCTTCTTCCATTGGAATTGCTGTGACCTAATTGTAACAAACCGATATGCTTAGAAACTAACCTCTAAGAATGGTTACTTTCAAAGTTCAAATGCTTAGCCATTGTTTAATCAGCATTTTGATCTCGCTTTGCAAGCCAAAATTATTTTGGTTTTTTGCTTTTAAAACCAATAAATACGTGTTTTGGATAGCTAAATCAGCACAAATTATTACTTTCCGACATAAGAAAAGTACTTCATAATTTGCTAAACAAATAGTATAAAATAAGAGAAAGAGTAAAGAAAATTAATTGCTATCAGATGCAGTCGGATTGAACTGATAAAAGATGATTATTCAATTGAATTAATACCGAATCTGTTGTGATGTCAAAGAGGCTAGATCGGCGACGACGACGATTGAGGTTGTTTCGCCGGAGGAAGTATTTCTGAGCATGACTAGCAACTTGTGTTGGCGTACGAGTCTTCACGAAATTCCTTGAAATTCCTCTCCAATCTCCTTTTCCTACTTTCTGTAATCCTAAGAGGAACAGCTTATGTTCATCCTCTGTCCATGGAACTCCTGATAAAGAATAACTCTCAAGCATTAAGCAAATCGAACTTCCTGAATATGATTAAAAATCAGAAGGCAAAACGACCAATTTGCTGACAAAAATTATAAACTTTTTGCAACAAAATACAAATAAAACGCCAATTTTTTCATGAAGTCAATCAACTCCAAAATCAGAAATTTCATGAACAGATCATTCAATAACTGATTAAAAAACTCAAATATGAACACACACACACACACACACACACACACACACACATATATAACAACGATCAACAGTTTTTTCAAGAAATAATGAAATAAAATGTTTTTTTGTGATAAATGAAAACACAAAAAACGAATCAGATAAACAAACAACTTTTAACAATAAGTATCAACTTTTTTTCCCGATTGATTTGTCTGAAAGCATTGGATAATCAAATAAGATACAAAAATAAAAGAAATCAAAGTATTTCAGGGACAAAATCAGAAATGATAATCGAAGATCTAACCTCGCTTACGCTCGCGACCTCCGGAGGACTGGTGGTTGACGGCGTCATCAGCGGAGGCGTAACCAGCGGCAGCAACATCAGCGTTGGAAGATTCATTATTTTGATTATTAGGTTGCTCGTACTGCGACAGATTATTCATACTCACACTCTTCCTCATAGGATCCACCTTCACTCTCACACCAAACAGCATAATCTCTCCATCGCTACCACCGCCGTTCACGGTGGAGGATAACTCGCCGCTGCTTGACATCGTTGGTTTTTGCCGAAAATCAATCGGATTTGCTTGCGAGGCAGGCAGAAATGAGTCCAAGACGCGTGAGAGTTTTCTCCTCCTCGGTCTCTTCTCCTTGATGACCGTAGAAATTTGTTTGGCTCTCAAAGTAAAACAAGGAATGGACGGAATGGTGTGGTGTGGTATTAATAAGGGAGGCCACCCATGTGATGTTTCAACGCGTTAGTGGGGTTTGCATTGCAAGGGATAATGTTTTGGATTTTATTTATTTATTTATTTGGGTGTAGAAATGAACTATAAATTAATTACAAATACTTGTATAAAAAAAAAGTTGGGAGGATTTTATTTTACACCCTAAAATATTTAAGAATTTCTATTTTATTCCCTTAAAGATTAATTTTTTTATATTACACCATTAGGACATGTTTGTTTGGAGGATTACTATACATGGTATTAAGAAAGATATTTCTTAGATTTTCAATACCAATAGAAACTAGTACCGATAATATAAAGTATTACAATCATTTGTCATGTTTGTTAGTTCAATAGGTACTATAGTGGGTTCCACAAACAACCATTTATTCTATCACATCTTATATAACAAATATACAATTTTACCCTTAACATCAGTTATTTCATTACTCTGTTTGTGTAACGCTTTCGCACAATGTTTGGTATTGACAATTCATACCCAAAAAATTCCGAATAATATAAAAAATACACATAAAAAATAAAGAATCTGATGTTATAAATCGGTGACACAGCACAAAAAAATTAAGAGATATATATGGATGTCCAGATGTAATATCTCAATATATCTCAATACTATTTTATATAATATCTCAATATAAATAATTTAATTGATTGATCTCACAGAGTTTATTAAATATTCAATAACTCTGATTATATCATATAAGATATTGTAAGAAAGATGGTGCACAAAAGTGGTGTCCACTTCATTATTCTTCATAGAGTGGTGTGGCCCTTGTAATCTCAACCCAAAATTCAAAGGAGGAATCATAAATAATGAAAACCAAAGTTAGCTGAGTAGGATTAGTACATGTCATATTAAATGACAAAAAAATAGTATTATTTTATGCCAAAATAAGTGTAAGATAATTATTTTTTAAAATAGAAACGAGTTGTAAACTCAGACGTTCTATGTTCAAGTCTCGATTTAGATGATCTACCTTTAATCGAATCGAATAAGTTATTAGTTAATGTACGCATAAATTAACCTGAACACTTTCAACTAAAAAAAGCAAAACACCAGACAATCACATGTTTCTTATACCCATCCAGCCAAGAGAGCTTGGTGGGCCCACAGACATATGATCTTTTACACCCACATTTTACTAGAGTTGAATTTGAGAACTTGAGAGTTTCTGATTTTTTTTTCATTTGAGCTACTCTATCAATAGAATTGATAATCGAGTTGAGCTCATTTTTTTAAACGAGCTTAAAAATTGTTCAAGTATGAGCCGAGCTCGAGCGAACTCAAAATAAGTCGAATCCAAGCTAAGCCCGAATATCTCGACTATTTTATATATAAGCGAGCCGAACTTTGGGAATTTGAGCCGAGTTTTTTAGACTTGTTTTTTAAACGAACTTAAAAAATTCGAATGCGATTGTAATCGAAAATAGGGTTTTTCTTTTATTTTTCAAATTTTTAAGCAAGATTGGAGACTGAAATTCCAATGAAACAATGCCTGAAATTTCATATTCTTGCGTTCCAAACTTGGACAATTTCTGTCTTTATAAAAAATGTTTGTATTTGAGTTAGTTTGAAAGACTTATAAACTAAGAGCAAATCATTAAAAAAAAAGGCTACCATGCAGTAATATCCAACCTAACATCGAACCCAGACAAATGCTGTCATTTTCCTTTTATCCAACCATATCAAATTGACAAAGTCCATAGTACACCACCCACCAAAAAGAAATTAATGTGGAGTTGAAGATGTCAAACTCCCCGAGTTCGAACGAGAGGATTTCAATGATTAATACATCGAGACGATCCTGAATTTGAGTTTCAAAAAAAACGACGACTTGTTTTATATGATTCATTTAGTTTTTATGTACGACTGAAACGTTTTTTTTAAATTTACGTAATAGTTAAGAATCGAAAACATACATAATTGGACAAGCGAGAAAGAGTAGTGACAAAATAGAATGGGTCCAGATGGTTATGGACCGTGGGGTGAGCATATTCCTGTTTTTGTCCAGTGCATGGTAGCCGTAGACATTTGCATTTAGATAATCGCCATTGGTGGTGGTGGTGGTGGGTGGTGGGGTGCACCTTGTCTGGTGGAGGATAACTCGAGATAAGGTACTATACTATTACATGTCCTTTTCACTTTCTTCTCATTTGTTCACGTTTCCATCCACTTGGAATATAATTTGTACAATGTCTAATCAAAATTTATTTAATATATGTCCAAATCAATTTAGAAACATTAATAATTGTATTCGTATTATCTCGATTTCATGTCGTATAAAAGTGATGTATGACACAGTGTATTAGGTCTACTTGGAATTGGCTGAATACCTCAATTTTTTTTGATTTTAGTGGAAAAAAAGTTTAGTCTGTTTGGATCTGGGTTTATTGGGCGGCTTTTTCCATCAGTTTTTTTAGGCAAAAACAACTTCTATCAACACTAAGGAAAAATTGAAAAACAGGACTTATTCAAGGGCTTTCAAGAAAAAAAGCCGGCTTTTTCGAAAATACTCCGAAAACAGTTCCAAGACATTTTTTAACTCTGACTTTTTTATTTTACTTTTTAAACCTCTGTTTCACACTCAAAAAAGTCAGCTCCAAACAGATCCATTGTCTAGTTATTGTAAGCCCTATAGTGGGAGAATGACTACGGTACCACACCAAAAATTATAACTTTTTAAAGTTAAATTATAATTTTTTGAGGTGTGAGTTATAACTTGTAAAGGGGATGATCAATATGAAAATATTGAGATTAATTATAGAAGTTATAAATTTTAAAGTTTAAGTTATAACTCGTAAAAGATAAGTTACAATTGTTTAAGAAAATTCTTGATCGATCATAGTATTTCACGATCGATCGTGAATTTTTCTCAAACAATTTGTCAATGGTAACTTTTGGTAAAATACTAAATCTTCTTATTTTTAGTACCGTAGAATTAGCCAATAATAATTTAATAATTGTTCATAGCTAGGTTTATTTTGTGTATATTTAAATTTGTGTCGATTCATTTATTAAGTGAATTTTGGTTGATCAACCTAATTCTAAACTAAACTCATTAAAACTAAATTCATATCCGATAATTTCATGTTAAATCATTATAATATTGACAGATGATGCTACGAATTTCCAACCTATTAGTATGGTATTATGCAAATATCAATATTGTTGAAGAAGGGACTACGACTAACAATGGGCCATGTCAGTTTCAAGTTTCTAAGTCGTGTTGGATCAAAATTAGTTTAACTTGCACATAATTCGATTTATTAAGTGAAGTTAATAAATTAACCTAATGACGATTAAAATAAACTCGTACCCGATAATTCATGTCTATTTAATATCACATTGATGTTAAAAATTGCTAGGTCTAAGGTGGATCCCTTTTTTTTTAGTTCAAGAGTTAATAGTGTCCGGACCAGTTTACGCACATTTCGATTAATCATCTCTCTGTTCCGGTCAAATGTAGGTCATTCACACTGAAATTAGGATATTCATGAAGAATAAATCTCTCATGGTCTAATCTCAAGGAATTACTAAGATTTAAACTTCAAACGTTTAAATTTATAACTTATCTCTATTATTTCTTGAACTACTTTTATTGAGGCCGCAACAGCCGTACTACCTATATTGCTTTTTGTAGTTGGATTGTGCCTTCTTAAAGAGGTTCATGACTGTTTATTCAATTATGATAGCCTTCAATGTGGCTTTTTATTCACTTGGCCTTTGCCTTTGCTTCTTGTCGACATACATATTCTCTTTTCACCCTAATTATCCAAAATTCTTCGTCATGAACATAATATACAGAATATCTAAAATCTTTATAAGTAAATCATTTAAAAGGTCTCAATCTATACATATTCTCTCAAATTAACCAAGATATAAATGACTTACAAATCCTCAATAATATACATCATCGTACATTGTTCTTTATATACTCTAATTAAATATATAAATATCATAACAACTATCTTCTGCCTCGATACTCCCACTATGCAGTCCATCAACATATGCCCATAACTGAAAATGTTAAATGATAAGGGTGAGCAACCAAACGCTCAGTAGGATAATTTTTTTCTCAAGCATTTACAAAGTTTTAAATACCAACATTTCACAAATCATACGAATAAGTAATGAAAACTTTCTATAATTTAGTATAGGAACAAGACAATAAGTAGAGTATTTATAAAAATCTCCCAACACATCATCATTAGAAATATACAATGTATAAATTAAAGGTTCATACATTTTAAGTCAAACCATCATAGAAAATATCATGCATGCCTCGCATACAGACAATATAATCAATCACTCCGGTTCACGCATGAACCATCCCCGGGAAACTTTTTGGGTCTTGCACCCTAGGGTCTTATCGCCCTTCTTGTTTTTCAAGGGGAACGTGTAGGGCACAACTTGTGACGCCACATAGGCCATCATCGAAAACCACTATCATAACCAATCCCCCTTAGAACTAGCAGTCGCCTTGGCAACCTACTCAATAGGCCTCAATCGTCTACTAACCCTCTGTCTATCAATATTGAGCATACATTTTTCAAAAATCATTATTTTCTATTCATAAATCCTTTTGAAAACACGTCATAACTTTGACATTTTACCAAACATGTAGTAGGCTCAACTCTCAAAATTTGCATTTTCAAAGTAACATAACTATTTTCAAGAGAATAAGTCATATATATTATATACAAAATCATAGCATACTTCAAAACCCTCAAATTATAAGTTTAATCAAATTCTCATAACTAACATCAAACTAGAGTGTCAAACCTATAACACTAAAATCATTTTTATGCATGTGGGTTCACAATTCATGGCATACTCAACACTAAATCAAGGTTTATAACAAGTATTTTGCCATCAAACACATAGTAAAATTTAGATAAAGAAAATATATGAGATGTACAATGTAAATGGAAGAGAAAGGAAAACCCCACCTAAAAATCAAGAATTCCAAGTTTAATCTCCAAGATTCTCAAGCCAAGCCCAAGCCATAAAGTCTTTATTCTATCTTCTTATCTCTTTCTCTCTCTAGTTCTAAGGTAGGTGGATGAGTTTTGGGTGAGAGATATAAGAAAAATGAGAGAAATATGTTGAATTTGGGGTTTTAAACCCAGCAATTCCCATCAGAAAATACTGTTTATGCCAAAAAATGTATTTTGTCCAATATTATAATTTTGCCCCTAAACATCCCCAACTTGATCCCCATGACTACCTTAAGGTTTTTCGACGTTCCGGATTCATTTTTAATGTTATTTAAACCTAAAAATATTTAGTTTTATGATTTATCTCAAAATCAAAGTCAATTTACACCAGAAACACCAAAATTACTATTTTACCCCTCTAAATCCCTATATGAGGTAAACGTCTATCCCAATGTTTATTGACCTCCAAGATTCAATGATAATGTTATTTTGACCTAAAAATTAATAATTTTACTTAGTTACCCTTATCAACCTTAAACACATTAAAAATTAAATTTGACCCGAAAGTCAATACGTCTGTAACTCAAACTTACGCGACTATACCTTTAATAACGATTCAAAGTTGCGATCATCATTTTAATCATTTTGAAAATACTAACAGGTTAATATAATTTATATTTATATGAAACACGGGATCTCACAATAACTGACAAAACTTTCATACTTTATGGATAAAAAGTGTTATTACAGGATTATTGTAGATATTAATTTGATGAATTGGATGAATTTGAATATAAAATGGTGAAATGAATGCTAATTTGGTGTTAATTTGATGAATTATGTATTAATTTGATGAAATTGAATGTCAATTTGATAAATCTTAATGTTAACTAAGTGAATTTAAATGTTAATTTGATAAATTGAATGTTGATTAGGTATTAATTTGATGAATTGAATAATTAGTTGGATAAAATTCCATGTTAATTTGAAAAAAATATTTTTTTATTATTTTGAATGTTAATTGGATGATTTTAAATATAAATTGAATGAACTGAATGTTAATTTGGTATTAATTTGATGAATTAACTGTTGATTGGATGATATTGAATGTTAATTTGATGAATTTAATATTAATTTGTTGAACTTTAATTTTAATTTGATGAATTGAATGTGTTAATGTGATGTCAATTTGTTAATTGCTTGTTAATTAAATTAACATCAAAAAATAAAGATTCAATGTATCAAATTAACACCAAAGTAACATACAATTTCATCTAATTAATATTCAACAAGTTAACAATAAATTACTCAAATTAACATCAAAATATATACGGCCCTCTAAAAATATAACAAAATACGAAGCAGCATGACATAAATAAAGTTACCATCAAAACTACATTTGCTCACATAGTAATTCATTACTGTTCTACAATCCTCAACGGACCAAAAATTCAAGCAGGTGAAGCAGCCATTGCCTCTTTCTCTTCAGGTGAAAAAGGAATTGGCTTCGTTGGAGCAGGCAAACGCCCTATGCTATCAACTTTATCTTTTTGCTTTGGTGGGGGCCTTGCTGCTCTTGGGAGTAACCTGCCCTTCTTCTCGAACCACTCAGGTTTGAGCAGTGCCCGAAAGCCTAATTTGTTGTAATACACCCTCCTCACAGACCCACCTGCAGCTTCAACTGCTGCCTTGGCTCTAACCGTTACTCTCGAAACCTGAAACCTCTTAACTGTTATGTGTTGATGAAAGAATATTATATTGCTTCAAATATTTTTTCCACAAGTATATTGCTTTAAATATACTGAAGCTTATGAATGGAACTAGTACATGTCCAAAAGTTTAAGAAATTTTTTTTTTTGTCAATTTTTAAGGTTAGAACTTACATTGCTATACACTATAGGCCCTATTCAATAACCACAATTGATTGTAATAACTCAGAACAGCAGCTATGTTTTCAGCTTAAATTGTACCAAATGGCTCAACAAACTAGGATGAGGATTTCCACAACAACCCAAGTTTTACACAGTGCACAAGCAATCGCCCTCAGAATATGAAAAATTAAAACTCAACAAACTCATCAGTAACACAAATGTAAGCAAACATGCATGTTTATTATGATTATGACCTCTGTTTCTTCCTCACCAGAGAACTGATGAGAAACTGTTAGAATATATTGTAGTGGCAGTATGATGTAATAAGTATATCCCAAGAGAGATATAATTGTTTTTTGTTATATATATATATTTGTGGTGGAAGAGAAGGTAGGTTAACCCCTTATTCTCTCTCTCTCCCCAAACCTTAACATAGTATCAGAGCAAAGTTATTAGGGTTTGAATTTGTCTTTCCTTTTCTTTTTTTCCTCTTTTCTTCCTTCTTTCTCTCTTGCATCACCGTTGTTCTTCATCACAAAAAAAAAAAAATTCTTTGTTTGATGTTATGGTATTTGAGTGTGTTGATGGCTTGGACTCATCTTGATGTGTCGCCGTGATTCGAGTTGGTGTTGATGACGACAAAATTGTTCCAGTGGATTTGATCTGGATTCATTGATCCTGTTGAATGGCGTTGTTGTTGTGTTGTTCCTGTTCTATTGCCCTAATCGACGTGTGGAGGGGAAGACCCCTATTTGGCTACGGGTGTCAGGCTCCCCCAGATCAAGACAAATCCAATCTTCTTTTGGATGAATGAGTGTCCCGACCTCCTCTACCACTACGTCCTACACAAGAATTACCTGATCCACCACGCATGCCACAGCTTCCTCTACCACCATGTCCTCCACGAGAACCACTAGATCCATACTAAGAGACAACTAAAGCTAATCGATCACTAATTGGATCAGCACTTGATTGAGATCTAGAATCGAATAGGGTAGCAAGTTGAAGACGAGAGAACACACCTGGAAGAGAAGGAAGCTGAGGGCTGCCCAAAATCTGTGCCTGAATAGGCTCAAACTTTGACCTCAACCTAGTCAGAAAAGAAGATATGCATTCACTCCATGTCAAGCTATGGAAGTAGAGATGCATGCACTCCATGACAATCATACTTGGGAACTTGTTTCGTTGGAAACAAAACAAGTTGGGAAACAAGTTTTCTAGGTGGTCAACCAATTGATGTTCTTATGGATACAAACCATAAACTCTTAGTGGATGAAGGTTAATGTTTCCTCTGATCCTGGACAGTATCGTCGATTAGTTGGGAAGTTAAATTATTTCATTATTACTCGACCAAATATATCTTATGTAGTGAGGGTAATAACTCAATTGATAGATGTTCATCGAGTACCATATTGGGATGTTATTATTCGTATTATCAGATATTTTAAGCGAGCTCCCGGATTTAGATTGTTGTATAAACCTTATGGGCATCTTAGATTGGAAGGGTTCACAAATGCTGATTAGGCTGGTTCTTCCTCAGAAGTAGACATTGGTGGCACGCTCTATTGCAAAAGTTAAGTAAAGAGCAATGGCTCATACTTGTAGTGAGTTAACATTGTCACAACACTTCCTCAATGAAATTGGTTTTCCAGTCAAGACCCCAATAGAGTTGTTTTGTGATAATCATGTTTCTGTTCATATTGCTTCTAATCATGTGTTTCATGAGTGAACGAAACACATTGAAGTTGATTGTCATTTTGTTCAAGAGAAAGTGTTGCGCGGAGACATTGTCAAGTAGTTCTCGGTTAGAGATATTTGTTCCAAGTTGGGATTATATGATATATATTCACCTGCTTGAGGGGGAGGGTTAGAATATATAATATGTATATCCCAAGAGGGATATAATTGTCTTTAGTTATATTAACAAACATATATACATATCCATATAAATATAAATATATATATATGTGTGTGTGTGTGTGTTTGTGTGTGGTGAAAGGGAATGTAGGTTAACTCTTATTTAATTCTCGAGATCCGTCAGTTTTCAGAGTCTTGTGGTTCGAACTGGAGTGGCATCGTACTTTTATATGTTAGGTTCAAGGGGATATGGTGCTTGTGTTTCCGTATTGATTGATCTAAATTGCTTGTGCAATCCTAACTTACATACATAGAAAAAACTGTGCTAATCCCAAGTTGCACTTGCAATTAGTTAGACTACTCAATTAAATTAACTAAGCATTATAAACAAATTCAATAGAACTCAACTCAAAAATTACTTAAACCCACAATATCCAAAAGTGGGCAATAAATCCAACAGGAAAAATCCAGGCAAAAAAAACCACATCAAGAATGCTTAGTTTATGTGAGGCCCGTACTACAATGAAATAACGATAATATCTCGAGAATGGTGATCAGGCTTAAGGCCAATGGGGAAACTCTTGTGTTTGTTTATGGTTAATTTGCTGGTTTGGAATATGCGAGGCATAAGCAAAATGTTGCAAAGGAGGAGGTTAAAGAAGTTGATTAGAGTCCATGGTATTTCTTTGGTTGCCATTTTGGAGCCTAAAGTGGGTGGGGACCAGATTCAAGGTATTGCTTCGAGTGTGAATATGCAGAATTTTGTTGTGAATAGACAGGCTGAAAAGAACATTTGGCTCATGTGGGAGGACGGATTAGATGTTAAAGTTGTTTTTGAACATACTCAAGTTATTACTGTGGAGGCTTCCTATTTGGGGTCTCAGGTGGCGTTAATTTCTCTTGTCTATGCAAGTTGTGATTGTATTCCTAGGAGACTCTTATGGGAGCATTTGTTACAACTCTCTGTGCCTTATGGTACTCCATGGATGGTTGTGGGTGATTTCAACACAATTTTGTGCTCTGAAGAAAGACTTGGGGGTGCTTTCCCCTCTGTTACTGCAATGGAGGATTTTAATGACTTTTTGTTAAATGCTGGTTTAATGGATGGTGGATTTGTGGGCAGTAGGTTTACATGGTGCAACAATTGGGATGGAAATGCTAGGATGTGGCAGCAAATTGATAGAGCACTACTTAATACTGCTTGGAACGAAGCTTTTGGGAAGACTGAAATTTTGCATTTAGCTAGGGGGAGATCTGATCATTCCCCTTTGCTTATTAAAGTTCTAAATGAGCAGCAACGTAGAATCTCTTATTTCAAATTTCAGAAAATGTGGTTGGAGGATGAGGGTTTCTTGGTATTGGTGGCTTCAAAATGGGGGGGTTTCTATTCAAATAACCCTATTGAAAATCTTTTTCTTAAATTGAAATATTTGAAACATCATTTGAAGGTAGGGAATGTTGAAGTTTTTGGTAATGTTTTTGAAAAAATAAAGTTGAAGGAGATGGAATTATCGCATGCTCAGATGGCTGTGGAGCAAGTAAATTCTATGGAGAATGTTCAAAAGTTGGAAAGGATCCAGGGTGAATTGGATTCTATTCTTAGATTAGAGGAAATATACTGGAGGCAGAAAGCAAATTTGAAATGGGCTGTGGAAGGAGAGAGAAATACCAGATTTTATCATGCAATGGCCAAAGGAAGATTTACGAGGAATAAAGTTTCAAGGATTCAGAATGCAACTGGTATCTGGGTGCAAACTGAGGAAGATATTGGATATGTGGCAGAGGACTTTTATTCTTCGCTATACAATTCTGAGGATCACTTGCTTGATGAGGATTTGTTTTCTGTCATCCCAAGACTGGTTACTGATGAACAGAATGCTGCTCTTGTTAGATTTGCTTCGGTTGATGAGGTGAGACAGGGTTTTCTCAATGTCTAAGTATAGTTCTCCTGGCACAGATGGTCTTTCTGGAGGTTTTTTTCAAGGTGCCTGGGGGATTGTGGGGGATGATGTGAGGGCAGTAAATTTCTTTTTAAGGGGTGGAACTATTCCCAGATCAGTGAACTCAACTTTGCTTACTTTGATCCCAAAGAAAGTTAACCCTGTTTCTTTCTCTGATTTTCGACCTATTAGTCTCTGTAATTTCCTTTATAAGATTTTTACTAAATTGTTGACAAATAGGCTTGCGGTTTTGTTACCTGGTTTGGTATCGTTGGAACAGCATGGCTTTGTTAAAGGACATAATGGTGGGGAGTGTGTCCTTGGCCCAATTGATGGTGGGAGAGTTGAATAGGAAAGTAGAGGCTGGTAATATAATGCTTAAATTGGACATGATGAAAGCCTATGATAGGCTGGAGTGGGATTTCCTGTTGCGTGTGTTGGATTGTTTTGGATTTTCTACATTGTTTGTACAGATTATTGCTAACTGTTTGGAAAATCAGTTTTTCTCTGTAAATGTAAATCGAGTGAGGCGAGGTTTTTTTCGATCCTCTAGGGGATTAAGGCAAGGAGATCCGTTATCTCCTTGTCTTTTTATCCTTGCTGAAGAGGTACTGAGTAGAGGCTTGAGAAGGTTGTTTGAGCAGGGCTTGGTTAGACATTTCCATTTGGGAAGAGGTGCTCTTCTGGTTAGTCATCTTTTATTTGCTGACGACACTTTGATTTTTTTGAGAGGGGACAAGAAATCTGATGGCTTTCTTGAAGAAGTATGAAGATAGTTCTGGCCAGAGAGTAAGTTTACCAAAGAGTTCTATGTTCTGCTCAAAATTTATTTCTGGGGAAAGGAAACATGTTTTATCGGGTTTGGCTGGAATTCCAGTGAAATGTTGTCCCTTCACTTACCTGGGTTGCCCAATCATTCAAGGGAGAACTAGACTTCGATTTTTTGAGGGGTTAATCTCACAGTTTAGGCAAAAATTAGAAGGGTGGTATACTAGACTTTTGTCTAGCATGGGGAGAGTTTTAATGGTTAATTTTGTTTTATGTGCTGTCCCTATGCACCTGCTGCCTTGTATGAATATGCCTAAAATGATTATTTCAAAGCTAAATTCATTAATGTCTAATTTTGTTTGGTCCAGTAAGTTGAATGTAAGAAGGAGGCATTGGGTGGCTTGGGGAAAAATTACTATGCAAGAGGGAAGGAGGCCTGGGATTGAGGAAATTTGAGGATGTACAGTCCTCTTTTAGAATGAAACAAGTTTGGAGCTTGATCAAGGGGTTTCGTTGTGGTCCAAAGTTTTTCATTCTAAATTTTTTAAGGGAAGAAGTTTGTTAAGGTGTTTGAATAAAACTCATTCTGCTAGCTTTGAGTTGCTCAGACCTTACTTTGAGGAGGTGATCTCTCATTCTAAGGTATTGATTGGAAATGGGTTGGATACTGATTTCTTCTGCGATAACTGGACAGGTAAAGGTGCTCTTTTCAGCAGAATAAGTGTTCTACCCCAAGTTTTTCCCAGAGTTTCTGAGATGTTGATTTCTTCTTCTGTTTGGAGAATGGATGATAATGATGTTTATCTGACTGATGATTTAAGAGAAGAAGTCTTGAGTGCTGATGTTTGTCTAATTGCAGAGGAAGATAAATGGATTTGGCAGGTACTTCATCTGGTATGTTCTCTGTTAAGTCAGCTTGGCAGCTAGTTAGGAGGCAGGGTGTTTATGATGAGCTTTCTGATCTTATCTGGAAATTGAGAACTGCTCCTAGTGCTCAGTTTGTTGGATGGAAGATTCTGAGGAGAGCTTTGCTGCTAGACTCAAATTTTATGAAAATAGGGGTTTCCATTGTGAGTAGGTGCTGCTTGTGTTATGAAAATGTTGAGGATTATAATCATTTATTTGTGGACTGTAAGTATGCTAGAATGATTTGGTCTACCTTTGCTGCAGTTTGTGGATTTCAACTCATTCATGGGGAGAGCCCTTTGTTGAGATTCACTAGATTATGTAGGATCTTTAAAAAGAATTCTTTGAGTCATTTACTGATTCAAAGTTTGGCATTGGTTATATTTTGGCAACTTTGGAAGGAGCGTTGTAGGAGGCTGGCAGATGAAGGAAAACTTTATTCTTATTCTCTTTTTGTGAGAATTTGTAGCATTCTGAGATATCAGGGGAGGGTTCTTAAACCAAAGGCAAAGGATAATGCTGCTGGAAAGGCACTGTTATGTTTTCTTCAAATTGAATCCCATTATTCTGTCGGTTGGAATGGTTTTTGGGTTAAGTGGATGTGTCCTCCTTGTGGTTTGTTGAAATTAAATACGGATGGGGCTTCTAGGAGAAATTCTAGTGTGGCAGATGGGGGAGCAGTGGTGAGGAACGAATGGGGCAAGGTTGTCTTGGCTGCATCTTTTTTCTATGAAGAAGGTTCAAATATGTTGGCTGAGTTTCGGGCGCTGTGGGATGGCTTGGAGTTAGTCATGAAGTATGGTTTGTCATGTTATGATTTTGAGATTGAATGTGACTCACAGGTCTTGGTTAAAATTGTTTTGGGATTTTCTGCGTGTCCCTGGCAATTTATGGGTTATTTGAGAAAGATTAAAGTCCTATTGAGCTGTTTAAAATTCAGACTAGTCCATGTTTTTCGGGAAGCAAATTCGGTAGCAGATAGACTGGCAGACAAAGCTGTGCAATCCAGGCAATCAGTGTATTCTATAGATTTAAGGCTACCTTGTGAAGTTGCTTCTGCTGTCGTGAAGGACCAGATTGGGCTGCCTGTTTTGCGTAAGAAGAAGATGGTTGTGTTTGATGATAAGGGCTGAGGTTTGTAAAGATGCTACCTGTATAAGTGTTGATTTGCTTGGAATTATGAAGATGGGAGTGGCTGCTATGAAGATTCTGCTTGGAAGTAAATTTTGTTTGTTTTTCTTAAGTTTGTCTTGTTGCTTTGATAGGCATTTGTGCCTTTTTCTTGGTTGTACTGTTAAGGCGTATGTGCCTTTCTCATCTTGGGTGTTTTGTTCAGGCTTATGTGCCTTGTTTTTGCTTCTTGTAATTTTGCTTTGTTAATAAATAAATCTTTTATTTTAAAATTTTAATTAATAAAAAAAATAACGATAATATCATCTTAAGAGTTCTCCTATGATAAATAAAATAATAGTAGAAATTTTGAAGCATTATTGAAAGATTCATCATAAAGTTTGAGTTTTGCGCGTATTGACTTCCGTGTCAAATTTAATTTTGGAGACCTTTAAGCTTCAGAAGGGTAGCTAGATAAATTTTTAAATATTTTTTATGTCAAAATAAGGCTACCATTGAATCCGAAGGGATTGAACCATAGAATTGATCAAAAATTTATCATAGCCGATAAATTTTTGATCAATTCTATCACAAAAGGATGCAAGAAAAGAGAAAACAAAAATAAGGAAAAACTTTCAAATCAAAAACTCAAAAAAAGAAGGTACGTGTTAATAGCCGAGAGAATATGGAAAAAGTTCAACACGAGGATCACCTCAAGATGAATGGGCCATGTTACGTGTTCAGCCCCACGTCCCATCAATCTCACTCCATCTCGTATCTGCTTTCCAATTGCCCCTGTATCCTATTGCATAAGAATAAATTACAGTATCTACGTGAGCATCTGACAAATGTGAAGTGGAAAGTCAGCTCAAAATCATAGTACCTTGAGAGTTTTCATTGTGATCAACTCTGAGGAGTCTATTTTCCCTGCATTGATGAGCTTTGCGATCTTTCCCAATCCCACTGGCTGCCACAACATGGTAATTCATCAAGGAGTGAACTCAGTGAAAAATAACAATGAACAACCTCCATCAAACACTCAAGGCCAAATAGCCTTCTAAACAACTATGGAAAGCGAGTGACAGATTCCAGCCTTAGCTAGTAATTCTGATAGTGCAATTATTAATGTTCCACCCCAAAAATATACAAACAACAAAGGCAAATAACTCAAAAGATTGCTTGAACCAAGACTCCTGTTCTTTAAAAAGCAGACAAATGCATATGTCACATAATGTAAAGTAAAGGGAAGAGGCAACAAGCTTAAAAGGTCAGTGTCATGCTCATGGTGTCAGTTAAAATCTCTGCAGTTGATGTTGAAGGATTTTTAATGACATTACCATTTGGTTCTAAAATTTTGAAAGGCTTCCATAAGCAACATAGATGGCTGAAAAGAGTCCATATGAGAGCATTCATTAATTAAGAACCAAAAAAAGGACGATGATTCTCTACGGAAACACGGGTCATGAGCAATGAGGGAAACATTTAGCTGCACAAAGTTCAGTTAAAACCATGGATCTAACTACACAATTGGAAGGAAATTATTAGACCCAACTCTTACTCTTCTCATGCTTCACCCAGGTTCTTCTTTAAAGACGATCTGTTTTATGTTTGATTCATCTGCTAAGTCATAAGTGGGACTTCTGAGGCTATGAACTCCGTCACTCCTATCCTAAATACTTCCTTTGCCAAGTCACTGAATTTTCAAAATTGGACTCCGTCACTCCTCTCCTAGTTCTGTAGGGAATTAGGACTCCAAAATTGGAGAATTCCTGACTCTTTGAGAGGCCCATGGACAATACATATTATACATGTCCGGCACATATTGGTAAACCAAAAAAACCCTTGATTCTTAAGACCTAACAAAACATTAACAAAATAATCCCAATGACATATTAAGTTCAAACGAACATAAATAGGATGACCCTGAACTAGACTACACATGCTCCAAACCAAGCTCCACACAAAATTCCAATTTTGCTCCTTCCCTGTTTTCATTCTTCTCATCATCTTCCCCACATTCCATAAAACTCAACATCAATTTTTTAATTGGCCAAGTAACACCAAGTTTTCTTCTTGTACTCTCCAAGGCTTTACCAAACTTGATTTGAAATGAGCTTAATGTGAGATAAATTGGGCTAGCTATGGCTCGTCATCATGGGCAGTAACTATTTTCTAGCCTCAATGAGTTCGTTACTGGCAGAGAATGGCCATGACCATTGTTGCTTGAGGGGGCGTACTATATTAGGGAATGTAGATGAAGATAGGCAAGTCTTGGTCTAAAGAATCTAGGGTCTCACTCAGATCTGTTTTTGGAGCGTGGGTGTTGGATTTGCTCGGTCCTTTCATTGGTATGATTTTCATGTTTCAATCATTACATAACAACTGACTATGTTGTTCTTTTTTCTTTTTTTTGGAGCTGCGTTTGTAACGTTCCAACTTAAAAAGTTCAATGAGACATCATTGGTGCCTTTTTGAGCTTGTCCCAAAAACTCAAAACATGCTTGTCCATGGAAGTCTGGACTCTAGAGATCGAGGATGCGTGCTATTTATATGCATTTTTGTGGAGACTTCCTCAACAGCAAAAGGCATGCATTTTAGCTGATTCAAGTCGGGCCTTGGTA
The DNA here is from genome assembly GCA_951799425.1 of Ilex aquifolium. NCBI lineage: Eukaryota > Viridiplantae > Streptophyta > Magnoliopsida > Aquifoliales > Aquifoliaceae > Ilex > Ilex aquifolium. The sequence continues at coordinate 21,118,685 of OX637410.1, forward strand.
TTTGTTGCATTAGGCGATAAGAAAGCTAATGATTAGAAGTGCATTGCCCAGTGTCGGTAGAGTGTTTTATGCTAAAATCACGACAAAGTCTAAAATCTTCAAATGGCTTTTGTTCAGCACTTCTGAAACACGCTCCCTTTACCAAAGTCAGTTCGAATGAAAGTCCTGAAGCACTGAACTACCTACACTACATACCAGAATCCAAAATATGTGATCCTTTTTCTCCTTCAGCATTTCTTTTGTTTTTCAATCAATAATAAGTTCATCTTTTTCTATACATACAAAATGAGCAGATACAAAACTATTACTTTCTAGTGTTTTTTGACTACTACATTCATCTATACTACTTTAAAATGTCAACATAGCTGAAAAACATATTTTTTTCATCTTTATCCTCCAACAATGTTATTATGCCATTCTTATCCTCAAAATCAATTACAAATTAAACCAAAATTATCACCTTTACGCTAAACCTACTGGTTCACAATCCTACTGCCGTTACAATGGAGTCTCTCTCTCTCTCTCTCTCTCTCTCTCTCTCTCTCCTATTCATTATCCTGAGATTCATTACCCTAAGATTCATTACCGGGTAAAAAGCAATCAAAACTCCCTTCTTTTCACCTTCCCCTCTCCCATACTCTCTCTTTCTTGCTCTCTTAGAGGCTAGATTTTCGATTTTCTATATACAGCGTATTACAACCCAATGGATGACTCACCTTCAATACACGCCTCAAACGCCTCATCTCTCCCGCTACCATTTACAGTTTGATAGATTGCTATTTTTCCCGTACTCTTGATTTCTATGAAATGGTTGTGTGCTTGTCTATCAATTTTTAGTTGTACAACAAATTTCCTATGGTTTTCCCTGCTTTAATTTTTTTGCATTGTGTTCTTTTATTCTCTGTCTCTTTTCATTATTTTTATCCATAGTTAGATTTCACAGCGTGTCAGAAGACGAGTCGAAGTCGTGACTTCATCGTCGTCGTTGATGAAGAAATTTCACTCCGTTAGGTGACTATTGCCCTTTATCTTGTCTTTTGATTCGCAATTATTTTCAGTTTATCTTCAATTTGGCTACCTTCAGCAAAATAGAGATTGAAATTTCTTAAATTGAATATAAATTAATATTATTACTGATTGGTGTAAGCCCGTACTTCGTCTAATTGACACTATCCCCATGCTCTATCTCGGGATTTGTATTTAGGTAGGTCAGAAACTAACATTATCAATGTTGTTGGGCCAACGAGTAGCATTCAATGGAATATAGCCAATTCGAGTACTTACTGTGGCAGGACAAATCTCTAAACCACCTTAGCGCTAATCTTCATGTAGACTGAGTTCAAGACACCCCGTCCAAAATTCTTTAAAAGGAATAGATTCATACACACAAAAGGTCAAAAGGGCTGACACCAGTTTGTGTGTAAAATTATGTGTAGTGTTGTATCAATGAGGTTTAAATTTGTTTAATCTTTCTTTATTTCTTTGGCCAGATTTTCCACACACGACCAACAAGATATACAACATAATATTTCTTTAGATTACTATGTTTTTGGACGGGATCTTGGATAATTAGTTTCTTCACCCTACCTACGTAGGAACTTAGCAACGACTCATTTATTTTTCTAGCCCCTGGAAATTCTCTGTGAGCCAAAATCTTTCATCACTCAATTTTATTTTTTCTTTTAGTTTCTCTGACCTCATAGTAAGTGTTTTCTCTAATGTTCTTTCAGGATCAGCTAGATCTTTGTAGTGGCCATAGTGGTATCTTTGCTGAGCCAATGGATCCTAAAATCGACAAGTAAGGATTCAAGAACAAACTATGTGCATTCCTCTAACATGACAATACACACTTGCACATTTTATGTGTCTTAAGAGACCATGATTAGTCATTGTCGGTGATTAAGAACATGTATTTACTCTGTGCAAGCAACTTTTTTATTTCTATTTTTTTCTTTCGCTTTAGTCTAGTTTATCGTCCCTTCTAATTTACTTTCTTTGTCCAAGTCTTCTCTCTCCTTGTGTAGGTGTACAAGTTCGTTGGATTCTGTTTAATTAGTTCAATATTTTTTTATTTTTGATTTTTCAGACTTCAGGGAACACTATAAATTGCACATTTTGAATTGAATTAGTGTATTTACCTGCTTTAGGAATTCGACAATTTTTAAGCATATGCCTTGTCACTAGTGCCTGCTTTATAAATTTCATATGTCACTCTAGAACGATTAGGATTATCATGAAGCCATAAGGAGCAAAAGCAACTATATGTCCCCTAACACATTGTAATTTACATGGTTGGGGCGACTACATGAAAGTGTACCTTTAATGTTAGTGCCGATGGAAAAAATGGTGGTGTAAAGTAGATTTTGTTAATAATCATCACAAAATAGGGCTCATTTCGGCCATTATAAACATTAATTGATTGCAAAGTTGAGGAAATATAAAAAAAATAGCTCAAAGTTTGAATATGGTTTAGGAAAATAAATTGCATTAGCTATGTCCCTTTAATGAGATAACTTCCTTTAATCCTATTCATATATCATCAAAATTAGGGTGTAATCTTTGCTTATTGATGAATATAAATATCTACTCCTTTCCTAATCTAAAAATAAAAAATTTATTCATAAAAAAATTTATTTCCTCTTCATAATTACACGAATTACTCACATGTATTATATATATTACCCAAAATAAGAGGATCTATTGCTACATCAACTTCATATTCATTATATAATAAAGTGTATTAAAGACCATTAGATACCTAATAGCTACTTGAATTTAGAATTGACAATTATAATTTTAGGGAACAAAATATAATATAATCTATATACACACGTGAACCATCAATATAAAAGTATATTCAAAAACATATATAAAAAATAAACATTAAAATTATAATTTAAAAATGTTCACGTACAACGTACTTGTGCAACAACTAATAATAAAAATCTAACAATACCAAATGTTTATTTTCTTACGTTTTTTTCTTATTGCATCAATCTTTTCATCTTACTTGAAACTTTCTCTAATAATTGGGTTACAGATTGGAAAACAGAAGAACAAGACGACACCATCACTGCTCATCCTCGCTGGCAGCAGAATCAATTAGTTAGTGGAAAACTGCTCAAAGAATGATGCTTGATTGCACTCTCTACTTCAAGGCATATGTGATGAAGCACTACCTTTCAGTTTCAGATCTTTAAATTATATATATGTATGTGTGCGTGCACGGTTGAGCATGTATATATGCATTATATTTTTTGTTTATGCCTTGAATCAACGATGATCAAAACCATAAACCCCACCACTCTTGTAATTCACGTCTATCTCTCTTTACGGTCCACTTTGTTTGTACCCATCAACTTCTACATTTATCTCTCTCTTTGGCAGTGACGTCTACCAACACAGAGAAAATTGGGTTGATGGACAAACTCACCTTCAAGACGAGCCTTTGACCCCTTAAAAGTCAGGTACATTCTATAATAATTCTATAAAATTAAGCTTTCTTGATTGACTATACTTCCAATAAAATCTATTTACGTTCTAAACTTCTTGAAATTGAACATTGATCTTTATTCTCTAACATAGTCAATGTCTCTGTTCTATTTTTTCCTTTATTTTGAATTATTAGTTTTCATTAACTCTTATTTTTAATTCTCTTCTATACGATACCATAGTGGGGAAACACTAATTATACAGACACTTTCTCACTCTCTCGGTCTTGACTTTTTGGTAGACATTTCCTACACCGTATTTATTTTCTTTAATCTTTTTCCCCTCTATTTGAGATCTTTGATGATTCATATATTTGTTTTAGTTTTTGATATGTTCAAACTTCAGCTTTGTATTGTTAAAACCAATGATTTTATCAATTGCTCATCTAAATTATCCATATTTTTTTGGCTTTTTTTGGCACATCTGTACAAATAAGGTGTATGAAAATTATTCGGATTTTATGGGGTGGGAATTTTAACAATGGTTTTAGGTATTTATTGTTTGGGGTGGGAATTTATCAATCTTTCCTGTGAACTGTTGCATACTCTAGGTAGTGTTTTAGTATATGTTTTTTTTTGTTTTGGATTTTGCCTCTATGATTTAGGGATAAGGGATTCAAAATTAGACCCTCTTGATATTTTTATATTTTTGAAAAATTGATCTCTGTGAGATTCTTATTTTAATTGATATGTTTGTCTCTATTTCATAAAATCTCAATTTCTTAGTTTTTTGGTATCTACATGAGCCACATTACTTGTTTTCCTTCTTCTTCCCTTTCTTTTTGGGTTTCTTTCTGCAAATTTAATCTATTAGCTAGCAAATTTATTAACATGTATATGTTTTTTTCCCTGAAAAAAAGAGAGAGATGTTCTTCATTTTCTTTTTATTACTTCTTGGGAAATTTATAGCTACGCATCTTTTGCATTTTTTTAAGATCGTATTTTGATTTGTGCCATAAGGCCCATAACAACATGTCCATTTTTCTTTTTTCCTTTCTATCTCGATAAAAAAAAAGTTGAAATTCCCACAACTATCTTAATGGTTTGTCTTTATCACTTTCATCTTTTTTTTTCATAAAGTATCCCAAAGTTTATATATCTTATTATTTTCACGGGGGTTATAGGATCAATACTTTCCTTGAAGGAAAAAAAATTCAACACTTGAAAGTTTTGATTTTAGAGTGGAGGGACAATGCGGGTTAGTGATTCACTTTGGAAAAAATGACTTGTAGGAATTTTAGTATTATTCAAAAAAAAAAAAAGGGAAGTGACCTAACATTATGTGATAACATGTGACTCCTAATAGATTATCCTGATCTTTTGGCCTGCCCTTGGAATAGAAAACAAGAGAATATTGTATTCAATTACAAATATAAAATTATGTTTTATGTTTTAGGGCTGATATGGTGTATTGGTTCTTTGTTGGTGTTTTGCCGAACATAGTTGGCTATCATTTTTCAGATGTCTAGGCTCTGTGAATTTCAAATGTTTAGGGCTAATGTTTTATTCTAGATTGTGCACAACTTTTCTTATGAAATTTGAAGTCTATGTAGGATTGTAATCCATAAAAAGACTCATGATTTATTTTAGTAAAGATATATAAACCCTGATAACAAAGTTTGTGTAGTCAAGACTTTCATTTAAAAGGTAAGGGCAAAATAATACTACCAATGAAGGTAGATTTTGTTATGAAATATCAAGTCCATTGCCATTGCCGGAAGTGATTGGCATTGCCGGGGCCCGTTCTGGAAAGACTCGGGAGCATTCCCTGCATTGGTTCATGTCGGTTCCTCCAAGTCATTTAGTGAAAATTAATTTTTTTTATTTAAATTTGATAGTCATTTCTTTATTCTTTTACGTTAGTTTCCGCATGGCACCACTTCGAATAACTTTAACTTCATCCTTTTAATTTTACTTTCTAAATTTTGTAGTTCAACTCATGGACATTATTAATGTAAGGCACACATGGATTTATGCTAATCTATATAACAAAACAGCTCATACTTTGAATTTTATCTCAGTCATATTTTCCCCCTCAAAACCATCACCAATCACTTACCTCACCCATCATCCCTCTGTCAGACTCAAACGTCAAGTCGCATCACTCATTTTTATCACATATTTAATCATTTATATATTTCCTCCCTAAAAATATTACATCACTCATTTCTATCATATGTTGAATCATTTAATATTTAATTAATTTGTAATTAATATATTTTGAAAAAATTTAATATAATGGGATCGATTTTTTGGGCGTTCGAATTTTATATTTTATCGTGCCTTCAGGCACGGGTTATGACTAGTACTCTATATATGAGAAAACGATTGAATACGCTTGTAAGAGAATATGTAAATGTTAAAGCATATAAGGTCGTCTTTGCTTAAGACTAAGAGGTATGGAATTCACACATGGTACAAAATAAAAGCAATTCATACTCAAATGATAACTCGAAATGATTCAAATATCAAGAAATTTAAAAAAAAATTATTTCCAATTTTATCTTTAATTAATATAATAGAGTCAACCATATGCTCTTATATCTTGAGATCTTACTTTAGAATATTAATAAATATCTAAACAACGATGAAAATAAATTGTTGGGAGAGTTTAAAAACTAACAAATTTAGCAGAGATAAGGACATAGTTGTTCAAAATAGGTGGCCAAAATTTACTAACTACACAGCCTCGATAAAAGAAGTCACAATACTCTATTTTAAAATGTATATAATTTAGAATTATGTTATTGTTTTGACAATCATATGATTATAAAAATAAACAAAAATTCAATCTGGTGTATTTGACAAACACTGGAAATCAACTATCAAAATATAGATCTGCTTTGCAAAGGGCAACACATCTACGAAGTATTGACCAAGAAAGTGTAGAGTGAGTGTTTTCTTTTAATTATGGAAAATAGTTGGAGAATATTCAAAAATATTAAAAGTCAATCAAGAAAAAAAATACAAGGATTTTATAAAATGAAGACTCACGTGAGATCAATTCTATAAAAATGGTACACGTGCGTGTGTGCATCAACTAGTGAAAGTAAATATCTTCATCTGTCAAAATGATAACTCTCATTCAGTGATCTTGCTCAGATTTATAAGCGCATATCATTTCCAGACCAAAACAGCGAGAAAAAAAAAATCAAACACCCACAAAGCTAATGTTCTAGAAAATCACAAAAATGAAAATATAAATTTACGTATGCATACCCAAACAAATCAAACATATACCTGAAATGTTAGGCTAAAGGGGTTCTTAAACCCGCGTTTAGGCAACCGGCGACGGAGCGGAGTCTGACCTCCTTCAAACCCAAACTTCATAGTCCCCCTAGCTTTCTGACCCTTGTGACCCCTCCCAGCAGTCTTGCCCTTCCCTGACCCAATTCCACGACCCTTCCTAGTCTTCTGCTTTCTGGCTCCCTTATTATCTCTCAGATCATTCAAGCTCAAAAGACTATAAGCCCTAATGCTTTGAGACCCAAACAATCCATTCAACATAGAGCCAGCATTAGGGCATTGTCCGCAATGTAACGATGAGAATTGTTGAGATGGTGAAATGGGTAAGAGTATTGAGTCGGGTTTGGTGTAGATTGAAGCATTGCACATTGAAGCATTGCGTATTGAAGCTGATAACAAATAAGATAGTCGTCTTCTTAACATTTCTTGTGCGTGCGTGTGTCTGAACGGGCTTTTGATTTCTGGCTTTGGGAATTTTCAATCAAATTGAAAACTAGGGCTTTGAAGGGTTTAACTAGTTAGTACTACGAGTGAATCTGAGTGGTCGCCTGAGCAGCCTCGATGTACGCCTGAGTGCCGCCTCAGCACAAACCGCTGTTTTTTCTAGCCACCATGAACGCCTGAGTGTTGTGTTCTTCTCGTTCTCTGCCTCTTGTGATTTAGGATTTAGGGTAATATCAAAATGGCCCAAAGAAGGGTAAATTACATCCACCTCCCTTGAGGTTTGATCAAATAACAATGAGACCCCCTCATGAATGGAAAATAACACTGACCTCCCTTGTCAGTAACGTCAGTCTCATGTGTGTAACGAAAATCAGTAAAAGACTATACTACCCTTTCATCTCTTTCACTCAAAACTCAAAAAGTCATCTTCTCCATTTTCTGTCAATACACTTGCCCACCCCGTCTCCTTCCCACCTTCAATAATCACATCTCAAAAACCAATTTCTCCTCCCTATCTAACATATAATGAAACCCACCACCGTCTCCCTTCCTTTTTCCCGTAACCCACCAACCAAAAACTCATGAACTCCTTCATAACCAGAACCCATTTCAGCCACAAAACCAATTTGAAGTATAAAAAACCCCCAAAATATCGTGATGTACTCCGGTGATGCATGTGTCGCTGTAGCTATGGTGGTGGTGCCTATTCTGTATTGGAGTGATGTGGAAGAGATGGCTCAAGGGCTGTCTCAATGAATCCATCAGAGAGAAAGAGAAAGTCAGGTGGAAAGTGGGTTATTGTGGTATGGTCGGGTCAAAAGGAGCTGATTTGTTTGGAAACATGTTTAAGCTATCAATGTTGTGGGGTAAATTACATCGACCTCCCTTGAGGTTTAGTCAAATAACAATGAGACCCCTTTATGGGAAATAACACTAACCACCCCTCTGCTTTTAAAAACTTTGTATTACCTAAAAAAAAAAACTATTTAAATACGAAATGTAAGGGAGAAAGAAATTGATTTGTTTTTTGAAATTATTCACGATTTCACTCTGATCCAAAATTTAGAGACTAGAATGTGTAGGTTTTTTAAATATATTGAAGTAACGTTTTAATATGTCAAACTACAAGGAGATAATCTATAACTCATGCCTTATCGAGCATGTTATCCCATTTTTTTCGTCAGGGAGAAGTATTGGAGAGGATAGATTACAGACAGACCTAACATTACGCCTAACATTTCTTTTTTTTTTTTGTTCAATGGTCAAAGGTGTTCAAGTCAGTTTACACGCACTTCAAATAATCTCTTCTCCAATCCGATCAAATGTAGATCATCATCCACATCAAAATTAAGGAATTCATGAGGGATAAATCTCTCATGACTTAGCCTCAAAAAATTGATAAGATTCGAACTCAGAATATCTGAATTTATAACTCGTCTTTATTATTACTTGAACTATCTTTTTTATTATTAGACCTAACATTTCAGCTGTACTTTTTGTGTAGTTTGTACAAAGAACAGAAACTGAAAGCCTGGAAAGTTGGTGGACATTATGCTCACAAGATAATTATAAATAAATAATCTACAATTCTTAATGTGATCTACATCGGTCTGATGAAGATTTGTCCTCCATGATTGTTGTTTTTCCTGCCAAGTTGCATTAGTTTAAGCTTTTGTTGACTATATTCTCTGATGAACTCTTTTCCAAAGGAGAGGGTACAAATTATCTTTTAATTTTGGTTAGTGAGATCCAGGTGCTAGTAGCTCCATAACACATTAAGATATTTTGATCTTCTACGATATGATTTTTTATTTTTTTGAATTTAAATTAAAAAATATAAATTGATGGTGGGCCTATTAAAATATAACGAGTCTCGTTTGGATTTATAGTGGAACGATCGGATATTGAGGAAAAATATTAAGAGAAAATGGTAAGCTACCTAAGGGTTTACTGAGATCCAAAGTTGAACAATAGCTGTCTCAAAGATAAAACTATGCCAAGTGTCACTAGGTGCATCGTCTCAATTACTCAAACTCAAAAAAAAAACGAAAACATTTCAAAAATAAAATGAAAATGAAAACGATAAAAAATTTGAAAATTTATCAAATCTTCTTGAAATACCTTGTAATATTGGTGAAAACATGCCTGAAATATCTCGAAATAATTCAAAACATCATGAAACACCTAAAAACACCTCGAAATATTAAAATTTTGATTTCATGACTGATTTGTTTCAATCTCTTTTAAAACGAAAATATTTTAACTGTTTTGATCGTTGTGAAATGAAATTTTGATCATAGAGTGTAGTTTGAGCCTGTCCCATACTTGCCATCAATAGCTCTTAACAGGACTTGTCAAACCAACAAAACATTGACACCAAACTATTGGTTAAGAATTTATCCTTTAAAAGATCGACATGAATTCAACTATACACAAGAAGAACCGAATTATACGAGACCGGATACCAACATGGCACAATCCCGAATATACCCCTTAGCCATATTGGTATAATGACACAGTACAAAGGAAACAGACCCAACCCCAACATGAAAGAGAGTTTGGGTAAAAAGAAGATTCATTTGTTCTCTATTAGAAGCGCATAGAGCCATCTACTTGATGAATCAGAGCTGCTCTATCAAATTTCTCATATTAGCAAAAAATAGAAAACGAAGTGTACATGTATATGAATCAACTATTCTAGGCTGGGAACAAAAACAAAACCCTTAGCATGCCTGTTTCATTTGCCTGCCATGGTACAATGGAAGCCAGGGAGTAAAATTAGCTTCAATTGAACACTGAGCTTCATCAACGGTCATACAAGCACTCTGTCGACAGTCCAGCATTTCTGAAATTCTGACAAGCCGAGACCCAACTCCATATGAATCACCAAGGAAAAATGTTGGTTTATATATCTGACTACGGTCCTTGATTCTTCAGTTTCTTTGAAGTAATCGGGGCAAACTCCAGGCTAAAGCAGCTTCTCTTGAAAAACTGTCTAGCATGTTTTGTTTGTGTGTTTAGACTGTGCTAATCGCAAGTTCTGTACTTGTTCTACTTGTTTCAGTATCAGCATTGCCATATTGGCCTCTCTTGGCATCACCCATGGATGTTCTAGTTTCCGGAAGAGGAATGTGGGAATTGTTTAAAGTACAAATATGATCTTTTTTGGACCCATCTGAAGATGATTCCGCGCCAGATAGAATTTTCTTTAGCTGAGACCGCTGACAGACAATCCGTCCCTTGTTCCACCCAGGAAAACAAAAGGATGATGAAACATTATCCTTCAAAAAAGAATAAGCAGCCTTGGCAACAGGAAAATCTCGTGTTATTGAGCTCTTCTCCATCTGCCCCCGCCTGCTTAAAAGAAAGAATCCATTGTTACAAGAAAATAGATAGTATGGAATGGGGGGCTAATACACACATGCATATATATATATATATATATAGAGAGAGAGAGAGAGAGAGGGTTGAAGTCCCAGTCCAGACACTGCCTTTCAAAATACTCATTTGTTTATTTGATGAGACCCAATTTCAGTTCAGGTTAAGTAGACAATAACTCTATAAGATTACCATCACCCAGTTGGCTATGGACGTCTTTAATTGGCAGGAGACAAATATATATAGAAAATTCTTGGCTCGCCTTTGGCCGTCCAAAAGTTGGAATCCGTCTATATATATGACAGCACCCAGAACACATTGTAGACAAAACCCAACCCAAGCACAATTCAACCAAATACCACACCTAAAAAAACATTTGCTCAAGCTAGGTTCATCAACACTAAACCCAAACTTAGTTGGGGCAATGCCATGACATTGAAGAAAGTAGTATAGAGTTAATTTCCATGGTGTGATCATGCAAACATATACAACCAAATTAGGTGTGCTTATTAAAACAAACTACTTAACATTTGTTGTACTAGTCCCGGGCCCTCCTGCTTGGTGACTGTCAAGACCACCAGCCCCATAGGCATTCAAAATGACGAGTACGAGTAACCACAAAGAAAAAAGAGCTTACACTACAACAACAGTTGCCATTTGAGGAAGACCCTCCCCATTTATCAACATCTCCTGCATATTGTTGAGCCAAACTGATATTGCTGTGCATGCACCACCAGGCCACATTCTGCAAATCAATCATCACATAGGAGGAATGAACACACAATAGCAAACATTTCCTTCCTTTTTTATGTCTTTATCCTTCCTATCTTTTCAGGAAAGGACGAAACTTAAAGTGGATAGTGCCAGTGATACCTGTGTACATCCACAGACCAAACGAGTTTACTGATACGAAATAGTTCAGGAAAAATCCCCCGCTTTGTTGCTTCAATGAGCACTCTTGCAGCCCGTTCCTTTTGGCCCAGCCACCAAAGTGCATCTAAAAGTGTGTTGTAGAACCTCATCCCCAAACCACAACCTTCAGAGTTCAGTTTGTCAAAGACGTACTCTACCATCTGCCAATTAGAAATATCATCATAATCTCCCTTGATCATCTGCCCAATCACCTGATGAATGTTGGATACCCTATTTGTAAACATTTCATCCAGCAAGCCATTGGCCTCATCCCACCTGAAAATAAGGACGTCAAAATGTGAGACATTGAACAGACAGAAAATCAAGAATGGTTCAGCATGCTTTCACATCCAGAAAATTTGATGAATTCAATTACTACTAGAGCACCTGAATCTACAGATACGGAACATTTTGGCATCTGTAATTGTAAAGCTCTAATTCGCTTTTTGTGCAGAAAAATTACATGAGTTCCACAAAGGCATAAATAATTCCAGTAATTATTGATTCAAGTTTTAACCTTTTACAATAGTCCGCAATTACAGGAATTCTCCAACATCATTGTGCAAGAGATTACACATACAGAGCAGAAAAGAACAAGTGCCAAAATTTGCACCCACTTCATCCGGGTGCCAATGCTCTAGTAGAGAATGGCCATGTTCTAACAATATATCAGAAGTACTATTAGCAGTACTTATAGTAAGACATAAAGAGGGCAGCCAACACAACAACTCTATTTCACTCCAAATTTTACTGCATCTACCCAAATTGTATTTAGCAGACATTAGTATGTTATTTCTAGAATCTTAAGAGGTCAGTAGAACAAGAATAAATCACCCCTACAATGGATAGTCCCATTTCCACAAAAATTCCTGTAAAATTTTGTCCAAAAAATTGGTAATCAGGAGATTAGTACAGGCATGCCAAAATGCAGAGTTAGGATGCCAAAAGTCTCAGATTTTATTTGCTTTCACATATCAACAAAGTTTGTGATTTCATTCTGACTCTTAGATTAAAATGCTGAGAATCAAATATTTCTTCATCATAGAAATTGAAAAACGGAGAAAGAAAAAGAAAAAGGAACGAAAATAGTCTGAGTGTGGTATCTATTATTGAGCCTCGAAAAACATAGATCTGCACAAACCGACAATTATTTTTCCACACTAGGGCAATTACCAGAATGGCTATGCTTTGTTACACATCAGTTTTCAGTTTTCAGACAGCTCCAATTCAAGTTTACAACCTTTGAACCCAAGGGACAGACTACAGAAAAGGTGACCAAGGGTCCACCTCAAAAAGTTAGCAGCCTTGATTGCATCAGTCAATGCTCTAAGCGGTCCGTATACTTGCTTGTTAGCCACAAAAAAGGGCAGTTACCACCTTTTTGTGAATGCTAGATTGCTTCAGTTTACACATCTGAGTGAAAACTAAAGCTCCAAGAAAATTGCATGCTTTGAGGTCATTTGGCGGGAATAGAATGCATAAAATGCATACACCAGTATACAGATAGTATACAGACATATCAGTCACTGAAGCATACACAAGACATACAGACAGACGACGAATTCTCATGTCCACAGACAAAAGTAAACTGCTCGGTCAAACCAATGAGCTAGGCTAGAGCAGTCCTATATCCTCATAAGGCCCTGCATTCACACCAATTTCAGTGTCTATCTTGTTGTCCAAGACATCCTCTGCATAGAGCCTTCAAAAGCCAACAGTTCCCTCCGGAAAAGTGCTCTCCACCTTCACAACTAATCACCACCAAACTCAACAGAATCTAATAGTTATGTTCTTACAACCCAACTTAGCCAAAGCTTAAATCCAAGCTATTTGGGGTTAGATAATTGCCTACATGAGCTAAAATCCATGTCTGAAGCATGCACACTTCCACTTCTCTCTTCACTGCTCCTTTATCAATTTAATTATTCTAACAATCCCACAAATATTCTTGTAACCCCACGAGCCTAACATTAAAAAAAATCAAGTGTGGAACTGGGGCTGGCCGTGGGTCAGTTCAGGCCAGGAAATGCAGAGGCCACGACTTCTTGGCTCAATCCAGCCCCATGGGCCAGTATTTTGTTATTCAAGTGTAACACCTATTTTTAATTTTCATACTTTAAAATCATAAATAATATATAAAAAAAAAAACAACATAAGTATTGTATAACAGGTACTATTCCGGACCGTGCCGGGCAGCGCTGCAAACCTAAACCTCTGGTTCAGACCCTAAGTTTTCACGGCGTACCACCCACCCATGGCCATCCCCATGTGAAACCTTTGAAGCTAAAAATCTTCAAAAGGCCATATATGGAGCAATATAAAAAGATGAGATGCTACCTTCAAGAGGAAATAACTAACACACATACTTTTAAGGTTTCTATAATATAATATAAATAAATGTTGTCTACAACTTTTGTAGGGGAATGGCATCGAGCAATAAAAAATCTTAAAAGCCACAAGAAAAAGTCAGACATTGTAATTCTGAATTTATACACAAATATGAAGATATGAGAATGAGAATAGTCCCATTACATTACAAACAATTGTCCTATACACATCAAGCCATCAACTATAAGAGAATGTGCAACTTATAGATACTCTACAATCCATACACTTCCCATGTGTGGCCAACTATCTTATATGAATGGGTCAACCAATTCTACTCAACTTAATAAAGCCTTAATTTCAATTATTTAAGTTGACTATGTTGAAATATAAATACTTAAATTACACAATCTCCAACAGCTTAAGCTTTTGGAGTAGATGATTATTTAACATGGTATCAGGGCAGGAAGTTCTGTGTTCGAATCTCACTACCATTCTAATTATAAAAAAGATTTTCACGTGATAGGTTTAAAATCTAGTATGCACGTGAGGGGGCGTGTTGAAATATAAATACTTAAGTTACACCCTCTTCAACAGCTTAAACTTTTGGAGTAAATGGTTGTTTAACATACTACATAAATCTTGTCTCTCCATTGTGCTTTATCAAGGACCATATTTTCTGTTAGACCGTGAGAGTGAGTTATCATATCATATTTTACTATTTCTTTTAACGTTATTTAAACATGCATTTACTTTTTGCATTAGCATCGATATGTATTAAATCATTAGTTCTTAGTGGTGCATTATTAAGTCTTCTATAAACATGTTCACATTATCTAAGTCGATATTCTCTCAATTTATTTTCTATTGGTACTACTTATACTGTTTCAAAAATGTAATTATTCATAATTCTATTATTTCCCATTTTACCACATATCTATTTTAACATCTTCATTTCTACAAACTATATATGTGTCTTCCCTTGCTTATTTTCTAAACATCCGGGACTGTTGAGTGTTTACACATACGTTATGTGATTCAAGTTAATATTCGATCTAACAAAGTTTTACGTTATCTATCAGTTACCTAACGCAATACTCTTCCTTTATTAGGGCTTGGGACTAGTTGTGTAAAAGATAAACACTAAAACTTGACAATGGGCCAACCAACTGTATCCATAATAATAAGGGAAGCAATTAGACTTGAACTCAAAACATCACCTACTTGATATTTTTGTTAACTAGCAAGTTCTCTAAAAGTTCAATTGAATAGAGGGTGAAACTTAGTGTTCATACACTCAACATTATTATCAGAAATCAAAAGCAAACAAATATATGTGACGGAATCACAAGATCATGATAAGGTAGAGCAGTCATCATGATCCCTATTTGACATTGTTTGGAAGAATAAGGCTAACAGCAGAAAGTCTTGGACAGAAACTTCGCGACCAAAGAGCTACAATCCAAAAACCTTTCACTTGCATTAGAAAGTGTTCGTCTCCAGTGCCAATTGTTGTTGGTTCTAAAGAAGTCGGGGGTGGAGAAGTCCAAGTCGATGCCAAATCTTATTGAGCGCTGGCAATCATGGCAAAGGACTAGCCAACAATGACACGACTCAAGTTGTACCCGACTCGAAACCTTCTGCTCCATGTTTCATGTAAGTACAAGTCTCATGTGACATGGATAAGGCATTCGAAACGTCTCGAAGTCAATCCCTAGTTCCCTCAGCCATCATCATCAAATCAGCAAATACCATTCCGCCAACTCCGCGACAGCACGAATCACTTGTAATGTTCTACTCCTTCTTGTACCTAACATTTCATTCGTATTGCCCAAAAACCACTCTGTGATTCCATGACCAATGCATTTCAGTGTCTTCCAAATTGATGGCCCATATTACCCTTGAATCATGTTGGCAATCCTGTAGGCTATTGACTTCTTCCTGTTCCCTGTTTGGGCAAGCCTTTTGATTCCATTACTAAACCAAACCAGATTATTCCCTTAAGTCTACCTACCACCTTTTCACACTTTTCAAGATGCAACATCTATTGAGAGTGGTTTGGTGGTAAGAAAGATTTCCAACATAAGTAATAGATGAACCAACATAATGGAGATTGGAGAAGCTAGTAAAAGAGCAGGTCCAGAGGTGGTCTTAGCTACTAGCCTACTAGATCTTTAGGAAAAAGAAGTTGGCTAAATAGACAGAAAATGGCAAGGAAAGAATTGGTCTGGGCTATATGTGCTGGCAGTTTACAAGCTCGCCCCTACCTTCCATTTTTCTTTCCAAAAACTGTGGTTTACCCATTCATTGCTATTAAGTAAGAAAACAGATCTCAAATTAAAGGTTGAAAGTTGAAACTTAGTATAAATGGTGCCAAACAGAGTGGCGTATAGCTGCCAATGGATAACTCACATCGGTCCAACCAGAGGCTCAATTAGAATAAATAAATGAACATATTCATCTAAGAAATATTGAAACTTCCAAGCTGAATATAATGCACCAAAGAGAAAATAAACTAATCAAATGTAACATAGGTCGTAATGAGGTGCTCATGCAAGAGTGGCCTTTTCTAGGCATAGTAAAAAAAGGGTTGGGAGAAAGGATGGTGATTCAAAATTTTCAAATCCATAAAGTGAGAAGGAGCCTAGAGCCGTGGATTATGATGCCACCATGTATGAGATTGGTCCCCAGTGGACTTAAACATCAAAACTAAACCATGAAAATTCTCCTCTCAAGTTAGTTTTTGTCCCTAGAGTCTAATTGATGGTATCATGTCCAAAGAACATCACCCACTACATATTCAGGTGGACGTAGTTGGAGCAAATGACAATTAACAATATGGAAATGCACTAAAAAATAATCTAAGTTGCAATGCAACCATGTTAAATCAATGTAAAGACTGTTCTCAAGTCTAGCAAATGACAATTAAGAAAACCATCAGCATCTAATCAACTCTTGCAGATTAAAATGGACAAGGAATCATTAATAACTGTATGAATCACTGACCTGTCACTCTTTGCATAAATGGACAGCATCATACAGTAGCACATGACACTGGGTAATATTCCCAATGCTTTAATTTCCTGAAATTGCTCCATACTCTCATCAACGAGACCTGCAAAGCAGTAAACACTCAAAACCGCCTCAAGGGTCCGCTCATCGGGATCGCACCTCACCTTTTCCATCTCAACATAAGCCTTTATAGCTTCTTCAAATTGGCCTCCCTGTCTAAATCCTTCGATGAGACCATTAATCGAATCCCTGTTCCGTGGAACCCCAACCTCACTCATTCTGGACAAGATTGCTTCAGTCTCCTTGTAAAGTCCCCCTCTTGAGAATGTGTAAATCAAAGAGTTGAAGGTCTCAACAGTTGGTTTGCTCCCAACTTCATTCATAGTATTAAAAGCAACAAGAGCCTCCTCATACAATGCAGCCTGTCCATATGCGGCAATTACCCCCGTCAAAGCCTTCGAACTCGGGACTAGTCCCTTCTCATTCATATGAAGTAAAATTTTCTTTGCATCCTCATGAAGCCCTCCCTTCCCACAAGCAAATATCAACCCCTCGTAAGTCTCCATATTTGGCTCAACATTTTCCTCCACCATATCATGAAATAAAGTCACCACCTCCTTAAAATACCCACCTTCACCAAACACCTCAATAAGAATATTGTAAGTACTAGCATCCGGATCCGTGTTACTCACTTTCATCTCAAGAAAAAGCTCCCTAACATCATCATACCTACCATGCTTCCCATACAAATTCAACAAAATAGTATAAGTCGCCGCATTGGGCACACACCCTGCACCCTGCATTTGCCTAAACACCCCCATTGCCTCCTTAATTTTCCCTGAATGCGCATACGCCTCTAATAGCACATTATAGGACGTTATCTCTGGTAATTTCCCTCCATCTTCCATTTCCCTCAAAAGCTCTGAAACCTTTTCTAATTTCCCCAATCTCCCAAATGTATCAACTAAATAACTGTACGTCGTTATATCTGGTACAATCCCACCCTCATTCATTGTCCTAAACACCATTTCTGCCTCATCCCGTAAACTCCGATGAGCACAAGCACTAAGCAATGTATTATAAGTAACAATATCGGGTTGAATACCCTCATGCCGCATTTCGGCAAACAAACTTAACAACCCCTCCCATTCATACCCGCCTCTAGCACAAGCATTAATCACTGTATTATAAGTCAAAATGCTCGGCTGAACTTTTTCCTTTTTCATTCTCTCCAAAAGTTCTAATGCGGTCTCAAACTGGCCATTTCGACCATATGCATTAATAATTGAAGTGAACGAAAAGACACTACGCGGAACACCGTGGCTGGGCATTTCGTCGAATATCTCATAGGCTTTATCTAAAAGTCCTTCGCGGCCAAGCACCCCAATCATGATTGTGTAGATGTGTTCGTTGGGCTTACACCAGATCTGTCGCTGCATGTACTTGAAGAGGCGGAGCGAGCGCTGCCAGTCGCCGCGGTGAGCGAACTCTTTGAACACTAAGGCAAAATCATTGAGGGAAAGCTTGTTCTTGAAGGTGTCAAGGCAGCGAGCAATGCTGCCTCGTGGTGGGAGGCTAGAGAGCTTGTTGATTAGGGTTTCGACGTCGTAGCTGTACTTGCCTTTCTCGACGGTGACCGATGGGTTTCCGAGGACTAGTTCTTTTCCTCTTGCTCTGAGAATGAAGGAACCCAGAAGTCTCCGGCCTCCGGTGGCTGAGAGGTTGCTGGGTATAGTGGAGGGAAATGGGAAATGGTGGAGGGTGGTGGCGGTGGTTGTGGTGGTGGTGGTGCGGATGAAAATTGGGGAGGAGAGAGAGTGGCAAGAGAGGGTCATTTTGGTGGTGTGTCGGTGAGCATGAAGCGTTGGGGCTGTGGTTTAATGTCGGGATTTGTGTGAGGTCGGAGGTGAAGAAGATGGACTGAGGGAGACTGAGTTCCGGGAATGAATGGGGGCGAGCTTGGGGTTGACGAAGGACACGTGTAGTGAAAGTTTTGGATAACAGGAGTTTGGCGCTTAACAGTAATGAAGACTAGTATTCAGTTAATTTTCAGTTAAACAGGATTAACCGATAATAATTGCCGGTCTCGTATCTTACGATCCGTTTGGTAGAAAATATGGAAAGTAGAAGAGATACACTTTCTATCTTTCAAGGAAGAAAAATATGAATGATACACTTTCCTTCCTTTGTGTTTAGTTGGATGGATAGAAAATAAAAATGACTAAATTTTATTTTTGTGCTGACTAAGATTAAGAGTGACAATCGAGTCATGTCGTGTCAGATTCGTGTTGAGTCATTACAGATTTGTGTTGAAAATTAGTCAAATCTAACTCAACTCGTTTAACTAATTGTGACGTGTCGAGTTGCAAGCTGACCTGTTTATTTTTGTGTCGTATTCGTATTTGTATTCGTATTGACCCACATAAATTTTGAATAAAAAATTTAACGCTAATATTTTATTTTCACTTAATTGAATCTATGTTAATATTTTTTTCTACAAACTAAAAATTAACTTAAATAAATATAATAATAATAATTAAAAATATCTTTTTTATATAATAATTATGTCGGTGTTTAATATATAGTTACAAATAATTAATATTTTATGTTTATAATACTAGTTAAACATGTTAGTTTCGTGTTACCATACAAACAAGAAAATATAGAAAGTGTTTGTTTTTAAAATAAACGGGTTGATGGTGTCAATTTTGAGTTTGACTGATTGAACTGAATATGAGTCTTTTATATTTCTTTGTTCACGTGTCATATTATTTTCAAGTTTGTGTCATAAAATTTGTGTCAGGTTCGAGTTGTGTCATCGTGTTAAGTCGAAAATTTTCACCCCTAGTTAAGATAGAAAAAAAAATTAATTTAAAAAATTAATTTTTTAAATTTTATTTTTATTTTTAAATTTTTTTAAAATATATATATATATAAATACATATTTTATCATTGTATTTTTATATGAAATTAATGTATACATAATATATGTATATATTAAAAGATATGTAGACAAATAAGATACATCTCAACACAAATAATTAACTTTCCATCCACTTTTCTTTTGATTTGGAGGGATTAATTTTGGTGAGTTGGAAGAAAAATTAATCCATCCACTTTTTCATCCTTCATATTTTCCTTCTTTACTAAACATGATGTTTTATTTATCCTTCCAACTTTCCGTCCTTCCATTTTTTCATCATACCAAACTGAACATTAACGAGTAAATATTCATTACAACGGTGTCACATAGAATACACCGTATAGGATAAGTGAACTTTATTATTTTAATGTGTTAGTTAATCAGCAGAGTGGTTAAAATAGTGGGATTTACTTATCTTACATGATATATTCTTATTAGTTGATGATATCATGTGGCACCGAGACATAATATCACCATTATAATGAATGTTTTCTCATCATTCACGATATGTGGATCTTAGCCACCCATCCCCCCCCCCCCCCCCCTTTCTTTTTGGCACATCATTGACTATTTTTTTTATTTTTTATTTTGAAAGAAATAAAAATTTTCATTAATCAGAAATATCTAAAAAGAAAGAATCGAGCTATGAAATCAAATCATTTCTTCCCATGTATCATTAGACTCATTAAGACAACTTGCATACCTGGCTAACTGGTGTGCCACATTTATTACTAGTGTGCCTTATCCGTCAGGGAACCTCAATCCACCAATACACAGTAATTCAGAACATCTCTAAAAGCCCTCAATTTTCAATTTGATTTATCCTTCCCATCTTTCTTCTCGGTATTAGTAAGAATTTCGCTCAAATCACCAGAACAAATCCAAGGTAGTTCGCTCTGTAATCGTAGCCGGCATAGCAATGATCATGTCTCTGATCGCCTAGAAACCTCTAATTTTTCATAAAAACTTATTTAACGCCATTTCCTTTGCCCATTATTCTCATCCACATTGACGCCAATATGAGCCCGTGAAAAGCTCGACAAAGAGATAAAGATGTCTTTCTACCATAGCAAAGCCAAACCCCTCGACTACTCAATCGCCTCCACAACTATCTCATTAATTCTCAATCGCATTTTCAACCTCTTAGCACCATCTATTTTACATTTTGTTTCCATCAAGACAACAAAATTAGGTCTTTCCTTCTTCACAAATTCGTAAAGAAAATGAACTATCCGAGGTTGCTCAATACCTCGGTAGTTCCAACTTAATAGATTCATGGTGATCGGCAGGTCTGAATACCAGAAGTTTGACGTCGTTTCAAACTCTATCGAAAGAGTTTACATGCCCAATTTGCTTTCATTTCTTGGAATCTGAGAACACCTCCACCTCCCAAGCATTTGTCGAAGACCCTTGCTTCCTTTCCCCCCCCCCCTCTATTGTATCAATCACTAGCTTCACATAATCATTCTTTGCCCTAACCTGCACTTTCCAAGTTCTCAGGGTTCTTTTACTATTTTGCTCCACTAGATTGATCCCTTTCCCTTTGGATTTATATTCGTATTCATAAACTTGTTTTTTGTTGGGTTAGGCCCCATGTGTAGTAGTGCCACTATCCGTAGTTTCAAAGGTAGATTGGGTTTCCTTTGTAGTTGGATCTAGGGTGGGTATGACCACATCTGGGTAGGGTTTATTCACCCTCAAATAATTAAGTAGTTGGGCCCTCTGTAGGCTTTCTCCAAAGGTTTTATCGTTTCTCACTCCAATTTGAATTTTTGTAATTGAAAGTTCCTCTATCGCATAATCCAAACCTATATTACTCCCCAAATTTTTGCCTTTCATCACTACTCTGTTTTTCATATTCAGATTAGTGAGATCCCCTACATCCATGAGATTGCTCCCATCCAGATCCGTAGTTTCTTGATAGGGGTGTCCATGGGTAGAATTGGCCCACGGGTGTCGTTACTCGGTCCGAAAAAATAGGCCCGAAGCCCGATAGCTGACCTGCCCGAGTCCGAGTCCAATATCATTCAAGAGAGGGCTTTGACTTGCCCTCAAACCTATTATCCAGTCCAAAACCTAGTCCAAGAGCCTGCCCACCCAGCCCGTCTGCTCTTCTACCCAATTGTTTGAAAAAAAAAATTGACCATTGAAACTTTAAAAGTTTGGTGGCAATGTATGACTCTGCTTTATTTAAATAAAATTATTCATTATTTACTTTTTGTCCATTTGACTTTATTTTTAATTAAAAAATATTAAATTATAAATTTTTTAAATGAAATTGTATATATATAAAAATGGCCCGCCCAACAGGCCTGCCTAGTGAGTGACAAGTTGGGCTGCGGGTAGCCTATTCTTACCCAAATCCTAGCCAACCCAGTCGTTAACTCACTGGAGTAAGGACTTGGGTCTACCCTACTCAACCTAGCTCAAAAAAAATTTGCGAGCCTAGCCCAGCCTAGCCTATGGACACCCTTATTTGCGGCTCAATACTCATCCCCTACTAAGGAAAAAATATTAGGTGTAACCGTCTAATAATAAGATACCATGTGGGCAAGTGGATCCCACATAATTTAGTAACTACCCTGTCAAATCATTTATCTTACAAAAAATAAAAAAGTTAGGACCATTGTAAATATTTCCACAAATCAAGGAGGCAAATGTGTTAAAATAACCAAGCTATTATCCCTTAACAATACCTAAATAGAGGGATTCAGAAACTCAAGGGGGGCAAGTGCCCACTTTCCTCTCTATGTGACTCCGCCTTTGTTTTTAGTCCAATTATATGTTATTTTTGGGCTGAGTTGGGTGGATGAAATACTCCAGATTAAAAAATCGTGGAACGTCAATTAATTTGTCTCTCTTTCTCACTCACTAAATCGAGATTTTTTATCAATCTTTATTTCTAAAACTGTTTATCGGATATTTTCCTTCTAGTTAATCATCTCTTTCTCTCTCTCTCTCTCTCTCCCCCTCCCCCCAAGTGAAAACATAAATGCTTATCGTTTCTCTACTGTTTTTTGGCAATTTTACTTCTCATATAATTCTCATTTGAAAGATTCACATTTTGTCATTAACTGATTTACTAGAATCTCGCAACACCATACACCAAAACATCTAGTCCCCCAACATGAAAATCAATTATTAAGTATATACGAGACTACAAGTATTGTCATTGTGCTCAATCTACAACTGTTTATGGAGTGGCAAAGTTCCTGAAAAAGAGCTTCAAGATCATTGATTTAAGCCTTAGTTAAGATCACCTTCAAGGAATTTTTTCTAAATGTGTCTTTGTGCACTTGGATGAAGGCTGCACGGGTGATTTCCTATAATAATTTGAGATAGCATGTTCTAAGGTGAGTTGGAATGAGATTCCTGACACAAGGAACGATGTTAGAAAGGAGCTGAGATTGTACTCGGATTATTCTCTCCGAAGCTTTAGTTAGTCGACATTCAAGGTTGAGAGAATAAATATACAGTGTAAAGCTAGTTCAACATGTATACCTGTTGTTCTATTTCATTGGGGATATTTATACAATCAAATGTGATAATGTGGCTAACACTCAACTACTCAAGGACAAGGCTTGGTCGCCTACAACCAAAACCCTCCCCAAGAAGGCCATCACATCAGATCTTGTTCCAGAACTACGTAATAAGTGTGATCCTATCGTGGCCCATTAATTCTTGGAAACATAACACAATCGTGACTTTATTATTCGGGAAGCCGAGCATTTATAATGCACTGCCCCCTAACCATCATATCATCCTGAACATCAAGTGCTCTATGCCAAGTACTCAGTCTGGACCCGAGCATTATGGGTTAGTGCTGAGTATTCAATTTGACACCCCTTGGGGCTATTTTGTCACTGAGGGGTATGCCTCTACCATTCCGGCGGTTCGAGGCAGGTTCTAATTTAATCATGACAAGGCCATGATTATCTGTCACATTAATATTCTGCCCGTTGTGTGGTTCCCGAAGATAATTTATTCATCAGGTTACTCTGAGTGCATCATTGTCCCCTTTTGATGCGTGTTCACCTGGTCTGGGCACCAATTGCTTGGTCTCGACTCATGGGAGATGGAAGCTCGGGGGACACATCTGTAGTCCCTATCATGCCATGTGTCAAATTATAAGAGGCAAGTCGCCCACGTCCCATCAAAGGCAAACTTTTTTTACCTCAATTAGGAGTGGAGTTTGTCCACATGTTAATGTGTCGTCTTATGTCGATTTTGTGTTGTATTTAAAATGTGATGAGTTAAAACACATCCAATACATTTATGACTTGGAATACGCGTTTAACCTCTGTAATCATCTTGTTTGTTCTTTTTTAATCCTTGTTAGACCGATCAACATATAAATAATTAAGTTTTCAGTCAATTGGTGGAATACATCGCATTAACCTGGGAGCATTAGCTGATCGATATATCAATACATGTTATTGTGCCCCGTTCCAACGAGGTTCATATTGTATATAAATTGTGTTTAGGGAGTCCGAGTGTGAATAGGCAGCTTCAATTTTATATTTAATTTGTGCGTGTCTGAAAAAAAAAAAAAAGAATAAATGTTGAAGTGCTCTTTCCGCTAACTGATTGGGCATTTTCCCGCCATTTTGATTGGGTGTGACCAATCCATCACTCTCATTTAAATCTCGTATATGGTCCGTCAGCTTTAGTCAACGTCTTAACCACATTGGCGAAATCCAACCGCTAACCTAAACAATCACCTGTTCGCGACCCCACTTCGCTTCTCAATCACAACCGTCAAACAAACCCACCGGGGCCCACTTTAATCAGCTTTCCCAAAAGTCATCACATGCTTCGAGCCACGTGTCAATCATCCGCGTGGCTATTGCAAATAAATCCACGTCATCAAAATGGGACCACACCAGTGTGGGGCACGATTCCATAGGGAAACCCAAAACCCAAAATTTAAACCGAACCGGTGCAACAGTTTTGTCATCTTCAATGGCAATTTAGTAATTAAAGGTGTGAATCGGGGGCAATTTAGTAAGAAGGGCAACAGAACTTTCAGTTCATAACAGACAGCTGCTGTACTAAAGGGAAGAGAAGAGAACAACCTCCCTTTCTCTCTCTCTCTCTCTCTCTCTCTACACGGCGGTCGAATCCCAAACCAAAACTCCGGTGTTTTAAGGAAACAAAATGGACTCCGACGAGGTAACAATCTACAGCTCATTACGGCAATCTGACCCCCAACCACCACCCACGGCGGCGCAACCTTCTTAACCACCAACAACCACCACTTTACTACTGTTTTAACGGTTTTTTTAGGGCATTTTTTTTAAGTGGGGATCGATTTTGATCTTCTTTTTCTTCACTCCATTGGTGTTATACGGGTTTTTTGCTTATGGTTTTTTGATGGGTCTGTAAATTTTTATGCAGAGATTAACGGCCTTGAAGAAGGCCTATGCCGATATAATTTTGAATACGGCTAAAGAGGCCGCGGCCAGGATTATGGTGTCGGAGAAGAGAGCTCTTCGGTTTCAGCGTGAGCTGTATGCGGCAAAAGAAGAGGCTCTTCAGATGTTGCTGAGACTGAAACAAATGATGGATTCTAAGGTGAATTTTACTTTTGGCTAATGGGTTTTCCTTTTGTTTTGGTTTCAACGTTTTTAATTAATTGTTTTCAATGCATATATTTTTTGTAGCTGGGTACTGGAATTAGATGAGTTTTAGGCTGTTTTCTTATCTGGGATTTCATTGTTGCTGCTATTATGTAATTTATTTGATGTTTGTGGTGAGGATTTTCAATTGGGAGATTTGCAAGTTGATTATGTTGTATAATCACTGGAAGAGTTCCCTATCCATCCATATTGACATTGATGTGAAAAAGTTTACTTAAGTGTGTTTATTGGTATGACAATTGAAGAGTGCCTTCCTAAATAAAGGCATAACTAGAGTCATTCCTCTGCTAGTAGCAGCATATCTGAGTACAGAAATGATTGTGTAAGAGAATAGGTTGTTATTGGTCAGTCCTAAAGGTAAGAGTAGGTTGCTCCTCTGTTCCCTACTAATTGCGTAAGACCTAGTTTTATCTTCCCTCTGGGTGAGTTGAAGTGATCAGGGCCTTCTTTCTTTTATGTGTGATTCAGTTAATCTTTTTTTTGGAACTATTTTAGTTTCTTAGACAACCAATCTTGTCTGAGTGATGGGTTTTCTAAAATTTGTACTGGCATTATTATTGAAATAGGGAACTTTTTTGAAGCAGAAAGTGCTTGAAAATTGACTCTTTCTGTGTTACATAATTTAAATGGGGGCTTCAATTTGTTGGATTTGAAAAATGTTGAAGGAGATTAACAATTCTGTCATTTTTTGAAGTTTCCTTATTCGTTGAGTAGAAATTCTCCAGTGTTATGACAGGAATGATTCAAAATATAGTTATTTCCCATGCATTGTCTGGTTGTGTTGGCTCTTACTTCCAGAGCATATCAATAAATGTAGGTTGTTACTCATTAGTAGAGCCATGTACAAGCCGGGTGCCTTTTGGGACTCCTAATGAGACTTTCAGAACTATTAAGGTGCCAGAACTATTAAGGTGCCCCTCCTAACATCTCGATATTTTCAATATGGCCCTCCAAATCTAATATCCTATCTTCGTTCCATTCTTAATTGGCCATTCCAATTCCCGATTATATTTACTATACTTCCAAGTTTCTGACAGTTTTATTACATTGAGTCTTTTCTAGCTTTGATGCCATGATGATGTACCTTGTAAGTCCAACATGTGACTAATAATGAAGAATAACAATAATAAGTCCACTCATTCATGACCATGACTCTTTAGCTATTTGTTGCGGAGAATTGAGTTGATTTAATGTGAGAGGTTGAGCTAAAAAAATGTGATAGCTTACGGTTTAATAGGAAATATGACCTTCGATAGAGAACGATGGAGAAAGAAGATTCAAATGTTGACTCTAAATAGTTGGATAATGTGGTGTTAAGTTGAGTTGAATTGTTGTGAAGTTATTTGGAAATTCTATCACACTTCTTAGAGTCAATTTTTTTAAAAAAAAAAAAGACAAATTAGAAACTTACCTTTAGATTGACTACTATTAACACTTGGTGTTATGAAAAGTGATAAGTGACCTGGAATTTTCTTTTTTACTATTTCATTTTCTTCTTTCCCTTCTTGCTTTTGTAGTCATGTAATTCACTTTTGACAAATATGTCTTCTCCTTTATAGACAAATATTCATTGTTACCAATTGTTAAGGGTGATGCTTTTAGCATTCAATTCTACAATTATAATAAGAAACCAAAGACTAGAATTTCGTTTTAGGTTAAACAACTTATTCACATGGATTGAAAAGGAATGGGCACACTATTTTGAAACTCATGAGTTATATTAATTGGTGGTAATGAAACTCATGCGTCTTATTTTCCAAGACGTTACTTTGCTTTGCATGTGAAGTAATGACCTTATTTTCCATCTCCAAGTCTCATGAAATTGCAATTTTCTTTAGTTTAGGAAGGCAAGGCAAATTGTCTATTGAAATCCTTTCTTAACTTCAATTAGCGAGGAAAAAAAAGAATGATAATCTTAAGATCATAGTCTAATTAGGAATTTAAAACTATGAACTATGTTAGTATGTTAGATGCAAATCAATTGAACTTAATTGAGACTTGAAGCCTTCCTCTTATTGTTTTGTTAAGGTATGCCACATACAGGATTACAGATCCTATGGAATTGATCCTTTAAGGGTATTCCTATCGACATTGAGAATTTCGGTGCCACATTTTATAGAGTGTTTTGCTCATTCATATCCATGTTCAACATAAAATTCCAGTTCCCTTCTCAGAGAAGAGAAAGTTGATCTCAATTCCTTAAGCTTGTTAAAAAGGTCCCAACTTTTTCTTCTGGTTTTGCTTATTGGACAATAGTTTGCACTTTGATCTTAGTATCCAAGCAAAATGATAGCTATTCGCTGAAGATTTATCAAGTCAATCACCCCAAGAATCTTCTTGTCTTTCGAAGAAAAAGATAGAATACGTGGCTGGGAAACAATAGGGGTTTTTTGATATTATGTCAACCAATTTGAGAACAATTTTTTAACCACTATTTTATCTAAAAGCTTAAGCTAATAGATGTGGTACAATATATAGTTGTCCATGACCCTTTCCCCTACTTGCGATCACACTTGGGGTGGTTTGTTCATGTGATCTATTGTGTACTTTAGGAGGTATTATTGTTGGTGTGGTTTGAATTCAAGGTTCTTAGGTTCATATACTACGTTAACTGCCACCTATATATTTCATCTTTGGACTCTGTTACTAGGTTCACCACTATCTATGTTAACATAGTCTTAATATGTGTGTTAGATGCCATGACCTGATGTCTTGGGAAACACTGTTATTCTATACTATGTCACTAGTAAGGATTAAAATTTCGTTTTAGTGTATTGGTTCGGTCACATCCGAAACAAAAATGTTTCGCAAATGATAAAAACAAATAATAAATTTGGGAATTTTTTTCCTAAACATTGGCCATTGGAAACATGTCAAAACATCTCGACACACTTTGAAACTTTCTGTGAAACGATTCAATTATTTCGAAATGAAATTTTGATCTTTGGTCATGAATGTTATATTTATTTAACCTTTAATTTTTAATGTATTGATGTATGTGTGTGAATCTATATACTTTTAAATTTTGATTATTAATGTTGTGTTCTTCTTCCATCTTGGTCTTTCTTTGTTGTTCTTTTTAATG
Organism: Ilex aquifolium; assembly: GCA_951799425.1. Lineage (NCBI taxonomy): Eukaryota > Viridiplantae > Streptophyta > Magnoliopsida > Aquifoliales > Aquifoliaceae > Ilex > Ilex aquifolium. The sequence continues at coordinate 21,147,140 of OX637410.1, forward strand.
GAATTCTGGAATTCTGTACTTTTTGGTGAAATCAGATTTCAGATAAGAGACCTTCTACAAAGCCAGTAGACAAATGCCATTTTTTCTGCTTCTACATCCTTTCTGTGATATGTGTATTTGGAAAACCATGGCAACCCACTTCTTGCTTGTTTCTTGCCTAAGGGAAATTGGTGACTAATCCAACAAATTTCTGAGTTTTTTGACATAAAATAACATGATTTTGCCTTGAATTAGGATCATTTCCATTCCCATATTGCAATTAGATACCATATTCACAGGAAAAAATAAATTTCCAGCAATGACTGACTGGATAGCTGTGTTACAGCCTTACAGGTTAAGCCTCTCATTAGATTTGCTACTTTCATTTGGGTTTTAAATATTCGCATTTCAACAGTGTGTGCAAGTTTTAGTTTTCCTTTGGTTGGTCTCTGATTGTCCTGGAAGTCAGGAAAATTGTGGAAGTTTACAATATATTGAAATACTGTTGTTGTACAAGCTCTATACTGGAGAATGAGTTTATGAAGTGTAGGGCACAGGCACACGCTAATGATTAGAATGCTAATTCCGTGTTAGATCAACCATTTGCTTGTAGTTAAGCAGCTAAGTTGAGTTTCAAGTTTTCCTCATGAACCATGTTGTTGAGAGCTTGATAAGGATTGTTGCATGAATTCTGTAAAGGAACTGGTAATATAATGTGTCACCAAAGCTCTGGTATTGTATGGTATTGTGTTCAAGTCTTCCTAACAAGGATCAAAATTTCGTTGCGGTCCATCGTTTCCAAAACAGTATGAAAACGAATAGAAAGTTTGAAAATTTATTTTTTCAAACATTCCTAAACATTAGTCAAAATAAACCGAAACTTCTTGAAACACTTCGAAACATTGGTGAAAACATGCCGAAATATCTCAAAACAACTCGAACATTTTGAAACAACTCAAAACACCTCGAAGTATGAGAATTTTGATTCCAAGTGCTGGAGGGAAATCACATCTGGGGAAGATGTTTTGTTAAATATATTGTTGGCTCCATTATCTAGCGGCTTGTTCTTTTGGAGTTTCCAGTAATCCAACGCATATGAACATTAGCGTTCCTTGCACGTGGTAAAAGACATTGGTTAATTTTACTGACGACAAGTGGAGACAGGTTTATCTCACTTGCCATCATAATGATTTACTTCCTTATTTACTCTAACATATGGCGTTTATACATTGTTTTACAGATTTGTGAAGCAGAGATTAAATCCTCGAATCAACAGAAAACGATTGAAGAACTTGAAGCACAACTCCACGAAGCTGAGGACATCGTAAGAGACCTCAGAGAAGAGCTGAGAGAAGTGCAGGCTGAACTGGAGAGGGTGTCAAACAACAAAGTACAACCACTGGATGAACTTGATATGGCTACTCCTGAGGAAACATCAGAGATTAACAGACTCTATACTTCTCAGACTCTCATATTCCCTCATCCACAATCACAACATGAATATATCGCAGCTTCTGACATGAGGAATTTATATTTGAATCCGGGTAATGAGGGCAATAAGTGCTCTAGTTCGATAGTTCATACCGGGAATTCCTATATGGGAAATCCTGATATTCCCTCGATAATATTAAGAAGAAAAGAGCCTGAGCTGTACAGAAACGGGTGCACCCAGAGAATTCGTGCATGTAAAAGGAAGGTGTTGAGTAAGGCATTGTCTTATTCTGGACTAAGTGTAAGAGAAGATGAAAAAGGTGAAAGGATCTGTACGACACCCACAATTCGTGCATGTAAAAGGAAGGCGTTGAATAAGGCATTGTCTCTTTCTGAACTAATAACTGATGTAAAGCATGAGACAAGTGTAAGAGAAGATGAGAAAGATGAAAGGATCTGTACAACACCTACTCATGAGGCCGACCATATGTGTACAGAGAACAAGGGAGTGCACGCAAATAGCAGGCTTGGCAGCTGGTACAAAGTTCAGGCTGTCACGACTGTTTGTAGAAAAAGAAAGAGAGTTACTAGAAAGAGGAAATATAGAACACTCTCTTGCGGGTTTCTTCCTGAACAATCTATGAAGATGGCTCAAGCACCTGCTATACCCTGCTTGGGTACTCATTCAACTCCAGTTAATAACAATGCTCCCTCCACTGAAAACTCTTCTGAGATGGCCCCAAGATTAACTTCAGATAACACTGGAATGAGCATACAGCTGGAATGTGCAGAAACTAATGGAAGTGATGCAGAGTTTGTTAAAGCTTGTGATTTTCAAAGCACAATGGTTAATGATGATATATTGGTAGATAAGTTGTTGCCAATGAGACAACAAATTGGATCTACTGAGAGTTCAGGTGCTCCAATTGGTAGAATGAATATTGAGGAAGTTGATGTGCCATTAGCAGACTCAGAAGGGTCAAAAGCACCTGATGCAACTCATGGGGTTCCTACTCAACCCGTACCTGATAGGATTATCAAGTACACATTCCAAAGGAAACGAAAAAGAGTCTCTTTGACTAGCATTGATGGGAATGCTTCTCTTGAAACAAGCACTTTTAAGGGAAAACCTGAGGAGAAACAAACTGGTTCCGTTGAGCCACAGAAGTCCAGTTTGATAACAGAATCATCTAGGGACAGTCGGCGACTAGCCCAGGTTGCTCGTCAGGTTTGTAGTATATATCTTTTACGTGTTCTTCTGTGCATATATGTATGCATTATACTGGTATTTTTTTTTTAAAATACCTGTAGAACTCTTGATAATTTTTTAGGTTCAATTGGTACAGTTGCAAGTTATATTGGGGCATGGTCAGCATGATTGCTAGCCCATCTAGTCTTTCTAGACTGTTTGCTAAAACTGTACATTATTTTTCTGTCGATAAGTAAGCCAACGTTGCATTACTATAAGTTTTTATAAGTTGTTGATAAGTAAGATAACTCTATATTATTCCTATGCGTAACAATCAAATGTTGAGAATTTGGATATTGATTTGCTTTGAGGGGCCAATAAGGGAGAGGGGAAGAAACAAATAAGTTTCAAGGCTACGAAAAGATTGGCGAAAAAATACGAGGACTAGCATTGTGAATTCTGACTTTTGGATGCTATAATTCACTTTGCAAGTCCACATCATATATTTCTTTAAAGATTGGACTTTTTAATGTACATGTGGAACATATTATCTTTATTTACTTCTTTTTTTGCTAGTTTGTATGCATTATGTGCATATTCTTCCTGTATACAAACATGTTTACCATTAAAACATTCCTCGTTCATAAGTTGTGTTATCAAAGATGAAAATCTTAATCCCTAGCAATGAGGAAGAAAATGGCATCTCAAAAATTTGACGAAGTGCCACTGGAGGACAAGTTGAAGGATATTTGTCAGCTAATACATCATTAAGAGCAAGAAGAACACGATTGTAGGTTGATGCAGTGATGGAGGATCTGGATTCTATATTTGGGGAAGAGTATGACCCTGATAAAGCTTAAAAGGATCTATCACATAAACTATTTGCCTTCAGTGGATGGCAGGTTTAGGTATCTTCTTTAGAGAATCAATGCGTTATTTGTTCACGTCAAATAAAGACAATTCAAGCACGTTATAAAAGGGCGGACTAGTGCACGAGACAATTTAAGCACCTTTAAGATACCTGCACTAAGCTATGAACCATGGATACTTCATCAAGGTTGAAGTATCCATATCCGATATGTATTGGATACGGGCGGACACCTTGAATACTTTGAAAATAATTTCTATATTTGGATGTGTTTGGGATACTACAAGGATTTGCTATCAATACTTTTAGGTTACATGAAGGAAACTTGGGGCCCAAAATATCATGTTCTATCTTTATAAAAATAGGCCATTGCAGTAATATAATGGAAGTAAGAAATTAATCACTTTTGGAACAAAAATATAAGTTTATCCGAAAAATATATATCATTAAACTCAAATTGGTTTAACCTATTTAGTATGCTAGTTCTTGAACATGAAGCTCTTATGATATGTGATTACCCTCACGTTTAAGATTTTATCCATCTAGATGAAAAAGAAAGACACATTTTCACAAGATAAACTTTTCAAGTTTATTTTCATGTGTTTACCTTTACTTCATATACTTGAGATCTGAGATGTATATATTAGAGTATCCAACCCAAAATCAATTTTCAATGAATAGAGAGACTCCCTAAGAATATTAAACTAACCTTGGTGGTCTTTATCATTCGATGTGAGATACAAGCTTTCTTTACATCCTCTTTCATAGGGGTTCCGAGCTGACACGTGGCGCTAGCAAACAAACAAACACACAAACATGCATGCTGGAGAAGTCAAACGAGTTAGAGTTAGCCCATTGACCACCTATGACTCAACTCTGATACCATGTTAAGTATCAAACTCTAAATCAATTGGCAATGCGTTGGAGAGACTCCTTAATCACATAAACCAACCTTGGGCGGTCCTAATCATTCGATGTGGGATACAAATTTTCTGTATAGTTTATACCTTCCTTTTACTTATTTTGTAAGATAATCTTTGGTTTTTTTCCTAATAGATATATTTTTGAAGAAATGATGGTGATTCTCTTTTCTTAGTAGAAATCCAAAGAGATGGAGATGACTATGAATACAAATAAAGGTTCATAATCTAGTTTGGTCCTTGTTAATTGAGGATTCTAAGAGGAGTGGATTGAGTATAGACTTGACCATTGACATCATTTGAAGAGCGATTGGTCTCATATTTGAATCTGCAACATCACCTATATTTGCCAGGCACTTTTACGGCTGCAACAAATAATAGTCCTTTAGGGATATATATATATATATAAAATAAGGAGTAATAACATTTGAGAATCACTTTCTGCCACACTGGAATCACTGGAATCTTACCTCATATTGACTGTCTCCTTTAAACTTTGACTTCTCTTGCACATTTGTCATTTTGATTCTTTTCTATGGTACTGCCCTCACCTTTTTTTCGATTAGCTAAAGTGAATGATATGCTTTGTCTAAAAGTCCATTCATTCGTCATAAATCTCTTTTGATAAGAATCTATATTTTGTTTTATATGATATAAATCTACAATATTTTTTTAGACTATTTCGTAGAATTGTGGGGCATATACACGCACTGTAAGTGGTATACATTGATGCATTTGAATATATTAGCAGTTTAATTTTTTACCTGTGAGCTCTTAATAATTTGGGGGTTTTTTCCTTTTTTTTCTGTTTGTTTTTTTTTTTTGGGGTGGGGAGGATGCTATGGTGGTGGGATAAATATGGTGGTTATGGAAAGAGAGGTGTCACTGTTGCAGCTATGTATTGGACATCTGAAAATAGATTTTCCTGTTTTTTGTTTCTTTTTTTTTTTTTTTTTTTTTGGGTTTAAAAAATTGTACCACTTAAAGAAGTTTGACAAAATTTAATGGCTAGAAGCATACACATATGGTGTCCTAGCAAGTTTGTAAGAAACATTGTAAGTGTATGTAGGACCAGCTGCCAAAGTGGGTTTGTTAGAAATTGGGTTTTACTTAACTGGATTACCTAAAAATACCTCATTTTACCTGTTTTTTATGAATAAAAAATTGTGGTCTTGTAGAGATAGTACACTATGCACAATCTCTTAAAGATGGTAACTGATTTTACTGTTGCAGCATAAGCTGGGGAGTTGAGAAGTGGGAGTGCATAGGACCTCGAAAAAGTGAACGTGTCGATAGAGAATGGTGTTGCCACTAAAAGATGTATTAGTGTAAGCGTGTAGTTAATTTAAAGAAGTATTGAGCATCTAGGGCATATTTCTTGAAGCAAGATTGTCAGATGCATTTTTTACAAAAAAATTGCGTTGCTCTTTGCTATGCAACTTGTATGTATATAATATATGATTTTAGCTAATATCAAGATGCAGGCTTCTTCAATGGTTGTTTGTTTTGAGGTCATTTTAAAGTCAAAAATAGATCATGACTTGGTGTACCAAAGTTGAACCTGGTGATTTTCTTGGAAGTTTGTTGCTTGTCAATTTGGCATGCCTTCCGTGGGAGCAATTGATGCTTTTAGTAATGTTTTGGTTGGGTTGAACTTTTACTAGATTGATGATCATGGTTGAATCTTTTATCTTGAATTGTGATATGAGACCCAGTTGTATGTATATGTTAACTTTTGCTTTGTGTCTTACTGCTATATTGAAATCTTTCTGATTGTTCTTTTGTGCAGCTTATATCGTTGTCAGAGAAAAAATGGTGGCAGTAATTCTGTTCATGCATGAACATGGAGGCAATGTAACTGAAGATGGGATTTCGTCTGAGAATCCAGTTGAGGGAATTGCAGATCCTTGAGGTAGTAATTTATGGGCATCATATCGATTATGTAATGATCATTGGCGTATTGTTTCAGGGTCTCTCTCTCGTTCACAGGACCATAAATTGTTGAAATTGACTGATTTTTAGTGGTGGTTTCCACCTTTGAGTATGTTTTATTGGGGAAAAATTTTCCACATATATATATATATATATTGCTTTAAGTAGTTCACCTGCAGGGAACTAAGAATAATACTGGTTCAGCTTCCAGAAAATTGAGCATTTAGTTTTTCTCATTTGTTTGGTTTGATTACCTTTCTGTTGCACTTTGAAGAACATATAAAGGAAGATAGTGCATATCTTAAAAATAAAAAATAAAGGACAGTCCGTATGCTATTACCATTGCATCATCTATAAAGAATCAGATTCAGATGTACGCAATCTTAATCCTATTTGCAATTGCGTGTGGAAAAGGTTGTTTTTGTGAATCGATTTCATGATACTGAATTCATAATAAGGCAATGTTACTACCACACCAAGACCCGTGATAAGTTTGCAACTAGTGTCAATTTTGTTGCTCAAACTTGTGATGCTTAATTCATAATAGAACAGTGCAGTTGATTTGGGATCGAAATTTAAGCAAGTTTTGTCCAACTTACAATCCAAAACGATCATGTTGTACTTAAATGTGGTTAAATTAGGGGTGTCAAATGTGTCAGGTTAACGAGTGAAAAATATGTAAACTCGTACACGACACGTTTAATAAACGGGTGAAAAATCTCAACACGAACACGACTCGTTTAATAAATGGGTAACACAACACGATTCGTTTAACCCGTTTAATTTTAAAAAAATTATATCAACAAATTTTAATATTTCACTTTTTTTTATTGTCAATTGTACTTACCTAAAAAAAGAAGAATTTTTAGTCAAATCTCATAAAAATCAGACTTGAAGGCTTAAAAAAAAAAACAAGAAGTCATTGTCTTTTATAGGCAACTCAGTCATTCCCATCTCTCTTCATTTGTCAATGTGGGACAAAAACAAAAAGTATTGGTTTGCCTTTGTTTTTAAAGTGTTTCTCATATCCTCTTCTTTGTCTTTGAACTACTACTTTACTTTTTTTTTTTGTATTGATTTCTTTACTTCTTTTTTTCTTGCTAATTTTTTAAAATAATTATTAATTTATTATTATATTAATTTTATTTAAACGGGTAAACGTGTGATAAACGGTTTGACAGGTATCACCTGAACATGACCCGTTTATTAAACATGTTTAGTGTGTCAACCTGTTTATCACCCAAACCCGTTAAGATCTCACCCAAATCCGTTTAATTCGTGTCGGTTAATCGTGTTGTGTCGGATTTTGACAGCCCTAGGTTAAATGCATTAATCAATGAGCTCAAAAAAATGGTTCAAGTATAAAAACCCGGGATTAATCGATCTTATTGGATTGTAATTTGGTCTATTAACTAATTGGTTTGTAATTTTTGTGGTGACGAAAAGTTATCATAGAAAAATCCTTCTTAGTTTAATTCATTTAGCTGCAAAAACATCGGTTTGGTAGTTTTGTTGCTGCAGCAATGTCTGCATCCTGCTTACTATTATCAAATTGGGTAAATTACACTTTGACCCTCTCAATTATGACCTTTTTTTTTTTCTCAACGTATGTTTTACATTGCACTCTCAACTATGTGATTAGTTTCACATTATTTTAATTATTAACGTCCGTTACATATTTAGTAAAAATTTATGTTATTTTTTCCACACAAATTATGTAATTTTTTTCACTTTGTCCGGACACATCAATAATTTTCATCAAAAAAGATATCAAACATTTCTGATTGAGTCAATGTGAAATAATCAAGACCAGCCATATCCATGAAACAAATACTACAATTACTCGAGAAGCAAATCATTTCCTCTCATGTTTAGATCGTATTATTTAAAAATTTTGTCGTATTTGTGGGTAGATGAATAAAAAAACTGTGGTATATATCTATATAATAAAGTAGCTTACAATTCAAATCTCAAAAGATAAACAAAATGACTTTTGTTTTTCGCGGTTCAGATCGCTTTAAATTTTATTTTAAAGTTAATCTAGCGGCTAATATTAACACCCTAAATTTAATAAGAAAAATAGGGTCCTAAGGGTGTGTTTGGAGTTACTTTTTAAAAGTACTTCTATAAATTATTTCTCATAAGTATTATAAAAAAAAAAAAATTGTATTTGAAACCGCCCCACCACTACCTCTACCACCACCACCGCCACTACCTCTACCACCACCACCGCCACTACCACCACCACTGCCACCACCACCACCGTCATCGCCGCCACCACTACCACCACCGCCGCTGCCACCATCACCACCACCGTCGTCGTCACCACCACCACCACCCCCGTTGCCGCCACCACCACCACGGTCATTGTCACCCACCACCTCTCACCCCCACTACAACCGATGCTTAAATTCATTTATCTCTCATCTATGTTTGTGATTTGATTTTGGATATGAATATAAATATGTTTATTATTTACCATTTTTTTTTACGCTGTGCCTTCAGGCACAGGGAATAACTAGTATATATATATTTTAAAAGAAGGATAGATGAATAAAAAATTGTGTAGTATGATCTGTCAAAATGAACACTTATAAAAGTTGTCCATTTGCTTGCAGATCTCTACATTTTGCTTAGCCGGATTAATATTCTCGCCCAGGATGTTGATTAGCCAGCACTTGCCGTATATGGGTTGTGACCTGGCTGGTTCAAACTACCTGCAACATTCATTAAAAAATATGAAAATTTTGTTTCGAAACGCCAGAATCGATTCCGTTTTCAAAGAGACTGAAACGAATTAGTGATAAAATCGAAATTTTAATATTTTAAAGTATTCCATAATGTTTCGAAATGTTTTGTAATATTTTAATGTATTTTCACATTTGTTTTAAAATGTTTTAAGATACTTTAGTATATTTCGATCAATTTTTTGAAAAAATAATTCATAAATTTTTATATTTTTAATTCTGTTTCCGAAAAGGGTCGAAATATTTTCAAAACACGTCGAAACGTTTCCGTTTCCTAGGTAACCGAAACAATACACCGAAACGAAATTTTGATTCTTGATGGTACTGAAATTTATTATATTTGTGGGTATTTTTACCATTGTTATAGGTGTTTTTACTAATGTTGTGATATCCAAAAAAGTGATAAAAATAGTTTTCACAATAGTGGTAAAAAGACCCACAAAAATAATAATCCACCCACAAAAGTGATAATTTTTTCTATACCGAATAAAAGTGGTAAAAACATCCACAAAAGTGATAAATCATCTATAAAAGTGATAAATTTTTTAGTTGTAAAATTACTCACAAAAATTATAAGAACATCTTTTAAATTAATAAATTTTAGAGGTATGGTACCAAAATTTTTTTGACGGTACGAGAGTCGAGTCCTATAATTGATAGATAATCTTATCTGTATGAATGAGATTGGAATTCACAACTTATTGTTTGTGATGGGTCAAGCCCAAATGGCCCAATCTATATAAAAAACCCAATTCAAATAAGCCAAGAAAGCCCAAAGAAGAGTCCAATCCATTACCCAAGCCCAAGCCCACTAAAGAGAAAATTCTAGAGAATGTTAGATAAGAATTTGAATGTTAGATTTGTATTAGAATGTTAGATTTGAATGTTAGATAGGTATTATTTAATTTGTGTGGTTCGGATTGATTCACGTTGTACGGCTAGGATTGATTCCCTACTACTATAAATAGACCACCCATTTGGGTATTCTATCATCAAGAAAGAAGCAAAGCTTCTAAGAGTGAGTTTAAGAGAGAGTTCTCTTGAGATTCTTAGTATGCTCTGTGGTTGCAGTTTAGACTGATCTGCCACATCAGAAAAGATTTCTAGAGATTGAGAGTGTAAGTTGTGAGCTTACTATTGAGTGTTTGCTTCTCTCTCTCTCTCTCCCTCTCGAGCATTGTAAAACTCTCCGGAGTACCATCATGATTGATCAATAAAACATCCAGGCCCCTGTCGCCGTTCGAAGAGTGGACGTAGGTCATCCGAGACCGAACCACTATAAATCTCTTGTGTTAATCTCCTTATTTACAGTTTCGCCATTGATTGCCTATTAATTGCTTATTAATTATACTCGTACACATACTTGACTGTTGATCTTGCACGAAGACCAATTTGTGCATCATCAGTTTGGCGCCGTCTGTGGGAACGACGTAGTCTTCCTACCTCTCCCGCAATCCATGGCAATCACCACCAGATCAAAGTCTCATCAACCCGGAGACAACAACCCCGTGCACCAGGAGGAGGCTCCGCCTAACAACTCTGTGCACCGGGAGGAGGCTCCACCTCCCCTCGCACCCGAAGGACCCCCTGCTACGGCGACTCCCGCCGTTGGGTCACAACAACAACTCCTGCAGACCATGCAGCTGCTGGTGAACCAAAACCAGCAGATCATCCAGTTGATGCTCTCTCAAGGAGGAGTCACCCATCACCCTGTTGGAGGAGTCCCACTCCCTCCAACAAAGGAAGAGCCACTGCCTGTCTTTTCTGGGCATCAAGTCCCCCACCATGGAGTCCCTCGCCCGAACGCTCCAGGACCACGTCGAGGAGTCCCACATCCAGTTCCTCCTCCGCGCGCAGGGGGCACACAGGTACGCCTTTCATGCGACCTAGTGCCGGAAGACGAAGAAGAAAGCCAGTATGGGGATCACGAGAACCAGTACCAACACCAGACGGAGGATGTCCCCAACCAGTGGGACGAGAAGATAAGGGAAGTGCAAAACCAACTCGGTGAAGCCCTCAACGCCATCAAGGCACAGGCGCCAACGACCGTGGACTACCTGGTAAGACGCACTGACACACCCTTCATTGCTGATATTGTCAACTATCCACTGCCCTCAAAGTTCAAGATGCCCATCATCGAGACCTTTGATGGCAACAAAGACCCCCTCGAACATCTGGACACCTACAAGGCTCTCATGCAGCTCCACAATGTGCCTGAAGAGATCATGTGTCGGGCGTTCCCCACCACTTTGAAGGGAACCGCTCGTCAATGGTTCTCCAAGCTCAGGCCCTCTTCCATCCGTTCTTTCGAAGAACTAAGCATGTCATTCGTCTCCCGCTTCATTGGGGGACACCGCCATCAGAAGCCTATGACCCACCTGCTCACCATCAAGCAGGATAGGGATGAAAGCCTTCGTGAATACCTCGCTCGCTTCAATAAGGAGGTGCTCCAGATTGATGAGTCGGATGATAAAGTAGTCATGGCTGCCCTTATCGCCGGACTCCGCACATCCAACTTTATGTTCTCAGTCATCAAGAAGCCTCCCTCCAGTATGCCCGAACTACTGTCCAGGGCCCAGAAGTATATAAACGCCGAGGACGTCACTAAGGCCCGCTAAGGTGAGTCCTCACGAGGAGGGGACAAAAGGAAAGAAAGCCGAAAGACTCTCCACCAGAGGCGCCCCATGACGGCCTCTCCCTCCTTAACTCCATCTCACCGGAATGAGTCAATAGAAGGAGTCTCAGACGTCTAGCTCCACAGAGCCCTCCTAACCTCCATCTCACCGGAATGAGTCAATGGAAGGAGTCTCAGACGTCTAGCTCCACAGAGCCCTCCTAACCTCCATCTCACCGGAATGAATCAATGGAAGGACTCTCAGACGTCCAGCTCCACAGAGCCCTCCTCATCTCCATCTCAATGGAATGAGCCTCAGGCGTCAAGCTCCTCAGCGCCCTCCTCATCTCCGTATCAATGAAATGAGCCTCTGCTACGGCAGCCATCTCCCGAGACTATACGTAGCTCGGCCTCTATGACTTTGCTCTCGCGCAAGTAGTCACCCCTGCCACGGCAGCCATCTCCGAGACTATACGTAGCTCGGCCTCTATGACTCTGCTCTCGCGCAAGTAGTCACCCCTGCCACGGCAGCCATCTCCGAGACTATACGTAGCTCGGCCTCTATGACTCTGCTCTCGCGCAAGTCTATCTCCCGAGACTATACGTAGCTCGGCCTCTATGACTCTGCTCTCGCGCAAGTAGTCACCCCTGCCACGGCAGCCATCTCCGAGACTATACGTAGCTCGGCCTCTATGACTCTGCTCTCGCGCAAGTCTATCTCCCGAGACTATACGTAGCTCGGCCTCTATGACTCTGCTCTCGCGCAAGTAGTCACCCCTGCCACGGCAGTCATCTCCCGAGACTATACGTAGCTCGGTCTTAGCTCATGCGGCCCTCTCACGGGACATCCACAGCTCTCCCTCTCCTAGCTGTACCCGAGCAGCTTACCAGATATCGGCACTGTTCTCAAACAGGCAGCCTAACTCCAGCTTAGCGGCTCTCTCGCAGATCGCCAAAAAAGCTTGACATATCTCTGCTCTGCTCTTAAGCAGCAGCCTACCTCTGCACTGCTCTCAAGCAGGCAGCCTACCTACCTCCACACTGTTCTCAAGCAGGCAGCCTACCTCTCTCTCCAGGTAATTGTGTTAAATATTTTAATGTTTGAAATAACATTATTTTTTCAACACCTCTCAGGCGCCGAGCACATGCGCCTAGACCTCCCAGGCGCCCAGCACAGGCGCCCAATACCTCGCGGGCGTCAAGACCCCCCAGGCTCGCCCAAGGCAACTCCGGCTCGCCCAAGACAACTCCAGCTCGCCCAAGGTGCTCAAAATGGGGCTTATAATATATCAAATCAAAGCTCTCGACGAACCCTACAAAACTCACTTCCTTAGGCAGTGATTGATGCTGTAAAAAATCCAAAAAAGGCTCAGAAATAGCTGTTTTGGCCTCCCGAAGTTCTTCCAGTTATGCCGGTCAGCCGAAAATTCGAGTTTAACCAAATGCCCTCCTCTCCAAGTTTCATTGGACACAGGGCATTGGGGGGCAAATGATGGGTCAAGCCCAAATGGCCCAATCTATATAAAAAACCCAATTCAAATAAGCCAAGAAAGCCCAAAGAAGAGTCCAATCCATTACCCAAGCCCAAGCCCACTAAAGAGAAAATTCTAGAGAATGTTAGATAAGAATTTGAATGTTAGATTTGTATTAGAATGTTAGATTTGAATGTTAGATAGGTATTATTTAATTTGTGTGGTTCGGATTGATTCACGTTGTACGGCTAGGATTGATTCCCTACTACTATAAATAGACCACCCATTTGGGTATTCTATCATCAAGAAAGAAGCAAAGCTTCTAAGAGTGAGTTTAAGAGAGAGTTCTCTTGAGATTCTTAGTATGCTCTGTGGTTGCAGTTTAGACTGATCTGCCACATCAGAAAAGATTTCTAGAGATTGAGAGTGTAAGTTGTGAGCTTACTATTGAGTGTTTGCTTCTCTCTCTCTCTCTCCCTCTCGAGCATTGTAAAACTCTCCGGAGTACCATCATGATTGATCAATAAAACATCCAGGCCCCTGTCGCCGTTCGAAGAGTGGACGTAGGTCATCCGAGACCGAACCACTATAAATCTCTTGTGTTAATCTCCTTATTTACAGTTTCGCCATTGATTGCCTATTAATTGCTTATTAATTATACTCGTACACATACTTGACTGTTGATCTTGCACGAAGACCAATTTGTGCATCATCAGTTTGGATGAATGAATGCTTGTCAACATAATAGAGTATGCTGTTTCATATATCTTAGAGTCCTACAATGGTACTTTTTATAGTGGTGGCAAGAACTTGTCAACTATAACCCGATCAATTTACTTAATTGTATCAATTGTTTTTGACACTAATTTGACTTACTTATTATCGTGTCGCATTCAAGTTGACCCAGACCAAGATTTCTTATCTCTTAACTAAATCAACCCACCCAGAGGTCGCCTATAAATTTAAAATATAATCAATCAATATGTAGGAAAACTAGGTGAAAAAAATCATTTAACTTTCCATGGTTTTGCAAATACTTTAGAAAGAAATAGAACAAAATATACAATTTTGTTAAAATGTTTTGATTTTGCAATGTATAAATCGAATTATTCTTGTTTCGTTCTAACTTTAACCCATTTTTATTCTTGTTAACGAATCATATTATTTTCAAATTCATGTAAAGAATTAATTAACCCTAACCCGCAACCTTCATATCGTGCTAATATAAATTGCCATCCTTTGTTTTTTTTTTTTTATGATATCCACGTAAAATAATCTAATAGGTCCATAAACTTAATTGTTACTGTTAAGCATTGGCGCATAAATACTAGAGGTGACAATTGAGTCGTGTCGTGTCGTGTCGGGTCATTGCGGGTTCATGTCAAACATTTATCAACCGCCTAACCCAATTCATTTAACTATTCGTGTCGTATCGAGTTGACCTATTTATTTTCGTGTTGTGTTCGTGTTTGTATTCGTGTTGACCCATATAAATTTTAAAATAAAAAATTTAACACTAAGATTATATTTTCATTTAATTGAATTCATACTCATACTTTTTCTATAAATTTAAAATTAACTTAATAAACATAATAATAATAATGAGTAAAAATATTTTTTTATACAATAATTATGTCAGAACTTAATAAATAGTTACAAATAATTAATATTTTATTTCTATAATACTAGTTAAACATATTAATCGTGTTCATTTCGTATTGTTCGTGTTACTATATAAGCGAGAAGATAGATGAAGTGTTCATTCTTAACTAAGTCCTTCAAACTTATTATGATTTTGAAGTTGCTACACTTAAAATATATTTCCTCTACCCCACAAGGGAATAATAGTCACCATATTCTTGAATTGACACCATATTTTTTTTATACCATATCTAAATGGGTTGAGCATATAATTTTTGAATAAAAAATTATCAAGTCATGTTTGTGTCTTTAATTGGGTTATTGTCGGGTTAGTGTCGACACAATTAAATAAACGAGTTGATCGTATTAATTTTCGAGTTTGGCGTATTGAACACAAACACGACTCGTTTGTATTTGGTATTCGCGTCGAGTTCGAATCATGTCGTCGTTTTGAGTTAAAAATTCCTCCTATACATAATAATCATGTGCCTCACCCGACTCATATTGATATGGCCCACAGGTAAAGCAAAAGGTGCCATTGATGTTCCTCTACACCAACCTCCCTCGTTTCCTTAGTGGCCCGGGTTGGGGTAGGGGGGTTGGTGGGGTGGGGTAGGGGTAGGGGTGGTCCTCTAATTTGAACAACAGGGGGGTCGATATTTAATCATACCATACAATATGCACAATACCACCATGAACAACAATTTGGTATCATTCCTAACTCAATAATAATCAACCAACAATAAATCGAAAAAAAAAAGAAAAATTCTTCTCTATACACATGACCCTTCATTTCATATCAAGACTTACTTGCACATTCATATAGTGAGCTTCCTTCCCTTCTCGTATCCATATATGACTTGAAGAAAGAAATGAAAGAAAATTTTGGGATCTAAAATTCAAACTGTAATTAAAGGGTTACAGTATGTATGTATTGGCTCCAGTCATGTAGAGAGATTTGAGTGAATCGCTTCAACAAACCTGTAAACACACATTTTTTTTGTATGTAGTATGGCAAGAACTCCACTCCAATCCATAGCTTCGCTTCTCAGCTAATAATATGAGTATTACACCTCCAATATGCATCTGATGTAACAGCTCATCTGATGAATGGGAAGAAGATAACACAGAATAGACAAGTATTAGAAGATTGAGAGGTGACAAAATCTACCAAATTTCTTCATTTTGCAAAATTTCTAGATTTTTTAGATGGGGGAAAACCCAATTACAATAGATAGACAGGGCCTTGGTAGAAAATTTCACTTGGAGTAGCTAAATTATTTCATCCAACAACCTGATATGCAGGAAGTAAAGGCGTATAACATGTTTTTTAGGTGCTCATACATCTTTTCTGCATATCATTTTTCCAAATAGGTTGGTCAAACAGTTTCTTTCTTATTTGTCCTTCTTTTCCTCCTCTGTCATAGATTGGGAACTATTGCCAACCTTACTCTCTACCGGGTTATCCACTGCCATGACGACAGGAAGCCATGAGTGAACAAGGGGTATCCTGAAACGCCAATCTGTGGCTAGCCTTTGCAAAATTATAGTCAAAATGAGACTGAAACACAGAATTAAAGCCTAGGATGAGATATATTATGTAATACCTGCGGGTGACTCTGGCAGACGATGTCCTATGGCATGTTAGATGCCAGGATGGACATTCTTTGAGACCCTTTTGGAGGAAATCTCTGAAATTCCTTGGGATTCACTGTTAATCTCAGCCAATGGGTTCACAACAAACCCACCACCAACACCACCCCGCCGAAACCTCCTATTCTCCGGCTTAAATGTCTCAGTATAGCCATGGCTATCGACTGTGTTGCGCATGGCAGCCACTGATGGTGTACCACTGAAAGAAAACCGGGAAGTTGAAAATCGACCTTCTGTTCTCCCAAAGAGCTTAGAGCTAAAAAATTCTGCACCAGGTAGCTTGCAACAAATAGCTGCAGAGTCAGGATTTGACATCCTTCCAGTTGACACAGCCAAGTCATATGAGATCTCATCCAATGCAAGCTCTAGACCATGAACACGTGTCTCCAAGGAACGCATTCCGTTCTGTGAGCTCCCAATGAATCCCTAGAACAAGAAGAATTAGCAAAATTGTGAGAAAAAAACTTGATAAATAGTACGACACGAGAGTTAGTCAAATCAGTAGAATGACTAATCGTATTACAATGTATGTTGAGTAAAATTTAGCCGCGCATAAGCAGCTGATTAGTCCCCATACCACAAGAGTTTGTGCGAGTTGATGCCCTGCCAGATAATGTACATGATTTACTACTCCATTAAGATTGTAATATGAAAAATAGTTTGCACAGCATATGGTGGTCTTTGAAAGTAGTACCGTTGACAATGAAATTGCAATTACAATGCAATATCCTGACATAAGAAGCTACTTCAATGAGAAAGCCTACTTGGTGATCACATGCAAATTACCTGGAGGAGATCTAACAAATTGGACTGCTGAGTTTCAATTTGAACAAGCTGCTTGCGGATCAAAGATAAATCCTCACACTCTTTGTGGTTTCTACTGATGTCCTCAGGCACATTACTTGCGACAACAGTAGATTCCGACCTCTCATCATTACACGGAACAACGCGAGATCCAGCCTTAAATCCACCAAACTTGTGCATTCTTCCATCAGAGTCCTTACTGAAAAGGGTACGCCTCGTTTCTTGCTTTGTAGATCTATTTCCCTCCTTATCCCCTTTCTCGAATGTTTTTTCTCCACAATCAGGATCAACTTCACTAACCACTGCCCTTGAAGTAGCATTTGGAGCCGCAATTTCAACTTTCCAATCGCTAGGCTTCTTACGGTCTAGCTTTCGGAACAATGCCGGACCTGTTTTCTTGCCATTACTATCCAATAGACTCCTCCTCCTGGCTGTAGCAGCAGAACCATCAGGGAAAGGTGATTTGTCAGCAAGTACGGGTTTTCTCTTCAATTGAGGAGCTCCATAGGGCACATCACTACCATCCTCTGTCTCTATAATGGAGTGGAAACAAATGAATTTAGAAAAAAACAACAAAATTATACAAATGGCACAATAAATGCCATAGTAATCTGCTGGAACAGTAAAGTAATCTAAACACAATAAGAACCTCAACAGAAAGAAAAAAAAAAGAAGATGAATGAATATTCAGGTTCAGCAACAAAAGTAGATAAAATAAATATAAAACAGAGAAGCAACAAAAATCAAAATAAAAACCGAGAGAACAATTCATCACAATTATAAGGACCATGTAATCAGACCACACAAATGCAAATGAAATGATCATCATAGATAACTAAACTGCCAAAATTTCCTGAAGAAAAAAGGCCACAAATGTATGGTACTATGTGCACAATGTGTATTGTATTTGTACCAACAAGCTTCATCTTATTCCACACATCTTCATAAACATAAAATTTGAACTTGATCTCAATCAGACCACCAAAGATTGGAAAATATGTTAGTAAGCAACTTGTCAATAACAGCATCAAAAAAACAAAATAAAATTCATACCTTTAGAAGAAGATTGTGATTTAGGAGGCGGCGAGACCTCACCGGATAAATCAGGAATCTCCTTCCAAACCTCCATCATTTGATTCATTGTTTCCCTCACAACCTTCACCTACACAATCACATGAACAATCAGAAAACCAATCCACAGACTAAGAAATCAATTCAATTCAATCCAATTCAATTCAATATTAACCTTGTCAAATCTCTTGGCCTCAAAGGTCTTCATACACGAAGCCTTAAACTCCGACAAAGCATCCCTCTCGACCATACCCAGTTTGATTAACGTCTCCGCAGCGGCCTTCCTCGCCGCCCAATCGTCACTGCTCACGAACTCGACTAAACACGACACTAGATTTCTCACCAAATTCACATTCCTGGCTCCGCCAGCCTCAATTACACTCCCGATCAGCGTCAACAGCGCCGATTTCGCCCTAAAACTCTCACTCCTCAGCAACTTCTCCATCCTCGGCACTAACTTTCTCAATTGCATTGGCTCTGGATCATCAGACACCTCAATTGCCTTCGCCAAACACAGTGCCGCTCCGATCTGAGCATTTAAGTCTTGTTCAGTGACTAAAGCTTCGAAAAATGGCTTCATGATTGAGGAAAAAGGAGGTCTGGCCAAGTGTGAGGAGAGAGAGGCGGTGGCGGAAATGCAGGCGGAACGGACGGCGGAGTCGGGGTCGCGGAGGCGGCGGATGATGGAGGAGATGAGTTTGGGGAGGAATGGAGAGATGGAATCGCCATGGGATTCGGAGAGGAGGGAGATGAGGCGGAGGCATTGTTTGCGGACGGGAGATTTGTCGGCAGAGTCGGTGGCGGAGACGGCGGAGACGAAGGGCGGGATGGTGGCGGAAGAGAGAGTCTTGGCGATGGATTCGAGTTCTACGGCGGCGGAGGAGTGGGTGTCACGGTCGGAGAGCTTGTGGAGGCAGGTGAGTACTCGGTGCTTGAGGTCTCGAGTTGAGGCCGCTTGGTTTTGTTTGGAGAGTGACATTATTGAAGAAGAGTGTGTTGGTGGCGGTGGAGGTTGTGGTTTCTAGTCAGTCGGATAGTGGTGGTGGCACAGCCTGTATTTCCGGCAACATTGGCTGATTAAAGCGGTGGTAGGCGGTGGTGAAGGTGGGTTTGGATTTGGTTGTGGCTGTCTGACACTTTTTGAGGACTTCGTACAGAGCTTATAAAGAGGTGGAGACCGTAATAAGAGCATCAGAAAATTATACTTTCTACCTTTAAATCTTAATTCTATTTCAATTCAATACTTAAATTAGTTTAATGTTATTTTTTTTCTTTTTTCTTTTTTTCTGTGGGGTGCGTCAGGCCCATGCAATAGTGCAACACAAGGACGACGCTTGAGAGTCACAATAACAAGTTATTATAGTAGACTCTCCCTCTAAAATAATTAATTTAATATCATGCGTGACAATGTCTCACGTATCATAGCATCTGTCCTATTGTTGAAATTTAATTTCGTGAAAGATTTATCTTTCGTGAAAATTCTAGTTCCAACATGAATGACTTGCTTTTGATCGGACCGGAGAAAGAATTAGTCGATATGCAAGTAAACTAACCCTACCACCCTTGACTGTTGAATAAAAAAAAATAGATCATGAGTTTGAACATGTACTAGTGTCTGACTAAAAAAAAAATCATTCAATTTGTAACGAGCTTCTGAAATTGATAAAGCAAGAAATCACAAATTAGTGTATAATAAGAAAAATACAGTAGTTGGGGGATAATATGAAATATAAGTACAGTTTTAGGGGATTAAAGTGTAATGTTTCTTAAGAACACTGCTCAAAAAAGCCGTTAATTTTCAGTTTGTTACCGAATTGAAAGAAACGACAACGTTTAAAGAGTTGAAACTAATCAAACGATGTCGTTTTTGCTATCTTGCGCTCCTTTTTTTGGCGTACAAGTCTAGCATGGCTGAATTACTTTTTTCTCCAACATTCTCTTGCCTCTTTTTTTTTTTTTGGCCCTTTTCCACATAGATTAGTAATATTGGCTAAACTTGCTTGGTTTGATATACAACCCCATTGAACTTTTCTTTTATTTATTTTTTTGTTAATGAGAAACTACTCCTGATCAAAAAAAATAAAAAAATGAGAAACTACTCTAAGATAGAGACACTTTTTTTTTTTTTATCCAGATAGAGACACTTTAGAGTTATCCCCGCGAGAGTAAATATCGGATGCATACAATAACTCGCAAACCATAGATATCAATTAAGTTTGGGAGACACTATTCTTAGTGTCCCAATCTACGATTTGTTCAAGTCCAATCTCACACCGTTAGAGTACCGTAACTTCTCTTTTAATTACTTGGGATGAAAAAACTAGATAAGAAATCTTAGTTAGCATGGTATTGTTGGGCACTAATTATTCCTGAAGTGAAGAATTGATTTTATTTTATTTTTGTTGGGGGGAGAGGGGGCATTTCAGGAATTACATAGGGTAGTTAATGTAGTTAATTTGTCAAAAGAATAATGAGGAGAGAGTGGTGGAGAGTATTATGCAAGTAACAGTGCTTCAATCAAATTGCTTAAAATTCTTCTCTACAAATTATTACCCTGTCATGATTAATTTTGTGTTATCTGCTCAACAGAAAAAACTTTCTACAACCTTTTTGAGACTCAATTTTTTTTTTAATTGTAATTTGAGCGTCACGTATTTAAATTCATTAGCTTTAGATAATAATTAGTTTTAGAATTTTCACAATTTTTTTTTATTTTGATTTGAATCAAGAAAATAATCTCTCTGCATTCAAGATATATTGGATATTTGTAATTATTCTCAAGCCACATAATGACTCAAGTCTCATGAGCGAGATGTCTTTTTTCAATAACGAAGAATCGTCTCAATCATGTATATATATCATTTAGACTCGTGACAATAACGTAAATTATAGATACATACAATAACGGGTTAACCATTCTCATCGAGATAACCACATATTGAACTTATAATCTCGAGATAGTACACCTCTAAAACTTTTCCTACCCAAATTATTCTAATTAGCTTCTCTATTTCACTTTTATCCTTACTTAGTTTTTCATGCTTCAAAAATTCCAAATTGTAGGAAATTTTTTGGAATCTCTTCATTTACAATAATGTTATTTGAACCAAATTTGCTGATTTAATCCATCACAATAATTAAATTAGTTGTGGATCTCAACAAATAATAAATATTAAGTGTAACGATGACACCACGTTATTATTACCATGTAATGTCACCATGTTATCATTATCATGTGATGTCATCATTCAATAATAAACTTACAAATAGACAAGGTGAACACCACTTAGGTAATCATCAAATGATATAGCAGAGTGATTACTAAAATATGTGGGATCCACCTCCTTATCTGTTATTATTTTATTAAATGGTGACACTACGTATCAATGATGATGTGGTGTAACTGTTCCGCCCAATATTTTTTTTTCAATGTTGGGCCTACTGTTAATCCAATGGCTATAAATGGTTAAGAACAATAAATTAAGTCCAAGCAGCATCCTTGTTTCACATATTAGTATCAAAATAAGTCCACCTCATTGCCCTTTTTACAATCCATACTAGAAAAGGAGGTGATATGTCATACTTCATACCTCATTTGAACAACCACCCACACCTTATTCATATATTATCTGTTGTGTGTCTCCCTAATCCAATTGTCAATGCCAACAAAGAATCAAATCATATATGAAAACGTTGGATAACCTAACTTCCAAGAATTTTCCATCACTTTCGTAGACGTTACCATTTCTGATGAGTAGAAGGAACAAAATCAAAATGGTTCAAAGCTTTCGAATCAAAATCTTGGTGGGAATTAACCCAATTCTTTTAAATTTTTTTTTTTTTTTGTGGGTGGGAGTCAACCCGTATGGATGGTTTGGAAGGAAATATCTAAATCCAACTATTGTAACGGAGTTTTCAGTGTACCCGATGGGCATGGTTTATGCATTCGCGCGTTTATGTGATTAGATAATATGTATGTGTTGTAAGATCTCCACTCTTCAATACAGGTGTGCATAGGGGTGTCAAAATATGACACGACTTATTAACACAACACAAACACGATTCAAAATTAAAAGGTTTTGGGTCTTCCTTAAGCCACATGTTTCATAAATGAGTGGATCCGACACGACACGATTAATAAACGAATAGGGTATGTATGAAATCAATCAAAAAAAATACACGACACAACTCGTTTATATACCGATTATACACGACGCGAACCCGATATAACACGATTCGTTAGATACGAATTTATAAACGAGTTGGGTATGAGTGGAGTACTTTTCGACACGAACCTGCTTCACCCGACATGATTGATAGGTCTAGACGTACATAATGAAGAAACATTTTCCCAACTTTAAAGAGGTGACATATTAAATATGATCATGTTATATATAAACGATAGAGAACCATAATCAATGTGTGGAACATGATTTTTTGCAACACCGATCCAAATGCGACATCCGGCTTCCAAAATTGAAGCTGATAAAAGTTAAAAAATTATATTTAGTTAAACTAGTATTCTAACTTTAAAGAGGTTACACTATGATTAAAAAAAAATTGTTATTGATGGTAATTTACTAAAGCTCATTTAGTTGAACCTACTATCTCAACCTCCTCAACTACCATATAATTGCGCTGTCTGATTCGCTTGCCGCAAATTGGGTCAGCTGCCCTCCCAACGAGTTTCAGGCTTTACTTCCTAATGCTTGTAATCAGAATTTTCCCACTTGAATACAATTTCACTCTCTGGTTGATCAAAAAAACTACCATATATTTTATAGAAATCCATATAGTTTCCAATGTCATGTCTTTTGTGTGGAAGAAAGGACACTTGTTTGTGTAAAGTTGTCATGACTTTGGTATGGTTGCTCTTTTAAAAAAAAAAAGTTGAATGACAATGTATTTGAAAAAAAGAAAAGGGGAAAAAGGGATTAGAAAAGGGCAAGAAAAAATAAGGTATAGTAATTGGTTAGCTTTTGATTTGAATAGAAAATGGTGATGTCATCTATGGGTTATCAAAATAGTTACATCACATCATGAATGTCGGTTGGATTAAAAAAAAATTAATGTCCAATTAAGAATGTTGATTTGAGAGTGCAAAATGAGAATTTTAAAATCTTTCGGGGTATAAAGTGCGAAAAATCTAAATTTTAAAGATCATGGATTTTGATTCATTCAGATGGTTAAGATCTCATCTCTCACGAAGAGTGTATAAGCTTTAAAAAAAAATAACCTTTATCATGTTTAAAATCTGAATTTCGATTCTCATAAAACGCTTAACAGTTATATCTCTATTTCTTTAAGAGCAAGCAAGGCACATCAATATATGTGATTGTATATTATGAAATTCTAATTCTATCTAATATTATAGTTAGAAAGTTGAATATTAATTTATAAAAATATAATAACGATCAAGATTAATCTAATTTTTATCTACAAATTGATCAAGAATACTGAAAATTAAATTTTGACAGATCATTAAAGAAAAAAAATGGAGAAAAAACATCCATAGGATTTATTAAATAATTTCAACTTTTTTGAAACGTAACTCAGTTTCGATTGAATCGAAATTAAATTTTTTGAAATTTAATCTCAATTAATTGAATTGTAATGTAACCCTAAAGGGTCATAATTTTTGGTTTAGTACCCACTTGGATATCGTAACCACTCCATTTTCTTTCCCACATGAATAATTACCAAATACTGATTTATGTTTTGCAGGTCATACTTTTCATTTCAACAAGAACATCAGCATGCTTTAAAAGTTCTATGAATTCTAGTTGATCTTTTTCCATGAAATGATTAGCTTACATTATGGTACTTACTTCACCAATCCCTTTAATGGAGAACAACCATATTTTCGGTATTTAAACTTTTAGTGCAAGGCAGCTCTGCCTCGAAAAAAAATGAAGTCAGCAGCAGGTCTTTTCCTGCTTGACCGCTAACTCATGAGCAAAGTCGTCTTTTGCCGTCCCTCATGCAGGTTAGATAATAAAGAATTGTCTCAATCACTTGTTATTCATAGTCAATATAAATTTCAGGTGAGTATAATTTCATGCAAATTGCACGCTAATCGATAAAACAATACTCTTTTTTTTATGATCTCAATGTAATAACTCTTAAATCTTCATATTTGAGCTACCCTTTTTCTTTTTCTTTTTTGCGACATGGAACCTCTAAGGCGGGATCGCGTTAGATCAACTCCTGCAATTTAAACCTCTGAATTTAACATGAAGTTTT
This sequence comes from Ilex aquifolium, assembly GCA_951799425.1. Classification (NCBI taxonomy): domain Eukaryota; kingdom Viridiplantae; phylum Streptophyta; class Magnoliopsida; order Aquifoliales; family Aquifoliaceae; genus Ilex; species Ilex aquifolium. The sequence continues at coordinate 21,171,704 of OX637410.1, forward strand.
AAAAGGAAAAGAAGTTGTTGAATTGGTGTACTTTGGCTACTTGGCTATTTTTAACGAATCATTTCGAGGTAATTTTTTCTGTTCTTTTCTTTTCTTTCGTTCTAAATGTTTATCATAATACTAACGATCAACACCCGTTATAACCTGTGTAGTAACATGTAATTTTCAATAAGCGTTGTAACTTTAAATAAATAAAAAAAAGTCCCAATTACATTTTCTAATTTATTTTGACTTTTTTCACTTCCATAACATTGAGTTTGAGAGTTACATGGTAAAAAAAAAATTGCATTGAGATCACTTCAAAACGACTTGCATTGTACAAGTCACTGTTCATGTGATCTTCGCATAAAACACAATATGGTCAATGCTCGGTTGCTCAGAGACACTAAGTGGGCCCAACAATAGGTTGCAGTTGCACCATCACATGGGGGAGATTGGAAGGTGACAATGACATTAACCCTAATCCTTATTATCCAAAAAAATCTATGGTATTGTATCTAAAAATAGACAAAACCCAAAAAATAAATAAATTAGTAAGTTCTATTTCAAATAATGATAAATTCTATCTCAAAAGTGGTAAGTGAACCCAAAAAATAATAAGTGAATACAAAAAAGTAATTACACCTCCACCCAAAAGATAATGGTCGTATTTGGAGCTAATTTTTTTAGGTAAAAAGTTGTGGTTTGAAAAATTTACAAAAAAAAAAAAAAAATAGAATTAAAAAAGTCTCTTAAAATCGTTTTGAGTGTTTTTTAAAAAGCCGAAAAAGTTGAAAAAGTCCATTTGAAATGACTTTTTAGTTTCTTTTGGCTTTTTTGTGTCAAAATAAAAAAAAATTACATGTATGTATAAATTATGCATAATACTTCTCAAAATATGAATTTCAAATTTTTTTACTTTACTAATAATATTTTGTGAATATAATAAACTAAAAAATTGTGTGAGACCAATGATAAAACTCCAAAAAGCTAGAAGAAAAGATAATAAAATCAACCTAAATAAGTCTTTTTGGGTCCAAAAAATTATTGCATAAGCTAGTAAAAAAACTGATGTCCAACCGAATACGACTTATTTTACTTCAAACCACTTAAAAGCTAGATATTTAGGTTAAGTATAAACATGCCCAATATAAATACCCAACAAATAATATTAAACTAAAATTGTTGTTTTAGACAACATAGTCAAACAAACCCCCCTCTCTATACAAATTAGAATGTTTTGAACACGATCAGTTGTGTACATGGTTCAAGGTCGTAATATCGGTCATCAATTCAGAGAGTTCTGAAATATATTGGTCGCGGCATCGCGGTGTTGTATCGGGCGATACGACTTAAAAACAAATGTTGAACATGACGAGAAATTTAGGTCATATCGCGGCGTCATGAAATCATATCGGACAATTCGGTGACGATATTTTGGTGACTTTAGATTGACTCGGATACGACTCGGACAAGTTGTGCGAGATTCAGAATTTATACGTATCGTGTAACAGTATCGTCTTCGAAAGTGCCGAGACAGATACGACTAGGCCGACTCGTATCAGTATCGGCCAATACTTTGAACCATGGTTGTGTACGTGATTGCAAAAATGTGAGATATAAAAGAGAGAGAAAGAGAAAGAGAATATAAAAGTGAAGAAAATTTAAGAGAAATAAACCTATAGGTTTAGTACAATTAGAGAAGGAGCTATGCGTAATGGAGCGTGAAAGAAAATAGGAATATTTGTGGATATTAATTTGAAGTCGAATCAACATCAAAAGAGGTGACAATTTTTGACATGACACAAAAATATGGCTCGAAATCGACATAAAATTAGCGGGTTAGGATTGACCATTTCTTGACACGAACTCGTACATGACATATCCGGTTAACGCAAATAATAAATAGGTCAAGTTAGTCTCAAACACGAACAATATAAAATTGACACGAATAATAAGTTTAACTAGTATTATAAGAATAAATTGTCAATTTTTTATTATATATTTATCAAGTAGTCACATAATTCTTGTACAAAAAAAAATATTTTTACTCATTTTATTATTACATTTATTAAATTAATTTTTAGTTTATAAAAAAAATATGAGCATAAATTTGATTAAATATAATGAAATTTGAGAGTTAAATTTGTTATTTATGGGTTATATGCGTCAACATAAACAAAATATTAAAATAAATAAGTCGAATCGACATGACATGATTAGTTAAATAGATTGAGATAATATTAATTAGTGATTAATACAAACCCAAAATAACATAACACAATACAAACACGCGCCGACACCAAACGATTTCCACCCCTATACTAAACCCCCTCTTCTTTCACTAATTACAGCAATAGATACATGCATATCTATGTAGAGAGAGAGAGAGAGAGAGAGAGAGAGAGAGAGAGAGAGAGAGAGAGAGAGAGAGAGAGTGGGCATGGCTGTAGTTCAAATCTCCATCCTCTCCATGTGCACTTTCCTAAGAAGCAGGTAGACAAATAACATGGGAAGAGGAAACACATGTAAATCTAAGGAAATGCTGTAATGGATAAGATAGAAAGGACAAGTCTTTGGATCGGATTTTGGGAGTTGGGAAGGCACATATTCTCTCACAAAGACATTCTTTGGGTAGGCCGTAGGTTCCTGTTGTCACGTGAATGCGTGATCTTTGGGTTATAAGTGAAGGTAACATGGACAGTCGTGTACTGTGTGTGTGATGGGATAGAGATTAACTCTGCCAAACAACATTAATAATAAAAGCATGTGACGACATTAATTGAAACTGTTCGTTTTGCAATTACCTTTGGGAAATACTATGTATCTCAAACTAACTCCTCAAACATATCATGTTATGAACCTAATCGTTGATCCACAAGCCTCAGAACTTGTGGAGGGTTAGAGCTCATAACTATTTGAACATAAAATTCCACCACGTGCAAAGTCGACGTCCACAGCGGCCCACTCTATCAATATTGACTCAACGATAACTCTTTTCTTTTAGCGGCTCTCCTCACTTATCATTATTCAACGCGATGACACTAGCATTATGTTCATACATAATACTAATACATTTTAATTCTAAATAGTTGAGATAACAATCCTATCCCTTACCCAAGCTATTGGTCTAGACCCATAACGTATCAGCCCTCCAAATCTAACCAATCCCCTAATGTTCAGATTGTCTCTATAGGTATATTTTGTCTAAATGTTTCTACATCAAAGGATCTTCCACTTAAATTGACTCCTTGGTTAAGTAAAATGGGTCTATCTATCACAAGCATGAATGTGACCTATCTTCTCTCAATTTCCATAAGTTTGCTTTCATATGCCTAATTACCATGAAAATGACCTCATTTCTTCAAACTAGGTCAATTTGTCTTATTACCCTTCTATGGAAAATGGGTAACTTAGAAGTAAAGAAAAGGATTGAGACATTCTTCCACTCTTTGTATGATTGGGATGGTCATCAATGATCGACCCGTGCGGTGTACCAATCCTCTATGACGCAAGTCTGGAGATGGGAGTACCCGACAGATCTAATTTTAGTCAATAGTAGATCATTAACTGTGTATTTGTGGGTGACTCATGTATGTGATGAATCTCACTTGAAGGAGAACATACTGAAGCACTTTCAATTTCGGGGCAGATGTACGATTTTTTATTTTTTTAACCATTTTTCTTTTTCTCTTATATTTTTCTAAGTGATTTGCTATATGCATCATAGTATAGGTCATGGTAGGTAGCTATGATCACTCTTCATAATTCCACATGCAAGCAAGTGAACAATCATGTGTTGGTCTTTGGCTTCATCTACTTGTATGGTTTAAGTTTTATAAAAGAACAAAGTAGTGCCAGCTTCCTTGGCTGTGCTGTAGGAATTTTTAGTCAATAATTAATCATCATTGGGGGCGGGGGGGGGGGGGGGGGGGGGGGGGGGGAGAGAGGAGGGGGCGACTACCTCCATGTGGCTTCACAGGACTTAACTGTTGTTTTCCCTTTGACAATAGTATTGGATTACTGATATGCATTTGTTGAGTTGACTCATGTCTTGGTAGTCCTAAATTCTGATCGGTCAAATCAGCCAGACTTCAGTCAGGTCGGCTAGACTTCAATCAAGTCAGCTAATTCTTCAATTTGTGTTGCTGATTTGTTTGATCTACATATTTCCTGTTGGTATCATCAAGTATGTATTTTTTATTTTGTCAAGATTTAATTGTCGGTTGGACCCAACCCATAGAAAACCCGGGTCGTGGACTGTAGACGTCACGTATCCATTATTGATTAAGTTAGAGGGTGCTATACAGACTCGGGTCACAGGATGGAGTTGAATACAACGAGGATATTGCATCTTTCGGTGGGAGAGAATGTCACACATCCAACATTAGTTGGGTAGGGAAAATTGGGACGCGAATCACGTGACTTATAACACTGAGTAGGAAATCCATCAACCACTTTTAGATAGCGATTTTGGGTTAACTTCAACTTATATTAATCTTTGGGGACTTAAATTAATATGAATTAATAGTTCATTCATAGTAGATGATTGGATGGACAGAAATTGGGAGGTAATTAGGAATGGAAAGGAGCGGTTGGGCTGGACAAGCAGTCCCTTTTGTTGGGCCCAAATCCAGTTCTAAATTAGATTCTTTTGGTTGTGAGGCAGAATGAGAGGATTGGACTAAAAGTAGAGGTGAGAATGAACTGAATAGAGTACTAAGTTGTTGGAGCTCAAATCGTTGACTTCGTTAAATAAAAATAGTTTGAATTGTGATGAGCTCGACTCAGTACATATATGTTCACTAGTCTTCCAAGTTGAACAAATCACTGCTTGGTTCAATTCGTTTGTTAAATGAGTATCAAAATAAAGTTTAAGTATCATTCGTTTGACAAATAAATAAGCTTTTATTTGAGTTGATCCCGACTAATTCATGAATAGCGCGTTTGATTTACAATCCTCACTAAAACTAACATTGTTCCTGTATCATCCGGCATATGGTACGTGTATGGGGAAGGGATAAGGATTTGAAAGAACAAACTACCCTCATTATACCACCAAAATACCTATCTCCTTTGCCACATGACACAACCATCGCCACCATCGTCGCCGTTGCCGCCACAATTGTCACCAATGTCGAAGTCATCACCACCCTTTGTTGTCATTGTCACCATCGTCATCATTGCCACTACCACTGAAACAGATCAACAAACATTGGAAAAATTATAGAAGATGAATTACACTATCAAATCCTACCTTTAACAAGAAGTCACCACTTTTAGAATGCCACGTTATACCTGAGAATGAGAACCTCTAATGATCAAATATTCTAACAAAGTGAAAGGGATCACATAATCATTATTTGATGACCACACTACCCTTGTGTACAAATAGTCAAACCCTTAGCATTGTCCATGCATGTGCAATTGAGAGCCCTCATTGTAATTCTCTTCTTTATCCCCAACTAATACAAATCAATGAGAATGGTTGGATCAATGGGTCTCAATTAAAAAAGTTGATGGGACTCACTCATTTAATGATCTCCATTCATTTGGGATGCACATTTGGAATACAAATTTGGATTACATAGTAATTTCCCTTAAATTAATAGGTAAAGCACCAAACACAATTAACGAAAATTTAAAGCAGACAACGAAATCAAACCACAAACAAGACATAAAAACTTACGTGGTTCTGTACCAATAGTACAATAACACCCTTGATTTTAATTTGACGATAGTTTCAATTCTTTTTGCGAATTTTTTTTATTTTTTTTCAAATTTATCATTGAATTCTTGAAATATAGAAATTAGTAATTCTGTCTAATTATTCGCTGAAATTAATAGAAAAATCATTAAATTTATTTCAATTTACTTTATGAAGTTACTGAGTTTTAATTTTATCTTGAATCTGATTATTTCTTCTTCTTTTTTTTTTGTAACTAGTCTCTTTTATCTAAATAATTTTTTAAAGTAAAAAATAATCTCTGAAAAAATATATTTTTAATTAGTATTTTGTAAAAGTGATATAGTAGTATTTTAGTAAATGAATAATACTTTTATATACATGTATTATATATATATACAGAGAGAGAGAGAGAGAGAGAGAGAATGTGGTTAGAAAAGTGAGTTAATTCCCAACTAAAAAAAAAAAAAAAAATACAATTGCAAAACCAACACAAATTAAAAAGGTTAAAAATAAAAAACAATTAAACTAGTTACCAAAACGGTATTGAAAAAGTTTAGGAGGAAACTATGATATTTCTCTAAATTATTATCAGAGTTAATTATACTGGATGTCCCAAAGTATAAAGTTTCTCTCATTTTAGTCTCTAATATTTCAATTGCATCATTTTGATTCTTAAAGTATTGAATATATTTCTATGTGATTTTTTAAGCAGACAACATCCAAATTGCTAATTGTTTTTTATCATAAATTTGTCACGTGATACCTAAATATGGACAAAAAATAATTTGGCTAACTCTTGACAAAAAATATGTAATATGAGTAGCTCTTAACCAAAATTTGAATAGCTCATAATCAAAATTGTGTAATTTGGGTAATTTTTTACTAAAATTTGGATAAAAATTTAGTTAAGAGTTATTCAAATTATATTTTTACTCATATGTAGGTATTACGTAACAAATTTATAATAAAAAATCGTTAGTAATCTGGACGTTGTCTATTTGAGGGATCACATAGAAATATATTCAATACTTTAGAGACTAAAATGATATAATCGAAAAATTGAGAACTAAAATGAGACAAACCTCATATTTTGAGGACTTCCAGTGCAATTAATTCTTATTATTAAAAGAAAAAAAATCTTTAAAACCAGTACTAAGAAGGATATAAATTTACACCCCCAAAAGATCATTCAAATTTTAATTTGCACTCACAAAGTTTAAAAATATCAATTTATACCCTGAAAGATATAAATTCGTATCAATGTGCACCTGAAGCTAACTTCGTCAATTTTTTTGTTAAAAAATTTTGGACTAATTATAAATTGTACCCAAAAAATTTAAATATTTTATATTTATGATCCAAAAAGAATTTTATCCATTATTGCTCGTTAAATAACTTTTAATTGTATCGTATCATAACATCTTCGTATTGTGTTCGAGTCAATAAAAAAATATTTTTCAAAATTTTAAAAAAATTATAAAATACTTATTTTTTGCCTACAATACTCGTTAAATAGCTATTTTCTATTTACAGTTAGACACAAATCTTTTGATTGTCCGATCAAATTAAAGTTATATACAAATAACACAACTGTAAATAGAAAATAATTATTTAACGAAAAATATTATAGACAAAAAATAGATATTTTTTAATTTTTATAAAATATTAAATAGTATTATATGAATTGTTGTAAATGTGAAAGATATAACACAACACAATTGACTCGACATAAAAATATTTTTTGGGTTAAAAATATTTTTTTATTGACTTGAACACGACACGAAAATGTTATGACACAATACGATTGATAGCTATTTAATGAGCATTAATTGATGGAATTCGTTTTAGAACATAAATGTAAAATATTTAAACTTTGAGGGGTGCAATTTATAATTAATGTAAACTTTTTTAACGACAAAATAGATGACAGTTCATCTCAGATGCACATTGATACATATTTATATCTTTTAGAGTATAAATTAATATTTTTAAACTTTGAGAGTATAAATTAAAATTCGATTGATCTTTTCGGGATGCAAGTTGGGATTAGCTCTACAAAGAATCCCTGAATAGAACAAGAAAATTCAGCCAACCAAACAGGCTCTAACGCTTACTATCGTCAACTATATATATGGGAGGGAAGAGAGGAGAAAGGGAAGGGTTTACCGCGTAAAGACTTTCCAAACTAATACACTCGCACCGGTGATTAACATAGAGTCTCTCTCTCTCTCTCTAGATTATGTTCTTCGAAGTTGTAACCCGGCTGCTCAATGGATGATGAATCAGACTCCGTCGAATTCTCCTCCGACTCTGAATCTTCCAGCGATAGTAACGAATCGTAAGTCACTCTTTGTTCTCACAACTTCTTTCTTCTTCTCTATCATGATACACACACTACTTGGGCCAAGGGGTTTAACTTATGTTCTTGGTGTTTGATTTGTACAGTGATGAATCGGCATTATCATCAGACGAAGCGGAGAGAAGAGTAGCAAGAACAAATCAACTTCCTTATATTAGTACCGTGAGGGATGAATTTGGGTACAGTCAGGATTACTTTGAGTTTCTTGACCTGGTGAGAGACGAATTTGGATACAACAGTCAAGAATATTTTGAGTTTCATCAACTGATACAAAATCACGTAGTACAAAGGTTTGTTAAGCTAATTATGCACTTATATTGTCACATTGTCAATTTGAATTGTGTTTAGTGCGATAATTCTGTCATGTTGAGCATTTCTGATCCTTATCCAAACCCTTACTGAAATTTAAATTTGAGTAAAAACAACTTCCAGTCCTTCAAATCAAAGGGAGACTCAAATCTTGAATGGTCAAATTTTATCCTCTTTTAAAGATCTTGTGATCATATTCTATCCTCGTTTAAATTTAGGTTTGTCTTATAATTTTAATTTTTAGTTTCTTCATTCAAGTGCTTTGTATCAAATCTAGCTTTTTTTACTCAAATGTTAGACTAAAATTTGAGTAAAAACTTGAGTCAAAGCTGAAGATGACGTTATATCGTCAGTGTTGGTGTTGATGGGTATCATTTTCTTTTGAGCAAATTACACTAAGACTCCCTAATTACACTTAGAAAGCTGATAGTTTAGGGGCAATGGAAAATGAGGGGCATACTTCAGAGTGTCTAAGTGTAATTTGTCACCGAATTTTACAATATGACATTGGGTTTTGTAGGGATATGTACGGATATCTAGATTCTAGAGTATAATCACAGTTCATATGTTTTTCGTCAATGGTTGATATATTCTTTTGTTTTTCTAGCATATTTAGAAATTTATTACAATGCTATCTAGTTTCTGCATTTTTTTGTGGCCTTGAGATTATCTGGCCAATGTACATACACAATTCTGCTTTCCCAAGCACTAGGCTACATAAAGCTAAGATTGGAAAAATAAAAACAAAATCACATATATATATATAATGTCGAGCAAGCAACAGGCAAAACCAACCTTGGTTGGGACCTTCTTTATAAATTCTGATTGTTGAGTGTTACAACATTATCTACATGTTTGAATGTCGTTATGCACGGGGATGTCTGTATGCTTGGAATAATTCCAACTTAGTTGATGTTGAGCCAGAGACCAGTTCAATTCGGTTCAAGTTGATGTTTTTCTATATCTATCCATGCTGAATTAGTGTCTGACCAGTCCAGGGAAGGTTTGTTGATAATTTTTCTGGTAAGTTTTAGGGTAGATTTTTGGCATACTAAGTTGGCAGGTTTCAATAATTTTTTTGGTCAATGTTGAAGTTTAATCCAAATTTTGAATTGTATTATTCAACTCGAGCTTAAAAATCTGAACATGGGTGGGGAATGGAGTTTCAGGGTTGCAGGCTCATTTACAATGGGAGATGGGGCAAAGAGAGAGTTAGACAGTGATGGTCTCCCACCGCTAATGGAGTCAATTGTTATGTTGGCCCCATACTGCATCAAGGTTATGTGACCATTTTTATTTTTTAGGGGGTGAAGTGCCATAAGGGTACACCATGGGATGTAAAATGGAGTTTTCCCTATACCATAAGCACAAGAATTCTGCATGTATTCTTCCATTGCTCTTTACATTTGGGGTATATTCATCCTTTAGGGGAAAAGTAGCATTTAAAACTAGTCTGGTTGCCTGAAATTTCATCCTTCAGCAGGTTAGGTTTTTATGTACTGGTGCAAGAAACCCTTATTCCTAATTAGTGGATATTGAGATAAGCACATGGCTTGTATAAGGTCTAAATTGTAACATCTTTTGTGTACTAGTTACATTCCAGAAGAGAAAAAAAGTATAATTGCCTCTAATATACCAGCTAGAACTCATTCATTCTGTGCAGTTGTTATTACGAAATTGGTGTAATCATAGTATTGTTTTAATGTAAGTAATTCCTGCGGAAAACTTATTGTTTACTAGACCTGGAACCATCGTATAATAATAATTTTTGGAGTAGACAGATATAAAGAAATCATCAAGTTTTGGAGGGCTCAAAGTTCTCAGTTGAAGTTGTAGACAGTGGTGGAGTCTCTACTGATTGTAAGATGTTTCTATATAAAGGATCTTGTGCAAGTTCTGCCTTCTGAATTTCACAGCTGTTTGCAAGTGAAGCTATATACTTTGTGGGTGTAATTGCCCACTCTTACCGCAGCTGTTTCTGTTGATCATTGTAAATGGAACCTTTTATCGTTTTCCAAAATTTAATTTGTCTTAGTGACGATACATTTAGTGGTTACCGATCAAATATTTAAATTTTTTGGAGTTACATTCCTGCATATGCATTTGATTGCATTTTTTCTCTTGACCATACCATGCACTTCATTGTTGAACCACCCACATGGAGGGGAGATTTGTGTTTTGTTATTTAAAACTTGGATTCCCTTGTTTTTTGGTTTTGTGTGTGTGTCTTTTAACAGTTTTAAGCATTCATTACATATTTTAATTGCTATTAGAGTAGAATGCACTTGCCTTCGTCATAGCTATCAATATATATAAATCTCAATGGCCATCTAAATCTCTTTGCACGATTGATTAGTTACTGGTTTGTTCAAGTCGAGCTGAAATCTCAACTTCTTGTGTAGGATTGATATCATGCAAGTCATATCAAGGGTCAAGGTGTTATTCAGCGAGCATCAGGAACTTCTTGTTGCTTTTAACACCTTCTTACCAATAGGATATCACATCTTGGTCCGGCAGAATACATCAGATCCAGAATCTTGTATTGAAGCAGCACTCAACTTTGTTAACAAAGTTAAGGTAAAATGTTGTGGGAAACAAAACAAATTAAATTTCATCTAACCTTCTAACTCGATTCAGTTATGTTGCCATTGCAGACACGAACCCTACCCGACAGAAGACGCTATTACTCCTTTTTGAATATTATTAAAGGATTCCGCACTAACTTCTTAGAGGCGTACCGAGAGGTTGTTGCCATTATTCATCTTATTGTTTCATTTGTATCACTTGTATATTGGGATGGATTTAGCATTCTACGTTTCAGACTATCATCCATTTCGTGTTTCGCTCCAGGGATGACATACTTACGCCTTGCCTGCTACACAAGAATAAATACAGAGGAGGGTCTTCTGTGTTTTGGGAGTTGGCAGGAGGTTTCTGTTTTTCTTCTTCATACCATCCTTTTTTGTGATTCATTTTGTGCTAACAACTCTTACAACTTGGAGAGAAGTTTGGGAGCACAAGTTAATTGTCATAAATGGAGGCAAATTGACATGAACTTTTGAGTGAGCAGAAGCTGTATAGTCGTCATGGAAATGGCTCCCAATATATTACGAGCACGTTGTACACTGTTTCCCACTGTGTGTCTACATCAGCATCCATTCTTACGTGCTTATATGTTTATTTGTCTTTTGTACGTCTGTGTGTGTATCAATAAACGGCCTTGGGGGTAAGTAGAAAATGGATTTAGATGTGTACTAACGACTTCTCAGACTCATCTCTTTTAAATCTGTGAGCCCTAACCAAGGAATAAGGGCGGTAAAGTTGTGGATGATTCTGTAAAAGGATTCCCCTTCAGAGGTATAAAACTCTTCCTTTCTCTTCCTACGTTTCATTGATTTTTTTTTCCTGTTTTTCTTGTTGCAGATTTGTGCTTTTTTCCATGATATGCCAGATTTGCTCGATGAGTTCCATTACTTCTTTCCTGATTGAAACAAGTCATTGACTGACATGGCAACACAAAGCAGAACAAAATATCCAGAACATAGAAAGGGGTTCCATGCTTTTGAACTTGGCTCTACTTTTCCTTTCATTGCATCTCCTCATGGCTTTTGGAATGAGAATCAGGCATATGAGCACTTGATATTGTTCTAGATCCTATCGATCATGAAGAAAAACGATTGGGATAATAGAAAAAGAGGTGAAACTGCTTTTATTGCTCTTTTATTTTATCACACTTTTTGGTTTGAGATCAAAGAATGTGCTTGTTTTGTGCTTTCTGGTGTGCTCCATTTCTTATTGTGGCATCTTCAAAAAGCTATGATTATCTTTTCAAGAAATTTCCAAACAAAAAATTTCAATGAAATCTTTTAATTTCTAATTTTATTATATTCCCCTCTATGCATTCGTGAATGTAAAAAAAATGTTATGATAGAGTTTCTCTTATCTGTACTAACAATTACATTAGGTGAAATATTTTTATGCGGCTAACGAATTAGTAGTTATGTTTGTAATTCTAGAATGTTTCAATTTATTTTTTTACACATTATCTGAATATACTAAAAAAGACGTACAGTCTATTGAGGCTCATATTTATGAAATATTTACTCATGGGTGATCCCGCACCTTGGAAAAGAAACTAATATTCCACATTATATCCTTAGAAATCTCATTTCTCATATTCCACATTTAATTATGGCTATTTGTTTCGAATTGTCCTAGTTATAGATAGTTAATACAATCTAATTATGGCTAGGCATGTCCTCTTGTAAGCAAAAAGTCTCAAATTTAATATTTAATATTTCTTACATTTCTTAAGAGTTGGTCACCTTTGTTCCTTAAAATGCATGTTCTTGAACTAATTCGAGTTACGATAACCTGTTTCAGAGTTTGAGGGAGTAGTTGGCTTGAGGGAGTAGTTGGCGGAAGTTTCCTATAATTGTTTTCTTTAATTGTTCTTTCTGTGCCCAAAAGAGCAATATCTCTACTTTTGCACAATTACACTATGGGGCGTATGGGAATTGGGAAATAATAAAAGACCCCAAATTTTTGCACTCCTCCTGTTTTGTGCCATTCTTCTTTTCCAGAAAAAAATAAATAAAATCATTTCCTTTGTATGAAAGTCTTTTACGTTCTTTTCTTCTGTAAGAATATAATATGAATCTTTTTATGCGTCATTTGGTATATTCTTTAGAAGTAAAAAAGATAAATCTTTATTTTAAAGTAAAAAAAAAATAACTTCAAAGAAAAACAACGAATTATTTAAATCTTAGTCTATAAACAACATATATATATATATATATATATATATGCATAAGAACAACTTTAAGGATACTAACTAGAATAGTTAGTCAAAATATAATTTTTTATTACACTATTTATTTTAAATAGCAACTCTTACTAATCCACTCCAACAAAGTTCTCTATTTTAGCTAATTATTTTAACTAACTATTAATTATTAAAATCTAAAATACTATGTAGTATGCCACAACAAACATAATATGCAAACATACTTAACAAAAAAAATAAGAAGCATAGAATGAGTAATACTTTCAAGTTATCATCTCTACCACGTCTGCCACTGGTTCAACCGATTATCTAGTCTGGTCTCTCAACATGCAAATTTAGAAAAGAATCAAAACAACAGCAATAACAATATCTTTGGTGGGTTTTTCGTTGGTTTTCTGGCGACATGGTTTTGGGTTTTTGGGCGGGTTTTTTGGGAGTTTTTCAGTGGGAACCGAGCGAGAGATAGAGATGGGTGGGGTTTTAGTAGATTTTTGGGTGGGATTTTGTGGGATTTTTGGATTTTTTGGTGAGTTTTCCAATGAGATTTTTTGGGTGAATTTTTTCGAGGTTTTCCGGTGGGAATCGAGAGAGAGAGATTGGGTACGTATATAGGATTTTCGATGAGCGAAGATGGAAAGAGAGAGAGAGACAAAGAGATATAGAGAGAGAAGAGAGCATATCTTCGGTGCTTGATGAAGACGATGACTATGAAGACAACCAAGGAAACTGATGAGTACTGTGGAGTGAAAAACTTGGCGCAAAAATCAACTAGCGAGCTCCCTTTGCCTCGCCAGAAATAACTAGGAAAATGAGGTTATGGGAAAAAGCTAGGGAGATAGCTAGGCTATTGGATGGGAAATTTAGGAAAAAACTCTGTAAAATAACTAACAAGGGCATTTTGAAGAGCCCATTGGAGTTGCTCTAAGACAGCTTGTCTTGTTATCATTTAATAGAAAAATGATATGTATCTTAGTACATAAACAGCACTATTATATATGTGCATTACCAGATTATTATACTTGCAATTTATTTTAGACAAATATAGAAACCTCGAACTAGGGAAACACTCCTCGTTTAAGTGATTGAAGCGTTGTCACATGAAATTATTGCAGTGATTGAAGACATCAAAGAGTGTATAACTGAATGAAATAACCAAATTTATGTACAAGCTCATTGGATAGCATTTGTAGTTAAATTTATTATACTCAAAGCTTATCTAGTTGGGACAAATTGAAAACTCAGACGTCCTAAGTTCGAATCTTGGTAACCTCTTAGGGTCAAGTCATAAAGGATAAATCCCTCATGAATACTCTAGTCCTGACGTAGATGGTTCGTCTTTTAGTTCATCTATAGTTATACTCGTTCTCTAACGGTTCTTATCTCCACCAGTCTCTCTTGTTTAACTATTGTCCTATGAGTTTGAAAGCTACGCCACTCATTTTTTGTGCCTCTGTTGATAACAGATGTTCTTCTGAATTTTCAGAACAATTGACAACTTTCTCAAAATAACTTCATACATGTAAATGTTTTCTATTGAATTTGAAAAATCATGTCGATTGGCTTACTCTTGCTGCGTTATTTAAACGTGTATCATACGGTGGAGTTTTGTTAATTCACTTTATGACAGGTGTCATTTATTGTTTATTCATAGAATTGTAAAATATAATCAAAACAACCGCGTTAAAACATTCCAAGAGATCCATACCTTTGATTGTGATGCACTTTAAGATTCAATATGACTTCAAAAGTAGTTACAGTGAAAAAGACTCTTGACATATAACAGTTTGAGAGAAGTTAAATGGCAAACAACTTCAACCTCATTTTCTTTTTCTTTTTTTGGTTTAATGATTTGGGGTGTCCGGATCAGCTTATGTGCATCTCGACTAATCCCCTCCTCGGTCCTGTCAAATGCAGACCACTCAAGCAAAAATTAAAGTATTCGTGAGAGATAAATCTCTCATGATCTCGCCTTAAACTACTAATGTATTACCCCGACGAATGAGCACTTGCCCCATATTGGACATGGTTATTCATTTTGGTGAAAGTTGGTTTAGACTCCTTTACAGTTACAAAATAGTTAGACAATCCATCAATCATACAAAATTATAATGATTTGTCCAAATTAGCAAATTCAGCTTTTTTTAAATTTTAAAAACTTAGGATATTTTTGTGAATAAGATAAGATTTGTCGTTAATTTACCATTCCAAAATAATCAGGGATTCTCCAAAGTATATGAAAATTGGAAAGGAGCCAAATCGGTGAAAGTTATTCTGGTACATCAAAATATTTATGTTATTTTAACAATGTTATGCTGATCAAGATTTTTTATCAAGTGATGTTATACAGTTTTTATCATTAAATGAGTGGGTCCCATTAATATTCAATGATAGAGATTGTGCCACATCATTTGAGATAGACAACTTGATAAGCAAAATATTACTAATGCTATTTAAATTCAAAAAAAAAAAGAAATTTAATTCTAAGTAATTACTATTTTACCAATGACGGGGCCTGTACTTGGGGCCAAAGTAAACAACTAAAAAGTAAAACCCATAACAAACGTGGTCGTTTCGTCAGGTTTTAACCTTAACCAAACGCCACCGTTTCAAGTTCGTCAGTAAAGCGCCATCACGATATAATTACCCCCGAATTTCCACCAAATTTTCGCTTCATCGATGTTGGGCAACACGGAAAATTAGATCGAAACCAAGGGCAGTATCGTAACTCGACTACTATATATAGAGTCAGTGGTAAAGCTCTTGGTTTAGATTCTTAAGGGCGAGCGAAGCAGAGGTGTTTCCGTTATCCATTTGTCTTCTACCATCTCTCTCTCTCTACAACTAAATATATCTATCGCTTTCTCTCTCTAGATTACTGAGATATTTTACAACCAGACGTTACCATATCTCTTCCCTTCGACTCCAATTGTCTCAGCTATGGCTTCTGATTCGATCCCCAACGCCTCTATCCCTATGGTGGTCTCTAACCCCAAAGATTTCGCCAAGAAAAGGAGGGTTAGCTTTCAATCTCTCTCTTTCTTTTTCTTTATATACGTGCGTATGTGTTTTTGTTTGTGTTTCTTTCTGCATATGAATAAATCGATTTCATTTGCTATTTAATTTTGATAATCATTCTTACAATTCGTTATCTTTATCTGTTTGTTTGACGATTTTTTTAAAAAAATTTGTATTGATTTTTGATGGATTGTTTTATTGATTCTGTGTTCAGGCGAATAGGTCGGCCAAATTGAAGCAATGCAAGCTTGATGCTCGTCGTGAGCAGTGGCTTTCTCATGGTATGTTAAAGATTTTTTTTTTTTTTTTGTGTGTCTAAATGTATGTGTGTATTCTCGTTTATTGTAATTATATTACCTGTCTGTCTAGGTTTATATATAAGTAGATAAGTACATGCAGAGTTTTGTGAATGTGTGGGATTTTCTGGTATTCTTTGTTTTGAGTGATTGCCTAATTTTTGGGGATGGGTTTTATACAGTGAGGAATAAGGGAGATAAGGAAGAATCGAGCGGCTGTGGAGGGAATCAATCGCCGGTGGTTCAGGTGGGAAAAGAGAAGGGTCGATCGATGGAGAATTGGGAAATTAATCCGAGTGGTCAAGAGAATGATGGATTGATGAACCATTACAGTGATTCAGAGTCGCCCTCGAACAGTCCCAACAGTCACGCCAGTAGTGTCTTAGGAGGTAATGATTCTGGGACCAATTTTACTGGGAGTAGTGGCAGTAGTAGTAGCAGCAGCAGCAGTAGCAGTGGTGGGTGTTGTTCAGGATGCATTACGGAAGAAGATGAAGAAGGCGATGACGGGTGCTTGGATGATTGGGAGGCCGTTGCTGATGCTTTAGCCGCCACCGATGACAAGCAAGAACAGCATAACCCTAATTTTGATTCAGATTTGCCTTCCAAGCATGGGAATGAAATTGTGGCCCAAATGGATTCCCCTTTGCCAGAATCAACCAACCAGTCTGTTTCGGGTACTTTTGTTTCAAAGCCAGGGCCGGAGTGTTTAGGAATTGTGCAGAGAGCTCCGGCAAATTGTAGGGCGTGGAGACCTGATGATGCTTTTCGGCCTCAGAGTCTGCCCACTTTATCGAAGCAGCACAGTTTCCCCATGAATTCGGACCGGCATTATGGTGGCGGAGGAAATCCATGGGGTTGTAAAAGTGTTATTTCTGCACCATCTTCATGTCCAATATGTTGCGAAGACTTGGATATCACAGACTCGAGTTTTGTCCCTTGTTCATGTGGGTTCAGGCTCTGCCTCTTCTGCCACAAGAGGATTCTCGAGCAGGATGGGCGTTGTCCAGGTTGTAGGAAGCAGTATGAATGTGATCCTGTCGAAGGGGAAGCATCTTTGGATGGAGGCAGCCTGACATTTAAGTTGGCTCGTTCTTGTAGCATGATCGCAAGGTCTTAGGAAGAGTACCTGTTTTCCTTGAATATGTTGGGCCTCTTTTTTGCGTGTCTTGCGTGTTTACTTACCAGTAGACTCTTATTTTCATAATACGTTTCGTATAGGTATGTGATTCTGATGCAGAGGGAGATTAAGTTGGTTCTCTTATGAGTTTGGACCATATATGTATGGTGCATGTGCTGCTGATGAAGAGGACTCGTTGCTATGTGAATAGATAAGGGGGTATAGAAATTGAGTTCATCAAATTTGTTTGAAATGTGATTTTGGTGTTATTTTTTCAATTACTACGACAAATTGGAGAAGAACAGATGTTTTCTTAAATAACTTCCTTTTGCTGATACATTTGTCTTACAGGTGATTCAACTTTGGACACACTTTTATGTTTGGGGGTCAATTCTTGTTATGTTATGCGGCTGAGTTGGTTGAACAAGTATAAATGAAACAATTAAGAACACCCAACACTGTTTCTTTTTTTTTTTTTTTTGATATTACAGATTTGTTTTTTTTTTATATATAAATTTATGTTGCTGTTAAATGTGCACTATTGGTGAGTTAACTCTGGATGGCACCGACTTCCTTTCAGTTAGGCTATTCTAACGTATTTTATTTTGTCAAATCTTCTGTGTTGTTCATTATGCATCTTCTGTGTTGTTCATTATGCGTCTTCGGTGATGATATAAATATTTTAGTCTTGAATTAAGATGAAGGCATATCTATAAATGTTCCATTTGGTTTTTGATGGCTAAGACTTGAATCACTTCGTAAATGTTTGGTGCATGAGATGTAAAATGAATCCACCTTAAGCAAGGCATCAGAAACTTCCTGGAGATGATTAGTCCTTGCGGCAATAGTTGCCCGGAACCCGACTTTTGACGGGCCAGCCCTTTTTTATGCGCCGCTTTACCCTGAAAGGAAAATGAGCTTTGATCGTCTAGGCGCTAGGCGCTCCCGTGGTTTGCGAGAAGGAAAAAGGACTCATCCTTTGTTGCATCTGGCACGAGATGATAAAGAGAGAGCTTCGTCTATCGATGAACCTTGAGTCTTGAAGTTTTATGAAGTCACCCTAGGCTAACTGCTCTTGTAAATAATTGTCTTGATAGTATGTTATTTGTGGTCAATGCTCTTGTAGATTGTTGGCTTAATAGTATGTTATTGAATCTCCATTTTGTTTCCCATCATGTATTTATCATAGTTGCCTAGTTGGCTTGTGTTATCTTGGTGTGGTTGTACTTGAGAGTAAGACACTACAGTGATCACTTCGAAGAAGAGCTTAGGGTGGCGAATGCCTTGTTTGGCTATTTTTCATGCATTTAGGCATGTTGGTAGACCTGCTCTTGGAAATCACTTGCTCAAATATTATATAATCTGTTATGCTCTTAACTTTTTTTACATTGTTTTTTACATTTTTGCTTCATTTGCATTCTGGTAGGAGTTTGAGCTGCTAAGTTGCTCTGACTCATAGCTGCTTCACGTGTGGTTCAGAATTCAGATGTCCTTTATACATGGCTGCCTTGAATATGGTATACCTAGCAGCCTTTTGTGTATGAATGTATCGATAGACTTGGGAGTTGGCTAGGAGAACCATGGATTAAGGTTGTGGTATTAGACAACATTAACTCAGATGGCACTGAGACGGATTGGTCTTTTGCTTTGTGGAATGGTATTGGACAATAAGCAGGACATGTTTGATAGAAGAAGAACATGATGAGAGATTCATACTCGATTCGATGACGAATGAGTCATGTGAGATTCATGGTTTACACGCGATTAGACTAATATTGAAATGGAAGATACTCAGTTGGACACGACAGCAATACAAAATAGATAGAGACAGCAATACAAAGGTAGATAGAGCACTGGGGTGGAACACTTGGTTTTCAGACTAACAACCTTGCATCCACCAACAACAAACGAGAGAACCCAAAGGGATTTTAGTTTTCAATGTTGTGACTTTATAATCACAATTTTCTTGAACATCAAAGTTAACTGCCGCTTAATCATTACAAAGTTGTTTGATAAATACTCAAGTGATCATGATTTGTAAATGAGGCATTGCAAGACTCCCAAGAGCTTCAGAATCTGGAAAGCAAGAAGGATGGCACAACCACAATCTGCAGTAAAGCTCGGGCGTGACCAGTAAATTCTTTTGATTTTATTTTATTTTGTTGTACTTGTTGGGAGATAATGCCGCCTTTTTGGCGATGAGTGATGGCTTATGCTGTCGAGTTACTAAGATTGTTCTGCAAATTTTAAGAACCATGCAGAAAATTGACAGGAAAGCTACCACGACTTTTTAATGTTTTAGTTGAAAAGGTTGGCCTAGGGCACGAGACCCCGCCCCTGTTGGGGTGTCCAATGTCTGGAAAAAAAAAAATTTCGGTCCTGTTTGGTTTGTATTTTATAAACTATTTTTTTAATTTGTATCTCATCACCACCACATTTATGTTTTCATTGTTTTTTGATTTACTGTCCAAATAAATTTTACTATTTTCTATTTCATAAAACTGTTTTTTGGAATCATATAACCAAACAAATTATGCGATACAAAAAACACTAAAACACTTTTTTTTAAAATTCTTTCCAAAAATAATTTTCGAATACTATTTTTTAAGACGCAAACCAAACAGAGCCTTCATTTCATGCAGAGAACATATAAAGCAAGATTCACAAAGAAAAAAAAAAACACTGAAGGAAGAAACAAGCCAATTGAAAAGACAACATTTCACAAACAAACAAAAATCAAACCTACAAGATAATGTAACGGAGAGACTAAACCCAAGGCTACATCAAAACATGGTAGCAATTTTACATGACCAAAAGCTGCTGGTGAAGAGGGAATCAGACCTTGAGCTTAACTGTTGGCATAATCTGTGTAATATTCTCTAGCAGTTCACTTTAAGGCCAAAGTATGGAAAATTTTCCTTAACTGTTGATAAAAAGGGATACCCAGTGCACGAGACTCCTACCATTGCGGGTCTGGGAAAGGTTAGATGTACGCAGCCTTACCCAGCAAGCAGAGAGGCAGTTATCGTTACGTCAAAGCCAGCCCTCTTTTCCTATACTGTTGATATAGTTTGAAATGCAGGATGCTGATCTATGCTGCGGAGGAAGGGTTTTCCACCACTTTGTGAAGGTAGATTCATCCAAGAAAATATCTTTGCCTAGAACCCCATCACAAACCCATTTGTATACTTGATTATCGAGGCTCATAATTTTCTCCTTCTCCTTTTCAAATGGCTTTGTTCTTAGCTCCTCCACATCAGCCAAGAAACAGGACTCAGAGCTTGATCCAACTGCCATCCTTTCTGCGTGCTCTCGCCATCTTTGCGTGAATCTATACCGTTTTGGCCTAGCCCTTATCATGTAAGGGCCAGTGTCCTCATTCTTCAAGTGTCTATAGTAGTTGGCAATGTCTAGAGGCTCAAGAAGTCGTCGAAACCTGGTTCCTAGCTCTATCCAGTCCTTCTGGCCCTCAAATCCATCTGGAAGTTCATACCTTTTTAACATTTCAATGATCTCATCCCATATGCCTGCTAACTCGAGCCTCTTCACATTGGCAAAGAAATCGTTTTCATATTTCTGTAGCTTGAAAGCATCGTAATAACCAACCTTGCGGACTTCGCACTCTGTTTGGTAGTCCTGTATCATTTTTAGTCCTTTCTCAATGTTGTCCTTGTTAGAATTAATCTTAGCCTGGTTTTTCAGCTTTTGTTTCTCCATCTCTCCTGCAGCGCGAAGACACAATCTGGCTCTCGTGCTCTGGAATTTCAAGACCAGTAAATTAGTGAGGTTGGTGAACATCATCAAGTTTTTGCAATATATTAGTGTTATGTTCAACTTCATACGCTCTCTATCCCTTGGACACTTAGATCCATAGAGACAACAGGACTGGTTGGCCCCTTTCTGACAGATAGAGATAACACATAATACAAATATACTGGATTCAAGAGACTTTTCAGTTTCCGGATGACCTATTTCAGATTCGTTACTAAAAGAAGACTTATATGTGCCTATTTATTTATTAATTACATATATTTGAAGCCCTTTTGCTATGCAAAATCTTTTAAATGTTTGCATATTTAGAATTAGCAGAGTTTTTTAACTGAAATCTAAAAGTTTGAAATAGAGGGGAGGAAGGATTAAAACTCACCAGGCCGAGGTCCTTCAAAGCTGCGTTTGTTGTGGCCACATCAACAGATGCACTGCCATCTGAAGACAATGGAAGGTCTTCCAGCTGCTCTAGATAAACCACATCCTGCATACCTAAGCTTTCCTTCAATTCATCTTCATAAATCAAATGGTCCTTGAAGCTTTTATGAAGAACATCCGCACCTTCTGTTTGAGAGTTTAACTGAGCACTGTAGAACAACAATTGAAGTACAGCGTCGGGGTTTCTAACAACCACCAATTTTCCATTGCCAGTGCAGAAAACATAGGTGCCAAAGGGTCTGTAAGGGCTTAGTTCAACAAAGCTCGAAACAGTTTCCAAGAGTAGATTGGTGGTGCCCATGAGATTACAAGCAGCATGGCTTGAAATTGCTGATGCATTTCTCATGACAGTCACAAAGAAAGCTGAAGCTACATCGATTTTGCCATTGAATTCATGGTCAAAGGGTGAGGAGGATCTCGGTTTGAAGAGATCAAGAATCGGCTGTAGTTCTTGTTCAATGGACGAGAGTGGGGCGAGCATTATTCGTGGGACAATGTCATACCTCCTGACGAAATGAATGAAGTGGCGAGCCCAATTCTCTCGCCTTAGAGCGTGGGGGAAAATCCGATCACCAGCAAGTGGGGAACCAAATGTCACACATTTAGGAGGGATGTTGTTGGCATTAGGTCTGATGTACTTCTCTAGGAACCAGAGGGCTGCAAGGATGGCTATTGCTCCACCTGAGGAGTGCCCTGCAAACACTATCTGCCTTTTCTCTGAAACTGCCTTGTCCACCTTGAAATCCATTTCAAATACAGGCATTATGTTCATTTTTCATCAATCCAGTATAACCAATGTAAGCTATTTCACTGTGAATGGCTGGAAAGCTATCTGATATTCAAACGACAAAGGATATTGTTTGTTTGTTTTTTTAAATCAAGCAAATTACAGGTCTCAATATTTTGTTACCTCCATGTCAGCATGAGTAAAAAACAGACTGACAGTATGGAGTGAAGTTAGGAGTGAAACTAGGGGTGTTAATCAAGCAAAGTTTTGTGAGCTTAAGCATGAGAATGAGCTTAAAAAATTGTTCAATCTTCGTTTATTTAGAAAATGAGCCAAGCCCGAGTCGGGCCAGAACTCGAACCGTGTCCGGATAGTTCGACTATTTTACATATAAACAAGTCGAGATTTGCAAGCACAAGTCGAACTTTAGCTTAAAAAATTGTTCAAGCTCAACTCATTTAGAATACTAATTAGGCTCGAGCTGAGTGCTATTCAAGTTGAGCCCAAGTAACTCGTCTTGATTAACACCCCTAAATGAAACTCGGGCATATCAAGCTAGTTGACTGACAACCTAGACTCGGCCTGAGTTGTAAAACCCTGAATCAAATTTCAACTCAAATTTTGTTCATGTTTAAATTTTAGAATACGGGTAACATGACTAGGGCTGATATTTGTGTTCTATTCTCACTTGAAAATTAGGTTCAATTCTAGGATTACAAAAACTCGAGGGAATTGAATATTAGGTTGAGCTTGAATTTACTAAACTCGGGTCGGATACCAAAAACTTAGACTAGTAGGAACAGAAGTAATTTTTTGCCCAAGCCCACAAGACAATTAATGTACTGAAAAACTCTATAATGTACTTAAACGTCTTAAGCTTGAATCTTGATAATTCATTAGAGGTCATTTCTCTCCATGAATTCCTTAGTCCCGATATGAATAGTCTCCATTGCCCGAATCAGAAATTAGTCGAGGTGGGTAAAAACTGACCCGGACAATCCCAGACAGTTACCAAAAAAAAAATATAGCATGATTTATGTAATAAAGTTGGTCTGTGGTTAGTGTACAATCGAGGCAATCAAGGGACTATCCATAACAATAGAACAAAATGACAGGGAATAAAGAGTAATCGAATTGAACAGGGTACCTCATTTTCAAGCGACGATTTTGTTCTAATTTCTTCAAATCTGTCATAGAACGCTTTATTCACCAACCCAACTTCATCGGTTCCAATACTTCTCACAGATGGAAAAATTTCACGATCGATTTGAACTTCTCCGAAAGGCTTTTTACTAAACCAATCACCCACAGACCATGATCCAGCAAACCCAAAAATAGCTTCAGTTGGGCTGCGACTTTTCTCAAACAGGTAAGGCTTGCCCGCAGATTTGTGGGCTTTCATAGCCAAATTACAAGCTTTCTTGATGACTTCTTCTCTCACCCCAATGTTGTCTTCAAGCCTCCCTCCCACCATCTTCTCTCTCTTCTGGTTCCTTTGCACTATGCAGCTGCTTAGACTTTGTGTTTTGTTAGCTCTCTGTTCTTTGTTTTCTGGGGAAGTTAAGGGGGGGATTGATTCAGGGTGAATTACTGGGATGCCCTTGCTGAGGTTGGTTTATAATCATGTTGTGGTATGAATTATAGAGGTGGGTTTGGGGGCTTTTTTGTGATTCAACATTCGTGGACTTTGGGGTCTGCTTGACTTGGACTACAAAGGGATGGGAGAGTATGAGGATGAGAGACAATATGAGAATTTCCAGGAAATTGCTTCTACTTTCGATGGTATGGCTTTGGGGCTTGAACAGCTCAAGCTGATCTTTTGCTCCTGGTATTAGAATATTAAGGTGCTATAGTTGACTAGGAACCATTGGCTTGGAAGGATTTTTTTCTTCTGTTTTCAAGGATAAATGATAAAAATCTCCCATTTTGCTCTTGGGTGGCATGGATCTCATAATAAAATAGCATCTCAATAATTATTTCATAGATTAAATCTGTCACATTATTATGATAATGTGATGAACCCGATTACTAAACAAAATGAGATTCAAGTTTCCTTGGAAAGAGAAATTGGGTCCCACTTCATTCCTTTATGTGGTATAGGATCCAACCTTTTAAGTCTCATTTTATTGTCCATGTCCTCTTTCATGTACTCCATCTAAATAAAAATTGTGATCTCAGACAGGCCCTCAATGGCCAAGCCAATCACTTCAGAATTTAAATGGTTTTTTTTCTTTTGAAGTGTCATCTCATTACATCTTGCATACATTTGATGTGCCTTTTGCATCTCACAATACTAATTGATCTTGAGTTTCTCAGCTTTCAGTTCATCTGCTTGTCCCAAATCTGAATGTTGAACTTTGACTAATGAAGCTTTCACTTGAATTATTGCAATATTTAGTTTCAAAAACCAAGTTATATTGATCTTATGGAAGATGATTAATTGTTCAGAAGCAACCCCAGGTACACTTCCTGCTTTGATCTTTAAGTTTCCCACATCACTCAAGAAGGAGCTTGGCTATGCGTATATGAACAATCCTTTCCCTTGAAAGCTGATTTTCAACATAAGTTCTACTCATGAGTTCATGAGTATAGAATGTGACCTGGTGGGAGTTAGGATTATGTGGTCATAGGTTGTCGGTCCAGTGTTAGAGTGAGCTGCCATGATCACTTTCTTATTCCTACTAGACCCTACTGTCTACATTCAGCAATCAGCAGACATGGTGAAACTGTTATCTCTTATATTTTACTTAAGTTCACAGTCATCACATTGTTTTCTGTTTTGAGAAGGATGAACAGACAAATTTAGACCACATTTTATGCCAAGACAACATTCTTTTGTGAATCTAATGCTCAAGAAAAACACTAATGACTAATGCTAAAAAAAAAACTAGAACAACTTACCTATTAATTCTAAGGAATTTCAAATTTCCATAGTTCCCTTTACAAAAGAAGTCAGTTCCTCCTCTTCTAGTCTTTCTGCATCAATCATATTCCTACAGAACTATGACAAAAACCCTCTTCAGAAACCATCCTCAGATTCACTAAAAGATGAAGTGCCAGGCTTTTCGGCCATGACATATGAATGCAAGTTCTGGAACCTCACTGAGGCCTTCCCCGATGGTGATACTGGTGGTGATGCCGGCGGTGATGACACTACAACGGTGACATTCTTCTTCTGAAGCTTCCTTGTGATGTCAATACAAACTTGATGAACCATGTCCAGAAAATCCTTAACAATGACAAAAATCTGAAGTGGGTGTGTCCCTTTGTCCTTGAAAGCTCCTGCTTGATAATATTCTGTTGTTCTCTTTACCAGCTCCATCACCCTTGTTTGTTCCTCTCTCACCACCTTAAGTTCTTCTTCACATTCCTCTAGAAACCCTTTCATTTCAGTCACAAATCCTCCTCTTTCACCATTGCCACAATGTGCCACAAGCTGCCTAATCTGATTGACCCTGACTGTGAGAATAGAACACATATTTATGAAACTATCGTGGTCTATGGTGGCTGCTTTTTTTACATTAGAGAACTCGGTACTTAAGCCTTCTAACACTTTTAGCCCAAGCAAAAGGTACTCTCTATCACTCTCTTCATTGGATACCAGGCTATCTGAATTGTGGTCACTGTTTTTGCTGCCTTGATTATTGCTTCTGCCAAGGCTATGGTTCTGATTGATCACACAACGTTTACCTTCGGATCGAGCAACTTGTTCCACGACAAATTGAAGTAGAGTGGACTTTCCATCTGTGCTTTTAACATTGGAAAGTTTTGGAAGAGCACTCAGGATGAAGCCTTGTGCATTTCCTCTGGCAGTTCCAGCATTCATCCGATTACCAGCCTTAAGAGTTGCTTCGAGAAGTTTTAAGAAAATCCCACGAGTTCTCAATTCTTTACATCCTAATTCAAGGGTTTGCAGAGACTCCTTGAGATACAGTATTTCTGGGTCGTAATTTAATCTGAAAAGCAATGCATTGATTCGGATAAATGCCGAGGGAACAGCTTTCAGTATGTGGTAGAGGAAAGATTCAGCATCAGCAAGTCTTGTTGGATTTCCAGTAAATTGAAGAATTTTGGTTGCTTCCTCTTGGGTTGGGGAAATTTTTGCTAGCTTTTCAAGAGTATCAGCATTGAGTCCTTGACCATCTAAAAGGGCATCAAGGATTTCTTTGCGAGAGATTGCAAGAGATTTAAGAACAATTGCCGTGTTTTGGGACTTCCGAGGATCAAGAATGAAAATTTGAGCAGGCTGGGCTGAATTGGAACTTCCTGAACTTGACAATGCATAACTTCTTTCAGATTTCTGGTTGTTGCCAGTGTATCCGAACAGAGCTTCTAAAAGGTTGTCATCAAATCTGATAAATACATTCAATGAGTCAAATACGAAAGATCATTGCGTCGCAGAGGAATGGCAATCTTTGGAGAGATGAAAGAGAAGGCATAGAAAAAAAAATGACAAATTTGTATGGATTTAAAGTCCCACTTACCGGAAAGAACCATCGTTGATATCATTCCAGACTAATGAATGGTCAACATTGGCCATAACCTTGTCCCAGTGCAGTGGCTTCATCTTCCATTGGACTTCACCATTCCCTCTGGTGATTTCTTCAGTTGAGGCCTCAGTTCTGTTATGGCTGATTTCTTTTCCTCCTGGTGCAGCAGGGGGCTTCAATGATGAAGCTAAGCCACCTACCCGAGGTGGTGGAGGTGGTGGTGCAGGGTTTCTTTTTACTGGTGGTTTGGTAAGGCCCTTAATAGGGGTGGGTGTTGGAGGAGGAGGAGGAGGTGGTGGTGGTGGAGACGGTGGTGGGATTTGCTTTATTGGAATAGCCAATTGAGGAGGAGGAGGTGGTGGTGGTGGTGGTGGCGGTCTTACTGGGGTTTTCTCTGTATTTGGAACAACCAATGGAGGCTGCCGGAGTGCAGGCTGAGTCCCTCGTGGTGGCAGCCCTGGCTGCTGCAGTTCTGCCGCCGTGGGTGGTGGAGCTTTTAATGGTGGGATTGTTTTTGCTTGTGTCTCAAAATCAACTGCATAGGATTGATCATGAAGCAAAGGACTTTCATGGATTGGTCCCCATTTTTCGGGTTTATCTCCTCTACCATCAACCCTCTTTCCTTCTTCTTCTTCTTCCATAGGATTAAACCAAATCTTAGAGAAACAGCTCCTGAGTTGCCTATCCTCCAGCTTCCTTAGATAAAGAACGTCCAATCCATTCTCATCAACAATCACTCCTCTTAGAGTACTGCCTTGTTGCCGGAATGGAGGTTGAGTTACCACTTCTTCTTCCCGGCGAAAACTTGACCTGAATTCATTCCTCTGGCGCTGTCGAGCCATGGCGAATCTGTAAAAGAAATAGAAGAAGATCGCAGCGACAAATACAGTTCCTGCAGATGTGGCTGCAATGGCCTTGAAAATTGCTTGATCTTGTGATGGAGGTGATGGAGATGACTCTTTTTCCATTTTTTTTCTCTGGAGTTTGGAATTCTGTTTTCAATTTCAATTGTTTGAGCTTAGTGGTTAAGAATCAGATGAAGGGTATGTGGAGAATCTGACTGAAGAAGAGGAAGAACAGAAAAAGAATGAGGAAAAAGATCAAACAAGACTAGCATCCCTGGCTGAACCATTGGATAGAGCTTCAGCCTGCAGAGAAAGGAAACAGAAAATCTCTGGTTTCTTTTGTTGTAGGGTATTGGTTGTAGTCATGTCGTGTCAAATTTTATTGAAATTGCATCAAACTCATTTGTAGTTATGGACAATCAGATTAATGTCGTGTTTAGCAGGATTCCTATTAACCCACTTATTAAGCGGACCAAATAGTCTAGATTCCTATTGAACAAAACCAGTGTTGATGGATAGTGTTACTAAATTGAAATACTATTCCATTGTGTTTATGGGCAATGAAATGAATTCCGGCAGTGCTTGTTTGGTGTTTGGTTGCTGAATGTTTCAAAGGGACTTTATTGGGTGTTGGTTTTATTTGTTTAACTCTTCCCGGGCTTTATCTGGTGAAATGACATTAGTGGACCTTGAAGGCTGCTGCAACCAAAATGTCAAGGGATTTACTAGTATCAATCAGCCGGTTGGTTTGATGCTTTATTCTGCCGTATCCACGTGCCACTGTAACTGACGACATATGTGTTACAATAATGATATATGGCTACACTAGATTCATTCTTCTAAAAATTAAGAAAATAAAAGCCCAAATTAATTTCTAAATTTAGAACTTTCCATATTACTCTTACTGTTTCTCTTCCATGATAACTTGACTTTACAATCATAATCATGTGCTAAACTCTTAGGTAATTTGGTTAAATATGTGTTACTGTTTTGATCATTGTTTTTGGCCTGCTAAGGTGGAGTGGTTTCGAGGGGTAGGGGTGCAGAGGTGGGTAGGGGCGGAATCTAACAAGGGATAGGTGGGTTAAAATGCAACTTATGGGTTAAACGATTAGAGGTCTAGCGAGGAGGGAGGAGGGTTACAATAGTGTAGGTGAGGGTTGATGTGATAGAAAATCTTATGCATTGTACAGATTATATGTCTGTGTACACGCACGCATGTTGTGATAAAAATCTTATGCATTGCACAAGTTATAACTCATCTGTATGTGTGTACGCACGCATGTGTATAGGAGGGGGTTGGCACGGTACATGGGGGGGTCGGTGTGGTGGAAAATATCTTGTATCGCACGAGTAATAACTAGTGTGTGGTTGTATATATATATATATACATATATATTGCATATCATCACGTAATTTGATAATATCTTTGAAGAAAATCACTTCTTTTGCAATTTATTCAATTCAAAATGGCAACTAAACTCACACTCAAATACTGTTCGATTATTTACAAAATGATTGAAGACATTATCATTTATCTACTCAATTGGCCAGAAGTAAGCTGGGTAAGCTAATAACATATTTATTAGAGAAATATGTTAGATACGAATTAATAAATGAATCGGGCATAGATAAATTATTTTTTTACACAAACCTGTTTCACCTGACACGATTCACAAACCTAGTGTGCGGGATAATTTATATAAAAAAAAGGGGATGTCGTAGAATTTTAAAGCCATGATGGGCAACCAAAAGCAGGGAATACTCTACAATGACGGTGTCTAAATGGTGGCATCAGCCATAGACCAATTTGTTAAATAGGTTTACACTCTTCTAAGTTTTAATTTCATTTCCAGAGGAAAAATACGGTACCGGAGAAGATATCATACCGAAATTTACAATTTTTTGAGGTCAAGTTACACATTTTTGAGTTAATGTTCTAACTGAAAAAGTGATGAAAGTTATACCTTCTAAAAATAAAACTACTATTTTTTTGTGGTTAAGTTACATCCTATGAAGCACGAATACGGATACGGGATACGGGTACGATACGATACGGATACGGCAATACGACAAAATCTAAAAAAGAAGGATACGGGTACGGTCAAGATACGGCTATAATAAAATATTTTTAATATTTTTATTATTTTCAATCAGCATAATACTTATATATTTTGGTAGTTCTTTAACACAATAAGGAAAATTTGTAATTCTTTTTAGTTTGAAGAAAATGTATATCGTATCACTATGGTATATTCACAATGTGAAATGATTAATTAAAGAATCAAAGTTAACATTTACCGAGTCGATTTATTTAGAAGTAATTTTTGCTAAAACTATAATGTAATAAATTTATTTTATACTCTTTTGAGATGTAATTGTAGATAATATTTAAAAAATACTCATGTGCCTTTGAAGTAGTATAAAATAAAATATTTTACCCCATGTTATAATCTCTTTGGATAAAAAAAAAAGATATAATACTAAAAAATAAGGATGTTAATCGAGACGAACTACTCAAGCTCGAGCTCAACTCGTGTTGAACAATTTTTTAGGCTCAACTCGTTTATATGTAAAATAGTCGAGCTACTCGAGTTTAAGCTCGGACTCAACTCAAGTTTAAACGAGTCGAGTTCAAGCTCGCAAAGTCTAATTCGATTAACACCCTGCTGAAAAGTGCATGCCCCTTAACTTATTTGATGGATGGAGATTTAACCTTCAACTCGAACAAGAGCCAACAAGAATGGGAATCGAAAATAAATATTCCAACTATCTTAGTAATTGCTGTATAAATTCTTGATAACTTGGAAGGTGTACTCATTTATGGTCAGCCAAGAATTAAAAGGACATGGCTCCAGGCCTGCAATTTGCATGTATTGTACTGTTATCTCTACTTGTTTGTAAGTTTATGCCAGTGGCCCCTCAATTTCTTAGTGTCAAACCAGACATAGTAATGCCTGCTAAAGGGTTCAACAGCAGTACGAAAAATAATTTTTCGATATCATATCTATATTTTTGTAGTAAATAGCTACAAGTTAATTATACTACTAGAAATAGTTAGTCGTTCAGTTCAACTCACACTGACTCGGGTAATCATGTTAAAGGGATTCAATCAAAAACTTATTAGTGAAAGGCCCATCTGGTATATATAAGGAAATGGAACCAGTATCAAAAAGTGTTGATCCAAGAACGACTACAAGTCTGTAAGGTGAAACTCGAAAGACTTGAATGCGATATTCAATACTATGACACTAAACGACTTAACAAAATTCATCTAAATTCAACAATCGTAATTACCACCAGACCTGAATGGCAATTACACACTAGTTCTCCAAAATCAATCCATCATCGATCCATCGCAAAGCAATCTTCAACAAGGATATCAGTACGAGAAGCAGTTTTCTCTTGCATTTGATGTGAAAGAGATACATTCTCTTCTTTATCACAGTGACATAATAGAATAAACCATTACTTCAACCGAAGTAATCTGAAGTTTAGATCTACCTCTGAAATGCCCTATTTGAAGATGCTGATATTGTGCAATTGCATCAGCCCCGTACATGGTCTTACGACTTTGCAAAGACCTATATTGTAAATACTGCGACCCCTTTTGTAAAGAGGCATCCCTTCTCCCAAAATTACAGGGCTATTTTGCCGAGTTCTTTAGAGAGAATTGCCTTGTGCCTTTACGTATTCTCTACTTACCCACCAATATCAGTTTCAAGTACAAGTACTTTTTGGTTGAAGGTCGTTCAAGTTTTTCCTAGGAGTCTGACATTGGTTATTTCAACGTCTGGTACTCAAACATTGGCTCGAGGCATTTTTTTTACCCCTTCTTACCCTGAAAAAGTAGGATCACTTTATATCCTTAAACCGATAACCATCTTTAGGTTATCTTTCGGCTAACCTAGTCTCATCCGTCCCTTGGGACCAACAAGGAATAATGCAGAAATATTCACCTATTGTCCATCGACTATGCCTTTCGACTTGATCTTAGACCTGACTCACTCCGTGGACGAACTTTGTGGAGAAACCCTTAAGTTTTCAGGACATTGAATTCTCACTCATGTTTGTATTACTCAAGCCGACATTATTACTTTTGCTTCATCCTGGAAAAGGTTATCATCATCAACATGTATCTTACCGGAGATGCTCAGGAGACCTCAAATGGAGCCGGACAGACGGCCTAGAATCGAAAACTCAAAAAGGAAGTGAATGATCAGTTCCTCCCATGCAATGTTGCATGGCTCGCTCGAGGATCATCTGTCTAATGGAATTTCATTTTTATTACCATGTTGTCTAAAGCTAAAACAAGATTTTTGCCAGGCATGGGGGGCAATGAACCCTCATACAAAGCCTTTTCTTTCCCGTAAGGAAAGAAAATCTCAATCCAAATTAGTAGATTTGCTCTTTTTCTCTCCCTTCGTTTTCGTTGAAGTAAGCCATAAGAAACATACAACAGCTGAGGAAGCTAGAATTTCACCTTTAGATGCACCCATCGCAAGGTATAGGAAACCAGCATAAAGCATATAATATCACTGTATAGGAGTTGCAGAAATCAAGGTACTATACAACCCAAAGAAGAAGAGACAATTCCAAAGATCAGACCAAAAAATGAGGAATATAGGCATAATAACCCCCTCTAATATGTTGGGAGTTACTCTGAATTTGATAAAATCTCATCTCCTGCACTAATAATTAACAAACAAAAAAATTGAAAGAAATATCATCCCTCGATTTTCCCTTTCATCTTCCTTACCTCTACCATTAGGGTGCCGAAATGGCATCTTCAAGTGAACATATACACTCTTAGGGTATAAATGCAAAACAAACAAAAGGGACTCTCTTTCTCCAACAAAGAACATGAGGTATGGGCCAGGAACACCAAAACATGTCACTCAAAAAAGGCACGATGGCAGATCAAACTATATTACGTAATAATTTAGGCCGCTTTAAAGGAGATTGCATAGACAAGGATGATGGGGACTTCGTTTGGTTTGGTGAAAAATCACAAGCAAAAGATGATGGCGATGAAGACAATGGCCATGGTGGTGATGGTGACAATGATGATGAATCATCTCGTACCTTTCTTTTTTGGGTTCTCATACCTCCATTTTCCTCTCCCTCCCCCTTTAATATGAAACTTTTCAGACGCTTCACGTCTGACAGCTTTACTGGCTTCACTAGAAACTCCTCTGCCCCTTCCTCCAAACACCTAGTATCACTCAGAACATATGTTGTTAGCAGGTTGGCATAACAAAACAGGTTTTGAAACAAACCATTTTTAGAAGGTGGAAACAATAAACCCGACATAGATTGAACACAAGGATAATTGCAAGTTGCAATACATGTGATGGATGAAAAATTGAAAAGAACAAAAACTGACAATTAGCTATATAGCTGGTGTGATGTTCAGAAAACTCTTACCTTTTATCAAGATAAAAGATTTTATGTTATAAAGGGTGTTTAAAAGTAAATGAATGTCATGTTATAAAAAAAAGCTATAATGTATTTGTTGTGAAAGTCTGCATGTGCACTTGTGTGTCCATGTGGATCAAATAAACTTCATACTCCATGTAAGGCCATAAAATTATATTTGTTCGGATGATTGGGAGAGACAGCCGGGTGCTAGTGGCCTCTATATTGTAGTGCAACCTATTTCATCAAATCCGAAGTACTTTGTGAAAGCATTCAGTGGATTCAGGCAATGATAAACTGTTATTCAGAAAGCCGATGTCCAGTTTCAGTCCATATTGAACCAATCATTCACTTTATTTGGATTAGTAAAACAGACTAGCAATAGAAAATTCATCGATAATCAGATTTCACATAGGGTTTGCATAGATGATCTACGATAACATTAGTAATAATTATATACCAGATAGCATAGATTTTGAGCTGTTTGGTATCTCTCTCAAAAACCACCATGATACCATTCCAAAACACAAAATTGAGAAACTCAAGGCAGAACTCTGAGATACCTATCAATGCGAGTCAGGATGTTCTCCGATGACATGATCACCACTGGTATTTCCTTCAATGTTGATGAACCCTGCTTGAAAAATGAAAGAATTGGTAAAACTGTAACATTTAACATCTACAGTACAAATATTTTTCAGAAAGTATCTCCAGCATAAATATTTTTGACTGCCAATCTAATTTAGCTAAGGAACTTGATGGATCTATTTTGAATCTCAAATATAGAATTCTTCTACATTTTGTGTTTTTATATAAATAGGAAACAATCAAACATGGAAGTCCTACTGGAAAAATACTAAGATGGAATTTTGGACCCTCAAAAACCTGTAACCAGGGAAGGAACTTGAAGGCATTGAAGGAAAATCTATAGCTATATATCAAACAACTTACTAAATCTTTCTATGAAAAGTTAGAGGCGGGACGACCCAGCCCACACGCAGCAAACTAGAAACTCTGCCACCACTTGGTTAAGGCGCCAGCTTTCAAAATTCAAACATACTATCACTCTCTCCACAAACTATACATTCTCTACAACACGACGATTCTTGGTATTTGGCACTTGTTAGGACACTAGTTAAACCAAATAGAGCTTTTTAAGTTGGGTAAATATCATACACACAGCAAATAAGTATAGGCGCGGCATCCGCATTTGCATGTATACATCAACAGCTACATCATCGAGTCTGGTTTTTAAGTCTAAGTTTTAAGTATGTCTAGCATTACTCTAATTAACCCGATGTCGCATTTGCATGCCTATACAGCTATACTTATTTCCTGTGTGTTTGGTTTTCCCCCAGTGTTGTTGGCACAGACTGAGAAAAATTCTTTGGAAAAAACAGAAGAAGAATAGGCATTTATCGAACCTTTATCTTCTTGAGCAATTCGTATCCGCTCATCCCAGGCATAGAATAGTCTGTCATTATAAGATTCACCTTCAAACCCTATAAACAATTCAAACCAAAACAATAAAGAAAAATCATCAAGAGCCCAACAAAACCCTTTTATTAAAAAAGAATAGAATGATTTTTTTTTTTTTTTTTTTGCGTTGCAGAAAAAAACTATGAACACAATTGTAATATACTGAACATGGAGCCTCAAAATAATTCTTACCTCGTTTCAGCAACCAAATGAATGGAATTTGAAATATCATGTTTGGTTGCTGAGAAAATTTGTCAAAAAGAAGAGGAAACTAGACGACTATATATATCTATCTGCCTATGTTTTGTCATTCCTCAAGAAAAACATGGTATCTCAAACTTCAAACAAAAAAATAATAATAAATTTATGTTTGGTTGCTGAGAATGTGTGTAGAAAAAGAAGAAGAAAGTACACAACTACAATCTACAAGCGTGTATTTCCTTCCATTATTCCAGAAAAATATGATACCAAAGACTTGAAAATATATGATTTTCTCTAATATTTCCAATACTTTCTTTGCAACCAAACACATAAACCATAACTACTAATACTATTCTTACATTGAACCCAGCCGAGGACTTCTCTCCATCAAAACCCAGATACTGAAGAGCTCTGCTTCCACTCTCAACAGCCGTCACTACATGTTCGAAATTCAAATCGATTTCAAAAACAAATGAAATCACAAAAAAAAAAAGCTACAATCAAAACAACTAATCAGAACATACCTTTACAGGCCGAGACCTTCAACAATCGCTCAATGACCTTTCGATCCAAGTGGCTGTCATCGACAGCTAGCACATGTAGCTCCGACGTTTGATCCAAAACTTCCCCTCTCTTCTCCACTGTTCTCGCCATTTGCCTAAGTATTTGGTCCGTGACTGTGGGCATATATAATTACATATACACACTTATATATGTAGAGATATAGACACACACACAGAGAGAGAGAGATCTACTTTTGGGAGGGTAAAGGGCAAAAAAACAGAGATACGGAGAGAAAATCTAAGTCGCATAATCTTTTTGCTTGTCTCTTTGTCTGACAACTATATATTCTCTCTCTCTCTCTCTCTCTAAGAGACAATAATAGAGTAGTGTTACTTCATTACTGTCATAACATAATGCGTAACGTATTCCGATGTATAGAATCCTCTCCGTAGTCGACAATGTAACGAATAGGCTATAGGCCTTCTCAGGTAGACTAGTCCGTCTTGACCAAAAAAAAAAAAGGTCGACTAGTCCGTTGGTGTATAATGCTATTGGTATAGTTATGTTATTAAGATTTAAAATTTTGGCTCATATAATGACGTGTAAAATAATTAAGTCTCGGTTGAGAAATTCAACAGTTATAAATGTAGTAACACTATTATATTATGTTACTGTTACATCATGAGATTAATTTAAAGTTGACTTAATTTATTGACATAATAACGTGTCAAGTAATACAGCCTCAATGAAAAAGTTCAATAATTACAATCACAACTGATGATACCATGAACTAGGGTTAAGCTCTATCTATCGCAACTCTCGACATTGAAGAGCTCGACCATGAAGTCCAAAGTTGAAACGACCGATAAACGGCATGAGTTCCTTGCCGAAGGAATCAGAGCTCGGCACGTTCTACTACAACTTGGTTACAAAGCTCAGCTAGACTGACCTCCTTGTCTTAATAGCTCTATCTCTCAGACCATCAAATGATACCTAATTAGTCAAGGCCGACTCAATAAAATTTGGGGCCCTAAGTGAAACCTTTAAGCATGAGCCTTTACAAACTTATTATAAATATATATGTGCACGGGATAATTCCTACAATCAAATTGAGATAGCGGCTGAGCTAATGATGAACCCTGAAACAACCACAAGGTTATGAAAAAGGGAGTCAGACGTATGCCCGACTTATCCCCTCCGAAGCTTAAGTCAGTAAGAGTGGGAGGATCAAGCTCTATTGAATAAGTTCTGCCTCGAGTTTGCGTACATTTGTTCATTTTCCTGAGGGGTATTTATACCTGGACTTAAAATGATTGCTCTAACACAGGGGTCATCTCAGCATTCAATGTCCTTCTTAATTACCCATGCGCCATGAGTGATTCCTACCTGTATTCCCGTGTCATCAATGCTCGGGGGATAGAATTAGCCCTCGGGGCCACGCCGAGAACCTCCAGCTATCTCCGAGTACTCGAGTACCTATGAACGGCCTCTGACACCTACTCCCGAGTAGTCGGCGTCTAGGGGGCAAAACGCCCCTATCTCTGCACTCGGCGTCATAACCATTAATGCATCTACTCATGACTGTCAGTTTGGGTCTTCGAGGGTGCAGAGGCTCATTAAATGCTCTGTCTAAGTCACTCACGTCTCCATAAATGCGGGGTCACATCACATTAATTGCTAATGTCAGAAGTTTATACTCGGCTCCACGAAACCATGCTTCTTCGTCGGCTCTCCTCCTCGTCGTCGGAGCTGGCTCACTGCTCGGAGTCGGCTCCAATCCTCGGCATCTGCTCCACGGCTTCATAACAGCTACACCTGTACACGTGTCGCCTTGGGGTCTGTTGAGCTGCCTTGAGTCCCTCCAATATGTTATTTTATGGCTATATCATTTTTTCAATGAAGAAAAAAAGTTTATGCTACTTTATGACTACATTATTTTTCAATGCGTTATGAACTTAAAATCATATGAATGAGAAAGATTGAGAGAATGTGTGTGTGAGAGGGAGATATATATAGGCAAAATTTATTTATGTAAATGTATTTTGTATATGCTCTAATTATGTAGAGTGACTGGATTGACAACAAATGAAGAGAGAATGTATGATCTTTTAGATGGGTGATGTCAGATATAACCGTTGAGTCAGTGGAACAGTATAAAATTTATTAAAAAAAAGGAGAGAGAATCAAATTTTGTATTATTGATTCATTATTCCATAATATCTTGAGTCAGATTAACCTATATTATAAAGATAAAAAATATAATTTAGGGCCCCTTATTTTTTGGGGGCCCTAAACAAGCATTTCACTTGCTTATAGTGTTAGTCGGCCCTATAATCAGCTCGACCACAACCTCAAAAGCTCGAATATGTGTTCCAGTGGAAGAAGAAGGCCCAATAAACCATCCCTACCTTGAGCTTAAAGATATCACTTCAAATAAGACACCTCGCCATTTCTACAAGGACACGTAGAACGGTATCAAAAATCCTCTAATGGCAAGATATTCTCCAAATGATTCTAACATAATGGTAGGCCACATAATCTCAAATAAAGACAAAAGTTAATCCCTATATAAATAGAAAAATGATACCTTACGAAAAAATATAGAATCTCTTTGTACCAATCTTCTTCTCAAAGTAATAAAATTAGTGAGCAAGAGACTCCATTAAAATGAACTAACCAAACTGTTTAGCTTGGTAAACCGCTTAGCTCTCTAAGTTATTTCATTCTCATAAGATTATCACTTTCCAACACAAAAAAGAGCTATTCAGCTCCAAACCTACTAAACTACCCCCATATACACACATTCATCTATCTTCGATTCCCTTTACATCTTTTTTATTCTCATACCTCTATTTTCTAACGCTATCAATAATAATACTATTGTACCATGTCATTATCACATTATTACGTGGAGGGACTCAAGGCGGCTCAGCAGACCCCAAGGCGATAGGTGTACAGGTGTAGCTGTTATGAAGTCGTGGAGCCGATGCCGAGGAATGGAGCCGACTCCGAGTAGTGGGGCCAGCGCCGACAACAAGGAGGAGAGCCGACGAAGAATGGTTTCGTGGAGCCAAGTACAAACTTCTGACACCGGCAATTAATGCGGTGTGACCCAGCATTTATGGAGACGTGAGTGACTCAGACAGAGCATTTAATGAATCATTGCACCTTCGAAGACCCAAACTGACAATCATGAGTGAGTGTATTAATGGCTGAGACGCCGAGCACAGAATTAGGGGTGTTTGCCCCCTAGACGCCGACTACTCGGGAGTAGGTGTCAGACGCCGTTTATAGGCACTTGAATACTCGTAGGTAACTGGAGGTTCTCGGCGAGGCCCCGAGGGCTAGTCCCATCCTCCAAGCATTAATGACACGGGGATCCAGGTCGGAATCACTCATTGCGCATGAGTAATTGTGAAGGGCATTAAATGCTGAGATGGTCTCTGTGTCAGAGCAATCATTTCAAGTCCAGGTATAAATACCCCTCAGAAAGATGAACTAAGGGATGAAAAAACTAGATTCAGAACACATTCAATTGAGCTTCATCCTCCCTCTCTTACTGACTTAACTTCGGAAGGGATAAGCCGGGCGTGCCCCTGACTCCCTTTTTCCTAACCTTGTGGTTGTTTCAGGGTTCATCAGCAGCTCAATCGCTATCTCAAATTGATTGCAGGAATTATCCCGTGCATTTGGTAAACATATTTAGTTAATTTTTTTAGTTCTAATATCATTTCTTAGTTTTCAATTTAATGGGCGATTTTCCTAGGATCGAATTGTAAAACCCAAACATAGGAAAATTTCCATGAGTTGGATTGAAGAAGAAGTATGTGGCGACATAAAAGGAAGATAACCATTACTTGTAAATTTGCTATTGAAAGGTAATATTACATGCCAATAATTATGTAGTGTCATAGCAAACTTATCCCTTTCCCCCATACCGACAACTGTTGGGTCTTTCCATCTCTCTTAAACTATACTTGGTCTTCAGGCCGAGTTGTATGAGGCAAAAACTTGTCCCACGTACAGTTTGAAGGCCAAGCCTCACTCCGACAATAACTGCGGCTTAGGGTAATTAACAAAAAAAAAAAGATATAGTTCATTCAACGATTACCTTTGAGTCCCGAACTCCATTCATCATTACACCAAATATTTACTACAACTCAACATGCATTTTATGGAAAATAATGTTATGTTTACCAAATTGTTTATTAATTTTTGTATCTTAAATCAATGCGAGTGATTGAATTAGTATAGTCTATTAATTTTTATTAAATATTTAATGTATGAATTTTTGACACATTATTTAAAATATAATATTTAATAAATAAATTTGTAAAGTATAATTTTATAAAAAAATGCTCCGTTACACTTTTTCCAATTGTAACTAAACTAATGGGTTGACCAAGAGTCAAAGTATCTACAGTCACTGTTAAGTTTTTTTCTTTAAGTCAATCACTGTTAAGTTGATTTGCCCCCTCCTACTCTGACTTGCAAATCCTCGTTTTGTTGAGGCTAAACGGCGGCGTTAGCAGAGGAAAGCCGCCTCTAATGCTCTGTGAAAGTAGGTGAGTGGACAGAGAGAGGGGGGACGATCTCTTTCTCCAAATCAAATATAGATCTCGTACGGTCATGTAGATTCGAGCACAGGTGGGCTCCACAGACCAAGAAAGATTTTCGGGTCTGGTCATTACCTCCATTTGCGTGAATGGTCAGTTTTTTTTTTTTTAAATGATCAGAAGTCTCTGAATTATCTTATACTTCATTCGATTAATATGTTATTTTTATACATTATTTTAAACATACACTATTAAATTAATAAATCTTATAAAATTTATCAAATATTCAATAATTACGATTGTGCCGATGTAAGTAAGATGAGACACAAAGGTAACATGGAAAACATTATTCAAAAAATAACGGTGTTTTGGATGTTTCATGGGTAGACGTCAACTCAATCTCTCATTTGATTAATAGTTTAAATAATATCAATTAAATTGGTTGATTTAACTAAAATTTATTATTCACATTTAACAAAAATCTAATTTAACAGCGAATTATAGTAATGTTTTTGAGTTTTTGAAATGTTAGATTTGAGTTAAATGTGTCAATCGTGCCATATCGTATCATTTTTAATCGTGTTATTTTTTATATATCTTATGTTTGTGTTAATATTTTTGTTAATAAAAAATTATTTAAACACTTCGCATGAGGAGTACACTCGCAAGACCGAAACTCAAAGGAATTGACGGATGCCTTCACAAGCTGTGGAACATGTGGTTTAATTCGATACAACGTGCAAAATTTTACCAGTACTTGACATATGAACAATAAAATCAATCTTTAACGAGATGGTACCAACTTTCATTAGGGGTGCAACTCGGGTGGGTTGGGTGGGTTAGACAGTCAACCCTAATCCAATCCTAGTTATATAATCTTCAATCCTAATCCTAATTCTAACCCTACCTCGGGTTGAGAGACTCAACCCAAGCATTACCCGAGTTTAATTCGGACGGGCTCGGGTTGAATTCGAATTAATGATTTCGGGCTAATTTCGGGTTACTCTACGGGTTGAGTTCGGGTTGAGCCCAAAATAGGCTTATTGTTCTAAACCTGATGCACTGTTCCACAATCTAGCTGCATCATACATTTTTGGTAGAACCACATAGTTTACTGACTTCTCAGGTTCTATATTAAATAGATGTCTGACTGCATGCCCCATTAATGGAACCCCAAAGTGAGACATTAATTCAAGTTGAATCCGATTATTAAATCGGGTTGAGCTTGATTTTAATATTCAGGTTCAATCTGTGAACCCGATGACTCAACCCGAGGTCCGCCCAAATTGAATTCGAATTGAGGTTTTTTGACCCCAAGTCTAACCCAAATATTAAAAATTCTAATTCAAACCTTAATTTTTTCGAGTTAGGCTCGGATTGAAATCGAATTAACCCGCCCAAGTTACACCTTAACTTTCATACAGGTGCGGCATGGCTGTCTCATATCATACCACGTAAAATGGACACCCTTAATTTGAGGTCCATTGCATTAAATAATCGGTTGAAGGAGCGTACTTTCGGATCAGCACTTTTCTTGGAGATCTTGTGATGAAAGGTTGTATTGGATTTGAATTGATGGTATCTCCCACCCTGCCACAGATTGTATGGTCATTTATTTTGGGGTTTTTTATTTTAGGTTGATATTTTATACGGAATTTATTTGTATAAAAGTCCTTTCGTTAAAATATTTTATAAAAAAGTTTTTTTTTTTTTTTTATTTCAAAAACACCCGCAGAAGTAATTAAATAGATGCATTGTCTGTCTTTGGAAACCGCCAAATTCTATTCACCATCTTCACAAAATCAGGCTATTAATCAAGACCTCGAAACTCAATTTTTTAAAATTTGAACAAAATTTTCTCAAATTTCTTTAGTGTTCGACCATACACAAACCACATTCCTCTAAAAATGAATTAAGAATTTTCTATTTTAATGGGACAATGAATTTAAATTTTAAACAACATCTTCTTTCTCTTTTTTAAAATCTCTCCCACATAGTTATAATTTTCATTTCTTAAAATCTCTCCTACATAATTATAATTTATCTTCCTTATATTTGTATATAATTGACACTATCTAGAATTCTCTTCCCCTATTATTAACTGTAAAATCTAACCTAAAATCACTCAATTAATTAGCTGAAATTAGTGTTACTTTGTATTG
This sequence comes from Ilex aquifolium, assembly GCA_951799425.1. Taxonomy (NCBI): domain Eukaryota; kingdom Viridiplantae; phylum Streptophyta; class Magnoliopsida; order Aquifoliales; family Aquifoliaceae; genus Ilex; species Ilex aquifolium. Next base: position 21,213,845 of record OX637410.1, read on the forward strand.
TTATACTGTGATGTAATACTATCATTTATTAAAAATAATATATATGGATGTCACATTATATAATGCATATTATTTATATTGTGTATGAATTAGTGAATATAATTTCACAATTTTTTGTCAGTGATTAAAGTGTTGATGAAGGTGCTACACTGTCATGTATCATTGTAATGTCACATTACAGATGATGATAACCCCAACTTCAAAACAAACGTTGATTTGTTTAGATCTTGCGTCGTTTATGGATGGTTTAGACGTTCAAAATTCAAATATATATATATATATATATATATATATATATATATATATATTCCAGGCTAGATTGGAAAACTGCTTATCAATAAAATTAAATCCATATAAAAGGCAACTGCCAAAATACAAACACCATAAAAATAGGGAAACGATATTATAGTAAAGAGAATAAAAAAAAAATTATCATTGTGTATCTCTTTACAATACATTTCAACCTAGTAGTACTTATCTACAACACATTTTTTTCAAGGTTTTTTCTCACAAAAAAAGTCTTCCACATTGTTACTATTCACAATTTTTCATTTTATTTTAATTTGAAGTTATGTGGGCTTTCTCGCTCTTTATTTTTCACAACCACCATGGATCTTCAATCCAAGTTTTTGGTATGCAATGCGTGGAGTATAACATTTTTAAAAAAAATAAAATTTACATAACTCAAGTAAAATTTAAAAATTATAATCTAAATACATATTATTTTTTGAATGAGTGTTGGATGAATGAGTCTTACTGAAAAAATTGATGGGATCCACTCATTCAAAAAATGATATGTATTTGAGTTGTAACTTTTTGACTTCTATTTGGGTTGTGTAGTATTACTCCTTTTATAATATGATTACTTCTTCCAAAATCAAGACTTTTAAGTTGAAGAATAAACAAAATTTGAGGATTAAATTTTTTTTTTTGGTGCATTATTTTGATCATCTAAAAAATAAAAGCCTTTCGAAATTATTTCCAAAATAAAATGAAAATGAATAAAAACTTTGAGAATTTATTTTTATAATATTTCGAAACATTGATCCAAAAAATATCAAAAATATCTCAGAATATTCCTAAACAATGGTGAAAAATACCGAAATATTTTAAAATACCTTAAAACATTAAGAAATATCTCGAAGTATTAAAGTGTTAATTCAATTATTGATTCATTGCGATTTCCTTGAAAACGAAAATATTTTGACTATTTTAAAATAAAATTATAAATTAAGGTTTTATTGAAATGATAATCACAAACAACCACAATCATCAAATGAATACTCGCCAAAAACATTAAAATTTAATGTTGTAATACTTGTTAATTAATTGCCAAAAATCATATTTGAAGTCATAGTAAAGCCTTCACATTTCCAACTTCTAATTGGAAACATGACTAGGAAGCTCAAGAAAACGGTTTTTTTTTGTTAGGTATATCTGGACAAGTTTACGTATATGTCGATTAATTTTCTTTTCGATCCAGTTAAAAGTATGTTATTTACGCCAGAATTAGGGTATTATTAAGGAATAAATCCCTCATGGACTGAGTCCAATGAATTGCTAAAATTCGAATTCAGAACGTCTGAGTTTATAGTTTAAACACTTAATTCGAGACGTTTATTAGATTTGGTGATAAACTACATGGGGGCCGATTGTAATTAGTACTAAAAAGGTGGGCAAAATGAAGAAATAGACTTGGAAGAAGATTTAAAGAAACGGCGGCGTTTTAATTGATTAAATCTCCACACACACACCACCCCTGGGGCTTACTCTTTCTCACTTTCACTCAGCCCTTCTCGGCTCTGATTCAGTGTCAACAATGGAGGAGGAGAAAGCAGCAGCGTACTACGACGAGCTCACTCGCAAAGGCGAAGGCGCCGCCAGGTTCAAGCAAGGCCTCGGATTCTCTTCTTCTTCCTCCACCACCAACGACGGCGTTCCGGCGAGAGGCTCCGCTCTTCCTACTTCATCGTCTTCCTTTCTCAGCACATTCGTCAGAGCTTCGAGCCCCTCCAGGGCCACAGAGATCCAGAAACAAGCTCAACTCGAAACCATCCAAAACAAACTCAAGAAGAAATCTGAATCTTCCCATAATCATTCTTCTTCTAGGGTTTCGATTGACCGTAACAGAGACAGAGATAGGCATTCGAGGCAGCGAAGTCGGAGTAGAAGCAGGGATAGAGATAGAGATAGGCATTCGAGGCGGCGAAGTCGGAGTAGGAGCAGAGGTGATCGGGGGTCAAGGCATCGGCATCGCTCGTTGAGTAGGGATAGGGACAGAGATAGAAAAAAAGACAGAGATAAAGAGAGGAGGAGAAAGAGGAGCCGGTCACGGAGTGTTTCGGATGAAGAGAGAGGGAGGAGAAGTGGTAGAGGAAGGAGTAGGAGTGTATCCCCTCGGGATCGGAGATCGGAGAAGAGTAGAGGAGATCGGGGCAAGGTTGGGAAGGAGAGGAATGGTGGGAGTGGGACTGATTATGGGAAATTGATAGAAGGCTATGATAAAATGGTATGCTATGAATTTACTGGATTTTTGTTGTTATTGACATTATCTTCTATGCAAATCATTGGCTTCGAAGTCATGCGGCTAGTATCTGTTTCCAATTTTCGCTAATTAGGGAAGTGATATATTTGATGCTTTGGGTTTTAGCTACATAGGCTTAGGTAAGTACCAAGTAGAATTAACTCTTGGAAGTTCAATACTAAAACTTCAGGCAAATTTGTTTCTAACCTTTGGATATTGACTTTGATTGCTTAGATTGTTGAAAAATGACTTTGGTTGCTTGGATTGTTGAACACCGACTTTGGTTGTTGAACTTATTTGCTTGTGCGAAATGCCATAACACTTAAAGATATCATGTGTGGCCTGTAGATGAGCGAGGTGAAGTTACTTACCAAAGGTTGCTTGAATGCCAACAATGATATCTGTATAGTTGTGCATCTCATAAGATGCATTGAATGAATGAATGTGCAACATCTACAAAATCAAGGCAATTGCATAGTCAAGAAAATCCTACGATCAGAGTAGCTGTAGCGGTTATATATGTGATAAAAAAACGAAAAAAATGGCTGATTAGTCTATTGTAGAATGTGAAATCTTGCCTTTGACCTATTCTTGACATATCATCCTTGTTTATCTTAGTGGAATTTTATGTCAGTATTTGTTGTTGTGATAAGCTGTATCATATATCTAAACATAGAATAGTTGAATTCAACTTATAAAAGCACTACAATGGTCAAGATTGATCTATTCTCATCTACTTTAATTTAATGGTACAAAATACATCCCAAATTTTTTTTCCTGCACAAAAAATCATCTTTTGTGCACGACTCCAATGCTAGACAACTCAACCAACATATTTCCTAATATCAGATAATCCCACTAATCCTCCCATACCTCTCTCTTGTTTTTTTCTTTGTTCACTTTAATTTTAAATTACTTAATTAAATTAAATTGTTATTTAAAATATAAATGGTATACGATCAGTGCTCGATTTTTAGTATTATAGAGTGTCTTCAGACACGGGGTTGTTGCTACTTGCTAGTACTATTTTATTATAGCATTTCTTATTGTCTATTATCTTGCATATCCATTACTTCTTTGGATCTTCTTCGTGACTTTTTAATTGACGGTTCATATTTTATGTCTTTTAGACAACCTATGGGTGCTTTATTTCATTTTAGCATAATGTAGTCGAATATACTAGAATCTGTGGAATCCACACGAAGTCCGAAGTCCTGGTTGAATGTAATTATTTTAGGCACTGAACAGTTACCATTACATGGAATAATAATCAAAATGTTGATGGTGATATTGGATTGTCCAATCCTCATGACCTATTGATGTGCTAGTTGTAGGACATAATGTATTAGGCTGTGTTAATTGTATAATCTTTTCCTGTTTTTCTCTTCTTTCTTCGCTGTTTCTATTGATTGGGGAATCATGGTTGTAGTAATATTTGCAGACACCAGCTGAAAGAGTTAAAGCCAAGATGAAACTTCAGCTTTCTGAAACTGGTAACTTAAACAAAATTCTGATTCTTCTGACTTAGTTCTTATCTGAATGAAAGTTATTTCTTCCATCCAATAATTATGCATAGTCTTTCACTGCATTCTCTCGATAAAAGCTGCTTTACGAAAATTGAGTAGAGAACCGAAGGTATATTTGTTGGGTGGAAACACATGTATGAGCAAGATTTGACCTTGGTTTACTTTATAGGTCATCTAGTATGTTTAACTTCATTGGGCAGTTGAAGACAGATTACCTTTGATTTCTATTTAAGGATGAGATGCCTCTCTTATTTTGTTTAGTTGATCATGTGAGCAGCTTTGATTAGAAATGCTGAATGGAATGCTTCCGGAATTTTGGATGTGTTGATGTGAATATTTCCAGTTTCGAATTTGGCTCTTAACATAGTTTTGTTTATTTTTTAAAGCTATTTCTTTAAAAGTTATCTGCCGAAGAAGTGTTATGTGCAGTCACGTAAATGTCATTGCAAACACAAAAGAGGAATTCTATTCTCTGTTTTGTTGGTATGTCTGGTGCGACCGCCAATTCCTTAGTTGCTGTCAAGATTGCTGATTTCTAGATCATAAGGCAATTTTTTTCCTTCCTTGGGGTTGTATTTGGTGGATCTTACCTACTTATGTTTGACTCTTGTAGGCTAGAACTGTCTTAACTCTTAACATTCTATCTCTCCATGCTGTATGTCCATGGGAGATGACAGAGGTCTATGTGTGGGGAGATAGCTTGTCAGACATGTTGGAAACATAGTTAGAGTATGAAACAGAATCTGAAAGTGTTCCTGTGGCTGATGAATGGTTTTTTTTTTGGAAAGTTGAACGAATTTACCTAGCATAAAAAAGAAAAGAAAAAGAGCATGAATGATTTTTTTGAAACATGTGAGGATTATAATTTTGCAGAGATACTTGTCAAACTTCCTAAGTATATCTACAACTGTCGTGTCTTTTATTGTTGATTAGTAATGCACTATGTGTGTTGCACGTGAAAGCTTTTTTGTGAAAATATTTGATAAAATATATGAAAAAATATAGAGTATATGTGTAACTAGATTAAATAGTATCTCATATGCATCATAGTAATATTGTATTGTTCATATGATTTTATATCATCATATAAAATATTCAAGTTAACTTGTTAAAGGAAAATATTATATTTATATCATTGTTCGTAGTCCGTTATAAACATCTATGAAATCGTTTTTCTTTTTAGATTTATTGTTTTTATTTTGTGCCTCAGTAATTTCCTACTCGCTGCCAAGAAGCACAAGCCAGAAAACACAATATGTGCCCCTGCCACACCTTCGTAACTCCAAATGCCCCAAATTAGTTAAATTGCAATTGATGCTACACGTGGATAAGTCATTGTAAATATCTGCTCATTATACTATGAAACAAATATTTATTCTTACCTATTTGCAACACAAAGTAGAGTGAGAGTAAAAGTATATAAAAAGACAATAGAGAATAAAAATGTTTTTTTTAAAAATGAGAAACACACGTAGAAATCTCAGGGAGAGTACAAGAAATATCAAGAGACAATAGTGAATAAATATATTTTTGTAGATGAGAAAAACACTTGGAAATCTGAAAAGATAAAATGATTCAAGGGTTGAATTTTTGGATGAAAAAAAAAATACATGTTTTAGCTTTTAGGTTTTAGGGGATAGTAGTTGTGTCTTTGTACAGCATACTAAGCGCAATATGACCATTTAAAAGTTTTGCAAACATGGAGAGAATTACTTGATATATTGAAGGTAATTTAGATATTTCAATACAAAATGATATAATGTTAATTTGGATATTTAAATGTAAGAGGTCATGCTATATAGTTTGTTATAAGAGAAAAATAGGAAATTAGAAGTTTTTCATGTGAATGTATTTTTATTAGTAGTGTAGATAATGAGTTGTCAAAATGTTGATGTTGTTTGCAGCTGAAAAGGATGAAACAAAGAGCATGGGCTCAGGATGGGAACGATTTGAGTTCAACAAGGATGCACCTCTTGATGACGAGGAAATTGAAGGTTTAACATTCTGTACATATATCCATTATTGATTCTGTTAGACACGATATATTATTGATCAATATATCCATTATTGATTTTGTTTTGTTGCCCAAAGTAGGGAGCTGACTCCTATCTCATGTTTTTTATCCTTTTATTTTGTGGGCTATCAACTGTTCTACTTTATCCTTGCTCACGATTGAGATGTGTACCTGGAAGAGATGTTGTCTTCTGTCTCTGTATTCTTAGTACAGGAAAGTGTAATGATATTATTGTTTTCCTATCTGCAGCTGCCGAGGATGATGCAGGCTTAGTCAAGCACATAGGGCAAAGCTTTCGGTTTTCTGCCGTGACGGTATTATGCATATCTTTTTCACTCAAATCTCCCATTTGATGGATATGCAAAAAGTGTTCAATGAGAGTGATCACCTTTTCTGAATGAAATTTTTTGTTCCCATTTGTTGGTCTGTGGTCATTGGAATAAAGTTCAAGGAAAAGTTGGTTACCCTTTTCTGGAAGGAAAAGGTGGTTGGTTCCTGATGTTTATTGTTTATAATATTGAAGGTGAGGAGAGAAGAAGAAATCAAGGCTGCTCATGACGAGGCCATGTTTGGAACTTCTGCACGTCCACCATCCGTTGATACTGACGAGAACGTAGAAGAGGATAACGACCAAAAAGAGAACACTGGAAGTGCTCCAGTTACAAGTCTTATAAGTGAACAGGTGAGATTTTTCAGCTTGTTACCTTGGTTGCAGCTTATAGGTACTTTTGATGCCACAGGTGACGGGGCTTTCGGTTTAATGTGCTCATAAGAATGTAAACGTGTTGTTACCTTAGGTACTCACAATGCAACAAGGCTCTTGGCGTGAGCGTGCTCGGAAAGTTTGAATGGATCTACAGTTTGACAGTGCATTTGGAACTCATGACTACAGCGACCTATTTTTTTCGTCGTGATGCTACGTGCTTGGCATTTCTAGTCTAGTCATCTGCGATGGATAATCCAACAGTGTACATACAGGAGAAACCTCAAGTTGGAACCAATCAGCACAGAACCAGGAAAGTTACTTTTCAAATTTGGTCTCTTCTCGTGCCATTCTCGTGAAACTAGGGTTTTGGTGACCTAATTGATACTGATGAGTGGAATCGCTCCAAAACGTTTTCGAGATATATATCTGCTGAATGGAGATGTAGAGGAGCAGCAGATTCTGTAAAGCTAGTTCTTTTGCTTCATAATTTTGTGACCTCGTCTTTCTTGTATTAATTCTGAAATTATTATTGACCACGTGACAATACTGAGGTGTTATTGATGTTGAGAGTTGGAGAAAATTCCCATCAAGTTAAATCTGACCCTCTTCAATGAGGTTTTGAACAAAATGCCTAAGAGCTATGCATATGTTAGTGCTATGATAAAATTTTCCTTTTACTTTTGGAGGCATAGCCTAGAGGCTTAGGTTCTGGAGGCGGTCGAGTGATTTTGTACCGTTTGATTAATTTTGAGTTGATGTAAATTGTTTTTGTAGTTTATGCTAGGTGTTTTATTAGATAGATTAATTAAAAAAATTATATGCTTAAAATATTTTTATTAATTAAAAAAATATATGATATCAAAAAATATCTTTTTTGTGCAGTTGGACTCGGGAGAGACACGTAAAAAAAAAAAAGTGTTTTTGGGTAAATTTTACTATTTTTAACACTTTTAAGAGCAGCAAGTCTAATTAGTATTAACCAAGGCAACACTCGAAGATTGGGAGAAATAGACACGTGTCCTGCCCTGTTTGGGAATTTGAGGGACCCACCCAGCCAATCACATATCGTCTTCTCCAATAATGATTAAATAAATAAATATAGGTCTCGGAAAACGAGCCCCCAGCTCTTGAAGATAATATTCATCAAATTGTCACTTTTCATTTACCTGTTCTTTCTGTCTCTCTGATCAATTATATATTCCCTTATTGCAGATTGAGCTCTTCAATGGCTTCTTCCGGTGTTAATCGATGGCTGAGGCCTGAAGTCTGTTCCTCTCTCTCTCTCTCTCCGATGTGTTTGTTGCTAATTTTTGTAGTCTCACCGGGGTTTTTATTATGTTTGTATATGAGTACGTGTAGGTGTATCCACTGTTTCCGGCCCTTGGGGTTGCCATCGGTATCTGCGGATTTCAGTTGGTGCGCAATATCTGCATGAACCCTGAAGTCAGGTACTCTCTCTCTCTCTCTCTATATATATATTTTTTTTGTTTTTCTTTTTTGAATTGTCCATGTGTTATATTGTTCAACTAGCAATAACTCGTGCTATATTGTGCAATATTATATTTCAAATATTAATTAATTTATTTTTTAAAAGAAATTACACAATTTTTAATTAAAATGAACAAATAGAAAAAATAAGAAAGAGGTAGGAGAGAGAGAGAAAAGAGAGGTAGTTGTGAATTAGTGAAGTTGTCTCGTATTAGTGAGTGGATTGGTAGATTGTTTGATATTAGGGGTCATGCAAAGAAGAAGACGTTTTGAGTGGAAAAAAAAATTTGAGATGAATTTTGTTTTTTTTAAATCAAAGTAAATAAAAATTAGATTAATTTTAACCGGTGCTATTTTTTTATAAGTTGAGAATTCAATTTTCTATCTGTAATATTAGATAGATGTTCGTGCTAGTTTATACTTTGAATGACCATTAACTATTAAGCCATCAAATATAGTTGCACAATTTTAGCTAAATTTACTACTGCTTTTTTCTCCCATCTTGGGACTCCCTGTGTAGACTTTTTGAGTTTTATACCATTGTTTTCACCAGGCCATAAACTCGACCTTGTAGATATGATCTCCCAACTCCCATAATACTTGATGATGCATTTTTATTTGTTGCGTATAGAGTCGTCTTTTGGGGTTCACTTCCTGTTCAATCTGTTAATTGATCATGTTTTGATGAATCTTTTGTGCATGGTTGCATTTGCATATGTTTTATCATTTTGATTAAAGGTGGCTTTGAATGTGATTGAAAAAGAAGTTATAGAAGAGGAGCATGTGTGGACAGATCTACTCTACCTAGATTGTTTGTTCATAGTTGAAGGCTTCCCCATACACAAGTACATAGAAAATTCCAACTTTATTAGAAATTATTTGTTGAATGAATTATCATTTCCAAGCAATATGCTAGCAGATTTACCAAATGTGCTGCCTGCTAGAACAAATTAGCCAAAAATGATTTGTTTAGTGAGATGTCAGAGTACATCCATGGTCAAATGATTGCGAAGTATCTCCAAGACCGGTTATAATATGAAGTTGCATACTACATACTAGACTCAATTCAACAAAATTTTGTTCCAACATTGTTTGGGCCGGTTACATGAATCAGAAAAGAATATTTGCATCAGAATCCCACTTCTTGGGATATTATTAGTGAGGTTTTGTCACTTTAAGCAAAATGGATCTACATTTAGAATGAATCAAGTATTAATACTGGTCAACTTTAGATAGTGTGGTGCAAGAAAAAGAGGAATTGGCGTGTAATGCGTGCAGAGTTATGATGTGTGTAAGTAGCCTGTATGATTGATCCAGAACCAATGGAATAGACAAAAGTTTAAGTAGTTCACCAAGTTCAATAGCTCGGCTAGTTCACTGTAAATGGAGTCTCTTGCTCCTGTATTCGACATATTGTTTGAGGAAAAAGAAGAAAGTGATTACAGAGGGTTCAATCCCCCTTTTTCAGTAGGGGTCTCTCTTATTTATACAAACAAATGTTTTTGTCTTTATTTAAGATTATGTGGTCTTCTCAATCTGTTGGAATCATTTGGGAAATATTTGGCCTTTGGAGAAAATCTTAACTAATGCCCACGTGGGCTTCTAGAAGCGGTGAAGTGGCATTCTTGACTTGAGGCGGTAGCTTGCTGTCCAAGGTAGGATTGACTTATTGAGCTGCTCTTCTTCGTCCAGTAGCTAGATTCAAACTAGTGTGATTGTATTCGAGCTGCTTAGATATCACTTGGTGATCTGAGAATTGGTATATTTGTGGTGGATGACCCGGATCAGGTCAGTCTAACTAAGCTCAGATTACTGAGATGTAATGAATTAAGCTAAGTTGTGATTTATGGTATCCTCAGATAATATTGATTTTGATCCTAATTTTTATTCTTTAGAATACCTTCTTTTACCGTCATTCTGATTCTGTAAGTAGAACCATCTCTACTTTTCCTTTGCTATAACAAAACCCAAAAGGAATATGAGATGTTTTGTTTTTAGGTTCTCACAAAAGCAGCCTCTGCCTTGGTAGTTGGACCCTTTTACTAGTTTTATTAAGTGCTGGGATGCTGGGTGAAACCACCCCATTTCTGTAGAGGGGTCGGGTTGCACACTAATTCCATTAACAAAGGTGCCCAAAGCGGACTGACTGTACAGAAAATAGACCCTCCATACTTGCACCAATTGGCATAAAACTACGCTTCAAAGTTGACTCGAAGTCCGTAATAGATTTGAAGCATAACAAACTATTTATGTGTGTAAGCTCTAATGGTAAGGTTGCTTCATTGTGACTTGGAGATCATGAGTTTAAATCACGAAAACAATCTCTCTACTTGCAAGAGTAAGATTGTGTACATCTACCCTTCCCCAGATCCCGTAATGGTGGAAGTCTCGTGCACTGAGTACACCTTTATGTCAAGAGGTTTATTTAGGTATTCTCTCTTGGGCTAATGACTTACCATTGTCTGTTTCCATCAGGGTTAACAAGGAACCTAGGGCAGCTGGAGTACTGGAGAACCATGCTGAGGGAGAAAAGTATGCTGAGCATTTTCTCAGAAAATTTGTTCGTAATAAGCCACCAGAAATCATGCCATCCATTAACAGCTTCTTCACCGACCCAAATCGTAACTAAATGCCTTGAATCAAAGCCAAATAAGTCTTTGTGCTGAGATACAAACTTCTGTCTATATATAGTTTGGTTATGTTTGTAATTGGTGTTGGTTGTTATGATTGTTTTGTGATTGGAGTGCATGTATGTGAGATGATCAACTAAAGCGTCATATGCTATAAATAATGTAGCAAACTATTGGATGTTGTTCTTCCTGTTTCACATCGCATTTCGGGTTGTTTTTGTTGTCAGTCCATAGCATTTTGTACAAGAATTGCATCTGAATACAGCAGCAAGGCTGATTCTACTGTGACTTTTGCATTAGAGATTTGATTCATGGAAACAGTTTCTTCGCAGATGATGTAAGTTACGAGCTAATCTAACCTTCTCAAATTCTACAAAGGCTGTCAATGCAAAAAACTACCTCCTGTAACAAGATCTGAGGTACGTAAGTGATAGACATCCTTAACCCCCATTTTGGAGAGGTTAATTCCTACACCAGACTCCGTGAAATCTCATTTCTGCTGTCCCTGAATAGGTTTCGAGTAATCTTATCACCTTGCTACTCATTTAACCGCAAATTATTTCTAGAGCAGCACAAGTATCCTAGAGGTAGTGCAGAAGAAACGGGAAGTTGCCCACCCTCTTGTAGTATGATGGTAACAAGTTTCGAGAGGCACAAAATTCAAAGGGAATAGGGACTATCTCCATGGCAAAATCTCAATAGTCCACCAGTCTTTTCAACCCTTCCTCCATTCAACTCCATATAGGTATCCACAGGTCTTAAACTCCTCTGGGCTCTGGAATGGAAGGATTTGTTACGCACAATATGCCGACAACTCACTACTGGGAATCGGGGGTGCCGTAGAGCTTCTCATAGAAATACAAAAACACATCGCCCACTTCCTACAATCCGGCCTGAACCTTTGGATAGGCTCTGCAAGATCAACAACAATAGCTGCACGGAGTATGGTAGAATTCCTCGGTACGGTCATTCGGGAAGTCCCTCCGAGGACGACTCTTTTCAAAGATGGTTTCAATAAAAGTTGCAATGATGTGAATGCAACATTAAGCAACCATGAATATCTATGTTGCTAGACAAAATTTTGAATATCTTAGGCCAGAGATGGTTTCAATAAATAACGATGGGATTGTGCCTCATTGTTAAGCTCAATTACAATCTACAGGCTTTCAGCCTAGAGTTCTCGACATACAATAGTGCCATCTTTCAGAAAAGGAATCTTTCTCATGCTACAAACATATATTATCAAAAATTATAAACTCCTAAAATTTTGACACTAAGCAAACAGTCCCTCTCCTAAACTTACATAAATAAACCACCACAAAAAATTCAGGACCCGCTTGCTGTTATATTGACCTTTCACAAACATTTTATCAGTTGTTCATCATCTAATCCAGATGCGTACCTGCTTCAAAGTTTATTTTCCTACTTCCGAATGGAGTTTTTAGGGAGGAAAATGCTCAACATCCATTGAAGGGAAACCAGACTGCAAATCTTATGCCTCGAAGTATACTCTTAGCTGTTTCCTTCTCCTGCAATCATGGCCAAATAAGTTGAAAGGGAAGTTAGAAAGCTAATCCAAGATTTTTTGTGGTGTTCACATGCACTTCTGAGATTTTGGTGATGGATGATTAATCTTCTTGTGAGTAGTAAACAAAAGAAACAAGAATGTGATATGACTTACTGGGCCTGTATAATCAAGAAGACGGGTACAATACACCTCCGCTTCTTCAAATCTTTTATGGGTTTTGGAATGTGTGGCAAGAAACAGAAGAGCCTCAACCATGTTTGGCCCTTCCCTCTCTTCAGCTTCCATCCTCTCCAAATCCTTTTTGTAGTAAAATTCTGCCTCTTCAGAACGCCCAAGCTCACCATGCAGCTTCGCTAGCTGGTGAAGAGCAATTGCTTCCCTGTAATTACAATTTGCTGCTCTTCTGTAACACTTGATTGCCTCCTCAAGCATATGAAGCTGTTCTGTTTCATAACACTGAGCCATGGCAATCCACAACTGAGAATCACTGGGCTGCAGGAACACTGATTTTCTGAAATAATGAAGTGCATAAAAGGGCATTCCCATCATTTCATATGCTTGCCCTAACCCATACCAGGCTCGGTAATCACAAGGATTTATATCTACAGCACGCCTATATGCATCAACAGCAGCTGGGGTATTCTTCATCTCAACATAATCATGACCCACAAGTGTCCAAGCAGATAAATATTTTTTATTCAATTTGAGCGCCCTCCTAAAATACATAACTGACTTCTCATGCTGCCCCTTCAAGCTGTAATAGTTCCCAATAATGCAACAAGACTCGGGTCTGTATTTATCCGTCAAAAATACCCTGTGAGCAAGATAACTTAGGGCAGAGAAACACTCCTTTGCATAGAGAACATTAGAGTACATATCCATGTCTTCGACTCGATAAGGGTCATTCCTTAGAAGTTCTTCAAATATAACCTCAACTTGTTCAAATTCCCGCAGACTGTACTGGGCTTTAGCAATTTGAGCCTGAATGTAGTTGCTGTAACTGAATGTTCCTTGAAGATATTCGTATTTTGCCAAAGATTCATTATGCATCCTGAGTTCCTGGTAAACACTAGCAAGAAAAAAGTCTTTCATCCAATGGTTATTGAGATTAAGACTGTTCAACGTCTCAGTTGTAGAGCACATTGACTGCAGTTCTGACCAAGCATTCCAGTTCCATGGGTAGCTGTTTACAGATTCCACAAGCACCGTACGAGCAAGGTTCTCGCTGCCTTTCTCTTCAAGAACAAGACCATACAAATACAGCCCAAAGGAGTCAATTGTGCCATTTTTGCGAAGTGTAGACAACTCCCTTTCAAGAGAAACCAGTTCACAGCATCACTCTTGCCCAAGGGTCCCTCACGTTCTATCATCTCTTCTTCTTTTCGCTTTTCTCCAGCCTTCATGAAACAGAGAGTGTGCAAATATTGATGCTGTCCTAGGTTTCTCAAATCACATAGTATTGATGCTGATTAATTTTTTACGGTACGAAGGAATTTTATTGATTCAAAGTTAAATTACACCTAACTAGGGGGGGACGTATGTACCTTACCCCTCGATGCAATCTAATTACATGAAATAAAAGAAAGCAAAAATGCATACCTAGTACAATAAATAAATAAAAAAGAAAAAAAAAACCTAAGCATGCTGCCTTTGAAATTCTAAGAGTCCAACTGATCTAAAAGAGTCCAACTAAGTAGTCAGATAATGATCAACATGTAGTACGTATCCAGCAGGGCCTTCGAATTCTTGATGCTGATTAATGCAAGACAAGTTATTTCAGCTAAAATGCACTACACAATGATATTCTTTACACCAGTAAGCATAAATGGACATGCAAACCCCTCTTGGTGGGTATCAATGTCACACCCCCACCCCGGATCACATAGGGTGGGCGGCGGACCGGCCACCAAGGCCTTAACCAACCAACCTTGTGCATAATAAATACAAAATACAGCGCAAGACAAATAATAAAATGATCCAATTCATCGACCTAATGAATACCAGAGGAATAAACTAAACATCACTAACATTATTATTAAACTCATGTAAAACAATGAATAACCATAAGGTTCACTACTCTAAGTAAAAACAACATTATTCCCAAAACAACTGAATATTTGTCTTAAAAATTATAAAAGACATTTATTTCTAAAGACCTTCAATAAAATAAATCTTCAAGTTCTCTAATCCCTTGTATATCAGTAGACTTATTCCTTTCCCTGATTCTCTCCTGAAAAATGTTATATGTTTGGGTGAGCACAAATGCCCGTGAATCGCAACCACCTCTAATGAGGTGTGAAAATAAATCCCACAGTTATATACGAAAATAAACTTTGATACACACATAAATACAACAAACTGCACCCCAACCCTTTCCACATAATCATATAAAAGAAAATGCTCTCATGATCACAAATAACTTTATAAATAAAAAGACATTTATAACTCAAAACACCACTCATTTTCACAAATAATTTTATAAATGAAAAGGCATGCATAATCCCAAAATATTCACACACACATTCAATTCGAAATACATTTGTCAAATCATGTTTGTTACCACTAGCCTAATAACTGACCCCGTCTCTTGTTACCACTAACCTGGTAACTGGCCCCATCTCTTGTCATCACTAACCTGATGACTGGCCCTTATGTGCACATCCCCATACCAACCACCGGTATACAATCTCGTTACCATTTAGACCTGGTAACTCAATCCCCGTCTCATAAACATGATTTTTCACACACACTAAAACTGTAGTTTTAGTCCCAACGCACACAAAATTTCTCTTTCCTTACCAAAGCAATGATATAAAATCATTTCACAATTTTTTTCAAAACTCACATGTAGAACAGTTCACAATTTCAAAACATTTAATTGCAACACCAAACATCAACACATATATCATATATATGAAAAATTCACACGCACGCACCCACACATTTAATATAGAAAATCCTCCTAAAAGAAGTAGTAACTACTCACCTTGATTTCCAAAATCCAATTCAAAGCACTCTTTCTCAATCTCAATGCAATCACCACCTAATCCAAAATAACATATGACAATCAAGCTCTATTTCTAACTTCGTCGTTTTGCGATTCTATAATTAATTTTTATACTTCCTACCCATTGATATATACTTAATATATATTTTACATATAAATATCCTTTCTAATACGAGGTAATAGGGTGCAGAAGTATTCTGGGCTGTTTAGAAAAAGTTTCTAAAGTTTCGTGGTCAAATCATAATTTTTGAAACTTTTGGGGTCAAAGTATAATTTCCTTAAAAACGAATTTTCTTTTTCCGGGCCTATCATAAATTTCTAAAATTCTATTCTTTTAACTTACCAAGTAAAACAGTGGTTAAAATTAAGTTTAGAAAAATATAGGGGTCAAAGTAAAGCTCTTTGAAACTAAAGGGGAGCTTTCTGTAATTTTTTTACTTTTCCCATCTTCTTCCTACGGCAGAACATGAACCAGTAACTTCCTTCTTTGTTTTTCTTCTTCTTTTTAACACCTAATTAAATTATCTACAAGCCTCAAAATCAACCAATCTAAATTAGGTCTAATAATACATAGAATTAATAACTTATAATAAAATTTATTTATATATATTCATCTTTATTTCCCATCATGAACACACACTCACTCTCTCTCTCTCTCTCTCACACACACACACACACACACACATATATATATAGATTATGATAAAACTAGCACCATGTGATTTAATATAAAACCCATAAAATAAATGATGAATTTATACCTTCAATAGATCCAAATCCCTTCTTGTTCTTCCTTTTTTTTTTCGTTCTTCTTTCTTCCTTCTCTCTCTCTCTAGCGGCAAAATCCGTCTTTCTTTTTTTTTTTTTTTGCCCTATTTTGACTGCCTACATATGTATATATACAAAATAAAAGAAACCCTACAGTAACCCTACAATTCCTCAATTCTCTAATTACACTAACATCCCTTTTCAAAAATAAAATCACAAATTAACCTAAACTAAGTTATATATATATTTCAAAAATTTGGGGTTTTACAATCAAACATAGAACTTCCAAAGAGAGCTGCAGCAATGAAGTGTTGGAAAGGGCATATTTAAACCTTGGTCAAAAAAGAAAGCGATCAAGCATGCACACATGCAAAAAATTTAAGCCAATGACATCCTTGATAGGTAGATGCAGATGACATTCATTTTACTCAAAATTTTGTATTGAATTCTTCTTTTACTTAAAGAACTTGGATTAGAGTTTTCTGGACCAGGTCCTTAAACTCTCTGCAAGCTGATTAGGCTTCATCGGCTTAGCTAAATATCCATCAACAAAGCCAAATCATATTGTGAAAGCTAAATACATGAACATGGAAAAGTTCATCATGCATTGGCCTATGTTTCTTACCATTTTCACTGAAAGACAAATTGGATTGCAGCAAGTCCACAGAGAAACATGATTGAGTGTATACCAACTGGCAACCAGAAGGTGATTACAGCTTGATGATTTTCTGACACAATCAAATTTCTCCCACAATAGTAAAGTTGTTTAAGCACCAAACTGATGAGGGCAACTATGTAAGCAACCTTAAATAAGTTCACTTGAGCGAAAAAGAACGGAGTAAAAAGAAGGCCTTCACAAGGAAAAGAACTACAGCAACGAAAAAACAACTGACCATAAAAAATACTTTGCTTCTAGAGTATCTACAATTCTACATTTATAATGACACCAACTACCAGAGACTTGTGTAAGGTCATTGTAAAGGACAAAAACATTTTAGATTCTAACCTTAAACCCAAACACATAACAAAGTTTCAGATTCTAACCTTACACACAAACATAAATACACATTTTAGATTCTAACCTTAAACACAAACATCGAAAAACAGGGACACAATCTAACTGATAAATAAACAAGCCTATGAAAGAGCAATTCCTATTAGTTGGCACTTTTTCAGTATGTCTACTACTGGAATTTCATAGTTGCATTGGATGTACGCTTTCGCTCGCACTCAAATACCCTTCAACTGATGTTTACTTTTTGTGAATTCGATTTGCAAAACTCGACTAAGCCTAGTCCTGAGATGCAATCATAGGGCAACCTCTACTTTCATCAACCTAAATACAAACACAATGGTATTCATAGCTGAAGTTAGCCTCTACGCAATGTTAATTTTCTTCAATTTGATTGCAACTAAACTTAAATAAGCCTATTCCTAAGATGTACCCACAAAATAAAAACTGCTATCATAAATCTGGATGCAAAAACATATCTATAGTACGCAGCCTTGAGTTGTTCAGCTCTTAAGGTGAAACTCATGCATAATTCTGAGGCACCCATTTAGCTGTGTAACCCAGATGTTTCGCACTCATTTAAATTGTTTTGAATAAACATACGTACACCAAAAGTCCAACTCTTTACACATAAGATTTGACAATGCCACAGCTTATGATATTCTTACGATTGCTTAGGCCAAAAGACAATTGAGAAGTAGCTTTATCTCCCAACCGAGGAATAAATCAATCCCCATTGTCAACAGATTAAGACCAACTTGCATAAATCAAAACCATATAGGAAACTTAATAAACTAATCAACAGATGGTTAGAGAGCTGAGTAGAAACAAACCAAGTAGAGTGCATAACATCGCAAGAACATGGCTTTCTTGCTAGTCTGGTCACGGAGCACGTGAGCAGCCCTCTTATACTCTCGGCAATCAAAATAAGACTTGGCCAGAAGATAGAAATCATTGTCCGGAGCATTATTGTCCTCATCCGGTACCGGAGTTGACACATAGGAAACACCAGCCGCCGGCGTCGAAGTAACCTCATTGGTCCGGAACCTCCGGCGAATACTCGAACTCCCTCGCTGGAATCGAGTGTGTGATGGAGTGTACTTTGTCGGGTCTTGCTCTATACCCACCAATTGCTCTGCTGCCCTGTCAAATCGAAACCAAAATTCAGAACAACCATTCACTGAATGAGGCTGAAGGGTATGTGTTTTTATCAATCTAGATCGTATTTGGAATTACATTGTGTGAAAATATCAATCCAATGATGTAGTTTTGAAACACGAGTACAGATAGAGAGAATTGGGGTTTAGGGTTGATGATACCTAAAATAAACCCCAGACACGAGCTTAGAAAGTGAGCTCAACTCGGGAGCTTAGGTAAAATAAGCTGAGCTCATCCAGCCATGGTCTGAGCTCATCCAGCCGGTACTAGAGCTCCCAACTGGCGACACGAAATGAGAAATGACAAGAGGACGGCAAAATGACAGCAGATACCATCGTAATAGGAATTAAGCCGATCTAAGACGTAAAACCCGTACCCAACCAAGATCCTCTCCTAAAACCAAGGAGAGGATCCCATGGAAGAAGGCAAAGAACTCAAGGAGGAGACCATAAAAGCCGGCCATATGGATTTTAAGTAACTCCAGGATTGGAGAAGGAGAGATGGATGAAGATCCCTCCATTATAGGAAGCAATCTCGGATTAGAGGTAAGTATGAGGCTATAAAAAGGAGAAGGAACCCTAAATTCAAGGGGGGAACACTCGGTATTTCATTCAATACTCCACAAGAGAGAGAGAGAGAGGCGATAGAGCCACGAAAGACCCTAGCCCCCATATTCCCATTTACTCTCTGTAATACGTTCAACTCGATCAATAAAGAAGGAGAGCCAGAGACTCCATTACAGAGTGGACTAGCCGAGCTCAGGCCGGTGAACCACTATAATTCCATCGTGTTATCATCCCTTTCCTTATTCCCCTAAACATCCACCAGCATTATTTAATACGAGCCTAGCAGCTCAGACACCAAACTGAGCTCCACGCAGATCGTTCATACGGATCAATCCTGCTCCATAGCTCATCCATATAGATTTACACCATCAATTTGGCGCCGTCTGTGGGAACGACTGTTCCTATTACAAATAAACTGATTTCTCAGTGACTGATGGTAACAACTCAAAATATGAGCAGAAGTCAAACAAACCTACCCCGAATGCAAGATCAGCAGGAAGCTACCAACGACAAACAACCCGGGAACATACAAGAGGCTAATTCCCCCATTAATAACGAGATGGAGGCCCTTCGCCTCGTCAACCAACGCTTGCTAAGGAAAAATGCAGAGCTATCAAAGCTCATACAGCGCCCACAGGAGGCACGACCGGCCCAAGAAGGCCAGAATAATCCCCCTCATAGGGAACAACGACACTGGGACCCCCTTAGAGAGGTCAACGAAGGAGGAGAAAACAGCCAGACTAGGGGGCATGCTCCTTATCTGCCCCCTAGGAATGGCCACAACGAGGAAGTGTAAAGTCAGAACGATGGGGGTGAGAGGGACGATTTTTTCCCTTATCCGCAAGACAGGAGAGAGCAACACTGGGAGCAACGCTTCAAAGACATCCAGCAAGAGCTCAGCCACATGAAGGAGGTTGTAAAGAGCAAGGCTCCGGTTACAATGGATGTCTTAGTGCAACAAACCGAGTCCCCATTCACCACTGGAGTGCTGCACTTTCCTCTCCCACCAAAGTTCAGGATGCCGCAAGTAGATGTCTTTGACGGAACGAAAGATCCCGTAGATCATCTCAACACTTACAAGAACCAGATGGAGCTGCATGGATACCAGGATCCCGTACGTTGCAGAGCTTTCACATTGAAAGGCTCCGCCCTAGCCTGGTTTCACAGGCTCCCACCAGCCTCGATCTCATCCTTTAAAGAGCTCTCCATAGCTTTCGTATCTCACTTTATAGGAGCCCGGATATACAGAAAGCCGAGCTACCACCTACTGAATGTGAAACAGGGGCCCCACGAAAACCTGAGGTCTTATGTCCAAAGGTTCAACTCGGAGACACTAAAAGTAGACGTTCCAGACGAAAAATTTGTCATAACTGCCTTTATTGCAGGGTTGGGAGTGCAATCAAAGGATCTAATGTTCTCTATATCGAAGAACCCTCAGGCAAGTATGGCTGAGGTGTTAGCCAAGGCAGAGAAGTATATAAATGGTGAAGAGGCACTCCTTTCCAAAGTAGGGAGTATATCCTCAAGAAAGGAGAAGGAAAAAGAAGAAAAGAAAAGGGACCGAAGTCCAAGGAAAGAAAAAGGGGCGAGAAAGGTCTCCAAGGAGGGATAGAGATCGCTCCCCAAAGAGAAGAGAAAATGTTAGAGACCGCTTGGGCCCCATGCAGCCTGAGCTACAACCAAGATACGGACCTCAGTGATACACCCCGCTCACCGTCGCTGTATCCCAAGTTCTGTATGAGGTCCAAAACGAAAAGTTCTTAAGATGGCCACCTCGGATGAAGGCAGATCCAGCCAAGAGAGACCCCACGAAGTACTGCGATTACCATAGGGACCATGGTCACCACACTGATGACTGCATTCAACTAAAGAAGGAAATCGAGTTCTTGATCCAGCGAGGTCAGTTACGTCGCTTTGTAGCCCATGACAACCAAAACCGAGCTCTTCCACCTCCACCACCCCAGCAGCAGACACCTGCACCACATCAGCAGCCTTTAGGGGAGATAAGAGTAATATCTGGAGGATTCGCGGGAGGGGGAGAGTCCAGCTCAGCTAGGAAAGCGCACCTTCGACGAATCAGAGCCGAATAAGCTCTTGAAGTGCACGCTGTATCCAAAGCACCACGCTTGGATACAGCTATCACTTTTTTAGACGCTGATTTGGAGGGATGTCAGTACCCTCATGATGATCCATTGGTGGTGCGAGCTATGGTGGCTAATAAAACCGTTCATCGGGTTCTAATCGATAACGGGAGCTCGGCAGATATCATTTTTGCACCTGCATTCGACAAGATGGATATAGGAAGGGAGAGACTTGAACCTATAAACACTCACTTGCTGGGATTCTCCCGGGAAAAGGTGCTCCCGCTGGGCTCGATCCAACTTGTGCTCACCCTAGGGGACCCACCCTGCCAAGTCACCACAATCGTAAAATTCCTAGTAGTCGATGCACCCTCTGCATACAACATCCTGCTTGGAAGGTCATCCCTTAATTCTATGAAGGCAATCCCATCAGCCTATCACTTGGTAGTTAAATTTCCTATAGAAAATGGAGTTGGAGTGGTCCGAGGAGACCAGCGTATAGCAAGAGAATGCTACATGGCGTCGGTAAAAATGAAAGAGGTTGAGAACATCCAATTGGATGAACTCGACATGAGGGATGAGCTGGAAACGAGACCAATGCCCTTAGAAGAGCTGGAGCCAGTTCAGCTGGATGAGGAACCAGAGCACCTCGTATATATAGGGTCTAAGCTGAGCAAAGAGGTCAAAAACCTCCTCATCCAGTTCTTGAAGAAAAATATAGGAGTGTTCGCATGGAAGCAAAAAGATATTGAAGGGATCGACCCCTCGATCATCACGCACAAGCTCAGCGTGAATCCTACCTGCAAACCTATCAAACAGAAGCGAAGAAGTTTCGCCCCAGAACGCCAAAAAGCAATCAACGAAGAGGTCGGCAAACTCCTCCACGCAAAGGCCATCAGGGAGGTTGACTACCCCACTTGGTTAGCGAATGTGGTTCTCGTAAAGAAAACCAATGGTAAATGGCGACTGTGTATCGACTTCACTGATCTCAACCGAGCATGCCCCAAAGATAGCTTTTCCTTACCTCGGATTGACCTAATAGTGGACGCCACAGTCGGACATGAGCTCCTTAGCTTCATGGACGCCTTCTCAGGTTACAACCAGATCAGGATGGATCCCAGCGACCAAGAGAAGACCTCCTTTGTAACTGAGCAGGGAACATACTGTTATCAGGTCATGCCTTTCGGATTAAAGAACGCTGGAGCCACTTACCAGCGATTGGTAAATAGGATGTTCTAAAAACAAATAGGAGCATCCATGGAAGTTTACATCGATGACATGTTAGTAAAGTCACTAAAAGCAGAGCTCCACATCGAGCACCTAACCGAATCATTCCAGATCCTAAAGGAGTACAGAATGAAGCTCAACCCTGCAAAGTGCGCATTTGGGGTCTCGACAGGGAAATTTCTGGGTTTTATAGTTAGCAGCCGAGGGATCGAGGCTAACCCAGAGAAGGTTAGGGCAATGGTGGAAATGCAATCACCATCCAACACAAGGGAGGTGCAACGCTTGACAGGCAGAATAGCTGTCTTGAGCCGTTTTGTGTCTAGATCAAGTGATAAATGCCAGCCATTCTTTCAGATCTTAAAAAAGGCATTCCAGTGGGATGCCAAGTGCGAAGAAACATTCAAAGCCCTGAAAGATTATATGAGCTCTCCTCCTGTTTTGGTGAGCCCTTTAGAAGGGGAAGTCCTTACTCTCTACCTAGCAGTTTCAGATTTTTCAACAAGCGCAGCGTTGGTTAGGGAGCGAGACAGAGCTCAGCAACCAGTTTACTACTGTAGCAGAGCTCTGAGGGGGGCAGAGGAGAGATATCCAAAGATGGAAAAACTCGTTCTAGCGTTGGTTACAACAGCCAGAAGACTGAGACCCTATTTCCAGGCTCATACTATCGAGGTTCCAACAGACCAGCCGATGAAGCAAGTGCTACATAAGCCAGAATCCTCGGGGAGGTTGGTTAAATGGGCCATAGAGCTCAGTGAGTTTGATATCAGATATAAGCCAAGAACTGCCATCAAAGGGCAAATTTTGGCGGATTTCATCGCAGAGTTCACAGCAGCAGCACCTTTGGAAACCACAGGTTTAGTACCAGACCTCCCCATATGGAGGCTTTCAGTAGATGGAGCTGCCAATGCTCAGGGAAGCGGTGCAGGTATGATCTTGACCTCTCTAGAAGGATTAGATGTCGAGTATGCCCTTAGATTTGGGTTTAAGGCCTCAAACAACGAGGCAGAATATGAAGCTGTCATAGCTGGGCTCAATCTTGCCCATTCTATGGAAGCAGAACACCTGGAAATCTACAGTGACTCTCAACTAGTGGTGAAACAGATAGAGGAATCCTACGAAGCGAGAGGCGAAAAAATGATCCTTTACCTCAAAAAGGTACGAGAACTAATGAAAAAGTTTGTGCAGGTTAAGGTCAGACACGTGCCTAGAACAGAGAATTCACGAGCCGATGCGCTGACGAGGTTAGCAACTACCTCGCAAGAAGATTTGGATAGGCTAATACCAGTGGAGCACCTTCCAGAGCCTTTAGTAAGTATTGATGAAGAGGACGTGCTATCAATCGAGGCTCAGCCGAGCTGGATGGACCCCATCATAGGGTACCTGCAGAATGGGACTCTGCCAAGCGATGCTAAGGAGGCATCCAAGCTGAGGACCAGGTCAGCCAGATTTTCCTTGCTGCAAGGAAATCTGTACAAACGAGGATTCTCAACGTCTCTCCTTAAGTGCGTGGGGGATGAGGACGCCAACTATATACTCAGAGAAGTACATGAAGGAATATGTGGCAATCACATAGGGGCCCGGGCCTTGGAAGGAAAAGTACTGAGGCAAGGGTATTATTGGCCCACTATGCTCAAAGATGCCACCGATTTAGTAAAAAAATGCAAGACTTGCCAGGAGCATGCCAATGTTTCCCACTGTCCTCCCGAGCTGCTAACCTCGGTGGTAAGCCCATGGCCCTTTCAACAATGGGGTTTGGACATTCTTGGACCCCTTCCCACCGGTGTGGGGCAATGCAAGTTTGCTATCATAGGGGTGGATTACTTCACCAAATGGGCAGAGGTCGAGCCTTTGGCAACAATCACTGAACAAAAAGTCCAAAACTTCGTTTGGAAATCGATAGTTTGCAGGTTTGGGGTTCCCAGAGCGGTCGTGTCTGACAACGGAAAGCAGTTTGACAACTCAAAATTTAAAAGCTTTTGTGCTGAGCTCGGGATAAAGAACTATTTCTCAGCTCCTGCACATCCTCAATCCAATGGGCAAGCAGAGGTCACAATCAGAACCATAAAGACAGCTCTGAAGACCAAACTAGAAAACCTAAAAGCCAAGTGGGTGGAGTACATCCCTGAGGTATTGTGGGCCTACAGGACCACTGTCAGATCTGCAACTCAGGAAACCCCCTTCGCTTTGGCCTTTGGAACCGAGCCAGTGGCCCCTGTTGAGGTGGGGCTTCAATCACCAAGGGTGGAATTTGCAGATGCCGAGCACAATGATGAATCTTTCCTGTTAAACCTCGACCTCTTGGATGAAAAGAGAAACAGAGCTCTGCATCGTGTCCGAATTTACCAAAGGAAAACTGCAAGATACTACGACAGGAAGGTAAGGCACAAAAGTTTCAAGGCTGGAGACTTAGTACTTAGGAGGCTTCTGCTTGCAAGAAAGGATCCCACGCATGGGAAGTTGGGACCCAATTGGGAAGGGCCCTATATCGTATCAAGGGTAATAAGACCAGGGAACTACGAGCTGCAAACGGAGGAGGGGAAGGTCCTACCTCATTCTTGGAATGCCGAACACCTTAAGAAGTTCTTTCAGTAAGTGTTACTTGTAATAGAGCTATCTTTAATAAGAATAAACGAGTCTTTTATTCACCCTTATGTGGTTTCCAAAGTAAAGAGATGAGCTCTTCAGCTCATAAGCAAACGATAAGCTCCTAAGCTTATAAAATATAAGATGAGCTCTTCAGCTCATAAGCAAATGATAAGCTGCTAAGCTTATAAAATACAAGATGAGCTCTTCAGCTCATAAGCAAACGATAAGCTTCTAAGCTTATAAAATACAAGATGAGCTCTTCAGCTCATAAGCAAATGATAAGCTCCTAAGCTTATAAATTCGAGATGAGCTCTTCAGCTCATAAGCAAACGATAAGCTTCTAAGCTTATAAAATACAAGATGAGCTTTTCAGCTCATAAGCAAATGATAAGCTCCTAAGCTTATAAAATACAAGATGAGCTCTTCAGGTCATAAGCAAATGATAAGCTTCTAAGCTTATAAAATACAAGATGAGCTCTTTAGCTCATAAGCAAATGATAAGCTTCTAAGTTCGAGATGAGCTCTTCAGCTCATAAGCAAACGATAAGCTTCTAGGCTTATGAAATACAAGATGAGCTCTTCAGCTCATACACAAACGATAAACTTCTCAGCTTATAAATTCAAGATAAGCTATTCAGCTCATGTGCAAGCGATAAAACTTCTAAAGTTCAAGCTGAGCTCTTCTTGGAGACACCAACAGTCTTTCCCCCACGACTAGTAGTCCTGGTGCACTGCCAACGCACTCGAAGACCCCAATATGTTTAGTACAACGGAGATCACCTACGAAATCAGTTAGGAATTGAGGTCAGTACAAACATGATCTTCTGTTTTCCATCAATATTCGTGGTCCGACCTGTGGAACCAGTCAGGGACTAAGGTCAGTGCAAACATGATCTTCTGTTTTCCATCCACGTTCGTGTTCTGAACACGAAGAATGTGCTGAAAAAGTTTACAGAATTCAGAAAGAGCTCCTTAATTCACAAGAGATGAGCCCCTGAGCTCAAACATCAACATGTGTATTCAAAGAGAAAGATTTGATATCCAAGAATACAGGCAATCAAGAAAATGTAAGGAAAGACAAGGTCTGATATTTAAAGAAAAAAAAAGAAGAACAAGAGGGAAATGCAAGGGGATAGAGGTCCTAGTCCTTTTTAAGCTGAGACTTCAGCTCAGCAACTTCTTCCTTCAGGCTAGCATTCTCATTCTTCAGCTCCTCCCTCTCTTGCTCAGCCTTATAGAGCGAGTCAAGAAGCTTCTGACCCATTGGGGTAAGGAAAATGGTGGACAGAGAGTCAGGAGAAAAGGAGTCATCCCTCTTGCGCTTCTTTGAACTTGTGCCGGTGTCTCCCTCCTCGTCAGAATCCCCTACCTCGTCAGAGTCAGAGAAAGAAGTCCAGGAAGAATAGGGAACAGAGGAAAATTCATACTCAGTTGCCAGGGCCCCAAGCAAATAAAGGTTCTAATTCGTCATCAGTTCAGAATAAGTCCTAGACTCCGCAAGCAGCAACTCGTTGATATTCACCATCTCTGGCACATCCAGATCAGGTGGACCTGCACAGCAAAAACATAGTAAGAATGTATCTTCAAAAGGAAATATTCAGAAGAGCTCAGCTCGAACCTACCAGTACGAGAAAAGCTCTTCCAGGACCGTGGGATCCTAGCTTCATGACAACGATCCTCAGTGGACCTCCAAGACTCTCCAGAAGCAAAAAAGAAACGTTTAGACCATCCTTCAGGATTGAAGGGAAGGCCTAGAACCAAAGGACGTAACTTAAAATTCCTCCAACGGAAGAAGCTGAAGCAGGGGGCATCGTCTTCCTCGATCTCGAAGAAGTACAGAAACTCGAAAACAAAGGGGAACCTGCCAAGGCCATGAAGGCGACAGAACAGGAAGAAGCTTACCATAGCAGCCCATCCTCGTGGGGAAAGGCGAGAAGGACATAGGTCATAGTGTGCAAGAACTCGCCCTATGGCCGGATGAATGGGAAGGCGAAGTCCCATGTCCATGGCACCTTCAAAAAAACAGACTTCCCCTCGAGGAAGGTAGTTGCAAGGCTCATCTGGAGTAAGGACTCGCAAAGGCAAATCAAGATCAAGAAGGAACCGTTTCTTGATGGCTTTCAAATCGGAGGGCTCTAGGGTGGAAGGAGATAGGTAACGACAGTGCCACTTCCATTCGATTCCGAAGGAAGTCCGCTCCTCGAACAAAGAAGAACCAGGGGCCGCCATTAAAGATCACAATGAAAACAAAGAGTAACCACGAAGGATCAAGAAAAAGGAACTCAGCAGGTGATAGGAGACTTAGAGAAGGTTGGGAGTTTTTAGGAAACCAAGAGCCACGAGAAAGGGAGTCGGTTGTCTTTTTGGTTTCTTAATTAATAAAGGTGGTTGCGGTTATGGAAAACGGTTGGGAAAAAGGCGGGAAAAGAAATCAGTACAAGATTATCCCTCCTATTGCACTCAAAACAACCGAAGAGAATTCTGACCCCACCCAAGCAGAATGTTCTTCATGTTTGAGCTCAGCCCAGGAGCACCTATATAGCAAGTCTTTGGGACCTGCAGTTCCAAGAGCCCTGCCCACATCAGAATGGAAAAGTTCCTGATGGGTTCCTCAGTTCATCAAAAGAACTTAAAGATCATGAAGTCCATAATCTTGCTTGAAGAAGGACTGAAGCACTTCTCAAAGCAAAAGGGGGTAAGGGAAGTACAAGAAAAAGTAAACTCAGAAGAAAGTTCAGAAGAATAAAACTATGACAAAACCATCTGGCTTATGTCTCAAATCACAACACATCACACATCACAATTCAAAGCGAGATTCAGAAACTACTCTATGAAGTTTGTATTCCAAAACACAAGTTCGAAGTACAAAGGAAAATAAAGTTACATGAGCACAGAAAAAGATCTTAGTATCTAGAGAGGGAGTAATTGAAGGATCTCGCAGCTCGGCAGATGAGCCCTCAGCAACAGAAGCAAGGGAAGAGCTTCCAGAAATGCCTTGGGTCCCTGCTCCCGTTGATTTCGGATCTTGAGCAAGGGCCTCAGTCACCAAGTCAGCTGAAAACGGTGTAGTAACAGGAACAACAGGATCTGCAGTAGGGGGCTCAGGAATCACGACAAGAGCTCCAGAGGTCCCAGAGGCATGTATGTCTTGACTCAAGGTTGCAACTGGTGGGACCGAGACATCCTTCTCATTATCAGAGCCAGACTCTTCCATTTCTTCCTCGGTGGGGATAGGGAAGTTGAAGTCAAGGTCTGGGAAAGCTTTGATAGCCTTGCGCCTAAAGGCAAGCCATCCAGTAGCCCACAAAGTGGTGGCTTCATCTCTTAGCTCGGCAATCTCATTATCCCTCTGTTTGACCAAATCTTTCTGCTCCTCGAGCTCCTCGCAGAACTTGCCGTTTGCCTCGTTGAGGGCGAGATAATCTTGATTGGCCTGGCTAAGCTCTTTCTTGGCGTCAAAAGCCTCTTGGCTAGCTTTGGACCATGCCTCAGTCTTCAGCTCCAGATCCTCCTTAACTAGCCTGAGCTCATCCCGAGCTTTCTTTTCCCCTTCCTCAGCTCTGACTTTGACAGTTAATGTATGTTTGAGGTCGGAGGCTTGTTTCACTGTTTGCTCTCTGAGGCTTTCCACCTGAGCCCTGAGGTCCTCGTTCTCAAGGGATAATTCAGAAACCTTGACCTTATACGTCTTCAAAACCTTAAAAGAGCTCTCTTGAGACCGAATCCGGTGCAGCAGACCTCTCGCATGGAGAGCAGCCTGAGAGAATCAAGAAAGTTCAACAAATTGCGTCAGACCACGAAACAAAAATAAGTAAAGAAGGAAAAGTGCTAGCACTTACAGCAGCTGCTCCCTGAAGAGCTGAAGAGATGGACTCCTCAAGGGGCATAGAAGCAGCCTTCAGGACATCAGACTCAGAAAAAATAGAAGAAAGAGATCCCGCAACAAGATCCATGTTGTCAAAAAAAGAATCCTCATCTTCTTCCTCAGATTTTCTCTCTTTCTCAGCCATCTTCCCGGAAGCAGTGTATGAGAACTTTCTGGGTTGGAGATCAGGGATCACTCCCAAAGCTTTCTCAACCTCAGAGGAGGAAGGGGAAGTCTGATCTCCCACTTGAGCAGGTACCAACCCAGGATGGACCACTGGAGGGGAAGAGGTGACTGCAATTTGAGGGGTGCCGGATGAAGAAGGCGGTGCCTTGATGGGAACCAGTTCTTTAGTAGCAGAGGGGGGTGAAGGTACCTCCAGTCTGGGGATTTTAGCCCGGGTGTTTGGACCACTCCCAGAGCTGACCCGGGCCTTGCGTTTGCTAGATTTGCCACCTTTCATCAGTTCCTCAACCTTAGCCTTGAGCTCTCCTGGAGTAGACTTCATGGTAGAAGGACCTGGAAGGTCTGAATGGAACAAGGAGATGTGAGAAGAAAAAGAAGAGAAGGAAAGATAATGAAAGAAGAAGAGAAAGGAAGTGATAGTGAAATTACCTTCTTCAGCCCCTAAAACAGATATTGGAATAGCTAGGGTCACCGAATGAGGACTCAGACCTAGCTCCACCAAATTTCGAGACTCTATCAGGTCAGCGTACCTCTCTGGCCTGATCTTCCCCAACTTCGCTAACACCTTCTTGTCTTCAGGGCTGAGCTCAGGACGACCACCTGAAAAGAAGTAAACGTGCAAGTAAGAGAAAAGCAAAGAGGCCCATAAGTTCCAGATCAGAGCTCAGTCAACTCAAGTGAAGACTCACGCAAGTTCTCTGGTTATGTCCAAGCCGTAGGGATTCCAAGAGTATCTGTTTTATCAGCAGGATTGTACTCCCAATTGGTACCCCCAATATAAAAGAAGTGTTTTTTCCACGCTTTGTGAGAAGTGGGGAGGTCGGTAATAATCTTCCTAGCATTAGTTCGCTTAGAGATGTACAGAAAACCTTCAGAAGAGGTCAGCTTGACGTTGAAAAGCTCCATAAGCAGAGAAATGCTAGGAATCCCGAGTTTATGTTTCTTAAAGATGACTAAGAGGCCAACCATAACGCCATAAAAGTTGGGGGAAATCTGGGAAGGGCATACATTAAAATGTTGCAGAACAGCCTTGACAAAGGGATGCAGAGGAAAGCGAAGACCGTTCTCAAAGGCGGCAAGGAAGAAGCAGACCCTATGGTGCACCTGTTCTACATAGTAGATGGATCTATCTGGGCACCAGGGTTCAACCCCAGGAGGAAAACCGTACCGAACTTTATAAGCTCTCATTAGCCCAGGGACCTCTCTACTGTAGCCCACAGACTCGGCATGCCTGAAGGCAAGCCCCAAATATGAGGTTTTTTCTTCAACCCCAACTCCACTCACCTTAACCTTGCCTTTGTTAGGTCTGGGGGGGGGCACGGGAGAGGAGGTAGAAGGGGGTTCCTCGGTGCCAACCTCGGTTTCTACGGCCTCCACACCAGGGAAGTTATCAATTTCATCACCAACATCCCCTAAATCGGTGTCCTCAGACCGATCCCCTAGTAGGGAAACTGAGGAGCGAGTGGCGCCGGAAAAAGCAGACATGACTGGGCAAGAAAAGGGAAGATTAAAGGAACGATAGAGAGGAGGAACACTACTCAAACTTTTCCTAATAACCCTAGGGTCAGCACAGTAGCTCCCAACAACGAGTATGTGCACGATGGAACTCCAATCCACGAAATGGGGAAGGGGAGACAGGCAACAATCACGGGACCAGAAGTAGAAGAATCTATGGGCCCAAAAATGCAACAACCACCCAGAACTCAAAGGGTCCAGAGTTGGGAAAGTCGAAAAGAGGATAGGGAAAGTGTACCTAGTCAGGGAAGAGCAACGAACAACAAGTCCGGAACCAAATCAAGAGGGGAAGCACTGCAAGTCTTCGAATCAAACTCAGAAAAGCCGATTTTGGGCAAGAATCAGAAAGTTTCAAGACTAGGATTCAGGAATTCGCAGAGGCAGGGAGTTCGGAGAAACAGAGGAGAAGATGAATAGTGTAAATAAACGGTTCAGGTATCCGTTTTGGGTATTTAAAGCTTGAATGACGTGGGCTGAGACATGCGCGGGAATCGAGGAGAGTCATGATTGCTGCAAACCGTCAAAAATCTTCAGGTCACGTGCGAAGCCAAGGATAGCCACGTGCAGATCTAACTCGGTTTGGGAAGCAGGTCAGCCCCTGCCAAAGCTAACTAAAGGCAAGGGCTGTGGGGCAACTGATGATACCTAAAATAAACCCCAGACACGAGCTTAGAAAGTGAGCTCAGCTCGGGAGCTCAGGTAAAATAAGCTGAGCTCATCCAGCCATGGTCTGAGCTCATCCAGCCAGTACTAGAGCTCCCAACTGGCGACACGAAATGAGAAATGACAAGAGGACGGCAAAATGACAGCAGATACCATCGTAATAGGAATTAAGCCGATCCAAGGCGTAAAACCCGTAACCAACCAAGATCCTCTCCTAAAACCAAGGAGAGGATCCCATGGAAGAAGGCAAAGAACTCAAGGAGGAGACCATAAAAGCCGGCCATATGGATTTTAAGTAACTCCGGGATTGGAGAAGGAGAGATGGATGAAAATCCCTCCATTATAGGAAGCAATCTCGGATTAGAGGTAAGTATGAGGCTATAAAAAGGAGAAGGAACCCTAAATTCAAGGGGGGAACACTCGGTATTTCATTCAATACTCAACAAGAGAGAGAGAGAGAGAGGCGATAGAGCGACGAAAGACCCTAGCCCCCATATTCCCATTTACTCTCTGTAATACGTTCAACTCGATCAATAAAGAAGGAGAGCCAGAGACTCCATTACAGAGTGGACTAGCCGAGCTCAGGCCGGTGAACCACTATAATTCCATCGTGTTATCATCCCTTTCTTTATTCCCCTAAACATCCACCAGCATTATTTAATACGAGCCTAGCAGCTCAGACACCAAACTGAGCTCCACGCAGATCGTTCATACGGATCAATCCTGCTCCATAGCTCATCCACATAGATTTACAACATCAAGGGTTTTGATGGGTACCATTTGGAGGCAGAGTAGAGGCAACGATCGCTGCGCTGACGAATTGCAGTTCGGAGCTTACTCCTACAGGCTACAGCTCTCCTTTGTGCCCATCGATCTCTCTCGATATCTATCTATCTGAGGGGACTGGGCGTGAAGCTTCAAATTGAAATAACTCAAACAAGGGCAGTCCGTGCTTGCGTCTTTCAAAAATTCATAAGGTGGGGTTTGGGACGATAATTGAGCCGAGTTAATCAGGTGTTCGACTCATGCGAGTCGAGATTGAATTTGTTTTTAAACTTATTTAGAAAATGAGCTTAAAAAGACTTATCTTGAGCTATCAAAATTTGGTTTGTTTATGTGTAAAATAGTCGAATTGCTCGAACTCTACTCAAATTCGGCTCGTTTTGACTTGGATCGGGTTCGACTAAATTTCTAAACGAGTCAAATTTGCACAATTTTTTAGACTCGTTTAGAAAAAACAAGATCGACTCGATTATCAGTTCTAATTAAGTTACGTCAAGTATTACGTCATCATTATTACTTGATATCACCAATTAAATATGTATGATCCCATTCAATTTATTAACCATCAATACCTTTTATATTCGAAATTATTACATAAATTAGTAGAATTCATTAGTCTATTTATTTGATAACACCATATGATGATAATGATATGATGTAACCATTATATTGAGTAAAGAAAATTTCACTTTACCTCTTCCTAGTTTAACGTTGCACTAAAGAGTTTAACGCTTTTGCAGATCACCTCCCTGAACACATAATCCCTCGTGATTAATTGACTAACGAGAATTTATAAAATTGACCTTCAATTTTAGAGCTAAACACATAACTAACCTATTTTTTTTATTTAAATTTCCATTTGATTTATGTGAAATTCAATTTCTACCGGAATCAAACCCAATTAAGTTGAAAAATTTTACTCTCTCAAAAAAGAAAAATTAAGTTCAAAAACTAAAGGACTTTTCACAATTTGTATTCTAAAAGATTTTAAAATTTATATTTTATATTCTTAAAGATTAATTTTTTTGCATTACATCTTCAATGTATTAAAAATATTATGTATATTAATAGTTATACCTAAATCAGGCATTGGTGAGAAATCCTCATAGTTACGCTAAAAGATTACTAGACACTGATCGCCAAAAAATAAATAAATAAATAACATCCTCTGCTGTGCGTCAAGAAACAGCAGCCCCTGCTGTTCTATTAAAACGGCACCGTTTGGTGTCTTTCTTCAAAAACCAATCAGACTCGCGGGGTTCAATCAAACCCCAAAAAAAAAAAAAAGTCTCAAAATTGTGAAGACCCAAAATGATCCATTCCCCAAAAACGTCTTCCACAGACGTTCATTCCCCAAAATGGCTGCGTTTTGCAATTTTTTTTTGGCTCATTAAACGGCATCGTCTGGTTTTCTTAAACAGTCCCAAAAGTTAACGTTTGGCGCCATTCTTGGCGCAATCCTACACCAAATCCTACTGCTCTGGTATTGCAATTCTTGGTGCACAGCTGCAACACCAAGAAACAAATCAAGATTTGTTTATTCAGTTTTGCGATTCGTCTGCTTCGTCCATTTCAGGTGCCAGAAAATCCACCGAGTTCAACTTCTTTCAAATGAGTATGGACACATTGACCAATCTCCTCCACACTTTTCTGCTCGTAATGCAGCGATTCTGCAATCTGTTACCATAATAGAATTTAATTAAATACATCATTATTTCAAGTCATCCACAATTGCAAGACGCAAGTTCTTTCCACTTTCTAAAGGTAGATCATAGAATCTTATCTTTCTAGATAAATTTAATCATGAAACAAGAAAGGACTCATGACAAATTGAAACCAAATAAGTCACCATCTCCTATATATATATATATAACATAAACTTTAAATCGAGCCAAAAAAAAAAAAGTCTACAGGCCAAATCAATTATGATATGCAAGACCAAAATATTAAGAACAAGGTTAGTGCCATTGTCTTGCTGCTGCAAAAGTGATCCCCACTCAAAGCTTTTTCTGCAATGATTTTGCAAAATGGATGAGCAGAAAACAGTAAATAAAAAGAAAAAGGAGGAGAATGAAAAAAGAGCTCCAATATAAGGAATAATAGCCAACAAAAGTGCTGCTCTGATACCATGTGCCCACATTTTTTTTTCTTTTTTTCTTTTTTTTGTTGGGAGAGAGAGGGGGGATGAATTGTCTTGTTCATTGTCATTCACAGAATTAGCTGACTATGTTGTAGCTGTTGTCAAAGCCAAACTTTTCCATCCCCA
Source organism: Ilex aquifolium (assembly GCA_951799425.1). Classification (NCBI taxonomy): domain Eukaryota; kingdom Viridiplantae; phylum Streptophyta; class Magnoliopsida; order Aquifoliales; family Aquifoliaceae; genus Ilex; species Ilex aquifolium. Next base: position 21,247,944 of record OX637410.1, read on the forward strand.
AGTCTGCACTTAAAGCACTACAACAACAATGAATAACCCTTGCTGGTCCCCAAATTAATCAGTCTAACCATTTTAAACAGTTTAAGATTATTTTGTAGCTGCCAACCATCCCAGGGTACATGATATTCAATGTACCTGCAATAGGCAAAATTTCTTTGAAATCATTATAGTACAATAAGAGAAATTGATATCAGAACCTCATTTAAAAACCCCAGTATTATCATATCAGAAGCTTCCTTCAAAGTGGTTGAAGATGATCGGGGAAATATCAAGATTTAACCCTCTCTCCCTCTGTAGAAAGTACAAACCTCCATGTAATCATCACAAAAATCTATGGGGGTAATCATTGGTAGTATATTAGAGCATTGGTCACTATTTAAAGTCCAACCATTAGTTCTTCCATTCAGGAGACCTGTGGTGTAGTTACTGTTTCGGGTCTAGAAACCAGATTTGTGGACTTAACCCCAAATTTTCAAATAAATCGTTCTCTCATCTTATTTCTTGATTCTTACTTCTCTCTGGACCTTGAAGCAAACAAATTTTACTAGGCTTTTCGTATAGAAGTTGAGTACTTGGATTACTAATAGACTTCATATTTGAAAATTTGAATCCTTGAGGACCCTATGCTGTAAAATACTGGCATCAGTGGCCCTAATGTTCTGGAAAAAAAGAAAAGAAAAGAAAGGAAAGGGAGTTCAGGAGATTTATGAAGAGGTGTGAGAAATGCAACTGAATAGAAATTTTGTTGATGGAAAATTTGCTTGATGTTTACCGAGTTAATGGTGGAGTAATGGTTTAGAGGGGCATGCGAATTACAAACAGTTAAAAGAAAAGTCAGATCTTTTCCATGTTATCCATTTTTTATTTGTGGGACAAAGATTCCATTGTTTCTTCACAGGAGCACTTGGTCAATTTAAGGGTGCATACATAGCAGATCCATGGCTCAAGCGGGAGGGCATGAAAGGAAGATGGGATGTCAAATGTTGTGCGAGAGGGGATTATGATAATATTTAGTTATAATGAAAATATTGGGGTTATAGGAGATCCTCTAGATTCCAGAACCACACCGGCATGCACGTCACATTACAGTTTGATGAGCCAAGTAGATAAAGAAGGCCACTTTTCAAATCAATTGCTACAAGGATGGGAATGTACGCTATGAACGATATGGTAAAGTCTGATACATGAACCTGCTGCTCCATTTGTCAAAAAAGGGGAGGGTGCAGCACCTACAGATGAAAAATATGATCAAATTTGCAAGACCAGATGGAAGAAATAATATTTTTTTGTCCGAAAGGAAATGTAATTGGTAGTTTAATAGGACTATTTCAATCATTTATTTATTCGGATATTGATTATGAATTTTTGATAGGAGTGTTTTAGTAAGAATTTTATTAGGAAGGTAATTACGGTTGAGAATTTTGTATTAGTGTGTTTCTTGGCCTAATCCCTCCTTTTCTTTCATCCTCTTTTCTCTTCTGTGTTGCTTCTTTCCAATCCTGCATCAATTGGTATCAGAGCCTAGCATTGATCAATTTTTGGTCATCGTGCTTCCACAACCTTGATGTTTGTCGCCTTCTTCCGTTCTTCTTCAAATAAAGGTTGCTTCAATCTATTTGTGGATTCAAAAATATCTGATTCCTGATCTCATTATTGTTTGTTGCATTTATCATCGACAGACACTTTCATCGTGATCAGAGTGGTGAAAAACACTCCTAGGTGCAAGTGCCTAAAGTGCCTCAATTGGCCTGAGACAAGGCAGATGTTTAGAAGGACATAAGATCTAAATAGAAATTAACTTTGAACGATATAGTCAAAAAGAATATGATAACTTCCTATTTAACAAAAAAGAATAGAATTCAATAGAGAAACATGATTTATATAGCCTATACCAAATAGTTAGGATAAGATTTTGTTGAGGCGAGTTGAATATTTAATCCAGCTTGACTTAATATATTAATTATCACATTATATATGTTCTTGTAATAAGTGTACCACTACACTTAAGGGCATAGTAGTCTTTTACTTTTGAGATACTTATACATATGAGTTGGGGATAGGCAATAGGATTAACAATTCTTTCCCTTCTCTCACCTAATTATTCCATAATCTTCTTCATCCACAAACTATAAAACTTCACAAAACTAAAATCAGCAGTAGACACTACATGTTGGACTAAAAAAGTCACTCCTTTGCTACAACCGATTTCAGTAAGATAAGCAAGGCACCAAAAAGTTAACACGAGTGGGCGAGTGTGAATGCATGTATGTGTATCAGTGTGAGTGTATTGATGAGTATGTCAAATTGTGTGTGTGTGTGTGAGAGAGAGAGAGAGAGAGACAGATAGACTGCAATGCAATGATGACTAACCTGTACAGCGAGTTTCCGCAACAGGGGAAGGGCACGCAGAAGACGAGCCATAATTTTTACAAGACCATTCCCAGTGTCGAAATATATAAAAAACTCCAATTGCATGACATTACTGAGCTTGATTGGGTTTGCGGGTATATGTTTCACCTAGAAAGCAAATGGAAACCATAAATATGGAGAGAAAAATTGGCAATCATAAAGAGCAAAGAAATGAAGGCTTTGCTGTAGATTCACATACCCCTTCAGTTTTAATTAAAAGAGTATTCAGCTGAGGAAGATCTTTAGCAAATTTTTTGAACATGTACTGAATCCAATCGCTGCTTCCTAGCCAAAGAAACACTTTGTTCAGCTTTGGCACATTGGAAAACGAGATTTTTATCGTGCCAAAATCAGTGAGTTCAAAGGTGCTGAGATTAATAGCAGAAAGCTCAATCTCCTTCAAGCCACGACAACAATTCACCACCACCTTTTGCAAGCTGGGGGGCCCAAATATGCAAAATTTAACAGGAAGGTTGCATTGTTTCACCATCAACGTCTCTAGCTTCAAACAGACAACAAGGAGATTCTCCAAATCACCTTGAGTTAATGGTACATAATTTAGATCGAGGGTAAGGAGGGTGTTGAACCGACAGCAGATATCTGGTTTCAACATGCACGAGTATACCCGCAAATGCTTCAGATTGGAAGCCTCAGAAAGAAGCTGACAAGACAATGTATAAAGGTCATCGTACATGTTGCGGTACTTAATGTGAGAAGAGCATACGAAGTTGAGATCAAGCCTTTAAACACCCATTCTTATTGCAAAACTGATCCAACGGTTGACTGCATTAGTAAACTTTCTTTCAAAGCAAAAAGCAACCTTGAAAGAACGTATCTGTGGCGCCAAGTAGAGCTCTATAAACTGATGCACTGTTTGTGCAAATTTGTGCTTAACAATTGGGCAAAGGTGTGGTTCAATATGCCTACGAGCATTGAGGATTAGCCATTCCTTAGTGATGTTTTTATTGTATGAGCCAGGCAGTCCAAGACGGGCACCAAAGTCGTTACAATTGTTAGATCTCCCGAACATTTTACACAAGTCAAACTCAATGTTAGTGTTAGACAACGAAGCACAGATATATCTCCATCTTCTTGACAACACACTTGCCTTAAAAACATCTCTTACTTCCAATAATGAGATAATTGAGTATAGAATGTCATCAGGCAGTCTACTAATTTTATCATTCCCATTATATTTGTTCATAAGACAATTACTCTTCGATACGTTTTCGGAAAAGGCAATCCTCCTCATTGTAATTCACCTATTTGGCCAAAAAGAAACAACAGAACTAAAATTAACAAGGAAATTAACAGCTCGGAAAAGTAACAATTTGGCGATTTCAGCAGCCATATCAAGGTTCTTCTCTCTTTTTTCCTTTTTTATTTTGTTGGGGGGGGGGGGGGGGGGGGGGGGGGGGGTAAAATAAACACCATGCACAAAGGACAAATGCAGATGAATTCACCACCTCCTTTTGGCCCATCAAGCAATTATCAAAATTTTGTTTTGTTTCATACAAAACGTCCCACTGATTGAAATCGAAGTTACCATGTCTCAGAATGTTTCCAATGAAATGTCATTTTCTATTTTATGCCTGTCTCAAAGGAAGGAGGTGAACATCATTGGTTCGACACAAGGAGATAATCATGCGCACTTTATTCGTGTCATACATCCTTAAAATTCATGTGAATTTGTTTGTTCAACAAAAATGAATTATTTGAAAATATTTAAAATGACTTATGCTTTGTGTTAACCTTTACTTTGGTTCTCCAAATTCAGCTCATCTATTATACATTGATGTTTAGACAATAAACATGCTAAATATAGATATTCCAATTCACGTTTCCACACGTTTTTAAATTTTTCCCCTTTCCAAAAGGTATCCATTTCCGAACTAATTGAAATCAATCATGGAAACCAAATTTTGATCCCTGCTTTCAAGTACTTTTAACTAAGCATTTAAATCATCGGCTTTTATTCATAGACCATCTGCCAAACATTCATACGTCCCATAAGCAAAATTCTAAATGTAGCTTCATTAAACTGGACCAAAAGAACAAAGGCAAAGAAAATTGCAAGTTCACCATAATAGTAAATGTTCAACAAGAAGCTGTCATCAAATTGAATATGCCAAATTCACACAAAATAACATTGTCATAAGTGATGTGTTCAGTAAAATACCTTCCCATATATTTCTTTACTCCTACGTAGATATTCAAGGCTTCTTCCCCAGAATCCATAAGTAGCATAGAAAGCCAATATGCAGAGCTCAAGAATCATTATTCTGGTTTTCTAGGGAAACAAAATCACTCATTTGGTCAACAAAAAATGAAGCCAAAGAAAACATGCTTAGATTAACAAGGTTTAAAAGACAAAAATACATCCAGATTATTCAAAGATAAAAGACAATAGTATCACAACTTAGGACAATAGTATCTCCAGCGCAACCACTCACAACAGGAGAGACAAATGCAATTGGACATATTATAAATCCCATGAAAAAAAAATATCAACCTATCAATTATGTATTACAATATAATTCTGATGTTCAGAAAGAATGTGACGCCCCTAAAAACCGGGGGTCTTTTGTCAACCCGTTGATCACCCATCAACCCGCGAAAGTACCCATGAATGTCGCACAACCCGACATCACGTCAATAGCATCCTCTTCACCGGGACCATAACCCACACGGATAACCTGTGTCAATTTCAACATTTATCAATCCATGATCCGCCATACATCAATTTACACTTATAATTTTCCTTAAACCTCCTTTGAACACAAGGGGCATGTATTGGAAATGTAATACATTTCTAATACCAATGGAAATTAGTACCCACAATAGAAAGTATTCCAATCTCCTCCTATGTTTGTTTGTTTGTTCAATAGATACTATGGTGGGTCTCACAAACAACCATCTATTATATCACATCTTATATAACAAATATACCATTTTACCCTCAACATCATCCATTCCATTACTCCGTTTGTGTAACGCTTTTACACAATATTTAGTATAATACATGATATGACAATCCATACCCAAAAATAGCCAGATCATGTAAAAAATCCACATGAAAATTCAAGAGTCATTTACACACATTTTACCAATGAGAAAAAATAAATAAATAAATAAAAGTTCATAAAATAACCGTTGGTTGTACCCATTGGAACATCCCCAAAATTGGCTAGGCATAGCCATATTAAAAATTAACTACACAACCATTGCAAATTACCCATCAGTGTTGAGAAAACGGTGTAGGTGTCGAAACTCTGCGAAATTGGGAAAACAAAAAACTGGTGTTCAAAAAAATTACATGTCCAGAAGACAACACACTTGTGTTTCAGATAAATGAACCAAAATTTAAATAAAAAAAATCAATCCCAAACAGAAAAAACCAACACCAGAATCGTAAACATACATTAAAAAAAATTATAAATACCATTGTACAACATCAATTTTCCACCACAGTAACATACAAAAATAGAAGTTTGTAAAAGCTCTCATATGCAAAACCCAAACCAGTACATATGTAATTTGTAAAAAATGTACTAATTGTTGATGAGGGATATGGGTTTCTGGAGCTATTGTTGATGATCGGCATCATTCTACCAAGCTATTGTAACAAAATTTGCAGAAGAAGAGACAAAGAAGAGGAAAACAAGTTTGGAAAAATTATTTCATGGGGGTTGTGGATCTATGTTTGCTTTTTTTTTTTTTTTGGGTGGGGGGGGAGGGGAAGGGGGTCTAGGTATTAGGGTTTAAGATGTGTTTGTGATTTGGGTGAGAAATGAGGAGAGCATAAGGTGAGAGATGTTACCTGGAGGTGGAACTGGAGCCGGCAATGGAGACGTCTTCGTCTTCGTCTTCTTCAGTGAAGCCAGGCATAGAGATGTTATTTTAGGGCTAAGGCTAAGTTTGAAGGGTACAGTAGTAAATTACTCACCTTATACCGTTTGTGGCCAAAACCCGGAAAATAATACCACCTCCCAGGTGCTATTATATAAAGCCATGTAGATGGGTTTCAATGCATTGTAGCTAGCGGGTCGGTATTACGACCCGAAAAATAGTACTACACTAAAAAAGACAAACAAACAAGGTATTACTGGGCCCCATGTACTATTTTTCCTAATTCCACCCTCTTATACTATTATTATCCTTCAAACAAACATGCCCAAGGAGTAGATGCCCGGGACTTGGCAAAAATATTTTAAAATTTTGGAATTTGAGAAAAACCTACCGATAGAAGATCTCTAAGTTCTACCGGTAGAAGTGCTCACTGGACTGAGATTTTTAGAAAACTGGGGGAAACTTATTGGTAGAAGAAGTCTATGTTCTACCGATAGAAAAACCTTCTGGAATTCTTCTACTGGTAGGAAATTTAACGTTCTATCGGTAGGAGAACCTATTGAAAATGTTCTACCGGCAAAACTCGACATTCTACTGGTAGAACTGCCCACTTGAAAAGTTCTACCGGTAGGAAAATTTCAGAAGGTTTTTCTACCGGTAGAACATGGACTTCTTCTACCGATAGGTTTCTCCCAGTTTTCTAAAAATCTCAGTCTAGTGAGCACTTCTACCGATAGAACTTAGAGATCTTCTACCGGTATAAGTTCTACCGGTAGGTTTTCCTCAAATTCCAAAATTTTAAAACATTGTTGCTAAGTCATGGGCATCTACTCCTTGTGCTCAAAGGAGGTTTAAGAGAAATTATAAGTGTAAATTGATGTATGTCGGACTATGGATTGGTAAATGGTGAAATATACATAGGTTATCCGTGTGGGTTATGATCCCGGTGAAGGGGATGCTATTGACGTGATGTTGAGTTGTGCGACATTCACGAGTACTTCCGCGGGCTGATAGGTGATCAACGGGTTGACAAAGGACCCCCGGTTTTTAGGAATGTCACAACTTGGTATCAAAGCATTGGCCATAGGTCTTATATGGGCCTTGTGAGAAATGAGTCTATCATCTTTCATTGCGAGAATGAAAGAGGTTTAGAGTCCATGGTATAGATTAGGCTCTGATGACCGTCACGAAGAAACCGATTCTTAGAAGTCACAATCAATGTTTGTTGCCTTCACTATGCAGTATTCTAAAGGATCATAAGACATCCCATCCAGCACAACCAGAGAACCATGCACTTCAACCATTACAACTTTAATGGCACACGGATCAAACAAGAAGAAACGGATCAAACGAGAAGAAACTTGAGTACAATGCAAAAGACATCCAACTGGTGAAACAGACACCAGAAAGCCATTATATTTAAAGAAAAAAGAAGAATAACAAGGAGTAGGGTGAGGGGGAGATGCAGAAATTACATGTATACATTTACGGTGTTGGTATATCAGATATATATCAATAAAAGTGGAATAATCAAGCTGGTGCAGGTATCAAGGTTGAGTATAGAGCATAAAAAAGCATCTCCTTTAAAATAATTTGACCGTTTCAAATTTAATGACAGTTGACAGGCTGTTCAACTGCAAACTATAATTGCTCAGTCTACGATAGTAAGCTAAAAGTAGTCACATTTTGACCCTTTAATTTTTCTCCTTTTCTTGTTTTTTGTTCTTTCGGCTATAACTAAGCTAAGATTCTGTCGAGAGTTAATAAAAAAAAAAATTGATGAGCCATTAGCCCTCATAATCCCAAAGAATTTTCCCAATCATAGATAAAGCTCTATACAACAATGACCAACATTAGCCCTTTACATCCCAACTTAGGAGTCCCATCTGACAAGGATTGTTGATGATATAATTTCAACGATGCTTCAACCTTTTTATATAAACCAACTATCACAAAAGGTGGTTAGATTAAGTTGTACTTCACATGCTAACGCGCGTTTATCATAATAGATCAACAAGTGGTATTTATGCATAAATCATGTTGGCAAGTGTCTCTGTCCTTTCCACTTCTTATTACTCTTTAGTTCACTTATACTAACATTTCTAGTAACAACTTATTTATTCAAGCAAGACATCTTACGATGTCATGATGAGCCCATTCCTATGGCCATCCCGTTAATATTTCTGGCTCTCCGGAGTCTCTCTGTAGGATACTTGGTCAATGTGTGACTCAACAGCTAGGAAGCACGGATACGGACACAGGTGTCGTATTCGATACGATACGGACACGGGGATACAACAAAATTCCAAAATATAAGACACGGATACGGCGAAGATACGACTAATTAAAATAATATAGTATATTTTTATATATATAATAACATTAATAATAAAATTGAGTAATAAATTAATATTTTATAATTGGACAAATGAGCTAATATTAAATTTGATTAATGGACTAATATGTTATGGACAGAGGAGTAAACCAAATTGGGTAGTGGGTGACAACTAATAAAGTATTATTGTAATTTAACATAAAATATAAGAAGTCCAAGGGTTATTTGTAAATTATTTTAGCAACTAGGGCAAAGAAAAAAAGAAAAGAAAATAATAGGGGTTGAAATGTAAATTATGACAAGAAAAAAAAATAAAAAGAGAAAGGCAGCCCTTATTGCTTTTCAGCAACTAGGGCTAAGCCAGACGAAATAGCACAGCTCAAGCAGCGTGCGAGCGAGAGAGAGAGAGGGGAACCTGAAGATGAAGACGACATACCTACTCGAAGAGGAGGAGATCTGTGGTTGTGGCTGATCAGGTACATCGTCTTCTTCTTCTCCTCTTTTTTTATTTTTTTTTTTTCCAGTTTCAAATTCATGGTAGTGGCCGTAACACCCCGTATCCGTCCATAACAAAATACTTCTTCAATCTTCATTGTTCAGGACACTTGTGGAAGTATCGGACACGTGTCTAGCTGTGTCCCACGCATATCCGTGTCGGACACGTGTCCGACACCGCCACATCGACCCCCTGAGATGTATCCTTGCTTCCTAGCTCAACAGGTATTGTCCATCAAGATTTTTGTGATTGGAAGAAGAAATTCGTCGGGAATGCGATCTTCAAGCCTATTAAGTCAATGCAAACTCGAATCTACCCCTTGTCTTCGTTATTGAGGCTAGTGGCGGAGCCATGGACCCCCTCAATTTTTTGAAATTATACATTACACCCCTAAAATTATGTTTTGATCATATTTATTTATCACTCAAATTCTTACAATACATTAAATTATAATCTTGATTTTACTATTGATTAGACTATTGATTAGACTAAATTATAATCCTCTTAACTATTGATTAGACCACGTTGAACCATTAACTATTAAAATTGTAACAATTTGCATAAATCATTAAATTTTGGTATTGTATAAATTTGTAAATTTTAGACTATTTTAATTATTAATGGTGCAATTGATTTGAATTTTACATCTAATAATTCAACTAGTTTCGATTAACCTTATTCATTTTGTTGAAAATAATAATTATACGATACTGTGTGAGATTGATTCTTATATATTCTATGCATGTAAATGTCATAACATTAATGATCTAATTGAATGATCCACATATTGAATAAAAATATCTTGTTATATAACTATTTGGCCCCCAATTAAGATTTTCTTCTTCTCTCATGAAAGCCACATTCTTTTTTTTTTACTTCTTTCTCAATCTTCTTTATAAGAAGTAAATGAAAGCCAAGACCCAAATACTAAGAAAGAACAGTAACGCCTTAAGCTATAAATTTGGGTGAAAAGGGCACAAAACGAAAATAAGGTGCAACTTTACGCACTTTTAATGAATTTTTGCCTAATAAAATCTAAATACTAAAATCTAAATAATTGCCCAACCTATCAAGAGCTCAAGACAGTTCAAATCATTCAAATTTGACATGATAGACAAGAATCTCTCCCGTCCATTTCCATTTTTATGCCCCACTCAGAGGTAATCTCTCCATTCTTCCTCTTTTTCAATTAAACTTCTCATTTTCTATGCCCCACTCATTCCCATCTTAGCCCTAAATCCCATCCCCAATTAGATGTGCATTGAGCAATATTTCTCCGACGTCCAAAATTTTTTTTTCATAGTCTCTTCTCTTATCATTCTCTCCACCTGCTTCCTCCCGCCATCTCTCCCGTCTCCCTCTCTTCACTGAAACCAGCTAGCAAGGCACATCTCTCTTTATCTCTCTACTCATCTCCTTCCTCTCTTTCCCTCTCCTCACTCCATTTTAAACCCCAACCCACAACCAAGGTCTGCACATCCTCACCCTCTTTACCCCACAACCACCGTCTGCACCACCCCACCACGAACCAAACCCTCATTCATTTCCTCCTCTCCTCAACGAATACAAAATGGTTGTAGTATTGCCCCTATGAAAAAAATCTCTAATCCCCAGATATTATAAATGACCAGTGTTTTTTGTTCATTGAATTTGGTTGAAATGATTTGTATTCTACGTGAAATGGAGAAAGTTTGAGACTTTTATTTTAGGTGGTCTTGGGTTTATTCATCGGGACTTTTCGACATACCAGAAGGGTGAAACAATCGAATGACTTGGTTCCCGTTGGTATTTTATGGGGGTTTAGGTGACTTTTTTGTACCCTTAATCTGCCACGAGTGCAAGTGCTAACTCAACTTGGCTTCACTTGGACGACACCGACCTGCTTTACCTTTTATTGATACATCAAAATACACTACTTTGGCTCCATATTTTACATGAACATTACATGTGGTTGATGTTGTTTGTTCCAAGTGTTCTGTAACATTCCCTATACTCAAACAATTATGGAGGTCTCAAATCGACATAGTCATTTACGCGATAAAATCTTAAAATAAATAAAATCAAAATCTGAAGTTGTTAACATAAATAAAGAACCTGTGTATTTTGTTTTTGCTTGGTCTTTCATTCTTTTGTGGCAGACCATTACGAGAACGAGCAATCCTCCTACCCCCAGCTCCTAATGACGGAGACCTAACCACCATCAGCACTCTCTAACCACGACCTGTCACCACCCAACCACCCCCGTCCAACACCAAACCCATCCCCACCACAGACCCCCCATCCTACCCCACAGCCAACACCACAACCCACGAAACCACCTCACAGCCAACTCACAGATTGAGAACAATCTAGAAGGAATGTAAAATTGTATCACCTAATAATCAAATCTGAATAAATTCCAATGTCAACTCAAAATTCAGAGATCGATTTGTTTTCCATGTTAGTGTAACCTGTGACTTGGACTGGTATTTTTAATGCTAACTATATAATTTGGATAGTAGGGATTCACCAAGTCACTCGCTATGACTATGCTATTTGATATCGGAATTCGAAAGCTATCAGTGCACGTGTGGGTTTATAAATTTGTTGGTTTACAAATTATGATCTTTGTGTTTATTTGTAGGGAAAATTCTTCCCTGTTATGGCTTTTGATTTCAAATTTTTAGTTTCTTATTGTGAAACCTCTCTCCTACTCTTGAACATTAAATGTGACCTATTGGATTGTTATCATTAATATCACTGCCCTTTTGAATAGAATAAAACTTTTGTTCTGTCCTATACCGATTCAATTTAAATGACCCGTAGAATTGTTTGTTACTGTATGATTTCCAATTATGTACGTGTTTGAATAACAAGTTGTTGGGACAGATTATCAATAAGAAAAATATGATCTTTACCGTTGTTAAGCATATTACTGAACTATGAAAATTTTTAATGGTCTGTTTATGTGTTTTTTTATGCTTAGGTTACCAGAATTCGTCCAAGGGCATATGATGTGGGTCGCACGACCCCAAATGTGGTACCCAAAACGTGAAAAGTAGCGACCCCAAATTCCCAACCCTAACCCCAAAACCTGACCCCATATCTTTCCAAAAACATAGATATTTTCAGAAAATTGATTGAACGAGGGCGAAGAATAGAGAAAACTAACAACTAAACACTTCTATTTCATTGCAGGCCAAATCAAATGAAGTTGTTGCATACCCGAATCTATCGAACAGCAAGCTTCGAAGATGGAATGCTCTCCTCCTCTCTCTCTCTCCCCCCTTGATCGATAATCACGTCTTACTTTGGATCACGCAGCTCCTCCCTGGATCTCGTGTAGGTTGTGAGTTGTTGAAGAAGAGCTGAAGGCTGAAGCTTCAGATCGATCTCCTCGCTCGAATTCGTTCTCCACTTGACGGAAGTAGACAAAGGACACGTTTGGATAACGACGTTGGACGACAATAATGGTAATTGGGAATGAGATACCGAGTTTTAATTACTATAATAATTTTATATTTAATGTTTGGTTATTTTCGATAATGAATTAATATCATTATTAAATTATTTTAAAAAATAATTTAGTTTTAGAAAGGAGATTAATTTCAGGAGATTGATTCTGCTGATTTGTATTATTAAAATCAATAAATTAGTCTGTTGATTTGTATTAGGCAGTCTTATATTTTCTTATTTCAGAAGAACAATTCATTTGGAAACACTTCTATACATGAATTCTTTTTCAAATTTTATGGAATTAATCCTACTTACTAAAAAAAAAAAATTAAGTGGTTACCAAAATTTGGTAACTATCAATGACTCCTAAATATGTTTTTATATTTTTAATTTTTATCAATAACAAAACAAAAATTATTTTTGTTTTATATCTTTTCAAAAAAAAAAAAAAAAAAAAATATTACCAAACAACTCCTTAATTTTTGAAATGAAGTTAATTTTAGGAAATTTTTTTTTTTTTTTAATTTTATTCTTTTTGTAGAATACTCAATCAATGTAGATATGAGATTACCATCATTGGCCATGAGTTTAGGATACCCATCATTATTGAAAATTGGATTACGGTCATAATCTTATTCCTGAGTTATATTACTAAATTATTGACTCTCCAAACATGTTAATCTAGGATTTATGAATGAGAATCATATTACTAATCAAGGATACTATCATCCAATCAGAGCCAAAAGGGTTTTTGATTTTGGGTAAAGTGGAAGGAAAATATAAAAAGGCTCCCATAAATTTGTGTCTTTTGGCAACCAGTAGAGTTGTGGGACCGGGAATAATTTGTTAAAATTACTATTGTAGCCTTTTATAAGGGTGATAACCAATGTACCAATCTAGTAATTAAGTCCAATTTTTTACCCTTTCTATACATTGCAGAATATGTGTCTAACCTAATATAAAATATTAACAATTACCAGTGCCTGAAGGCACGGTGTTACTCATAAATTAGTTATAAATATTTGTCCATACATAAATATGAAGTAAAATACAATATTGTAGTAAACGACAAACAAAATGAGTCCGCTGATATTTTTATAACATCAACCTACATGCATAGCATATATTTCCACATTAAATTGTTACGCCACGAAAATTATGTTATAATTACTGAAACATAATAATTCAAACATCTGAAAAAATATATCAGTTGACAATATTCAATGTTCTGTTTTTTATTCAAAATCCATGATTTTAACATTCATAATCAACATTATCTAAATAATAACAGAATTCACAACTAATAGAATGAAAATTAAAACAATACTCCCACAAATAAACTAAGTCTACATATGTTGTCAAATGACCAAATATAACTATTAGAAATTCAATCGACTTCCAAAAGATACGACCTGATTATTGAATTTGTATGATTCGAGTTTATAATAGTGCTTTTAATTTTAATATCATTTTTCTCGATTATTTATATTCTTAGTATATTTTCTTAAACTAAACGTTATTTAGTATTGAATTATTTAGTAAAGATTGTTGATTCGTGTTGTTCACTAAATATTGAATTTGTATGATTCGTGTTCATAGTATTGCTTATAATTTTGTATCGTTTCTCTCGTTTGTAATTTTATATCATTTTTGTTGGGTATTTATATTTGGATTATTTAGTAAATATTGTTGTTTTGTGTTGTTCACTAAATATTGAATTTGTATGATTCGTGTTTGTATATGAATTTAATCTTGTATATTTTTAATGTTAAGCATATTTTCTTTAATATATCTCTTGATATCTGAGTTGCACAATAACTTGAATTTAATCTTGTATATTTTACAGACTAGGCATATTTTCTTTGTTAAATTTTACATTCAATGAGTGTGAGACCGAGAGAGAGGAGAAAATGCTGGGTTTTAACGAATCAGTCGGATTTTTTTCCTAATCCATATGTGAGCATTTTTTTTCCTAATCATTTTGCACCCAACCACCAACCATATGCGCCTCTTGTACCATATAGATATACAATAAAACTTAAATTTAAGGGTTTGCTTCCATGTCACCAATGGCGACCACATTTCAACAATTTATGGATTTCAATAATCAACATGAAGCATAATTGTATGGTGAATTGTTTTCTTAAAATATGCACAACTGTAACATAATTGTTCATTATATATTAATTTTTGTTCCTCGTGCACAAAAATTGCAATAAGACAATCAAAGTGAACAAAAAACCAATTACAAAAGTACTTCAAGACACCACAGCACAGGCCAACATTAACGTCAGCAATCCGTTATCCCTTCCCTCATTTCAAACAAATCAACACTTATTTCAGCATCAAACATCCCCAGAAAGCTCTTAACAGCAAACAGCAAACTGGATTGCACTGTAACAGTGCCCCAGACATCAGCAGCACCATGATTAGCCCGTATCATCAAAAACCACAACCCTTTCCTTTCTCAGCACATGCAAATCCCCCAGGTCCGGAGACCGAGCCACCTTCACCTCACAAAATAAGCAAACAGGATCCTTTGCCAGATTGGTAGCCATAAGCTAAGGAGACATAGTATCAGGAAGTGTTCAAAAAATCTACCACTGTTGTTGACAACATTGAGAGAATTAACCGAGTACATTATCCACAACTTTGATCACATGATTGTGCCCATTAGAAGATTGTGAAACTAAGCACTAGTTTCAAATCAAGAGTTCAATTAATAAGTTTGTACCACTATACAAACTAACTCTCTGAAATGTAACGCATAAATTATGCCACAAGCACAAAAGAATGACTATTTCAGGTAGTTCTCCTAGAACAACAACAGGACCAACAACTTCAAACTGCGCCAATGACAAATTAGGTAAATGGAAGTCGCTAGAGAAGTCTTTGAAGAAGAAAATAGTTACGTAGTTGGTCAATGAACAATTGTCAAAGGAAGCTCTAGTCCTAAAGCAAACCGGAGAAATACAACACCAAATTCAGCAAAAGTCTTAACCTATAATTTACAAAAAATTCATCATCCCAAATTACAACATCTAACCTCTTACATAATTATTATTTTTTCAATGGTGGTAAAATATCTATATAATAAAGTACAATACAATTCAATTCAAATCTCAAAAGATAAATAAAATGATTTTTGCTTTTAGTGGTAGAAATCTTTTAAATGCTAAAGTACCACGAGTTCAGCTCCTAGAGGTAATTCTGTTTCCAGCTCCTTGGCACGCTTCCTTGCCACTTCAATTCCCGTTTCAAATCTTCCCAAATAACATGGACGAGGATCAACAATCATCTTCTCAAGTGAAACAGCATTCCAAAGCAAGTATCTGGCAAGCTCACCATCAGTTTGATGCCCAGCAAACCCAACAAATTCCACGACCTTAAGGCAGTGATGAGGACATTGTGTGGACTTCCTTGCCTTCTTTGGACAGTAGGGTAGTAACCCTGTCGACTGCATAAAGATCGAAGTTAACTCATGACTGTCCATATGAAAGAATCAAGAATATTGATCTTATGGAACTAGTAAGAATTTACATACGTACCATCATATACGTATCCCACTCAAATACTATCTGCCACAAGAAAAACAATATTCACATCATTATCCGCTTTGGAAAGAAAACCGAGAAACTAAACCTAGACAACTAATACGAAGCCCAGAAATCATCAGAGATTCAATCAAAAATAAAGGAAGACAATGGACACACTGAAAAGAGCATTTGAAAGTCCTTTAAAAGAATGATAGCAAGAGTGGTGGCTATACCCTGATAACTCAGAAATCCACATCTCCATTTTGCACTATTTATTCTTTTTGAAGTAGATGAGAGTTATTTAATTGTAATCTTTGTAAAGGAAGAATGGTCACCTCTATTGATAATCTATGCAAACGAGGAGAAGCCTCTATCAAAGAAGTGAGGGAAAGGACGCTATCATCGGGAAGTGAGTAAACCTTCATCTCCAAATGCTTGAGATTACTCAGTTGAAGACAATGATGGGGGAAATTCAAACTACCGTCACCAAAGTAAGCAATGACAATAGCAACTCATTGTTAGCCTTGATACAAAAAATAAAGAATAAAAAATAAACGTCAAAACTAAGACATAAAGGAAGGAACAAAGGACACAAACCTGAAATCTCTTTGCATAAGAAACAAATATTCAAGGTCCAATCTAAGAGTCTCTAGCCGAGAAAGACATAGCAAAAGCTGGCAAAATTCAAAGTTCATAATATTTGTCTCTAGCTGAGAGTGATGCAATGAAAGCTGACATAATTCCAAAAGCAAGAATGCACAATAATGTTTCCCCAAAGACATCTCAGAAAGACGGGGAACATTCTTGAAAGGCATACTTATCTTTTTCCCATGGTAGGTAAACGACACAATATTTGGTGCTTGAATCTCGAGATGTTTTAACTTGTAACACTCATTAATCTCCAAGTACTTCAACTTGAGGGTAGGGCCAACAACTTTTAAATTAACCAGGGTGCCAGAGCCTCGCACACGTAAGTCTTCAAGCAAGGGACAATTGCACAAGAAGTATGAAAGAACTTCCTCAGTTACATTCACCGATTTCAAAATGAGGGACGTTAGTGAAGCAAAGCTGGGAGAGAAAAGAGGTCGCGATGGAAACGTGTAATTATTAGTGTAACTATCAATGGACTTATTAATTGCCCGATCAATTCCATTGAATGTTGACAAGTCCAACTCAAGCATTGCAACTCTCCTCATAATTGCGAAGTTAATCCATTTATCCAGAACAAGTCCATAACTTGCATCCAAATCAAAAGAAACTCGAAGTCCATCTAGGGTCCCAGCACGATGTGAACATAAGACTTGAAATACCCAATTTATATAACTAACCCTTTCATCCTTAAGCCATTTACTTCCGTCTTTCAAGTCATGCACTGTCTCCACAACATCAAATTCGAAAACACCGGTGGAATATTTCCACAGAATTTCCCATCTACGTGAAAGGATACTAGTTCTCGCAGCTTCTTTCATTGTCAACCGGGATAAGATAGTCACAAGAATTTCACAAGGCAATCGACTCAGCCTATCCTCCTCATGATTGCACTTTTTAAGATACTGATTATTAAAACAGAGAATTAGTGCCTTAACAAACCTCTGTTGTACAAAATCAGTATTTGTGCTAAAACTAAAGTAACAACATAACCAACATTTACCTTATGTCGTGCAAAAGGAAAAGTAACAAGCGCCTTCTTCTCCATCTTACTGATAATATGCAGTCGTTAATTTATAAATAAAAACTGCATAAACATCAAGATAGAATAAATCAAAAGCAAAAGTGACAGGATTGCAAGTGTTAAACTTCCAAAATCCAAGCTTTGAAGATAAAATATTAGAAATAATCGATTATTTCATGAGATATATGACAAAAAGATGTAGTAATCAAGAGAGCATACCTTCTAGGTCTCCAGTTCCTGAATAAAAAAGGAAACCTTTTTGTCTTATGAATGAATTAAATACATAACAATTGCTCACCGCCTTGTCGTCGCCATCGATTTCGCCTAAAACACTGATCCAAGGGTTTTGAGGAGCCAAAAGCTCACGACTGTCCCCTTTCCCCTGTTACCTGCCTTCTCCACCACAATGATACAAGCACAAATTCTCCATTACCCACACCAATTACAGAGAATTAAGAAAGAGATAGAGAGATAGAGGTCGAGAATTAGAGAGAGAGGGAGAGAGACAAACAGAGATTTAGAAGTTAGAACCCAATACCCAATTCAAAGCTAATCCTTCATCAGCGGTGCATCAGGAGCTTGATTGGAGCTTTCATTAGTTGTGGTTGATCGTCCATGCAGTTTCAGCTATGCATAAGAGAGCGAGAGAGGAACTTGAGCTTGATTGCCCATGGAGGTCCCGAAAAATCAAGCCATGCATAAACTGTGTTAGTTAGGGTTAATCAAGCCGTGAATCAACTGTGCTCTGTGTGTGCAAGGATTTGAGAAAGGGTTGGATCATGGATGTGCGTTGGTTAGAAAGAGAGAGATGTGCTGGGTCTGCGAGTTGTATTGGAGAGAAGGAAAAGGGCAAAAAAAAAGGAGAGAATTATATCCACATCCTCTAGGTTGGTACAAGTCCCAATAGAAGTTTACTGACCTGGCTGTTTAGTCGACGATCTACTGCTCCTCTTAGTTGCGGATGCCATGCTTTGATTCAAAAGCCCTAACTAGTGATGAATCCCCAAGAAGATCGGAGTGGTTCGAGAACCTTCTCTCAATAAATTTCCTTCACCAAGTCATCGCCAGCAATTCCAAAGGACGAGTTCCTTTGTCGAAAAACTTGATTTATTCAAATTATACCTAAATTCTCTAAAATTTATACGCATATAATATTTAGACTTTTTAAATTTAAAATATTATATTTAGACAAAAAATACTCTAATTAAAGATAGAATATCAAATATTTTAAATTTTATAATTAAAATTCATGTTTTATTATATCATTTATTAAAATAAAATCAAAAATAAAATTTTAATTTTTTTTAAAAAAATCATAATTATTATGCAATTATACTATTTATTAGAATAAAATAAAAAAATCAAACAAGGGGTCTAAGTCATTCATAATAGAACATGAATTTTATAACCAAAATTCATGTTCTATGATGTCATTTGTTAAAATAAAAATTTATTTTTTCTTAAAAATCATAATTAGTATATAATTATACTATCTATTGAAATAAAACTAAAAAAATCCAACAAGGGGTCAAACTGTTATAAACATAATATATTTTACCTTTAATTGTGGTAATTTAGTTATTTAAACTACCAAATTAAATTCCAATATATAGTATAATTGTATACTAATTATAAATTTTAAGAAAAAAATAGATTTTTATTTTTGATTATATTTCAATAAATGTCATAATAGAATATGAATTTTAATTATAAAATTTAAAATATTTTATATTTGATTAGAGTATTTTTGGTCTAAATATAATATTTTAAACTTAAAGGGTCTAAGTATTACATACCTACAAATTTCAGGGGGTCTAGTGTAATTTACTAATGAATATTCTAACGACATTGACGACAGGGGTCTAAGTGTTACGCGCGCACCATTTTTAGGGGATCTGTGTGTAATATTTTAAATATCAAGGAACCTGCGACAAACTTCAGGACGTCTCGGCATAATTTTCCCGAAAATAAAAGGACATCACTTACTTTTTTTGTGGTCAAGGAGAAGACCTATATTTGATTTTTTTTCTAACTGGACTTATGTTTGGTTTTTTTTTTTTTTTTTAACGGGATTTGTATTGGTTTCATGAATTATTATACAATACCAAAAATATCACTCATGGATGCAATTTATTCTACCAGCAGACTTTTGGTCTAATGATACTCCTTGTCTTGTGAAGACTTTGTCCTCTTGAGGTCAATGGTTCAAGCCCCCTTCCTCCCTCTCCCTCCCCCTCCCAAAAAAAAAAAATTTATTCTATATTTTATAATATTTATTATTTTTTTATTATATGACCGGTTCGATCAGTTCACCCAATAGTTAAACCAGTAAATCATTAACTCGGTCTCCTTGTCGGTTCAATGATCGGTCCGATTCTAATAACACTGTTTGTAATGGTAAAAATTAAGGTAAATTTAAGAAGGGTTTACCACTTGTTGCACTTTCATCATTAAAATTTTAATATTATCTTTCACTAGGGGTAACTCGTGCTTGAAGATACAGTGCAACGTAAACCAACCGGTTAATTTGAAAAAAATTACTTTAATTAAAAAAATTGAAATTAATATAGTCCTCAAATATTTTTTGGGGACTATTTCGGCAAAACTTACTCTAAAGATAGGAGCCCAAGAAAATTTCAACCTATCTACAAAACTCAAAATCTCTTGAATACTAAATACAATCAAATCTAAAATAAATAAATAAAATATTGACAATAAAAAAATGTCAATTGGTGCACATAATGCATTAAGAGACCGTACCATAATACGCTAATAATTGTCTTAATTTTTTTTATTATCAATTTTTTTTTTATATAGTATCTTCAGATGTTGACATTAGCTAGTCTATACTAATAAGATAGAACCCAATTTGAATCTTTTTTCACATCAAAATTTAATTTAATTTAAATTCATTTGGGAAAGCACAAGGACGGCTCAGATTAAATCTACTTTTAATTCAAAGGTCCACATTTCATCTCACTTCTTCAATTTCAATCCAATGGCTTGCAATGCATCTCAACCCAAAAAAAACCCCGCCCATTAAAGCTACACCCACACGGCACCCCAAGCAACCAATTCAAACACTCCTTTTCTCTCTCTCAATCGCTCACCTCTGGCTCCTCTACGAAAGAAAACCCAACTCAGTCTCCCTCTCTCCTTTTCTCTCTCTCAATCTCTCACCTCTGGCTCCTCTGCGGAAGAAGACCCAACTCAGGCCATGGCGCAGGTACCCCTCTCTCTCTCTCTCTCGATCACGACTCACACACACACAATCGAACACACACATACACAGATCCCACACCCTCTACGTCTCTCTATTTCACGATTCTTAGACAGTCGAACACACACACACACACATAGAGCAGTAGCAGTAGCAGCAACAACACAGACACAGAGCAGCACACACAACACATTCGTTTGATATTTTGGGTGTTTTGTATTGGTTTGATATTTTTGGGTATTTTGTAACTTTTCTATGAATTTTCTCATATTGGGTGTTAATTTGAGTGTTTTCTCATAATGGTTTGATAAGTTTTGTAAGAAATTAAATGATAGGATTGTAGGATTTTTATTTGGGATTTTTCGTTGGGTATTTTGTAACTTTTCTATGAATTTTCTCATATTGGGTGTAACTTTTCTATGAAATTAAATGTTAAGTTTATTTTGATTACGATTGGGCTTTAATTTCATTTTTTCAATTTTTAATGAAATTGGATGTTAAGGTTTGTGATGTTGACTTCATTACTTTCAAATTTGATGTTAATTTTATGACATGGAGTTTTGACCGTTGGAGCTTTAAAATTGAATGTTAGGGTTATTTAATTGGAATGGGTGTTATTTTGATTGAAATGTTAGGGTTTATTATTGTTTTGATTGAGATTAGTGTCAATTTCATTAAATAGGGTTTGTTGGGTTTTTAGATGTTAGGGTTTTTGTTAGTTGAATGAGTTGGGATGCTGCGTTGATGATTATTGCACGTTATTATAGTTTTTAGATGTTGGGTTTTTAGACGTTATTATAAGATGGGGTTTTTATTGAATGTTATAGTTGTTAGTTACATTTTGATTGAATGTTATAGTTATTGATGGTATTTGATTGGAAGTTATGGTTTTGAAATTCAATGTTAGGTTTATTTTGATTGCGTTTGGGTTTTGATTTCATTTTTTTTAAAATAACATTGTATTTTTAAGGTTTCACAATTGAATGTTTGAGTTATTTTATTGGAATTGGTGTTATTTTATTTTTAGGGTTTCACAATTGAAATTAACTGCATAGCCACCACCGTTGTAACCGCACAACCATCGAAAAATGGATGATGTTACTATTTTTTGCAGTGTAAGTTCATCATTTCCTTAATTCTCTCTAAACATCTCTTATTTGTGTTTTTTGAGATTACTTCTGATTTTAAATGGTCAGTACGTTCTCTTTGATTCTTTGGTCAGTGTCTAAATTTAAATGGGTAACAATTTCTGTCTTATTTTGAAATTCTTTGTTCAGATTGTGAGTTGATGTTGAACTGTTTTGATGTCGAGGAAAAAATATTTTATGTGCATATATATTTTGATGTTGAATGAGTTCTTCAATTTTGGAAATATTGAACTCTAATTTTTGCTCCTTAGTTCTAAACAATTTGAAATTTGTTTAATTCGTCGCCTCTTTTTTTTTTATTTACTTTTTTAATGCTCTCTTCTTCTAAGAGTGCATTCAATTTCTTATACAATGCTATTCTTTTTGTGTTTACTTTGCTAGACGTGATGAACAGTGATAATTTCAGGACAATAATTGCAATGAAAGTTGTATTGATGAAAATAATTAGGATAAAAGGCATTCTTGATCGTTGAGTGGAGGAGAGTAAAATTAATATATTCGGAAGTTGATTGATGAAAGTTTTGTTGTATTCTGGTGTATTTTTTTTGGGGAAGTTATTGTAAGTGCATATTCACTTCTGGTAACTTACAAGCAATACTTTATATGTATGCTTTTTTTTTCCATCCTTTTATATTAATTTATTTTCATTTTTTTCCAATATGGTTCCTTGATTTGATAAAAAAAATAATGGTTCCTTGATATTTTTTTAATGGCTTTTTCCATTTCATGTTTCCTTTTGTGAGTAAAATTCTTATATGTTAATACATGCACCTATGTAGGTATGTTTGGGTGGACTACTGAATGAGTCCTATGTAGAAGCTATAACAACTCAAATGGAGGCTTTGGGGGATATGGATCCTAGAATTAAATGAAGGTATATTTTCATGTTAGTGTATATAGAAGTTAGATGACCCGTATCATGGGTTTTTGTTCTATTATTTGTTTAGGTTTATTTTACGATTACTTTAGATTCGAGTTTATGTGAGCTTTCTAAGTAGGTTTGATTTCATGAAAATTTAGGTTTAGTTTTCAAATAAGGTTGTGATTACTTTGGGTTTGATTTTGCTATGATTTGATTTGATTTGATTTGAATTTTAGGTTTGATTACTTTATTGGAATCTTGAATTGGGGATTGTGAGTTCTTATTTGATTTTATTTGATGTTACATTGCTTGGTTTCCTTGAAACTCGCAATTGAATTTGAGGTTTATTGATACTCAATTGGATTTTAGTTTGGAGTTATTTTGTTTTTATTACTTTTCTTGGGATTGTTTAATTATTTGGGATTGTTCAATTTTGTTGCCACGCGAAATTGGATACCAAAAATTGTGTAGAGAGTGAAGCTGCTTACACCACTACATTTGTTGAAATCTCCTCTCATTGCTCGCAAGGTTATGTGCTTCTCTTAGTTGGTTTATTTATAAATCATCTATTTTTAGGAATTTTTTGTTATTCCTTTAAGGTACTTGATTTAACATTTGTTTTTGGCATGTGAAATAAGTTTATGCGTGTAATTGGGTTTAGACTTTAGACAATTTTTTGGGTGCTACAAAGAGTTATGAAATTTTCTTTACTTCTTTAACATACATCTTTTTTCTTTTTCTTGCTTACAGTATTGTTTTTGTTTGATTGATAAATTAATTCAATGTTCAACTTCTATTTGATGGCACCAATATGGTTTTGGGTACTTATTGTTGGTTTACTTGAGTGCTATGTAGTAATAACCTTGCTATTGTTTTATTATTTATTTTGACCTGTGTTTTATTGATTTCCAACTAAGCAAATCAAAGACGAAGCACATTGTATGTATGCTTTGAAGATGATTACACTAGATTGGTTGTTAAAACATATTCAGATTTGTGGGATTTTGTTTAGTGATTTAGTATGTGATTTTTTTTTTGGTACACCACTTTTTTTGATTTAAACTTGAATTAGGTGCTCGGAAGCGGTGGATTCCATTTACGTGGATTGGGTGCTCGGAAGCGGTGGTTACAGGTTGGGGCAGCGGTGGAGGTGTGTTTTTTACAAGTGTGGTGCCTATATGTATCTATCGACAACAACTATGAAAGTGACTCCTCTTGGATGTCAAGTGCATTCTATGTTTGCTATGTTTTATTTTGGAGATATGTTTGGTGGCTTCATGGATTCCATTTAAGTATAAAATTGGGTTATTTGGAGTGGTGATTTTGTGGAAAATAGAGTTGAATTGTGATGATTATTATATATAATTTTGATGGTTATATGTTTTGTTTGAATTATGATAATTTTTATGTATGATTGTGAACTGTGAATTTTGGTTCTTTAATTGGTTTGGATTATGTAGTGAGTTGTGAATTTTTTTTCTTTGATTTGTTTGGTTCATCGAGTAAATTTTTCTTGAGATTGATTATGCGATGGTTTGTGTTGGACAATGATATATATAATGAGATATATAAGCTCTGTAGACAGGTTAAGATTTTTTTAAGCTCCTACCTTTATAGAAAATTCTGTTGAAATTTTTTGAAAAAAATAGTGGAGACTTGATTGATTCAGTTTTTTTAATTAAAACAAATGAAGGAATTTTTTTTTCAAATTGTCGAGTTTTTTTAGGTGGCAAAGTGCCTTTAGGCACGGGTTATTACTAGTATATTAATAAGAATAAATGATATAGGCAAAAATAGCAACATGGAATGGTCCATAAAATTAATAAACAAGGAAAAAAAAAATATCAAAAATAGCTCAAAGCCTAGAACATATACCGCCTGTATTTGTAGGCATGCCAAAATAGAGTACCCACAGTGGCTCTATGTACTCTAGTTAAACAATACAATGAAGTAAGTCATACAATGTAGTGATATTCATTCTGTTTGTGTAAGTAGGCATGTCCTAAAATCGCAAAAAAAAAAAAAAAAAGATAATCTATTTGGGCGTCCTTGGTGGTTGTTGCCCAATATGAAAACTATACGAATCATATTGCTCAAAACCATTCCACAACCCACTCAAATATCAAAATGAGATGTTTATTCAATCCACAACAAGTAATCTAGCAAAAATGGGAAGTTAAGATTTTAATTGGACGATGGACTTAGGGCTTCTCTATGCACACACTAGTGCCCAAGCCCCCTTGCACTACACATTACCCAACATCTCCACAACCGTCCACCATCACAAACATGACCACCAACACCCAATATAAACAACATCATCACTCTTTTGCAAACATCTGAAAACCCACAAAATATAAACAAAAAAATAAAACCCAAAATATCAAGAAAGTGAATACCTCAATATAGACAATCTTGGATGTTCCATAGAAAATAGGTATGGGTTGGGTGCATGTTTGTGCAGGTGTTTGCACAAATATGTTTGTGTGTGTAAGTGTGTGTGTGTTGTGTTCGGTGTGTACTTTGTGTGCGATGGGTGTACTGTGTGTGCGATGGATGTGTGTGTGTTTTGTAAAGAGAAAGGGATGGCAGAGTGATAAGACACAAATGGGGGAAGGGGGAATTTTTTGGGTTTTTATTACTCATCAATAGATCTTGAACTATAATTTAACACAAATGAATCAACAACAAAACATATTACAATTACCTCAGGCTTTGTGCACATACCAAACTCACTAGTGAGAAGTATGTTGATTGATCATTTCTTTTGGTGCATAACAAAACATCAATAATCTTATGGTTGGACTTTGTAAATAAAAAAGACCACACCCAAACACATGACATGTATAAGAAAAAGTCTAAATACTTATACCCAATATGTTAGAGAAGAACATAGGCAAAGTACATTCAACAAAACTAAATAATTAAAACAAAGGCAAAGTTCAAATGCAAACATTCAAATGCTAGAATTTCAAATGAAAATTGACTTGCAGAAGAAATTATCAATCTAAATACAATTGCAGCCTGATGGTGTGTAAAACGTGTTTGAGCAGGATATATATAAATAATATGATTTGATCTGAGCTACAAGACTCGTGAGAATGATGTGGTGATTCAGGGCTAAGGGATTGATGGTACATAAGAGTTATAGTGGTTCATCAGCTCGGGAGCTCGGCTATTCCACTCTTTAATGGAGTCTCTTCTTCTTGGGAACTGTATTGATGATTTATGAAGATTACACAATATCCTTGATAGTTTTTTGGTAGATTGCCGCGAAGTGAGGACATTGTACAATATTTATAGCCTAGTTCCTAATTCCATGGGGTCTGTGGCGAGATCTTCGCCTCCTTCTCGTAACATCTCACTTGTTTCCAAGCGGTGCTTTAGGCGGTTGAGGATCTTGCTCCTAGACTGGCGCTGTTAAGGGAGCTCTTTGTGGTTTCCAACTGTCTTCCACTAATTTCCTTCGGGGAGCAGGTCGAGGGAACCCAAGGTCTAGACCTCTGAGCTCAAGTTTTCTTGGTTGAGCTCCCTTCATGACTTCAATTCCCGAGCTCAAACTTGAAATTTTTCCTAGGTATCATCAGTTGCCCCCCAGTCCCTGGTCAAAGCGAGTTTGAGCAGGGGTGAGCTGCGTCTGGGTCGAATTAAGCCTCCATGTGGTGACCTCGATTTACGCACGAAGAGACCTTTCTAACGGTTTTGTGCAATCATTTCTTCCTTGTTTCTCGCGCATGTCTCGTATTTCGAAGACCCACGTACACAAAGCTTTAAATGCTCCTGTGGCAATGGAAACCGCCTCACTTCTCCATTCGTTTTCTGTCTCTAGGCTTTGCCCCCTCTCTTCCCTTGAGATTTTAGCTTTCTCAGTCTGCCGGAGATCCTAGGGTTTAGCTAGAGAACTAATCTCCCCAATTTAACTTCGAAGGTTCTGCGAGGTTGCTCTCCAATTTTGCTTTGGGCTTTGGTTTATTGCTTCGCTCTCGATTAGGTACGCTCTTTGGCTCTTGTTGATTTCTTCGCTCTGGATTCGTCGAATTTGAGGTGGTCGCTGCACTTTTGGACTTTTCGTTTTTGCTATTTTAGGAATCGAGGTTGTTCCTTGTCTTATCTCCCCTTTTTTCTGGATCCTTACTCCACTGCTAGAGTCTTCCTTATTGGTCGCTGATGTCTTGACCCCTTGACTCTCAGGGATTGTTTTGCTAACGTTCCCCCCTTTATAGCTCTTTCAGACTTTCTTTCTCCTGTCCAATTATGTCTACCTCTTCCGAAGCTACAACCTCGTCTATTTCCCTCATGGGTGGTAGGTCTCCAGAAGTGGAGGAGGATGAGCTGGGAGATGTTGGTGATGAAATAGATAACTTCCCTAGGGTTGAGGCCTTAGAGAGAGCAGAGGTTCCTCAGATTGTACCAGGTTCTCCTTCGAGCTTTAAGTGGTCTCGAAAAGGGAAAGCCAAAAAGGGTTCAAGCATCGCTGAGGCCTCTGAGCCTGCTCCTCGTGCTTCAGACCTCATTGGTCCTAGTGAGGTTATCCCACCTCTAATGAGGGTCTTGTCCGCTAGGTTTGGTTTTCCTGAGGGTATGCGGTACTAGATCCCATCTACTGATATTAGGTACGACTTAGAGGTCCCTGAGAAGACCCACTTTTTTGTAGCTTCCCTTGAGAACAGGCTTAGGTTTCCCATACATCTCTTCATCAAATCTGTCCTTCAACACTTCAATGTTTGTCCTGCTCAGATCTCTCCTAACTTCTGGGGTGTTTTGGTGGGCCTCCTCATTTTCTTTAAGAAAAATGATATTGACACCCCCTCAATTCCCTTACTCATGAAATTCTTCAACGTCAAGTTCCAACCTGATGGCTTTTTATATATTTCCAAACGGGTGAAGACCCCGGCATTGATCACTGACCTGCCCAACTCTCATAAGAACTCGAAGAAACAGTTCTTCTTCGTGTTAGAGTGGAGTGGTAATTTAATTCGAGCGATGCCAATGATACCATTCCTGTCCCACGCTCCTGGGCAGGTCCTGATAATCTAGGTGAGTCCTTATTTTGGGCAGGCTCAACTTGCCTCCTCTTATTGCTTCATTTGCTGACCTCATTCATTTGGGTTGTTTCAGGTGTCTGCCCTGAGCTGGGAGCCGAGGACATGCTTGCTTTGATAGGGCTTAAAGATTGTAGCCCGAAGAAATATTCTAGCCTGATTAAGCATTCTATGCTTACCAAGCTAGGGTTTAGTCCTCCAGAGGTGAGGGTTGAGATCCCTATTCCCATTTCTGTTGCTGGAGTAGAGGAGACGCCATGTAATACTTCTTCTTTCTGTCCCTAACTTTTATCTCATTTCTCCCTTCTTCCTTTCTAATTTGCTTGTTTTGGGTTTCCAGGTTCTTCCTCAATAGAACCTACTTTGAAAGATTTTAGGCCAAATGTTGACCTATTAAAGAGGACCAAAAGTGGTAAACGTAAGGCCGAGGTTGGATCAAGAAGTGGTTCTATCCTCCCAGCCAAGGTGCCGAGGATAGAGGTGTCTCCTACTTCTCCCCCTTCATCCCAAGTGGCTCTCATTCCGCCGTCGAGGTCACCGAAGATCATACATACCTCCCTTCCTCAAGGGACCGTGCCTCACCCTTCTGAAGGAGATCCTGAACAAAGTGCGGTTCCGACGTCTTTTTCCTTGGCAGAGGTCGAGGGAGCCTTGGAGAAGATCGCCCGCATTCTGCCCGGGTCTACCTCCCCTAGGTTGGCTGAGAAGTCCCATCAGTTATTTCTGAAGGGTTCCAAGGTTGAGAAAGGCGAGGGCTCCCTTATCGATAACGTGAAATGTGTTGCGGATGTCATTGCCTCCATCATCCCTGAGTCTGACATTCAAAGGGCTGCCACTATGCCCCTTGGAACTTCTATCTCCACGGCCTTGTACGGGGCTACTTCGGTAAGTTTATGATCTTTTCATGTTCCCTTTCTATCTTGCGTTGTCACTTTATGTTAACTTTAACCTTTGGTTGTGTTTGTTCCTAGCTGGCCATTCACGTGAGTGGTTTGCTAAGTCGGATCAGAGCTTTGGAGAGCTCAACCAAGGCGTTAAAGGCATTTGAGCTTAAGGTTGTCGAGCTGACTTTTGCCAATGATGACCTTAAAGCTCAGGTTCAGTACCTGCAGACACAGGTGGAGAGACAAACTTCTATTATTAAGGGTTTGGAGGCCGAGAAAGAGGAGATTAGAAATGGGGCCTAGAAGACCGAGGAGGAGCTCAAGAAGATCAAGGAGGAGCTCAGGCTGAAAACTGATGACTGGGTTAAAGCCCGCAAGGAAGCCCTCGAGGCTTTAAATTCTTATGTGACCATGAAGAGAGAATACGACATTCTGGCTGAGGTAAGTGACACTCTTTGGAGTGAAATTGAATTGGAGAAAGCTGTTGTCAAACAGAAAGATGCTCTGGTTGCTAAGCTAGTAGATGATGTCACCACCAAGTGGACTACTGGGTACCTTACCTTCCAAGGCCAAGCTATGCGGGCGTATCCAGACTCGGACTTTGATTTTGAAACCCCTTCCGATGAGGAGGAGGAGGTGCCAAATGTTGAGAAAGAGGCTAGGGCTTTAGCTCCCTCTACTTCTGAGCTTGTTCCTGGGGGTGCGAGGTACATACCCCTACTGCCGAGGTCCTTGCCCAAGTGGTTTCTTCTACTCTGGCTACCTCTGCAACTCTTGACCCCGCTCCAACTTCTACCACTGGAATTACTGAACTGCCCGTCGTTCTTGCTGATGCCTCTGCTGGTATTCCTGTTTCTGGTGATGACCCTACCCACCTTGTAGCTCAGGCTTCTGAGTTGACTTTGCCCCCAGCTGAAGTTGAGGCTCCTGCTCTTGTTCTTCCTGAGGTCCCTCTCCCTTTACCTGCTCCTGAACCTTTTGGAGCTTCTGTCGCTAAGCTGCCAGACGCTTCTTCTGCTCCTACTACCGAGACTTAGGATTTTTTGAGGAACTTCTGTTTGTTGTTGTAGTTTTTTTTTTTTACCTTGTATTCTATTTCTTTTGGGAAATGTAAATATTTCTTGCACTTTGCTTTTTGAATTGCTGTATTTTTTATTGTTGTGCTGATGTGCTCTTGCATCTTCTCTATTCCCCTTGCCCCCTTACTTCGAGGAGGACTTAGTTCTTCTTGAAGTAGATTTGCTAGGTTTGGAGAAGCTGACTATTTGAAGAGCTAAAGAATTGTTGAGTTGAGTGGCTGAGGCCTTAACCTTGGAGGGCTTATTCTTATGAACTGAGAAGCATGTGAGCTAAAGTGCTCATCTTTATGAGTTGAAGACCTTATATTCCCTCTGTAATGATTATGGAAACGCAAGGGGCCGTCCGTTCATCTTCACAGGTTTCTTGTCCCTTCAAATTCAGTATTCCCTAATGTTTCCATAAAATTTGGGATTCCTTTGTTACCTACAAGTCTTGGGATTTCTTCTTGTCTGTGAATCTTGGGATTACGTCTCTCGTTCCTTATGAGTTTCTTTTTCTCTGTGTTCTCTGTTTCTTTTCTGATTTCCATGGCTACCCCTCTTACTTCTTTGTTCAAGCAACGAGCTTCTACTAGGATTGAAATTAGGTGGCATTCCAACTTCTTGGTTCCTTTGGTGGTAACCTCTTCAGAGTTGAAAGAAATCAGGAGGTGATATCTTCTTCCTGCAGACTTGCCCCTGTGAGTCCCAACTTCTGACGAACCCTGCAACTTCCTTCCTCAATGAGGGATTTATTTTTTTGAAGGAGCCTTCGAAATGGGTCTTCGTCTGCCCATCCATCCTTCCATTAGGTAGATTCTTGCCTTCTATGGGTTGTGTCCCTCTCATCTTTCTCCTCAAGGGTGGGGTGCAATGATCAGCTTCTTTCTTTTTTGGCACGGGCAACAATGAATTCCCTATTGTTGTTGAGTTCCTTTATTTCTATGAGCTTGATGAGGACAAGCTTCCTTGCTTCAGCTACTTCAGATGGAGGTGCCACTTTGAACCCCTACTGGTTCTTGATTTTCCCACTTCTCCTAAAGGATGAGCTCAACACTTTTTCTTTGCCTCTGGAGATTCTTGGAGGTTTGTTGAGCAGCGTTGCGCACGCCCTAGGGTCCCTTGTTCTTGGGGGCGCTTTTCCCATAGAGGTAGAGGCTTAGAATTAGTTTTGTTATAGCCATGGTGACTGGTTCTTATTGCGCTTCTCCTATGCAGGTGCTCCTAGTTTGACCCCGGTAGAGCTGGTGAGGGTTAGTCAGGTGACTCACGTTGAACGTGTCCCTTTTTCAGCGCTCGTTACCCTGCATAACCTCTTTTTGTTCAGTGTTACTGCTGCTGCTCTAGAGTTTGCCTCTTTCCCTCTTTCTCCTGATTCTTCTTCTGCTGAATCAGATGAGGGACATGATGTTGCTACATCTTCGAGGAAGCGCAGGAGGAGCGGTTCCTCCTCTCAGTCGTCTGGCTCCCCCTTCGATGACATTTTATTTTCTGCTACTGAGCTGAAGCTCTCTAAACTGCTCACGGAGGTAGAGAGGGAACGCGAAGAGCTTAAGGAAGAGAACGATCGTATGTAGGCTGTGAATACTCATTTGGAAGAGGAGTTACTAAGCTGAGGAAGAGGCGTGAGGTAGCTTAGGACTTTTTCTTTTTTTGTATTCCTCTGTGTTGATGAATAAGAATCTTTTTTTCCCTGTTTTGCTCATTTTCTTGCAATTTTTCTCTGTTGGTTGCTATGTTTGCGAGCTCATCATTGATTTATGAGCTGAAGAACTCATCTTTAAGTTGTGAGCTGAAGAACTCATAGTTAATTTATGAGCTGAAGAGCTCATCGTTGATTTATGAGCTGAAGAGCTCATCGTTTATTTATCAGATGAAGAGCTCATCGTTTATTTATGAGCTGAAGAGCTCGAGTTGGTGGTGAAATGCTGACTGAGCTGTAACTTCTCATTTTATTGATGGAGGCATTCAAACAAGAATTTACTGAAAAAATTTCTTCAAATGTTCAGCGTTCCAAGTGTGAGGTAGGATTTTTCCCTCCTTTGTTTGTAACTCGTAATTCCCGGGTCTGATTACTTTCGAAATGATGTAGGGACCTTCCCAATTGGGACCTAACTACCCATGAGTGGGGTCCTTTCTCGCAGGAAGGAGTTTTCTGAGTACCATATCTCCAACTTTGAAGCTTTTATGTCTGACCCTCCTGTTGTAGTATCTTGCTATTTTCCTTTGGTAACTCATGATGCGACGCAAAACCTCGTCTCTCCTTTCATCCAAGAGGTCGAGATTTAGCATAAGTGACTCGTCATTATGCTCGGGCTCTGAGAACTCAGTCCTAGGGGATGGAATACCGACCTCTACAGGTGCCACTACCTCGATTCCAAATACTAAAGCGAATGGTGTTTCCTGAGTTGCTGATCTGGCAGTTGTTCTGTAAGCCCATAATACTTCTGAGATCTGTTCTACCCATTTCCCTTTCAGAGCTTCTAGCTTGGTCTTCAGGGCTGCTTTTATGGTTTGGATGGTCACCTCTGCTTGTCTGTTGGATTGTGGATGAGCTGGAGCTGAGAAGTAATTCTTTATTCCTAGCTCGGCACAGAACTTTTTGAAATTGGGATTGTCCAATTGCTTCCCATTGTCGGAGACGATTACTCTGGGTATCCCAAACCTACAGATTATGGATTTTCACGTGAAGTTTTGAACCTTCTGCTCTGTGATTGTTGCCAAGGGCTCCACCTCTGCCCATTTGGTGAAGTAATCTATCCCAATGATGGCGAACTTGCACTGTCCAATACTAGTGGGGAGGGGCCCAAGTATGTCCAGACCCCATTGTTGGAACGACCAAGGGCTTACCACCGAGGTTAGGAGCTCTAGTGGGCAATAAGGAACATTGGCGTGTACCTGGCAGACCTTACATTTCTTGACCACATCTATGGCGTCTTTGAGCATAGTGGGCCAAAAGTACCCTTGCCTTAACACCTTCCCTGCCAGAGCTCGAGCTTCGATATGATTGCCGCAAATTCCTTCATGGATTTCCCTGAGTATGTAGTTAACATTCTCATCTCCTACGCATTTGAGGAGAGGCGCTGAAAAGCCTCGCTTATACAGATTTTCCTGCAAAATTATGAATCTGGATGACCTGGCTCTTAGCTTCGCGGACACTTTGGGATCTTCTGGCAAGGTTCCATTTTGAAGATATTCTATGATTGGGTCCATCCAGCTCGGCGAGGCCAATACAGGGAGCACCTCTTCGTCTTCGTGGCTTACAGATGGTTCAGCTAGGTGTTCAACTGGGATTAATCTATCCAGGTTTTCCTGGGAAGCTGTAGCAAGCCTTGCCAAAACGTCTGCTCGAGAGTTCTCAGTTCTAGGGACATGTTTGATTTTAACTTGAATGAACTTTTTGATCAGTTCTTGCACCTTTCTGAGGTACAAGATCATTCTTTCTCCCTTAGCCTCATAAGTTTCTTCTATCTGCTTCACCACGAGCTGGAAGTTGCTGTAAATTTCGAGTTGTTCTGCCTCCATTGAGTGAGCCAGATTGAGTCTAGCGATGACAACTTCATATTCTGCTTCGTTATTTGAGGCCTTGAATCCGAATATGAAGGCATACTCGACATCTACTCCATCTGGGGAGGTCAGAATTAACCCTGCACCGCTTCCTTGAGCGTTGGCCACTCCGTCTACTGAAAGCTTCCATGTGGGGAGGTGAGGTACTAGCTCAGTTGCTTCCATAGGTGTTTCTATGGCCGTAGTGAATTCTGCGATGAAATCTGCCAGAATTTGCCCTTTGATTGGGACTCTGGGTTTGTTCTTGATATCGAATTCATTGAGCTCTATGGCCCATTTGACCAACCTCCCTGAAGATTCTGGTTTATGCAATACTTGCTTCATTGACTGGTCTGTTGGGACCTCAATAGTGTGAGCCTAGAAATATGGTATGAGCCTTCTCGCAGCTGTGACTAGAGCTAAGACTAGTTTCTCCATCTTTGGATACCTCTCCTCTGGCCCCCCTCAGAGCTCTCCTACAGTAGTAAACTGGTTGATGAGCTCTATCCCGATCTCTTACTAGTGTTGCGCTGGTTGAGAAATCTGAAACAGTGAGGTAGAGGGTGAGTACTTCCCCCTCCAAGGGACTTACCAAAACTGGGGGTGAGCTCAGATAATCTTTAAGGGCTCTGAATGCCTCTTCGCATCGGGTATCCCATTGGAACACCTTTTTTAAGGTTTGGAATAAGGGCTGGCACTTGTCGCTTGATTTGGAGACAAAACGACTTAGGGCCGTTATCCTTCCCGTCAAGCGTTGGACCTCCCTTGTGTTGGAAGGTGGCTGCATATCCATCACTGCTTTTGACTTTTTCTTTGTTAGCCTCGATTCCTCTGCTATTGATTGTGAAACTCAAGAATTTCCCCGCAGAGACCCCAAAGGCACACTTAGCGGGGTTGAGCTTCATCTAGTATTCCTTAAGGACCTGAAATGATTCTTCAAGTTGCCCGATGTGGAGCTCGAATTTTAGTGATTTTACCAACATGTCATCGATGTACACCTCCACTGATGTTCCAGTTTGTTTTTGAAACATTCGGTTTACCAAGCACTGTTAAGTGGCTCCAACATTCTTCAGTCCAAAGGGCATGACCTGGTAGCAATATGTGCCACTTGCCATTGGCCTTCTTGACGAGGACCACGTTTGCAAGCCAGGTGGGATAATCCACCTCTCTGATGGCTTTAGCGTGAAGAAGCTTATCGACCTCCTCATTGGTTGCTTTTTGGCATTCTAGGGCGAAACTCCTTCGTTTCTGCTTGATAGGCTTGAAGGTTGGATTTATGCTGAGTTTATGTGTGATGATTGAGGGGTTAATTCATTTCATATCTTCTTATTTTCAGGCAAACATTTCCATATTTCTTCTAAGGAATTGGATCAAGAGGTCTTTAATTTTCCTGTTCAGCTTAGATCCTACGTATACTAGATGTTCTGGCTTCTCGTCAAGTTGGATAGGCTCCAGCTCTTTCGATGACATTGGCCTAGTTTCCAGCTCATCTTTCATGTCAAGCTAGTCCAGCTGGATGTTTTCGACCTCTTTCTTTTTCATGGACGCCATGTAGCATTCCCGTGCTATACGTTGATCTCCTCGGACCACTCCAATTCTATTTTTCGTAGCGAACTTCATGACGAGGTGGTAGGCAAAAGGAATGACCTTCATGGCATTGAGGGAAGGTCTTCCAAGCAGGATGTTATATGACAAAGAGCATCGACCACTAGGAACCTCACAATAGTGGTGGTCTAGCAAAGAGGATCTCCCATAGTGAGCACGAGTTGGATTGACCCTAGGGGTAGCACCCTTTCTCCTGAAAATCCTAATAGGTAAACGCTCACAGGCTCGAGTTTGTCTCTGCCTATATCCATCTTGTCGAAGGCAGACACAAAGATAATGTCTGCAGAACTCCCGTTATCAATTAGGACTCGATGGACGGTTCTGTTGGCGACGATGACCCTTACCACCAGGGGGTTATCATGGGGATGCTAGTAGCCTTCCAAGTCTGAGTCTGAGAAAGTAATGTCTGTGTTCAGCCGAGGTGCTTTGGACACGGTATGTATTTCTAGTATCTCGTCAGTTTTGATTTTGCGCAGGTGAGCCTTCCTGGCTGAGCTAGACTCCTCGGCTCTAGCGAATCCTTCGGATATCACTCTAATCTCCCCTAGGGGTTGTTGATGTTATGCAGAGACTTGCTGTTGAGGTGTTGGACGTAGCTGCTCTCGTTGAATCAGAAACTCGATTTCTTTTTTCAATTGGATACAATCATCAGTGAGGTGACCATGATCTCTGTGGTACTCACAGTACTTCGTCGCATCTCTTTTGCTGGGTCCGCCTTCATTCGAGGTGGCCACCTCAGGAATTTCTCATTCTGTACTTCATAAAGGATCTGAGATATTGTTGCTGTGAGAGGGGTGAGTTGCCGAGGTGCGTACCTCGACTGTAATTCTGGCTGCGGAGGACCTAGGCGATCCCTAACATCTCCCCTTCTTTTAGGGGAACGATCTCTGTCTCTTCTTAGAGACCTGTCTTTGTCTTTTTCTTTTCTGGGACTTCGGTCCCTCTTATTTTCTTCCTTCCCTTTTTCCTTCTATGTAGATGAGTTCCCCGCTTTAGAAAGGAGAGCCTTTTCGCCATTAATGTACTTTTCTACCTTGACAAGCACCTCTGTCATGCTGGCTTGTGGGTTTTTTGATATGGCGAACATTAAGTCCTTCGACTGTACTCCTAACCCATCGATGAAAACAGTGATGGCGAACTTTTCATCTGGAAAGTCCACTTTCAGCGATTCTGAGTTGAACCTCTAAACATAAGACTGTAGGTTTTCGTTGGGTCCTTGTTTCATATTCAACAGATGGTAGCTCGATTTTCGGTAGGTACGAGCTCCTATGAAGTGTGATACAAAGGATATGAAGAGCTCTTTGAAGGAGAAGATAGAAGTCGGGGCTAGCCTGTTGAAGCATGCTAAGGCTGAACCCTTTAATGTGATGGTGAAGGCTCGGCATCATACAGGGTCTTGGTATCCGTGTAACTTCATTTGGTTCTTGTAGGTGTTGAGGTGATCCATGAGATCTTGCGTCCCATCGAAGGCCTCCAACTGAGGCATTCTGAACTTCGGAGGGAGGGGGAAGTACAGTACGTCAGCAGTGAAGGAGGACTCAGTCTGCAATACCAGGGCGTCCATAATTACTGGAGTCTTACCTCTCACAATCTCGTTCATGTGGTTGAGTTCCTGCTGGATATCGATGAAGCTTTGTTCCCAATATTGTTCTCTTCTTTCCGGTGGGAAAAGGAGAAATTCGTTTCTCTTAGTTCCCACATTTTGGCTCTGTACTTCTTCGTTGTCTCCGTTCCTAGGAGGTGGATGAGGAGCATGGCCCATGACTTGACTATTTTCACCCCTTCATTAACCTTCCTTAGGGGATCGAGACGTTGATGCTCCCCTTGTGGGGGATCATTCTGGGCTGATCGTGTCTTCTAAGAACCTTGTAAGAGCTTCAAAAGTTCTTCATTCTGTTGAAGTAGACTCTGGTTAATGAGGCGAAGGGCCTCTAGTTCGTTATTTTGAGGGGGATCCGTCATGGGAGGATCAATCTCAATGGTGGACAGGAAGTCTTGAGAATTTTCTTGTTGTCTTCCACTGGTGGCTTCCTGCTAATTCTGCATTCACTGAGGATTCAACTGGCTTCTGCTTATATTACGCGTAGAGACCATCAATCACTGAAGAAGGATCAGTATACTTGTAACAGGAACAATCGTTCCCACAGATGACACCAAATTGATGGTGTGTAAAACGTGTTTGAGCAGGATATATATAAACAATAGGATTTGATCTGAGCTACAAGGCTCGTGAGAATGATGTGGTGATTCAGGGATAAGGGATTGATGGCACAGAAGAGTTATAGTGGTTCACCAGCTCGTGAGCTCGGCTAATCCACTCTTTAATGGAGTCTCTTGCTCTTGAGAACTGTATTGATGATTTATGAAGATTACACAATATCTTTGATAGTTTTTTGGTTGCTTGGCTCGAAGTGAGGTCATTGTACAGTATTTATAGTCTAGTTCCTAATTCCATGGGGTCTGTGGCGAGATCTTCGCATCCTTCTCGTAACATCTCACTTGACTCCAGGCAGTGCTTTAGGCAGTTGAGGATCTTGCTCCTAGATTGGCGTTTACTGCCGTTGAGGGAGCGCTTTGTGGTTTCCAGTTGTCTTCCACTAATTTCCTTCGGGGTGAAGGTCGAGGGAGCCCAAGGTCTGGACCTCTGAGCTCAATCTTTCTTACTTGAGCTCCCTTCCTGACCTCAATTCCCGAGCTCAAACTTGAAATTTTTCCTAGGTATCATCACAACCAATATTGAGAAACAACTCACTTGAGTTGTTCTTCAAAGTATTTAGTGTACCACTCAAGGGTTTTAGTCTATTACTAAATACTTAGACCTGTAAAGACTACACTGAGCAGTGTAAATTATAGTTGTAGCTAATAAAAATGGTGGAAGCTTGAGCATTTCATACTCCACCAAGAGAAGCTCAATGATGAAGAAGGACCGAAGCTCGACCTAAACCAATATAGTTGATCACATCACATAACATCATTAACGTTGTTTTACCATATAAAAATGGGCCTAAATTGCATTTCACTTCAGGTAAAATCCTAATGCTAACAATTTAATCATATTGAACTTGCTTAAGGAATCAAATAATTTTAACTTATAATTATACACAATTATAAGCAAAAAAAAGAGAGGTAAAATTATGCTTTATCTTGAAAAAACAAAAAGAATGAAAAGTAATAAAAGACCTATAATGAGCAAAAAAATTGAACGATTAAAGATAGTGGCACCTCCCCTAAGGAAAAACACCCTACTTATAAACCATAGCTACATACGTCGCAAGTGGTGACCACTACACACAACCTTTAACCTTAAAAAGCAAAATGAAGTCTAATTCAGCCACTCAAAAGATTAAAGAACAACAACAATATTATCTTGCTAACCGATCCGCCAACAAATTTTCGAGACATGCTTCTAAAAGTGGGAACATTTGAGACATGCGAAGTGGGTGGAGAATACAATTGCTTAGATCATGTGACTTCTAATCTTACTTTCGTTGTTTTTGCTCAATCTTCCCAATCATCTTCAAAGGAGTATATTTCTGAATTAAAATACCCATTAAAGCAGGTTAATAACCAAAAAAAGAAGGAAATACCCAACTACAGAACACAGGTAGCTTCAATAAAAACATTTAAATGATTAAGGTTCCAGCAAATTTTCGAGACAACGTATACAAATATCTAAAAACATCAATTTATCGCACACCTTCATTTCCAAATACAGATATCGTAAGTGTTCTCGTGATTACAAATAGGCATACATAAGTGACTCTTCGATAAATGTTCCACAATAATTTTGGTGTGTGTGTATGTGTGCATGTGGATGTATGG
This sequence comes from Ilex aquifolium, assembly GCA_951799425.1. Classification (NCBI taxonomy): domain Eukaryota; kingdom Viridiplantae; phylum Streptophyta; class Magnoliopsida; order Aquifoliales; family Aquifoliaceae; genus Ilex; species Ilex aquifolium. The sequence goes on from OX637410.1 coordinate 21,286,863, forward strand.
CACAAATTTAAAAGAAAGAGATGTAGCAGGTTAGAAAAAAAAAATTTGCTAAGGAAAAACTGAAGGCTAAAGACATGGTGAGTATGCAAAAACAAAGGATGAAAAAACAAAGAACAATACCTGAAAAAAATGGAGCGACCACGAATAACAAACATATACAATCACATTGATATTGATGTATACAACCTCTGGTTGTTAACAACTCAAACAAACGACAACACAAAAGATCAAAAAAGCTCAATAGAAAACTCAGAACAAAAAATTTGAGAATTTAACAAAACAGCAACCATGTTACAACGAAAAAAAATAAATAACCAAAATAACAAAGAAAATTACCCCTATAACTCCCAAAATAATAGAAGAGACAAAAATTCAGTTTTTCAAACAAATAATTGACCAAACCCCAAGAATTCAATTGGAGTAAAACATAGCTCCACCCAAGATATCAAAGAACGTCCACCTTGTGATTGGCCTCCAATCATTCGGGCAATTAAGTTTGCCACATCATCTTTCATGCTAAGTTGCAAATGAACAAATCAATGCAAAAAAAAAAAAAAATTGTCACAAAAAAATTAATACAGGAAAATAGGTGGTAAAATGAACAAACAAATGAGAGAAAAATGAACAAATGAAGTGGTTCAACAAAAAATATTAAGCTAATAAACTACATTTAGTCAAACCTAATTGCAGTTTGAATCAATTACTTGATCTAAGGCTCCATAGCTCCTTGAGGAATTTCGTAGAACATGTGGTGGAGCTAGTTGCTGGCCGGTGATCTTAGAAACAATTCAATTCATAAGACCTTTTTGACACAAATAAAATTTCATCCATGATTAATGGAACCTTAATGGAGTTGGAAATATGACCTTAATGGAGCCTTCGAACTTTTTTGCGGCTTCAATGACCTCTCATTAGACGGATAACCTCAAATTAAAGACTAAAACAAAAGATTCAAAAATTCATTATACTCACAACAAAAGAAAAGAGGTTGGTGTGTGTGAGAGTTGATATTTGGTCATTGGTGCCGTTGCTAGCGTCGTCGTTGGTGGTTAGCTAGTAACGTCGGGGTCCTCGCAGGTGGCTGGCTGGCGGCATCAAGATCTGAGATTAGAGAGAGAAGATCATAAAAGAGATCAAAGAGAGAGAGAGAGAGGGAAATGAGGAAGGGTTTGTGGATGTGGTAAATGGTGGTGCGTGGTGTTTGTGGGTGGTCGTGTTTGGTGTCAGTGGTTGGGAAGAGAGAGAGAGAGAGGGGGAGACTAGAGTGTATTGAGAGAGTGAGTGGGGGTAACAGAGGAGAGAGACTGAGAGAAAGAAAGGTGTGAGAGTGAAAAAAAAAAAAAGAAGAGAGGAACAGATAGATGATGAGTGAGTTTTATACCTACAAATTGAGTATTCTTGGCTTGATGAAATTACAAGTTTCCAAGTATTTTATGTTCCTTTTGATTCGTTTTGTGTGTTTTAATGTTGTTTTGTATGGATCATGATTTGGAAAGAAAAAAGGTCACTTGGTAGCCTAAAGTTTGGATCAATTGAGGACTAAACAACAAGGGCAGCTGTAGGCATAAAAGGGGATCAGCATCGCAGCTCTAGATGTAGCGCTGCAGCTTTAGAAGGGCAGAAAGTCAGCGCAGTTGCGCTAATTTGTGGGGCTGCAACGCAGGTTTTAGCTTGGGAGACAAATTCTGACTTGTTTTTTAGTAGAAATTGAACTCTAATGCTACATACATGTTAGAGTTTAGGCAGATATATATATATACATACTGCAATGAAGGGCTGCTAATACATAGAGGGAACCAATGATTGATAGTGAATTGAAGGCAATGATCGAAGGAACAACGCGCAGAAGACCAAAATTGAAGGCTAGAGAGAGATTGAAGATTGCAACCCAGTTTTCATTATTTTCTCTTACTTTTAGTTGTTGATTTTCTAAGATGTTGATTAATTTGAGAATGATGTTTTTCAATTACATTATGAACTAAATTTTTATTAAGATTGCAATGGAACCTAAAGTTTAGTTAAATTAATCTACTCTCGTTTTTAGTTGTGATTGATCATATATGAGTTGTTTATCATATTTAATGCTTAATATATGATTGTTTGGCCAGCAATTAATTTGATTTCCTAGATGAAATTGGAAGATGAATTCTAGGGTTTAGATCTGAATATGATGACATGCGTCTAGTTATTTATTCTTAGGATTGAATAGCTGAGTTTGTGTATAGGATATGAATATACATATATGTCGTGTGTAACTTTTATGAGAGTTTGAGGTTAATGAATCTATTCCAACTTATTTTGCATAGGAATATAGTAATTTAATTGGAAGAGATATTTTTATCTAACCATCGGAAGAGGTTTAATAATTAATTTTAAATTCTCAGTTAACAATTTATTTTAATCAATTAACTGGAAAGAGGGTGCAAAGATTTATACAAAACATTAGGGGAAGTTGTAATCTTAAGTTCTTTTATCCGGTGAAATCAATCATCGTTCAGTAAATTTAGATTTAATTTTAAGGTAGTAATTTCATAGTTTAATTCCAATTGTTTAAATAAAATCGAATTGATACAAAGTTAATACTTGAAAGTTATTAGTAATAATTCTCTGTGAGAACGATACTCTACTTATCACTTTATTACTTGCTGATCGTGTATACTTGCATGCAAATTGTCAATATCAAATTCGGACAACAATAGAGTAGAGAAGCGTCATAGGCCGCATGAATGAATGACAGGTGAGAGAGAAATTGCAAATTATGAGTTGATTTTGTGACCATTGGATTAGTATATTTGAAGCTGTAAGATGGATTTATTGAAACCGTCCTTTTTATATTATAGGTGTTAACATACTGTTAGTTTGATCCTTACCCTAACAGTCGTTCAAATAATAGATGAAAAATATCATGTGTTTGGCACGTGAGGTTATTAAGTGACATTTTTATCATTGTAATACCAAAGACAAGGGGCACAAATGAAAAAACAATTGACTCTCTCTCTCTCCCTTTTCACTACGACCATTATTGTTTCTCTCTCTATCCCCTTTCACTATGAGCGCCGTCACCGGCCACCATGCAGTCGTCCTAGCTTCGAAGACTTCCAAATAAGTCCTTTTGCTTCATTGTTTCATCTTCTCTTCCTGGTGGTTGATTTTTCTCCTCTTTCTTTTATAGTCAAAACCTTAATCTAAACCCACCACAGCCGGCTATTGACCAATTGACCACCACCGGTGACCCCCTACTACCCCTAAGCTTCACCATCATCACCATTGCCCTTCTACATTGGAACTATCCATAAATCGTCACCCATCCCAGTCTAAACTCACCACTGCCCAAGACCTAAAGTATGAATTTTTGATTGAAATTATATATGATTGTAATTGCAAATGCAAGAGAAATAGATGGTATAAACCCTAACCCAAATCGACAACCTCTTTCTTTCTCTCTCTCTCGCAGAACTCAGAAGCATCACCTTGCTTTGGGGGATGGAGACACAGTACCAAGTGTCTGCGTGTGTTGGGTTTGGGGGGGTTAAGACGAGAGAGAGAAGGCTGTCTGCGTGTGAGGGAGAGAGAACAAAAAAAAGAAAGAAAGAAGAAGGTGGGTGTTAGGGTTCATGTTTAATGTATAATGTTTAATACATACATATAAAGGATAATTGTGTTTGGATGCATAGATAGTTGTCAAATACCAAAAATATCTTCAAAAGTTGCATGTGCCAAGCACATAACATTTTCTGTCTATTATTTGAACGACAGTTAAGGGTAAGGGCTAAAATGAGTCAATGTATTTATATGGAGGATGAAATTGATGAAATTAAAACTTTAGGGATAAAAGTGCAATAAGTGGTAAACTATTGGTGTAATTTACCCTCAAAATTATATTTCGCCCCTAAATTTTACACTCAAGTTTCAATCAAACGGTAAATCATTACTTAATCTCAATTAATCCCTTTAACTATCTAAAAGTTTCAATACAACCCTTCCATTTAATTTCGTCACAAAACTTAATAGAAAAATGCACGTAAGTCTCACTTGACTGAGTTAGTGGGGGTTCATTTATCTCAATTTAGTCTTCTATATATTTTAAAAAGTTCAAATCTAGTCTTTATTTAAAAACCTCTAAAAAAAATTTGCCGAAGAGGTCTTAATGATGAAGTGGAGGGGATGCCGAGGTGGACACAATGAAACACCGGTAGGTAGGGGTGTTAGTTGAACGAGTCCGAACCGAGTTCGAGCCGAACTTGAAAAACTTGTTTCTTAATTGAACTTAAAAAATTGTTCAAGTTTGGCTCGTTTAGGAAACAAGCCGAGCCTGAACGAGCCAAAAACAAGTCGAGCTCGAGCCGAGCCCGAGTATTTGCACATAAACGAGTCGAGTCTATCGAGTTTGAGCCGAGCTTGTAGGGCTTGTTTTATAAACGAGCCTAAAAACTTGTTCAAGTTCGGGCTCATTTAGAAAACGAGCCGAGCCTAAACGAGCCGAACTCGAGCCGAACTCAAGCCAAGCACAAGTAGTTCAGTTTGATTAACAGCCCTACCGGTAGGAGGGAACATAGGCCTTGTATGTGAGATAGAGTGAGAGGCGAATCAAAAAAAAAAAAAGGAGACCGACTACCCACTTAGCTTATGGGTCATTACTTCATTGGGTATCCGTGACCCATTGGTTTACGGATTATCCGTATTGAATTTAATCTGGTCTTGACTTATGATGAGTGAATGAAAAAAAAACACTTAATTTCCTTAGGTGCCACATACCGCATTTAGTTATCAACTCAACATTGTGATGTGCAACACAGCCTTCACAAAAAAATTTCTCATTCTTTTTGATCTTGTGTTGGGGGAGGAAATGCAGGAACGGGGAAGGGAAAGCAAGAGACCAAATCATTCATATCAATAACAGGGAATTCAAAACAAGGTACATTTTTTTCCCAAAAATTTCTTGTTTTAAACAACAAAACTGTTTCCAAATGAGTTAACGATCGTGAACATGTTCAATCTTTCAAAATTGAGCTAAATCACAAGTTCGATTGTACTCACTCAAGAATATCCACCAGCCTGCTCAACCAAAGACATGGTACATTGGAAGCAGATGCATTCGCAAATACAATGTCCGGTGAAGTACAAATCTTCATGACTGAAGAATCTGCCACCAGCACCAATCTTCTGTCCTAGCTTGCTTGACCTACAACCAAATAAAAATGGTGTTATAACATACCAAATTCATTAGTTGGACAACAATGTTCTCATTTCCATTTAAAACAAAGGGGTATTCATCCTATTTTCACACCCTTGTCCAAACACATACCCAATATAGGATTGGGCAATTGAGATAATATTTGATAGGTAAGATGAGTAAGTGTGCAATTCCAGAGAGGGTGAGCCTCGGGACAAGGAAAATTGTAGTTGTTTGTGTGATGAGGTTGAGGTAACACTATCGGAGGACAACTCAAATCAACACAACTGAACATACCTTGTCCCAACTATTTAGAGTACACCACATTGAACCCTTTTTCCCATGAAAGCAAGTAGATCCATTTTTCCCTATTTGCTCTATGAAAAGCTGTCCGCTTAAATCCTAGGAGTTTGTTTTTTATATTATGGCTTTGGCAATATATTTTTTTGTATTTGACCTTTTCCGGTGTTGTGCACAAGAACTCCTCATAATGTTAGGACTGAATCCATGTTAAAGGTGGTGTGGTGGTGGAAGCAAAGAATGCAAAACATAGAAGTAGAAAATTGATCAATAAATTAATGAAAGAAATAGACTACTTTCAGTATGTTTTCCAGTGGGCATCAGTTGCATGCTTGGAGAAAAATGGAGACTGGTTCACTGGACATGCTGTTAAAGAACACCGCCAAGGGAGAGCGCAAAGGCAGGGGAGAGGGAGAGCTTGAATATCACATGAAGCAAAAGAATGGCTCAACCGATTTAGTACTCATTTGTTAGATAGTTTGTGCCACCACCAGATGACAGGCACATTGCATGCGAAAGGAAAAATAAGATTCAACTTGAGTCTATAATTTCACTTGAAGCCTATCATACATGAAATTCAAAGTCAATTTTTATATCAGACCATATTTTCTCTTTGAAGATCAGTCTATATAAACACAACACAGAGACAATTAATATCAACAAAATTAGAGGCCTAAAACATACCTTTAGTCTTTACGACTAGTTCAATGATCAAATCTATATGGATTTATTATTGGAGGTTCTTCTGGAGGAGCAGGAGGAAGTTGAGCTATGGGAGGTGGCGGGGGCAGAGGAGCTCTGTGACGCGGATGCGGAGGAGCTCTGTGGCGTGGAGGCAGAGGAGCTCTGAGAGGCGGAGCTCTGTGGCGCGGAGGCGGAGGAGCTCTGAGAGGCGGAGGCGGAGGAGCTCTGTGGCGCGGAGGCGGACGAGCTCTGTGGCGTGGAGGCCGAGGAGCTCTGCGACGCGGTGGCGAAGGAGATCTGCGAGGTGGCGAAGCAGCTTGTGGAGGTAGAGGTGGTCTATCAACCGAAGTCCAATCAATGCCCAACCTATTTGCTACCTGAACTACAATATCTCGAAATATCGATGACGCAAACATTGAAAAAGTGATAGATCCACTGTAATTACACATCTGCCTCAAATATACTACCGCCTCCATCGAATCCATATCTACAACATTCAGGCTCTCCTGTGTTTTCAATTTCAGAATCTTTTCTGCGGCAGAAGCAGAAATATCATTGTAGTAATTGCTATATTCAACACCTTTTTCATAATACTGTTTTGATAATCTCATCCATGGCTCAAGTTTTCTTGAGCCGTGAGAGGATGATTGAGAGGAAGAAATTTCGAAATTCAGTTTTCTTATTTCTCTATGTACAGCGTAGATGCCTTCACTGTTTGAGCGAAGGAAATCCGTCAGAGCCTTCATAGTCTTCACATCGGCTGCAAAACTTCTCAAAGTCTCCTCTTCTTCGTCCTCCATAGCTCAAAGTACGGAAACAATCACATAGCTCAGTGTTTAGTGGTTTTTATAAAGGATTTGAATCTTGAATCTTGAATCTTGGTAGGAAGGGTAAATTACATTGACACCCCCTTGAATTTTGTCACTAAAATACATAGACCCCCTCAAGTATAACATATTACAATAACACCCCCTGTCAGTCCTAGTAACACACCTAAAGGAAGTTTTAAAAGGACTATTTTGCTCTTATTCAAAATAAATAAAATCAGCCTGAACTAAACCCAATACCATACACGACCCGACCCTTATTTTGTCCTTGCATTCTGCTCCTAATGGTATTTTACTGATTCGAAAATAATGAATGGATTGCTCAAATAATTAAAAACCAAATGCCAAGATAAAACCAAATTCTCTATTGTATTTACTATTGTTTCTCAAAACGATCCTATCCGACTCAAAGTACCCAATTAAGGTTGTCTCCGGTCTCCGGTCTTCATTCAAATTTATATTTAATTTGATATAAATCACTTTAATGAGAAAATTCAAAATTAATATGAGGATGGAATATAATTATTGAATTTAAAAAAAAAAGTAAAATATGATGATTTAATATTTGAGTTTTTCTTGATTTTAGTAAAAATTTAAATCCCTTTTCATTTAGTATGAATTTGAGTAAATATCTGGAGATTGTTTTTAGCATATTTTTTCTCAACTTCAAATTTGAATAAGAGTTCGAATAAAAATTGGAGATAATCGTCACCCCATCTTTTATCAACAAAAGGAAAAAAATATTTTTCAACGCCTCCCAAGGAAAAATTACACTTAAATCTCGTGAACTATGTATTTTATTTTAAATTATTTACTAAATTTTCTATTTTTGCACGTTGCACCTTAAATTTTTATTTTGAATTTTACATTGTCTTAATTATTAATCTATGTCCATTTTTTTTTGGGCAAATTAAGGAAAAAATGAGTTTCCATAATATTAAGAGATGTGGTATTTTCGTCATCAAATAGAAGGATTTATATTTTTGCTACAATTTTCCATAAAAATAAATTTCTGGTGAATGAAGCATATATTACTACTTGTGGTGACACAAATAAATTTGTTTGAATCATATGAATTTAGCTGGTTTTCCTTGGACATTTGTGGAGTGAGCATTTTGTATGCACTACTTATGCCACGAGTATCATTCTCTTTCTTTTCTCGATGCCAACGTGATTTTCCAGCTGAATCGGTATTCAACATAACTTCCATATAGCATGTGCAAATCATACAAGTGGAAGCAAGAGAGATGAATCAAGAGATTGAAATGTTGAATTTTATAAAGTTTTTTGTTGAGCGATTTCATTAGCTGCAAATTCTTGGAATTACTGATTTTTGGCTCGGCCAAGAGGCGAATTGAGTGCTTTTCCGGTGTATTTTCGGGTTGTGATGGTGGTAGAAATTGGGGATTTTTGTGGACGCGATTAGGGTTTGGGTAGGGGAGTACACATGTTTAAAGAATTCCAAGCACTTCAAGCTTAATTGCCTAAAAACAATTAACAATTGAATGTACACATGTTTATTGCCTAATCTGTAATTTTTCACCAGAATGTCCTCCTCTTTATAATCACCACTTTTCAAGAGCGATGTATTCAAATCAATGATTAATTCTTGCGAAAACTAGCAAAAATAAGATTATGCTAAAAAATATCAACGCCAATAATTGATACCTGCTGAAGCAGTGCAATTCTCTGGTTTGTGGCAGCCATGACCACAGCACAAACGGGAAACTGTTAATGAGAAGAAGACTGCTATTTTTTTTTTGTTGATGTTTTCTCAAATTTCTTTTACCATCAGCCAAGTGAGCAGGGGAATGAAGGAGTGTACAATATAACTTCAGAAATTAAATAATAGGAGAGTAGCTTTGATATAATGGAGATGAAATAAATATATAGGTGGATTTGGAAACAATACCTGTGCAATACTTGGACGAGCAGCAGATCTGCCAATCTGATACGGGCAATTGAAAGACCATTGCTGAATGGGGTGATTTGTAAACGTCTTGTCCCTCTCTGATTAGTAAAAAACCACTATCTCCTACATTTGCAGCATGCAGGTGCTGTAATGAGAGTTACAAAGATATTAGCCTATTAGCACAGCATTCATGGAGTATTTGTACTGTTGGAAGTATAATGGAAGCAAATTACCAATTATGAACTAGTAATGGACATGAATATAGTATCGATTTTAGTATAGTATTGATATTTACAACTAAAATAAAAGTTAGATACAAACTTATAATCTAAAATTTATTTGAGGTAACGTTATTTTTTCGGAATCTCGAAAAAATTGAAATCGATCTTAAAATATTATTATAGTTAATTGAAAGCGTTCCTACACCTACACCAGGCTTATCGTGTTGTTTCCTATCTTATTGATCTTTTGCAGGGCTGATATTTGGTCATTTGGAATAACTGCTCTGGAGTTGGCTCATGGTCATGCGCCATTTTCAAAATACCCACCAATGAAGGTATATACTTGAACCCGTGAGAGTTAAGCTTATGATATTGAAATAACTAACTTTGCTTTCCTGCCATAGGTTCTATTGATGACCATGCAGAATGCCCCTCCTGGACTTGATGATGACCGAGATAAAAGGTTCTCTAAGGTACCCGTATTCTTCTCGTCCACTATGTTCATGGGACAAGTACAACCATATGTCTTTCATAATTCCATAAACATGAGGCGTAGGAACGTAAGATCAAGTCTTCTACGCTCCCTGGACATAAGTTTGTCAAAAGGCTTCACTGTAGTTGTTAAGTTGTACAATTATCCTTATATGCATCGATGATTAAATTATCCCAGCTGTGAACAAAGAAATGGTTGCAATGTGCTTGGTCAAAGATCAAACAAAGAGGCCTACTGCAGAAAAATTATTAAAACACTCTTTTTTCAAGCATGCTACGCCTCCGTGGCTCTCTGTAAACAAACTCTTTACTGACTTGCCACCACTATGGAATCGTGTAAGAGATCTTCAGGTATGCCATCTCAATGCTATGATATAGGGTTCTCCCTTTCACTCATCTTAGTATTTCTGTTTAATGCAATTACCAATTTTATGCAGCATAAAGATGCTGCACAACTAGCTCTGAAAAAAAATGCCTTCAGCAGAAAAAGAAGCAATATCACAGGTTAGCAGCATGACTCAAATTACGTGTTTGAGTTAAAATTTGTTTTCCTGTAGTCATTGGACAATACTGCTTGCTTTACATGTATTGATTTTTGTTATTCCCTGTTGTACTTGTCTTATTTTTATTCTCAAAGGAAAGTGCAAAAATTTGAACATGGTGATTACTTCTTATTATACTTCTCTGTTGTATATAAATCTCTTATGGACCATATTGCCTCCAGGAAAAGTGGTTTTCATTATCTCCTCTTATACTTGTCTTCTATTATTCTCATCAGCAAGCACAAAACTTTGCTCCTGGTTATAACTTCTTTTTATCATTTTCTGTAGTCTATAGATCTGTTATGGACAATATTGCCAACAGGAAAACTTGTATCTCTGTGCCAGCTCTAATTTAAAGAATGACACTGTAGTGAGAGGTGTTAGACCTTTGTGGAGTGATGCTAGTCTTCCATGTTTTCATTTTTCAATTTGAATGTATTGAGAAATTTTTTAGATGATAAAATATAAGAGGAGAAGTAATGAACCTCAAATAAATCAAATTGTAGCCTTTTAATCTTGTATCCGTTCTTTATAGACCATATTGTTGCCTAATCATGGCTGGTTTCTGATTTGGTACTGGATTTAATTTTTCTACATTTGTTTCTTCCACGCTTCCCCCTTTCTTCTTGCTTTTGAGGTTTTTTTCAGTTTTCGGAGCGAATAATTGTAGCCATATACATATAAATTGATAGCAATGGAAAGCCAATCCTCAGGTTTTATATGCAAAGTCTCTATTGCTTCTCAATCAAACCCCCAAATTCTATGACTTTGATTTGACCCCATAAGCAAGACCATAGTCCATTAGCATGTTGCCGCCAAAAGCAAAACCCTGTTCTTCTGAAGAATCTCCTAATTGTTCCAAAGCAACAATAAATGTGAACCAAATTGGAAAAAAAGAAAAGAAAAAAAGAAGCTTATGACAATGGTTCCGTCAGGCATGAGCCTCATGAGCAGCGATGCAGAAGGTTTTGATAGAGTCCTAAAGCATATGCCGCCATAGGGTCCTTTACTCATGATTATTCCGGACAACACATTTCATTTGGCCCAGAAATTTTGTAACCATCAGGCTATCTACTTCCATGAAGAGAAGCATTTTTTTTTAAAAAAAACTTGGAGAAAGGGTGTGAAAACATTTCTCAATTTCCACTTAATTACTTCACTTGAATCCATAAACCAATTTATGGTTGCGTTAGCAGCATAGACAAGAACACTAGTAACTTTGTTCCAAGAAGATAGAAAAACGTGAAGGTGGTTTGGAGAGTGGGCTGTGCGTGAGAGAGGGAGGCATGTGTGTGTTATGTGTGTGAAACTCTGGTGGTTTAGTTTAAATAAATGAATATGAACATGAATATGAATATGACCAGCGGTGATGGAACATGAATATGACCAGCGGTGATGGAACATGAATATTCAGGGAAAATGAATATGAACAGAGATAGAGTTTTGTTGATTCCCATTATTGACCAGCGGTGATGGAGGCGTAGGCGAACGTCGGCGTCTGCATAAGTGAAGGCGTAGGCGATGGAGTGTTAGAATTTTTTGGGTCTTCGACTTCGGCATCATTTTGGGTCTGTGGAATGATCGTAGGCGATGGAGTGAAGAGGTTTTGAGGAATGATCGTTTTTGAGGAATCAATTTTGGGGCTTTTTTTTTTTTTTTTTTGGGTCTGATTGGTTTTTTCAAAAAGGCACCAAATGGGCTGCTGTTCCTCGCGAACAGCAGAGGATCCGAATCCGGTCAAACACACAAGGCAATTCTATGAACTACGTACACATAGCCCACCTGCTTTGTGTATTTCACAATGTTTACCCTCAGAATTCCAAAAAACCCCAACCCCTTCTCTCTCCTCTGTCTTCCCCCCACCAAAACCCCACTAAATTTCCACTCCCACCACCTATCCACCACTCCCCCACCGCCGCAAGACGGTGACCCCATTAACATCGCCACCCTCATTCTCAAAACAGACCCAACAACTCTAGCAGAGGCTCTCCAAACCCACCCAGTTCAATGGACACCAGACCTTGTCGAGAAAGTTCTCAAACGCCTCTGGAACCACGGCCCCAAAGCCCTCCAATTCTTCAACGTCCTCGAACGGCACCACACCCATACCCACTCGGCCACCGCCTTCGACTACGCCATCGACATTGCCGCTCGAATGCGTGACTACAAAGCCCTCTGGGCTCTCGTGGCCAGGATGAAAACTCGCCGGCTCGGTCCGACCCCCAAGACCTTCGCAATTATCACTGAGAGGTATGTGTCGGCAGGCAAACCTGATAAAGCTTTGAAAATCTTCTTGTCAATGCATGAACATGGTTGTTCTCATGATTTGAATTCGTTCAATGCGTTCCTTGATGTGCTTTGCAAATCCAAACGGGCCGAAAAGGCTTATGAGCTGTTGAAGATCTTTAGGGGTAGGTTTAGAGCTGATACAATTAGCTACAACATAATTGCATATGGGTTTTGTTTAAGCAAGCGAACGCCCAAAGCATTGGAGGTTTTGAAGGAGATGGTAGAGAGAGGATTGAATCTGACTCTAACGACCTATAACATAATACTAAAAGGGTTTTTCAGAGCTGGTCAGATTAAGGAGGCTTGGGACTTTTTCTTGCAAATGAAGAAGAGAAAATGTGAAATTGACTTTGTTACATATACCACTGTGGTTCATGGATTTGGTGTTGTTGGTGAGGTTGAAAAAGCTAGAAAAGTTTTTGCTGAGATGGTAGGGGCGGGGCTGCTCCCCTCGGTTGCCACTTACAATGCTTTGATTGCAGTTTTCTGTAAGAAAGATAGTGTGGAAAATGCTATATTGGTTCTTGAAGAGATGTTGAGGAAGGGTTATGTACCCAATTTGACGACTTATAATGTGGTGATTAGAGGATTGTGTCATGGAAGATGGATAGGGCAATGGAGTATATGAGTAGAATGAAAGATGATGAGTGTGAGCCGAATGTTCAGACTTACAATGTTGTCATTCGCTATTACTGTGATGATGGGGAAATTGAGAAGGGTTTGGGAGGATGGGTAGCGGGGATTGCTTGCCCAATTTGGATACGTACAATATATTGATCAATGCAATGTTTGTGAGGAAGAAATCGGACGATTTATCAGTGGCAGGGAAGCTGCTGATTGAAATGGTTGGTAGAGGATTCCTGCCTCGAAAGTTTACCTTCAATCGTGTATTGAATGGGCTGTTACTGACTGGTAATCAAGGTTTTGCAAAAGAGATTTTGAGACTGCAGAGCAGATTTGGCCGTCTTCCCCGTCATTTCAGACTGTGAAGCCCACTGGCACCTGTTTTGGACTTGGCTCATTAACAGTGTGCATTTGCTACTATCATTCGTGTGATTGTGAAGTTGTAGAAGAGGGTTTATGCTCTTGTGGAGCTATATTGCTTGATATTGTACACAAGATCCTTTCATTTGGGTGCTCTGATGAAACAGTAAGTTTGAGGCTTTTCAATGGAGTTTGGAAAAGGGCTCATAGCTCCCTCCTTGGGGTCGCTAAAAGCATCAAGAAGGCACACAACTTATGGCTTTCGAGCCTTACTATGGGCGCGGAACTGTTATGACACGGCTATGCTTTAATGATGTTGAAACTTGAGGGGCACCATCTCGAAAATGTTAAAACTGAAGATGGGCTTCTATTGACTGGTAATCGAAGTTTTGCAAAAGATAGTGTGAGGCTACACAGTGTGGCCGTCTCCCATGTCAGTTCAAAATGTTATGTCCAGTAGTGTGTGGTATGGATCACCACTCACATCATTTTCTTGTAAAGCTATTATATCACAGTGGGACACTTTAAAATAATTAATGATTGCTGTTCCATTATTCACTCAAAAGTAAAACCTTCGATTACTTATCCCGCCTTGCTTGAGGAATAGTTTCACGAAAATGGAGATGAATTGGAATAATGTCCGATCTTGTTTCTAGATTGAGCGGAAAAGGGATATAGAAAATTTGCTCTGTTTCTCTGTGTGTCTTTGTGGTAAATCTCCATGAAAAAAGGGCAACTTTCATGTAGTTTGTGATTGGATTAACTGTTAAGATTTTCTCTCGAATAAATCTCTCTCTTCATACATCTCTTCTTGTTCCTCAATCTTTAGAGAATACGGCTAAACTATTTGGATTTGCTCCCATCCTTTGTGTGATTGTAAAGCCCTTTGTTGTTTGTAAGGGTAATGCTCTTGACAGTTCTTTGGCTAAGATCAAGTGAAACTATATGCTTTGGCTGGGAAGAATGAAGGAATTGACGCCTCACAGCTCATGCATTTCTTGTTGCACCAAAATGAAAAGCTCTTTGGTATCTCTATTGAGTATGTCTACTGATCTGAAGGGGTCTTTACCAAGGTCGATGACATCAGAACACAATTAAGTCCTTTAACGATGAGAAGGCACCATGTGCTGATGACTTTGGTGCTGGATTCTTCAAAAAGACTTAGAATATAGTGGATGAGGCTGTGATGACAGCCAGCTTCTTAGTGAAATCAATTCTGCCATTGGTGCTTGTAGTAATCCAAATGCTATGATTGATTTTGTGCCTGCTTCATGCATTATCAGTCTGTATAAATGTATTCTAAGGTTATTGCCAATAGTCTGCTGAAACCAGTTTTGGGTGTCTACTGTCTAGTTAGTCACAGCTGAGTCTGTGTGAAAGTCTCTGGCCATTGTAGACAAATATTTTTCCCATCCAGAGATTGACACAAACTAGGTAGAGAATTAAGTGCTCCAGATGTGTTATGGCAGTGGATTTGATGAAAGCTTCGGATTCTGTATTAATTTAACAATGGATCATCTGATTGTGCTTTATTCCCCTTTATACCTTATTGGCAATGTAAGTAAACGTTTCCCTCTGGTATGCCTGGTGGCTCAACAAGCATACCAGTGTTTTCTTGGACCACTCAAACCCGACTTTTGCATTGCACACACATTTAGAGGCCGAGTGTTGACTGTACCTGTCACATCCATTCCACTAATCCTCTTTGTTGTGTTGGAATCACTTGTCTGGTTCAGCAAATCAGTGGTGCAGATTGTTTTCTTTGTCAGGATGAGGTAAGTACATCTAGTGACTACTTTGAAGGTAGATATGCTGCATATCCACACAGAGCATTGTTGTCATAGCATCTGATCATTACCTAGGGTAGTAGGAAAGAGTGAACAAACACTCGAGCAGCCTCAGCTAAAGGTGATGGTGCAGGTATGTTCTGAAGTATGCTGCCTTAATTTCTTTTACTTATGCCTTGGTAGACTGTACCAATTAAGAATTGGGGCATCGGTACATTAAAAAGCATTCATATTAGTAACTTGTTTGGAAATTTGAAGGTACCTAAATTTGGCTCCATGGTTTTGGATAAAAGAAAATGTTAATGAAACTTTGTAGACGAAAAGTTATTTATAAAAGTCCTTGATTTGTTTGTAATCTAATTAAATCAACTAAATTAATTATATGATTTAACGGTTTTGTATACTGTTTCAACTACTTTCGTATACTAACTACTGATAGTCACTCTTTGTAGGAGCAGAGGTTTACCAAAATGTGGGGTAATATTGCAACCTTTTTACTTGGGAACGATTCACTCGAAGGGTAGCAGCAGGGGAGTGGAAAGGGAGATCTCATAAATGCATAGTTCTCAAACTTCGTTTAGCAGCCACAGTTTACATGCTGTGGAGCGTGATGAATGATACAGAAGAGAAGCAGGTTGATGACAGTCAAGATTACATGTCTGCAACTCAAGGAAAATCAGATTCTGAATCTCTAGCAATTGCAAGCTTAGTATAATGTTTTAACTATGGCATCTCCACTTGGTAATTGGTGTAATAGTGCATGGTTCTAATACAATCTAACAGAAAGAGCTAGCTCTCCAATCTGATTCATTATATACATTCCCTGTCTAGTTTCTCTTCTCCCCTGTTTTGGACGGGGTAGCTATTTCCCCAAAAAATGAAGACGATATGGACTACTTAAGTTTTGGGTTTAGAATTACGTGTTTAAATACTCGCACCACAATAAATTAAGTATTGACATAACATCTTAAGAAAATACATGGATCACGGGTTAAAAACTCATCGATACATGAACAAGATTTTCCCCTACATGGACTCATCCACTCCCACTCTACTGGTTGCCCTCTATCTACTTTAATTTGAGTTAGCGATGTCAAAATATAATTCAGACATGAATGCTACATAAAATTAGAGGATTTAAGTCTTTTTTAGGTAACTTGTTTCACAAATGAATGAATTTAACAAAATACGATTAATAAACGAATTGGGTATAAGTAAAATTAATCAAAAAATAAATAAACGACACTGTTCGTTTATATATTAGTTCTACACAGCACGAACCTGATATTATACGATTCGTTAGATACAAATTAATAAATTAATCGAATATGAGTAAAATATTTTTTAACACAAACTCGTTAATACTTGACACAAATCTGTATCATTTGATATGATTGAGAAGTTTGAATGGAGTTTTTTATGTTATTTTAGAAAAGTGTTAAGGTTCTCCATATAATATAAACTGTCCAAATGAAAATTTTATATAAAATCTAATCACATGATGATTACCCACATCTCTTCAGATTCCCTGAAATACTAACTGATCATAATTAATTCCCGGTTCTTTACCCCTTGGATGCCTTACTAATCACCAGCGGACCAGTACCAGTAGTACCGGAACCGCCAAACGAGGCCAAAATCGTAAATTCAAACCACAGAGGCGCGTTTGTCTAGATAAAAACGCGATTCTGAATTTCGTATTACCGCTGGTTGGTTCTTCTTTCAAATTTTTGAAAATCAGAATCATCTCTCCCCAACCTTTAACCCGCCAAAGTCAACTACCCTTTCTTAACGGTCCTTTGCTTCACGCAATCTCTCTCTCTCTCTCCAACTGTAACTTTCTCACGGTTAGAGCATTTGTATAGATCTATTACTAATACTGTGGGTATGGCATTAGCTTCATCAGCCTCACAAGAAACTGGATCTGGACACTCTACCTACTGCCGTAAACAGAAATTTCTCGGCCTCTTATGTTCCAAGTACTTCCTCTATCTTTACACTCTCGCACTCTCTCTCTCTCTCTCTCTCTATATATATATATATATATATATATATATATATATATCTGTGTGTGTGTGTGTGTGTGCGTTTTTTCTTCTGTCTCCTATTTTTTTTTTTTGATTTGATGCAGTTTCTTGAGCTTGTACAATCGGGATGGCATAGAAACCATTGGACTTGATGATGCTGCAGCCAAATTAGGTTTTGATCTGATCTTTATTTTGTACCCTCTACTCTTTTGACTAGTTTTGTATGGTTATGCATAGATTGATAACGTTTTTGGAGTTATAGGTGTGGAGAGGCGATATTGTGAATGTTTTGGAAAGCGTTGGTGTAAGATTTTTAATTTTTTGTAATACATTTGCTTTTATGCTTCTTCAATTAAATAAATTAATGTCTAAGAGTTTCGTTTTTTTGTGTGTGTGTGTGTGTGATTGATACAGGTTCTTGCAAAGAAGGCAAAGAATCGGTATTCTTGGAAAGGATTTGGAGCAATACCTAGGACTCTACAAGAGCTAAAGGTAATAATCAATTTTTTCTGTGTTTTTTAAGCTTTAGTCTTAGAGGGTAGATTCAAATTACGCACAACATTGTTTATTTGTAATTTTGGAAATTTTCTGTTGTTCTGATGTGGTAATAGGAAAAGGGATTAAAGGAGAATTGCGATGCATCTGACAACAGCAGTTATGCAAAAGTATGCTAATTAGGGTTTGAAATTAATCTCACTCTTCAACAATTTTTTTTGCAATAATTTGTTTCACTGAACAGTTTTCTTTTTTATATTTAGGGTTTCGATGATGACGAAGATGAGGGATTTTCAAATCTCACTGCTTCAAGTCAGGATAACAAATCAAACCCTAGTTGTGTCCTTGGAATCTCAAGGTCATCTAAAACTGGTAAATTTTCAGATAAAAATACTTGCACATACTGTAATGTCTTTATTTGGTAGATTGAGCACAAACTAACCAGTTTCACTGGTCAAAGGTTTGTTTTTTGGAGTTCTGTTGCTCTGTTGATGAATTGCTGGACTTATTTGTTTTTTTTTTGGTAACAGAAAACAGGAAAGAAAAATCGTTGGGACTTCTTACCCAGAATTTTGTCAAGCTTTTCCTTTGCTCTAATGTAGGTGATTTTGTTCTATTGTATTGTCCATGATTGGCAAGGTAGTTGTCCTCTAGTTTGATTGTGTTCAATAAATTTTTTTCTTAGGTGAATATGATCTCTCTGGATGAGGCTGCAAAGATATTGCTTGGAGATGGTCAGGATCCCTCTATGATAAGAAGTAATATTCCTTTGCTTTCTTGAATGATTTACTGACTGAAAAATGATGCAAAAACTCTTCGACTAACACTCTCTTTAAAAATATCTCTGCAGCAAAAGTTAGATGGCTTTATGATATTGCAAATGTGTTGTCCTCCATGAATTTCATTGAGAAGGTAATCCTGTCATTTATAATGGTTTATTTAGGGGAATGAAAGAGCAACTTCAAAACAAATCATTGTACTCCTAAGTTTATCTAAGTAAGGATTTCAGACAATTAGTACTAGAAATTAACATCTATATTGAATGATCCACAGATCCATCACCCTGAAACGAGGAAGCCTGCCTTCAGGTGGTTGGGGGATGCCAGGAAAATCAGAAAGTATATCTGCTGTTGCTTGGCTTCTTAATGAGTCTAAGAAAAGGACATTTGGGACTGAGCTCACAAATGCCAATATTAAGAGGACCAAGGTGGTTTCATCTATTTGTGTGAATCCAGACCAGGTTATGAAGATGCAATTGCAAGCACAAGTAAAATGTGAGACTTTGCAAAATGAGGTTGAAAGGAGCAATTTGGAGCAGGATTCAAGACAGACTCCACAGAATTACCAGTTCGGTCCTGTTGCTCCAGTCACGGTGGCCCAAGCTGGAGCTCCTGAGAAGAACAAAGAGAAGCAAGTTCATGATTGGGAAAATCTAGCCTCCACTTATCGTCCACAATATCACAACCAAGGTATCATCCTATGCTTGGTTCTTGAATGGCCATATAACAGTACCACAGTATCATATGTTATGCCCAACATTGTTTTTTTAGCATGTAAAATTTGGTTTTAGACTAATTAGTTTAGGGTTTGTCATTCATTTTGCTTACTTATTTTTTGATTGCATTCCTCTTGGTCTATGGTTTGTAGCAAAGTAAGTTGATGGATAATTGGTTTGTGATGGTTCAGCTTTGAGAGATCTCTTTGCCCATTACGTGGAAGCTTGGCAATCATGGTACTCTGAAGTTGCGGGGAAGAACCCAATACAACTAATGTCCTAATACTCAGCATTTACGCTACACTGTCCTCCGTAGGATCAAGTATACTGCATTGAAACACCATTCTTTCTTTCCAAAATTGACAAACAAGAGATGGCCTGAAGTGAATGTATATTCTCTATGCGGTGACTTCAAATGGCTATCCTCAGTTGACTCCATGAATTGTAATGTTCAAGTTAATTTATTTTCTCGATTTGTCACTGTGTTTGATACAACCTTGGTATATTTGATTTTCATCTTCCTTTTTCTGTATTGCTGATCTATACCCAACATATGGTTCAGAATATTTGTTGTGCCTTCCGAGTTCAGGCTGATCATTCATGAGTGCCTCTAGCATGTTCATTATCCAATATGCCATGGTGGAAAGTGAATACCTGTGCAATGGACATTTCAAATGTGCATATGAGATGGAAGTTCAGACAATGGCTGAAGAGGATTTATTATCTTATCTTACCTTAGTGAGCTTGCTACCTCAAAACAGATCTTGGTCAAGTTTTGTAGCAGTAAACTGGTGAATCCTCTCAAAGCTCAGCATCTCTTCGAACACGAATGTGATGGGAAGCTTGTTGTGGTGGTAACAATCAAGCAAGAGGCAAGGACCTGCAGATTCCTTTGTTTATTAGCAGTTTAATCAAAGGGTAGTTAAGTTCAATTTCAGTTGGTGCAATTAATAATTTGTATGCTGGACTTGGAATCCCTCCTCCTGGTTGCGTTGTTGTTGGTGGAGACCCATATGCTGATTTTTGATGAATTAACTGATGGGTAGTTTTTTATATATCAAATTTGTGTACAAAAATTTACATCAAATTAATTGTAGTTGTTGG
Source organism: Ilex aquifolium (assembly GCA_951799425.1). Classification (NCBI taxonomy): domain Eukaryota; kingdom Viridiplantae; phylum Streptophyta; class Magnoliopsida; order Aquifoliales; family Aquifoliaceae; genus Ilex; species Ilex aquifolium. The sequence goes on from OX637410.1 coordinate 21,307,195, forward strand.
ATTAGTGATGAGATTCGCTGATCCGGCAAGTAATTTGGTGTAAGTTTTGGTGTACGTTACTTTTTAACTCATTGATTGCATTATTTAATTGGGTTTTGTGGTGGTTGGCTTGTTGGAGGGATAACATGGATTGGGGTATTGGTTGATTGATTGAAATGTTTATTATTCATATAACATCCATTTATCCAAGTTAGGTTGTTCTGAAATCACCCTCATCATACTGCAAACACTAATGGTTGGTTTACAACTCCCACAAATCGGTCTTCTAAAGAGAATCCTAAACATTTGAAAAGATGTCGAAAATTATCACTATTAGGTGTGTTGATTTGCGAATTTCTTAGGGCAACTTTGAGCAGACACAAATAGTATTTAATTGATGTGTGTGGTTAGTGACAGAGATGGCCGATGGTATCAAGTTTGACTCAGGAGGTCGGTTGGCCTATTAGCCATTAGGCTATTGCCATCGTTGTTATACTTAAGGTCACTGGGTTAAACTTTCGACGTCGTTCTCTGAAATAGTATTGTCCTAAAAAAAATAATTGTGCAGTTCTTGTCACCAATTCAAAAACCCTTGTAAGTGGGATGATTTTTCAAATTTATAATTATTTTTTTTGTCAATAGTTAGGGGTGTTTAGATTAATTTACGCACATTTCGATTAATTTCATTCCCATCAAAGGCGAACAATTTACTAGAGAATTTATGAGAGATAAATCTCTCATGACCTAGCCACAAGTAGATTTTCAAGATTCAAAGACGTATTAGTTTACATTTCGTCTTTATTACTATAGTTCAAAAGTATAATTTCACACCTCCCCAACTGGGAGAAATTTCAATCTTTCCCAGGTCCCACAAATAGCTTATCTAATTGAACTATTGAACCAAGAAAAAGTTTGGCACACCAGATAAATATAAATGATCCAGAAACTATGGAAAAAAAGAAACATGGTATCATATAAGTGGAATTCAAGTCTATGATATACAAAAATAAATGAATGAATACATAAAAACTAACCAAGCAACCAACATATAGTATCATGAAGAAGATCCACAAAGCCTATGCGAATAGAAGATCTACAGAAGAAAGCTCTGTATATATATGCTGATATATATATATATATCAGCGCCGGCCCAACAGCATTAAAAAAAAAAGGGTTAATTACAATTTGCCCCCTTCAAGTTTGGGACATGTTACAATCAACTCCCTCTGGTTTCAATTTCAACAATTTGCCTCTCACACTTCTAAAATTTTTGCAATTAACTCATATCTTTAGGATTTGAGGAATAATTATCTCAAAGTTAAAATAAAATAATCTAAAAGTTGGTTGAAAATACAAAACTACCCATAGATCACATTTTTCCTCACTTTCAAAAAAATTTTAAAAATAGGGAAAAAAAAAATCAATCCCCTTACCATTAAACAACCACCAAATCTCCATCGCCAGAGAGAGAAAGAGCTGCGAATGATTGTTTATGCCGAAAGTGCTGATTTTCCGGCGACGTTGGAAGACGTTGTGGCTAGGGTTTCAAAATAGGGAAGTATTAAATGAATTGAGAGAGAAAAATCAAAAAGCTTTCTGGTTTGAATTGAACAGAGGGCGACTCTTACTTTCTTCGGACTTTCTCTGTCTCTCTCCTCTGTTTCTTATTCCGCTGGTGGTTCCCCTCATCCATCCATCGAATCGAAATGCCCTGTTACGAACACCAAACTCGTTTCGGTGTCAATAGAGGAAGAACATCGAACGAAAGGCGTGAATCGAACCAATCGAACAATTGAATCAAACCCATTTCGGTGTCAATAGATTCTCTCTCTCCAAATATTTTTCCATTTGTTATGGGTCTTGGGAATTTTACAACAACCATGGTGGGTAAGGTTAGTAGATAACATTTGAAGTGAGCTTCTTCTTTCTTGATTTTCTCTTTTCCTTTTGGTTGGTTGGCAGCTGGTGGGTGTTGCTTGGTTTGGTAGTTGTTGGTGGTAGTGGTGGTTCTTGGAGAAGGTTGTGTTGGGGGGTGACGGAGGTGGTGGTAGTTTCTTGGTGAAGGCTGTGTTGGTGGTGGTGGTGGTGGTTGTTGGGGGCGGTGGCGTTGGAGCTGGTCGCCGATATGGGCAAAGGAAGGAGAAAGAAAAAAAAATGGGTTGGGTGTCAATAAAGTCTCAAGGGTACAAAAGTCATTTTACAAATTTTCTTCAACTAATTATATAATTTAGTTCTTTAAAACTTGAAGGGACAAATTGTTGAAATTGAAACCAGAGGGAGTCGATTGCAACATGCCCCAAACTTGAAGGGGGTAAATTGTAATTAACCCAAAAAAAACATACGCTTTAGGCCCCATAATTTTAAATATCCACATAAAAAATTTAAATTCATGAAAATTTTAAGCCTTACAAAAAGGCCCCAAAAAATTTAAGTCCAATCAAAAAATTATAATTTCAATAATTTGAGTCTACAATTCAATTCATAACATTAGAAACTCAAAAATCAAAAATTTTAAAAATAAATAAAAAAATATTCAAAAGTCAACTCATATTTACTCACATCCATTCTCTCTCTCTCTCTCTCTTAAAAAACAAAAATAAAATATCACATCCTCCTCTTACTTAAAAAAAATTAAAAATATTTTTTATTTTTTAAAAAAATAATGCTAAAAATAAAAATGTCTCATTTAATATTTGCTTTAGGCCTCAAATTACAACTGATCTATAGATGTGTGCATTTGTATATATCAGTGCTTCTGGGTGGTCTTGTGCTTGTGATACTTGTCTTTGATCCACTGAAAGCCCATGGTGGTTCCTTCTTTGACCTTCTTGACCCCAGTTGAAGCCACTGCTTTGGTCTTCCCAAGTCCTTCTCCAACCTTCTTCCCATATTTGGCAGTCATACCACCACCAGCTGAACCGTTCTTCTTGGGCTCATATGCTAGTGGGTCTGGACCGCTGTCCCATTGATCTTCCATCTCAACCCCAATAGCTTGATCGATTTTCACCCAAAAGAGATGATGAATTTATCTGTGTATGTGAGAGGGAGAGAATAGGTTTGGGGAGTTAGAAGCTGTATCTATATTATAGATGAGAAATACTATGTATTACAAATTTGAAACTCAAATTTGCATCTCTCGTTGGATGAGTGGGTCCTATCAATTTTTTTAAATAGGGCTACTGATCCAATGATCTCCTTCATTTAGGATGCAACACGTGACAATGATGTATTTGACGTGGACAATGACATTAAAGGACCAAAACACCCTTGTTGTTCTCCCCTTATTGATACTTTGATACTCTATTTATTCACAATGATATTTTTGTAGGACTATTTTTATTTTTTTGTATTATCCAATTTATGATGAAAGTTAAAAGGGGGTAAAGAAATCGTGTGTTGATTGTTCTCTAAATATAAGTTTTCTTCCACATGTAAAAAAAGAATAAATAAATCAATCAAATTTCGGGAGGCTTCATGAAGTGTTTCTTTAGGAGTTAAACTTCCATTTGTCCATATTTCAAGAAAAAGTGTCTCTCATTTCCATTCCGATAAGAATGAATACTATGATTCGCATTTCGAACAAGCATGAATACAACATCTATAGGATAACTTCCGTCTTGAAAGTTATTTGGCATTTTTATAAGATATCCACGATTCTTCTCGATTTGTAATTCAATACACAAATCAATTGGTTCCATCAAACTAGCTATATGTTGTGTATTATGAACGATTTTGACATAAGGCGGTAAGATGATATCTTGAGCGGTTACATATCTAGGACCCCTATCACAAATAGATGCGTCGCAAGTTCCATATAGATTGCTTCTCAATACAATTTCTTTCAAATTTATTAAAATTTAATGTACCGATTCTTGAATACCCACTATGGTAGAATATTCGTGTGGTATTTTCTCAAATTTTGTGCATGTGATACATGTTCCTTTTATTTCTAAAAGCAAAGCTCTTCGCATCACAATGCCTATTGCCAACTTGACATTTCATAAGTGGCCACAAAATAAAACGTCCATAATAAAGACGCTTACTGTCTGCTCTTGATTCAACACACTTCCACTGTAGTATCCAAGTAGATATTGTTACTTTCTCTCGAACTATAGTAATATTATTTGATTAGATCATTGAATCATTTATTTCTCTTGTTTCTCTTGAAATCTCTTCAATGTTTCTTTCTACACGCGTCTTTTTTAGGAGGTCTACAAGACTACAACCATTATGCAGCATAGGGGTTACATCCCGTACGAAAGTTAATAGTATACCACTTCTACGAATAGCTCGTAATGCTGCGTCACTTCCGAGGTCGGTACTTTTTATCATGACTTCTGCTCGTTGCATACCTTGGTCCACTACTGCACGACACGAATAACATTTCCTGCTATAGTTTGAGTAACAAATGGTGTCCCTCTTTTTGTACCCCTGAATCCATAAGTACCGGCCGAGGACCAAGAAACCACCTGACCTCTTACATCTGTAACAGTCATAATGGTATTATTAAAACTTGCTTGAACATGAATAACTCTCTTTGGTATTCTACTTGCACTTTTATGTGAATCAATACGTTCATTCCTACATGAACCAACTCTCGGTATAACTTTTGCCATATTTTATCATCTCATAAATATGAGTCAGAGATATATGGATATATCCATTTCATGTCAAAACAGATCCTTCTTTTTATTTGTATATCTATATCGATATGGGTTATTTTAACGAGTATGATTATCATTGTCTTTGTTTATGTCTCGAGTTGGAAAAAAATTACTATAATTCGTCCCCGCCTGTGAATTAATCGACATTTTCACAAATTTTACGAACAGAAGCTCTTAGTTCATATTTGCCATTCCTTACCTTAATTTTGTGGAATAAAATAAGTTTCTTGAAATTTTGCATCTCTAATCGTATTCCCACGAAAAGAATGTTGAAGTTGAAAAATCACCTAATCCTTCAAATCTTTGTTGCAGAGTCGATAAATTATACGCCCTCGAGTTTAATCATAACGACTTACTTCAATTTTGACTGTATCACCTGGTAGTATCCGTATAAAACTACGTTGGATCTTTCTTGAAACATAACTAAGAATCAGATCTTTATTATCTAAACGGACCCGGAACATACCATTGGGAAGCGATTCAGTAATTAAACCTTAATGAATCCATTTTTGTTCTTTCATTCCAGATAAAACCCCCTTGAAGTATCAACTAATGGAGGAGGAATGAAATATTATATAACTCGCCCCTTTTCTTTCTTTCTTTTTTTTCACAAATAGGAAGTTTCGGATCCAATTCGGATATTAGAAGGATTACTGATGAGCCCGAAATTAACTGGGTCAATGAGGCCCAAAGACAGTACCAAGATGGGGCCAAGCTAGCACCAAGAAGGGACCAACGCCCAAAGGAGCCAAGAGGCCAGCGCCCAAGATCCCCAAGGGGGCGCCGCCCAAGGAACTCCAAAGGGGCGCCGCCCAAGGGGCGCTGTCCTCCCCAGTCTTCCTCAACACCATTGGAATTACTCCGACTCAAGTCCAACCCAGTCCAGTCCAGCTCAGGATCCTCCTCCGTAGGAATAGGAGCACGAGGGAGAGAATATCGGGATACACATTATTGCGGAGATCAATTCCTACCACAACTGTATTTACTAAAAAGTAGCGACCGCCTCACCAAACCTATATAATGTAAGCCCTCTCCACATAAAAGGCATGACCTTGAGATCTCATACATCTCTCTACACACATTGTTCTCTCTCTCTCTCTCTCTCTCTCTCTCTCTCTCTCTCTCTCTCCCAAAACACTGTAATACTCCCGGAGTTATTCTCCCGGTAACATTGTTCATCAATAAAGATCTTCAACCACCGCTATCGTTCCCGAGAGTGGAATAGGTCACTCCGACCGAACCACTATAAATCCGTATGTTTACTCCATATTTACTGTTTTGTCATTGATCTACCATTATTGTCTATTAATTGCACATGCTTTTATACTTGACTATTGATATTGCACAAAATCGGTTTGTGCATCATCAATTACCATAAATAACACAAAATTTCTCCACCGATTTTTTCTAGTCGAGCTTCGCAGTTTGTCATTATACCTCGAGAAGTAGACAAAATTACAATCCCTATCCCGCCTAAAATTCTAGGAATTTGTTGATAGTGTCCAGACTTGTGTCGACTATTCCCTCGAACTCAGCGACTGGTCATGGTTTGAGCTGCCCTTAGAGAGTATGAGATGAGAAATGGTTGAACTTAAAACCTCTAAATTACAAAAAGTCAAACTCAACCATTAAACCACTCCTAAGAGTTATATTTTTATATAAGTAAATGCTAAATAGTAAGAGATTACATGAATAAGTTAAGCGTTTGTTTGTCTAGTGAATATGTAATACTATATCATCACTTACACTCAATTATATCACAATTGAATTACAAGACACCATAAATATGAGATGTAATGTGTTGTAGGGGTAGTTATTAAATTGGATTTGTCATATATTAATAATTTATTATGCATATATAAAATGTCATGTTTATTGGATTGTGATGCCATATTTTAATAATGTTGTAATACTATCGTTTAATTGAGTAAGATTATCATCTTTTTCTTTTTGGTGGAGATGAAAATTGGATATCTAATACCATCCATCCTTTTCAAAAATATTTTTTTAAAGTCCTTTATTAAGCTTCACTTGTAGTCCCATTAGATCTCAATTCATCAAGAACTTATGCCAATCAATTTTCATATTTAGCTGGGTAATCAACTAATCATATTTTTGTAAGGGCATATTTACATGAGGCAACAAAATTTCATCAAGCCAAAAAATTCTTTATTTTCCTTTGAATCTTTCTTTTTTATTTCCGTTACAGAATAATATAGTTCTTTTCCAATTATACATATTAGAAACTTTCATTTGGTTAAATGATTACCCATTTGGAATTTGTAATCTCCCTCCCTCCTACATTCATTCAAATAAATGTGAGATAAAAACATAAGATTTCATATTTATTGTTGCTAAAATTGTGCTTAAGTTATGTCTACACTAATATAATTTTTTTTATAATAATAGATTACATACTATAAATACAAATGAGAGAATGGTAAGGGCAGTAGTGTAATTTCACAGAGCCGTGTAACGGTCAGCTTGTAAAATAAAACAGAACACTTTTGACTGTAACCACTCGGTTGACGTGGCCGTTGGCACGCCACCCTACTTGAATACAATTGCGTGGAATTAAAGAAACTTCCACTTTCTCACAAGGAAGTTTCTGCCGTGGCTTCTAGAACTTTCTGAACCGGATAAGTCCAAGAAATTTTGGTACCATAATTTTTAAGAATCATGTTATAAATACGGCCTTAAATGTTGAAATCCATTTAGACTTCTTAAAATAATTTAGGGTGAGGATTCGTTGCTGTTAAAATATTAATAGCAGAGGCGATGAAAATAGCGTTGTTTTGATCAACAGTACCTCTATTGTTAAAAACTAACAACAGAAGAATTGGACCGAATAATTTGACCCTTAAAATTTTAAATTAATTCCAAAATATTATATGACCCCCAAAAACTTATTTTTAGGATTGATCTTAACTATTTTCCGTTGTAATTAAACCCCCAAAAGTTGGAAAAGACTATCGTACCACTGTCATACCGTTTCAAAAATCACAATTTTTTAATGTCTAAGTTATTATTTTTTGAGGTACAAATTACAACTTATAAAGGGTATGATCGATTCTAAAATATTGTGATTGATCACAAAAATTACAACTTTCAAATATTAAGTTATAACTCGTATATGAGAAATTACAACTGCTTAAGAGAATCTCATAATCGATATGAACTTTTTTTAACCAGTTGTATCTTTTCCTTTCAAATGTGTAATCTAACTATTAAAAATAATAATTTTTTATTCAAAACCAATCTTCAATTATAAAAATTATAAATTTTGATACTGGAGGGACTCAAAACGACTCCACTATCCCCAGGGGCGACACGTGGATGAGTTAGCCGTTGTAAAAGGTAAGGAGCCGCCGAGGTTCACGCCAAGGGGAAGTGGCTCGGGGTGCCGGGTATGCTACCTGACCCCCTGCATTTATGGCAGTACGACAGCGTATTTATGACGACGAGACAGCCTATTTATGGCGACGTGAGTGACCCAGACAGCCATTAATGCAGTCGCCTGCATCCTCGAGACGCGGAGCCTGCAGGTCGTTGTCAGCTAGCATTTATGACTAGGGTGCCGAGCATTGGCTCGGCATATCCAAGACGGCTCAGGGATCTCGGAGTTGGCTGCAAATGATCGGCTCATTGCCGAATGCTCATCATAAACTCTCGGCATAGGGCCGAACTATCACCCTATCGTCCGGGCATTAAAAGCGTGGTGGATGGAGCTAAAAAACACTCATTACGCCTAGATGAAAAAGGCGAGTGTTGACTGTCATGATGGGACTTAAAGTCATAGCACTTATTTCATTTTCAGGTATAAATACCCAGCAAAATGAGTAGCAAAGGTACGCAAAATGAATCCAGAACTCATGCAATAGAGCTTTTTCCCCCATTCTTACTGACTTAAGCTTCGAAGGGGATAAGCCGGGCGCACGCCTGGCTCCCTTTTTCGTAACCTTGTGGTTGTTTTAGGGTTCGCCATCCGCATTAGCCGCTACTCGATATTGATTGCAGGAATTATCCCGTGCAATTTGGCGCCGTCTGTGGGAGCAAACAACCTTTCCTTTGTAGCGGTCACGTCATGGTGAACACACGATCCCACGGTGAGGGGATAGGGAGTTTGCACACGAGGAATGTGGAAGCCGCCCGCCTCCCAGCGGTTAGAGAGTTAAGCCCAGCACGTCAATCGGCTGAGATTGAACGTTCTTCCCAACGGACTTTCCTCATGGATCAAGGACCGGGGGGCCAAATCCCCTCGGCCCGTGATATCGTAGAAATGGTGGAAAAACGTATGGCGGAACGCATGAGGGAGCTTGAAAGAGACAACGCCAGGGTGCGGCGCAGGCTGAGAGAGTTCGAGTCGTCGGCAGATGCCAGCGGGCATGCCCGAGCACCGGTGGAGCGGAGTCTCAGCCAAGGGGAGTCCAGGAAAACGAGGCCTGGGACTCTCGGGGGGCACCGGCGCGGGCGCTCAGCCGAGAGACGAAATCCACAAGACCAGCGGAAGCATGCACCCGCTGAGGGAGCCGGGGACGGCCTTTCGTGGTGGGACCTCCGCCGTGGGATTCCCCGAGATGCCGTATCTACGGGATCCCAGGCGGAGTCTACCGCAAGGGGGCCGAGGGAGGCTAGGTACCCCCGAGAATATATTGGCAAGAGGCGCCGAGAACCACAACCCATAGAGGAAGAGCAGATCTCCTCTCCGTTCGTGCGGTCCATCAGGGAGACGGAGATGCCGAAGAAGTTCGCCGTCCCCCGATTCAAAGCTTATGATGGAAGGACTAATCTTGAGAGTCACCTACGGCATTACAAGCAATTAATGTCAATCTTTGACACTGACCAGGGGGTGTTATGCCGAGTTTTCCCCATGAGTTTGGGAGATACCGCCATGAAGTGGTACGAAAATTTGGCCCCGGAGAGCATCGAATGTTGGAGGCAGATGGCCGAGCTTTTCAAAGCACGGTTTATCACCAACACTAAGGGGCCAAAAGATATAGGTGCCTTGCTGACCCTTAGGAGGAAGAACGGGGAATCCCTCCGACAGTACGCGATCCGGTACTGGGAGGAGGTTAACGAGGTGGATACATGCTCGGAGGCAATGGCTGCAGCGTCTTTTCGACTGGGACTATCCCGAGACAGCGGCCTCTACCGATCCCTAACTAAGAAGATTCCTAGGGACATGAAAGATCTGATGGCGCGCATAAACAAGTACGCGCGAGTTGAGGAAGAGACCTCGGTTCCCGAGAACAGAGCAGTGGCGTCGAGAAAGAGGGAGAGAGAGCAGCCTTCCCGCAGGAGTGCGCCCACTTCGCCACCAAACCGCCTGTCCTTCCAAGGGATCAACACGGTTTTCAAGGAACCAATTTATAGGATGCTCAACAAGATAAAGTATGAACCATATTTTAGATGGCCCCCGAAAATGCTGGGTGACCTGGCTACCAGAGATACCACCGCCAGATGTTCCTTCCATAGGGACTTTGGCCATATGACCGAGGATTGCAAAGCATAAAAATCCTTTCTCGAGCAGCTGGTCCGGGATGGGCACCTTGGGGAGTTCATTGACCGAAGACCCAGGCGAAGAGCGATGGAGGAGAGGCCGGAGTCACCCCGAGAGGTGGTTCCGGTTATTAACGTAATCCACGCCTGCACGGTGGAAAGGCCAACGTATAATGTCCTCCGGGCGGAGCGCAAGAGAGTTTCGCAGGCATTACAGGTCGAGGGGACTGAGTGGGCTGGGCTATCCTCTAAAAAGCCCCGTCTCGATTACGAGGTCATCAGTTTCTCTGACGCCGATTTGGGGGGGGGGGGTGGCCATGCCGCACGATGACGCACTCGTAATCACCTTGCGAGTTGACAAATTTGATGTAAGGAGGATCCTGGTGGATTTTGGGAGCTCGTCCGAGGTGATGTACGACGACCTCTTCCAGAAGTTGGGTTTGACCCGCAGGGTCTTGAAGCCTGTTCAGACCCCCCTTGTCGGTTTCAATGGTTCAAGCGCCCTCTCACTCGGCAAAATCACTTTGATGGTTCAGGCCGCGATCGTCACGATCCCGGTTGAGTTTTTAGTAATAGACTCTGACTCCCCGTATAATGCTATAATGGGGAGGACATGGTTGCATGCCATGAGGGCGGTCCACTCCAGCTACCATCAGAAAATGAAGTTCCCCACCCCACGCGGCGTCATGGAAATCCGGGGTGACCAGTTGGCAGCTAAAAACTGTTTCTGTGCCGCTATGAAGACGGGACTCGGTACCCGGCTTGGAGATCGTGACCCCGAGGAGGTCGTGGCCAAATAGCAATCACAGTATGGTCGGCAGGGGATAGATGAACCTGCAGTGGAACCAGCCGACCGATCCACCGAGCCGCTGGTCAAGGTCCTATTGAGACCTGATGATGAAGACATATACTTTTTGATAGGATCCTCACTAGATGATGCCGAGAGGAGGGAGATGACATCTTTCCTGCGCCGGAATGCCGACGTCTTCGCCTGGACACATGCTGAGATGACCGGGATCCGCCCCGAGGTCGCGACCCATCGGCTCCATGCTAATCCGAATTTCAAACCGGTGAAGCAAAAAGCGCGAAGGACGGCACCGCATCATGCAAAGGCCGTGGACGAAGAGGTAGATAAGTTGCTGGAAGCGGGTACCATTCGTGAGGTCCAGTTCCCCGAGTGGTTGTCTAATACGGTGTGCGCCAAAAAGAAAGAAGGTAAGTGGCGGGTTTGCGTAGATTTCACTGACTTGAATAAGGCGTGCCCCAAGGACGGATACCCGCTCCCTAAAGTCGATCAGTTGGTGGATGCAACCGCGGGTCACAAGCGTATCTCCTTCATGGATGCTCGGGCCGGCTACCACCAAATTCCTTTGGAGGAGTCGGATCAAGAAAAAACGGCCTTCATCACGCCCCGAGGGATCTATTGTTATACTGTGATGCCCTTCGGATTGAAGAACGCCGGCGCCACCTACCAACGGCTGATGAACAAAATGTTCAAACCCCTTCTCGGCGTCACCATGGAAGTTTACATTGACGATATGTTGGTGAAGAGCAAGGAGAGCGCCGATCATCTGGATGATCTCGGCACTACATTCTCCATTCTCCGACGCTACAGTTTAAAGCTAAATGCCTCGAAATGTGCCTTCGGGGTGAGCTCTGGGAAGTTTTTGGGGTACCTGGTGACGCATAGAGGGATTGAAGCTAATCCCGAGCAGATTCAGGCGGTCCAGAACGTTCATGCGCCGAGGACTATCAAAGACATCCAGAAGTTAACCGGAATGCTCGCGGCTCTTAACCGGTTCATTTCCAAATCCTCTGATAGGTGCAAATCGTTCTTTGCTAAACTGAAAGGGGCGACAAAGGGTATGTGGGACGAGGAGTGCGGCCGAGCACTTGAAGGAATTAAGGAATATCTTAAACGTCCCCCGACGTTGTCTGTCCCGGGAACGGGAGAAGCACTGTACCTCTATCTGTCTGTGTCTGAGGAAGCTGTCAGTGGCGCTCTAGTAAGGGAGTACGATGGGGCACAGAGGCCCGTCTATTTCGTGAGTAAAACCCTGCTTGACGCCGAGAGAAGATATTTGCCAATGGAGAAATTAGTCCTAGCCCTGGTCGTCTCGGCGAGGAAGCTCAGGCATTATTTTCAGGCGCACACCATCGAGGTGTTGACTGACCGTCCCCTCAGGCCAATCCTTCAAAGAGCCGATATATAGGGTAGAGTTGCCAAGTGGGCTGTGGAACTCGGAGAATTCGAAATAAACTATAAACCCCGTACTTCGATTAAGGGGCAGGTTCTTGCTGATTTCATTGCCGAGTTCTCTGCGCCCGAGCCCCCGCCGGAGATAGCCTCTTTTGGTGTGGACTGGAGTTTTCACGTCGACGGGTCCTCGAACGCAAGAGGGGCAGGAGTGGGGGTAGTACTGGCAAGTTCAGAGGGATTTACAATTGAACGAGCTATCAGATTGGGATTTAAAGCATCTAATAACGAAGCCGAGTATGAGGCACTGCTAGCAGGACTCGATGTTGCCTACTCGGTGGGGGTAAGACACTTACATGCCTTCTGCGACTCCCAACTAGTGGTAAATCAGATAAAAGGTGACTTCGAAGTCCGGGACACCAGGATGAAGGCTTACTATCAGAAGGCGAAAACCAAGATAGGGAAATTTGATAAAGTAGAGGTCTCTCAGATTTCAAGGGACCAGAATACCCACGCCGACGCCTTGGCATGCCTTGCCTCGGCGTTGGCCTCAGAAGTGACCCGGCGTATCATCGTTGAGAACCGAGAGATACCAAGTATACAGGAGGCGTGTTCCCAGCAAGTATTGCCGATGCAATCACAATCGACTCCGGGTTGGATGGAACCCATTGTTGCATACCTAATGGAGGGCACGCTTCCCGAGGATGCCAAAGAAGCCAGGAAGATCAGGCTCAAGGCCCCGAGGTTCTGGATATCCGCCGATCAACAGTTGTACAAGAAGTCTTTCTCCGGACCCCATCTACTTTGTGTCCCCGAGGACAAGGTGGAACCTCTGCTCTACGAAATTCATGAGGGCATATGCGGAAGCCACACGGGAGGCAGATCCTTGGCACATCGAGCAATGACACAGGGGTATTGGTGGCCTTACATACAGAAAGACGCAATGAGTTACGTTCGGAAATGTGACAAATGTCAGAAGTTCGCTCCCATTATCCGACAACCGGCTGGGGATTTGAATTTGCTGACTAGTCCCTGGCCGTTCTCTCAATGGGGGATTGATATCGTGGGTCCACTCCCGAAGGCCCCTCTAGGCAAAAAATTCTTATTGGTGGCTACCGATTACTTCACCAAATGGATCGAAGCCGAACCCCTGAGCCGCATTCGGGACGCCGAGACAAAGAAATTCGTGTGGCAGAACATAATTACTCGGTTTGGAATCCCTAGGGCCATTATCTCTGACAATGGCACCCAGTTCAACAGCGGTCCCTTTAGGGAGTTTTGCTCAGGGTTCGGAATACGTAACTACTATTCCACGCCGGCTTACCCCCAGAGTAATGGACAAGCGGAGGTTTCTAACAAAACCGTGTTGGCAGGAATTAAGAAAAGGCTGGAAAGGGCAAAGGGGAAATGGGCCGAGGAACTACTTAATGTGCTATGGGCGTACAGAACTACGCCAAGGACGTCAACAGGTGAAACGCCGTTCGCCTTGACATACGGGGTGGAGGCTGTTATCCCGCTGGAAGTCGGGCTCCCGACCATCAAAAGCCAATCGTTCGATTTGGGGGATAACGAGCAGATGCTTGCCAGAGATCTTGACTTAGCCGAGGAAAGGAGAGAACTGGCGTCCATCAAGTTAGCCAAGTACCAAGGAGAATTATAAAGACAGCATCATAAGAAGATCCGAACGAGAGATTTCAAAGTAGGGGACTTGGTGTTTAGGAAGGTAGTGGGCGCTGCTCGGGAACCCACAGAAGGGAAGCTCGGGCCTAACTGGGAAGGCCCTTACAAAGTGATTGCAGTGGGGGGCACCGGGGCATACCGGTTACAGGATATGGATGGCACTGATGTAATCCGATCCTGGAATGTATCTAATCTAAAAAAATATTTTTGCTAATACAAGTTGGGTATCCTGTCAAATTGCTAATGCAAATACAACACGAGACGAGCTCTCGGTCGTTAGGGGCATGGTCCCGAGGGGTATAAGACCTCACCTTTGAGGCAACGCTCTCAAAAACACGAGACGAACTCTCGGTCGTTAGGGGCATGGTCCCGAGGGGTATAAGACCTCACCTTTGAGGCAACGCTCTCAAAAACAACACGAGACGAGCTCTCGGTCGTTAGGGGCATGGTCCCGAGGGGTATAAGACCTCACCTTTGAGGCAACGCTCTCAAAAACAACACGAGACGAGCTCTCGGTCGTTAGGGGCATGGTCCCGAGGGATATAAGACCTGACCTTTGAGGCAACGCTCTCAAAAACAACACGAGACGAGCTCTCGGTCGTTAGGGGCATGGTCCCGAGGGGTATAAGACCTCACCTTTGAGGCAACGTTCTCAAAAACAACACGAGACGAGCTCTCGGTCGTTAGAGGCATGGTCCCGAGGGGTATAAGACCTTACCTTTGAGGCAACGCTCTCAAAAACAACACGAGACGAGCTCTCGGTCGTTAGGGGCATGGTCCCGAGGGTTATAAGACCTCACCTTTGAGGCAACGCTCTCAAAAACAACACGAGACGAGCTCTCGGTCGTTAGGGGCATGGTCCCGAGGGGTATAAGACCTTACCTTTGAGGCAACGCTCAGAAACAACACGAGACGAGCTCTCGGTCGTTAGGGGCACGGCCCCGAGAGGTGTCAGACTCCAGCCTTGGAGCGACGCTCTCAAAATACGAACACGAGCCAAGCGCTCGGTCGTCTGGGGTACGGCCCCGAGAGGTGTCAGACTCCAGCCTTGGAGCAATGCTCTCAAAATGTAAACCCGAGCCAACGCGCAAAACTTCTAGTTACATGGAATTAGAAGGACATGAAAACGAAAGTTTCATTAGAAAACAAAAAGGTCAAAAAGGGGCTTTGCGTCCCCTATAGCGTACAAAAAGGAAAACAAGAGAACAAGGCACAAACAGAAAGAAGCCCCTAGGTCCCTAAGAAGTTGAGGGATCGCCACCACCAAGCTCTTCACCGCCAAGTCCAGCATCTCCCCTCGGCATATCTCCGACCCCCAAGATCTCGTCAAGTTCAGTATCGGGCATCCCCGTAAGGATGGGGTTCGGGGGGGGGGGGGGAAGGGGGAAGGTCTAGAGGCGAGGGCTGGTCTGAGCCATCACTAAGTGTGATGGGCTCACTTCGGCTTTCCATGCCAATAACCGCCTTGACCAGGTTCAGGCTGCTCATTATCTTCGGGAAGGGTGCTTTCGGAGGCCTCGGCAGCAATAACGTGCATCTGGAACAGAGCCGAGCCAGCGTCCACTTGAGCGGCGTTTAAAGCACCATCCCAACCTTCCTTGAAAGCCTTTTGTTTGGCTTCCTGAAAGGCAGGGACCATCTGGTCTTGTGCCATCAGCCATACCCTTTGGCACTCCTCCAGCAACCTATCCGCCTCCCCGGCCTTCTCGGCAGTTAATGAGTCGACCTTGGCCTTCTGCTCGTTGATGATAGCCTCGGAGTCTTGCAGCTTTACCTCATTGGCCGAGACCCGGAGTTCATACTCTTCTGCCTTCTTGATTGCTGCAGCCTCGCCTACTCGGACCTTCTCCAAATCGGCAGCAAGGGCATCACGCTAGCGGATCAGCTCGGCGATATGTTTTATTTGGTCGGCCAGGGTCTTCTCCACTGCTCGGACGTGTTCATCCCTCGCAGATATGGCCTTATCAGCCTCCTTAGCAGCCTCCTTGTATTCGCAGAAGCGGTCAATGATGACCCCCATTTGTTGGCAGGCCTGCGGAGCAAGAAAAGATAAGATTAGATACTGCCGAGCGCAAAAGAAGGAAAAGAAGGACTACATTACACCACTTACCACCATGTTGCTCTGCATAGCGCTCAGAAGGAGGCGGTTGTCTCCATAGGAATGGTAGACAGCCATGTCGGCAGCAAATTGAAACGTCCCAACAACGGCGAAGGCAACGTCGGCGGATCGGAGAATGGAGTCTGCCTCCAGGACGGGGCGCCCACTTCTGGTGTCCGCCCGGGCAATCCACTCGGTGGAAGTGGAAGCGCCCGGAGTGTCATGACGACGCTTCTGGCGACGCTCTTCGGAAGGCTCGGGGTCCCGGGCCCTACCCTCCTTCTGCCGATCACCCGAAGGAGGGACTTGGCGACTGGGAGGCTGTTTTCTTGGTACAACAATAGAGTCCCCCGCGGGACGAGGACGGGTGTGCGGGGGAGGTTCTCGGCGGGGCGATGTCGGTGGGTGAATGGTAGGAACGGCGGCCGCTGGAGGCCCGGTGTCCCCCGAGAGCCTGGCTCTCCTTGCGGCGGCGGCTTCCATGGACGCGGCGGTAATTGCTGGCGGGTTAAACATGTCTTCAGGGATGGTCTGTGCAGAAGGAGTCCCTTCGGAGTCTCGGTCGGGATCCGCCTCTAAGTCTTCCTCTTCCTCCGATGAGAGGTCTTGCCAAAGCCGGGGATCGAAAGGCGGTGGGACCTGAGAAAATCGGCTGTAGGTCGGATGGTAGCCGAGGAGTATGTGCGCTGCTCGGGAGTACTCATTGTTGGGTTCGGAAGACCAGACCTTCAACAAATCATCAAACCGGACTTGGGACCTCAGAGGCTGAGCGGCGTCAACCCGGTACCCCTCTGCAAAACAAAGGATGACGGTAAGTCTAAGGACAGTTGGGTGAACTAAACAAGAAAAGAGGGAGGGCAAAAACACACCTTTATCTCTCGGCACTTTGGGACAGTACAACCCGTCATACTCGGGCCCTTCTCCTTTCTCCCAACTCCCGCCGAGCATGACCAGGTCGTCCAAATACCCCTTGTCCGAGTCGGGCATGTGAGTGACCAAATACATGGAGGTGTCCCGGGCCTGGAGGTAATACCTGCCCCCGGCTACCAACCTAAGGTCGTAGCAAAACAATATTTCATCTACTCCTAAGTTTACTTCCAGCCGAGCGTTCAAGGCGACTACGCCCATCACTATCCTAAAAAAATTTACCCCACATTGGAGGGGAAACAACCTAAGTTGCATCATCATTCTCAGCAGAAGGGGGTGAAAAGGAAAAGTCACCCCCCCTTCCATGATGGCCTTGGTCCAGAAAGGCATCATCTCTACACTGCCCATGTCTTGTCTGTGGTATTGGGGGTCAAAAGGGAACGTGAAAACACGCTCGGGGATTCGGTATTTAGCTCTAAAGGTGTCGATGTTGTCCTTATTTACTTCCGTTCTCCTCGGCCTACGGTTATCCCTAGTGGGCGCACGCACTACTCTCCTACGGTTACGCCTAGCAGGTGTCCCTTCTATTCCTCTAGGGGTTCTAGCCATCGAGGGGATCTTAAAAGGGAATACATAAGAAATGAAGAAGGAGAGAAAAGGGTTCAGCAAGAAGGATTACTTACAGTTTCTTCAAGAGGAGTTCTCGGGAGATGAGGAATACGCTCGGGGCTTGATTGACGAAGGAAGATGCAAGAGTTGCGAAAAGTCCTGACTCAGGCGAGGCCTCTCCTATTTATAGTCCACTGGGAGCGGGAATCGAAGGGGCAAGGTCATCATTAGTGTATTTGAAAAAAGCGGCGTGAGACGTGCAAGTAACCGCCGCAAACCGAAAAGACGCGTCTGACAAGCCTCCAACCTCCTTGCGACAGCTGTCCCACGCGGCAAGCAGAATGGAGGCTGGGGGGCAGTTGGAGGGACTCAAAACGACTCCACTATCCCCAGGGGCGACACGTGGATGAGTTAGCCGTTGTAAAAGGTAAGGAGCCGCCGAGGTTCACGCCGAGGGGAAGTGGCTCGGGGTGCCGGGTATGCTACCTGACCCCTTGCATTTATGGCAGTACGACAGCGTATTTATGACGACGAGACAACCTATTTATGGCGACGTGAGTGACCCAGACAGCCATTAATGCAGTCGCCTGCATCCTCGAGACGCGGAGCCTGCAGGTCGTTGTCAGCTAGCATTTATGACTAGGGTGCCGAGCATTGGCTCGGCATATCCAAGACGGCTCAAGGATCTCGGAGTTGGCTGCAAATGATCGGCTCATTGCCGAATGCTCATCATAAACTCTCGGCATAGGGCCGAACTATCACCCTATCGTCTGGGCATTAAAAGCGTGGTGGATGGAGCTAAAAAACACTCATTACGCCTAGATGAAAAAGGCGAGTGTTGACTGTCATGATGGGACTTAAAGTCATAGCACTTATTTCCTTTTCAGGTATAAATACCCCGCAAAATGAGTAGCAAAGGTACGCAAAATGAATCCAGAACTCATGCAATAGAGCTTTTTCCCCCATTCTTACTGACTTAAGCTTCGGAGGGGATAAGCCGGGCGCACGCCTGGCTCCCTTTTTCCTAACCTTGTGGTTGTTTCAGGGTTCGTCATCCGCATTAGCCGCTACTCGATATTGATTACAGGAATTATCCCGTGCAGATACCATATCTATTTGGACACCATAGTCAAAACCTTCCAGACCTAGGCTCTTTTTACAGCCACTAATCCACTAGTTAACAGTCATATAGTAATCTAGAAGGCTAGAATTTGAATAGGTTTTGTTGTGTTGATGCTAACCAAATTTGACCACAAACTGTTACGAGGAATTTTTCTTTACCATGGAATAGTATAGCTGAATTCGTGTTTGGTAATTCACATTTTTCCTTTTTAAAAAAAAAATTCATTTCTCGTTCAATATTTTTTTTTTATATTTTTTAATTATGAGGTTTTTTGGTTTGAATTGAACAAAGATAGATTGTCTATAAATGAATCTCTAATTATATATTATGGGCGATCTACTAATAATAAAAAATAAAAAAATATATTAAAAGTGATGTCATTTATTAGCATGATGGTTTAATTAACTATCGTTTATAATCAATCTAAAAATAAAACATTTGAAATTTCAAGAAAAAATTTGGAGGTGGAGGATTTGTATAAAGGTTGTGTTATATCAAAAGTTGTTCAATCCATACATGATTTATTTATAAAAATGTACAATTGAGTTTTTATGTGTCAAATTTATGTCGTGTACAAGTTGTTATAGTCGAATTTGTATCACAAAATAGTTGGATTCATTAGGTTCGTAACGACCAGTCTATTAAAAGAGTACTCAAACATATCACGGCTAAATGTATACCTATTACCTTTGTGCCCATTTTGTCACTTTTTATGTCGGGTTGCTAAGAATTTCCAACCTTAAATTCATCAAAAAAAAGAAAAAAAAAAAGAAAAAAAAAAAGAGAAATGCTATTGTGATATAATTTGGGGACATAATTTAGAGACTTAATGACTATGACCATTAGATTGTCAGTGGGTCCCAATATTAAAGTATCACTAGGTCCCAACACTATCAATCTAATAATCATAATGTATTAAGTTCCTAAATTATGTTCCAATAGCATTAGTGAAAAATAAAGGTAAATAGCACTTTTCATTTCTAAAATATGTATGTTTTGTCAGTTTGATTCTCATTGTATTAATTTTGACAATTTGATCCTTAAAATATATATTTGTCATTCTAATCTTTAATCAGACAATTCGTTAAGTTTTTTAACAAAAGTGACCACATATCATTCTTTCAGATAGTATTACGTGACCAACATGTGATCATTCCGTCAAAAAACTTAACGGTCCATCTAAATAGGGACCATTTAAACATGAATTAAATATTTTAGGGACCAAATTGACAAATTAAGTATCAAAAGTGCTATCAACCCAAAAAATACGAGAGTTTAGACCGGCCAATAGAAGATGACATGTAGAAGGAGAAATATTTCAGCATTGAGAACCAGTTCATGGTTATTCCAGTCGAGAAGTATCATCAGCCATTGCAAATATGCTACTACAATTGCAGAGTGACAGTAGCTTTTAGAAATCGTATGTGTCAGGTTCTCGCAAGTACTTCTCATAAAGCCACCGGGATGTGTTAAGGGCATCCCCCACACTCTTCACAGGGAACACATTCCTGCTGCTCTGCCAATCATTTGTGAGCTTAATCCACTCCTTCCTCCAATCTTTTAACCGAAAACCATCACCCTCCTCTAAGCTCTCTACCAGAAATGTGAAATAGATAGCTGCTCGGGGGCCATAATAATCGCTTAGAAGTCCGCTCCAATACTTGTTTCCTACAACAGAGGCAGAAAAATTATCATGATCCGATACTCAAAAATAAATTTATCTAATTACCGCTGTTTTCGAAAAAATGTGCTTTGAAACCTTTGCATTGAAAACACATTTTTGCATTAACAAGCGTGTTTTAAAAGCATGCTTTTCCAGCTTAAATGAAATATTATAGTCTTGTTTGATCAAAAAAAAAAAAAATGCTTCTTAAGTAATTTGTTAAATAAGTTTCCTATGGCATTTAGGTAAATACGTTTCATATCAAGGGTACTTGAATAATTAACTCTCGATACTCAATTAAATAGTATCCTCTTTTGGAAAAGTTGTGCAGCAAGGATGAATAGGGAAATGCCCAGACGAATAAGCCCGTTTAATGATTAGATTACCCAGAAGGATTTTTTTTTTGTTTCAGCACCAATGGCTTGTTGTATATGTAATGCTACAAGTGAAATTATAAAGAATATTCATGGATAACTTATAAAAGGTGGAGCTTAAGGGTTAAGCCTTTCCCTTACCGTAGTCACGAAGCAGACTAGCCTCCTCTTTTGTATTGTCAAACCACATAGTAATTTGAGTTCTTGCATTCCATTCAAACTGCAAATTTGGTCACACCAGTTCAGACGATCTGCTGGGAAATGATTCAGATAGGTATTAGTTTGAAAGGCCCCTTACCTGTATTTCCTGTTCCTGGTCTTGGGCAAGTTGCTTTGCACTCTCTAACCAAGGTCCTAGAAGAAACCCCTCATGGCAAACTAAAAGAATGTCCATATCTTCTACGAGGTCAAGAAACCTCTGGCTGAGACGAGCAACTGCATTAACATCACCCAGTTGATAGGCTTCTATGATATTTAGGAACAATTCGTTTGCATACTTTGCCAAAGCTTGCCTTGTCAGATCAACAAGGTCATACCTGAGGATCCAGAAAACAATAATGAATTCATTTCAACACATAAATACAATAGAAAATGGTACTAGTTCATGCGGGTCAGTTTGGTTAGAGGGAAGAACACTAGAAAATGCTAGAAAGAGAACATTTTAAATTTTTCCATGTGTTTGGTTAGCATGAAATGAAAAATAATGGGAAAAACGACTTTTCTGCATGCATTGATTCCCCCCACAAATGACCAACTTTTATTCCTTGTCAAAAAAACACAAGAAAAAGCAAGAAAGTGATGATGCATAATTTAATTTTCCATTTTGCCCTTCTTTTTCCTAAAACATTCAATTGGTTTCTAACATTTGAAAGGCTTAGTAAGGGCAATTTAGACAAATAATTGTTTTTAACTTTCATTCCCTTTAATCTATAGAATGAAATTTTCCTACAACTTTCTTGCAAAATTTTCATTCTAATGAAATACATAGAGAATTTATTTTCCTGTTTCACATAACTTTTTATCACTTACCATCAATTTCTCTTTCTAACCAAACCAAACGAACCCAATTATCATGATATACCTCAGGTCAGGGATAAACCCACCCAATTTGAACTCAAACTTGTACTCATCATCATGCATATCACAGGTATATAAATTCGGCAGTGTGTGATGCAATTCCTCAAGTTGAATAAAATTCTTCTTCAAGATGAATGATTACATACAAGAAAAAAAGAGCTGCTAACATATGTGAAGTGATTTGAAACTCAAAAATGATTACCTGTATGTGTTACTTCCTGATAGTTGATCCCCACTCAAGATGAATAGTTCCAGAGCGCGTACCACTTCTGATGTTGAATACCAGACATGAGGTTGATCATAGGAATCGGTTAATTCCCTCAGGAAAGCCCTTCTCGTTACTGCTTTGTGAAAATGCTGATCCTTTCCATGCGTAGCTAATTGTGGTGTCGATATGGAGGATGGATCAACATCTGGAAATGCCACTATTACATCCCTGTTTTTATCCTGTTTCAAATCTCAAAGGATATGTATTCAAACAACATAGATGCACCTGCATTTAGTTGTATTGTTGAATGGGCATAGAGCCATGCAGTAAGGATGAAAGGTGCATGATATACAATAGGTGTGGTCCAACCTATGTATCTTGGGTAGGTTATTAAAGGATTATACTACAATTTGGTATATTTTATTCAATATTATAAAAACAAGCAATATAACATTTTAAAGAAACTAGAATAAGAAATTATATTATAGTAACAGGATATGATAGAGAAGCTTCAAAAGTAAGTTGTATGAAATTTTGGTTTCCAATAGTAAGATTTGAATTCTGAATGTATTTGAAAACTATATATCCAGATTATTTTAGGAGACAGATCAAATATCCCATGATCATCAGAGATTCATACACTTCTTTCATCGAGGATTATCCCAATCAACTTGCATGACAATCCTCAATAAAATAAAATCAAGGGTAAATGATGTTGGGTTTCTTAGACTTAAAGTCGACAATTTTTTCTCAATAATTGTGGTTTTCTTTTTCTGGGGTTAGCAGAAGTGATCTTAAATTTCACACGGGTTCAATAGTTTATGATGCTTTTACATGTTTTCCTATGACACCATGCATCTGTTATACATACTTACAATGGGGAAAATGATCTTGGGGTGTGATGGCCTTAAAACTGGACTGTTTGTGTTCTGTTTTTCCCCTTTAGTTTTAGCTTATGTAACCTTAATGCCGCAGGGATGCCTATATATTGTGGTCTCTCCCATATTCTTCCATATACCAAGTTTCTGTCATATGCTAGGCATTTTTCTATGGTAGTGACATGTATGAGATATCACAAAGTCGAAAATTCTAGGGAATACATCTTCAAGAGTTCAAAGAATTACTCCAAGGTTTACAGGTCATAATATGTAATACAAGGCAGAAACATCTCCTTTTACAATTTTCACTACACCGTATTTAGGCTTCCTTCTAGGATGATGGTTTTTGTTAAGGCACAATACTGACGATCTGTGCAGAGGTTCATGAAGATGAAACCATGATTACTCTATTTTACTTTTAATCAAACAAGTAAGTAATGGTGAAGAAACAAAGATGAACATATTGGTAAAGAAAAATAAATAATAAAGGGTATTAAATTAAATTAATGGTACTTATGTATATTTAAAAGTTAGAAGTTATAATATCGTGGAGTATTAAATATAATTATTCATACTTGAAACGAAAAAAAAAAGATAAAACCAGAAGACTCTCGAAGAGTCGTGACCCACGAACGAACACACAGACAGAGAAGACAGAGAGGCGATGGGCGAGAGCCGGGCGATGGTGATGGCAATGGGCGATGCCAGTGCCGGAGAGAGAGAGAGAGAGAGAGAGAGAGAGAAGAAGAAGAAGATACCTGTAGCTCGTGGGTCACTGCTTGCAGTTGTTAGCTATGAGTTCCAACCCCTAGATCTGCATAGAATCTGCTTGGAGGAAGGCCAAATCCTTTCAAATCTGGACTCAAAAGGTAAGATACTGAACTCTTCTCCTTCAATTTCTGTTGTATGTGTCTTGCTCTCTCTCTCTGATTTCATCTGGATGTGCCTCTCTCTCTCTCTCTCTCTGTTTTTTTTTTTTTTTGGCCTGGAAGACCTAGATCTGGAGTGAAGGCAAATCTATACACTGTTTCATCAAAACGGTATTGTTTCAACCGAAATGTAATGTTTTAACCGAAACGGTCCGACACAATGACGTATCGACCGAAACTTTAGAATTTTGGGATTCAAGCCATGTTTCGTTTCGGTGTGTTGAAAATCCGAAACATTTCGGACGAATCGACACAATATTTAGATCCTTGCTTACAACTAATTCTAAGCCTTCTCCCATCCCGGAAAGATATCAGAGCATCTGAATGTCTATGTTCAAAGGAAATAGTTTTTGATGAAAATATCTTACAATAAAAACATTTCCTTTTACTTTGAAACCAAATTTTTCATTATTGTTTGTACTTAATAAATCATCGACATACAGGGGAACCATTCCCAACCAACACATTTTATCTCGTGTAGTATATTCTACCACCTTCAAAGAAGTAGTTGCATGATCCAAGTTCAGGTTGAGAAATGGCTACATGTCTACTGCAATAAGCACATTTTTGATAAGCGGTTTGTAGTACAACCAATACATAAAAAGAACAACGAAGTAGAAGAAAAAGTAACACCAGCAGGCAATTTTGCAGCTAACTGAGTTTCCTTGGGAAGTCCAACAAGAAGAGACCCAAACATTTCTAGACTCAGCCGCAAAATTCAAATCAGTTCAAGGAAGAGCGACATAAGAATTAGTTTAAGATAAGACTGGGATCATTATGTGTTAAAAACGTTCAAACCAACCATCATAAACAAGCTAATCACAAAGAATTCCAAGCACTTCAAGCTTAATTGCCTAAAAACAATTAACAATTGAATGTTCACATGTTTATTGCCTAATCTGTAATTTTTCACCAGAATGTCCTCCTCTTTATAATCACCACTTTTCAAGAGCGATGTATTCAAATCAATGATTAATTCTTGCGAAAACTAGCAAAAATAAGATTATGCTAAAAAATATCAACGCCAATAATTGATACCTGCTGAAGCAGTGCAATTCTCTGGTTTGTGGCAGCCATGACCACAGCACAAACGGGAAACCTTGACGCCTTCAAGCTATTACTCATTTTGAACCTTTCACTAGCCCTAATACGCCCACCCCAAGCCACAAAATTCTCATTCACAAAGGCTGCCAATGCCTCATTACGCAAAGTCCTCTCACAGAACACAGGTGTATCCGGATGATTGTTTACCTGGAGACTCTGTGTCTGAGAGTATTTATATTTTGGTGTTTTGATAGGTATGCATTTCATCAAAAGGTGCCAAAAAGAGAGGGCGCAACCAGAATACATACGATGTATGCAAAGAGCCAACGAATATACAATCCATATGAAAATGAGCAAATAGACGGCTTCCCCATTTAATTTACACAATGACCGACCAAATGCCTTTTCTGAAAAAATTGCCAACGGAAACTGTTACCTGATCATATGTAGCTGGCCAAACAATCTAAAATTGAGTTCCAAAAGCTTTTCTAAGGGAAGTCTCACACTTTCCCCTTAAAGTTGTATAAAATTAATAATTCAACAATGAAATGATTTAACAAAGAGACTGTCTATTCCCTTTTCTGGCCCACTTCAATGCATCCTTTCCTCCCCTCAACAGCCCAATAACATATAGAGACACAAAAAAAATCCTCCACTTCCTGCAGTTTGCAATCATGAAATTGTCTTTAGAACATGGAATTACATACTCTAGTAGTACCATTGATATCTGCATAGTCTGCAACACTGGCATTCTTCTTGAGTGCCAAGTGATACAGACTAAGAGTTTGGTCCCTTCATCATCTATCCTCCAAAAAGCTCACCTAACACCCTGATCCAACCTCTTTCTAGTTAACCGAGATAAGTGTTGAATCACTTATCTTTCTCGTGGTTGGATTCAGCTAGGCCAGACAAAATTTCCATACAACCAACATTCATCACTCTTTCAGTCTAGAAGTGCAAGCTGGTTCTGAGACCAAGAAATTGACCTCTTGTTGTAAGTGCCAACAGCAATTTAGTGTGATCAAGGTGGTGGCTAGCTACAACACCATGAGCTTCGGCCTGAGCTTGCAAGTTGCATACATTCTAAGGCTTGTGGCCAAAAGAAAGACACAAAGAACCAGCCATGCCAACAAACATAGATTTGAAGGAAATCCTATTAAATGTTATATAGCAAATGCATTTTTCGAAACATCAACTTCAAGATTGATATATGGAAATATCATAATCAGCAAAGTGAATATCAGAAAATTCGTAGACATCTAGCATGAGTTTACAATCATGACCAATTAAAACAGCAATATAACAGATTTACAAATAGGTTATATGAAACCCTACACATGAATTTCCAAGCATCGAAGAAACCAAACATATACACAACCATAGAGTCAATTATAATAGAAGTCAGGAAATACAAATGCAAGCTTGGTCAAAAGGTACCCATCAGGAATATATCCTTCAACGTGCTCAAGTCCCTAGGAAAACAAAAGGTTTTACAAGTACTTGACTAGCAAAATAGAGTTGAAAAAGAAAGAAGGTCACCAACAAAAGGAATTTATCATCAGATCCAGATCTAAATCCACTGACGCTTGGTCAGTAAAGCAAGAGAAGTCATGTGACTACCCGCGTAGAAGGAGCGAGGGATGCCGTCGATCCCAAGGCCCTCCTGCTGTCCAGTGACGGCGTCATAGGCAACCAGCTGGCTGTGCGGGGATGATAAGAGAAGCTGGCTATTGCTTCTAAAGCCCAGTATTTGCTTCAACACACCCTCATTGATGTTGAAGACGATTCTCCAGGACGCCGGGACACCATAATCTTCCATGACCCAGACCTGGCATGGCGAGGTCTCATGCCCCAACTCAGGATACATGATCACAACCAGATAGCCGTTAAGCACGGAAACCGACAGTCTGTTGGCGTGCTCATTAACCAAGGCAAGAGGAAGTTGAATATCGCCAAACTCCTCGGTCTCCATATCAAACGTGACAATCAAGCCAAGGGCCGAACTGTTTGGCCCCGCATATGCAACCCAATGAACAATACCGTGCAAGAGAGCCTGGGACCAATCGAACTCCTCCATCGCATAAAAAGGATGGGGAACGGGACGCAAGAGGGGTCTCCACGCGTGAGTGCCGAGGCAGTAAATCTCAACCTCGGGAGGGAGTTCGATGGTGTGGGGAGCCATCTTGTAGTAGACAATTCTGACCACCTTGAAATCCAGAGTGTCCTGTGCAGCTCCGAAACCCAGAACAAACATGTGGGGTGCTGTTGGCTGGCTCGGTGGAGGGAGGGATACCCACCTACCAGCAACTGGGTTCCACAAGAACACTGTTTGAAAGTCTCCAAACAGATGGTCGGAGAGACAAACCACGCCATTACAGCTACCCACTACCCGAAAATAACCTAGGCGTAGTGCTCGTTGTCTTCCCGACTATAATGCCTAAATAAAAGGGTAGGTTTCAATTTGCCATGTTTTTTGAAGTGGGCCAACTTAAAGTCTGGGCTTGTGATTATCGATTACCAAAGCTTACAGACTAATGCGAGTGGAATGAGAGATTCCACAGGTAAAAGCATGAGGAAGAAATTTGCGACATCTGTAGGCACGTCGCCGATTGAAGTTCGGGCGGGGGTTTGCAGTGGGACATCTTAAAAGAGAGTAAGAAAGTGATTTGGTGCTGAGAATAAGCCTGAATAGGAGTTGTGGGAGAAGGGAGAGAGAGAGAGAGGAAGCACGGCGCCGTCACAAGAGGAAAACAAGAGGAAAACTAGGGCCCTGTTTGGTTTGATTCTTGAAAACTGTTTTTTGTTTTCAAATCTCAAAAAAATTTCAAAACTTGTTTGGTTTGTTATTTTGTTCTCCAATTTTCAGAAAACTTGGAGAATTGAAGCATAAAACTAGAAAACAAGCTGGGCTTGTTTTCAAGCTTTTCTGCCAAAACTTTGAAAACACGGAGACACAATATACTCTTTTAAGTGGTCTCCCCTTCGAGTTCTCTTAGAAGCAAAACAAGCTCTCATTACACAGTATACTTTTTTTTTTCTTCTTTTGCCTTTGTCCTCCCAGACTCTCATTACTCTCTCCGCCTTTCTCTCTCCCTCCACATACTCTATCAGACGGAAGTCTTCTTCGGTGACTGCGCCTTCTCCGGCGACTGCATCTTCTCCGGCAAAACACCCACACACAGTCACTGGAGCTCTCCGACGACTAGATCTACTGCGACCTCTCCGACGATTGGTTCAGATCTGGTTCAATCGGCGAAAACACAGATCTGATCTGAATTTTTTTCTCCGGCGTTCTGGGTTCAACATCTCTGGCGTTCTGGGTTCAACAACTTCGGCGTCTTCTTCGTCCTTCTAGTGTCTTTTTTTTTTTTGTTTCCTATAACTGGGTTCAGTACACAGGTGGTGGTTGTGGGTTTCGGTGGTTGTGGGTTTTGGTGGTGGTTGTGGGTTTCGGTGGTGGTGGTTGTGGGTTTCGGGTGGTTGTGAATTTTGGGTGGTGGTTGTGGGTTGGTGGTGGTTGTCGATTGGTGGTGGTTTTGGGTTGGTGGTGGTTGTGGCTTTTGGGTGGTTCTCGGTTTGGGTGGTGGTTGTGGCTTTTGGGTGGTAGTCGGTTGGTGGTGGTTTTGGGTTGGTGGTGGTCTTGATGCACAGTGAAAGAGAGAGACATAGAGTTGAAGGGAGAAGTGGGAATTGTAGATTATTATCCAAACAAGTTTTTAATTTTTTGTTCTCTAAAACTATTTTCAAAAATATATAACCAAACAGGTTTTGCAATATAAAAATTTTTAAAAACCATTTCTTAAAACTCTTCTCAAAAACTGTTTTCGGATACCTGTTTTTGAAACGCAAACCAAACATGCCCTAGGGCTCTGCTGTTAACGAGGAAGAGCCACATTTCTATTATTAAAAAAGGGCACCGTTTCACCCAAAAAAAAATTCCCTTAACAAATAAAATTATGGGTTAATTACAAATTGCCCCCGTAAAATTTGGATCATGTAACAATCGACTCACTCTGCTTTTAATTCACCCCCATTTTCTTTCTCCTCCCTTTAACCCACCTGAGCCACAGCTCCCTTTCACCAAACCACCAACAACACCAACGCAATCGACACCAAATCACCCCCACGGTCAGCAAATACCAAACCAAGCACCGTATATTGAACCAAAGATCCCAAAAAGATAGCATCCTTGTGTAATCCAATTCTAAGTCGATAAAATCGTACAATTCTATTGCTATTCTACCGATCGCGATCGCACTTTACACAAACACAAGTATAAGCACAAAAACACAAATACAAGTACAACAAAAACTCACCGCGAATCAAATAATCTCTTCGTGCTCAATGATAACTCCGTGTTGAGCTGCTTCATCCTCAATTAACGACACATCAGGATGAACAATAACAGTGCCATTATAAAAGTACTGAATCATTAATATTGTAGATATCTTCTGGAACGGAGACGAATATATAGGGTCGGGCTACCAGATCTACTGCACAATCATCTTTCAGGAGCAGTTCCCGTTTCAGCCAATATATACCCTTGAAATTAGGGAAATTACACTTAAACCCTCTGTCACTTAATTACTTAATTATATATAGACCCCTAAAGTTTGTACATATTTAACACTTAGACTCCTGCCGTTAGAACAATTCCAAAATATATTTAAATATTGTATTCTCTATTTTAACTAACCACTTTTTTAAATTCACTCCAACCACGTTTCTCTATTTTAAGTAACTATTTCAACTAATTTTAATTAATTTTTAATAATATAATTTAAAAATATCACGTAACCTAACACGTCAGCGTCATAATGAAAACGTGTTGTGTCATATCATCAAAGTTTTAAATTTTAAATTTTACAATAGTCATATTTTCAACGGTCATAATTTTAAAAATGTATAAATATGACATTCCCCATGTATTATGATTAACCGAACCAAAACCATACAATAACAATAATTCTAATCAAACTTCAAATATTATAAGCTAATAGCATTTTAATATCCATCCACTTCAAATAACACAAACCAATTACATGATACATATCTCATAAACCTAAAATTTTCACAAATGCTTACATTAATATTTCATAGGCTCTAAAATCAAATATTTTCATTATACAATGCGGGTTTTCAAAATTTGGAGAAGGGGGTTTTCGGAATTTGGGTTTTTTTTAGAATGGGAGGCTTTCAGAATCGGGGAAGTGAGGGTTTTCAGAATGGGTTTCGAGGGAGGCAGGAGGAGGTGGGGGATGTTGGTTTTTTTTTATCCTTGTGGACAAACTTTGATTTAAAAGAATTAAATTTGACATTTATTCGCATCGAGCTTAGTCAAAACACTCAAGAAATTTATGGAATCCGAGTGCCATAGCCATAATATAATGATATGAACTTGCATTTTCTCCTATATATATATATTGTCTTGTATGTCTCTCTCTCTCATTTCTCTCCAGTGGGGTTTTTGATAAGTGGAGAAAAATATTTTTTGTTGAAATTTTTCAAAACAGCTTGGACAATTCAGCCAAGCATGAAACTTACTAAGTTTGGTTGGATTTAGATTTGAAATATCGGACATATAACCAGGGCAGACGGGGCTGATAATTATAAGGATGACAGTAGACCGGGGTAGGCCTGAACAAATCCCATTTTCTACCGGTCCTCTGACATCCCTAGGCCTGAACAAACCAATCTATAACTCAAATTAGGCTTAGAGATGCTTAATAAACTGGACCAAACCCATCCAAGTAGTATCCCTACTAATATTCCAACAATACAAATAACAGCCATTTTTAATTGGACAACATGGTTGTTTTCCACTTAGCATTGCTCGAGCAAATAGAATGCATACCCTCGGCTTTAGCTACCAGCGACTAGGCCCTCAGGAATATTCATTGTCAAGTAAGGCACACCCATTATAACTTATCAGTCATGTCTATTGTCTACCAAGTCTTCAATCAGTCAGTCCCCCATGCATTTTGCACGTCAAGTTAGGGACAACCACTACAACATATTTAGAAATAAATATATTTAACTACAAGCCAGAATACCATATAAACTAGATAAGACTCAAACTGGTGGTGGTTCTCTTTGATGGATTACATGAAGAGCTGCGGCCTTTGATCCTCAATGCCTTCAGCTTCAGGATGAATTACTAACTCGACCCCTTGAGGCAATTCTCTTTTTAGCTCCAAAGCAAGCATTCTCGATGCCTTCGTCCACTTGGTTTCTTTGAACTCGGTCCACTCCCGGAACAATGGTCCACGACAATCAACAATTATCTTCTGTAGTGCAATAGCATTCTCTATAAAGTACTTGGCAAGCTCAATATCAATGTTCCCAACAAACTCCACCACCTCAAGGAATTTGTGGAGACATTTAGTAGGCCTCCTAATATTTTCTCTTATCCTTCCTTTTGATAGTAACTGCAGCAAGTAAATACATCGTTACAATATGCACATCATGTTTCCTCACAAAAAAAAGTCATCTATAAGAATTTATTTGCTACAACCCAAGACAAATAGTACACAACACGGAAAACAAATAATCAAAAGAGGCCTCTCCACTATTCCACAAATTTTAAATAAGCCCACAGAACTTTATTTTGTCTCAATCAAGCATTCCAATTATCAAACATGACCCAAAGTGCACCCTTTGGTCCAAACATTTGCCTTGTGTATGCATCTCAAGACAAGTCTAGGAGGGGGATGTGCCAAAAAAAGAAATAAAATAAATTAAGACTCACATTGCAATCAACTATGATTTTGACAGAATATTGGCAGCATTTCTGATGATTTTTCCTGTACATAACCCTCTAGGATCTTGGGAGATTCATACAGACATTTTTCCAAAAACAAATCCAAAGGATATTGACAGAAGGTGCACAATGAGTTTGTACCAGAAATTTGAGGGCTAATTGAAACAAACAGAAATTTAAGGGCTCATTTGAAAAGGGACCCATACTTTTGGAGGGCAGGGGGCATAGATGTCAAACAAACCTGACCCCTATATCGTAAAATAAATCACTGAGACATTTCCATAAACAAACTACTATGCAAAAAATGCAAACAAAATAAGTAAACAGGAAAAATAACTTGAACGACAAAGTTCAATCTCTCCCCTCCCCCCACCCCAAAACACACACACAGGAACTACTACAAATGTACAAATAACCACCTTGCCCAATTAAAATAGTAATTGACGACTTCAACAAAATCAAAACGTTACAAATCAAACTAACCCATACAATCAATCAGCCGTCCAGAAGACAAAAATACATCACATGCATGGCTCGTGACAAACTTTCTTTAATAGCTTCCATGAGCTGTTTTGTATAATGTTAGGCTCCATAATGAAGTCGGTTAACCCTCATAACCATATTTGAATCGCGAAATGACCTGTTAACTTAAACTGGCAAAACAATTACCCAATCATTGAAAATCAAAATTGAACTCCATCTCCATCTTATCTGGCTGTCTCCTTTTTAAGTAAGAAAACCATTTACCCAAACTCAAACTTTATCTTTTCTTTAGAACTTGAATGCTTCGAGGTAGAACAATGTTCTGTCCGAATTTGGGTCTCGTTTCTAAACCAACGTTCCTGTTCTTAGCTCCCCTCGCTCTCGTGACCGTCTCTTTTACCTCCACCATGCCTATCCAATTGTCACATTAATACACAAAACCACTAAGATGTTTTGTCCAGAATTCGAAAAAAATTGTCACAATGCTACTGGGGAAGAATGAAAGCTCTAAAGAGGTCCTAATGTAGAAGCCCTAACACTGGCACTGAAAACAACCTAGAAGATGACACTGACATTATTTCCGCTGCCTTCACTTGCTCCATAGGATGGTAGTTTCTGGGCCTCTCACTCTTCTTTTTGTGATAAGTGGGGTCTCTCCCTCTTGCACCACTCGATCTCTAACAAAAGAACACTGAAAGAACAACATGAGGGTATACCATGTGAAGGCTTCTCTTGGTATTTGGAAAAATCCCAATGGTAGGCAAAGTGGTGGTGGTGGCAAGACTCTACCGATGTTAAGGGTAGAGAAAAAGTGAGGGGGTAGCCAGTGTGAAATGTGAATGGAGGGTGTTATTAAGAGGGTCACACTTACATCTTTATGGGTGACGATGCATAGAAGCAAGTACACCACCACTGGTTCATCGGCAAACTAGGCAGAAAATGTGTGCATCAGGGTATAAGGGTTTGATTGATTATTGATGATGAATATGATTCCAACAAGACGAGAGAGGAAGAGAAATGAAATGGTGGACACCACTATAGAGAAGTAACTGGATGTCGCTCTGCTCAACTTGAATAAAAGCTCCAAAACCTCATCCTGTTAAAGTTTCTCTCCAAAATCCTCCCATTAATGTTGCTCTCTTTGCACTTGTAAGGAACTAAGGATCAAACATCAATTGTTATAACTAATAAATTTGCCACGAAAAAAGAATAAAAGTAAAAGTGAACAATTTTTTGAAGTGATCCATTACACTGATTGGGTGTCTACTCACACATGGTGGTTAAATACGGACACGATGTCATTCTACGAATGTTTCAAACTGCAAAATTTTAAGAGCACACAATCTAATGTTACAGAAACACACAACAGTTTAATTTTTTCTAATAATATTAAAAAAATAGTGCTGTTTGAAACGTGAAATTTATAGTTCATGTGTGGTTGGACATTGATGAATGATTGTTTAAAGGTCGAAACTTGTATCAGATAGAGAGTTTGGCAAGTGCGCCATTTCTGCATCCAAATATCTCCAACTCAGGCCAAATTTGGCGTCTATAAGGCTTAGAAAATTTGACCACCAGTCAATCGATATCTGATTGATGAAGGGCAGTCCAATGGGACAAAACCTAAATGTGAGGGAAGGTTAGTTTAACTTCCAAAAATACGAAAAGTTTTGAGAAAACTTTCAAAAAAATAGAGGGAATGTTGGCATAATTTTTCCAAAGATTGAAAAACTAACAAGATATGCCAAACACCAGGTACTAAGAGAACTAATCAATTAATTGAAGAAATTCATGAGAATTATGTCCTAGCAATAAGGCGAGCATATAGGAAGGCTGCATGGCTGATCTCTCTCAAAAGGAGGATAAGAAAAAAAAAAAGGTTCTAAAGAGACTTAATCAACACTAATCAGGTTTGCCAAAATCACTAATTTTCCCAGGTAACAAATAATCAGATATATAAAATAGCACAGTCACCTGTAATATAAATTTACGCAAGACAGGAGACCTCTCTATCAAGGGAATATAAGCAAGAAGGCTTTGTGTTTCTGTCGCATACACTTGCAATGTTAAGTTCTTCAGATTAGTAAATTCCGGCAAATGTGGGAGAAAATAAATGTGCTGAAAGAGAAAACACATGATTAGCAACATAACTTAAATATCATGTTTAAAACTTAGGAAGCACGGATACGGCCATGGGATACAACAAAGTTAAAAAATATAGGACACAGGTACAGCAAGGATAAGACTATTAAAATAATCTAATATATTTTTTAAATAATAATAGAGTTGTAATATATTAAAAAATATAGCATATATTATAATTAATAATAAGACCAAGAAAATATTATTTTTTTGATTAAAATTGAAATAGATCAAATTACAAATCCATCATTTTCATCAAAAATCATTACATCAATTAACATTCTTAGTATATAAGTTACATAACAAAAAATATATTAAAAAAAGTAAAAATCACACATCATTTAATAGTCAAAAATTGTTTTTTTTTAATAAAAAAATTCTTGGTCGTATCCTATACGTATCCTTGCCGTGTCCGACTGAGTTCACTATTCATAACACTTCTAGCCGTGTCCGACACTACCACGACAACCCTTTGGGAAGTATCCGTGCTTCCTATTTCCTAGTTTAAAACAAACATATGCTCGCACACTTGTCCACATCAACAAGAAGACAAAAATACATACTGACCGAGCACAAATTCAAGAACAACGTAAGGCTCTCTATCTGAGAAGAATAGCTTGAAACTGAAGAAACAACATAAGTCATAAGACTTGAACAATCCCCAACAGACACATCAACCAGCAATGGAGCATGCCTAATAAGAACTCGTGTTTTTTGGAAGATTGAAATACAAATAAGCGACGCAAGGTTCGGAGCATCAATCTCAAGGCTTGCTAAATAATCGCACCGGGATATCTCTAGGAACTTCAAGTGAAGGGTAGGACCAACAACTCTTAGATTTACTAAATGTGGTGAGCCATGCACAAATAACCGTTCAAGAAGTGGACAGTTGGAAAGGAAGTGCTCAACAACCTCTGCAGCAATAGTGACAAATTTCAAAGAGAGGTGTGTTAGGAATCTAATGCAGGGCAAACCATAAGGGCTTCTGATGTGAGAATAAACCTCATGCGGGAAGTGATAACGTTTAGTGCGACTAGGTAAATATCGATACCCAACTCCTTTTAGGTCCAGTTCAAGTCTTTGAACTTTCTTTCCAAATGCAAAGCTGATCCACTCATCAATATCACAATTATCCCTAGAGTCCATGTCAAAATTAACTTTGAATTCATTGATAAATGCACCCTCATGCTGTTGTAGAACTCGATTCACCCAACTAATGTATTTAGCCCTTTCGACCTTAACTAAACTAATGTATTTAGCCCTTTCGACCTTATCTAATGTGCGTTCCTTCCGGATGGCTAACAACTTCTTTGAAACAGAAAAGTTCAGATCCCTAGCATGCATCCACAGATATTTCCATCTCTTGGAGAGGACACAAGTACTTGCTACTTCCAAAAATGACAATAGATGCAGAATGGTAATCAGAATGTCGTCGGGCAGTTGACTAATCCGATCTTCCTCCAGGCAATTGTCTCCCTGTCACCCAAATACGATTACATAAAGAGTCAGTATGATATTTGTGGGTTTTGTTAACATGGCTATCTGGACTTTTTTTTGTTCTTGCATGGAAAATTGGAAAAACTTAGCTATTTGACACAGAAAAACATAAAAGATTAACCTTGTTGTATTTTCTCATACAAATTTGTAAAAGAATTTTTGGTAAATGTGAACCTGGGATTCACAAAATCATTTTTTGTTGGCAGGGCCATTGAAAATATCTTATCTCCATCAAGACGGTGCACAAGATTAACAAAACTCAACATCTATATGACAACCAAAATTGAAAAACAAAATCCCCTCTACCCAATCATCAAATCACCTTTTGCAACTTTGCATGTGTAGAATGAGCGTCCACAGTTCTCTCCATTTGATCTAGTGTTGCAAAAGTCCTTCCTTTTGCCCTCTCTCTGAATTTTAAGTAATTTAATTAAGCTGCAAAAAAGGAGCAAGCATTCTCAAAGGTGCAAAAATTTACAGCAACCAAGGAAAGGGTAGAAACAAAGCCACCAGAAGCACCACCGCTAAAACAATATACAAGGACTCCCAAGTCCCATAATGCACAAGTCGATCAAAAACAAACATAAATAAATAAAAGGAGCAAAAAAATCTCAAAGTTGCAAACTTTGACACCAAACCAAGGATGACAAATGGAAGAAAAAAAATATGAATCGAAATGGCCGAAAGAACAAAGAATAAGATATAAGCAGTAATATAGAAGATCCTTGACCAAACAGGGTATATAGAAGATCCTTGACCAAACAGGGTAAGATCTGCGTTTTAACAAGGTTGTAGCCCTCAAAAAATAAGAGTGGAATACGTACATATGTCGCCAATGGTGGCAGCAGTCGGCGGTGCCTGGGAAGCCTGTAGATACGACCCTTCTCCCCTTTCCCCTAGTTTGGGGTCGTCACATCGATATATACTTAATCAGGCCGGCCCAATGAAAACTCAAACTCTTATTTAAATTTGAGTGATAAAAAAGGTAAAAAATTTATTTTGGTATAGACCTCTTTAATATAAAATTTTAAATTTAAATGAAAATAAACTCAAATTTAAAAGAGGTAAGATATGACCATTGAATTTTTTAAGGAATGTGAAATTTCACTATTAAAGATTTTTTGTATGAATTTGAGCTAAAAAATGAGTCTTCTTTCATTCGATGTAGATATGAGTATAGAACAGTGTTTTAGAACCCGGCCCGGACATCAATCCGACAAAGAGACTAGGTCATTGGGTTAATGGTTCAACCGTTGGGTCATTGGTCGGACCGGTAATATAATAAAAAATTATAAATAATAATAAATAGGCTAAAAATTATAATAAACCCAACAAAATCTCATTTCATAGCAACAAAGACACCACCATATATCTAAATTCAAGCTTCAAAAGCATCAACAACATCCTAACAAATCACAGATTCGATGTATAAAAAAGCCATAAATGAAAA
Source organism: Ilex aquifolium (assembly GCA_951799425.1). Lineage (NCBI taxonomy): Eukaryota > Viridiplantae > Streptophyta > Magnoliopsida > Aquifoliales > Aquifoliaceae > Ilex > Ilex aquifolium. The sequence goes on from OX637410.1 coordinate 21,344,416, forward strand.
CATTCACAAATCAAAAATCAGATTCAATGTATAAAAATAAAAAATCACAGATTCAATAAAAATAGCAGAGACGCAGAGTATGGTTGCTCTTAATTTCAGATTCAATGTATACAAATCAAAAATCTAATATAGCAGGAGAGAAAAATCGAGAAAGATAACGAGAGAAAGAGGCAGAGTAGTACCTGCTGCTGTCAATGGGAGTTGTTGTTGGCTACCACAATGGAGATCTAAATCTTGAAGCAGCCTCTTCTTCGAAGCAGGAGTCCCTGAAGCAGAGAAGCAGAGTCCCTTCACCCTTGAGCTTTTATTGCTCGCTTGCAGTCGCAGCACAAAGACTCAGAGAGAGAGAGAGAGAGAGAAGCGAAGGGAGGCGTCTGAGAGTCTCAGAGCAATGGGGGGCGGGGGGTGGGGGGTTGGGAACGATTTAGATTTTAGGGCAAAATGCCCCAAAGGCAAAACCAAACATTTTATATGAAATTAAATGATCCAGCCGATTTTTTAAAATTCGTCCGGGTTCACCGGTTTTAAGTCGGTTTAGTGGGTTTACACTGGTTTTGTGACACAAATAATCTAATAAGTGAAGCGGTCCGGTTTAAGCACTGATTTACCAGGTCAATCCGTCAAATCGGACCATGTTTTAAAACATTGGTATAGAATTGGAGAAAATTTTTTAAAAAAATTTACCCAAATTAAATTTAAGTATTAAAAATAGTAAAAATGGGAGATGCTCATAACGTGTGGATAAATAGATCCCACATAACTAGTTAGCACATGACGTGGATAAGTTGATTCTATTTTATTGGTTGGGTATTTTCTAAATTAATGGATAATTAATCGTTTGAATTTTGAAAGAATTCTATTAATTTGAAAGGAAATCATATTTTCTCTTTATTTATCTGACTCTCATCGTTACTATATCTCCCAATTCTCTATTTCTCTCTCTCCCCTCCTATTTTCTCTCTCAAACTTGTTCTCTATGTCCCCAACATATTATGCAAGGCATTGTTACTCTCCTCTCCTTATTTTTTTCTCTCTCTATTTTGAGAAATCTAGAGCAACTTATCAGCCCTAGACGTTATAGGCTCGTAGTCCAAGAAAAAAAGTTTAGATGTGTCAACTCTTACCCGTTGATTCGTATTCGACCCAAATCTGACATAAACGATTATAAAATTGATATTGATGATGTAAAAAAGTGGATTTATGCACCACTGATCGAGTAATTAATGTAGGTAATAAAAGCAGTAAATATAAGGTGAGATCCACACAAGCAACACATAGATTTATAGTGGTTCGATCAGGGTGCTCTACTCCACTTTGAAAACAACAACGGTGACTGGAGAACCTTTATTAATAAAGTAAGAGAGAGAACAAATGTTTGCTCCGGGAGAGGTGTGGTAGTTACGAGAGTAGTAGTTATGTGAGAGTTGTGTAGAGAGATACAAAGAGATGTAAAGAGGTGTCATCTCATAGAGAGATAGCTTACAATTTATAGGCATAGAGTCTTAGTTGAGGCGGTGACGTGAGGGTAAAAGTACTAGATATTTGGGGAGCTACAAAAGATAAGTACAATTAAAGGTTGCATTAATATTTGAGAGTGAGTATCCCGATAATTGTTCTCCACGTGCTCTAATTCTTTTGGACTCCTTGAACTCTGGACTGGGCCGAATCCATGAATTGAGCTTAACCTGCCTTGTAACTGATTTGGGCCTAACTCATTAATTGGGTCTGACCCAGGTAAATTTGAGCTAATCATATATGATTATTAAATATACATAATTAATAGTTTAAATTAATGTTTAATACTCAAAATACATTAAATAGATTTTTTTTAATCCACGTATCATGCATTGGCCTCGGCACCGGCTTTCCCAATCCAGAGTCCCCACCGTTAGCATTAACATCACCACCACTCAGTGCCACTTCTTGAATTCGATTTCCATCATTCAAACTCAATTCGTTCAGTTTACTTTCCAGCAATTCTTTCACAAGCTTAGTTCGATCAATATTCATAACCATAACCCTAGATTTCCCACTCACCACAAAATTCTTCTAATTCGACACCACCATTTTCCTTTGCCATCGACCTCAAAGCCATCTCCACGGCAAGAATGGCTCCGGACTCCCCACCTACCTCCCTCAACGCCGCCTTCTCCGCAGCTGTCGCTGACTGATCATCCTCCAGCTTCCTCAACACTGTCGAAGAGTCAATCGCCGTAAACGACACTCTCTCCAACAGACACACCGCCACCATCGACCGAACCACCGCTAACGGATTCCCACTCTCATCAACCACAAACTTCTCATTCTCGGATCGACGACCCGACACTTCTGGCGATTTCTTTAGCTGCAAATTCTTGGAATTACTAATTTTCGACTCAGCCAAGAGGCGAATTTAGTGCTTTTCCGGTGTATTTTCGGGTTGTGATGGTGGTAGAACGATTAGGGTTTGGGAGGGGTTTGGGTAGGGGAGTGTACGGACGGGCATTGAAGGTGGAGATAACTTTGAGAGAGAGATCGAGAGAAGAGACAATGTCGGGGACTAGGGTTTGGAGAGAGGCGATGAGGTCCAGCTGAGAGTTGCGTTGGTTTTGCACACGGGATTTGAGCTGTTGACGCGTGTCTTTGACAGTGGCTATGTTGTCATCAGCACCCTCTGATTGGCATTGGCTCTCCATCTCTATCTCTCTCCTGTGTTCTCTTCCTCACAGAGTGATTTGTAAATACTCAACTCAAAAGCTGTGTTGTAGTGAACACAGTTTCTGTATCTTTTACTAAGCAAGGAAGCAAAACGACGATATTTGTGTGTGTCACTCTGGCTCTGCGTGTTGTTTGGTTGGGGTTTTAGTTTTACGGAGGTTAATGCAGTAGAAGTACTGCAAATCAACCGGTGAATAAGACCGGAGATCAATTGACCTTATTAGCGTTTGCTTGGATCGAAAGAATTGGGGAGAGTCGAAAAGAAACGGTAGGAAACCACAGGTGCGGTGAGTGCATGCTTCGTGATCATGAAAGTTGCCCCCTCGCCTCCATCTATCAGTAGTCTCACAGCCCACGGTGTTAATGGGCTATCCAGCCCACCATATAAAGTTAGTGTGGATAGCCCATTAGCCCAATGGGTAGAACTAACGCGTCACTACTCTTATATTTGTTTTTTTAGAGGTGTGAATCGCATCGTGTTCGTCTGACTCACATGTTGTGTTATTCGTATCGTGTTCGTGTCAAGACTACACTATATGGACCTAAAAATTTGATTTAATTTGTTGACATAATGATGTGGTTTCATATAAATTATTGGATCAACACCAAGTTCAAATGTTTGATGAAATTTACAGTAAATCTAAATGTCACAATGAATTAGATCTCAATAACACTGCTCTTTACAAATTGATAAAGAGACTAAGAGGAAAGTAAGTTTTTTTACGCGTGCCACAAATGGATTTATACTATTAATAAAAGGAGGAGATGGGTTTTTGATGTAAGTGCATGATAAATAATGTGTTTTGTATGTTTTCAATTCGTATGAATGCCCATAAATTCAATAGATTATGTTTTTAGATGCTCCAAATATCAGCTTTAAATAGAGGGGTACACTACAGAAAACTCAAATGTTTTAGATATATGCGGTTAATCTTTCAAATATGTGGGCTAATGTTTAGATCTACAAACTGATCTTTGTGACGTCAACTTCCAATTCTGTGAATCTGAGTGAGAAAGTGTAAGAGAGAGAAAAGAAGAAGATGACACTGTGACGAAATTAGGAGTTCAACTCAGGCAGGTTGGGCGGATTGGACAGTCAACTCTAGGTATATAATCTTCAACCCTAACCCTAACCCTATCTCGGGTTGAGGGACTCAACTCAAGCACTGCCCGAGTTTAATTTGGGTGGGCTCTGGTTGAATTCGGGTTAATGATTTCGGACTGATTTCGGGTTACTTTACGGGTGTGTTTGGGTAATGGGGTGGGATAGGATAGGTTTTCTTTTTTTGTATCCTAACCAATCCAAGCCAAATCCACTCATCCACTTTAAAACCCTAACCCAAGATTATATCCAATCCTAACCTTTGTTTGGGAAACAAATGTATAATTTAGTGGGCCCCATAGATTACACAAATAATTTTGTAGTAGTTTACCATTCTACCCATGAGTCTATCCATTCCAATACAAACCAATCATATCCTATGTTTGGTTAACCCATCCAAGCCTAATAAAATTATACATTTTCCACATATGCATAAAAGCATATAAAAATAAGGAAAGTTAAATATATATATATATATTTTTTTTGTATTTTTTTTTTCAAATAAATCAACACTTTATTTAATTTCTTAAAAATTGATTACAATGAGCGAAAGACAAACAATCTTGCCTTAAAATGTTTGGACATGTGAATTATCCTAATAAAATTATACATTTTTCACATATACTTAAAAACATATAAAAATTATATATGATTTAGACCACTTATTTAATTTTTTAGTTTTATTTTAATAGATAGTATAATTATATACTAATTACGATTTTTTAAGAAAACAATAAATTTTTATTTTTAATTTTACTTCAATAAATAATATAATAGAATATGAATTTTGATTGTAAAATAATATTTGATATTCTATCTTTTATTAGAGTATTTTTGATCTAAATATAATATTTTAAATTTAAGGGGTCTGATTATTATATACCTACTACAAATTTCAAAGAGGTTTAAGTGTAATTTATTAACGAATATATTAATCTTGAGGGGTCTAAGTGTTACGCGCATATAAATTTGAGGGAATTTGTGTTTAATATTTTAAATATCAGGGGTTTGAATAATTAAATGACAAATTTTAGGGGATCTAAGTGTAATTCTCCATAGATAAATCCTTCAAACCCAGAAGCATCCATCGGCCAGAAGCATCACCATTAACAAACCCAGAAGCATCCATCTGCACCTCCCATATACATCCCACCACCACTGCCACAACGCCACTACCACTGCCACAATCGAACACCCAACACCACCACTACTGCCACAACGCCACCACCACTGCCACAACGCCACCACCACTGCCGCAATCTAACACCCAACGCCACCACCACTGCCACAATCGAACACCCAACGCCACCACCACTGCCACAACGCCACCACCACTGCCACAATCGAACACCCAACACCACCACCACTGCCACAACGCCACCAAGCCCTCAAATCCAAGGCAAAACCATCGAAAGATCAAGCCATCAACAAATCCACCAGCAGTTCCTCTACGGATGAAGAACTCTTCTTCATTCGGTCCACTCCGGCACCCAAACCCATCCCAACAGGAGGGCTTCGTCGCCTTCTCAAAGCGAGAGAGAGAGAGAGAGAAAGAGGAGACAGACAGAGAGCGAGAGCCAGAGATCTGTTGGACTGTTCGTTGCCTTCACAAAGCGAGAGAGGGAGCTCTAGAGAGGAAGGTGGGGGTAAATATGTCATTAGCCATCATAACCCATCGGCTGGGATTGAAACCCAGGGGGGAGGTGGGTTAATTTTAACCCATGTAGAAGGTTTAAAAAGCACTGTAGCATCCGGGTCAAGGATAGACCCGGGATTTATATCCTACCTCATTTTTGTCTTTCCAAACAAAGGTTTTGTGGGTCCCACTGCATTGTTAGCCTATCCTTATTGTGTTAACCCACCTTATCCCATTATCCAAACACACCCTACGGGTTCAATTCGGGTTGAGTTCGATTCGAGCCCAAAATAGGCTTGTTATTCTAAACCTGATGCACTGTCCCACAATTCAGCTGCAACATACATGCTTGCTAGAACCACATAGTTTACTGACTTCTCAGGTTCTATATTAAATAGGTGTCTGACTGCAATTTCTCCAATAGACATATTACCATAGTTACTACATGCCCCAAGAATGGAACCCCAAAGTGAGGCATTAATTCGGGTTGAACCTAATTATTAAATCGGGTTGAGCCCGATTTTAATATTCGGGTTCAACCCGTGAACCCGATTGCTCAACCCAAGCTCAACCCAAATTAAATTTGGGTTGAAGTTTTTTTACTCAAGCCCAACCCAAGTATTAAAAACCTTAGCCCAAGCCTTAATTTTTTTGAGTTGGGCTCGTGTTGAAATCGGGTTAGCCCGTCCACGTTGCACCCTTAGACGAAATCAATGTGAATTAGCAAAAACGTGAATTAGATTAGACTACAAGATAAAAAAAAAAAAAAAAAGGACATTGATGTGAATTTAATGTCCTAAAAATATAATGTCTGGACTAGAAGACAAAAAAAAAACATCCAAGTAGAGTTATGACTAATTTTCGCTGAAAAAAAAAAACATCTCAATTGTATATGATTTTTTTTCCTGTTGGGTTTGTTCTTTTTGTGATTGAAAGTGATTGGGATTATTAACTGAACTGACTTGGGATTTTGAGATGAAATGAAATTCCTTCCACCGTATATTTTGATATTTTTATTAGAGTTTTTTTAGAGTCGGTACACTTTTTAACATTTATTATGCTAGAAGTTCAAGTGGAAAAATATTTTGTCTAAAAGTCCAGTTGAGAATTAAATATCTAATATGTCTCTAATAACAAAATAAATGCGCTCATAAAACCAATTAAGAAACCTTATTTATGATTAATATAAATTTGAAAACTAAAATTCTTAAATTTTAAAGTTTTATCATATTACGAATTTTAAAACACAACAACGGCTCAGATAATTCCACATGATTCAAAATCGATCCAACGGTGGGGAAGGTATCTTATTTCTCCATTTTTCCTCCCAGAAGTGTCTCAATCACCACCTCTTATTTTTTAATAACAAGATAGAAGTGTTTTTAAATCTCCAAGTTGGGAAAACACAAGAACGGTTCAGATTATTCCACATGATTTAAAATCGATCCAACGGTGGGAAAGATATCTTATTTCTCCATTTTCCCTCCCAGAAGTGTCTCAATCACCACCTCTTATTTATTAATTTTTTGAATGGTTCCGCTGCCTATTCTCTCTCTCTCTCTCCCTCCTCTCTCACTCTTAGTCTCACACGCTGGAGGCTGGACATCCACCAACGCCTCCTCACTCTCCATCTGTCCGTTTAGCTCCTTCAATTCTCTCATACCAACGCCACAACAAGCGCCACCACTAGGCACCAGCGCCACCGCGAGCACCAGCACATCCGCCAAGTATTTCTTTCCCTCCCATCTCTATCACACACGCACACACAAACCCCGAATCCCCCCAAACCCAAGTCCTCCCCTTTCTTCGGTCGCCTCTGCGGACGTCCCCTCCCCTAACCCTCTATTTTCCCCACCAATGACTTGGTCTAATCATGAGGGTCCTCTCTCTCTCTCTCTCTCTCTCTCTCTCATACATCTCTTCCTTCACCTCGCGCACGCACGCACACACACACACACACAAAACCCAATAACACACACACACAACATGCTACAAATTACGCTCGCACACCCACCCACCCCATCCACCCAAGGTAGAGGCACATACACATACAGAGAGCAAAACACGCACACATACACACACAACACACAGCAGCACACACAACAGCACGCAGACACACACAAAACACAGTAGACACACATTTTGTGTTAATTTAGGTGTTTCATAGGAAATTGAATGTTAGGTTTTCTAATTAGGTGTTAAATTTGTAATAAATTGAAAGTTAGGTTTTTCAAATTGGGGTTTTTCATTCAATAGGACATTTGCAAATTTGGGCTTTTTCATGAATTAAAGGTTGTGACAAATTGAATGTTGTATGCTAATTGTTTGTAAAATGCTTCACTCAAAGATATATTAATGTCAAAACTTAGATTAATGGGTTGGAAAGTTTAACACCCTTGAAAACTACTACTGGGATCTATTCGAGTTTGGTAATTCTTATGTCCTATTATTTGGGCGCAATGATTTTTTATATCCCTCTAAGATATTGTTTTAGTTTAAGACTTTTAAGTAGTGTAGATTGTTCGATCAAATTGACTTTAAGGTTTTTTGGTTTTTTTAATTGGTGATTTTTTTTTTAATTTACACAGTAATTAGTTTTGTTTCAGGATTGATTGTGTCACCTTCATACATTTATGTCACTTAGATTTCATGTTTGAGCAAGTTCAAGAACTTCGAAAGAGGTGATCTAGGTTTCAACGTCTCTGCTTGTGTGTATATATATATCAATAATACAAGTGCATCATAATATAAATTCACACTGTCAAAATTGTGACATAAGGAATACAGTGACACGTAAAATATAAACAGTGACAAATGAAGAAAAAAAAAACAGTGATACAAGGTGTTTGTGTCAAATACCTAATGTTTTACGTTTTACGTTTTAATCTTTCACGTTTTTTTGTGTCAAATAGCTAAGTTTTTCCAATTTTCCATGCAAGAACAAAAAAAAGTCCAGATACCCATGTTAACAAAACCCATAAATATCATACTGACTCTTTATGTAATCGTATTTGGGTGACTGAGAGACAATTACCTGGAGGAAGATCGGATTAGTCAACTGCCCGACGACATTCTGATTCCCATCATGCATCTATTGTCGTTTTTGGAAGTAGCAAGTACTTGTGTCCTCTCCAAGAGATGGAAATATCTGTGGATGCATGCTAGGGACATGAACTTTTCTGTTCCAAAGAACTTGTTAGCCATCCGGAAGGAACGCACATTAGTTAAGGTCGAAAGGGTTGAATACATTAGTTGGGTGAATCGAGTTCTACAACAACATGAGGGTGCATTTATCAATGAATTCAAAGTTAATTTTGACATGGACTCTAGGGATAATTGTGATATTGATGAGTGGATCAGCTTTGCATTTGGAAAGAAAGTTCAAAGACTTGAACTAGACCTAAAAGGAGCTGGGTATCGATATTTACCTAGTCACGCTAACCGTTATTACTTCCCGCATGAGGTTTATTCTCACATCAGAAGCCCTTATGGTTTGCCCTGCATTAGATTCCTAACACACCTCTCTTTGAAATTTGTCATTGTTGCTGCAGAGGTTATTGAGCACTTCCTTTCCAACTGTCCACTTCTTGAACAGTTGTTTGTGCATGGCTCACCACATTTAGTAAATCTACCCTTTACTTGAAGTTCCTAGAGATATCCCGGTGCGATTATTTAGCAAGCCCTGAGATTGATGCTCCGAACCTTGCGTCGCTTATTTGTATTTCAATCTACCAAAAAATACGAGTTCTTATTAGGCATGCTCCATCGCTGGTTGATGTGTCTATTGGGGATTGTTCAAGTCTTATAACTTATGTTGTTCCCTCAGTTTCAAGCTATTCTTCTCAGTTAGAGAGCCTTACGCTGTTCTTGAATTTGTGCGCGGTCAGTATTTATTTTTGTCTTGCTGTTGATGTGGACGAGCGTGCGAGCATATGTTTGTTTTAAACTAGGAAGCATGGATACTTCCAACGGGTTGCTGTGGCAGTGTCAGATACGGCTAGAAGTGTCATGAATAGTGAATTCAGTCGGACACGGCCAGGATAAGTCTATGATACGACCAATAATTTTTTAATTAAAAAAAACAACTTTTGACTATTAAAAGAAGTGTGATTTTTATTTTTTTTAATATATTTTTTGTTATGTAACTTACATATATTATGAATGTTAATCGATGTTTGATGAAAATGATGGATGTGTAATTTGATCTATTTCAATTTTAATCAAAAAAATAATATTTTCTTGGTCTTATTATTAATAATAATATATGCTATATTTTTTAATATGTTATAACAATATTATTATTTAAAAAATAATTTATATTATTTTAATAGCCGTATCCTTGCCATACCCGTGTCTTATATTTTTGAACTTTGTTGTTTCCCGTATCCGTATCCGTATCCGTATCCGTATCCGTATCCTTGCTTCCCAGGTTTTAAACATGATATTCAAGTTATGTTGCTAATCATGAGTTTTCTCTTTCAGCACATTTATTTTCTCCCACATTTGCCAGAATTTACTAATCTGAAGAACTTTACATTGAAAGTGGATGCGACAGAAACACAAAGCCATCTTGCTTATATTCCTTTGATAGAGAGGTCTCAAATTTACATTATAGGTGACTGTGCTATTTTATTTATCTGATTTTTTTTTCCTGGGAAAACTATTATGATTTTGGCAAACCTGAATAGTGTTGATTAAGTCTCTTTAGAGCCTTTTTTTTCCTCTTATCCTCCTTTTGAGAGAGATCAGCCATGCAGCCTTCCTATATTAAGGGTGGATAATGAGGTCTATCCGTTTGTTTTCCGTTGATTACAATGTTATATGAGGACTTGTTGTATGCAATATCAATTCTTGTATGATGTGAATATTAATCTAAGCAAAATGATTCTGACGCAAGTTACCGGCAATAAATATGTAATTGTGAACACGGGAAATAATAACATCATCCAACTGTGTTTTTGAGAGGTGAATGATTCAAATGTTTTACTTGAATCTCTCTCTTAATAATGATAGAATAATGTTATACGAACAAGTTATGAGAACATGTAGTAAAGGAAGGACTGATGGATATATCTTGTTTTGTAAAGGGTTTATAAGATTTTCTAAAATTGAGTGTGTGTGTGTGTGTGTGTGTGTGTTAATCTAGTTTTGTTGGAAATATTAAGAAAGGTAAAATTTTACAGTCTAATGGATTGATGATGGGTTGATGTGGAAATTTTTATTTTTATTTTTTTGTTATTCACAGCATAATGCTGGTGTTCATGTGATTGGTAGTCAGTTATACTTCAGATATGACTGGTTTGTTTTTATAATTAATGATTTTGAATAAAGATAGACTATTGAGATCATGTTTGGGGAGTAACTCACTATATGTGTATAATTTGTAATGGATAGTATAGTTTAAGGGTAAACTACTACACCTTTAGTTGTGATGTATAAAGTTGAGATGGGGTAATATGTTACATTAAATAATTATTTAATGTGTAAATTACTTTGCTGACATTATGTTGTCGAGAGGTTATGTGAAAATTATGACCAATGAGACAGGAAAGATAGTATGGAGTTAACTCAAAAGAACTTATACATGAAAGTAACAGGGATAATATTGATTAATTTCTAGTGTTTAAATGACACCAAAAATTAGATATTAGATAGCTTACTAAATTAATTGGTTAATTGTCTTGTGATAATTTGTTAATGTGATTTTCTTTGAGTTCAGTGAAACATATTATATGGGCAATGTACTCATTTAAATTAGTGTGATAAGTGAATTTTGAGGACGAAATTCTTTTAAAAGGGAAAGAGTTGTGAGACCCGAACAAACTAATTAGGTATTTTATTTTGTGTTCGGGGTCTAGATGCGAATGCGAGTATTTATTTTAATCATTGGATTTAAAATTACAATAGTTGGAAACACAAAGAAATAAGTATGGGTCCGATGATAAACTTTTAGTCACGGGTTAAGCGCTCGAGAAAAATATATAACGGAGTATATGTTAATTTTATGTGAATAGTAATTTTAGTTCAATGATTAAAAAGTAAGTTGTCGATAATATGGGAGATCGGGTATATGTCTCGATATAAAAAATTGGGTTTAATTTTTGAAAAACAAAAAGCAAAGCTGAGGTAGATATACAAATATGTATGAAATTATCCATTTATTTATAATTGTAAGACCGGAACGCGCATGACAAACATATAATAGTTGTAATAAGCATATTCAGATGTGACATGAATGCGTAGGATTGACAACTAGTATTTAATTACGAGTAAAGATATGAGACCTGAACCTGAACAATGAATATTTTAATAGTCAGAAATAATTTTATAAAAAATGATTATAGGGGGAATTGTTTTATTTAAAGTGTGAAAAGTTAAATACGAACGTTGACATATGATATGACATTATTTTATGTACATTAGAGCATGTGGAATTAATTGGGTGACAAGCATGGTACATTAATTTATTGCTATAAAAATAAAATATGTCAGTATGTACAAGGAGTGGCTAAGGGTCTGAAATACGAATTTAATGGTTTATCAATATTTTTGGATATATATCTAAAGTACAATGCAATGATGAAAGATTCCATTTAAGAAGACATGCAAGGTATGTCTTGCATGCAAAAAAAAAAAAAAAAACTAAAAACAAGAAGTCTTGCACTTAGAATATTTCGGCAAGAACAAGAACCAAAAGGAAAGAAGAAGAAACCAAGGGAGGAAGAAGGAAAGAAAAAAAGTAAAAAAAAAAGAGAGCAAAAAAGAAGAAAAAAAGTGTGGATGCAAATGTAAGAATTGTGATCTATTTCTTTCTTCTAAAATGTAGATATCCAACTCTAATAAATATATTTTGAGTGTTGCATGTATTTAAAGTATAGTCTTTAGTATGTGTTTGGATGGTGTGTATATATATATATGTATGATGTTTAGTGTGAGTTTTGATTTAATGCATAAAGGGTTCACCTTTATATTTATATGGGTATGTGAATTAAGTTAAAGTTGTTGTATGAAAAATAGATGAGTGGAATTGTTGTATATGAGTTGAATTTTGGTTAAGAAAGATTGTAGTTTTGTGGGTAATTAGGAATCTTGTAAATTGTTCTTGAATTTTCATGAATTTTATGGGTATGAGTAATTATAAGAAAGCACGCAATCTTATAATTTTATGAAAAATTAAGTAGATTCAGGTATATTTTGGATTATTATAATTTTATAAGAAAAGTTTATCTTGGATGTAATGGATTCGAGTAGGTAATTTCACTTGCTATGAATATATTAATTTCAAGTGACTCGATTTGATCATAACTACTAGTTTAATCGATTAATATTATTAGGTGTGGAGGAGTTATTGAACGTGACATGATTAAATTACGAAACTTGATTTTAGTAAACTAATTCGAGTAAGAGATATTATTTATTAACACTCGAATGAGATTGTGAATAAGGGGTGTCAGGTCCAAATGTGTCACACATTATTGACCGGAATGATGTTCTAATTCAAGAAAGTGAAACTTACGAAGAACAGCCTGTACAGATTTTAAATACAAAAGAACAAGTATTACGTAATAAGGTTATACCACTCGTAAAGGTGTTATGGCAACATCATGACATTGAAAGAGCTACGTAAGAACTGGAAGCAGATATACGTACAAGATATGTGTATCTTTTTAACTCTCAATGTTAGTATCGAATTTCAGGAACGAAATTCTTTCTAAGGGGGTAGATTGTGATGACCTGCATAAAAAAATTAATTATTAATACGCCAATTAGATCATCAATTTTGATTCTATATAATTAATGGTTTTTTTTAAATTTCAAATAAATAAATGGACCTCAAATTTAGATTCTTTACGTAAAAATGAGTTGAATGACTATAATATAGGTCATATTTCATGTTAAGATGAAAGAACATATTGTTAGAAGGATACGTCCGTTACATATATAACATACTAGTTATTTCTCGTGCCCGAAAGTAAAGAGTAATAAAAAAATGGTCAACAATAAACATATTTGTATTCACATCTAAAATTAAATCACAAAATATAAATGAGAGAAAGAAATTTAAGCACTGATTGTAGTGGAGACGAGTGGTGGTTGGTGACGATGATCGTGATAATGGTGGCAGCCGTGGGTGACAACAGTGATGGTAGTGGTGGGGCGGTGAGGGTGGTGTGGGTAGGGGTGATGGTGAGATAGTAACAGTGGTGGTGGCAATGGTGGCAATTAAGGTGATAGTGGTGGTGACGACGATAATGGTGGGGCAATAGGGATAGTGGTGGTGGTAAGGTGGCAGCAGCGGTTGTGATGCTGGTGGTAGTGGTGATGGTCATGGTGGGGTGGCAACAGTGGTGGTGGTAGTGGTGGCGGTTATTGTAGCAGAGGTAGTTGTGGGGTGGTGATAGTGGTAATGGTGGTGAAAGTGATGGTGGGGATAGTTGTGATGGTGGGGTGGCGGTGATGGTGATGGTGGTGGGGCAGTGGGGGTGTTGGTGGTAGGTCGGTTCCAAATATTATTTTTAAAAAAAAAAAAATACTTATGAGCAATTATAAATTTTAGAAGTACTTTTAAAAAGTTACTCCAAACACATCCTTAGGGCCTTATTTTTTCTTTTAAATTTAGGGTGTTAATATTAACCGTCGGATTAATTTTAAAAGTAAAATTTAAAGAGATCTCAACCGTAAAAAAAAAAAAATTATTTTGTTTATTTTTTAAATTTAAATTATATCGTAGTTTATTTTGTTTATAAGTGAGCAGTAGGGGTGCAACTTGGGTTGGGCAACCCGATTTCAACCCGAGCCCAACCCGAAAAAATTAGGGCTTGGGCTAGGGTTTTTAATACTTGGGTTGGGCTTGGGTCAAAAAATTTCAACCCGAATTCAATTTGGGCCGGGCTCGGGTTGAGGCATCGGCAACCCGATTTCAACCCGAACCCGAATTCAATTAGTGTGATAGTGTGATGTTTTAAGTTTAATATTTTTATTAGTCTAATTTCTATGTTTTCTGGGATTGTACTTTGAGATTACAAGTTTTTTGGTGTGAAAACAGATGATCAATAATCGTGCATTGTTATGAATGAAATATATGGATTGTTTTATGAATTTGTAATTATTCCCCCCCTCTCTCTGTCTCTTTTGCAGTGAACCCGAATTCAACCCGAGCCCGCCCGAATTAAACTCGGGCTGGGCTCGGGTTGAGTTTCTCAACCCGAGGTAGGGTTAGGGTTAGGGTTAGGGTTGAAGATTATATACCTAGGGTTGGGCTAGGGTTGACTGTCTAACCCGCCCAACCCGCCCGAGTTGCACCCCTAGTGAGCAGGTGAGATTTTTCAGCTTGTTACCATGGTTGCAGCTTATAGGTACTTTTGATGCCACAGGGCTTTCGGTTTAATGTGCTCATGAGAATGTAAACGTGTTGTTACCTTAGGTACTCACAGTGCAACAAGGCTCTTGGCGTGAGCGTGCTTGGAAAGTTTGAATGGATCTTCAGTTTGACAGTGCATTTGGAACTCATGACTACAGCGACCTATTTTTTTCGTCGTGATGCTACGTGCTTGGCATTTCTAGTCTAGTCATCTGCGATGGATAATCCAACAGTGTACATACAGGAGAAGCCTCAAGTTGGAACCAATCAGCACAGAACCAGGAAAGTTACTTTTCAAATTTGGTCTCTTCTCGTGCCATTCTCGTGAAACTAGGGTTTTGGTGACCTAATTGATGCTGATGAGTGGAATCGCGCTCCAAAACGTTTTCGAGATATATATCTGCTGAACGGAGACGTAGGAGCAGCAGATTCTGTAAAGCTAGTTCTTTTGCATCATAATTTGGTGACCTCGTCTTTCTTGTATTAATTCTGAAATTATTATTGACCACGTGACAATACCGAGGTGGTGCTATTAGTGTTATATTAAATATTTACTCTGGAGTATGGGACTGTTACTGTTAGAGAGAGTGCGGAGGAGGGAAAATTTTGTGGTTATTGATTTTGTACCGTTTGATTAATTTTGAGTTTGATGTGAATCGTTTTTCTCGTTTATGCTAGGTGTTTTATTAGATAGATTGATAAAAAAAATATATATGCTTAAAATATTTTTATTAATTAAAAAAAATATATGTTATCAAAAAATATATTTTTTGTGCAGTTGGACTTGGGAGACACGAAAAAAAAAAGTGTTTTTGGGTAAATTTTACTCTTTAACACTTTTAAGAGCAGCAACTGTAATTTTTTTAGTATTAAATAAGACAACACACGGAGATTGTGAAAAAAATAGACACGTGCCCTACCCTGATTGGGAATTTGCGGGACCCACTCAGCCAACCAAGTCCCATCTTCTCCAATAATTAAATAAATAAAAATAGGTATCGGAAAACGGGCCCCCAGCTCTTGATGATAATATTCATCAAATTGTCACTATTCACCTACCTGTTCTTTCTCTCTCTCTGATCAATTACTTATTCCCTTATTGCAGATTGAGCTCTTCAATGGCTTCTTCTGGTGTTAATCGATGGCTGAGGCCTGAGGTCTGTTCCTCTCTCTCTCTCTCCCCGATGTGTTTGTTGCTAATCTTTGTAGTCTCACCGGGGTTTTTTATTATGTTGGTATATGAGTACGTGTAGGTGTATCCACTGTTTGCGGCCCTTGGGGTTGCCATCGGTATCTGCGGATTTCAGTTGGTGCGCAATATCTGCATCAACCCTGAAGTCAGGTACTCTCTCTCTCTCTCTCTCTCCTATATATATATACTTATATTTTGTTTTTCTTTTTTGAATTGTCCATGTGTTATATTGTTCAACTAGCAATAACTCATGCTCTATTGTACAATATTATATTTCAAATATTATTTAATTTATTTTTAAAAAAAATTACACAATTTATAATTAAAATGAACAAATAGAAAAAATAAGATAGAAGTAGGAGAGAGAGAGAAAAGAGAGGTAATTGTGAATTAGTGAAGTTGTCTCGTATTATCGAGTGGATTGGTCGGTTGTTTGATATCAGGGGTCATGAAGAAGACGTTTTGAGGGGAAAAAAAAAATTTGAAATGAATTTTGTATTATTAAATCAAAGTAAATAAAAATTAGATCAATTTTAACCGGTGCTATTCTTTTATAAGTTGAGAATTCAATTTTCTATATGTAATAGTAGATCGATGTTCGTGCTAGTTTATACTTTGAATGACCATTAACTATTAAGCCATCAAATATAGTTGCACAATTTTAGCTAAATTTACTACTGCTTTTTTCTCCCATCTTGGGACTCCCTGTGTAGACTTTTTGAGTTTTATACCATTGTTTTCACCAAGCCATAAACTCGACCTTGTAGATATGATCTCCCAACTCCCATAATACTTGATGATACATTTTTATTTGTTGAACTGTTAATTGATCATGTTTTGTTGTTCTTTTAGATGAATCTTTTGTGCATAGTTGCATTTGCATATGTTTTATCATTTTGACTCCTTTGAATATTTGATGGTTATAATTTTTTTCCCGAGAAAGTAATAAGATTGCTGATGCATTTAGACAAAAAGGTGGCTTTGAATGTGATTGAAAAATAAGTTATAGAATGAGGAGCATGTGTGGATAGATCTACTCTACCTAGGTGGTTTGTTCATAGTTGAAGGCTTCCCCATACACAAGTACATAGAAAACTCCAACTTTATAAGAAATTATTTGTTGAATGAAGTATCATTTCCGAGCAATATGCGAGCAAACAACTTAGCCAAAATGATGTGTTTAGTGAGATACTTGACTTTCCGAGAGACATCAGAGTGCATCCATGGTGAAATGATTGTGGAGTACTATGAAGTTGCATACTATATACTAAACTCAACTCAACGAAACCTTGTCATAATATTTTTTAGGCCAACTACATGAATCATGTTTCACCAAGATCATACTTTCGGATAAACAAGTGACGTACTACAATCGTTCAAAAAATCAGACACTTTGCAGTCGTTTGAACTGCAGGAAAATTCGAATGTCACAAAAGAATATTTGCAGCAGAACCCCATTTGTTGTGATAATATTTGTGACATTTTTTCGGTTTAAACAAAATGGATCCACATTTAGAATGAATCAAGTGTTAATGCTGGTCAACGTTTGATAGTGATGGTGCAAAAAACAGGGGAATTGGAGCGTAATGCGTGTAGAGTTATGATGTGTGTAAGCGGCCGGCCAGTATGATCCATCAAAACCCAATGAAATAGACAAGAGTTTAAGTGGTTTACCAAGCTGAACAGTTCGTCTAGTCCACTGTGAATGGAGTCTCTTGCTTTTGCGTTGGTCGTATTGCTTGTGGAAGAAGAAGAAAGTAATTATAGAGGGTTCAATCAACTTTTTCAGTAGGGGGTCCCTCTTAGTTATACAAGCAGATGTTTTTGTATTTATTCAAGATTTTGTGGTCCCCTCAATCTGTTGGAATCATTTTGAGAATATTTGGCCGTTGGAGAAAATCCTAACAAATGTCCACGTGGGCTTCTAGAAGCGGTGAGGTGGTATTCTTGAAGCGGTGGCTTACTACCCAAGGTAGGATTGACTTGTTGAGCTCCTCTTCTTCTAGTAGCTAGATTCAAACTGGTGTGATTATAGTTGAACTGCTTGAATATCACTTGGTGATCTGAGAGTTGGTATACTTGTGGTGGATGACCCGGATCATCAGGTCAGTCTAGTTAAGCTCAGTAATACTGAACTGTAATGAATTAAGCTAAACTGTGATTTATGGTATTATCAGATAGTATTGATTTTGATCCTAATTTTTATTCTTTAGAATACCTTCTTTGACCTTCATTCTGACTCTGTAAGTGGAACCATCTCTACTTTTCCTTTGAGTCCCTTTTCTGTTTAAGATGAATATGTCAAGAGGTTTATTTAGGTATCTCTCTCTTGGGCTAATGACTTACCATTGTCTGTTTCCATCAGGGTTAACAAGGAACGTAGGGCAGCTGGAGTACTGGAGAACCATGCTGAGGGAGAAAAGTATGCTGAGCATTTTCTCAGAAAATTTGTTCGTAATAAGCGACCAGAAATCATGCCATCCATTAACAGCTTCTTCACCGACCCAGATCGTAACTAAATGCCTTGAATCAAAGCCAAATAAGTCTTTGTGCTGAGATACAAACTTCTGTGTACATATAGTTTGGTTATGTTTGTAATTGGTGTTGGTTGTTGCAGCTGGTTTGTGTTTGGAGTGCATGTATGTGAGATGATCAACTAAAGCGTGATATGCTATAAATAATGGAGTAGCAAGCTAGTGGATGTTGTTCTTCCTGTTTCACATCGCATTTTCCGGGTTGTTTTTGTTATTTTGTACAAGAATTGCATCTGAATTGTTGGGAGGGGGGAGGGGGCGTAAGGTGGCTCCATACAGAAGTAAGGTTGGTTCCACTGTGACTTGTGCTTCATGGAAATAGTTTCTTCGCAGATGATGCAAGTTAAGAGCTAAACAACTTCTTTGCAAACAAGTTTTATTATTTTCTATTTTGTAAAACTATTTTTGAAATCCTATAACCAAACAAGTTTTGCTACACAAACACCAAAGCACACCACTAAAAAGCACATCAATATCTTCTACTAAAATAAATTTCAGGACCCGCTTGCTGTTATATTGACCTTTCACAAGCATTTTATCAGTTGTTCATCATCTAAGCCAGATGTGTACCTGCTTCAAAGTTTCTTTTCCTACTTCCGAATGGAGTTTTTAGGGAGGAAAATGCTCAACATCCATTGAAGGGAAACCAGACTGTGCAAATCTTATCCCTCGAAGTATACTCTTAGCTGTTTCCTTCTCCTGCAATCATGGCAAAAGAAGTTGAAAGGGAAGTCATAAAGCTAATCCAAGATTATTTGTGGTGTTCACATGTGCTTCTGAGATTTTGGTGATGATGATTAATCTTCTTGTGAGTAGTAAACAAAAGAAACAAGAATGTGATATAACTTACTGGGCCGGTATAATCAAGAAGACGGGTACAATACACCTCCGCTTCTTCAAATCTTTTCTGGGTTTTGGAGTGTGTGGCGAGAAACAGAAGAGCCTCAACCATGTTTGGCCCTTCCCTCTCTTCAGCTTCCATCCTCTCCAAATCCTTTTTGTAGTAAAATGCTGCCTCTTCAGAACGCCCAAGCTCACCATGCAGCTTCGCTAGCTGGTGAAGAGCAATTGCTTCCCTGTCATTACAATTTGCTGCTCTTCTGTAACACTTGATTGCCTCCTCAAGCATATGAAGCTGTTCTGTTTCATAACACTGAGCCATGGCAATCCACAACCGAGAATCACTTGGCTGCAGGAACACTGATTTTCTGAAATAATGAAGTGCATAAAAGGGCATTCCCATCATTTCGTACGCTTGCCCTAACCCATACCAGGCTCGGTAATCACAAGGATTTATATCTACAGCACGCCTATATGCATCAACAGCAGCTGGGGTATTCTTCATCTCAACATACTCATGACCCATAAGTGTCCAAGCAGATAAATATTTTTTATTCAATTTGAGCGCCCTCCTAAAATACATAACTGACTTCTCATGCTGCCCCTTCAAGCTGTAATAGTTCCCAATAATGCAACAAGACTCGGGTCTGTATTTATCTGTCAAAAATACCCTGCGAGCAAGGTAACTTAGGGCAGAGAAACACTCCTTTGCATAGAGAACATTAGAGTACATATCCATGTCTTCGACTCGATAAGGGTCATTCCTTAGAAGTTCTTCAAATATAACCTCAACTTGTTCAAATTCCCACAGACTGTACTGGGCTTTAGCAATTTGAGACTGAATGTAGTTGCTGTAATTGAATGTTCCTTGAAGATATTCATATTTTGCCAAAGATTCATTATGCATCCTGAGTTCCTGGTAAACACTAGCAAGAAAAAAGTCTTTCATCCAATGGTTATTGAGATTAAGACTGTTCAACGTCTCAGTTGTAGAGCACATTGACTGCAGCTCTGACCAAGCATTCCAGTTCCATGGGTAGCTGTTTACAGATTCCACAAGCACCGTACGAGCAAGGTTCTCGCTGCCTTTCTCTTTAAGAACAAGACCATACAAATAAAGCCCAAAGGAGTCAATTGTGCCATTTTTGCGAAGTGTAGACAACTCCCTTTCAAGAGAAACCAGTTCACAGTTCACAGCATCACTCTTGCCCAAGGGTCCCTCAAGTTCTATCATCTCTTCTTCTTTTCGCTTTTCTCCAGCCTTCATGAAACAGAGAGTGTGCAAAGATTAATGCCGTCCTAGCTTTCTCAAATCACCTAGTATTGATGCTGATTAAATTTTTTTGGTGAACCTCGACGGCAGGGGCGGCCCAACCCAAATAGGGGCCCTAGGCAAAAATGTTATTTGGGGCCGTAGTAATATTTATTCAATAATAATATTAGTATTAAATAGTTATTATGTTTATTTAAAAATTATTTATTTTGTATTTGTTTTAGATACAACATGAATTTTGAAAATAAAAATTGCATTATTAACTGAAGTCAAATTCGGAGATCAAATGCAATGATACATGTTATTTGTTTAAGATAAAAAAAATATAATTAAAAATTAGTTTAACTAATAAAATAATTTTTCTCTCAATGAATATAAAAATAAGAATTTATACAAATTGAGTGGTCCTAAAATAAATGAGACATTACAAGATATGTAGAGAAATAGTATTATGTTTAAATAAGAAAATTTAGTAAGACAACTATGGCTGATTAATTTCAGATAGTGCACTATTTCTACTCACTCTATTTTATAGTCATTCTATGTGATGAGTCCTCGGAAGTTAATCTCCCAGGCCCAAGTGGATCTTGCGTTTTCGGGGTATTATGGAATGGGTTATTTTTTTTGAGGAGATTGCTGTTAGACAATGGCAGACAGCTAATGTAAGTGGTTCACCCTAGCCGAAAAGCTTGGGTTACGTCCACTGTAACGGAGGCTCTTGCTCCTTGACTGTGTATATTGAATCCGGCTGATTTACAAGGAAATTATAGGCGCAGGGCCATAAAACAACGTTCTCTGCTCGTTTCTTCTAGGGTTTTTGGTGAAACCAGGTAGATTACTCGGAAGAAGACTCTGAAATCGGGGTCCCTTTCCTCCTTGTCTCTACTGTTCTATTTATATCCTCCCTTTTCTTAGGGCTCCGCCGTTCTTGTTCTTCCTCTTTTTGATCTTGTGGGGACCGCTCGTCCTTTCCCTGCAAGCCACTCTGACCGCCGGCGATGCTGTGTCCATGACCGCCAGAGTTCGTTCGGCACCACCTCTCTCTGTTCTTGCAGGGAGTAACTCTGAGAAATCAGAGCCGGTTTCCCTTGTCCTTGGAGCACGTGGCGTAACAAGTTTTAATTCGAGTCATGGGCCAAGGAACAAATGCGGGCCGATCGGGACCATTCCTTTTTGGGCTTTGAAGCTTTCATCTAACGTTTTCTGGAGGTCTTTGGGCTTGGTTCTAAGGGCAGCCCAGGCCCAAAAACCTATCCTCATCAGTTGCCCCCCAGCCCCTGGTTACGAGAATGACGTCTTCTTTGACCTGGGGATAGAAAGTGTCTTTTTCGAATTCTTCATAGGCATCATTCGTGGCAGAACGCGTGGTCAGGGGGCTTTGCGTTGGTTCGGTGTGCTTCGGTATTTGCCGGCTGTGATGGGATGGTTTTTACACGTGTCATCATCGGGTGAGCCCAACGGTACGGTTCCTGAGGCGAGTCCTGTAGTCTCGCCTTTCAGGGCATTAAATGTTTCGTATAAAAGCGGGGAAGTCCCCTCGTCTGCGTCGTTCTTGTGTTTTTTTGAATTTCCCTGCGTTTCCCTTTCCTTCGTTGGCTCTCGAGGTGTCTTGCTTCAGACTTTCAGGCGATTCTTAGGGTTTCTGCGCTCTCGGTCAGTTTCTGCATCTAGCACCCTAACTAGGTACGTCCTTCCTCTTTCCTTTATTTTTGCGCGATCTGGATCCCTTTAACCCTCCTTGGTGGGGTTTTGGGTTTCGCTTTTTGGTATGGAGGTTTAGCTACTTCAGAAATCACTCCGACGACCTTTCTCCCCTGACGTGTTTTGTGGACCATCCTACTTCGCTTAGGGTATCCTTCCTTCGAGGTTGGTGTCTGAAACCTCCATTTTTGACGGACTGTGCCTTACACTTTCCTTCCCTCCACTCCGGCTTACGACCTGGATCTTTGATGGGGAAGCGGGTCGTTTCTTCCTCAGAATCGGATTCCGAGGATCTAGCAGTCGAGGAGATTGAGGTAGGTACCCCAGGTTCTCAGAGCGGTAGTTCTGTTGATGGGGCTGCGTCTGGGTCCGTTCATGGAGTTTCTCCCTCTGGGTCCGCCCTTGTAGAAGAAGCTCGTCCTCTTTCCTCCCTTCCTCCTGATTCTTTCGTTGCATCAAAGACTAAGAAGTCCAAACCGGCTCCTCCTCCAATTCCTAAGAAAAGAGCTCCTCGGGATCAGGCCGACCTGGCCTGTTGTGCGGCATCAACTCCCAGTTGTCTCAGCGACGAGGACTTAGACGAACTGAGGCGGGAGTATTGTTTTCCTGACTCCGTCCCCTTACACTCTCCTGAAGAACACGAGAGGTGCAATTCTTCTATTCCTGGGCTGGTCTGTTTTTACGAATCCGCTTTCCGAGCTGGTTTGCGGTTCCCTGTTCATCCTTTTATCCGGATCGTTCTTTCTTTTTATAACATATATCCTGCCCGGCTTTCTCCAAACGGATGGGGTCTCTTGATCGGATTTCTTGTCCATTGGTTGAAGAGTGGGAACGACTCTCAGCCCTCCATTAATGAATTTGCCTTCCTTTTTCAACTTAAGTCCTCCCCTTCTGCTGGTTTCCTTTATTTTTCGAAAAGAGTCGGGGCGAGGAATCTGATCACCGGGCTTCCTTCTTCCAACAAAGGGTGAAAAACCAAGTTCTTCTTCGTTAGAGGTGATTCCTGGGAGCTTTCCGGGAAACCAGGGGACGTCCCTCTCATTCCCAGGTCTTGGGGGGCCCCAAGGAATATAAGTAAGGCCCTTTAATTTAGCTGTATCTTCTTCTTTCCCTGTACTTCTTTTACTGACTTAATTTCCGATTTGCAGATTACCGTCCTGTCCTTGGGGTCGAGGAAGCGGCAAGAGTTGCTAGAGCCGAGGATTTGGGGTCGCAGTCCTTCTTTGATTTGGTGACGGATGAGAACCTAGCCCTCTACGAACTCGGGCCTCCAGTCGAGCAACCCTCGGTACCATCATCACCCCCTGCTCCCCCAACTGCCCCCATGAAGAAAGACTTGATAATGGCGGTATTCTCGGATGCCGAGAAATCGAGGAAAAAAAGGAAGGTGGTGAAGGGTTCCCATCCGTTACCTACTGGTGCGTCGATACCCGACCTCCCACCAGCTACTTCTGAGCAGAAAGAAGAGATCCTCCTTCCCCACGAGGATGCGCCTCTCCCCTCGCTCCCTGTTGAAACTCCTAGGGGCAAATCATTGACCGAGGGAACTTCAGAGAAACGACGCGAGGCTCCGTCTAAGGATCAAGGGGAGGGTTTCCTGCGTGATCCTGAGGTCGCAGTTGCTGCCCTGTCCGACCTTGTTCCAACTCCAGATCCCAGGGCAGTCATGCGGGTTCCTTTCGACACGAAGGTCGATCGCGCGATCCGGGGAATGGCAGAGGTACCTTCTATCCTTGTTTTTCCTCTTCTCCTGTATTTCTTTATACCGAGGTCCCCAGGGATATTTTTGTCTGACCCCCTTTTCTTCTCAGACGCTCGCTTGCGTAAAGATGCTGGGATTCCACTACAACGAGGAGCTTTCGAAGGCAAAGGAGTCCAAGGCCGCCCTGTTGGTGAGCAAGGAGGCTGCCGAGGAGAAGGTGAAGATTTTGACCTCAGAGGCCTTTGAATTTAAGAGGATTAATGACGAGATGGATGTTCGCCTTCAGGATTTTGTCAAGGCCATGGATTCCAAGGAGAACAAACTCAAGGCCGCCGAGGCTGACCTGGTCGCCAAGGAATCCGAGCTGTCGTCTTTGCGATCCCGTGTTTCGCAGCTCGAGAACGACTGCGCCTCCAACTTTGTGAAGGGTTTTCTAAACCTTAAGGATCAACTCGAGGAGGCTCATCCTGACCTGGACTTGGACCCTTTCGTGCCAGTGCTGGACTCCGAGGAGACCGCCGTGGTGGCTGAGGAGGCCGGGACCTCTGATCTCCCTGAGGGTGTGGCTCCTGATGCTGAGAAGGTGCCTGGGCCTGTGGTGGCAGCGGCGGAGGGACCATGTATGCCAGCGGGGGCTTCTGGTGAAGGGGCAGGTGATGAAGAGATTGCTTCTTGAGGCCGATTTGGGGCTTTCCCGTTGTTTCCAACTTTCTTGTGACTCTCCAAGTAGTCTTCTTTGTAGAATGCTTAATTGTAACCCCTCCCCCTTTTTTTTTTTTTTTTAAAGTTGAAATGAAGACTCTTGTAGTTTTTTTCTTTTTTACGATTGTGGTGTGGTGTCTTGCTACGAACTTCTTTGCCATGTGGCTGCGTTGTACTTTCCTTAGGCGCTGACTTCTGTTTTTTCACTTGTGGCTGGGCTTCCTTGAACCGAGCTGACCTTCCCGCTCTCCCCTTGGGTCTCTTGAACTTCTTTAGGGCTATTTTGGTCTTTTCCCGCCGTTTTATTTGTAGAGGTGATCCGACGGTTTTGTTCGTTTGAGAACGTGCGCCGTCAGAGGGTTTAGTGGTCCCTCGATCGTGGCGCCTGGAAAGCCCCCACGATGCCACGTGTCCACTTCATTAATGGCGAGAGACGTGCATTAACTTCCTTCGGCGTCAGTGACAGGGCTTGTCCTGCAGTGCCTATAAGTAGGCCTCCGGGAAATGATTGTTCTTTACTAATCGTGCAAGATCCTAGCTTCTAAAAAATCCTCTCTGATTCCTACATTCATGGCTTCTCCTCCCTCTTCGTTCGAAATCATGGAGCGAGTTTTCGGTAATGTTGAAGCAAGCGAGATCGATGGGGACGAGGCTCCGCTCCTTGCTAGGCGCTTCGATTTTCCCCCAGGTGTTATCGTGCGTTCTGCGGATTTGTGCAGGTTTCACAGCTCGGTGGTTGGTGAAGCTTGCTTCTTCGAGGCCCCCTTCTCGCTAGGACTTCGGTTTCCCCTGCCTAGTTTGATACGAGAGGTCCTTCACTTTTTCAGTTTCTGTCCTGCCATGCTCCTTCCATCTAGCTAGGCGGTGCTACTGACCTTTATTGCGGCGTGGGGAAGGATGTTTCCTCAGGCTAGGGCTAACCTGAGAGAGTTTCTTCACTTTTTCCGCCCCGAGGAGGTATCTGAGTTTTATCACTTCGTCCCCAGGCGAGGGGGAGAAATTCCCATCCGGGATCTCCCGCCGAACCCTGAGAGGTGGATAAGGAGATATTTCTTCATCTCTGGAGATGGCTGGGAGTTTGGTTCTCAATTTCCGGGGTCTATGAGAGTTCCTACCGCCTGGGGGAGCCGCAGAAACTTAAGTAAGCTTTTTACCTCAATTTTTGCGGCTGCTTATTCTCGTGTGCTAACAGTGTCACCGGTTCCTAATACAGGAGAGCTCCCTCCCCTTGACTCTTCCGAGCAAGCCCGAGTTGACCAAGCCCGCGCTCGTCTGCCCTTTTCTTATGCTGAGCTGTTGCATCCCGGGGTCTCCTTGGCGTCAGGTGACTGCATATAGACAATGTCATTTATCTCTTTGCTCCTTAGTTCGGGATCTTGCTAAGTTTTTGATCTTGTATGCGTAGTTCCTTCCTACTTGGTGACTCAGCGCCACATGATTATGGAGCGCGTAGATGAAAGGAGGCGGGATAGGGCCGTAGGACCCCCGACGAAGAGGACGAGGTTGGAAGAGGGTACCACTTCTAGCGAGGTTCCTGTTCCTGAATCCAGTGTTCCTGTTCCTTCAGTCGAGGCCCCGAGGTCGACATCAGAGCCGGTCGTTAGTGAAGCCACTGCGGGTACCGTGGCGATTGATCCCGTTGGAGGGCCTGTTCGGCGAGGCACCGCTTTATCTGCTGCAGCTGGTTCCAGCTCGGCCCGTGCTCCCCAGGCCTTCATTGCTGACCCAGAGGCCGGCCTGTTGCGGGATGTGAGTTTGAGTAGCCGGGCTCTGATGGAGTTGATTCCCCGAGCTGACCTGCGTCGCTCCGTAGATCTTCCATTTCAAGTCCGAAGCCGCGATGCTCTTCATGCCTTGCTCGAGGTATACCTTGGTGCTTTTACCTCTATTTCGAACTTCCTCGGTTTCTTACATTGCCTCTTATGTTTCCAGTCGGCAACGCATGTTTGCGCTCTTGGGAGGGAAATCTTTATGCTGAGGAGTGACGTTCAGAGGAGAAATGCCGAGGTTCTTGACGCCCGTCGGCAAGGTACCGAGCTGTTGGATTGGGGCTTGGCCACTGAGAGGGAATTGGAGCAGGTCCTCGAACAGCGGGCTCGTACGTTCAGACAACTGATTGCCAGTACCTCTGCTGAAGTTTCTCTGAGGGAGGAGTTAGCTCACTTAAAGGAGGAGCGGGAGGCTGAGGAGGAGAGACAGTTAAACGCGGCCGTTGCCCGCACTCTTCTGGAAGATGAGCTGAAGGAGTCCCGTGCTGAGGTGTCTGAGCTGACCAGGTCTTTAGCTGCTGAACGTCGGCTCGTAGAAGATCAACGGAAAGAGCTTGAGCAGGCGAGGTTGGAGGCAGCTAGGGCTTTTGTTGATGGGTTCTTCAATTTCGCTGACCAGGCGATAGAGAGATTCCCCGACCTAGACCTTGAGCAATTTCGGCCAAGGTTTGATGCTTCTTCGAGTGGCTGTGCTCCTGATGTTACTCTTGCTCCCGATGTCATTCCTCCTGCAGATCGGTCTTGAGTGCCGGGATTTTCATAGCTGATTTTTTTGTAATACCCTTCTTTTGTTGATGCATTTTTGTAGTGGAACTTCCCTTTTTGGAATGAAGAAATTTTTGTGGTGTTCTTGTTGGTTGCTCCTTGTGTTATATATTCCCTTGCCCCCCTACTCCGAGGAGGCCTTGGCCTGTTCGGAGTAGTATCAATTCTTGAGATCTGGGCTTCCTTACTTGGCTTTGCTGCATGTACCTGCTATAAGTCATGCATATATACATTTTTTTTTTTGAACAATATTTGACTTGGATTTAAGCCAGCCCCCCAGGCGGCTTACCAACTGCTTCGTAAATTGAGCCAGTATTCAATGCTGCTTTGATTGCGGGATTTCAACAGTCACCCTTGGGTACTATTTATACCCGATTGTCTCATCACTTTTCAAAAAGACTTCGTGTTCTCGTACTTTTGCAGCAATGGATTCTTCTCCGCTTTTCAAACAACGAGCCCGTGAGTCCCTCAAGGGGGACTGGTGTTCTATCTTTCTTCTACCCTCCCGGCTTACGGCCGCGGAAGCTGTTGATTTGAAGGGTCGATACGACCTTCCAACGGATCTGGGGGTTAGGGCTCCCACTCCTGATGAACCCTGCAGCATGCCTATTCCGAGCGAGGTCTCTTTTTTTGTGGATGCGTTTGAGTATGGTCTTCGACTCCCTCTTCATCCAGACTTCGCCCGGATATTGTCTCACCATGGTCTGTGTCCCTCTCGTCTTTCCCCCCAGGGGTGGGCTACCATGGTTAGTTTCTTCATTTTCTGGCGTATGCAAGGTTTTGAGGCCTTCCCAACAGTTTCGGAATTCTTCTACTTCCTTGATCTCTCTTTCGACTTTCCACCTTTCTTTAGCTCTCTCTCTTTTAAGTGGTATTTTCATCCACCATTGATTGCCGATATCCCCACTTCCCCTGAGGGGTGGTCTCAACGCTTCTTTTTCGTCTCGGGGGACTCCTGGGAATCTGCCGTAGGGACTGATGGACATGTTTGGGTTCCTCGTTCTTGGACGACCTTTCGGGAGAGAGGTAGCCAAAAAGGGTTAATCTACTTCCTTGATCTCCCTTTTTTATTTGTGTCTGAACAGTAACAAACTCTGCTAACCTTTTCTGTGTTGTGCAGGTATTCCAGCTCTTACTCCATTGGAGACCTTCCATGTCGGAATGGTGGAGAAAGCTTCTCCCCGTCCTTATTCTGCTCTTGTTACCCCCCAGAACCTAATCCGTTATGGGATCGGGGGAAGCTCAACCAGGATCCAGCGTCCGCCCTCCTTTGTTGATGAGCCCGAGGAAGCCGATCTTGAGGAAACTGAGGTGGAGGTCCTGAAGAGGAAGTTGGCAGAGGTGGAGAGAGAGAGAGATGTTCTGAAGGAGGAGAATGCCAGACTTAAGGTGGCGACTGTTCTTCTTCAGGAAGTGGAGGAGAGAGATATCCCGATGGAGGGGGATGTTGTGGGAGCTTTGGGAGGGGTAGGAGGCCAGGGGGCCTGATCTTTGTATAACTTCTATGTACTTGTTTGGGGTTGTTTCTCTTGAACTGTTGACTTTCTACTTACAGTGTAATGAAATTCGTGGCCTTTGTCTTCCAGTTTTTCCTTTTTGCTAAGACAGTGGTTACTTGTTGTACTAGGAAACCTGCCTGTTTTGTGTGGTCGAGCTTTCAAGCTCGTTGTCTTTCAAACGGCAAAATGTCAAGTTCGTTCTGAGCTTACGAGCTCTTAGACTGAAGAGTCTTTTGATTCCTGGGCTTACGATCTCCTGAGCTTACAAGCTTTTAGACTGAAAAGTCTGTTGATTCCTGAGCTTACGAGCTCTTGAGCTTACGAGCTCTTAGGCTGAAAAGTCTGTTGATTCCTGAACTTACGAGCTCTTGAGCTTACGAGCTCTTAGGCTGAAAAGTCTGTTGATTCCTGAGCTTACGAGCTCTTAGGCTTACGAGCCCTTAGACTGAAAAGTCTGTAGATCCTGAGCTTACGAGCTCTTGGGCTTACGAGCCCTTAGACTGAAAAGTCTGTTGATTCCTGAGCTTACGAGCTCTTGAGCTTACGAGCTCTTAGGCTGAAAAGTCTGTTGATTCCTGAGCTTACGAGCTCTTAGGCTTACGAGCCCTTAGACTGAAAAGTCTGTTGATTCATGAGCTTACGAGCTCTTAGGCTTACGAGCCTTTAGACTGAAAAGTATGTAGATCCTGAGCTTACGAGCTCTTAGGCTTACGAGCCCTTAGACTGAAAAGTCTGTAGATCCTGAGCTTACGAGCTCTTAGGCTTACGAGCCCTTAGACTGAAAAGTCTGTAGATCCTGAGCTTACGAGCTCTTAGGCTTACGAGCCCTTAGACTGAAAAGTCTGTAGATCCTGAGCTTACGAGCTCTTGAGCTTACGAGCTCTTAGGCTTACGAGCCCTTAGACTGAAAAGTCTGTAGATGCTGTGTAGTGCAAACTTTCAGAAAACTTTTGTATCTCTTCATTGATGAAATCGGTTCTTTTTACAATAATTCTTCTTCCTTCGCGAGAAGGCTCTATTGGTAATATTGTTTCAAGTGGTCCGCATTCCAAGAGTGCTGTAGGTCCCGGCCCTTCTCAGTTTGCAATTGGTAGTTCCCAGGTCGGATAATCTTCTTCACCACGTAGGGTCCTTCCCAGTTCGGTCCCAACTTGCCATGGGCAGGGTCCTTCCTGGCTGGGAGCAATTTCTTCAACACTAGGTCTCCTGGTTTAAAGCCTCTCCTTCTTACTCGTTTGTTATAGTATCTTGCTGTGCTCCTTTGATAGGCGGAGACTCGCTGCAGGACCTCGTCTCTTTTCTCGTCCAGGAGGTCGAGGTTGACCAGCAGAGACCTTTCGTTCTGCGTAGGATTGAACAGCTCGGTCCTCGCGGTGGACACTCCTACCTCAACGGGAGCCATGGCCTCCGTCCCGAATGCCAGGCTAAAAGGGGTTTCTCCGGTCGCAGTTCGAGTGGTCGTTCGGTATGCCCATAACACTGCGGAGAGGTGGTCTACCCATTGGGACTTAGACGCCTCCAGCCTGGTCTTTAGTGCCAGTTTGATAGTTCTGATGGTCACCTCGGCTTGCCCATTGGACTGCGGGTGGGCTGGTGCCGAGAAGAAATTTTTGATTCCCAGTCCGCTACAGAAACTTGTGAACACCGGATTGTCGAATTGCTTCCCGTTGTCTGAGACCACCGATCTGGGGACTCCGAAGCGGCAAATTATAGACTTCCAAACGAAATTCTTGACCTTCTGAGTTGTGATCCTTGCCAAAGGTTCGGCTTCAGCCCACTTGGTGAAGTAGTCTACTGCGACCATGACGAATTTGCACTGCCCGACTCCTACTGGTAAGGGTCCTAGAATGTCCAACCCCCACTGTTGAAAGGGCCAAGGGCTGACCACCGGGGTGAGGAGTTCAGGCGGGCAGTGTGGCAAGTTCCCGTGAATTTGACAAGCTTGGCATTTCTTCACTATCTCTTTGGCGTCTTTGGACATGGTTGGCCAGAAGTAGCCCTGCCGTAGGGCCTTGCTAGCTAATGTTTTTGCTCCGATGTGGTTACCGCACATGCCTTCATGGATTTCCCTTAAGATGTAATCCGCTTCCGTCCCTGTCACACATTTCATTAAAGGAAAAGAAAAACCTCTTTTGTACAGGTTACCTTGGATCAATGTGAACCTCGCCGCCCTGGCTCTTAGTTTGGAAGCACACTTCGGGTCATGTGGTAGTATTCCGTCTTGTAAGAAAGATATGAGGGGGTCCATCCACGAAGCCTCTTCTTCAACTGGCATAGCCTGGGCTTCTGTGGCCGCCTCGTTGTCAGGCTGTATGCTGGGACGCGCTAGGACTTCGATGGGCGTTCGCCCTGGTAAGTCTGTATTGCCGATTGTGGCCAGCTTGGCAAGGGCGTCTGCCCGCTGATTGGCCTCTCGGGGGATTTGGATCAGCACGGCCGAGACGAATTTCCTCAGTAATCTTTTCACTTCTGTTAGGTATAGCGCCATCTTCTCGTCCCGGGCGGCGTATTCTTCCTCGACTTGCCTGACTACCAGTTGCGAGTCACTATACACCATGATCTGTTGAGCTTCCATTGAAAGGGCCAGGTTCAGCCCGGCTATGAGGGCTTCATACTCTGCTTCGTTGTTAGACGCCTGAAAGTCAAACCTCAAGGCATACTCTAGGTCATACCCCTCCGGTGACGTTAGGATGAGCCCGGCTCCACTCCCCTGCACATTTGAAGCCCCATCTACACACAACTTCCAGGTCGGAACGTCGGGGACACAGTCTTGGCTATCTTCGTTTTCCTCGGGTGGGGAGGTAAACTCAGCGAGAAAGTCTGCCAGGACTTGTCCCTTGATGGCGGTCCTAGGCTTGAACTTGATATCGAATTCGCTAAGCTCCATCGCCCACTTCATCAATCGTCCCGAGGCTTCGGGTTTGTGCAGGACCTGCCTCATTGGTTGGTCCGTTGGGACTTCGATGGTGTGCGCCTGGAAATATGGTCTTAACCTCCGTGCCGCGACTAGCAGGGCCAGCACGAGCTTTTCCATCTTTGGGTATCTTTCTTCTGCGCCTCGGAGGGCTTTGCTGCAGAAGTAGACAGGCAGCTGGATCCGATCTTTGTCTCTAACCAGTGCGGCGCTGACCGAGAAGTCCGAGACTGCGAGGTAGAGTGTCAGAACTTCTCCCTCTTGAGGGCTTACCAGCACGGGTGTGGACGTCAGGTATACCTTTAGGGCTTGAAAAGCCTCTTCGCATTTCTCATTCCACTGAAAGGCTGCCTTAAGGACCTTGAAGAACGGCTGGCATTTATCGCTGGAATGTGATACAAAGCGGTTGAGCGCAGCTATTCTCCCGGTTAGGCGTTGGATTTCTCTGGTGGTAGTGGGGGGCTTCATTTCGAGGACTGCTCTGACCTTTTCCGGGTTCGCCTCAATGCCTCGGCTGTTGACAATGAAACCCAAAAACTTTCCAGCTGACACCCCGAAGGCGCATTTTGCGGGGTTCAACTTCATTCGATACCTCCTCATGATCTCGAACGACTCCCTGAGGTGCTGAACGTGGGCCTCGGCTTTAAGCGATTTCACCAGCATATCGTCTATATATACTTCCATGGTTGAACCTAGCTTCTCTCTGAACATCCGGTTAACCAGCCTCTGGTAAGTGGCTCCCGCGTTCTTCAGTCCGAACGGCATCACCTGGTAGCAAAAGGTCCCCTGTTCTGTGACGAATGAGGTATTCTCTTGGTCATTTGGGTCCATCCGGATTTGGTTGTATCCTGAGAAGGCATCCATGAAGCTCAGGAGCTCATGACCGGCTGTCGCGTCGACTATGAGGTCGATCCGAGGTAGTGGGAAACCTATGAAGCACGGATACGGATACGGGATACGAGTATGATACGATACGGGATACGGCGATACGACAAAGTCTAAAAAAGTAGGATACGGGTACGGCCAAGATACGGCTATAATAAAATATATTTATTATTTTTATTATTTTCAACCAACTTAATACTTATATATTTTGGTAGTTCTTTAACATATAATAAGAAAAATTAGTAATTCTTTTTAGTTTCAAGAAAATATATATCGTATCGCTGTGGTATATTCACAAAGTGAAGTAACAAATTAAAGGAATCAAAGCTAATATTTACCTAGTATTTAGAAGTAATTTTGCTAAAATTATAATGTAATAACTTTATTTTATACTCTTTTGACATGTAATTGTAGATAATACTTAAAAAACACTCATGTACCTTTGAAGTAATATGAATTTTTTGTTAATGTATTGTATGGTATGTGAATTCGAAAAGAGATGTTAAAAGTTCAACTAAAAAATTATATATGTTGCTCGACTACAAAAGTATCCGTGAAGTATCCTAATATTTAATTATTATCGGATACGTAGAAGGTGTATCCGATACGTATCCGACGAGTATCCGACGAGTATCGTATCCGTAAAGTATCCGATACGGGTACGTCAACCTCAACGAAGTATCCGTGCTTCATAGTGGGAAACTGTCCTTTGGGCATGCTCGATTGAGGTCGGTAAAAGCGATGCAGAGTCGCCACTTGCCGTTTACTTTCTTCACCAGAACGACGTTAGCCAGCCAGGTCGGGTAGTCGACTTCTCTGATGGCTTTGGCGCGCGATAGCTTGGCTACCTCTTCGTTGATCGCCTTTTGCCTGTCCGGCGCGAAGCTTCTCCTCTTCTGCCTTACCGGCTTGCAGTTAGGATCTACGCTGAGACGGTGCACGATCACGGCGGGGTCTATCCCTTCCATGTCTTCTTGTTTCCAAGCGAAGGCGTCGGCGTTTTCTTTTAGGAAGGAGATGAGTTTCTCCTTGATGACTGGTAACAGTGTGGAGCCCACGAAGACTACGTGCTCCGGGTCCTCACCCAGCTGCACTGGCTCCAACTGCTCCGAAGGGGAAGGTCGGGCTTCCATGTCATCCCTCATGTCCAAGTCCTCCAGCTGAACTGACTCCACCTCTTTCTGCCGCATGGAGGCCACGGAGCACTCCCTGGCGAGGCGCTGGTCTCCTCTCACCACCCCCACCCCGCTTTCGGTTGGGAATTTCATCACCAAATGATACGCAGAAGGCACTGCCTTGATGGAGTTGAGGGATGGCCTCCCCAACAAAACGTTGTAGGCAGATGGGGCGTCCACCACTAGGAAACGGGTGGTGGTGGTGACTTGGCAAGGTGGATCTCCTATGGTGAGGACCAGCGGCAGAGATCCGACTGGCAAAACCCTTTCTCCCGAGAATCCCAAGAGGTGGGTTTTCACGGGTTCCAGTCTTGACTTCTTTATTCCAAGCTTCTCGAAGGCCGCCAAGAAGATGATATCTGCCGAGCTTCCGTTATCGACTAGCACCCGATGTATGGTCTTGTTTGCTATGATTGCTTTTATGACTAAAGGGTCATCGTGAGGGTGCTGGCACCCTTCTAGGTCTGCATCCGAGAAGGTGATTTCTACATCTCGGCGGGGCACCTTGCTGACAGCCTGAACCGTGAGGAAGTCGTCTGAGCGGGCCCTTCTGGCATGCGCTCTCCGGGCCGAACTTGATTCACCTCCGCCAGCGAAACCCCCGGAGATGACTCGGATTTCTCCGATGGCCTGTTGATGTTGCGGTGGTTCGGCGGCAGCTCGGGCTTCTCGCCCTTGATTGTTCTGTGCTCTCTGTTCTCCTGCTATGTAGTGGCGCAGATGGCCTCTCTGAATTAAGTATTCGATCTCCTTCTTCAACTGAATGCAATCGTTCGTCTCGTGGCCTGTGTCTTTATGGTAAGCGCAGTATTTGGTGGCGTCCCTCCTGGTGGGATCTGACTTCATCCGGGGTGGCCACCTTACGAACCTCTTGTTCTGCACCTCGTGAAGGACCTGGGCTATCGAAGTGACTAGGGGCGGGAGCCGTGCTGGCATATACCGCTGTTATAATTCCTGGGGAGGAGGTCCCAGGCGGTCTCGAACGTTCCCTCTCCTTTTAGGAGAAGGCTCTCTTCCTCTTCTCGGGGAGCGATCCCTCCTCGGAGATCGGTCGCGTCTCTTTTCCTTCTTGGGACTGTGATCCCTCCGTTTCTTTTCTCCGTCCGTCGTCGTCGTACTCCCCTTCAGGCGGAGGGCCTCTTCGCCGTTTATGTACTTCTCGGCTTTCGCCAATACCTCGGCCATAGTAGCTTGAGGATTCTTCGCAATCGAGAAGAGAAGGTCCTTGGACTGCACTCCGAGTCCTGACATGAAGGTAGTCAACGCGAACTTGTCGTCCACGCTTTCTACTTTCAGGCACTCCTGGTTGAAGCGCTGCACGTAGCTTCGGAGGGATTCGTTAGGTCCCTGTTTGACACTCAGTAAGTGATAGGACGGCTTCCTATAAGTCCTTGCCCCGATGAAGTGGGACACGAACTGTATGGACAGCTCTCTGAAGGATGAGATCGAAGCTGATCGTATCCTATTAAACCATGCTATGGCCGATCCCTTGAGCGTGATGGCGAATGCTCGACAGCGGATAGGGTCCGGGTATCCTTGAAGCTCCATTTGGTTTTTATACAGGTTTAGATGGTCGACGGGGTCTTTGGTCCCGTCAAATGCCTCTATCGAAGGGGTCCGGAATTTTTGAGGGAGGGGGAAATGGAGGACTTCTAGGGCGAAGGGTGACTCCGTTTGCTGGACTAAGGCATCCATGGTGTCGGGGGTTCGCCCCTTAACCACTTCTTTCATATTGCCCAGCTCTCGCTGGAGCTCACGGATTTCCTGCTCCCAGACATGGTCATTCATATTCTGGGGGTAGGACCTATCTTCTTGGTAGACGGCCCTGACCCTGCTCTGAGCTTCATCGTCCCGTTCTTCGGGATGTCTTCTTCGGTGGTTTTCGCCAGAATGGCTGCGCTCATGGAGCTCAGTCACCCCGTTGGGCGGGGCTTGTCGTTCTTGGAACGGGGGAGCGTCGCCTTGCTCTCCTGGGATGGGAGACGGCTCTTGTCGAGCCGGGGGAAATCGGGGAAGAGGGAGCTGATGAGTCTGTATCCAGTCCATCAGCTCCTGGTTTTGTTTCATCAACTGTATTGTATCTCTATGATAAGTTTCCAGTTCGTTG
Source organism: Ilex aquifolium (assembly GCA_951799425.1). Lineage (NCBI taxonomy): Eukaryota > Viridiplantae > Streptophyta > Magnoliopsida > Aquifoliales > Aquifoliaceae > Ilex > Ilex aquifolium. Next base: position 21,380,270 of record OX637410.1, read on the forward strand.
AGAGGAGGGACGTTCGTCGCTGGGGGATGACCCTCAACGTCCTCCATGTGCGCCGGAAAGTTCTCCGGCAAGTTTGGGTGGCCTTGAGGATTGGCTGGAGCTTTACTCATATTCCGAGTGGAGACCATCAAGTATATAAGATTCACAAGAGAACGATGAAAACCATTCCCACAGACGGCGCCAACTGATGAGTCCTCGGAAGTTAATCTCCCAGGCCCAAGTGGATCTTGCGTTTTCGGGGTGTTATGGAATGGGTTATTTTTTTTGAGGAGATTGCTGTTAGACAATGGCAGACAGCTAATGTAAGTGGTTCACCCTAGCCGAAAAGCTTGGGTTACGTCCACTGTAACGGAGGCTCTTGCTCCTTGACTGTGTATATTGAATCCGGCTGATTTACAAGGAAATTATAGGCGCAGGGCCATAAAACAACGTTCTCTGCTCGTTTCTTCTAGGGTTTTTGGTGAAACCAGGTAGATTACTCGGAAGAAGACTCTGAAATCGGGGTCCCTTTCCTCCTTGTCTCTACTGTTCTATTTATATCCTCCCTTTTCTTAGGGCTCCGCCGTTCTTGTTCTTCCTCTTTTTGATCTTGTGGGGACCGCTCGTCCTTTCCCTGCAAGCCACTCTGACCGCCGACGATGCTGTGTCCATGACCGCCAGAGTTCGTTCGGCACCACCTCTCTCTGTTCTTGCAGGGAGTAACTCTGAGAAATCAGAGCCGGTTTCCCTTGTCCTTGGAGCACGTGGCGTAACAGGCTTTAATTCGGGTCATGGGCCAAGGAACAAATGCGGGCCGATCGGGACCATTCCTTTTTGGGCTTTGAAGCTCTCATCTAACGTTTTCTGGAGGTCTTTGGGCTTGGTTCTAAGGGCAGCCCAGGCCCAAAAACCTATCCTCATCACTATGCATTATAAACAAATTAATTAAAAAATGACCTCAAATTTAACTTATAGAAATGTAAAATCATTATCCATATCTATTATACGATAGATAATTGATTTTAATAATAAGAATATAAAGTAATAATATAAACATCGAGTGAGATAAAAAAATTAGGTTGAACTATAGGGCCCTAATTTTTTTTGAAAGAGGTTTTAAAATTTTTACGATAATGCTATTTATACTTAATTTGAAGATCAAATACATTGGATAAATAATATATTTTGTTTAAAGTTTGCACTCCCTACTAATTCAATTGTTAAAATGTATTGAATATTTAAATTATATCACAATATCTAGATCGTATACCATAATATAAAATTTTATTTTGGGGCCCCACATTTTTCTTCCAATTTGGGGGCCCTAGGCAATGGCCTAAGTGGCCTTTAGGTTGGGCCGACACTGCTCGACGGTACGAGGGAATTTTATTGATTCAAAGTTAAATTACACCTAGCTAAGGGGGGATGTATGTACCTTACCCCTCAATGCAATCTAATTACATAAAATAAAAGAAAGCAAAAATGCATGCCTAGTACAATAAATAAAAAAAAAAAAAAAAAACCTAAGCATGCTGCCTTTGAAATTCCAAGAGTCCAACTGATCTAAAAGAGTCCAACTAAATAGTCAGATAATGATCAACATGTAGTACGTATCCAGCAGGGCCTTCGAATTCTTTGAATTCTCGAATTCTGGATGCTGATTAATGCAAGACAAGTTATTTAAGTTAAAATGCACTGCACAATAATATTCTTTACACCAGTAAGCGTAAATGGGCATGCAAACCCCTCTCGGTGGGTATCAAACATAGAACTTCCAAAGAGAGCTGCAGCAATGAAGTGTTGGAAAGGGCATATTTAAACCTTGGTCAAAAAGAAAGCGATCAGGCATGCACACATGCAAAAAATTTAAGCCAATGGCATCCTTGATAGGTAGATGCAGATGACATTCATTTTACTCAAAATTTTGTATTGAATTCTTTTTTTACTTAATTAAATACTCATATTCATCATTCAGGTTCAGGTCTCATATCATTACTCATAATTAAACACTGGTTGTCAATCCTACGCATGCATGTCACATGTGAATATTCTTATTACAACTATTATATGTTTGTCATGCGCGTTCGGGTCTTACAATTATAAATAAATGGATAATTCCATACATATTTGTATATCCACCTCAACTTTGATTTTTTTTTTTTCAAAAATTAAACCCAATTTTTTATATCGAGACCTATACCCGATCTCCCATATTATCGACAACTTACTTTTTAATCATTGAATTAAAATTACTATTCACGTAAAATTAACATATACACCGTTATATATTTTTCTCGAGTGTTTAACCCGTGACTAAAAGTTTATCATCGGACCCATACTTATTTCTTTGTGTTTCCAACTATTTTAATTTTAAATCCAATGATTAAAATAAATACTCGCTTTTGCATCTAGACCCCGGACACAAAATAAAATACCTAATTAGTTTGTTCGGGTCTCACAACTCTTTTCCTTTTAAAAGAATTTCGTCCTCAAAATTCACTTATCACAGTAATTTAAATGAGTACATTGCCCATATAATCTGTTTCACTGAACTCAAAGAAAACCACATTAACAAATTATCACAAGACAATTAACTAATTAATTTAGTAAGCTATCTAATATCTAATTGTTGGTGTCATTTAAACACTAGTAATTATAATCAATATTATCCATGTTACTTTCATGTATAAGTTCTTTTGAGTTAAGTCCATACTATCTTTCCAGTCTCATTGGTCATAATTTTCACATAACTCTCGACAACATAATGTCAGCAAAGTAATTTACACATTAAATAATTATTTAATGTAACATATTACCCCATCTCAACTTTATACATCACAACTAAAGGTGTAGTAGTTTACCCTTAAACTATACTATCCATTACAAATTATACACATATAGTGAGTTACTCCACAAACATGATCTCAATAGTCTATCTTTATTCAAAATCATTAATTATAAAAACAAACCAGTCATATCTGAAGTATAACTGACTACCAATCACATGAACACCAGCATTATGCTGTGAATAACAAAAAAATAAAAATAAAAATTTCCACATCAACCCATCATCAATCCATCAGACTGTAAAATTTTACATTTCTTAATATTTCCAACAAAACTAGATTAACACACACACAGACACTCAATTTTAGAGAATCTTATAAACCCTTTACAAAACAAGATATATCCATCAGTCCTTCCTTTACTACATGTTCTCATAACTTGTTTGTATAACATTATTCTATCAGTATCAAGAGAGAGATTCAAGTAAAACATTTGAATCATTCACCTCTCAAAAACACAGTTGGATGATGTTATTATTTCCCGTGTTCACAATTACATATTTATTGCCAGTAACTTGCCTCAGAATCATAGCTACATTTTTACACTATGATATGTTTACAATCTTCCTTTTCTTATCCAAAGTCACATTTTGCTTAGATTAATATTCACATCATACAAGAATTGATATTGCACACAACAAGTCCTCATATAACATTGTAATCAACGGAAAACAAACGGATAGACCTCATTATCCACCCTTAATATAGGAAGGCTGCATGGCTGATCTCTCTCAAAAGGAGGATAAGAGGAAAAAAGGCTCTAAAGAGACTTAATCAACACTATTCAGGTTTGCCAAAATCATAATAGTTTTCCTAGGAAAAAAAATCAGATAAATAAAATAGCACAGTCACCTATAATGTAAATTTGAGACCTCTCTATCAAGGGAATATAAGCAAGATGGCTTTGTGTTTCTGTCGCATCCACTTTCAATGTAAAGTTCTTCATATTAGTAAATTCTGGCAAATGTGGGAGAAAATAAATGTACTGAAAGAGAAAACTCATGATTAGCAACATAACTTGAATATCATGTTTAAAACTTGGGAAGCAAGGATACGGACACGAGAAACAACAAAGTTCAAAATATAGGACACGGATATGACAAGGATACGGCTATTAAAATAATTTAAAATATTTTTTAAATAATAATAGTGTTGTAATATATTAAAAAATATAGCATATATTATTAATAATAATAAGACCAAGAAAATATTATTTTTTTGATTAAAATTGAAATAGATCAAATTACACATCCATCATTTTCATCAAACATCATTACATCGATTAACATTCATAATATATAAGTTACATAACAAAAAATATATTAAAAAAAGTAAAAATCACACATCATTTAATAGTCAAAAGTTGTTTTTTTTAATTAAAAAATTCTTGATCGTATCCTAGACTTATCGTGGCCGTGTCCGACACTGCCACGGCAACCCGTTGAAAGTATCCATGCTTCCTAGTTTAAAACAAACATATGCTCGCACGCTCATCCACATCAATAGCAAGACAAAAATAAATACTGACCGAGCACAAATTCAAGAACAGCGTAAGGCTCTCTAGCTGAGAAGAATAGCTTGAAACTGAGGGAACAACATAAGTTATAAGACTTGAACAATCCCCAATAGACACATCAACCAGCAATGGAGCATCAATCTCAAGGCTTGCTAAATAATCGCACCGGGATATCTCTAGGAACTTCAAGTGAAGGGTAGATTTACTAAATGTGGTGAGCCATGCACAAACAACCGTTCAAGAAGTGGACAGTTGGAAAGGAAGTGCTCAATAACCTCTGCAGCAACAGTGACAAATTTCAAAGAGAGGTGTGTTAGGAATGTAATGCAGGGCAAACCATAAGGGCTTCTGATGTGAGAATAAACCTCATGCGGGAAGTTATAATGGTTAGCGTGACTAGGTAAATATCGATACCCAGCTCCTTTTAGGTCTAGTTCAAGTCTTTGAACTTTCTTTCCAAATGCAAAGCTGATCCACTCATCAATATCACAATTATCCCTAGAGTCCATGTCAAAATTAACTTTGAATTCATTGATAAATGCACCCTCAAGTTGTTGTAGAACTCGATTCACCCAACTAATGTATTTTAGCCCTTTCGACCTTAACTAATGTGTGCGTTCCTTCCGGATGGCTAACAACTTTTTTGGTATTTTTTATGTTAAATGGACTTCATGTATTAAATATAATATAATAAATATAAATATATTATATAGTGTGAATGGTTAGAAGGAAAAAAATTAGAGTGCATAATTAAAGTGTCCACCCTGAGCAAAATTTTTGGCTCCGCCCGCGACGATGGTTCATACTCATTGCAACAAAATCTATATTATCTATAGGACACCGAACACCTGAAGAGCTATAGCGGGTACAAGCAGTGGCTCTCATTTTATCTATCCTTTATTGTTTTAGTCAATTTATTCTGTTATTTATTATTTAATGAAATAAAACTCTGCGAAGATTATTGTGTCCAGAACTTTCTTGCTTTGATTTCATAAAGTTTGTAAACAGCTTATAAAAGTCAGAACATGACCTAACAACAAGGTAGACAAAAAGACAAAAGTCATCACACTCCTGATGATCAGTCACGGTTCCCCGAGCCACTATCATCAAGGCTCTCCCCGTCACCATCTACCCCTGGTGCCCCATATGGGACGAAGCCAGAAAAATCCACAAGCAGGGAAATCTATCAAGCTATTCATAACCATTAATAAAGGCGCCTGCAATGGCCCTCTCAGTAACCTCCCTCCTCATATTCATCTCAATGGAATGAGCCTTTGCCACGACAGCCCTCTCCCGAGCTATACGTAGCTCGGCCTCCAGCTTAGCGGACCTCTCACGAGACGTCCACAGCTCTGACTCTACTCTCGCACAGGTAGTCTCCTTATAAGCCTCAGCCATAACAGCCTTCTCCCGAGCTATACGTAACTTAACCTCCAGCTTAGCGGCCCTCCCACGGGACGTCCGCAGCTCTGACTCTGCTTTCGCACAGGTAGTCTTCTTATAAGCCTCTGCCATGGCAACCCTCTCCCGAGCTATACGTAGCTCGGCCTCAGCTCTTGCGGCCCTCTCATGGGACGTTCGCAGCCCTAACTCTGCTCTCATACAGACAGTCTCTCTATCAACCTCCAGCTTCTCGGCTCTCTCGTGGGATACCAAAAAGCTCAGTCTCAAGAGGTGCGACTCTCTCATTAGCAAGCCTCAATTACTCCTCAGCAGTCTCTCGAAGTCCGCCTCTCTTTCGTCAGATCCCTGGATGCCTCTCCAAGTTTGATCATTCTTGAAAAGAGGCAGGGAAAAACAGCAGTCACCTATAAGAATCCAAAAAGCAGAACATGAAGAAAAGGAGGCTGGAACAAAATCAAAGTTGAGAAGAAAAACATGTAAAACCCCTTCATCGCTATATTGATAATGCCCTCTAGACCTCGAAATCCAACCTCTTCGATATTCTCGGGAGTCACAAACCTCCAAAGCCGCTCATTGGCCGAAGCCACATCGAAGTATGGACACCGAGCCACTACTAGAAGCAGGGCAGCTATGTGGAGTTACAGTCCCCGTAGAAGACCGCACTAGAGTCTCAACTCCTACAATGGTACAAAGGCTAGCTCTGGTACACACAGAAGTCCCAGTCTGGGAAGAAGTGGGGGCACCACCGGATCCCACTCCCGAGAAGCAACTTGGCCATCGGATCTCTGTCGAAAAGTACTAGGGGCATCAAACCGCGCCCTCTTGAGAAGAGGGGATGACGCTGCCCTAGAAACACAGAGAACCTCCACCTCCATCATCGCTCTATCAACGGGAGCGCCTGTGATCAGAGACAAGGTCAAGAACCAGCATAGCCGAAAGTCATCATAGTTTCCCTCTTTGGCAAAAACTCAGAATGCCAACCCGTCGCCCATGAATGTCTAACAGCTGTCTGCCAGAACGCAGCTTCTCACCACTATCGATTTCACTAATTTGTGTTTAAAACTCAAATTCAGAGAGAAAAAAGCATTTTTTTGGGAAAATTTGTTGCCCAAACTGCTTTCAGCTATTTCTATGTCGTAGATCTTAAAAGAATACCCAGACTCAAAAAAAATTCGCCTCAAATGGACAACCGAGCGCAAAGTTATGGCCGTTCAAAGTTTTGCCCATTTTTTATGATACCCCGGCCGACGCCCAACGCACAGCGCCTAGCCAGTCCAGTAGCCAATGGCGTTGCCTCTTGTCGCCCACATCTTCGGCGCCCAGCCAGTCCATTAGCCAATTCTGTGCAATACAACGACGTCGCCCAACCCACAGTGGCGTCGCCCAAGGGGGGCCAGCAGTGGCATCGCCCAAGGGGAGGCAGCAGTGGCGTCGCCCAAGGGAAGGCCACCATTGCTTGTCACTCAAATAGTTACTGTCACACCCCCACCCCGGATCACATAGGGTGGGCGGCGGACCGACCACCAAGGTCTTAACCAACTAACCATGTGCATAATAAATGCAAAATACAGCGAAAAACAAATAATAAAGTGATCCAATTGATCAACCTAATGAACACCAGATGAATAAATTAAACATCACCAACATCATTATTAAACTCATGTAAAACAATAACTAAACCATAAGGTTCACTACTCTAAACATGAGTAACATTATTCCCAAAACAATTAAATATTTGTCTCAAAATTATAAAAGACATTTATTCCTGAAGACCTACAATAAAATAAATCTTAAATTCTTCTAATCCTTTGTCTATTCGGGGACTTACTCCTCCCCATGATCCTCACCTGAAAAATGTTAATTGTTTGGATGAGCACAAAGGCCCGTGAATAGCAACCACCTCTAATGAGTTGTGAAAATACATCCCACAATTTATATACGAAAATAAACTTTGATACATACATAAGTACAACAAATTGAACCCCAACCTCTCTCATATAATCATTTAAACAAAATAATTTCATGATCACAAATAACTTTATAAATGAAAAGATATTTATAACCCAAAACACTCACACACACATTCAGTCTCAAATACATTTGTCAAATTATGTTTGTTACCACTAGCCTGGTAACTGTCCCCATCTCTTGTCATCACTAGCCTGATGACTGACCATGTCTCTTGTTACCACTAGCCTGGTAACTGACTCCTATGTGCACATCCCTATACCGACCACGCCGGTATACAATCTCGTTACCATTTAGACTTGGTAACCCAGTCCCCTTATCATAAAACATGATTTCAACATACACTAAAACTGTTGTTTTAGTCCCAACACACACAAAATTTCCCTTTCATCACCAAACACATTTAAGCAATGATATAAAATCATCTCATAAGTTTTTCAAATGCAGGAATAACAATTCACAATTGCAAAACATTTAATTGCAACCTCAAACATCAACATATATCATATATATGAAATATCCACACACGCGCACCCACAAGTTTAATATAGAAAAATCCTCTCAAAAGAAGTAGTAAACTACTCACCTTGATTTCTAAAATACAATTCAAAGCACTCTTTACCAACCTCAATGCAATCACCACCTAATCCAAAATAACATATAACAGTCAATCATTTTTCCTAAGTTCGTCGTTTTGCGATTCTATATTTAATTTTTATATTTTTCACTCATTGATATATACTTAATATATCTTTTACATATAAATATCTTTTCTAATATGAGGTAATAGGGTATGAAAGTATTATGGGCTGTTTGGAAAAAAAATTTCTAAAGTTCTGGGGTCAAATCATGATTTTTGAAACTTTTGGGGTCAAAGTGTAATTTCCTTAAAAACTAATTTTCTGTTTTCGGGCCTGCCATAAATTTTCCAGAATATTATTTAAGGTTCTAGAGACCCATTTTCCGAGAATACAACCTCAATTTGATTTATTAGAGTAACCATTGATTTTTAAACACTTAATCGAAACTTTTAGGGGTCGTTTCAAAATTTCAGAAATTTTTCAAGACTCGGGGGCTGTTTTGAAATAACCATATTTGTTTCAAACATATTGGGTTAGTTCTATAAATTACCAAGTTCCATGGTAGTCAAAAATTGAATTTATAAAAGTATAGGGATCAAAATAAAACTACTTAAAACTAAGGGGGAGGTTTCCATAATTTCAAAATTCTATCTTCTTCTACCTTACGTATCCAGAAGCTTTTGCTCTGTAACTTTTCTTTCTTCCCCTTCCCAATATCTTCTTAACCCAAATACCACTCTATTATATATTTGAATTCATATGTTTTAACCCTATAAATCTACCTATATGGATTACTTGCAAGATTATATCAGAATACAAACTTGTATATGTGTATATATAATGATTAAATACAAAATTAAATTTCAATATGAAGACTAACCTTGATGATCAAATCTTCTAGTTTTCTTCCTTCTTCTCTAAATCCATTCCTTCTTCCTCTTCCTTTTTTTTTACTTGAAACCCTAGCCTCTCGCTCATTTTTGTTATTCTAACGTGTGTATAGGTATTACTAAGGAAAGAGAATATATATGTATATCTATATATCAGTAGACCTCTAGGGTAACAAGGGGACTTATTTTAATCACACTTTTATAATCTTTTGCTCTGTAACTTTATATATATATATATATATATATATATATATATATATATATATATATATATATATATTATAGTTTAACCACAAGGCATCAACGTACCACTAATTCTAAATTTCTAAATAATTTACTCTCTTTTTATTTATCTATTTATTTATTAGATAGGTCTAAACATATACATGTATTGGGCATTACAGTTACCTTGGGAATTCCAGATGGAACTGGTCCTTATAAAACAGACTCGGTCAATGATGGTACTGTCCCGGAGTAGGCTCTGTCACTGGAACATGTTAGAAAGCTGCCCACAAATGTGGGGGCCAGAATTAGGAAGTGTATCTATGATGCTTTGGATAAAGGACCACCAGAATGGGCGAAAAAAAATCTTGGAGCACTCAATTAGTAAAGAAGTTTATAAGGGCAATGCATCTAGGCCTACAAAGAACACCCAATTTCCTTCTCCTAGCGCCGCCATCGGCGAAGGTTGCCCAGTCTCCAAAGATGCTCTAGTCTCGATCACAATAATGATGTCACCATGGGCATGGATGCCTTCATGCCTCGCCTTTGAGGAGCTCATGGGGTCATCTATAGAATCTCCCATGGATCCACCCAGCAGGAATGGAAAGCTAAAGACTACCGTGGGGAGCAAGGAACCCTCATCTATCTAGAGAATCACTCATGCCCTCAACCCCTTTTTTGTTACAGTTCGGGCTTGGGGCATAGGGGACAAATGATGAGCCCAAATCTAACCAGGCCAGACCCAATAAATCCTGCAAACTCAAGTCAACTAAAAGGCAGGTCAAACCAAACTCGCAAATCCGCCCCAACCCAAGTTCCAATGAGTCCATGAAGAAAAGAGTACGTGGGGGAGAGATCATCGGGATACACACTCTCAAAGATCAAGGTTACCTTAATTGTACTTACCTTTTGTAGCTATCCTCCCGAGATTCTAGTGTCTTTACTCTCACGTCACAGACTCTCAATGCCTATAAATTGTAAGTGCTCTCCACATGAGAGGACACATCTTGACACATCTCTACACTTCTCTACACACCCCACACATAACTTTTCTCTTTCCTAGCTATTGTATCCCTCCCGGAGCTAACTATTACTCTCTCTCTCTCGTTCACCTTACTTAATCAATAAAAGGTCATCCGGCCACCGTTGTCGTTTTTCGGAGTGGAGTAGGTCACCCGGACCGAACCACTATATATCTGCGTGTTGATCCGATATTTACATTATTACCATTGATTGATTTATTAATTGTCCATTATTTACACTTTATCACACACTCGACTATTGATCTTGCACGAGACAGTTCTGTGCATCATCAACTATTAAAAGCGATTCTATTGTTAAAATCTTCTAAAACTTCGGCTCTAATTTCTTTGCTATTTAAAGTTCTTGAAAATTATTCCTTTTTCTTGGTTCAGATTGATCGGTCAGCAAGCCATATTGGGATGGAAGGCATCTCTCTTGGAACCATAGCTGTTGTTTGACTGCACATAAATTCATTTGTTTTTGCTTTTAACACTGTATCTTAGATTAGAGAATGGCCTGTAATTATAGCATATCTTCTTTTTGTGGCAAATAGTTCTAACTTCTAAACAAGTTGTAATATGTGAATATTCTTTATTTATATTTTTACCCGTACACTTTTTGTTATTGCCCAATCATCCTACCATTGACCTTGTGGTGGGTTGCATTCCATACATTGTGCCCCGCCCCGCCCCGGTGTAGTTAAGAACACCAATACATAATATCTTAGGTTTGGGCAGGAGACAAAGAGGAGGCTAGATAGACCTTGGATTGTTTGTTCGTTTGACACCTCCCATGAGTTTGTAAATTGAGTTGCGTGAAAGACAATTGAAGTAAGAAAGGGGTTGCAGATCTTAGAATCACTAAACAGCATTGCAAGCTGGGTCCTCAAAATATATATGCAACGATGGAAATTATGTTGAGCGTTTTATATTGATGTTGGGTGAGTAGTAATATTTGTGTGATGGATTTGTGTTTGTTAATAGAAAAACAATGGAAAATATGTTTTATAAATAGGTTTTAAAGTGAAAAGTGTGGGTTCAACACAGGACTTTATGGAAATGGTTTGTTTGAAAAATAAGATAGGAACCACATTATATGGGGAATGCAGTTTTAAAATTGCTGTAATACAATAAAAAACTAGTGGTTTTTATTAGCAGCATTGACTGAGTTTGTGGGTGTTAAGGTGTTTTAGAATATCCAGTGTAAAACACTCCCAGCAACAGACTGGGCTCGTTAATCAACGGTTCAAGCCAATGATGGGTTGGGTTGGGTTGGTCTCCAAGAGTCAAAGCTCACAAATTATAATTGGGCAAGATCCAATGGGCTTTTAAGGACCACCAATAAAGTCGGTCTTAATGGGCTTAACGTTCTCATTTGTTGGTATATTCCAAATTTTGAATTTTTTTTTTAATTTTTTTGAATAATATCAAGCAAATGGGCCAGACTTCAAACGTACCCAGGAGTATTAATCTTGTCAAATAGATGGACATAGCGGGCCAAAGATTATGACCCACCACGGTCCTACCAGATTTTAGGGCCGCCCGTGAGTCACCTCACCATTAGTGACCCGACCTTGCACATGAACAATGCTAAACTAACTGGCCATCCTATGGGCCTTGGGCTTTTTGCCCGAGTGAGCTGACCTCTCCTCTATTTATCTCCTCTGATTAACGTCCTTCACATCATAAAACGCGTTGCTCTCAAGCTTCCCATTTCTCTTACTTTCTCTCTCCACCCCCCGGGCGATCTGCCTCTCTCTCTTAGATCCTTCTCAGAAACCTCTCCACAGGTAAATGATATTTTCAATTTTGTGCTCTATCTTATCATATTACTCATCGATTTGTTACCTGATTTGAGATTTCCGGCGATCGAGCAATAATTTGTGCGTATTATTCTGACATGTTGTAAAACTATTTATTTTTTTTAGATCTTATTTGGAAATTCTTGGTTCTTTGAATTCTTATTTATTTGATTTGTGATTAGTTACGGTTGCCTTAGGTTTTATCTCTGCGTTTAGTTTTTTTGTTTCTGTTTTGGTATTTACTGATCTGGAGATTCTACGTCTAGATCCTGTGGATCTGTGGTATATAATTATTCTTTGCTTGATAATTCGAAATAAGCGAATTAAAATGAACTTTATTCAAACTGGAGCTCAAGAATATCAATTTTGTGTGATTTCTTGTTAAATTTGTGACTTAGTTGCCTTCATTTCCAAATCCATATGTTCTGGTGACATTTTTTTTGGATGAATCAATGTTAATTTTGTGTGACTAAGTTGCATTAACTTCCAAATCCATACGATCTGGTGACACTTTTTGGATGAATCAATGTTAATCTTGTGTTCAGTACGTAATCTTCAAAGTAGACAATTGTGAGTTTGATTTCTGACCTATCTTATGTGGCCGCTGATATATGTGACCTAATGCATTGATATGTAGGGTCCACTGCCTGAAGGAGAAATGGGGTTGACATTTACAAAGCTTTTCAGCAGGCTCTTTGCCAAGAAAGAGATGCGCATTCTGATGGTTGGTCTTGATGCTGTTGGTAAGACTACCATCTTGTACAAGCTCAAACTTGGAGAAATCGTGACAACGATCCCCACCATTGGTATGTCCTATCAAAATCAGTAGCCTAGAATCTTTCTTAAATTCATATTTTGTCTTCAAATAATATGGCTAGTGTTTTGATGAACTTACTGCTGTTTAGTTTAGACCTACCCTGCTCTTCTCAATATCGAGTTTCATGGTAGTCTGTGATTGTTATGAGGGTTCACATGTGTCGCTGGTAATTTGGATGTACAACTGTTTGTGCAAGCTTCAGCAAGTTACTAGTGGATTCTTTGAGGATGCCATGGTAGATATTATTACCTAGTTAGATGAAAATCTCCATGGATTTTATTTCTTATTTTTATTGTCTTACCTTGGAAGATGAATTTCTTCATATTTTCTACTATCGGGATGGCATCATAATAAATATACTTGTAATCTGATTCATAAGTATCTTATCTCTATTACTGCAATTTGACCTTTTGTGCAAACTAACAAGGCCAGATGCAGATAAAAAACATAGAAGCGTGGAATGACTACCTTAGCTACAGAAATGCAAATGCATGCCCTAGCAGCATGATGACATATTTGCATGATGTAGCAAGATCTTGCAGTAGTATGGTCACCAAAGCTTGAGCCACTAGACTGGTCCCTTGGATGTACTAGATTGAAGCTTCTCCCATATTTACTCTCTGTTGAGGGTCGGACCTTGGCCATTTCTATATGGATTTTTTCTTCTTGATAGTTGAGATTGCTAGTTGTATCTATCAATTAGAGCCGAATATGAAATTGGTTATTTTTACTTGCTTTTTTTGGAGTACGATTGGTTACTGATTTATATATTTACTTGTATCATCTGGTGATTAGATTATGACCGCATGAATGCATTTGATATTTTGCTTGTGTTTGGGTTTGTCTCCTGAAAATAATGGAAAAAGAAGATTATGTTGTGGGACAGCAGTTGTGAAGAAACTTAAGAACATGCTGCCGCAGACATGCATTAGAATTATTTTTCGAAGTATACTTGGTATAATTATAAGAAATTTAAGACCGAAGTACCATTCTAGCATTTTATTTACAGGAAACCATTATTAACTGGTTTACCGTGAAGGCATGGGAGTAGATGTGACTGCCTCAGAAATTTCTGGTAGTTGGATGGATTTTCAAAAATGTATGCATATCCAAAGGAGGCTATATGATTGAGACGGTATTTTCATTAAAAGAAATTAGTATACACACTAAGTGAAGTACTTGCAGTCTGGAGGTTTTTTTCCTTGGTTCCACCATGGACCTGATTCCTTGAATGTAAGGCTGTTTACCAGCATCCTCTATCTATATTCTAATTATATAGAGTGCCTTCTAGTTTGTCCAGTGTGATGTTGTTTACCTTCATGCCCACAAATGAGCTTCGCATTAAACATTGGTTGTGATAATTTGCAGGCTTTAATGTGGAAACTGTTGAATACAAAAATATCAGCTTCACCGTGTGGGATGTTGGTGGTCAGGACAAGGTATTAAATTTGTGTGTTTTCCAGTCCGTATATTAAAAAAATTGCATATCTGGGTTGTAGATGTTAAGTCTAGTACTATTAGTAAATGAGAGAACATGTATTGTCCACATTATCGAATAAGCTATTATCAATTACAAGTAGTAATATTTTAAGTGATCTTGTATATACTGGAATCCAGTGCACTGTGTATACGTTAGTAGATATAAAGATCTTTATTCTATGCTTTTCAAAAAGAAAGGGTGGTGGTAGATCGATTTGGTTTTGTATGGTGATTGGGGGTTAAAGAATTATTGTTGTTGGTAATTAGGGGTGTTAAAATATGCACGACTCGTTAACACGACACAAATAGAATACAAAATTAGAGAGTTTGAGTCTTTTTTAAACCACTCGTTTCATAAACGAGTAATTAATAAACAAATTAGGTACGAGTGAAGTCAATTAAAAGAAATATATGTCGTGACTCATTTATATACTAGTATGCACGGTTCATACACGATACGAACTTAATATGACATGACTCATTAAATACGAATTAATAAACGAATCAGATATGAATAAAATATTTTTTGACACGAACCCGTCGCACCCCACACGTTTGATATGCCAACTGGTAACGCCCTCCTTTGTGGAGTGGCACATATCAGTAGTTCGACTCTCCCCTCCCAGTATTAAAAAAAAAATTTATTATGTTAACTTATTTTTCAGTAAATTAAGCTTTCTCTGGTGCAAGTGTTCTGCAAGTTTGTAAAGGTTGTAATTTAAAAGCATATCAAACATATGTCTTAATTCTTGTGTTAAGAAAGCTTCATAAACAAAGGTAACATTCACATATGCTGACATGTACTTTACAACAGTATTAGATAAATACTTATTACACCACTCTCTAACAGGTTTAAGATTTTAGAGGAGACGTTGTTCAACAAATAAAGAACATGGTGTTCAACAAATTAATTAAAAGCGGCATAAGTAACAACATGTATGTGTTTAAGACAATTTTAAAGTAACCCAATAACTTGTTCTCTGAAAAGCTTAAATTGACTAGGGTTTGCTAATCTATATTTGCATATATATCCAATAAGGCTTCCTTGAACTTGTCACAGAACTGTGATTTTTGGCTTTTGTCTGGTAGAACTAAGAGTATAGCTGCAAAATCATTAGGCCAAATGGAAAATATAACTATGTCTACTTGTTATAATTTTTTGAACACTTGCATCTTCTTGCTAATTGAAAAAAAAGTAACAGTCAACTCAACTCAAGGGAATGCTAGCTTTAGATGTATTATGTATATAGTCTTACCTCTGCATTTAAAAAGACTGTTTCACACTAATTAAATTTTTGACGCTCAAATTGCAATGAAACAATATTACTGGTGTTCTAAGGCCCACCTTCAAATGCTAGTTTCATTCAGCTGAAATAGCATTCCAGAAGGACAATGACACCCACTTGATACCGCCTCATTTCGGGAATATTTTTTGTTAATCATGTAATTACAAATATTCAAATAAAAAAATATATATCATCATTTTGTCAGTTTATTTTGGAATAGGACCTCACTTTACTCAATCTTAGCCGTTCATTCTGATGATAAGGCTGGAGTACTGATGGTTGGTTGAACAACAAAAGATGTTCATTCGTTCCCTCCATATACAAATCTCAACTTTACATAGAATTATTGTAGAAAACCTGAAAAAGACAATGAAGCTTTTCTTGAAGTTTCATTTGGAGTTCATTTAAGTGTCATTTGAAGTCTATTTAAGGAGGCTAAGTCCCATTGTAGAACTCAGGAACAAAGGCAAGTAGGGTGGCATCCAGTGTTGCTAGTTTACTTTCCCAACACTCCTCAACTTCAACTCTCGAAGCCTCTATACAATTCTCTGATCACTCTAAAATCTTTGAAATGGCTCCAGAATTGCCGGTAGACGTCTTCACGGCCACCGGAAAAGTTTCAACCCTAAACACAGGCTACTCTAAAAGGGCCTACGTGACATTTTTGGCCGGCAATGGCAACTATGTGAAAGGAGTGGTCGGGTTGGTTAAGGGTTTGAGGAAGGTGAATAGTGCACACCCTCTCGTGGTTGCAATCTTACCGGACGTCCCGGACGAACACCAGGAGATTTTAAGGTCTCAGGCTGCATAGTGAAAGAGATTGAGCCTATATACCCACCGGAGAACCAGATTCAGTTTGCAATGGCATACTATGTGATCAACTACTCGAAGCTACGTATATGGAATGTAAGTGAACCCAAACACATCATTCTATATCATACTAGCACTGTTGTCTGTCATATATCTATGAGCTTCTGATTCATTTGATCCTATTGTCATATGTTTAGTTGTTAAATATTATATTCTATATTTGTTTGCATAAATATATTTTAAGGAATCATTTATTTGCTCATTATTAGATGACGATATCACGTAATATTTTACATGGTGATTCTATAACTATCAAATATTTTCTCGTAAATAGGGAAGAACATTGTGGGGATATCCAATCACGTGCATGCTATGTGTTGCTATACGATTGGAGAGACAATCCCGACATGCATGTGCTTTCACAACCCCCTTATGTTATACTCCAAAAACTCTATCCTCTTTTAAAATTCGATCTAATAACTTTCAAGTTGTGAATCCGAATCTGAGAAAAATTATTGTACAAATTTGGAAAAGTGTAAGTTTGTACTGAGCCATTAAATTGAAATTTTAGTTTTCTTTTTTACTATTAAACCCTTATTAGCTAATAGCTATCTAATACGAGGCTCTTCTTCCTATGGCGCAACGTCTCTTATATAAGATTTCACCATATATATATATAAAAAAACATGTTAGAGCCAAGATTTTTGATTCAAAGATTGATGATTATGTATAATTGCAGTTTGAGGAGGACAGCAAGATGATCTATCTCGATGCAGATATCCAAGTTTTTGAGAACATCGACCATCTCTTTGACATGCCAGATGCGTATTTCTACGCAGTAATGGATTGTTTCTGCGAGAAGACATGGAGCCACTCACCACAATTCTCCATTGGGTACTGCTAGCAGTGCCCGGACAAGGTGACATGGCTGGCGGAGATGGGTTCGCCTCCTCCTTTTTACTTCAATGCCGGTATGTTCGTTTATAGCCTAGTCGTTTGACTTATGAAAGCCTTCTTGAGACTCTCCAGATCACTCCTCCAACACCCTTTGCAGAGCAAGTGAGTTTTATATATTACCCTAATTAGTATATTGTTAAAGTTCAATTATTTTGATTAATGAGTTTCATAGTTACCATGATAGCATAAATTAGGTATCATTCGATAATGTTTTTTAAGTGCTTTATTATACTTTTGTTTTTTCTGAGTATTTTATTTTTTTGTAAAATAGGACATTTATTTTACATTTTTACTTTTTCTTTTATATTTTTTCACTTTTTCTTAAAATACCTAGAAACTTTTTGAGGTGTAAGCGATAATTTACAAATGTATAATCAATCCTAAAACACTGCGATCGGTCATAGAAGTTATAACTTTCAAATATTGAGTTCTAACTTTTAAAAATCAAGTTACAACTCGTAAAAGAGTTTACTGTTGAAGAAAATCCCATGACTGATCATGAGATTTCCTTGAGTAATAGTAACTTTACCTTGGCATTAAAAATAATAACTTTCAGAATGATATCAAAAAATATTCTCAATACTGTAGACTCTCCATTTTATTAAATTTTTTGGTAGAGGGTGCTGGTCTGTCCATTTGGTCATACCAATTTTCCTAGATGGGGATTCACTTTGGAGTACTTTTCTTTCATTTTCTTTGATTTTAAATTATTTAACACTAAAATAAATTAGATTTACAGTATTTAAGCATGTCCACCATTAATGCAAGATAACTAACTTAGAATTGTGGTAAATTAAAGAAAAAAAAGTATATTAGAAAGAATTTCTTATACTCACAACAAGGAGATTAGATGTTTGATCTCTACCAAAGGCAATAATGAATCTCTCATGTTCCTCTCCTAGAAGGTTATAGTGTATTCTATTTTATTGCCGATTCTTGAGATTCTATTCTACTTTCTTTAAGTTTGAGATTCGTTTAAGTTTCATTGAAGTACTGATATATTTAAAATAGTAATATGTATCGTTGCACGTAGAAAATTAAGTAGTGGAGATAACAATGATGATCATGTCTATAATGCAATGAAGGTAATTAGATATTTAACATAATGGAGATAATGATTATTTTCTAACATAAAGGAGATAAAGACATTGTCTATGAATAGTGATCACCATCATGATCAATATAAAAAACAAATAGTAAAAAAGCAAACAAATCCTACTTGTCTCTAATTATTTTGTTCTTTTTGTACATGATGTTCAAGGATTTCTGGAACAAGTTCTTCCAACAAATTTACAAACCATTTCCTCCGGTATACAACTTGGTTCTAGCGATGCTATGGCGCCACCCAGAGAACGTTGAGCTTGATAAAGTTAAAGTCGTGCACTATTGTGCAGCTGTAAGCATTCTCATCCCTTAAAATTCATGTTACTATTGCTTAAATTGAGTAACTAAACCCGAATTAACATTTGATATTGCTCTCTAAATCTTATTTTCATCGACGAAAAATAGGGATCAAAGCCGTGGAGGTATACTGGCAAAGAAGTGAACATGGAGAGAGAAGACATCAAGATGTTGGTTGAAAAATGGTGGGACATTTATAACGATGAGTCGCTTGACTTCAAGGCTGAAGACCAAGTTCCAGAAGGAGAGACATGCTCAATCATGGCTTCTTTTCCTGAGCCTGCAAGCTCCCAATTTTTTGAATTCAAATACCCCACATTAGAACCAAACCCACTGTTTTCATAACCCTTCCTAACACTCATTATTTTTCTTGCTTCTTCCATTACTTCACCTAAGCCTGCCTTTGTTCACACTCAAAGAACAGGACCTCCATAGCACTTATATCACACCCTGAGTCCCATTTTCTCTCAACCAAATCCGAAAAATGTCACAACCAGTTGAGGTTTACCCGAATACGGTCACGAGACAGCCTTCATCCCACTCGAATGGATCGTTTGGGGCAGTTCTCATAGTCCTGGCAGTGATAGTTGTTGTATCTGCCATTGCTTGCTTTCTTGGCAGGCTCTGCAGCAGACGCCACGACCACAGCCACGGCCACGGCCACCATCCGAAGGGTAAGCAAAACCATGGGTCTCGCCCAAAAGAGGGGGAGGTCAGGCCAAACCACAACTTCCAACCAAGAGATCAAGGGGATATTGAATTTGGGTTTGATCAGAAGAGAAATCCAACTGCAAAAATGGCTACTAATGGAGAAGGAAAAGGGTCTATGCAATCTGGAAATGGTGAGATCAGAGGAGAAATGAGCTTTGCTGATAATGAATTCAGAGCTGGTGCATGACACTACTGCACGAGGAACTCACTCATTTTACTTCCTCTCTGTTTGTTGGCTTTGTTATCAGGATCAAATTAGCTTTTTCTTTTGTATTTCTCTTCTTGGAAAATATATGCATGTTATGTATGGGATTGTGAAGTGTAACATGTTTGCATTTCCTCATGGTATACAAGTGTTTCCTTGGATTTGAATCTCTTCAGGTACACTTTTTTTCGATTTATGTCTGTCATCCATCGTTGAGAGGAATTAAAGAAAATCTCAAGGGGGTATTGTGATTCGTACCCCACATTATACTTGATGATCATCTTCAAACATTTAGTCTTATCACCCAAGTTTAAAGAGCAAGAAATTGTTGCATCCATAGAAGATAAAATGGACCACAAGCTACTTCATTTAATTGACTTAAATAACATGGTTTTAATCTTTTTAATTGAAATTCGGATAAAACAATTAACAGTTTATACTAATGTTATTAGAATCGGATCAGTCATCGAACCAACAGGGAGACCGGGTTAATGGTTAAATGGTTCAACCGTCAGGTCAATTGGTCGAACCGGTTGTTTAATAAAAATTATAAAAATAATAATTTAGCTAAAAAAATATAAAATATATCCATAATACATAAAATTTATTATAAAATTAACATCATTAACACATAATCCTATCTAACAAAATAATAATAATAATAATAATAACAAGAGTAATAAAAATAAAAGACATTCAAAAATTATAATTACTATATATAAGTTGTTGTAGACTTATAGTCTATAGGAGCTAAGAAGAGACAAAGCTCAACCTTTTTGCCATCCCAAAACAAATGAATGACAGAAAAAAGCACTATCAACTATCAAGCCAACTGTTCATGTTCAGAAAAAGAAAAAAGAAAGGGCTATTCAGTAGCCGTTGGTGGTGTGTATGAAAGAGGGTGAGAGCCAGAGAGATAGACAGAAACTCGAAGTGCAAATATTCCTCTGCTGATATTCTTGTTCAGTGCTTGTTCGGTACTTGTTCAGTGCTTTAACCACGCTTAATTCCAAAGGTATCAAACGATAGAAATTTCTTGGAAAAAAGTTCATACCATTCCCTTCTAGTTTTGAATTGCATCCCAGTCGTTTGTCAATATGTGTGTTAGTGTGTGGGTGTGGGTGTGGGTGTGGCTGGGTGTGTGTGTGTGTGAGAGAGAGAGAGAGAGGGGGAGAGGGGGAGAGAGAGAGGGGTACCCAGAATACCTGCTCTATCGCGCCTCCCAGAATTGATGCTTCATCCATCTGTAAATGTTGTTATGAGAGTGACGGCGAGGTAAATAAATGCAGATACACACAAGTATGATGTCATGGCATTTGACAGAAGCAAAAAGAGGTGAACCTTGGAAATCTTCAGGAGTAAAGCTTGTAAAGTAAAGAGACCATCTTTTAGTCTGCATTCATCAAGGAAGGCATATACGCTGGCATTGCTCTTGTACTGAGTTGCGATGAACTCTGTGAACTTGTGATCTTTAGGTACCTTGAGCAATAAAAGAATTTCTTTACATTGAGAAGAAAATGACAAGAGTAAGACTCGTTTGGCTGTTATCTGGACATGGTACTTGTCATTTTCTTCTCAATGTAAAGAAATTCTTTTATTGCTCAAGGTACCTAAAGATCACAAGTTCACAGAGTTCATCGCAACTCAGTACAAGAGCAATGCCAGCGTATATGCCTTCTTTGATGAATGCAGACTAAAAGATGGTCTCTTTACTTTACAAGCTTTACTCCTGAAGATTTCCAAGGTTCACCTCTCTTTGCTTCTGTCAAATGCCATGACATCATACTTGTGTGTATCTGCATTTATTTACCTCGCCCTCACTCTCATAACAACATTTACAGATGGATGAAGCATCAATTCTGGGAGGCGCGATAGAGCACATACAGGAATTGCAGAAGAATGTCAATAAACTTCAAGATGAGCTCAGGGAGATGACAGAGGACGACTGTAATAAGAAGAAAGCTAAAGTAGTGGTCACAAAGTTAATTGAGGCACCTGAAAGCACTCAAATTCCTCCTGCTACTAAGGACAATCCAAGTTCATCCACTTTCGGTGAAAATAAACAACTGGAGGTATAAAGATCCCATAAAAACTTCGTTTTATACCCCCAATTCTGATTATAATTACAATTTCCTGGTAAAAGTAGGCTAGCAGTATGCTTATAACTTCAATAGTACATATCACGACTGAAAATACTTCATGGGATTCCTTATTCATTTTTGTTTAGGTACCATCAACAGTGAAAGTATGCCAGATTGGTGCAACATATTTCCTTCTTAAGTTCATTAGCAATCACAAGCGAGGAGGGTTTGCAATGTTGATGGAAGCTTTGAATTTGTTGGAACTTCAAGTAATCGATGCCAATGTTACAACATGTAATGGCATGATGTTGAATATTCTCACGGTAGAGGTAAAACTGAATGAGCTTTCATAAACTCTTAACATGGTATATATTAGGACTAGAGATTCCATATTAGTTAGCTTCCTTGGAGGCTTTCAGGAGATTCCTGATAATGGAGTCACTCTACATAGAATTTGAAGGCATGTTTGCTAATTTGACATGAAAGCATCAAATAATCACTAAAATACCTACGTATATAATGAACAAAATCACTGGCAGAAATCCAACCCAAAAGATGACAACCTCATAGGAATTTTATGTAAAACACGAAAGAAGATTCGTTTACCATCCTCCTTTCACCCCCTGGCAGGTGAAATAAAAAGAGAATTATTGAATCATCTTGGGTTATACACTGACTTTATTTTTTCTTTGGAAGGCTAACGGAGCGAAGTTCAACCAGATCGTTTGAAGGCTTTATTGACTATGCTTACTAAGCCTACTCATTGAGGAAACTGATGGGGTACTTCAACTAAAGAATGCTACATGACTGGCTTTACCCTCTTGTTTTTTTCTTTTGTGTGCGTGCGTGTCTAGTACAAGTATCTCAGATGACTTGTAGAGCACCTTGTTTCCTTGCCTTTCTTTATACAATGAATGCAGACAATTACACTAGAAAGGTGAACTAATTTACCTTCTTGATCCATGAATGTTTATCTTTTCATTAGTTTCCATTCCTACTAATACTATACAAGATACAACAACATCATCACTCTTTTAGGCCCCCATGTTCACATAGAATTTTCTTTAAATTTGATGGACTTTTAAGTTCGATATCTTTACCTTTTGCATTTGTTTTATCAGTTTGGAGAGCGTGCTCTCCTCATAGTAGCGAAGTAGCAATAAAAATGTCTCTTATCAGATATCCAATAATACGATCCTTTGGGCCAATCGAGCCTGCCCTCAAACCCCGATCCATCATTGATCAACCACCGTGCACAAATTGACTGATGTAGGGTGGAATTGATCTGAATTGGGAGCTCAGATTAGCTCATGTGGTGAGCTGATTTAGAAGTAGATAGGTTTAAGGACTATAAATCAATTTGAAACGATTCATATGAGGAATCATGTCTGCTGTTAAATGCATCAAATAATCTCCCATAATTACTACCCGCTCGACATCCTGGCATGGCATGTATCATCAGGGGTATTATGGTATTTCCAACCATTCAAATCAAATTCTGGAATGACAAGAAAAACTATCACCCTCCCTTTCTTTGTTTGGACAAGGGGGCAAGAAAACTTTTTTGGGATAAACCGCCAAAACACTCCCGAATCCTAACGGAATTGAGTCGCCAAAACACTCTCTCTCTTTCTATAAAACTATGATAATTTGGAAAATAAGAGAAAAACTACAGTAGAATGGGAACAAAGTTTTAAATCACAGTAGTATAAAAATTGATTCGTGTGTAATGTGCATGCAAAGTGTCTCTTCATCACAAACCCAAACTGCTCACATGAACTTGGTTGGTTATCCATATTAAATGACTTCAGATTAGTCCATAAATTATGTGGGATAAAGTTAAGGTTCAAAATATTGTCAATATACATATTTTTGATAGGAAACGAAACATATTGTATTAAAATAAAAGCGGAATTACATAAAAGGCAGTTGGATAAGAAATTGAACCACAAAAGAATGTCAATATACATAAGCGCATATACATTGCAAAAGCATCCACTAATTTGTCACTATTAGCTAATATACTAATTCATCATTTTCATTAGTGAAATAGGGACGCATGCTTCTTAGGAAGTCAAGTTAGTTCTTGCCAAAATCATGCCCCCGACATGAAGTTAGACGATTTGGATTTAGTGATAAACTGGTAAACACATTAGGCCCGTCTAATAAACCAGTCGACACACCAACTAAACAAGTTACAAACCAGCTAAACACAGCTCATACACGACATGAACCTTATATAGCACGATCCCAACTATACATAGCTATAAATGGGTTGGGTATGAGAATATGAGTTGACCATATTTTGACACAACATGACTTACACTATTTAGAAAACATTACAAGAGACATTCCTACTTCCAAACAATATTTCTAGTGATTTCAGATGGCTGCACACAACTGTATGTGTTCACATCAACTCTTTCTTAACCTCTGTGTATTTTCTTTTTCCTAGAATAAGTGGAGTCACTGGGGTGGAGCTTTTGGCTGGTCTGCATTGGTACTTGAAGTTTTGGTGTGGAGCACATATATCATGGGATAAAACTGGTGGTGCACAACTATCTTCAGTGCCTAATTCAGGCTCTCTTCCTCATGTTCAAGATGACGGAGTATTAATCCAAAGACCTATTCCTTGGAACTACTACTAGAATGCTATTACATCCAGCTGTAAGCCTCAATTTTATGAATAAATATTTAATGGAGGAACGATAATACCACGTTTTCATTGACATGTTACAAACAAACACCTTGGATTATGGAACACTACTAATCCAACATTGTAGTTACTGGATGTGGAAGTTATTGGTGGTTTTAGGGTTTGTTAAGATCCACTAGGTCTACATGTTTGGTTATAATTGATTGATGTTAGGTTTTATTTTTGTCTCTAGCTGTCAGAAGCAAGCTTCACAATTGCAAGGAATATTTTGATAATTTGTCTCTTTCCCCATTTGTTTTTTGGAAGATTCCTTTGCTTGGTGGGACTGGGAAAGATGGGAAAAGGAGATTGACTGGATGGCTCTCCATGGTATCAATTTGCCCTTAGCATTCACTGGGCAAGAAGCTATTTGGCAAAAAGTTTTCCAGGTTTTTTTTCTTCTTGGTTTCCATATCTTTCTTTTTGAGCCTTAGCGTCTTTGATGTTACAATTTTACAAACTTATGAAATTGTTAAATAATCTCTTCATTTCAGCTTGCAAATAGAAAATGAGGAAAAATTAGAAAAAGAAAAACTATGCATGCAGCTTAACTTTGGTAAAATGTTTGAATCTAGATGTTGCCATTTCTACTTATATCGTTGATTTGCATGATAATAATTTTTGACATTGTAGATTAGGATACATTGGTAGCAATAGAAAGAATCGCATGAGTTAGTTCTTTTAAAATTTCTATCTTAAGTTCTTAACGACTCAAAATAATGAATGTTGTGCTCAAGCAAAGAATTAAGAAATCATTAAATCCGTTTCTAGAACTACTACATTGCTAGAATTAATACATACCGATGTATATGATAATATAGATCATGGATGATTTTCTAACTTTCATGGATGATTACTCGAAATATACCTGTGTATTTGCTTAGAACAAAAGATTAAACTTTTGAAAATTTCAAAAAATGTTTGAAGAAGCTGATAATAGTCTTGGAAAAAGAATTTAGAGAATTAGATTTGATACAAGTTGCTAATACCGCCTAAATAAGTTTATTAACATTTGCGAAACACATGAAATACTTAGAGAAGAATCATCCCCCAATACTCCTTCAAAATGGTGAAGCTGAACAAAAAAACATGACTTTATTAGAAATGGTTAGTACTATGCTAATACATTCAAAATTGTCTAACGATCCTATCTTCACAGTTTATATCTTAACTGTTTTTCTACTTTGAATCTCTACAATCTGTTTACCCCACAATAATCACTTTTAGATCAAGCATTTGCTAGAGCTATAACATTTTCCATTCACCAAATCAAGGGTTTTATCTACTGCTATAGCATAGTGCATTTTAGCTTCTCTCTGGTCCACTCATCTTGTCTTCTATTCATCCTACATGTCATCCCTATTCTTCTTGATATCTTTTTTTTTTCCTCTTAAATCTATTCTTCTTGATATCCCTAAATGGAATATGCTAATTTTCTTATAGTTGTATATTAGATTCTTTGAAATTGAAATAGTAATGAATAATTGTGTGTGTATGCATAGATGTATGTATGTGAGCGTGCATTCGTGTGTTCAAGGCACTTTTCCTTGTTGTCTACTTCTGCTACTACTTTGTCGTACAAACCTCAATTGGTAATATGGTCTTGTTCATTTTTCATAAATTTTATTTATTAAGGAATGGCTAAAAATAAGGGGAGTATTTAAGGAGTAGGTTTTCATGATTGACACATCAAAATAATCAAATTTGTGATCAAGAATTTTGACTAGTTAATAATTAGGTAAATATGTAAAGTGTTGTATTAACGAGGCTTATGTGAAAAAAGCTTGTCTTGATTGTTCTGACATTATTCAAATTTCTGGAGAAACTTATTGTTACATAGTTCTTCAGTCTCTATATTGTGGAATAATCTCTTGGGAATTGGGATACCTTGGGTGATTCCAAGACTTGGTTTCTCTTTGTCGAGGATACCACTTTTTTTATTGTAGATCATCGGGCTAAAGCACAATGTGTTGATACATGGCTACTTTTCATCTCCTTGTTTGTTTTTTTCCTACACTTTTAATTTGTTTCGACTTTATTTTTGTTTCTTATATTTCTCATAGGGCTCCTTGTCGTCACTTTTCCACCTTATTATTTAGGGTTAATTGTTTTTTACCCCCTGTGGTTTCGTCTAAAAGTACCTTACCTACTTAACGTTTAAAATTATGCACATTACCCCCTTATCGTTTTGTAACAAAGTGAAACCGTTGCTTTTATCATCTAAGTTGGCAGAGAGTGTACTTCACATACCCAAAACATGTTGTGGACTTTATTTCCATTGTTTCCCTCCAAAAAAATATTGTCTAAGTGCCTAAAATACCCTTTATACCAAAATAGCTAGGGTCATTAAATGAGAAAGTTTCCACATTAGTTTTATGCTCTCTAATAACATTTTGATATCAGCAACTTAGTAGTGATTTTCGGCCATCAAATGAGTAAGTGGCCGCCATTAGTTTTTGGCCATTTGATGGCAGACCTAATCAAATGATATTGCAGTTGAATAATTGGAAGCTATCTGGTATCCTTTCCCAGTTTTTTGCCTTGCTAAAGGGTCTTGATTTCCAGATCAGTCACATTTTTAGAGAAGCCAATGCAGTGACTGATTTTTTGTCAAAGCAAGCTGCGCAGATGGGGACCATTTTTATTTCTCTGATGTGGGTTCAATGCCAAGCTTGGGGAGGTTGCTGATGGTTCAAGACCAGCGAGAAATACCAGTTTTAACAGTAAAAAATTCTTTGATTTCTTCTCATTTTTTGGCAAATGTGAATATGACTTCACAGTTTTTGGAAGGCAGGTATGTCTGCTTTTTCTCCTTGTAAATAATTTTTGAGGTTTGAAATAAAATGTTGTGTTTTTAAAAAATAAAAAAAAATAATTAAATTCAAGAACATTTATAGATGATTAGGTCTGCCATCAAAATTAAATTCAAGAACATTTAGTATTATAGATGATTTTGAAATTGCTTAAGACATGCTCTGTAATAACATTTTGATATCCATGGACAATACTCAACTAACAATAAGAAAGAGTAT
Organism: Ilex aquifolium; assembly: GCA_951799425.1. NCBI lineage: Eukaryota > Viridiplantae > Streptophyta > Magnoliopsida > Aquifoliales > Aquifoliaceae > Ilex > Ilex aquifolium. The sequence continues at coordinate 21,407,974 of OX637410.1, forward strand.
TTGATTCAACAATAAAAAATCCATAGACAATACTCCAAATCTATAATGTCAAAAGCAAATTTGATTCACAATAAAAAAAACAGTGTTGATTCACAACCACATAACAATAGTGATTAACCACCAAAACCCAGTTGGGTATCCAAAATAGTTATAAGTTAGCCATGATTAAACATAAACAAAAAAGAACAAAATCACTCTCGCGTACAAGGAAACAAGAAGAATCAATCGAATCCCTTTGCGAAAGAGGGTGGTCTAAAACTGTGGTCTCAGATCTGTGATCTTCAGGCCTTTGTCTTTCCTTTTTTCTCTCACGTTCTCTTGCCTCTGTCTTGCCTTTTTGCTCTCAGTCTATTTGACTAATTTTTTTTTCTTTTTCGGTCATCTGTTTGGCTAATATTATCAAGAGGAAGTCAGATGAATATAATATGGGTAGTATCGTAATTTTATTATTCTGTTAAAGGTGTCAATTATTTCATTTTGGTACATAACTATAAAGGGGTAATATGCATAATTTTAAACGTCAAGTAGGTAAGGTGCTTCTATCCAAAACCATAAGGAGGTAAAAAACAATTATCCCTATTATTTATGATAAAATTTTCTTTACCATAAGAAAAAAGTAAATACCAACTTAAAATTCATGACTACATTTTCGAAGATTTGTCTTTTTTTATTGTTGTAGCTTATTTAATTTTGATGAATTGTTTTTCCAATTTTTAGCAAAGTTTCAATATTAGTAGTTCAGATTTGAATGATTTCTTTGGAGGCCCTGCCTTTCTTGCGTGGTCGCGTATGGCGAATTTGCATAGGTGAGCTTGTAATCTAGACCTAATGTTTAGTATGATCACTTGCATTTCTGATTGAAGCATTTAAAATGGCTTGTATTTGCTCTTTTGAATTTGAATTCTGCATCATTTGTTTTCTCTGTATTTAGATCATGATTTATTTTAGTACTTAAAAACTAGTGTGGCATGAATATTCTCACTTTCGTTTTTTGAGTTATCTGACATCTCATGCTTATACCTACTATGGCAGTCCTATTGATTCTTATATGGTTATCTTTTTACCGGTCGCCATATTAGACAACTAATCCTCCCCAGACCCCGCAGTGGCAAGGCCTCATGCATTGGGTCGTATTTTTTACTATATCAGACAACTTATCTGTGTGATTATCAACTACATTTTTCTATTGACTCTATTCTTGGTTGACTTAGTACATTTTACTACAAAAATAATTCTTAAAGGAAGTAGACATCTTCTTAGTTAGGGAGATATTAAAGGTTCCTCTTTCTCATTAGGAAGAGCTTAAACAGTTTAAGTTTGAGGTTAAAAGGATGTATAAAGTCACATCATTTATCTTCTATACCTGAATGGACATCACAAGTCATTCTTCCAAATGTTGCATCTCTACCTCCATTCAACTAATTTGAATATGTTGAATCACTATCTTCTCTAAAAGGCTAAGCTTTTAGAGAAAGTATAACTTAAGTATTTATACTTTCAATGCGACCCCTCACATGCCGGCTAGATTTTGGGTTTAGCATATAGAATTATTTTTTTGATTATTAGGATAATGGTGAGATTCGAATGCAGAACCTCATGCTCTAATACCATGTTGAACCGGTATCCGCTTTAAAAAAGGTTAAGTTGTTAGAGAATGCGTAACTTAAGTATCTAGACTTCGACAAAAATCAATTGAAAGGCTTGCATTTATTGGCTGTCCGTTTCTTTTGCTTGCTGATTTTTTTTGCTCTTCTTTTTTGTCTTGTGTTATCTTCACTTGTAACATGTTTTCATGTAGATGGGGAGGGCCACTACCACAAAGTTGGTTAGATCAACAACTTACAATGCAGAAGAAGATTGTTGCAAGAATGTATGAACTTGGAATGACTCCAGGTACAAATATTTACTTAAAAAGCAAGGTACAAATATTCGAGCATCTCGAGTTTCCAGTTAATCAATTGGTAACGTTCGTTTGCCAAAAACTTGGAATAAAGAAACTTGATTAAGAGAATAGTCAAGCATTAGTTCATTTGGTGAATTTCAGAATTGTGGAGTTTTCAACTAACTGGCATCATTTCATAGAGTGATGTTGACCTCAATAACTCTCCACTTGATTTTAATTGCATTTCATTCTTTGGGCCTACAAAATATCCATATGCGAGGTCAGGGAGTAGCCCAATGGTAAAGGCTTATTTCTCCGCAGGTGGGTGCTGGTTCCAACCTCCTCTCCTTTCCCATTCCCCTTGCCCGCCCGCCCAAAAATATATATATAAAGTATCCATATGGTTTTAAAATTTTCAAGTATTGGTTATGTTTTTAGTATGCTGTGTAGTATTATATGGAATAGAACTAGTTTCTAGATTTTAAGGATAAATGTGAAAAGTGGACTCAGAAAGCGTCTTGGCACATGAAAGTTTCTCTCTGACTTTTCTGCTTCCTTGCTCAAATTAAAGACTCATGATGCGATTCCTATTTGTTTTTCAGTCCTTCCAGCCTTTTCTGGAAATGTTCCTGCAACATTGAAACATAAATTTCCATCGGCAAAAATAACACGTTTAGGAAATTGGTAAGTATTGCTATTTCTATTTTTAAAGTGTTAAGTTATATCAGTTGTTGTTGAGATCATGGCACTAAATATCATTTCGAAAAAGTCAAAACAGTCGAAATGGCTGAAATGTATCAAGGATTGAAAATTAGAAATTCCTATGTTTTGAGTTGTTTCGATATGTTTAGACATATTCCAGTATGTTTTGACCATTGTCTCGGAATGTTTCGTAAATAAACTTTCAGAACTTTTATTTGTTTCATCATGTTTCTGAAACGTTTTCGTTTTCAAGATGACTGAAACTATGCACTAAAACGGAATTTTGATCTTACCAAGATAAATTTCAAAAACTATTGGGCTGCAACAAGACTAGTGAAATAATTAGGATCTCAGTATTTTTCAGTGTTTTGTGACATGCCTAAACTTGGCACAGTGTCTACCTTTCTTTGGCAATTTGGAAATTTTTTTTGCAGAAAATAGTAGATAGAGTAGATATTAGATTTAAAAACTGATCTACATGTCAGTTGAACTATTTTTCTCAATACACTTTGGTTTAGATTACAATATTAGGGTACTACTTTCACATGTAAATTCAGATTAAATATGATGGTCATAGGTTTTTCAGTCATCCAAAGTTATCTTGGTTCTCTAGAGAAGCAATATTAGGATACTACTTTCACACAGACAATATTAGGATGCTATCACATGTAAATTCAGATTAAATATGATGTTTATAGGTTTTTCAGTCATCCAAAGTTATCTTGGTTCTCTAGAGAAGCTCTGCTTTTTATACTTTTATTGACATCACAAGTTTTAGTATGCTTCATTTAAGGAAGCCTAAATTTTGGGGTAGGAGCAGACAAAATTTGGTAATAAAGAGAATCGGTAAAAGTTCGTGAAGTGTTTGAAAATTTGTGGGTTCGAACAATTAAATGACATAGGTATATCCTCTCCGTATGTGTGTGTGTGTGTAAACCAAACGATTATGACCCCTCCTCTTACATTATCTCTTAAGATTATGATATTCAGACTGTTTTGAGTCAGTCATTGATATTTCTTTCAAATAGATGTTGTTACCTAACCTTTTGGGCATTTGCATTGATGCATGAGATGGCATAAATAAAAGTTGGGTCTTGATCTTGCACTTGCAAAAACAAAACTGTCTGGGATTGTGTGGTGTTTTCAAGTAAAAAGTGAAACAATAGAAGGAAATTGTTCAAATTTTAACCAAAAGTTTATAACCCAACAAAACCTTTGTCCCAAAGCTTTTGTTAAGGCCATACTTTCTAGTAAAGACATAAACTAAAAAAATTTCTATGATTACTATTCTAATTTTGGGAATAAGTTCTGAAAAATTTTATGATGTTTTGAAACACTTCATACTGATCCATTGTATTGATAGTATGATGATCTATATTGCAGTTTATTTCAATAAAATTGTTACTATCTTAATCCTTTTTTAGGTTTACGGTTGAGGGTGACACAAGGTGGTGCTGCACTTATCTTCTTGATGCAACTGATCCCTTGTTCATTGAAATTGGAAAAGCATTTGTTAGGCAACAGTTCAAAGGTGTGTTAAGCAATATTTCTTTTTCCCTCCCTCTCTATTGTGCTGTTTAATTCTTAGTTTTTTTATTTTGTTTTCCTTGTATTCGGATTCGCCTCGTTGTTCAGAATATGGAAGGAGTGGGCACATTTACAACTGGTAAAATTTTCTCCATTCTCCTGCATTTAGCTAGTAATTGATCGTTTATTCATTTTGTATCTTGTGGTATCCTATCTAGTTGGTGATTAATATTTCTGTCATAATTATTTTGCTTCCTTCTAATCTGCAGATGCACGGAATCCCTTGATTGTGCAGCAAAAAGACCAAAAAAAAATCATTAAAGTTTCACAAATTTCTCCTCCTAAATAGACCTCAGAACCTTTTATTTTCCATGAATTCTTTTTAATTTTTAAATTTTAGTACTCAATTAGTACAACTGAGCTACTAAAGCCGAGCAAGGCTAAAGACAAAAGAAGATAATGACAAAAGAAGAAACACAACGCCATGAGATTCAACAAAAGGTATCACCTTATATAGAGATGAGATTTTGATCGATGCAGCAAAGTTTCAAATGTGTTCTACAGGCTGTCTCAGGATGACATTCGTATATTGATTCTGAGTCTTCGTTTTTTTTTTTTTTTTTTGCTACTCCTTAGTCTCGGTAATTTACTAAATTTGACACTTATGAGAGGCACAGGAGCTTTTTAACCTGCTAATCTGCTTTGAAACGCGTATGCTAAACAACCATCCAAATTTTATCATGTTGCAGAGGTTAGTCTCACTTTTACAACATTAGCTACAAAGGCATTAATCACTAGTATTGATTAAGCACCTGTATGAGAGATTTGCTAACAATCAATTTGAACATTTGTGCTAGTATTATTACAAACAGAAAAAATCACAGTTCATCACTAGGATGTATGTTAATCGATGGTAGATAAACAGAGGAAAAGAAAACGAGGCATAAAATTTATATTAGTTGCATCGTAGCTAATTAGTTTATTTCCATATGTCAGTGTTCATAGTTTTCATCACTACAATACGAAAATGGAACTCCATTGTATTCAGTCGTAATCTTGCCATGCCCTCTCAGCCTCTCTCAATCTCTGCAGTAAAGGGGACTCATTCTACAATTCAAATTATCCTACTCCACCACCCAATCCTCATTGCATGTGTCTTGACCATGCATTCATGTTGCGCAGCCAATTGAGTCCTTCCATGACCTCTCTTCTATTCTGTCACCTGTCAAGATTCAAGAATGCCAGGTTATTAGCTAATGTGTAATGGACATTCTTCTCCATCTTTGCTCTTCGTGTACAAGACATAGTAATCACCCCTTGTCAGATTGTCACGCCCCCTCCACTTTCCCACATTTTTGAGTATTAGGCATTTATCTTTTCAAGCGCCATGTTTCTGGCTTCTTAGTATGTTCTTGTCAGTTTATGTTATCCATGACATTTTCATTTGCATAAGAAAGTATTTCTTCATGCATTGTATTGCTTTATTTAAATATCAACTGAATTTATTGCGGTGATACTTTTGATGAGAACACACCACGTGTTGACGATCCAGAGTACATCTCTTCATTAGGTGCTGCAATTTTTAAAGGAATGCAAAGTGGAGATAATGACGCTGTTTGGCTAATGCAGGTGAAAAAAAATGTTTTGCTGAATTTGTCCAGTAGTTTTACTTTAAATTATTGACGGGCCAAACAAATGAATAATGACAACAATAATGAATTTAGATCTACCTTTTCCATGCTTTGGTTTGGCCTTGGATTATGTTTTTTCGTCCATTTTTTATTTGGGCATGGGGGTTAGACGAGCTTTGGTGCGACAATAAGCGTGCTCCATTGTTACCTGGGGGTTATAAGGTTTGAGTCATGGAAATAGTCTCGCCAAAAGCAGGGTAAGGCCACGTACATCTAAACCTCCCAACATGGAGGGAGTCTTGTGATAGGGTTGCCATTAATTGATTTGAGTTGATTTTCATTTTCTCCAGTTTTTTCTTTGTTTTGCATTGTAACTAATCTTTTTTGGGTCTGTAGGGATGGCTATTTTTATATGATCCATTTTGGAGCCCTCCGCAGATGAAGGTGATTTCTGTAATCCTTTTTTTCTGCTTTCATTGTTTTGTTCTTGTGAGGCCATTTATATGAAGGTATTTCTGTTTTGCATTCCTAGCATTTTGCCCTTGTCATTCAGTCATCATTTGATTATGTTTTCATAATGTGTGAAACTGAGACTAGTTCATGAGCACAACAATATAGTTTACTTGTGGTTCGAGCACTTGATGCATCTGAGAAGTCTTTCTACCTCTCTCATGTGATGTTATTGAAAACAGATAAGGGAAGTGAAGGAGAATGGTTAGATCCTGAACACCATAAATAAACAGAAAAGAAAAGGTTTGACTGAAAGAAGATCAATCAAATAAAAGTAAAATGAATGTGGTTTTCTCATTTTGAGAGGCAGGAGAGTGAAAAATCCAGGGGTTCAGTTTTGAAGGTCAAGTTTTCAATCATAAACTGGTAAAGATGCAGTTTCATCCTTCCATTTTGAAACTTGAAATGTTTCCTCAAAATGTATTTTTCTTGCTTAGCCTTCAGATTCTTAAAGCTCTGCAAAACAACTAAAGAGTTTCCTCTAGATTTTACAGGGATTACTTCTTTTCAGTTGAAGGGATTACCATCCCTCTCTATGTGTGATGACCCACATTGACGTATCTTAAATCCCACATCAGAAGTTCGCATGGGGATCTTGGGTATATGTATAGCAAGAATGACCCCAAATAACAACTTCGTAGCTAGCTCTTTTGGTGAGTATCCGTGGTTACCAGTACCACACTCTGAGGGCAAATGGAATGAAATCTATGGTCATCTGCTGCGTGCCTTTTCTCATTCCTTTCCTGTGACACTGTGTCTGGGAACTTGGTAGATGTACAAGTCATTCTCTGTATGTCAATCTTCAATTGATACATCCACAAGCAAGTTTTTCTGGTTTTATGCATGAATAGATTGATTTGCTGGATATTTGCAGAAAACTATATAGTAGTCCTAATCTAATTCTTGGTGTTTGACTTGCTGTGTCCAAGTTTCTTTCTTCTTATGCATTTGTGTTTCTTCTTGTCGCAACGAGTTACACTTTTTCTTTTCAGGCACTTCTACATTCCGTTCCTGTAGGAAAAATGGTTGTCCTTGATTTGTTTGCTGAAGTGAAACCATTATGGACTACTTAGGAGCAATTTTATGGCGTCCCATACATCTGGCAAGTGATGGTTCTCTCTTTCTCGATTACGATCATATGTTGGATGCTTCGCAAGTCAATAATCAGTATTTCAATTACTTATCTATGCAACAGTTGTATCATTACCTGGCAGTATTTCGAATTACATTTTCTTTGAAGTAATGGGTAAAACAATCATGTTGTGCCTATTTTGCTGGGGGAAAAAAAAAGAAAAATTATCAAGTTCCTATTGTTTTACGATTACTTTTCTTTGGTTCTTAGAGCAGGCAATTGACTGGCTTGGGACAGCAGAAATGCCAAACTGAACTAGCCTGTGCATGTACTTAAATTTATTGGAGCTAATAGTAAAATTAAAAAATTCTTTTGAGAATATGATATGATTGTAAACTATGAAAACTACTTATGAATCTTTTGTTTTTTGGTTCCTCAGCATGAGACGACACATTTTGTAGTTCACCTCCTACCTCTCTTGTTTCTCTACTAGGAACGTGAACTCATCACCTTCCATTAATGACGGAGAAGAAGAATAGACAGCTAGTGGTAGAAATTTTGAACTACCTAAATTTTATTGAAAAGCAATAATCTAGAAAGTCAGTTCAAATAGCTTTCACAGTCAAAGGCACGCCTAATTAAGAGTAGAAAATTTGTACCCATCCAGGAATATCCAATTCAAGAACATCATTTTTCTGTTTTCCTCGGATATTAGCTAGTCATGGGATGTGCTATGTTCATTTCTTTTTCAAGTGAATGTGGAAATCTAGAGAAATTAAGTAGTAAAACTGCAAGGGACTTAGTTTCTATATTTTTCATTTTCTTTTTTTGCATTTGTTTATCTGCTGAACTTGATGGTGGTGTTCAGGCGTATGTTGCATAATTTTGCCGGGAACTTGGAGATGTATGGACTTTTAGATGCAGTAGGATCTGGACCTGTTGAAGCCCGTATAAGTGAAAACTCAACAATGGCAAGTCTCTTGTTCTAACTTGAGTGATAGCACCAGATATTATTGTTTGCTTGTTGAAATTTTCGAGCATATTTGCAGCCACAATATGGCAATAGAAGTCTCTTTCTGTGAAAGCTTTTTTTTTCAATCTTACTTATGGGTATTATTCGTAATTATATATGCTGAGATAACCATTGTTGTACCTTTAATATTATGATTTAAGTATCATGTTGACTAATTTAGAATTTTCCAGTTTCCGGGCTATGTTTATGCACTTCTATTGTCCTGCACGACACTTTTTAGATTCATTTTCTTGTGAACTAACCCCCCCCCCCCCCCCCCCCCCAAAAAAAGTAATAAAAATAATAATAAAAAAAAAGACCCCAACTTTCTTTGCAAATGATGTGTAAATATATAGAAAAGCAAATAACTCTGTCGTTCATCACTCAATATTCCTTTTAAATAGAAAACTCCAATTACAAGAGGTAATTTATAACCAGCCTTCTTGTATTGGTTTGCTTTGGTGATCTTTTTGTCAATTGAAACTCAAGCATTAGAGCATAACGTTTGCAGATATCAATCTCTCTCTGTTTTCTCTCTGTCTCTCTTGGTAACGCATGCATATTTTTTAATCTGCTAAAGAAAGTCACAATTTACTTAATTTTTTTCCTTTTCTCATAGATATTCATAGCACAATTCATTTTCCATTTTGGACATACTTCTTGTTCAATTGCATTTTATTCATGTATCTTATAGTATAGTTTCTATTTGTCTCAGGTTGGTATGGGAATGGCGATGGAGGGTATTGAACAGAATCCTGTAGTTTATGATCTTATGTCTGAAATGGCATTTCAACATAACAAAGTTGATGCGAAGGTAACACCAGAGTTCTTTCTTTATGCCAAATTATGCTTGATAGACTTATTCTGTATTTACACTTTGAATTTCGAAAAGTCTAAAGTCAAGTAAAAAACTGCTGTAGTGTATAAGAAAATTGTACTTGCTTGACTCAACCATATTTCTCTCCCTCTGTTGCTGAAGATTTTGGATTAGGTTTACAAGGTAAATAATCTGTTTTCAGACTGGCGGTCATTAAACATAGCACTCACTGCCAGGGGCGGAGGCACCTTCAAGGCTCTGGGGGCAGTTGCTCACACTTACTTTTGGATGACACTTGCATGTATAGTCTTAGAATGATTATAACCAAGTTAAAATTAATACATTGCCCCCTTAACTTTTTAAAAAATTTCTATAGTCATCTTGTTCATTTTTCCTAATAAATTATCAGTTATTTCCTAACCCATGAAAATAAATGTTTTACATTTGTATTGAATAAAATACATGTCAAATACCTTGATTTATACATTGACCAAAGACTATAATTCTCTTCTATTTAATATATTATCCTTCCTTTTTGGCTGCACAAGTATATAGTTAACATTAACTCGTCACAGCCTAGTAAAGCACATTTAGATGCAACTGGTAAATGGTCCTAACCCAAAAATATTTTTTACTCTTTCAAAGAATTAACTCAACATGAAAAAAGATAATCTCAACTAAACTTAGAAACAAAATGAATGATGATTTTATTGCAGACTATTTGATTTTGTGCATTGAAAAAATATTGCGAAGAAATTTAGGATAGAGTCAATCAAATATAAGCAACTTTTGAGAATTAAAGAACATCACATTCCACTATAATGTCATTCGGTCTTTGATTTGTAATATTTTGCCTTCACTGACCTATAATCCTGACTCCGCCCCTGGTCACTGCATATTTGAAGCTCTCTGTATAGCACTTTAACTCTGTTTTGTTTGGGGCTTGTATTATTACTGTAAGTCTAATAGTTGGGAATTATGACATTTCTAAAGCTAACACCCAGTTTAGTCCCCATTAATGGGGGTCTGGGAGGGGTTGATAGGGTACAAACCTAACCTTTGACCTTATTCCCACAAATTGGATTCCTCCAGGTTCTAACCCACAACCTTAAGGTTTTTAGGTCAAATTTTAAGCACTGAACCAGTGGCCTCCAGGTAGATTTATGACAATTCTGTATTGCCAAAGTGCATCACCAAACCAAGAAGCTGTCTTTTTAATGCAAGTATCCTAGTTTCTGTCGTTATCTTTTGCATTATATTTTCCATGTATCATAGTTTGTTGCATCAGATGTGCTGAAGTATAAATACTTAAGTTACACATTCTTTAATAGCTTACACTGTTAGAGTAAATGGTTGTTTAACAAGATGTATCTCCATTATTTCCTTCTGCTTATTTGAACGCGGTCCCCCCCCCCCCCCCCTCTTTTTAAAAAAAAAAGAAAATATCAATATAATCTGGTATCATTCGCTATTACTTTGATTTCAGACATGGGTTGATCAATACTCAAGAAGGGGGTATGGGAGATTTAGTCAATCAATGCAAGATGCCTGGAATATATTATATCACACTCTTTATAATTGCACTGATGGTTCCATGGTAAGTAACCCGTATTGCTAATTACCAATATGTTAATCTTTGTTTCTTCACCATTACTTAATTGTGTGATTAAAAGTAAAATAGAGTAATCATGGTTTCATCTTCATGAACCTCTGCACAGATCGTCAGCATTGTGCCTTAACAAAAACCATCATCCTAGAAGGAAGCCTAAATACGGTGTAGTGAAAATTGTAAAAGGAGATGTTTCTGCCTTGTAATACATATTATGACCTGTAAACCTTGGAGTAATTCTTTGAACTCTTGAAGATGTATTCCCAAGAATTTTCGACTTTGTGATATCTCATACATGTCACTACCATAGAAAAATGGCTAGCATATGACAGAAACATGGTATATGGAAGAATATGGGAGATACCACAATATATAGGCATCCCTGCGGCATTAAGGTTACATAAGCTAAAACTAAAGGGGAAAAACAGAACACAAACAGTCCAGTTTTAAGGCCATCACACCCAAGATCATTTTCCCCATTGTAAGTATGTATAACAGATGCATGGTGTCATAGGAAAACATGTAAAAGCACCATAAACTATTGAACCCATGTGAAATTTAAGATCACTTCTGCTAACCCCAGAAAAAGAAAACCACAATTATTGAGAAAAAATTGTCGACTTTAAGTCTAAGAAACCCAACATCATTTACCCTTGATTTTATTTTATTGAGGATTGTCATGCAAGTTGATTGGGATAATCCTCGATGAAAGAAGTGTATGAATCTCTGATGATCATGGGATATTTGATCTGTCTCCTAAAATAATCTGGATATGTAGTTTTCAAATACATTCAGAATTCAAATCTTACTATTGGAAACCAAAATTTCATACAACTTACTTTTGAAGTTTCTCTATCATATCCTGTTACTATAATATAATTTCTTATTCTAGTTTCTTTAAAATGTTATATTGCTTGTTTTTATAATATTGAATAAAATATACCAAATTGTAGTATAATCCTTTAATAACCTACCCAAGATACATAGGTTGGACCACACCTATTGTATATCATGCACCTTTCATCCTTACTGCATGGCTCTATGCCCATTCAACAATACAACTAAATGCAGGTGCATCTATGTTGTTTGAATACATATCCTTTGAGATTTGAAACAGGATAAAAACAGGGATGTAATAGTGGCATTTCCAGATGTTGATCCATCCTCCATATCGACACCACAATTAGCTACGCATGGAAAGAATCAGCATTTTCACAAAGCAGTAACGAGAAGGGCTTTCCTGAGGGAATTAACCGATTCCTATGATCAACCTCATGTCTGGTATTCAACATCAGAAGTGATACGCGCTCTGGAACTTTCATCTTGAGTGGGGATCAACTATCAGGAAGTAACACATACAGGTAATCATTTTTGAGTTTCAAATCACTTCACATATGTTAGCAGCTCTTTTTTTCTTGTATGTAATCATTCATCTTGAAGAAGAATTTTATTCAACTTGAGGAATTGCATCACACACTGCCGAATTTATATACCTGTGATATGCATAATGATGAGTACAAGTTTGAGTTCAAATTGGGTGGGTTTATCCCTGACCCTGAGGTATATCATGATAATTGGGTTCGTTTGGTTTGGTTAGAAAGAGAAATTGATGGTAAGTGATAAAAAGTTATGTGAAACAGGAAAATAAATTCTCTATGTATTTCATTAGAATGAAAATTTTGCAAGAAAGTTGTAGGAAAATTTCATTCTATAGATTAAAGAGAATGAAAGTTAAAAACAATTATTTGTCTAAATTGCCCTTACTAAGCCTTTCAAATGTTAGAAACCAATTGAATGTTTTAGGAAAAAGAAGGGCAAAATGGAAAATTAAATTATGCATCATCACTTTCTTGCTTTTTCTTGTATTTTTTTGGCAAGGAATAAAAGTTGGTCATTTGTGGGGGGAATCAATGCATGCAGAAAAGTCGTTTTTCCCATTATTTTTCATTTCATGCTAACCAAACACATGGAAAAATTTAAAATGTTCTCTTTCTAGCATTTTCTAGTGTTCTTCCCTCTAACCAAACTGGCCCGCATGAACTACTACCATTTTCTATTGTATTTATGTGTTGAAATGAATTCATTATTGTTTTCTGGATCCTCAGGTATGACCTTGTTGATCTGACAAGGCAAGCTTTGGCAAAGTATGCAAACGAATTGTTCCTAAATATCATAGAAGCCTATCAACTGGGTGATGTTAATGCAGTTGCTCGTCTCAGCCAGAGGTTTCTTGACCTCGTAGAAGATATGGACATTCTTTTAGTTTGCCATGAGGGGTTTCTTCTAGGACCTTGGTTAGAGAGTGCAAAGCAACTTGCCCAAGACCAGGAACAGGAAATACAGGTAAGGGGCCTTTCAAACTAATACCTATCTGAATCATTTCCCAGCAGATCGTCTGAACTGGTGTGACCAAATTTGCAGTTTGAATGGAATGCAAGAACTCAAATTACTATGTGGTTTGACAATACAAAAGAGGAGGCTAGTCTGCTTCGTGACTACGGTAAGGGAAAGGCTTAACCCTTAAGCTCCACCTTTTATAAGTTATCCATGAATATTCTTTATAATTTCACTTGTAGCATTACATATACAACAAGCCATTGGTGCTGAAACAAAAAAAAAATCCTTCTGGGTAATCTAATCATTAAACGGGCTTATTCGTCTGGGCATTTCCCTATTCATCCTTGCTGCACAACTTTTCCAAAAGAGGATACTATTTAATTGAGTATCGAGAGTTAATTATTCAAGTACCCTTGATATGAAACGTATTTACCTAAATGCCATAGGAAACTTATTTAACAAATTACTTAAGAAGCATTTTTTTTTTTTTGATCAAACAAGACTATAATATTTCATTTAAGCTGGAAAAGCATGCTTTTAAAACACGCTTGTTAATGCAAAAATGTGTTTTCAATGCAAAGGTTTCAAAGCACATTTTTTCGAAAACAGCGGTAATTAGATAAATTTATTTTTGAGTATCGGATCATGATAATTTTTCTGCCTCTGTTGTAGGAAACAAGTATTGGAGCGGACTTCTAAGCGATTATTATGGCCCCCGAGCAGCTATCTATTTCACATTTCTGGTAGAGATCTTAGAGGAGGGTGATGGTTTTCGGTTAAAAGATTGGAGGAAGGAGTGGATTAAGCTCACAAATGATTGGCAGAGCAGCAGGAATGTGTTCCCTGTGAAGAGTGTGGGGGATGCCCTTAACACATCCCGGTGGCTTTATGAGAAGTACTTGCGAGAACCTGACACATACGATTTCTAAAAGCTACTGTCACTCTGCAATTGTAGTAGCATATTTGCAATGGCTGATGATACTTCTCGACTGGAATAACCATGAACTGGTTCTCAATGCTGAAATATTTCTCCTTCTACATGTCATCTTCTATTGGCCGGTCTAAACTCTCGTATTTTTTGGGTTGATAGCACTTTTGATACTTAATTTGTCAATTTGGTCCCTAAAATATTTAATTCATGTTTAAATGGTCCCTATTTAGATGGACCGTTAAGTTTTTTGACGGAATGATCACATGTTGGTCACGTAATACTATCTGAAAGAATGATATGTGGTCACTTTTGTTAAAAAACTTAACGAATTGTCTGATTAAAGATTAGAATGACAAATATATATTTTAAGGATCAAATTGTCAAAATTAATACAATGAGAATCAAACTGACAAAACATACATATTTTAGAAATGAAAAGTGCTATTTACCTTTATTTTTCACTAATGCTATTGGAACATAATTTAGGAACTTAATACATTATGATTATTAGATTGATAGTGTTGGGACCTAGTGATACTTTAATATTGGGACCCACTGACAATCTAATGGTCATAGTCATTAAGTCTCTAAATTATGTCCCCAAATTATATCACAATAGCATTTCTCTTTTTTTTTTCTTTTTTTTGATGAATTTAAGGTTGGAAATTCTTAGCAACCCGACATAAAAAGTGACAAAATGGGCACAAAGGTAATAGGTATACATTTAGCCGTGATATGTTTGAGTACTCTTTTAATAGATGGGTCGTTACGAACCTAATGAATCCAACTATTTCATGATACAAATTCGACTATAATAACTTGTACACGACATAAATTTGACACAATAAAAACTCAATTGTACATTTTTATAAATAAATCATGTATGGATTGAACAACTTTTGATATAACACAACCTTTATACAAATCCTCCACCTCCAAATTTTTTCTTGAAATTTCAAATGTTCTATTTTTAGATTGATTATAAACGATAGTTAATTAAACCATCATGCTAATAAATGATATCACTTTTAATATATTTTTTTATTTTTTATTATTAGTAGATCGCCCATAATATATAATTAGAGATTCATTTATAGACAATCTATCTTTGTTCAATTCAAACCAAAAAACCTCATAATTAAAAAATATAAAAAAAAATATTGAACGAGAAATGAATTTTTTTTTTAAAAAGGAAAAATGTGAATTACCAAACACGAATTCAGCTCTACTATTCCATGGTAAAGAAAAATTCCTCGTAACAGTTTGTGGTCAAATTTGGTTAGCATCAACACAACAAAACCTATTCAAATTCTAGCCTTCTAGATTACTATATGACTGTTAACTAGTGGATTAGCGGCTGTAAAAAGAGCCTAAGTCTGGAAGGTTTTGACTATGGTGTCCAAATAGATATGGTATCAAAATTTATAATTTTTATAATTGAAGATTGGTTTTGAATAAAAAATTATTATTTTTAATAGTTAGATTACACATTTGAAAGGAAAATATACAACTGGTTAAGGAAAGTTCATTTCGATTATGAGATTCTCTTAAGCAGTTGTAATTTCTCATCTACGAGTTATAACTTAATATTTGAAAGTTGTAATTTTTATGATCAATCACAATATTTTATAATCGATCATATCCTTTATAAGTTTAAGCGGCCGGCCAGTATGATCCATCAAAACCCAATGAAATAGACAAGAGTTTAAGTGGTTTACCAAGCTGAATAGTTCGGTTAGTGCACTGTGAATGGAGTCTCTTGCTCTTGTGTTTGTCGTATTGCTTGAGGAAGAAGAAGTAAGTAATTATAGAGGGTTCAATCCGCTTTTTTAGTAGGGGGTCCCTCTTATTTATACAAGTAAATGTTTTTGTATTTATTCAAGATTATGTGGTCCCCTCAATCTGTTGGAATCATTTGGGGAATATTTGGCCGTTGGAGAAAATCCTAACAAATGTCCACGTGGGCTTCTAGAAGCGGTGAGGTGGTATTCTTGAAGCAGTGGCTTGCTATCCAAGGTAGGATTGACTTGTTGAGCTCTTCTTCTTCTTGTAACTAGATTCAAACTGGTGTGATTGTAGTTGAGTTGCTTGAATATCACTTGGTGATCTGAGAGTTGGTATACTTGTGGTGGATGATCCGGATCATCAAGTCAGTCTAGTTAAGCTCAGTAATACTGAACTGTAATGAATTAAGCTAAACTGTGATTTATGGTATTATCAGATAGTATTGATTTTGATCCTAATTTTTATTCTTTAGAATACCTTTTTTTTACCTTCATTCTGACTCTGTAAGTGGAACCATCTCTACTTTTCCTTCGAGTCCCTTTTCTGTTTAAGATGAATATGTCAAGAGGTTTATTTAGGTATCTCTCTCTTGGGCTTATGACTTACCATTGTCTGTTTCCATCAGGGTTAATAAGGAACGCCGGGCAGCTGGAGTACTGGAGAACCATGCTGAGGGAGAAAAGTATGCTGAGCATTTTCTCAGAAAATTTGTTCGTAATAAGCGACCAGAAATCATGCCATTTGGAGGGACTCAAGGCGGCTCAACAGACCCCAAGACGACACGTGTACAGGTGTAGCTGTTATGAAGCTGTGAAGCCGATGCTGAGGTATGGAGCCGACTCCGAGTAAGTAGTTTCGTGGAGCCTAGTGCAAGGAAAAGCGCCGACGGACGATGGTTTCGGGGAGCCGAGGACAACCCTCTGACACCATCAATTAATGCGATGTGACCCAGCATTTATGGAGATGTGAGTGACTTAGACAAAGCATTTAATGAATCTCTGCACCCTCGAAGACCTAGACTGACAGTCATGAGTGGATGCATTAATGGCTAAGACGCCGAGAACAGAAGTAGGGGGTGCTCGGCCCCTAGACGCCGACTACTCAGGAGTAGGTGTCAGACGCCATTCGTAGGCACTTGAGTGCTCGGGGATAGCTAGAGGTCCTCGGCATAGAGCCGAGGTCTGGTTCCCTCCACCGAGCATTGATGACACGGGAATCCAGGTAGGAATCACTCATTGCACATGGGTAATTGAGAAGGGCATTAAATGCTGAGATGACTTCTGTGTCAGAGCAATCATTACGAGTTCATGTATAAATATCCCTCAGAAAAATGAACTAAGGTATGCAAAATCGATCTAAAACTGATTGAATAGAGTTTTTTTCCGGATTCTTACTGACTTAAGCTTCGGAGGGGATAAGCCGAGCGGGCGTCTGGCTCCCTTTTTCCTAACCTTGTGGTTGTTTCAGGGTTCGACATCAGCTCAGCCACTACTTTATATTGATTGCAGGAATAATCCCGTGCACCATCCATCAACAGCTTCTTCACCGACCCAGATCGTAACTAAATGCCTTGAATCAAAGCCAAATAAGTCTTTGTGCTGAGATACAAACTTCTGTGTGTATATAGTTTGGTTATGTTTGTAATTGGTGTCGGTTGTTGCAGCTGGTTTGTGTTTCGAGTGCATGTATGTGAGATGATCAATTAAAGCGTGATATGCTATAAATAATGTAGCAAACTATTGGATGTTGTTCTTCCTGCTTCACATCGCATTTTCCGGGTTGTTTTTGCATTTTGTACAAGAATTGCATCTGAGTTGTTTTGGGGGGGGGGGGGCACATAAAGTGGCTCTGAATACAGAAGTAAGGTTGGTTCCACTGTGACTTGTGCCTTACAAATTTGATTCATGGGACGTAAGTGATAGACATCGTTATCCCCATTTTGGAGAGGTTATAATTCCTACACCAGACTCCACGAAATTTCATTTGTGATGTCCCTGAATAGGTTCCAAGTAATCTTATGACCTTGCCACTCATTTAGCCGAAAATTATTTCTTGAACAGCACAAGCAAAGTATCCTAGATGTAATGCAGAAGAAACAGGGGAAGTTACCCACCCTTTTGTAGTATGATGGTAACATGTTTCGGGAGGCGCACAAAATTCAAGGGGATAGGGACTATCTCCATGGTAAACTCTAAAGAGTCCACCGGTCTTTTCAACCCTTCCTCCATTCAATTCCATATAGGTATCCACAGGTCTTAAACGAAATTAAGAAATGTAATTTGCGGTCAATGGGTATCAATCAAAAAGAAAATTCAAAGATGGTTTCAATACAAGTTGCAATGATGTGAATGCAACATTAGGCAACAATGAATATCTATGTTGCTAGACAAAATATTAAATATCTTAGGCCAGAGATGGTTTCAATAAATAACGACGGGATTGTGCCTCATTGTTAAGCTCAATTACAATCTACAGGCTTTCAGCTTAGAGTTCTTGACTTACAGTAGTGCCATCTTCCAGAAAAGGAATCTTTCTCATGCTACAAACTTACATTATCAAAAATTATGAACTCCTAAAATTTTGACACTAAGAAAACAGTTCCTCTCCTAAACTTGAATAAATAAAACACCACTAAAAAGCACATCGATATCTTCTACTAAAATAAAGTTCAGGACCCGCTTGCTGTTATATTGACCTTTCACAAGCATTTTATCAGTTGTTCATCATCTAAGCCAGATGTGTACCTGCTTCAAAGTTTCTTTTCCTACTTCCGAATGGAGTTTTTAGGGAGGAAAATGCTCAACATCCATTGAAGGGAAACCAGACTCTGCAAATCTTATGCCTCGAAGTATACTCTTAGCTGTTTCCTTCTCCTGCAATCATGGCAAAAGAAGTTGAAAGGGAAGTCATAAAGCTAATCCAAGATTATTTGTGGTGTTCACATGCGCTTCTGAGATTTTGGTGATGATGATTAATCTTCTTGTGAGTAGTAAACAAAAGAAACAAGAATGTGATATAACTTACTGGGCCGGTATAATCAAGAAGACGGGTACAATACACCTCCGCTTCTTCAAATCTTTTCTGGGTTTTGGAATGTGTGGCGAGAAACAGAAGAGCCTCAACCATGTTTGGCCCTTCCCTCTCTTCAGCTTCCATCCTCTCCAAATCCTTTTTGTAGTAAAATGCTGCCTCTTCAGAACGCCCAAGCTCACCATGCAGCTTCGCTAGCTGGTGAAGAGCAATTGCTTCCCTGTCATTACAATTTGCTGCTCTTCTGTAACACTTGATTGCCTCCTCAAGCATATGAAGCTGTTCTGTTTCATAACACTGAGCCATGGCAATCCACAACCGAGAATCACTTGGCTGCAGGAAAACTGATTTTCTGAAATAATGAAGTGCATAAAAGGGCATTCCCATCATTTCATACGCTTGCCCTAACCCATACCAGGCTCGGTAATCACAAGGATTTATATCTACAGCACGCCTATATGCATCAACAGCAGCTGGGGTATTCTTCATCTCAACATACTCATGACCCATAAGTGTCCAAGCAGATAAATATTTTTTATTCAATTTGAGCGCCCTCCTAAAATACATAACTGACTTCTCATGCTGCCCCTTCAAGCTGTAATAGTTCCCAATAATGCAACAAGACTCGGGTCTGTATTTATCCGTCAAAAATACCCTGTGAGCAAGATAACTTAGGGCAGAGAAACACTCCTTTGCATAGAGAACATTAGAGTACATATCCATGTCTTCAACTCGATAAGGGTCATTCCTTAGAAGTTCTTCAAATATAACCTCAACTTGTTCAAATTCCCGCAGACTGTACTGGGCTTTAGCAATTTGTGCCTGGATGTAGTTGCTGTAATTGAATGTTCCTTGAAGATATTCATATTTTGCCAAAGATTCATTATGCAACCTGAGTTCCTGGTAAACACTAGCAAGAAAAAAGTCTTTCATCCAATGGTTATTGAGATTAAGACTGTTCAACGTCTCAGTTGTAGAGCACATTGACTGCAGCTCTGACCAAGCATTCCAGTTCCATGGGTAGCTGTTTACAGATTCCACAAGCACCGTACGAGCAAGGTTCTCGCTGCCTTTCTCTTTAAGAACAAGACCATACAAATAAAGCCCAAAGGAGTCAATTGTGCCATTTTTGCGAAGTGTAGACAACTCCCTTTCAAGAGAAACCAGTTCACAGTTCACAGCATCACTCTTGCCCAAGGGTCCCTCAAGTTCTATCATCTCTTCTTCTTTTCGCTTTTCTCCAGCCTTCATGAAACAAAGAGTGTGCAAAGATTAATGCCATCCTAGCTTTCTCAAATCACATAGTATTGATGCTGATTAATGCAAGACAAGTTATTTCAGCTAAAATGCACTACACGATGATATTCTTTACACCAGTACGCGTAAATGGACATGCAAACCACTCTCGGTGGGTATCAAACATAGAACTTCCAAAGAGAGCTGCAGCAATGAAGTGTTGGAAAGGGCATATTTAAACCTTGGTCAAAAAAGACAGGATCAGGCATGCACACATGCAAACAATTTAAGCCAATGGCATCCTTGATAGGTAGGTGCAGATGACATTCATTTTACTCAAAATTTTGTATTGAATTCTTCTTTTACTTACTTAAAGAACTTGGATTAGAGTTTTCTGGACCAGGCCCTTAAACTCTCTGCAAGCTGATTAGGCTTCATTGGCTTAACTAAATATCCGTCAACAAAGCCAAATCAGATTGTGAAAGCTAAATACATGAACATGGAAAAGTTCATTCATGCATTGGCCTATGTTTCTTACTATTTTCACTGAAAGACGAATTGGATTGCAGCAACTCCACAGAGAAACATGATTGAGTGTATACCAACTGGCAACCAGAAGGTGTTTACAGCTTGAAGATTTTCTGACATACAATCAAATTTCAAATTTGTTTAAGCCCCAAATTGATGAGGGCAACTATGTAAGCAACCTTAAATAAGTTCACTTGAGCGAAAAAGAATGGAGTAAACAGAAGGCCTTCACAAGGAAAAGAACTACAGCAACGCAAAAACAACTGACCATAAAAAATACTTTACTTCTAGAGTATCTACAATTGTACATTTATTATGACACCAACTACCAGAGACTTGTGTAAGGTCACTGTAAAGGACAAAAACATTTTAGATTCTAACCTTAAACCCAAACACATAACAAAATTTCAGATTCTAACCTTACACACAAACATAAATACACATTTTAGATTGAAACCTTAAACACAAACATCGAAAAACAGGAACACAATCTAACTGATAGATAAACAAGCCTATGAAAGAGCAATTCCTATTAGTCGGCAATTTTTCGGTGTGTCTACTACTGGAATTTCATACTTGCATTGGCCGTACGCTTTTGCTCGCACTCAAATACCCATCAACTGATGTTTACTTCTTGTAAATTCGATTTGCAAAACTCGACTAAGCCTAGTCTTGAGGTGTAATCATAGGGCAACCTAAATGCAAACAAGTTAGCCTCTACGCAATGTTAATTTTCTTCAATTTGATTGCAACTAAACTTAAATGAGCCTATTCCTAAGATGTACCCACAAAATAACAACTGCTATCATAAGTCTGGATGCAAAAACATATATGTAGTACACAACCTTGAGTTGTTCAGCTCTTAAGGTGAAACTCACGCATAATTCTGAGGCACCCATTTAGCTGCGTTACCCAGATGTTTCGCACTCATTTAAATTATTTTGAATAAACATATGTACACCAAAAGTCCAATTCTTTACACATAAGATTTCACAATGCCACAGCTTATCATATTCTTACGATTACTTAGGCCAAACGACAATTGAGAGGTAGCTTTATCTCCCAACCGAGAAATAAATCAATCCCCATTGTCAACAGATTAAGACCAACATATATAAATCACAATCATGTAGGAAACTTATTAAATTAATCAACAGATGGTTAGAGAGCTAAGTAGAAACAAACCAAGTAGAGTGCATAACATCGCAAGAACATGGCTTTCTTGCTGGTCTGGTCACGGAGCACGTGAGCAGCCCTCTTATACTCTCGGCAATCGAAGTAAGACTTGGCCAGAAGGTAGAAATCATTGTCCGGAGCATTATTGTCCTCATCCGGTAACGGAGTTGACACATAGGAAACACCAGCCGCCGGCGTCGAAGTAACCTCATTGGTCCGGAACCTCCGGCGAATACTCGAACTCCCCCGCTGGAATCGAGTGTGTGATGGAGTGTACTTTGTCGGGTCTTGCTCTATACCCACCAATTGCTCTGCTGCCCTGTCAAATCAAAACCAAAATTTCAGAACAACCATTCACTGAATGAGGCTAAAGGGTATGTGTTTTTATCAATCTAGATCGTATTTGGGATTACATTGTGTGAAAATATCAATCCAATGATGTAGTTTTGAAACACGAGTACAGATAGAGAGAATTGAGGTTTAGGGTTTTGATGGGTACCATTTGGAGGCAGAGTAGAGGCAACGATCGCTGAGCTGACGAATTGCAGTTCGGAGCTCACTCCTACAGCTCTCTTTTGTGCCCATCGATCTCTCTCGATATCTTTCTATCTATCTGACGGGACTGAGCGTGAAGCTTCAAATTGAAATAACTCAAACGAGGGCAGTCCGCGCTTGGGCCTTTTAAAAATTCACCAGTTGGGGTTTGGTGACTGTGGTCCATAATTAAATCGAGTTATTCGGGATCGGTTTAGATAAAATTCCACTTAAGCTCGACTCGTACAAGTTGGGATTGAATTTTTTTTTAAATTTGTTTAGAAAACGAGCTTAAAAAAGACTCATTTTGAGCTATCAAAATTTGGTTCGTTTTGACTCGGGTCCGACACAATTAAATTTCTAAAAAAATCAAATTTAAACAATTTTTTAGACTTATTTAAAAAAACGAGCACTATACAATCGACTTGATTATCAATCCTAATTGGAGCTTTGTCAAATATTACGCCATCATTGTCGCATGATATCACCAATTAAATACGATTTATTGACTAATGAGAATTTATAAAATTGAGCTTCAATTTTAATGCAAAACACAAAACTAACCTATTTTTTTTATTTAAATTTCTATTTGATTTATGTGAAATTCGATTTCAACTTGAATTATACCCTGAACAATATAATTCAATTAAGTTAAAAAATTTTACTTTCCCAACAAAAAAAAAAATTAAGTTAAAAAATTTAAGGGCTTTTCGCATTTTACACCCTTAAAAATTTTATTTTGTATCTTTAAAAATTAAATTTTTTATATTACATTTTTAATATATAAAAAATATTATAATATAAATTAATAATTATACCTAAATCACGCATTCTTGAGAAATCCTCGTAGTCACGCTAAAAGATTACTAGATCCAAATGGTCAAACCCACAAGGCAATTCTAAGAACTACGTACACATAGCCCACCTGCTTTGTGTATTTCACAATGTTTACCCTCAGAATTCCAAAAAACCCCAACGCCTTCTCTCTCCTCTATCTTCCACCCACCAAAACCCCTCTAAATTTTCACTCCCACCACCTATCCACCACTCCACTACCGCCGCAAGACGGCGACCCCATTAACATCGCCACCCTCATTCTCAAAACAGACACAAAAACTCTAGCACAGGCTCTCCAAACCCACCCAGTTCAATGGACACCAGACCTTGTCGAGAAAGTCCTCAAACGCCTCTGGAACCACGGCCCCAAAGCCCTCCAATTCTTCGACGTCCTCGAACGGCACCACACCTATACCCACTCCGCCACCGCCTTCGACTACGCCATCGACATTGCCGCTCGAATGCGTGACTACAAAGCCCTATGGGCTCTCGTGGCCAGGATGAAAACTCGCCGGCTCGGTCCGACCCCCAAGACCTTCGCAATTATCACTGAGAGGTATGTGTCGGCAGGCAAACCTGATAAAGCTTTGAAAATCTTCTTGTCAATGGATGAACATGGTTGTTCTCATGATTTGAATTCGTTCAATGCGTTCCTTGATGTGCTTTGCAAATCCAAACGGGCCGAAAAGGCTTATGAGCTGTTGAAAATCTTTAGGGGTAGGTTTAGAGCTGATACAATTAGCTACAACATAATTGCATATGGGTTTTGTTTAAGCAAGGGAACGCCCAAAGCATTGGAGGTTTTGAAGGAGATGGTAGAGAGAGGATTGAATCCGACTCTAACGACCTATAACATAATACTAAAAGGGTTTTTCAGAGCTGGTCAGATTAAGGAGGCTTGGGATTTTTTCTTGCAAATGAAGAAGAGAAAATGTGAAATTGACGTTGTTACATATACCACTGTGGTTCATGGATTTGGTGTTGTCGGTGAGGTTGAAAAAGCTAGAAAAGTTTTTGATGAGATGGTAGGGGCGGGGGTGCTCCCCTCGGTTGCCACTTACAATGCTTTGATTGCAGTTTTGTGTAAGAAAGATAGTGTGGAAAATGCTATATTGGTTCTTGAAGAGATGTTGAGGAAGGGTTATGTCCCCAATTTGACGACTTATAATGTGGTGATTAGAGGATTGTGTCATGCAGGGAAGATGGATAGGGCAATGGAGTATATGAGTAGAATGAAAGATGATGAGTGTGAGCCGAATGTTCAGACTTACAATGTTGTCATTCGCTATTACTGTGATGATGGGGAAATTGAGAAGGGTTTGGAAGTGTTTGGGAGGATGGGTAGCGGGGATTGCTTGCCCAATTTGGATACGTACAATATATTGATCAATGCAATGTTTGTGAGGAAGAAATCGGAGGATTTATCAGTGGCAGGGAAGCTGCTGATTGAAATGGTTGGTAGAGGATTCCTGCCTCGAAAGTTTACCTTCAATCGTGTATTGAATGGGCTGTTACTGACTGGTAATCAAGGTTTTGCAAAAGAGATTTTGAGACTGCAGAGCAGATTTGGCCGTCTTCCCCGTCATTTCAGATTGTGAAGCCCACTGGCACCTGTTTTGGACTTGGCTCATTAACAGTGTGCATTTGCTACTATCATTCGTGTGATTGTGAAGTTGTAGAAGGGGGTTTATGCTCTTGTGGAGCTATATTGCTTGATATTGTCCACAAGATCCTTTCATTTGGGTGCTCTGATGAAACAGTAAGTTTGAGGCTTTTCAATGGAGTTTGGAAAAGGGCTCATAGCTCCCTCCTTGGGGTCGCTAAAAGCATCAAGAGGGCACACAACTTATGGCTTTCGAGCCTTACTATGGGCACGGAACTGTTATGACACGGCTATGCTTTAATGATGTTGAAACTTGAAGGGCACCATCTCGAAAATGTTAAAACTGAAGATGGGCTTCTATTGACTGGTAATCGAAGTTTTGCAAAAGATAGTGTGAGGCTACACAGTGTTGCCGTCTCCCATGTCAGTTCAAAATGTTATGTCCATTAGTGTGTGGTATGGATCACCGCTCACATCATTTTCTTGTAAAGGTATTATATCACAGTGGGACACTTTAAAATAATTAATGATTGCTGTTCCATTATTCACTCAAAACTAAAACCTTCAATTACTTATCGGCTGCCTTGCTTGAGGAATAGTTTCACGAAAATGGAGATGAATTGGAATAATGTCCAATCTTGTTTCTAGATTGAGCGGAAAAGGGATATATGAAATTTGCTCTGTTTCTCTGTGTGTCTTTGTGGTAAAACTCCATGAAAAAAGGGCTACTTTCGTGTAGTTTGTGATTGGATTAACTGTTAAGATTTTCTCTCGAATAAATCTCTCTCTTAATACATCTCTTCTTGTTCCTCAATCTTTAGAGAATACGGCTAAACTATTTGGATTTGCTCCCATCCTTTGTATGATTGTAAAGCCCTTTGTTGTTTGTAAGCGTAATGCTCTTGACAGTTCTTTGGCTAAGATCAAGTGAAACCATATGCTTTGGCTGGGAAGAATGAAGGAATTGACGCCTCACAGCTCATGCACTTCTTGTTGCACCAAAATGAAAAGCTCTTTGGTATCTCTATTGAGTATGTCTACTGATCCGAAGGGGTCTTTACCAAGATCGATGACATCAGAACACAATTAAGTCCTTTAACGATGAGAAGGCACCATGTGCTGATGACTTTGGTGCTGGATTCTTCAAAAAGACTTAGAATATAGTGGATGAGGCTGTGATGACAGCCAGCTTCTTAGTGAAATCAATTCTGCCATTGGTGCTTGTAGTAATCCAAATGCTATGATTGATTTTGTGCCTGCTTCATGCATTTTCAGTCTGTATAAATGTATTCTAAGGTTATTGCCAATAGTCTGCTGAAACCAGTTTTGGGTGTCTACTGTCTAGTTAGTCACAGGTCAGTCTGTGTGAAAGTCTCAGCCATTGTAAACAAATATTTTTCCCATCCAGAGATTGACACAAACTAGGTAGAGAATTAAGTGCTCCAGATGTGTTATGGCAGTGGATTTGATGAAAGCTTTGGATTCTGTATTAATTTAACAATGGATCATCTGATTGTGCTTTATTCCCTTTATACCTTATTGGCAATGTAAGTAAATGTTTCCCTCTGGTATGCCTGGTGGCTCAACAAGCATACTAGTGTTTTCCTGGACCACTCAAACCCGACTTTTTCATTGCACACACATTTAGATGCGGAGTGTTGACTGTACCTGTCATATCCATTCCACTAATCCTCTTTGTTGTGTTGGTATTGCCTTGTCTGGTTAAGCAAATTAGTGGTGCAGATTGTTTTCTTTGTCAGGATGATGTAAGTACATCTAGTGGCTACTTTGAAGGTAGATATGCTGCATATCCACACAGAGCATTGTTGTCATAGCATCTGATCATTACCTAGGGTAGGAGGAAAGAGTGAACACTCGAGCAGCCTCGGCTAAAGGTGATGGTGCAGGTATGTTCTGAAGTATGCTGCCTTAATTTCTTTTACTTCTGCCTTGGTAGACTGTACCAATTAAGAATTGGGGCATCGGTACATTAAAAAGCATTCATATTAGTAACTTGTTTGGAAATTTGAAGGTACCTAAATTTGGCTCCATGGTTTTGAATAAAAGAAAATGTTAATGAAACTTTGTAGACAAAAAGTTATTTATAAAAGTTGTTGATTTGTTTGTAATCTAACTAAATCAACTAAATTAATTATATGATTTAACGGTTTTGTATACTGTTTCAACTACTTTTGTATACTAACTACTGATAGTCACTCTTCGTAGGAGCAGAGTTTTACCAAAATGTGGGGTAATATTGCAACCTTTTTACTTGGCAGCGATTCACTCGAAGGGTAGCAGCAGGGGAGTGGAAAGGGAGATCTTATAAATGCATAGTTCTCAAACTTCGTTTAGCAGCCACAGTTTACATGCTGTGGAGCGCGATGAATGATACAGAAGAGAAGCAGGTTGATGACAGTCAAGATTACAAGTCTGCAACTCAGGAAAATCAGATTCTGAAGAATCTCTGGCAATTGCAAGCTTAGTATAATGTTTTAACTATGGCATCTCCACTTGGTAATTGGTGTAATAGTGTATGGTTCTAATACAATCTAACAGAAAGAGCTAGCTCTCCAATCTGATTCATTCTATACATTCCTTGTCTAGTTTCTCTTCTCCCCTGTTTTGGATGGGGTAGCAAGGTGGGAATTTTTTTTGTGCTACACTTGGTCTGGTTGCAGTCATCATGGATTATGTATATTTTGCATAGTGGTCATTAAATGTTTATATTTCCCCAAAAAATAAAGATGATATTGACTACTTAAGTTTTGGGTTTAGAATTAAGTGTTTAAATACTCGAACCACAATTGTGGTTAAGTATTGACATAACTTCTTAAGAAAAGACATGGATCCAGTTAAAAACTCATCGCTAACCATAAATAAATTTAGCAATGAACAAGATTTTCCCCTACATGGACTCATTCACTCCCACTCTGCTGGTTGCCCTCTATCTACTTTAATTTGAGTTAGAGCAGCTTCAAGGGGAGTGGCATCAAGGGTGGTAATCCCATATGCCATCCCAAATTCAAAATTTGTCACTTCAAAGGGGGTGGCATTAAGGGTTGGAAAATGGCATCAAGGCTCTTGGGGTGATATTTTTGACAACTCTTGAGAGAGAAAGATAGAAGTTGCAAATGAATTGATGAATATAGATCCGTTAGATGAATATAGATCTAACGATTCATATAAATTGATGAATGAAAATATGAAAATGGTATCTCATTTTGGCACCTGTCATTTGAGCAGATTTATAATTCAGGGATGCCAAAACACTGTTTAAGGTTGCAAATGAGTGATTTGGCATCAAAAAATGGTAACTCCCTTTGGGGTTACTCTTAGGAGTATCAAAATATAGCTCCGACATGAATGCTACACGAAGTTAGAGAATTTGAATCTTTTTTTAGGTAACTTGTTTCATAAATTAGTGGATTCAACACAATAAGATTAATAAACGAATTGGGTATTAGGTAAAATCAATCAAAAAAAATAAATGACATGGCTCGTTTATATACTAGTTCTACAAAACACAAACTTAATATTACACGATTCGTTAGACACGAATTAATAAATGAATTGGGTATGAGTAAAATATTTTTTAACACAAATTCGTTAAGACCTGACACAAATTTGTATCATTCGATATGATTGAGAAGCTTAATTTGAATGGAGTTTTTTAATGTTATTTTTGAAAACCGTTATGATTCTCCATATAAAATTAGCAAAACCTAAACTGTCCAAATGAAAATTTTATATAAAATCTAATCACATGATTATTACCCATCTCTTCAGATTCCCTGAAATACTACCAGATCATAATTAATTCCCGGTTCTTTACCCCTTGGATGCCTTACTAATCACCAGCGGACCAGTAGTACCGGAACCTCCAAACGAGGCCAAAATCGTAAATTCAAACCACAGAGGCGCGTTTCTCCAGATAAAAACACGATTCTGGATTTCGTATTCCCGCTGGTTGGTTCTTCTTTCAAATTTTTGAAAATCGGAATCATCCCTCCCCAACCTTTAACCCGCCAAAGTCAACAACCCTTTCTTAACGGTCCTCTGCTTCACGCAATCTCTGTCTCTCTCTCGCTTCTCTTCCCTTCCATTACTCTCTCATTTTCTCTATCTCTCTCCAACTGTAACTTTCTCACGGTTAGAGCATTTGTATAGATCTATTACTGTAGGAATGGCATTAGCTTCATCAGCCTCACAAGAAACTGGATCTGGACACTCTACCTACTGCCGTAAACAGAAATCTCTCGGCCTCTTATGTTCCAAGTACTTCCTCTATACTACACTCTCTCACACGCTCTCTCTCTCTCTCTCTCTCTATCTATATATATATATATATATATATATATCTGTGTGTGTGTGTGTGTGTGTGTGTGTTTTATACATATGTGTGACTGTGTGCGCGTTTTTGCTTCTGTCTCTTATTTATTTTTATTTTTTGATTTGATGCAGTTTCTTGAGCTTGTACAATCGGGATGGCATAGAAACCATTGGACTTGATGATGCTGCAGCCAAATTAGGTTTTGATCTGATCTTTATTTTGTACCCTCTACTCTTTTGATTAGTTTGTGTATGGTTATGTATAGATTGATAACGTTTTTGGAGTTATAGGTGTGGAGAGGCGGCGGATCTATGATATTGTGAATGTTTTGGAAAGCGTTGGTGTAAGATTTTTAATTTTTTGTAACCCATTTGCTTTTATGCTTCTTCAATTAAGTAAATTAATGTCTAAGAGTTTCGTTTTTCTTTCTTTTTTTTTTTTTTTTTTTTTGTGATTGATACAGGTTCTTGCAAAGAAGGCAAAGAATCGGTATTCTTGGAAAGGATTTGGAGCAATACCTAGGACTCTACAAGAGCTAAAGGTAATAATCAATTTTTTCTGTGTTTTTTAAGCTTTAGTCTTAGAGGGTAGATTCAAATTACGCACAACATTGTTTATTTGTAATTTTGGAAATTTTCTGTTGTTCTGATGTGGTAATAGGAAAAGGGATTAAAGGAGAATTGCGATGCATCTGACAACAGCAGTTATGCAAAAGTATGCTAATTAGGGTTTGAAATTAATCTCACTCTTCAACAATTTTTTTTGCAATAATTTGTTTCACTGAACAGTTTTCTTTTTTATATTTAGGGTTTCGATGATGACGAAGATGAGGGATTTTCAAATCTCACTGCTTCAAGTCAGGATAACAAATCAAACCCTAGTTGTGTCCTTGGAATCTCAAGGTCATCTAAAACTGGTAAATTTTCAGATAAAAATACTTTCACATACTGTAATGTCTTTATTTGGTAGATTGAGCAAAACTAACCAGTTTCACTGGTCAAAGGTTTGTTTTTTGGAGTTCTGTTGCTCTGTTGATGAATTGCTGGATTTATTTGTTTTTTTTTTTTTGGTAACAGAAAACAGGAAAGAAAAATCGTTGGGACTTCTTACCCAGAATTTTGTCAAGCTTTTCCTTTGCTCTAATGTAGGTGATTTTGTTCTATTGTATTATCCATGATTGGCAAGGTAGTTGTCCTCTAGTTTGATTGTGTTCAATAAATTTTTTTTCTTAGGTGAATATGATCTCTCTGGATGAGGCTGCAAAGATATTGCTTGGAGATGGTCAGGATCCCTCTATGATGAGAAGTAATATTCCTTTGCTTTCTTGAATGATTTACTGACTGAAAAATGATCCAAAAACTCTTCGACTAACACTCTTTAAAAATATATCTGCAGCAAAAGTTAGACGGCTTTATGATATTGCAAATGTGTTGTCCTCCATGAATTTCATTGAGAAGGTAATCCTGTCATTTATAATGGTTTATTTAGGGGAATGAAAGAGCAACTTTAAAACAAATCATCGTACTCCTAAGTTTATCTAAGTAAGGATTTCAGACAATTAGTACTAGAAATTAAAATCTATATTGAATGATCCACAGATCCATCACCCTGAAACGAGGAAGCCTGCCTTCAGGTGGTTGGGGATGCCAGGAAAATCAGAAAGTATATCTGCTGTTGCTTGGCTTCTTAATGAGTCTAAGAAAAGGACATTTGGGACTGAGCTCACAAATGCCAATATTAAGAGGACCAAGGTGGTTTCATCTATTTGTGTGAATCCAGACCAGGTTATGAAGATGCAATTGCAAGCACAAGTAAAATGTGAGACTTTGCAAAATGAGGTTGAAAGGAGCAATTTAGAGCAGGATTCAAGGCAGACTCCACAGAATTACCAGTTCGGTCCTTTTGCTCCAGTCACGGTGGCCCAAGCTGGAGCTCCTGAAGAGAACAAAGAGAAGCAAGTTCATGATTGGGAAAGTCTAGCCTCCACTTATCGTCCACAATATCACAACCAAGGTATCATCCTATGTTTGGTTCTTGAATGGCCATATAACAGTACCACAGTATCATATGTTATGCCCAACATTGTTTTTTTAGCATGCAAAATTTGGTTTTAGACTAATTAGTTTAGGGTTTGTCATTCATTTTGCTAACTTATTTTTTGATTGCATTCCTCTTGGTCTATGGTTTGTAGCTAAGTAAATTGATGGATAATTGGTTTGTGATGGTTCAGCTTTGAGAGATCTCTTTGCTCATTACGTGGAAGCTTGGAAATCATGGTACTCTGAAGTTGCGGGGAAGAACCCAATACAACTAATGTCCTAATACTCAGCATTTACGCTACAATGTCCTCCATAGGATCAAGTATACTGCATTGAAACACCATTCTTTCAGTCCAACATTGACAAACAAGAGATGGCCTGAAGTGAATGCAAATTCTCTATGCGTTGACTTCAATTGGCTAATCTCAGTTGACCCCATGAATTGTGATGTTCAAGTTAATTTATTTTCTCGATTTGTCACTGTTTGATACAACCTTGGATATTTGTTTTTCATCTTCCTTTTTCTGTACTGCTGATCTATACCCAAGATATGGTTCGGAATATTTGTTGTGCCTTCCGAGTTCAGGCTGATCATTCATGATTCCTGTGTGCCTCTAGTATGTTCATTATCCAATATGCCATGGTGGAAAGTGAATACCTGCGCAATGGACATTTCAAATGTGCATATGAGATGGAAGTTCAGACGATGGCTGAAGAGGATTTATTATCTTATCTTACCTTAGTGAGCTTGCTACCTTACAGTATTAGAAAACAGATCTTGGTCAAGTTTTGTAGCAGTAAGCTTATTGAATCCTTTCAAAGCTCAGCATCTCTTCGAACATGAATGTGATGGGAAGCTTGTTGTGGTGGTAACAATCAAGCAAGAGGCAAGGACCTGCAGATTCCTTTGTTTATTAGCAGTTTAATCAAGGGTAGTTAAGTTCAATTTCAGTTGGTGCAATTAATAATTTGTATGCTGGACTTGGAATCCCTCCTCCTGGTTGGGTTGCTGTTGGAGACCCATATGCTGATTTTGTGGTGGTTGGCTTGTTAGAGGGAAAACGTGTATTGGGGTATTGGTTGATTGATTGACATATTTATTATTCATATAACATCCATTTATCCAAGTTAGGTTGTTCTGAAATCACCCTCATCATAGTGCAAACCCTAAAATGGTTGGTTTACAGCTTCCACAAATCAGTCTTCTAAAGAGAATCCTAAACATTTGAAAAGATGTCGAAAATTATCACTATTAGGTGTGTTGATTTGCGAATTTTTTAGATCATTTAAGTTTAAAATATTATACTTAGACCAAAAATACTTTAATTAAAGATAAAATATCAAATACTAGTTATTATCCGTGCCTGAAGGCACTCTTAACACAAAAAATTTGCGAAGCAAATGAGACATCCAAGAATGTCTTAAATAAAAGAAATGTAAGGATTGAAATGAAAAAATTATATCACATTAACACAATCTTAAAATTCCTATGAACTTAAATTAACACTATTACAAAATTATTTTATCATATATTTCTTCATGGCGGCTTTTCTTTCCAATGAGTGTTAATTTTTTTTTCAATCTCTTGCTAAATATAAGGACAATTGATTTAAATTATCTGTCGCTATAACTTCTCGGATGCTATAGAAATATTCTCACGCTATAATTAAACCAAATTAACATAATCAAAATTTCACTACTTAAAAAAAATTGATTTAACTGACCTTTTTATCGTTTCGGTGTCTATTTTACACTATTCAAGTATTTAAAAAATATGAACCTTAGCAAGGGGAAAGTGATGTAAATAAAGAGAAAAAAATTTGATAGTTGGTTTAGAATATTGTTTTTTTTTTTTTGTGCAATTGGTTTCACTTATTTTTTTTATTGGTCATTGATATTTTTTTATTGGTAATTAGTTTAACTTTGAATTTTTTAGTTTTTTTGGTGCAATTGATATCACTTGTTATTTTTTATTAGTGATTAGCTTGGCTTTGAATTTTTTTTATATTTTTGGTGCAATTAGTATCACTTAGTATTTTTTATTAATGATTAGCTTGGTTTCGAATTTTTTTTATTGGTGATTAACTTGGTTTTGAATATCTACAACTTGAGAATTTTTTTTGAATATTTAAATATTTTCTCATCTATAAAATCATACAAATGTTTTGAGTAAATAAGTCTAATTAGGATTGTCAAGACAAACAAATAATGTTAAGAGAGAAAGTATGAGATAACATTGTTTGGCTTGACAATCCTAATTAGAATTTCATTCTATCTTATATATATACTAGTCATTGCCCGTGCCTGAAGGCACTATAACAAATAAAAAATCGCAAACAGTTGTCGGTGCCTAAAGGTTCTATATAACCAAAAAAAAAAAAAAAAAAAAATTACAATAAATAAAAAAGAGAGACAACTGGACTAAATGTTGATTGTCAATAAACTTGCAATTGTCATTGAAGTAAATCTAAAAACACTTTATCCACTATATACCGAGACCATAACAATGAATAAGGGATAATGACTAAATAGAACAAAGAGAGGACTAAATGTGTTCACAAAAACACAACATTGTAGAACCCACGCCTTTCTATAGTAACCCAAGACTACATATATCTTATTAACCGTATATAATGTAAAATAAATTGCAACAATCCATAAAATAAACCTAAAAATAGGAAAATTTTCATCTAAAAATAGGAACTCAAAAAATATCAACCTTTTTATAAACCTACACTTAAGAACAAACAGTCCAAAATAATGTCAAAAAAATATAAAAAAATCGAAGTCAGAGAATTATTTCCTTAAGAGGTCTCTCACTTCCTAAAGAGATATAGACATTAAATCGAAGGATGTAAAGCTGATAAAAATTACAAAAACTATGCTATGAACCCAATGAACTAAAACTATTTATAATTGAAATTTCTTGCCATAATTCTTACAACCACTATAGTACTTTAGAATGAAAATGTAATGACCCTTCAAAGTGGCTGTTGATACACATTGAAATCCTTGCTAATCACATACGAAAAAAAAAAAAACAAAAGACCTCAGGATGTAAAAAAAATTAGAGTATTGATTAAAAAACTAACAATGTGATTCTCTATTCTCGTAAGGATAACATTGGCAAATATATATAATCTAAACTCGATTCATAGAATCCAGTTCACATGGAATCCAAACTTTGATTGCATCCACAAAACTCAAGATACTAACATTTGCATGTTGCAATTCATAAAATCACCACAAAAAAAAAAAAAAAAATTAAAGAAAGATATTATTATTAGTTGCAAGATAGTATATAGACCCCATAGAGTGTTATGGTTCTCCACACCAATAGCTTATCTATAGCAACTATGTTTATAGCAACACTAAAATAAGAACACGTACGTGTGAATGACTTAAAACTTTGGAGTAATGAAGTTAGATAGAAGCCACCAATTATACCTAGATGGGTGCATTTCTTTTCCACCGCGTCCAATAAATTTTTCAACTTTCCTTGTTCTAAAAGATGGTTGCCTATTTATATAATCCATCATACTTGAAGTTTTCACACCTGCCTTTTGATATTTGATGCTGCTTTAAACACTAAAAGAGAACCTACCCAATTTAGACAGTAAGTAGAATACATCTTAGCAATCGAGAGCAACAATAAGAAGAAAGCAAAAGTGGAATAAAGAACACAACGGTCATGTCACCACCACCCAAGCTTCCAATTTCAGTTTATTTGATGGAGCAGATTGACTCAATACAGAAAACACCAATAGAGCAAGAGCCCCCATCGTCCTAATGACTCTCAAATTCATAAGACCATACAAAATTTATATCATAATTTTATATATACTTGAATCACCAAAAATTCAAAACATAGAGCATCAACTAAGGAGTAACAACTTAAAACCTTGGCATCTAAATTTTTTTCAAACAATTGGTGAGTAGAATTCTTTCAAACAACCCCACAATTAATCATCAACAATTAGCTTTAACATAAAACCATAATTAATCAATTAATCCATTAATTAAACATTAATCCAAGTATCAAATATCAGGTAAACAAAAAGATTCAAATTCAGCCCGAACTAAAAATATTGAAAATAGCAAAATCCTATATTGACAAAACCAGAAATTAACTTATTGCCAAAAGTGGCCTGATGCCATATATCTTAAATCAAAAAAGATGTTCTAAGCAGTTACATCTAGGAATGCTCTTCCAGGTTGTCGCCTTGTCAATGGTCTATGGCAGCCTAGATGTAAAAGTCAAATCAACATTCATAAGTTTTCTATAATGTACCATATATATCTATATCTATATATAAAAGATCTCTAATTATATATATATAAAAGATCTCTAATAGTAAACTATGTAGAGGCATGGAGAACTTCATGATAGACAACCATTACATTTGGAAACCTACCCGCTACCTGAGTGGCATGCATCCAGTCAAACAGTGAATCAAAGATTTTGAAAAATGAATCAACTCAAAAGGTTGTAAATGAAACGGCTAAAAGATCGGAAATAGATCCGCTTAGTTTTGGAAAAGACAAACCTTGGCATTGACACCATCTGGCATGATACGTTTATCTGCTTTCCACCTCACATAATCAGGACGACTGAACTTGGTAAACCCCCTGAAATGGCAACCACATAATTTACTTTCATTTCCAGTCAATTCTATGAACAATTTAGATGTTCAAAATGCTCAAATCAGATAAAATAACAATCACAACAGCAAAACGCACAATGACCACATTTGTGGAAATTGTATTCTTAAATGTGTTTCCTACTTTGAGACATTAAAATTAATTTGCGACATTGTAGGTAATATAAGATAGTGAAAATTTCAACATACCATTTCCTGCTGACAATGATTTTCTGACGACCAGGAAACTTGAACTTTGCACGGCACAAGGCCTCTTGGGCATTATGATTGTTTGTATCTTTGCAGCAAACAGAGAAAAGGACCTGACCAATGGCCACACGTGCATCCTATATTTAAAATGGATGAGAGTTTTGGTTTAGAAGAGTCCATCATTAGTTGGGTGCTTCGCTGCCTAAGAGTAAGAGAGAGAGAAAGATTAACCGAGATAGGAGGGGGGTGTGTGTGTTTGTGTTTGTGAGAGAGAGAGAAAAAAAAGGAAAGGGTCTGCCAAATTCAAAAGCCATAATCCAACATCTTCTATTTGGTTAGGAGAGTCTATCATTAGGAGAGAGTCCTAGGGGGATGAGAGTTTTGGTTAGCAGAGTCCTACTGAATTTTGAAAAAGTGATGGGTTGTAAATAAAATCAGAGATTAATTAAAAAAACATTGATAATTAAAATAAGAAATGTTGTTGGGCGGGAAATTTTTTTTAGGACTAACCGTAGACCATTGGATCAAAATTTTTGAGATGATCTGAATCGTCTTTATGTTGGGATTACGTTGTCTGTTAGATTTGTTTATATTTTGTCTCAAAACGATCTGGACCTCTCTTTGTCTTTTGGATTCAAACTTCGCTCTACTTTATTATATAGACACATATATATATATATATATATATATATATATATATATAGAGAGAGAGAGAGAGAGAGAGAATGATAGATGGGAAAGTGTGTTTAAAATGTCTGTGAGAGGGAGAGAGAAAGAGAGAGAGAGAAAGAGTTATATACGTATGAGAGTTGGGTGTATGATATATAGAGAGAAAATGAGTTATATTAGAGATGAGAGTCTTAGAGTCTTAGAGTCTTAAAAGGAATGAAAGTCTAATTAGAATCGTTGGATCAATAATCTTCAAACGATCTGAGCCGCGAAAAGCTCAAGACAAAGAAATCTAGCTACTTTATTTTTTATTAGTGATTAGCTTGGTTTTGAATTTTTTTATTCTTTTGGTGCAATTGGTATCATTTATTATTTTTTATTGGTGATTAGTTTGACTTTGAATTTTTTTTATTGGTGATTAACTTGGTTTTGAATATCTACAACTTGAGAATTTTTTTTAATATTTAAATATTTTCTCATCTATAAAATCATACAAATGTTTTAAGTAAATAAGTTCAATTAGGATTGTCAAGACAAACAAATAATGCTAAGAGAGAAAGTATGAGATAGTATTGTTTGTCTTGATGATCCTAATTAGACTTTCATTCTATTTCATATATATATATATATATATATATATATATATATATAGAGAGAGAGAGAGAGAGAGAGAGAATGATAGACGAGAGAGTGTGTTTAAAATGTCTGTGAGGGAGAGAGAAAGAGTTATATATGTATGAGAGTTGGGTGTATGAGATATAGAGAGAAAGAGAGTTATATTAGATATGAGAGTCTTAAAAGGAATGAAAGTCTAATTAGAATCGTTAGATCAATAATCCTAAAACGATCTGAGCCGCGAAAAGTTCAAAACAAAGAAATTTAGCTATTTTATTATATAGATTTTAAATTTTACAATCAAAATTCATGTTCTATTGTATCATTTATTGAAATAAAATCAAAAATAAAATTTTAATTTTTAAAAAAAAAAATCGTAATTAATATATAATTATATTGTCTATTGGAATTTAATTTAGTTGTTTAAATGACCAAATTAAAATATCAAAACTACCCCAATTAAAGCTAAAAGATATTATGTCCATTACAGTTTGACTCATTGTTTAATTTTTTAGTTTTATTCTAATAGATAGTATAATTATATACTAACTATGATTTTTTTTTTAAAAAAATTAGACTTTTATTTTTTATTTCAATAAATGACTTAATTGAACATGAATTTTGGATGTAAAATTTATATTTTATTATAAATGACTTAGACCCCTTGTTTGATTTTTTAGTTTTATTCCAATAGATAATATAATTGTATACTAATTACGATTTTTTAAGAAAAAATTAAAATTAAAATTTTAATTTTATTTCAATAAATGATACAATAGAATTTGAATTTTTGTTGTAAAATTTAAAATATTTGATATTCTATCTTTAACTAGTGTATTTTTTGTCTAAGTATAATATTTTAAACTTAAGGAATTTAAGTATTATATCTTTACAAACTTTAGGGGGTTTAAGTATAATTTATTAATAGATATATTTACAATAGAGGTGTAAGTGTTATGTGCGCACAAATTTTAAAGGGTCTATGTATAATATTTTTAATGTTAAAGAATCTAAATGATTAAGTGGCAAACCTAAAAAAATCTGATTGTAATTCTTCCTAATATTTAATTGATGTGTGTGGTTAGTGACAGAGATGACCGATGGTATCAAGTTTGACTCAGGAGGTCGTTTGGCCTATTAGCCATTATTAGTCATTAGGCCATTGCCATCATTGTTATACGTAAAGACAAAGTCACGGATTGAAATTTTGTCGTTAATAATATTTTGACTGAAAAAAAAAATAAGATGATTTCGCAAAATAACCTTGTAAGTGGGATGATTTCTCAA
The DNA here is from genome assembly GCA_951799425.1 of Ilex aquifolium. NCBI lineage: Eukaryota > Viridiplantae > Streptophyta > Magnoliopsida > Aquifoliales > Aquifoliaceae > Ilex > Ilex aquifolium. The sequence goes on from OX637410.1 coordinate 21,446,526, forward strand.
ATTTATAATATTTTTTTTTTATCAACGGTTAGTGATATTCAGATTAGCTTACGCATATATCGACTAATCACTTTCTCATCAAAAGCAAACGATCCACATCGGAATTAAGAAATTTATAAACAATAAATCTCTCATGACCTAATTTCAAGAAGATTTTCAAAATTCAAACTTAAAATGTATAAGTTTACGGCCGTGTTTGTAAACTCAAAATTATAATTTCACACCTCCCTCAACTGGGAGAAATTTCAATCTTTCTCCGGGTCCCACAAATAGCTGATCTAATTGAAGTATTGAACCAAGAAAAAGTTTGGCACACCAGATAAATATATATGATCCAGAAACTAGGGATAAAAAAAAACATGGTATCACATAAGTGGAATTCAAGTCTATGATATACAAAAATAAATGAATGAATTCATAAAAACTAACCAACCAACCAACATATAGTATCATGAAGAAGATCCACAAAGCCTATGCGAATAGAAGATCTACAAAAGAAATCTCTGTATATATATGCTGATATATATATACATACATATATATATCTATATATGTGTGTGTTTGTATATATCAGTGCTTCTGGTTCTGGGTGGTCTTGTGCTTGTGATACTTGTCTTTGATCCAGTGAAAGCCCATGGTGGTTCCTTCTTTGACCTTCTTCACCCCAGTTGAAGCCACTGCTTTTGTCTTCCCAAGTCCTTCTCCAACCTTCTTCCCATATTTGGCAGTCATACCACCACCACCAGCAGAATCGTTCTTCTTGGGCTCATACGCTACTGGGTCTGGACCGCTGTCCCATTGATCTGCCCATGATGTATACGAGTTGTTTGCTTCCATTTCAATCCCCAACAGCTTGGTCGATTTTCACCCAAAAGAGATGATGAATTTATCTACGTGTATGAGAGAGAGAGAGAGAGAGAGAGAGAAAGAGAGAGAATAGGTTTGGGGAGTTAGAAGCTGTATCTATATTATATATATATATACAGAAGCTTTTTTCCGTGCTGATGAAGGGATATGGCGTGTGGTCAACATTCAACAAAATCTATATAAAATAAAACCTGAGGGTGCTAACTGGAAAATAACACGTGAGCAATGATGTATTTGACGTCGACAATGCCATTAAAGGACCAAAACACCCTTGCTTTCCTCCCCCTTATTGATACTTTGATCCTCTATTTATTTCACAATGATATTTTTGTAGGAGTAAATCCTAAATAATAAGAGATTACATGAATATAATTTTTAGGAGTGGTTCAGTGGTTAAACATGTTATCTGATAATTTAGAATTTCAGGTTTAATCTCTTCTCATACCTCTTAAATGTTATTCACACTTGTCTCTTTAGGGACATGCTCTACATCAGCTCAAATCACGATAACCAATCGTTTAGTTCGAGGGAAATAGTCGGTACAAATCTGAACACTTTACAATAAAAAAAAGAGATTACATGAATAAATTAAACGTTTATTTATCCAGTGAATATGCAATATTATATCATCACTGACACACAATTATTGAGACATCATAAATATGAGATGTAATGTGTGGTGGGAGTAGTTATTAAATTGGATTTTTCATATATTAATAATTTATTCTACATATATAAAATGCCATGTTTATTGGATTGTGATGCCATATTTTAATAATGTTGTAATAACATCGTTTAATTGAGTAAGATTATCATCTTTTTCTTTTTGGTAGAGAGAAAAATTGGATATCTAATATCATCCATCCTTTTCAAAAATATTTTTTTAAAGGTCCATTATTATGTTACATTTGTAATACCATTATATCTTGATTCTACAAGAACTTATGCCAATCGATTTGCATATTTAGCAGGGTAATCATATTTTTTAAGGGCATATTTATATAAAGCAAAAAACGTTCATCGAGGAAAATAATTCTTTATTTTCCTTTTAATCTTTATTTTCTATTCCCGTAACAGAATAATATAGTTCTTTTCCAATTATACATATTACAAACTTTCATTTCGTTAAATGATTACCCATTTGAAATTTGTAATCTCCCTCCCTCCTACATTCATTCAAATAAATGTGAGATAAAAGCATATGATTGCATATTTATTATTGCTAAAATTGTGCTTAAGTCTACCCTAATATAAATTTTTTGATTTTTTTTTTATAATAATAGATTATATACTATAAATACAAATGAGAGTATGGTAAGGGCAGTAGTGTAATTTCACAGAGCCGTGTAACGGTCACCTTGTAGAATAAAACGGAACACTTATGACCGTAACCACTCGGATCACGCGGCAGTTGGCACGCCACCCTACTTGAATACAAATGCGTGGAATTAAAGAAACTTTCCACTTTCTCACAAGGAAGTTTCTGCCATGGCTTCTAGAACTTTCTGAACCGGATAAGTCCAAGAAATTTTGGTATCAAAGCATTGTCTTTTTGATCAATAGTACATTGCTGTTAAAAACTAACAGAGGAATCGGACCGAATAACTTGACCCTTAAAATTTTAAATTAATTTTGAAAATATTATGACCACAAAAAAGTTATTTTTAGGATTGATCTTAACTATTTTTTTGTTGACCACTATCATACTGTATCAAAAATTATAATTTTTAATATCAAGTTTTTTTTTTTTGATGTACAAATTACAACTTATAAAATATATAATCAATTCTAAAACATTGTGGTCGATCATAAAAATTACAATTTTCATAAGTTAAGTTACGACTTTTAAATGTCAAGTTACACCTCGTATACAAGAAGTTACAACTGCTCAAGAAAATTTCATAATCGATCATAAACTTTCTTTAACCAGTTGTAACTTTTCTTTTCAAATGTGTAATTTAACTATTAAAAATAATAATTTTTTATACAAAACCAATCTTCAATAATAAAAATTATAAATTTTGATACCATATCTACTTGGACATCGTAGTCAGAACCTTCTAGACCTAGGCTCCTTTTACAGCCAATAATCCACTAGTTAACAGTCATATGGTAATCTAGAAGGCTAGAATTTGAATCCTAAAATAGGTTTTGTTGTGTTGATGCTAACCAAATTTGACCACAAACTGTTGCGAGGACTTTTTCTTTACCATGGAATAATAGAGCTGAATTCGTGTTTGCTAATCACATTTTCCCTTCTTTTTTTTTTTGCGAAATTCATATCCCGTTCAATATTTTTTTTTAATTTTTTTAATTATGAGATTTTTTGGTTTGAATTGAATCTCTAATTATATATTATGGGCGATTTACTAAGAATAAAAAATTTTAAAAATATATTGAAAGAGATGTATTTTTTAAAAATTTTAAAAATACATTATTTACGTTTGGAATTTCAAGAAGAAATTTGGAGGTGGAAGGTTTGTATCGGGTGTGTCATATCAAAAGTTGTTCAATCCATAAATGATTTATTTATAAAGATGAACAATTGAGTTTTTATTGAGTCAAGTTTATATCGTGTACAAGTTGTTATAGTCAAATTTGTATCACGAAATAGTTAGATTCATTAGATACGTGATGACCCATCTATTAAAACAGTACTCAAAACATATTACCGCTAAACCTATACCTATTAACTTTGTTTTGATTTTATGTTGAGTTGCTAAGAATTCTTAGCCTTAACTTCATCAAAAAAATAAAGATAAATGACACTTTTAGTCCATAAAATATGTATGTTTTATCAATTTGGTCATCCTTGTATTAATTTTATCAATTTGATCCTCAAAGTTTCTATTTGTGTCTCTTTGCTCTCTAATAAGACAATTCGTTAATTTTTTTAACGAAAATGACCACGTGTGATTCTTTCAGATGATATCACGTGATCATTCCGTCAAAAACTTAATGATCCATCTGTATAGGGACCATTTAAACATGAATTAAAAATTTTAAAGACGAAATTGACAAAACGTTTCATACTTTAAGTACCAAAGAGGCTATCAACCCAAAAAAATACAAAAGAGTTTAGACAGGTCAATAGAGGATGACATGTAGGAGAAATATTTCAGCATTGAGAACAAGTTCATGGTTATTCCAGTGGAGAAGTATCATCAGCCATTGCAAATATGCCACTACAATTGCACAGTGACAGTAGCTTTTAGAAATCGTATGTGTCAGGTTCTCGCAAGTACTTCTCATAAAGCCACCGGGATGTGTTAAGGGCATCCCCCACACTCTTCACAGGGAACACATTCCTGCTGTTCTGCCAATCATTTGTGAGCTTAATCCACTCCTTCCTCCAATCTTTTAACCGAAAACCATCACCCTCCTCTAAGCTCTCTACCAGAAATTTGAAATAGATAGCTGCTCGGGGGCCATAACAATCGCTTAGAAGTCCGCTCCAATACTTGTTTCCTACAACAGAGGCAGAAAAATTATCATGATCCGATACTCAAAAACAAATTATCTAATTGCCGTTGTTTTAAAAAATACGTGCTTTGAAACCTTGCATTGAAAACACATTTTTGCATTAAGAAACGTGTTTTAAAAGCATGCTTCTCCTGCAGCAGCGGTATGACAAGCATGCCTCCTTGCAGATTCAAGACGAATGGCAAATATCACAATCATGAACGACTGCTTCAACATTATCAAACTTAGCTCCACCGAGGATGTTCCTCCATGGGAAATCGGTGTATTTGTGGAAGACATTAGATATTATGCTAGGTTACATAACCTTAGTTTTCTACACAAGCCGAGGGTCACAAACAAGGCTGCTCACTGGGTGGCAGCCTCTGCTATGAACAACTTGCTTCTGTTGGGTTGGACTAGCTATCCCCCACCCGAGCTTAAGGCTTCTATCCTGACTGGCAGTAATTTGGCTTTTAGTACTTAAATGAAATATTTTACTCTCGTTTGATCAAAAAAAAAAAATGCTTCTGAAGTAATTTGTTAAATAACTTCACTACGGCATTTAGGTAAATACGCTTCATAACAAGGGTACTCGAATAATTTACTCTCGATACTCAATCAAATAGTATCCTCTTTTGGAAAAGTTGTGCAGCAAGGATGAATAGGGAAATGCCCAGACGAATAAGCCTGTTTAATGATTAGATTACCCAGAAGGATTTTTTTTTTTTGTTTCAGCACCAATGGCTTGTTGTATATGTAATGCTACAAGTGAAATTATAAAGAATATTCATGGATAACTTATAAAAGGTGGAGCTTAAGGGTTAAGCCTTTCCCTTACCGTAGTCACGAAGCAGACTAGCCTCCTCTTTTGTATTGTCAAACCACATAGTAATTTGAGTTCTTGCATTCCATTCAAACTGCAAATTTGGTCACACCAGTTCAGATGATCTGCTGGGAAATGATTCAGATAGGAATTAGTATGAAAGGCCCCTTACCTGTATTTCCTGTTCCTGGTCTTGGGCAAGTTGCTTTGCACTCTCTAACCAAGGTCCAAGAAGAAACCCCTCATGGCAAGCTAAAAGAATGTCCATATCTTCTATGAGGTCAAGAAACCTCTGGCTGAGACGAGCAACTGCATTGACATCACCCAATTGATAGGCTTCTATGATATTTAGGAACAATTCGTTTGCATACTTTGCCAAAGCTTGCCTTGTCAGATCAACAAGATCATACCTGAGGATCCAGAAAACAATAATGAATTCATTTCAACACATAAATACAATAGAAAATGGTAGCAGTTCATGCGGGTCAGTTTGGTTAGAGGGAAGAACACTAGAAAATGCTAGGAAGAGAACATTTTAAATTTTTCCATGTGTTTAGTTAGCATGAAATGAAAAATAATGGGAAAAACGACTTTTCTGCATGCATTGATTCCCCCCACAAATGACCAACTTTTATTCCTTGCCAAAAAACACAAGAAAAAGCAAGAAAGTGATGATGCATAATTTAATTTTCCATTTTGCCCTTCTTTTTCCTAAAACATTCAATTGGTTTCTAACATTTGAAAGGCTTAGTAAGGGCAATTTAGACAAATAATTGTTTTTAACTTTCATTCTCTTTAATCTATAGAATGAAATTTTCCTACAACTTTCTTGCAAAATTTTCATTCTAATGAAATACATAGAGAATTTATTTTCCTTTGTTTCACATAACTTTTTATCACTAACCATCAATTTCTCTTTCTAACCAAACGAACCCAATTATCATGATATACCTCAGGGTCAAGGATAAACCAACCCAATTTGAACTCAAACTTGTACTCATCATCATGCATATCACAGGTACATAAATTTGGCAGTGTGTGATGCAATTCCTCAAGTTGAATAAAATTCTTCTTCAAGATGAATGATTACATACAAGAAAAAAAGAGCTGCTAACATATGTGAAGTGATTTGAAACTCAAAAATGATTACCTGTATGTGTTACTTCCTGATAGTTGATCCCCACTCAAGATGAAAAGTTCCAGAGCGCGTATCACTTCTGATGTTGAATACCAGACATGAGGTTGATCATAGGAATCGGTTAATTCCCTCAGGAAAGTCCTTCTCGTTACTGCTTTGCGAAAATGCTGATCCTTTCCATGCGTAGCTAATTGTGGTGTCGATATGGAGGATGGATAAACATCTGGAAATGCCACTATTACATCCCTGTTTTTATCCTGTTTCAAATCACAAAGGATATGTATTCAAATAAAATAGATGCACCTGCATTTAGTTGTATTGTTGAATGGGCATAGAGTCATGCAGTAAGGATGAAAGGTGCATGATGGACAATAGTTTTGAATTCTGAATGTATTTGAAAACTATATATCCAGATTATTTTAGGAGACAGATCAAATATCCCATGATCATCAGAGATTCATACACTTCTTTCATCGAGGATTATCCCAATCAACTTGCATGACAATCCTCAATAAAATAAAATCAAGGGTAAATGATGTTGGGTTTCTTAGACTTAAAGTCGACAATTTTTTCTCAATAATTGTGGTTTTGTTTTTCTGGGGTTAGCAGAAGTGATCTTAAATTTTGCATGGGTCCAATAGTTTATGGTGCTTTTACATGTTTTCCTATGACACCATGCATCTGTTATACATACTTACAATGGGGAAAATGATCTTGGGTGTGATGGCCTTAAAACTGGACTGTTTGTGTTTTGTTTTTCCCCTTTAGTTTTAGCTCATGTAACCTTAATGCCGCAGGGATGCCTATATATTGTGGTATCTCCCATATTCTTCCATATACCATGCTGTCCATGCATCTGTCATATGCTAGCCATTTTTCTATGGTAGTGACATGTATGAGATATCACAAAGTCGCAAATTCTTGGGAATACATCTTCAAGAGTTCAAAGAATTACTCCAAGGTTTACAGGTCATAATATGTAATACAAGGCAGAAACATCTCCTTTTACAATTTTTGCTACACCGTATTTAGGCTTCCTTCTGGGATGATGGTTTTTGTTAAGGCACAATACTGACGATCTGTGCAGAGGTTCATGAAGATGAAACCATGATTACTCTATTTTACTTTTAATCAAACAAGTAGTGGTGAAGAAACAAAGATTAACATATTGGTAATTAGCGATACGGGTTACTTACCATGGAACCATCAGTGCAATTATAAAGAGTGTGATATAATATATTCCAGGCATCTTGCATTGATTGACTAAATCTCCCATACCGCCTTCTTGAGTATTGATCAACCCATGTCTGAAATCAAAATAATAGCCAATGATACCAGATTATCTTGATATTTTCTTTTATTTTTTAAAAAAAAAAGAAAAGAGGGGGGGGGGGGAGGGGGGGGGGGGGGGGGGACTGTTCAAATAAGCAGAAGGAAATAATGGAGATACATCTTGTTAAACAACCATTTACTCTAACAGTTTAAGCTGTCAAGTATTTATACTTCAGCATATCTGATGCAACAAACTATGATACATGGAAAATATAATGCAAAAGATAACGGCAGAAACTAGGATACTTGGCATTAAAAAAAACAGCTTCTTGGTTTGGTGATGCACTTTGGCAATAGAGAAATGTCATAAATCTACCTGGAGGCCACTAGTTCAGTGCTTAAAATTTGACCTAAAAACCTTAAGGTTGTGGGTTAGAACCTGGAGGAATCCAATTTGTGGGAATAAGGTCATAGGTTAGGTTTGTACCCTATCTACCCCTCCCAGACCCCCATTAATGGGGACTAAACTGGGTGTTAGTTTTAGAAATGTCATAAATCCCCGACTATTAGATTTATAGTAATCATACAAGCCCCAAACAAAACAGAGCTATACAGAGAGCTTCAAATATGCAGTGACTAGGGGCGGAGCTAGGATTATAGGTCAGTGAAGGCAAAATATTACAAATCAAAGACCGAATGACGTTATAGTGGAATGTGATGTTCTTTAATCCTCAAAAGTTGCTTATATTTGATTGACTCTATCCTAAATTTCTTCACAATGTTTTTTCAATGCACAAAATCAAATAGTCTGCAATAAAATCATCATTCATTTTGTTTCTAAGGTTAGTTGAGATTATCTTTTTTCATGTTGAGTTAATTCTTTGAAAGAGTAAAAAATATTTTTGGGTTAGGACCATTTACCAGTTGCATCTAACTGTGCTTTACTAGGCTATGACAGTTAATGTTAACTATGTAATTGTGCAGCAAAAAAGTAAGGATAATATATTAAATATCAGAGAATTATAGTCTTTGGTCAATGTATAAATCAAGGTATTTGACATGTATTTTATTCAATGAGATTATCTTTTTCCATGTTGAGTTAATTCTTTGAAAGAGTAAAAAAAAATTTTGGGTTAGGACCATTTACCAGTTGCATCTAATTGTGCTTTACTAGGCTATGACGAGTTAATGTTAACTATATAATTATGCACCAAAAAGAAAGGATAATATATTAAATAGAAGAGAATTATAGTCTTTGGTCAATGTATAAATCAAGGTATTTGACATGTATTTTATTTAATACAAATGTAAAACATTATTTTTCACGGGTTAGGAGATAACTGATAATTTATTAGGAAAAATGAACAAGATTACTATAGAATTTTTTTAAAAGGTTAAGGGGGCAATGTATTAATTTTAACTTGGTTATAATCTTTCTAAGACTATATATGCAAGTGTCATCCAAAAGTCAGAGTGGGCAACTGCCCCCAGAGCCTTGAACGTGCCTCTGCCCCTGGCAGTGAGTGCTATGCTTAATGACTGCCAGTCTGAAAACAGATTATTTACCTTGTAAACCTAATCCAAAATCTTCAGCAACAGAGGGAGAGAAATATGGTTGAGTCAAGCAAGTTCAATTTTCTTATACACTACAGCAGGTTTTTACTTGACTTTAGACTTTTCGAAATCCAAAATGTAAATACAGAATAAGTCTATCAAGCATAATTTGGCATAAAGAAAGAACTCTGGTGTTACCTTCACATCAACTTTGTTATGTTGAAATGCCATTTCAGACATAAGATCGTAAACTACAGGATTCTGTTCAATACCCTCCATCGCCATTCCCACACCAACCTGAGACAAATAGAAACTATATTGTAAGATACATGAATAAAATGCAATTGAACAAGAAGTATGTCCAAAATGGAAAATGAATTGTGCTATGAATATCTGTGAGAAAAGGAAAAAAATTAAGTAAATTGTGACTTTCTTTAGCAGATTAAAAAATATGCATGCATTACCGAGAGAGACAGAGAGAGATTGATATCTGCAAACGTTATGCTCTAATGCTTGAGTTTCAATTGACAAAAAGATCACCAATGCTAACCAATACGAGAAGGCTGGTTATAAATTACCTCTTGTAATTGGAGTTTTCTATTTAAAAGGAATATTGAGTGATGAATGACAGAGTTATTTGTTTTTCTATATATTTACACATCATTTGCAAAGAAAGTTGGGGTCTTTTATTATTATTATTATTTTTTTTTTGGGTGGGGGGGGGGGGGGGGGGGGGTTAGTTCACAAGAAAATGAATCTAAAAAGTGTCATGCAGTACAATAGAAGTGCATAACCATAGCCCGGAAACCGGAAAATTCTAAATTAGTCAACATGATACCTAAATCATAATATTAAAGGTACAATAATGGTGATCTCAGCATATATAATTACGAATAATACCAATAAGTAAGATTGAAAAAAAAAGCTTTCACAGAAAGAGACTTCTATTGCCATATTGTGGCTGCAAATATGTTCGAAAATTTCAACAAGCAAACAATAATATCTGGTGCTATCACTCAAGTTAGAACAAAAGACTTGCCATTGTTGAGTTTTCACTTATACGGGCTTCAACAGGTCCAGATCCTACTGCATCTAAAAGTCCATACATCTCCAAGTTCCCGGCAAAATTATGCAACATACACCTGAACACCACCATCAAGTTCAGCAGATAAACAAATGCAAAAAAAGGAAAATGAAAAATATAGAAACTAAGTCCCTTTCAGTTTTACTACTTAATTTCTCTAAATTTCCACATTCACTTGAAAAAGAAATGAACATAGCACATCCCATGACTAGCTACTATCTGAGGAAAACAGAAAAATGATGTTCTTGAATCGGATATTCCTGGATAGGTACAAATTTTCTACTCTTAATTAGGCGTGCCTTTGACTGTGAAAGCTATTTGAACCGACTTTCTAGAATATTGCTTTTCAATAAAATTTAGGTAGTTCAAAATTTTTACCACTAGCTGTCTATTCTTCTTCTCCTTCATTAATGGAAGGTGATGAGTTCAAGTTTCAATTAGAGAAACAATAGAGGTAGGGGGTGAACTACAAAATGTGTCGTCTTATGCTGAGGAACCAAAAAACAAAAGATTCATAAGTAGTTTTCATAGTTTACAATCTTATCATATTCTCAAAAGAATTTTTTAATTTTACTATTAGCTCCAATAAATTTAAGTACATTCACAGGCTAGTTATTTTTTTGATTAAAAAAAAAAAAAAAAAAACTAGCCTGTGCATGAGTTTGGCATTTCTGCTGTCCCAAGCCAGTCAATTGCCTGCTCTAAGAACCAAAGAAAAGTAATCGTAAAACAATAGGAACTTGATAATTTTTCTTCTTTTTTTTCCCCAGCAAAATAGGCACAACATGATTGTTTTACCCATTACTTCAAAGAAAATGTAATTCGAAATACTGCTAGGTAATGATACAACTGTTGCATTGATAAGTAATTGAAATACTGATTATTGACTTGCGAAGCATCCAACATATGATAGTAAACGAGAAAGAGAGAACCATCACTTGCCAGATGTATGGGACGCCATAAAATTGCTCCGAAGTAGTCCATAATGGTTTCACTTCAGCAAACAAATCAAGGACAACCATCTTTCCTACAGGAACCGAATGTAGAAGTGCCTGAAAAGAAAAAGTGTAACTCGTTGCAACAAGAAGAAACACAAATGCATAAGAAGAAAGAAACTTGGACACAGCAAGTCAAACACCAAGAATTAGATTAGGACTACTATATAGTTTTCCACAAATATCCAGCATATCAATCTATTCATGCATAAAACCAGAAAAAACTTGCTTGTGGATGTATCAATTGAAGATTGACATACAGAGAATGACTTGTACATCTACCAAGTTCCCAGACACTGTCACAGGAAAGGAATGAGAAAAGGCACGCAGCAGGTGACTGTAGATTTCATTCCATTTGCCCTCAGAGTGTGGTACTGGTAACCACGGATACTCACCAAAAGAGCTTGCTAAGAAGTTGTTATTTGGGGTCATTCTTGCTATACATATACCCAAGATCCCCATGCGAACTTCTGATGTGGGATTTAAGATACGTCAATGTGGGTCATCACACATAGAGAGGGGTGGTAATCCCTTCAACTGAAAAGAAGTAATCCCTGTAAAATCTAGAGGAAACTCTTTAATTGTTTTGCAGAGCTTTAAGAATCTAAAGGCTAAGCAAGAAAAATACATTCTGAGGAAACATTTTTCAAAATGGAAGGATGAAACTGCATCTTTACCAGTTTCTGATTGAAAACTTGACCTGCAAAACTGAACCCCTGGATTTTTCACTCTCCTGCCTATCAAAATGAGAAAACCACATCCATTTTACTTTTATTTGATTGATCTTCTTTCAGTCAAACATTTTCTTTTCTGTTTATTTATGGTGTTCAGGATCTAACCATTCTCCTTCACTTCCCTTATCTGTTTCCAATAACATCACATGAGAGAGGTAGAAAGACTTCTCAGATGCATCAAGCGCTCGAACCACAAGTAAACTATATTGTTTTGCTCATGAACTAGTCTCAGTTTCACACATTATGAAAACATAATCAAATGATGACTGAATGACAAGGGCAACATGCTAGAAATGCAAAACAGAAATACCTTCATATAAATGGCCTCACAAGAACAAAACAATGAAAGCAGAAAAAAAGGATTACAGAAATCACCTCCATCTGCGGAGGCCTCCAAAATGGATCATATAAAAATAGCCATCCCTACAGACCCAAAAAATATCAGTTACAATGCAAAACAAAGAAAAAACTGGAGAAAATGAAAATCAACTCAAATCAATTAATGGCAACCCTATCACAAGACTCCCTCCATGTTGGGAGGTTTAGATGTACGCGGCCTTACCCTGCTTTTGGCGAGACTATTTCCATGACTCAAACCTTATAACCCCCAGGTAACAATGGAGCACGCTTATTGTCGCACCAAAGCTCGTCTAACCCCCATGTCCAAATAAAAAATGGACGAAAAAACATAATCCAAGGCCAAACAAAGCATGGAAAAGGTAGATCTAAATTCATTATTGTTGTCATTATTCATTTGTTTGGCCCGCCAATAATTTAAAGTAAAACTACTGGACAAATTCAGCAAAACATTTTTTTTTTCACCTGCATTAGCCAAACAGCGTCATCATCTCCACTTTGCATTCCTTTAAAAATTGCAGCACCTAATGAAGAGATGTACTCTGGATCATCAACAGGTGGTGTGTTCTCATCAAAAGTATCACTGCAATAAATTCAGTTGATATTTAAATAAAGCAATACAATGCATGAAGAAATACTTTCTTATGCAAATGAAAATGTCATGGATAACATAAACCAACAAGTACATACTAAGAAGCCAGAAACATGGCGCTTGAAAGATAAATGCCTAATACTCAGATATGTGGTAAAGTGGAGGGGGCTTGACAATCTGACAAGGGGTGATTACTGTGTCTTGTACACGAAGAGCAAAGATGGAGAAGAATGTCCATTACACATTAGCTACCTCTAGAATAACCTGGCATTCTTGACAGGTGACAGAATAGAAGAGAGGTCATGGAAGGACTCAATTGGCTGCGCAACATGAATGCATGGTCAAGACACATGCAACGAGGATTGGGTGGTGGAGTAGGATAATTTGAATCGTAGAATGAGTCCCCTTTACTGCAGAGATTGAGAGAGGCTGAGAGGGCATGGCAAGATTACGACTGAATACAATGGAGTTCCATTTTCGTATTGTAGTGATGAAAACTATGAACACTGACATATGGAAATAAACTAATTAGCTACGATGCAACTAATATAAATTTTATGCCTCGTTTTCTTTTCCTCCATTTATCTACCATCGATTAACATACATCCTAGTGATGAACTGTGATTTTTTCTGTTTTGCAATAATACTAGCACAAATGTTCAAATTGATTGTTAGTAAATCTCTAATACAGGTGCTTAATCAATACTAGTGATTAATGCCTTTGTAGCTAATGTTGTAAAAGTGAGACTAACTGCTGCAACATGATAAAATTTGGATGGTTGTTTAGCATACGCGTTTCAAAGCAGATTAGCAGGTTAAAAAGCTCATGCGCCTCTCATAAGTGTCAAATTTAGTAAATTACCGAGACTAAGGAGTAGCCAAAAAAATGAAATACGAAGGCCAAGAATCAATATACGAATGTCATCCTGAGACAGTCTGTAGAACACATTTGAAACTTTGCTGCATCGATCAAAATCTCATCTCTATATAAGGTGATACCTTTTGTTGAATCTCAAGCCGTTGTGTTTGTTCTTATGTCATTATCTTCTTTTTGTCTTTAGCCTTGCTTGGCTTTAGTAGCTCAGTTGTACTAATTGAGTACTAAAATTTAAAAATTAAAAATAATTCATGGAAAATAAAAGCTTCTGAGGTCTATTTAGGAGGAGAAATTTGTGAAACTTTAATGATTCTTTTTCTTTTTTATGGGTTTTTTTGCTGCACAATCAAGGGATTCTGTGCATCTGCAGATTAGAAGGAAGCAAAATAATTATGACAGAAATATTAATCACTAATTAGATAGGATACCACAAGATACAAAATGAATAAATGATCAATTACTAGCTAAATGCAGGAGAATGGGGAAAACTTTACCAGTTGTAAATGTGCCCACTCCTTCCATATTCTGAACAACGAGGCGAATCCGAATACAAGGAAAACAAAATAAAAAAAAAACTATGAATTAAAGAGCACAATAGAGAGGGAGGGAAAAAGAAATATTGCTTAACACACCTTTCAACTGTTGCCTAACAAATGCTTTTCCAATTTCAATGAACAAGGGATCAGTTGCATCAAGAAGATAAGTGCAGCACCACCTTGTGTCACCCTCAACCGTAAACCTAAAAAAGGATTAAGATAGTAACAATTTTATTGAAACAAACTGCAATATAGATCATCATACTATCAATACAATGGATCAATATGAAGTGTTTCAAAACATCATAAAATTTTTCAGAACTTATTCCTAAAATTAGAGTAGTGATCATAGAAAAAATTTTAGTTTATGTCTTTACTAGAAAGTATGGCCTTAACAATAGCTTTGGGACAAAGGTTTTGTTGGGTTATAAACTTTTGGTTAAAATTTGAACAATTTCCTTCTATTGTTTCACTTTTTACTTGAAAACACCACACAATCCCCGACAGTTTGTTTTTGCAAGTGAAAGATCAAGACCCAACTTCTATTTATGCCATCTCATGCATCAATGCAAATGCCCAAAAGGTTAGGTAACATCATCTATTTGAAAGAAATATCAATGACTGGCTCAAAACAGTCTGAATATCATAATCTTAAGAGATAATGTAAGAGGAGGGGTCATAATCATTTGGTTTTGATCATCTAAAAGAAAGTCACACACGGAGAGGATATACCTATGTCATTTAATTGTTCGAACCCGCAAATTTTCAAACACTTCACGAACTTTTACCGATGCTCTTTATTCCAAAATTTTGTCTGCTCCTACCCCAAAATTTAGGCTTCCTTAAATGAAGCATACTAAAACTAGTGATGTCAATAAAAGTATAAAAAACAGAGCTTCTCTAGAGAACCAAGATAATTTTGGATGACTGAAAAACCTATAACCATCATATTTAATCTGAATTTACATGTGAAAGTAGTATCCTAATATTGTGTGTGTGAAAGTAGTATCCTAATATTGCTTCTCTAGAGAACCAAGATAACTTTGGATGATTGAAAAACCTATAACCATCATATTTAATCTGAATTTACATGTGAAAGTAGTATCCTAATATTGTAATCTAAACCAAAGTGTATTGAGGAAAATAGTTCAACTGACATGTAGATCAGTTTTTAAATCTAATATCCACTCTATCTACTATTTTCTGCAAAAAAAATTTCCAAATTGCCAAAAAAAGGTAGACACTGTGCGGCTGTGCCAAGTTTAGGCATGTCACAAAACACTGAAAAATACTGAGATCCTAATTATTTCACTAGTCTTGCTGCAGCCCAATAGTTTTTTAAATCTATCTTTGGTAAGATCAAAATTCCGTTTTTAAATCTAATTTTCAATCCTTGATACATTTCGGCCATTTCAACTGTTTTGACCTTTTCGAAATGATATTTAGTTTCATGATCTAAACAACAACTGATATAACTTAACACTTTCAAAATAGAAATAGCAATACTTACCAATTTCCTAAACGTGTTATTTTTGCTGATGGAAATTTATGTTTCAATGCTGCAGGAACATTTCCAGAAAAGGCTGGAAGGACTGAAAAACAAATAGGAACATCATCATGAGTCTTTAATTTGAGCAAGGAAGCAGAAAAGTCAGAGAGAAACTTTCATGTGCCAAGACGCTTTCTGAGTCCACTTTTCACATTTATCCTTAAAATCTAGAAACTAGTTCTATTCCATCTAATACTACACAGCATACTAAAAACATAACCCATACTTGAAAATTTTAAAACCATATGTATACTTTGTATATATATATTTTTTGGGTGGGCGGACAAGGGGAATGGGAAAGGAGAGGAGGTTGGAACCAGCACCCACCTGCGGAGAAATAAACATTTACCATTGGGCTACTCCCTGACCTCGCAAATGGATATTTTGTAGGCCCAAGGAATGAAATGCAATTAAAATCAAGTGAAGAGAGTTATTGAGGTCAACATCACTCTATGAAATGATGCCAGTTAGTTGAGAACTCCACAATTCTGAAATTCACCAAATGAACTAATGCTTGACTATTCTCTTAATCAAGTTTCTTTATTCCAAGTTTTTTGCAAATGAACGTTACCAATTGATTAACTGGAAACTCGAGATGCTCAAATACTTGTACCTTGCTTTTTAAGTAAATATTTGTACCTGGAGTCATTCCAAGCTCATACATTCTTGCAAGAATCTTCTTCTGCATTGTAAGTTGTTGATCTAACCAACTTTGTGGTAGTGGCCCTCCCCATCTACATGAAAACATGTTACAAGTGAAGATAACAGAAGTAGAAAGAAAAGAGCAGAAAAAATCAGCAAGCAAAAGAAACGGACAGCCAATAAATGCAAGCCTTTCAATTGATTTTTGTGGAAGTCTAGATACTTAAGTTACGCATTCTCTAACAACTTAATCCTTTTAAAGCGGATACTGGTTCAACATGGTATTAGAGCATGAGGTTCTGCATTCGATCTCACCATTACCCTAATAATCAAAAAAATAATTCTATGTGCTAAACCCAAAATCTAGCCGGCATGTGAGGGGTTGCATTGAAAGTATAAATACTTAAGTTACACTTTCTCTAAAAGCTTAGCCTTTTAGAGAAGATGGTGATTCAACATATTCAAATTAGTTGAATGGAGGCAGAGATGCAACATTTGGAAGAATGACTTGTGATGTTCATTCAGGTATAGAAGATAAACGATGTGACTTTATACATCCTTTTAACCTCAAACTTAAACTGTTTAAGCTCTTCCTAATGAGGAAGAAGAACCTTTAATATCTCCCTAACTAAGAAGATGTCTACTTCCTTTAAGAATTATTTTTGTAGTAAAATGTACTAAGTCAACCAAGAATAGAGTCAATAGAAAAAAGTAGTTGATAATCACACAGATAAGTTGTCTGATACAGTAAAATATACGACCCAATGCATGAGGCCTTGCCACTACAGGGTCTAGGGAGGATTAGTTGTTTGATATAGCGACTGGTAAAAAAATAACCATATAAGAATCAATAGGACTGCCATGGTAGATATAAGCATGAGATGTCAGACAACTCAAAATACGAAAGCGAGAATATTCATGCCACAC
Source organism: Ilex aquifolium (assembly GCA_951799425.1). Classification (NCBI taxonomy): domain Eukaryota; kingdom Viridiplantae; phylum Streptophyta; class Magnoliopsida; order Aquifoliales; family Aquifoliaceae; genus Ilex; species Ilex aquifolium. The sequence continues at coordinate 21,463,935 of OX637410.1, forward strand.
TAGTTTTTAAGTACTAAAATAAATCATGATCTAAATACAGAGAAAACAAATGATGCAGAAGTCAAATTCAAAAGAGCAAATACAAGCCATTTTAAATGCTTCAATCAGAAATGCAAGTGATCATACTAAACATTACGTCTAGATTACAAGCTCACCTATGCAAATTCGCCATACGTGACCACGCAAGAAAGGCAGGGCCTCCAAAGAAATCATTCAAATCTGAACTACTAATATTGAAACTCTGCTAAAATTGGAAAAAACGATTCGTCAAATTAAACAAGCTACAACAATAAAAAAAGACAAATCTTCGAAAATGTAGACATGAATTTTAAGTTGGTATTTACTTTTTTTCTATGGTAAAGAAAATTTTATCATAAATAATAAGGTGGAAAAGTGAGGACAAGGAGCCCTATGAGAGATATAAGAAACAAAAATAAAGTTGAAACAAATTAAAGTGTAGGAAAAGAACAAACAAGGAGATGAAAAGTAGCCATGTATCAACACATTGTGCTTTAGCCCGATGATCTACAATCAAAAAAGTGGTATCCCAGCCAAAGAGAAACCAAGTCTTGGAATTACCCAAGGGATACCAATTCCCAAGAGATTATTCCACAAATATAGAGACTGAAGAACTATGTAACAATAAGTTTCTCCAGAAATTTGAATAATGTCAGAACAATCAAGACAAGCTTTTTTCACATAAGCCTCGTTAATACAACACTTTACATATTTACCTAATTATTAACTAGTCAAAATTCTTGATCACAAATTTGATTATTTTGACGTGTCAATCATGAAAACCTACTCGTTAAATACTCCCCTTAATTTTAGCCATTCCTTAATAAATAAAATTTATGAAAAATGAACAAGACGATATTACCAATTGAGGTTTGTACGGCAAAGTAGTAGCAGAAGTAGACAACAAGGAAAAGTGCCTTGAACACATGCATGCACGCTCACATACATACATCTATGCATACACACACAATTATTCATTACTATTTCATTTTCAAAGAATCTAAATATACAACTATAAGAAAATTAGCATATTCCATTTAGGGATATCAAGAAGAATAGATTTAAGAAGGAAAAAAAAAGATATCAAGAAGAATAGGGTTGACATGTAGGATGAATAGAAGACAGATGAGTGGATCAGAGAGAAGCTAAAATGCACTATGCTATAGCAGTAGATAAAACCCTTGATTTGGTGAATGGAAAATGTTATAGCTCTAGCAAATGCTTGATCTAAAAGTGATTATTGTGGGGTAAACAGATTGTAGAGATTCAAAGTAGAAAAACAGTTAAGATATAAAACTGTGAAGATAGGATCGTTAGACAATTTTGAATGTATTAGCATAGTACTAACCATTTCTAATAAAGTCATTTTTTTTGTTCAGCTTCACCATTTTGAAGGAGTATTGGGGGATGATTCTTCTCTAAGTATTTCATGTGTTTCACAAATGTTAATAAACTTATTTAGGCGGTATTAGCAACTTGTATCAAATGTAATTCTCTAAATTCTTTTCCCAAGACTATTTTCAGCTTCTTCAAACATTTTTTAATTTTTCAAAAGTTTAATCTTTTGTTCTAAGCAAATACACATAGGTATATTTCGAGTAATCATCCATGAAAGTTAGAAAATCATCCATGATCTATATTATCATATACATCGGTATGTATTAATTCTAGCAATGTAGTAGTTCTAGAAACGGATTTAATGATTTCTTAATTCTTTGCTTGAGCACAATTGCTACCAATGTATCCTAATCTACAATGCCAAAAATTATTATCATGCAAATCAACGATATATATAAGTAGAAATTGCGACATCTAGATTCAACCATTTTACCAAAGTTAAGCTGCATGCATAGGTTTTCTTTTTCTAATTTTTCCTCATTTTTTATTTGCAAGCTGAAATGACGAGATTATTTAACAATTTCATAAGTTTGTAAAATTGTAACATCAAAGACGCTAAGGCTCAAAAAGAAAGATATGGAAACCAAGAAGAAAAAAAACCTGGAAAACTTTTTGCCAAATAGCTTCTTGCCCAGTGAATGCTAAGGGCAAATTGATACCCTGGAGAGCCATCCAGTCAATCTCCTTTTCCCATCTTTCCCAGTCCCACCAAGCAAAGGAATCTTCCAAAAAACAAATGGGGAAAGAGACAAATTATCAAAATATTCCTTGCAATTGTGAAGCTTGCTTCTGACAGCTAGAGACAAAAATAAAACCTAACATCAATCAATTATAACCAAACATGTAGAACTAGTGGATCTTAACAAACCCTAAAACCACCAATAACTTCCACATCCAATAACTACAATGTTGGATTAGTAGTGTTCCATAATCCAAGGTGTTTGTTTGTAACATGTCAATGAAAATGTGGTATTATCGTTCCTTCATTAAATATTTATTCGTAAAATTGAGGCTTACAGCTGGATGTAACAGCATTCTGGTAGTAGTTCCAAGGAATAGGTCTTTGGATTAATACTCCGTCATCTTGAACATGAGGAAGAGAGCCTGAATTAGGCACTGAAGATAGTTGTGCACCACCAGTTTTATCCCATGATATATGTGCTCCACACCAAAACTTCAAGTACCAATGCAGACCAGCCAAAAGCTCCACCCCAGTGACTCCACTTATTCTAGGAAAAAGAAAATACACAGAGGTTAAGAAAGAGTTGATGTGAACACATACAGTTGTGTGCAGCCATCTGAAATCACTAGAAATATTGTTTTGAAGTAGGAATGTCTCTTGTAATGCTTTCTAAATCGTGTAAGTCATGTCGTGTCAAAATATGGTTAACTCATATTCTCATACCCAACCCATTTATAGCTATGTATAGTTGGGATCGTGCTATATAAGGTTCATGTCGTGTATGAGTTGTGTTTAGCTGGTTTGTAACTTGTTTAGTTGGTGTGTGTCGACTGATTTATTAGACGGGCCTAATGTGTTTACCAGTTTATCACTAAGTCCAAATCCTCTAACTTCATGTCGGGGGCATGATTTTGGCAAGAACTAACTTGACTTCCTAAGAAGCATGCATCCCTATTTCATTAATGAAAATGATGAATTAGTATATTAGCTAATAGTGACAAATCAGTGGATGCTTTTGCAATGTATATGCACTTATGTATATTGACATTCTTTTGTGGTTGGATTTCTTATCCAACCGCCTTTCATGTAATTCCGCTTTTATTTTAATACAATATGTTTCGTTTCCTATCAAAAATATGTATATTGACAATATTTTGAACCTTAACTTTACCCCACATAATTTATGGAATAATCTGAAGTCATTTAATATGGATAACCCACCAAGTTCATGTGAGCAGTTAGGGTTTGTGATGAAGAGACACTTTGCATGCACATTACACACGAATCAATTTTCATACTAGTATACTACTGTGATTTAAAACTTTGCTCCCATTCTACTGTAGTTTTTTCTCTAATTTTCCAAATTATCATAGTTTTATAGAAAAATGTGATTTAAATTCATACTTCTCAATGTAAAAACATATTTTTTATTTCGCTGTAGTTTGTATTTAGAGTTTGTTTCGCGTAAATTTTTTTATGTTGAAAAACATGGGTTTAGACGAGTAAAAATCTGAACATACAAAATCTTTGGAGTGCCACGCTTGCTAGAAGAAGGATGATTGCTTATTACAAAGCAAGATACTCCACCACATCGATCCTACAATGAAAGTAACTGTTAGTATAAGAGCTTTTCTCTGGTATACAACTAGACACGTGAAGATAAAATGATATAATAAACAAGGGTAAGTCTATGGTACCAAAAGGTGTATTTTTGGTATAGTATTATAAAATACTGACTTTTTGGGTTGAGCTACAAAATTTTGGCATGTTTACAATCAATCCGTATATTTAGGATGGATACCATCTCAAACATCCCAAAACACTGACCTAGAAGCACTGATAGGAATACGAAATATAGGGATATGGAAATAGTGATACAAAAAACCTAAAAAAAATAAGATATGGATATGTCCAACATACAACTATAATAAAATTTATATACTGTTATCTAGTGGTTATTTTTTAAATTTCTAGCAAATTTTTTAATAAGAATTAAAAACTACGCAATTTTACTTTCCAATAAGCATATAGATCGTGTTATCATGGTATGCCCATAAAGGGGGCGCTACTAATTAAAAGAATTAGAATCAAATTTAAATAGCTGATTTACTTAGAAGAGTTATTACCCAAAGAGAAAGTGAATTAACCCATTCTATTTTCTTTTGATATGTGGTAGTAGTTAACATTTATGAAACACCTAAGCTATGTGAATTTTTCTTTATGAGTATCATTGTATTTGGTTTCAAGACGAAGCAGTAAAGATTAAGATTTAAAGTTTATATATATTGCACTGTGTATCCACTTCTATATCTAAAGTATATTTGTCTCAAATACCCATATCTAAGATGCATCCAGAAGCAAAAAATATTCTATCAACTATTGGATAATTGTAATGTGTATTCGATACATATTCAAGAATAAAGAAAAATTCTATTAATATGTGGAATGCATATCCGAGATGTATCATTAAGTATCCAATGAGTATCATATTCGATATAGATACTTAGATCTAAACAAAATATGTGTGCTTCATATACGGTGTGACTTGACCCAAAAAAATGGTGTAACTTGACTCCAAAATATATTTTCTTTAGATCAATCTGAAAAAAATATTTTGAACTAAGAAGCTGATAAGTTTCGATACCATATATCATTCATCCTTGGATAACTGAGTAAGACCCTATACCAAAGAAGTATGATTCTTTATTCCTCAACGCAATTAGCATTGTGAAATAAAGTTTTGACAAACTTCTAGGACCACCGATAGTGATGTTCAATTCCTATCAAGCACACTCTCCTTGTCTATGTGTTGGTCAAGGCTCCTTCTTATAATTCAACCTGAGATATCTTTCTTCAATCCTACAGTCCTACTGTATAAATATACATTGAATTCTTTCTTTAGGAAAAAAAATCTCATATTTCCTAAAAACTTTTTTTCTCTCAAAACAAAAAATCGTATCAAATTTTTCAAAAAACATTACTTGAATCTGACTCAAAATTTTCATGTCTTATACAGCACAAAGTCCCACATATCAAAATTTTGACAAATACTACGAGAAATAAAAATTGATTAATTCTATAGTAACCTTCAGTGGAAAGTGGAAGGAACTCAAGACTTCAAATACCTTAGAGATGATCTGAAACTCGAAACTGTTGTAGTGCGATGGAATGAGGCGGTTGAGAACACCGCGAGCGGCGGATAATTGCACTGACGGCGGAGCTCTCTCTCGATTCTGAATTTCGAGAAGGCGTGAAATAGAGTCGACGCCGATGGTCGCTGAGCGAGCTATTGTGAAGAACGTACATAGGCTGATTATGATGAAGATAACCGAGAATGAGGAAGAAGAAGCCATGAAACGAGGTGAAGGAAAGAAACCTTAGTGGCTGAGTGAGGTTTATAGTGGATATGTCCATTTTGAGAGAGAGAGAGTAGGAGACAAAATTGCCGGCCCGCCGGCCGAGGGGTGAAGGAAGTGTTGGTTTTTTTTTTTTAATTTATGGTTTGAGGATTTTAATATAATCACCCGACGAGCTACTTTCCCAAAACGAAGACTAAATTATATAGAGCTCCCCTAAACTATACCGCATGTTTTAATTAGGCCCCTAAACTAAAGTCTGTGTCAACTGAGCCCTCTAACTTTTTAGAAGCTTTCCAATCTCTGCAGTAGTGTGTCGAAAAATGATTCGATTGTCATGCGACTCTAGGGCATCGGCCCAGAGCGCCAAATGATTTTAAATTAGATGACTTATTATCATTGATTGAAAAAATGATGAAATAATAAAAAAGTAATAAATTAAAAATGCACACATAACAAATATTAATAAATTACAAAAAATGTGCACATGACACGTTTTTATTAGTCAAAAATTAGAGTTATAGTACCGAAAAGTATATTTTAATACTATAACACTTCCCTAATCATTAATATTAATTTAAGTAATTTTTAATCATTGATTTAAAAGATGATAAAATAATAAATTAAAATAGCATATGAAAACTTTACACTAAAATGCTTTTTATTGAATGAAAAGTCGAGATATGATGCAGAAAAATAGTATTGTGATACATTAACAAACTCTAGACTTAATATAAGTTTTAAACCTCTCAATCGAAATTAGAATTCAACCAAAAGACCAAGTTAAAATTCATGTTCAAATCGTATTGAATACGAATTCAATTTAGATTAAATCTTAGTTGGCTAATTCGAATTAAGTCCCAAAAACTAAAGAGTATTGGGATTTTTTTCAAACCCAACCTAAGTTTTGAAAATTTTTGCCACAATAACAAATATTTTGAATTTGATTTGGCTTGGATTTGGGTTGACCCACTCAAATTACACCTTTAATTTGCCATCGTGTATTATGACAAGAGTTAGGACTATAAATTCTTAATAGCATTTGTCATGCAAAATCAATGGTTAGTGGGTTGGAGTTTATTTTTATTGAATTAATTTAATAACAGCATTAATTTATTAAATTCTTTGGATGTCAAAAACGATATAACAAATTATACATGATAGAAACCTGATTATATATGACACAAATCTGATAACACAACCGAAAATTTGACGATAGATAATTAAACTTGACTAAAATCGATAAAATTTAAACTCTGAACTAGAAATGAGCATAGACAACTTCACCATATGTTCAATTAGATATGTATGGTATTGTTGTACACATGTCATGTGTATCTATTTCCTCTGCTTGAAATTCAAATTATCTTCAATGTAGTGTTTTTTTTTTAATATTAGATCACACATCGTGTATTTTGCAAAATCCACTCAATTGTTTATTTATTTTTTCATTACAGGGTGTTCAGACTTATTTCGACTACTCCCTCGAGCTTCGATATTGATCACTGAAATCTGAGCGGGTTTAAAATATGTCTAATGAATAATAAGGGTGACCGAACTATAAAGGGTATAAAAAATGTTGAACCTGTAATCTCTAAATTATCATAGGATAGACTCAGCTAGTAAATTAATCACCGCTAAGGTTACCCACTCAATTGTTGAGTCCTATTTGAATTTATGGTAAATGTTCTAGTATAAAATTGATTGAAGAAAACTATAATTTAGAAAGGAGTGAATTTGATGTATTGTGGCCTTATTTGCCAAGGAAGTGAGCCTCAGCTTGAGTTGGGCTTTATTACTTTACCTATTGGGCCTTGGACCCAATGTTGGAACTCTTCTTTTTCATTTTGAAATGTGGGCAATATTTTGAATGACATCACCATGTCAAATAGGGTTCTAAATAGGGGTGATAATCGAGCTGAATTGGAGCCTAATTTACACATAAACGAGTTGACTCATTTGACTATTTACACATAAACGAGCCTAAAAAAATGTTCAAGTTTGACTTGTTTAACAGCCCTAGTTCTAAATGAGATGAGCTTTTTAAAATTTTGATATACTCGAACTCAGATTGAATCACAAGGTCAACCTTGATCCACATCGAGATTGGTGGTTAAACTTGAATTCTTACTTAAGTTTAATTTGATTTTTAGATTATACAGTTAAATTTGACACTTCTTAGCTCTTCTTTGTATTACGAGCTCGAATTCAAGCTTATTTCAAATAAAATAAAAAACGTATATAATGAGGCTCGAGTCTATAGTTTCTTGATTAGAATATTGACATCTTGTCCATTAAATTAAAAAAAATACTATTTTTTTTGGTATTTCTTTACCACTAGAACTATTATATTCTACATAATAAGTAAATCAATCTCAAATCTATCCCGCCATGTAGCACTCGGGCTCGATTTTAAGAAACTATTATCAACGAAAAAGAAGGTGCTAGAAAGGGGCTTCAAAAAAAAAAACTCTTAAAAGAAGAAGGATTCAGTGAGCGAGCATGTTAAGCTATAATTGAGTCTCAGTCTTTCCAAAAGGAATCACTTTATCGATAAGTTCCCATAAGAATACCTTTCTCATAGATGATTTACAAGAACTAAGAGGGTGGCTTTCTTCTTCATTATTGCAATATATATTTTCAGATTTGGTATATGTCATTTATTTGATAAAATTATATTGAAATTCATATTTTACTTATTAAAATTCATTTAATCGAATTGGGTCAGATAGGAGATTGGAATCAATTTATTGATTATGAAATTCGACCCGAAAACCATCCATTGACAGACCTTATTCATTTAATCGAATTGGGTCGGATAGGAGATTCGAATCAATTTATTGATTATGAAATTCGACCCGAAAACCATCCATGGACAGACCTTATTCCCATCAATCAGGTTCCAGCAGCAGCCCAAATGGGAATTATTTTCTCTTTCATCAACAATAGGTGGTGGACACAATGCACAAGTTCTTCAACAACAAGAATCATATTCCTCAACATTAATCAATGGAATTGAGATTACATATAAGATTTGGTTGAATTCGAATGCCTGCTGTCTCATATCATGATTTGACTTGTCCTTTATTTTTTGTACTCAAAACATAGTTTTGTATTCTTTTTTATTTTAATTGTGAGCTTAAGTGCGAAACAGATAATATCTTGATGGTGGAGATTAAAGCATCACAAGGTCGTATTAGAGTGAGCTCTCCCTCGTGCTCACCTTTAGGGGTAGATTGTGATAGCCAGAAATCCAATAAGACAAGACTTCTATGATTGAGGGCTAAGATAAATAAGGCAAGACCGAGATGCAAAATCTATGCTCCCTCGAGAATTTAATCAAATTCTTTGCGGAGAATTTAATCAAATTGTTCACTATCGTAAAAGTTACGTATGATACAAAATGCCATCAAAGTAAAGAAATAGTGCTTCACTATTACTTCCATATTATTTGAATTTACTAAGATCTCCCTATATAGTTGGTTTTTATTCAAATGGTAAAATTAAAGCTGATTTAAACCATAGTGGCACATAGATTTATTCCAAGTTTGATTATTTATTTACAAAAAATCCCATCATTTACCAAAATTGCTAGTTGTTAATCTAATCAGCTATGTGGTAGTGCTACATCAATTAAAATATTATATTAATATATAAAATATCAAGGAAAAGAAAATAAAACAAAAGTAGGAAAAAAGCTATCAAAGAAGAAAAAGAAATTGCATTTTGACCCACATAGTTTTTTGGTTTGTAGACATTTTAAATTATTGCTATATAATAAGCAAGTGAGGATTTAAAGTGAAAGGTATAGAATATCCTATGCTAATGCATGAATTATAATGATTTCTGATTCAATAATTATTGTTCCCATTTTGGCCCTTTAGACAACACTGGGGAAAAAGCCTTACTAGTTGTACTAATTGTTTAAGTTCTTCATTGGGAATGAACATGAAGTGCTTGAAAGACCCCATTTTCCCATCATGGAAAGAAAATGGAACAGACGGGCACAATATATTTAAGGGTTAATTACAAAATACTCCCTTCAACTTTGGGTAGTTTTTCATTCATCTCTTCAAGTTTTAATTTCAACAAATAATCCCTTTAAATTTGAATATTTTGCAATTAACTTCAATAGTTAATTTTATACCATAAAAAATGACATAAGTTAGACCTGAAAAATTCATGTGATATCTATTTTGTTGAAAAGACACAATTACTCTTGAAAAGAGTGTATACGTTTGTGCACGCGTGTGTTATTGTTGGGTGGAGGTAGAAGTGGAGGTGAAGGTGAAAGCGAGCCTGATATTGTGCAGTGTGGTATTGGGTTGAATAGATATATTTTTTTTCTTGGTTTTTCCGTTTTCTTATTTTTAGAAATAGAATTGGTATGTCAAGAAAAAAATATAAAAAATAATGTACAAAATAGAGGGTGTAATGATACTTTTATGTTTCAACCGCTATTGTCAATCGATTTAGTCTATTTGAAACTTGAAGGGGACAAATTACAACATTTTAAATTATAGAGAACTGATTGCAACAAGAGACATAGTTTGAGGGGACAAATTATAAATTACCCTATATTTAAAGTAACATAAATATCTATTTACCTTGTAACTAACAAGCTTAAAAGTTTGTTCATCTTTTGCCATACACACGCACATGATGTAATGTACATACTTAGGTACACTGCAAACATTAGTATGGTATGCATATCACAGTATCAAATAAAACAATCACCCACAAACTCTATCAAGATAGTCATGCCTCGAGTGTTTCTATCCGAACTATCTTGACGAGTTCAATTTTGTTTTATCTCTAAACACGTTTGTTTTTTTAATCTTTTTTGTGAATTAATTACATAACTTATCTCAACCTAACTAATCTCAAGTATCCCTATATTAAGGTTTCAAAGAAGAGTGCAAGGGAAAAGTCAATGTAGAGAGAGAGAGAGAGAGAGAGAGATCAAAAGAACTCGGTTCCATAAGCATTATTCTTTCTATATATAGTGCAAAGAACCTTTCAAAAAACATTAGGATGGGTACAATCATGTCGACAACGGGAGGGGTTTAATTTAGGAGTCCCACCTTTATACTTATTATTTTTTCCCTAGTTTATAATCATAGAAGCTCCAACGGGAAGTGTTTAATTTTAACACTAAGAAGATTCAAACTCAGAACGTGCATATTTACGTCTAATCATTTATTCAACTATAAAATCAACCCGTATGGATTTAATCATCGACATATCCTCTCCAACCCCAATACTTCGAATTGTTCCCTCTTTCTTATATGGGTTTCGAGATAATAATTGACAAGACCCAACATCAATAGGAAAAATTGGATGAGTAGGCAACGTGTATCATGCCCAAAAATTTAGTGGAAGGCACAATTAGAGAGAAGCAGAATGGATTGTTGCCCACTACTACCATCAGCAATGGAGTAGGGGTGTCAAATGTGTTGTATCGAATCGTGTTAATTCTAATACTATTCAACTCTAAACCAACTCGATTATTCAGAAGCTTTTGCCCCTAATTTTTATAGCACTTCATTTTTTCTACCTACAATCACATGCTGAACATTGGTATCCTTTGCCTTTTCTAAATATAGCTCTTTCTTTTGTCCTTCCAAAATCCAAGTTTTCCTTTCTGGGCATTCTACTCGACCGATTTTGGTATCGTACTGAAAAATGTTATGACCTAGAGGATGAAATCATAATCTAGTGAAATCAATGCTACAAGTCAATGAGGTCTGAAAATCTGGAATCGATCCAAAAAATTATATTGACGTTATCAAGTTATAACTTGACTTGATTGGATAATACTTATGGTACCAAAACCGAATAATAGAACCCATAAAATATATCAGTGTCCATCAATACTCTAGTCTCTTGCACTAGACACCGATAACCATTCAATATGTACATCAACATGGGAGAATCATGGTTCTACTTTAATGCTGCAACCATCCAAAGAATGCAGTATAGTAGGTGGCTAGGATATCCTAAATTTAGACTAATCATAGCCAAGGGGTTTTCCGAGGAAGGACCCATTTGGATTTTGGGGGTGGGGCCGAGCTAACTTGCCAAGCTCCACATTGATGTGGATACAACCTTCCCAACCATGGTATGATGAGTAAAAACATTTTATAAGATAAAGGGAACCTACACCATGTAAGCTTCTGATGATAATCAATACATAAGTGTGGAGAGAGAGAGAGAGATGTAAGCATCTGATGATAATCAATACATGTGTGCGTGTGTAGAGAGAGAGAGATGACTCAATAGATGTTCTGTGATGAACCAATACAATTCACATGACCCACCAACCAATTTGAAAGTCTAACCCGGCCACCTTTGCTTCCATATTTGATTAGTCTATGCTGTGTCCTAGCAGCTCCAATTTTTTTTGGCCAAAAGTACTAGCAAGGCCTTCTCTTTTCTGCTAAACCACAGCTGCTCTTGATGCTCCTACTATTTAAATATCAAACTCTGTTACCTTTCTTCTCCATCCCCCCCCCCCCCCCCCCTCTCTCTCTCTCTCTCTCTCTCACACACACACACTCACACACACACACTCTCCTTGTAATAATGCTACATGATCAAAATTGTTTCCCAAACGATGATCCTGATCAATCTCATTCAGACCACCTTCAACCGGAGTCAACCTCCCTATGTTCCCAGCCAAGCCTCCCATCAATACCTTCTCTCACACCACAAACATATCACCAACAGCACCACCTTCCAACCACACACTACCGCTGCATCGCCACTATAAAAGGCCACAACTCCTACATATCCTCTCTTGTCCTTGCCGGAAAGTACCTCTATACCGGCTCTTCTGACAAAGAAATTCGATTGTGGAAGCGCAACACTTTGAGCACCGAACTCAATCTTGACAACCTAATTGACAACATGGTAATCGCAGGAAAGGGAGCAGTGAAGTCCCTAGTAGTTCTAGCTGATAAAATCTTCAGTGCTCATCAAGATCACAAAATCCGGGTGTGGAAAATCGATGCCAATGAAAACCACCATAAAAAATTCATGCACTTAGCCACTCTTCCAACACTTGGTGATCGCGCCCTTAAACTTATAATCCCCAAGAACCATGTGAGGGTCCGACGCCACAAGAAGTGCACATGGGTCCATCATGTTGACACCGTTTCAGCACTAGCGTTGTCAAGTGATGGGTCCCTCCTCTACTCGGTTTCATGGGATCGGACACTCAAGATTTGGAGGACAACTGACTTCAAATGTTTGGAGTCAGTAGGGAACGCACATGATGATGCGATAAACGCGGTGGCATTATCTAGCGATGGAGATGTCTATACAGGATCAGCTGATAAAAAAATAAAGGTGTGGAGGAAAACCTCAGGAGAGAAGAAACATTCTCTAGTTGCTACACTAGAGAAACATAATTCTGGAGTCAATGCACTGGCATTGAGCACTGATGCATCTGTGTTGTACTCCGGGGCATGTGACAGATCAATACTGGTTTGGCAGAAGGAGGATCATGGCAATATGGTGGCGGTTGGTGCGCTCAGAGGGCATGCCAAGTCCATATTGTGCTTGGCTGTGGTGTCGGATTTAGTGTGCAGCGGTTCAGCAGACAAAACTGTAAGAATTTGGAGAGGAGTTGAGAGATGCTACACTTGCTTGGTTGTATTGGAGGGGCACAAAGGCCCGGTTAAGTGCTTGACGGTGGCATGTGATCGATACAATCAGTCTGACACTACATCTTCATATCTCCTATACAGTGCTAGTCTTGACAATGACATCAAGGTTTGGCAGCTTTAGTCCCTCTTCTCTAAAGGACATACTTATTTTTTCCTTCTCTCCACGGTTTTGTACACAAGGGCAGGATAAATGTTATTTGGTTTCCTTCTCTTTTTGTTTGTTTCAAACTTTTCTTTCGTCTGTTTTTTTATGAGTGTCATGTCTGTAACTTGAGAGTTATGGAGTTTTGAGGAGTGTATTCCTTGAAAAAAAGAAACTGTTGAAGGCTGTTAAATGTTATCAAATGGAAAGCCATAATTCTACGGTTAATGTTTCATCTCTAAGCTGAAATTCAACATAATTATTTTCAGAGACTATTAAAGGGTGGAACTTTTTTGGGTTTCATTGAAGGGTGGAAGTGAAGTATGAAATTAGGACTGACTTCTAACTTCCGACTAAGTTGGCGGCTAGATTAGCATTTACTGGGGGCCCTGGTGGGGTTACTCATATGGATATAGTCGTATGTTTTCAACTTGCCTTTCAAAGAAAAAGGGGAAAATACATCAATACATACATGCAAACACACATACATACATACATACATACAGACATAGATAATATAAATACATATCTATATCTATATATAAAATTGGGACAGGCTTCTAAATTTCCACAGGTTGGCAGGTAGATTAGCACTTTTGGGGGCCATGACGTGATTACTTACAAGTTTTCAACTTGCCTTCACAAGGTAGAATATATATTTTAATGTGTAAATAAATATTATCTTTTTCTTTAACTTGAGAGACAAAACACAGGAGAATAAGGAATAGGTGGAGAAAGGGTCCCTTCCAAACATGAGTTCTTTATGCCTAAGAGAGACAAAGGCACTATGGTCATGGATCAAAAGACATGATAGAGTGGGTTAGTGAAACTCAAGAAATTTCACCCACTCCCTCAGTGTTAACAAAACGTCCAGACCTCATATCTTATCCTCAATTCTAAACCGGATTCCTAAGACTACATCATATATTTGATATATTAATACGACTTACCAAAATAACTAACATACTGACAACTTTTTTTTTTTTCACGAGCAATTTCCACTTGAATTTTCATCAGAAATCAGAAAATAACTAGAACAGTATTATTTTAATGATAAAATGAATACATATTCCCAACCAACCTCAATGAAAATCAATGAGAATAGTGTAATTCAAGATGATTCTCTAGCTATGAATGCCTTTGGTGCAGTGACAAAAAAAATAAAATTAAGTAATGTACTCCACAAATTGTATCAAAAAAAGTTACTCCACAAATCTTGCACTACTGATCAGAGATGCAACATAAGGTTGCTAATTTCTTGAACTGTAAACTCCACATTCTAGGGCCAATGAACTCCATATTCATAACCTATCTAGAGAGCCAGCAGCAGTAGGGGATATAGTGAGAATCATGAGTGTCACCAATTTCTCTTGTCCACCCTCTCTTGGTGAAGTTAATCCGAGAAAGGTAGGGTGGGGAACTGCAAAAGTACAAATAATAAAAATGCACTTCCTTCTTACTGTAGCATTAACTAAGCGCTAAATGCTGACATCATCAATTCATACCATTGATGCATCACAGTTGATACCAAGAGACCTCTAAGTAGACTACATTATATTGAAATGAAAAGGATGAAAGTATGAAACCCATTCTAGGATTCATGAATTATATTCAATAAACATATCAAACACATCGATCATATGATTCTTTCCCTAATAACTAAGCTTAGGCTTCTTTGTAATATCATATTGTGGCAGTGGCTGCATCATATCCCAAAAATTTAATCTACCTTGATAAATATCTTCTTAATTAAAGTTTTATTAGAAACTTCTACCTTTTGACTTAATTAATTAACTAATTACAAGTGGAGTGGAGGTTAGGTAAAGGTCCTTTTTCTCAACCCAAGTTGCCAACATTATCTAACCCAACCGTTGTCTCTATTTCCAAATCCCTTTCCTTTATGATGTGAGGAAAGTTGAAATGAGATCGGGGGACTGATGAGACAAAGGGATACAACATATATCTAACACTCCTTTGGAGTACGACCCGCAAAACAAGATAACTATTGAGGCTTGCACAGCCATTCACACATAACACCTGGCACTGTGCTTCCCAAGTGTATGTGAACATACCACCATTATTAAACACCCCTCCCCTCTCCCAAATAAGATTTGTTTACCCTATACAATCCTCAAGCCATTTTGAATCAAGACGAGTCCACAAGATCAAGCAAAGTAGAAACAAAGATAGCAATCATATCGACCAACTCACTTACCCCTGCATTTTTTTTTTCCTCAAGATTTTACCTAGAGAGTACCAATAGACATGTAACACTTGTGTCAAACTAAACACGTGAAAACAAAACTTGCTACTTAAAATTTGTTGTTATACAACCAAAACAATTTGATGTTAATATACAATAATCGATCCTTTAAAACAACACGTTCAAAAATAAGTGTGGTGGAAATGTAAATGTTAAGATGGATATGTTATAAAACTAGGAATGAGAATATTTGTTACAAAAATAAAGGTAGCACATGAAGGAGACGAATCAAGGGAGAATCAACAAATTTGATGTTCATATACAATACTTGATCCTTTAAAACAACACGTTCAAAAATAAGTGTGGAGGAAAAGTGAATGTTAAGATAGATATGTGGTAAAACTAGGATTGAGAATATCTGTGAAAAAAATAAAGGTAGCACATAAATAAGACAAATCAAGGGAGAATCGACAAATTTGATGTTCATATAAAATAATTGGAGAATTGACTTAGGTGGTTTGGATATATTTGTAAACGGCCTACCATTGGACCAGTGAAAAAGAGTGATTCGTAGCTATTGACGATAATCAAATGGGTAAAGAATGACCAAAATTAACTTTCAATGAAGTTAATAAAAAGATATGATAGCTTATGGCTTAATAGAAAGTATGAACCTTAATAAAGCAATGTCGAGATACGATTCATGTAGCCGACCCCAAAAATATTAGGACAAGACTTTGTGGAATTGAGTTGAATTGTATGTTAAGTAACAATATTTAATTATGTACATCTGTGTTCAAAGAATTGGTCCAGTCAAGAATTGAACAAGGCTTTCTAGAATGACTGAATTTTTCAAAAACCCTCATTAAATATCCCGAACCATGAGACAATAATAGAAATCAATAAAAGGTCAAATATATTGAATTTTAAGAGTAAATTATAGGCAGCAGTAAATAATATAGCCTATTTTTCACACAGGGTGGCATTCTTTCCAAATACTTGCCTCTTATTTCCCTTTCTTGCTTTTTCTTGGAATTTTCTAGACAAGATTTGGGATATAATCTAGAAAATTCAGTCATCTAATTTTACAGAACTGACAAACTCATGAAAGTTATGAATATTGTGAAAGTAGGAAAATAGGGTTTTGGAGAGAAGAAGAATAGAAGAGGCAGAGAGTGAAGTTGTATCTCACGCACACCTCTCTCCTCATGTGAATATATATATTTATGTGAAAAACAATCAAAAGACCAATAGAACCCTTTAGGGATATCCTTATTACAAGGTTACCAATCCTCATATTCTAACAAATACCAACTAGCAATTATCAGTAGCGAGAAAATTGGACAATTTATGACATATAAAATCTATGAGACTTGAGGAATGATATAAAAAAAGAGGGGAAAATAATGATTTTGCTTAAAGAAAATATTACATACAAATAAATAATAGTTAAACAAATGAGTACATTACTTCTGATATTCCCAGTATTTGCTACACTCGATTACAAAAGAGCATTTTTTTCCTTTCATGCAATCCAAATATTCTATCTCAAAAGTATACAACTAATCTTACTAACATCAAAAAGTACATACACTAAATTTAAAGCAGGCAGATTGAGCATCTGGTTATTTACATAGGTAGCTTTGCTGGTATACCTGGATCACGAGGATATTTACTTGGGGTGGGGCCACCTTTCAAACATATTATGGCAGTCCTTTGTCCATTTGGGCTGTGTGATTCCACTGGATTCAGAAAAGATGTATTAATATCCTTCAATTGGAAAATGCAGTGATGTAAGTCTAGGACAAGAATCCTGTTAATTTAACATTAAGAATCTATCCAACTAAGTAAACTAATTGACAGGCAAAGATATGGATTGTAACCAAATACAGAGACCAACCACAATATATGAGTGAGTGTGTGTGCGTGTGTGTGTAGGATAACTAACAGAAGACACCCCAGATTTTTGCTGGGCATCAATTGGAAACCTGAGGCAATGAACAACATTTTCCAAACTCATGTCCCTAAGCTGACCCATGAAGTTGGGAAGAACATGTACAGTAGCCCCTACAAAATCTTACAATAGATCCGCTAGATTGAAACATTGCCCGAGAAAAATGGAAGCGTTACCTTTGAACTTCTGCATAGGAGTTGTTAAAACTTAAAACTCAAAATTGCATACAAGATTGTCCATTATGGTCTTAAGCCATCAGCTGACTATTCCTAGACAAACGAAGTCAGAAATCGTACCGGTGCATGTTTGCAATACAGAAGCACCCATCAGATGAATTGCTCCCTCTGCTCTTCTAACTTCCTCCTGTCAACATGAATTAAACAATAAAACTAGCTCACATTTGATGTCTGTCAAAAATAATTTAAAAAGAAGAAAAAGGATGACAGAACAGGCATTTATTTTATGCTACAAAGTGGTATTAAAGAAAAATAAAAGTTCTGTTGGGGCATTTGAACGTCCCTCAGGTATGATATGTTTCAACTGTATACGTAATATTTTAATGAATTCACTTTGTTTCCCATAGCACTTAAAGTTGATTATGTTTATTGTCCGTATTTCATGATATATAGTACTGTTGGTTTTTATATGTGGCAAAACCACAAATATCTGCCAACTCACCATCTGAGCATAGAATAGTACCTTCAGATACAATGAAGAACAAATTGCACGATTCGACTTGGTTGGACAGAATGTTCAAATAACCTCTAGCTACTTTAAGATAGATCCCATAATTATGAATTGACACAAGATGACACACATTTCTTCAGCTTACAAATGCAATCTTTAAATAAGGTTTCTGAAAGGAATTGTAAATGAAAATATTCCATACATTCCTTTCCCTGGGATACATTGTACCTATATCCGTGCAGTTTGGTTCCAACTTCCAACCCATCTTGTACAAAATGAGATGTAAACACCCATAAAGTTTATAAGCAATTAAGCATGTGCTGAGAAAACATTCTGAAATAAACTCAATAGTATACAATACTAGAGAGTGGAGAAGAAGGGAGTACAAAGAAAGAAAGGAAAATAGAGTAATGTGTTAGTCACAGTGTTTGCTAAAGTAACTATACTATGGAACTTATAGCAGACAGATCCATAAATCATATGCCCAACCATCAGACAAAATTTTATATGCAAGTCTGTAAGCTCCAAATGGAAACAATAAACATGTACCTGCGGATCATGACCCTTTGCAGCCACAAATAATCCACCTACTCGGACTAGAGGAAGGCAGAACTCAGCTGAAACTCAAAAGAGCAGAAAGAATCATCTCAAGGAGTAATAAAACACTCAGATGCATAGAAGAAACCTAGAGAAAAAGAATTCACATTACCTAAGATTCTCATTTCGGCAACTGCCCTGGCCACTGCAACATCAAATACCTCTCTAAAGCCAGAATCTTGTCCCAAATTCTGTCCTATAACAAGGTTCAGAATGTGAATTTATCTAGTAGAGGTGAGTAAAAAAATCAAAACAGAATTTCCAAAAATAAAATACGAGAAATGGAGAAAAAAAAATTCCCAGGAGAACAGTCATGTGACTCATATCCCAAAGCAGAATAAGGAGCAAGTACACATAGTTACAATGTGTGGTAGAGCACCAGTTTATTGAAGAACTTCGACAGGTGCATCAAGGAGTGTAACATTTAAGCAAAATCTCATACAAGCAGACTGATGAGCATTGGTGTAATGCCTCGTATGGTTAGATTCAATTTTTCAAAGCCTTTGATATATGTGAAAACAAATCCAAATAAGAAAAAGAAGATATATAATTCAGCTTAAACCACCTCAATTGAAGACAGAAATTAAACCAGTAAACATTATAATATGTGCTTAGCATGCTAAGTGAGGTGATAGCTTCAGATTATAAGGGGTGATATATATACCTCAGCTCTTTCTCGAATAACATGCACATTTGACAAACCAGTCAGACTGACGGCATGCTCCAAGAAGACACAACGCTTATTCATGGATTCTAGCAGCGTCACGTTCCAACCTACACATAAGCAACGTTTGTTAGATGCAACAATGATCCTTTGAGCGTCTCATTTTTGATGCAGGAAAAAAAAAATGATCAGCTCTGCCTAGTAGTTTCTGATGATTAATTGCGCATAAAGTTTTATGCTTTCTAGGCTGATCAAATTTCAAAATCCAGTATCAAATTTCATCTCATTCCTACATTTTCTTCGCAACCAAACAGCAAACAATAACAATAGGAGCAAATAACTAAATTGAAATCAATCACCTGATAAAGTAATCCACAATTTCCCAATAAGCAAAAAAGTTGGAATAAATACTAAAAAGCGATCATAAAATAAAATGCAACACAATAAATCTAAAAATATTACCAGGGCATGCAATGGCTAAGATTAATCCCGGAAGCCCCGCCCCACTCCCGACGTCAACAAGGTTGAGGTTTTCACATGAGGCTCCACAATGTGAGAGATATGAGCTCTTAATGGGACTTATAATCGCAAGAGAGTCCTCAACGTGCCTCTCCATAACCTCACTTGCCTCCCTTACGGCCGTCAGATTCATCTTCTGCAAATAAAAACCTTCAAATAAAATACAAACGTCGGTATATACATATATCCCTATAAATATATATACCTATACACACACAGAGACCTGATTCCATTGAAGAAGAGTTTCTACGTAAAGGTTAATCTGTTGTTTTTGGTGAGGGGTTAGGGTTTCGAAATGTGAATTGTTGAGGACACTGGTGGTCGTACAGGATTTTCTGTTGATTTTGCTGGGAGTAAATGTCGTGTGTTCGAAGAATGGAAGGCGTTTGACGAAAGTCCCCAAAGAGAGTGTACTGGAGACGTTGGAGATTCTGCTACAGCACCCCAGCATCTTCGCGCGCTCTGCTCGTTGGACCGCGCGGGCTGTATAGGTGTTGTATGTGGGTAGTTTTTGAAACTTTTGACTTTTGTTAAATCGGCTACAAGTAGACTGTTAATTAGACCGCACTTGAGCTCGTTCAGCTTGTTTTTCGTTTGTCTAAGTTTGACTCAACCAATTGGGGTAGCTCAGTTGGCAAGAGCTTTTGACTTCTCTGGGAAGTCAGGGGTTCGAAGTTTCTTGAGTGCAATAATGTGACTACTTGATAGGACAAAATTTTAATTGCTTGGACGAACCGTATTCAAGTATCTAGTGTGGGTCTTGAGTCACCGGTGAAACGTAAGTCCTGATTTAAATGGTGTATGAATTGAGAAACCGGTTCATACTCCCTGCTTTGTCCTTGGTTCTACTCAGAGTTACGAGTCTGAGCGACATAAGTACGCCTCTACTCGTTGAGGACAGACCATGAGATTTCTCCGTTTCTAAAACAAAAGTTTGACTCATTTTTTAAATAAATTTTTAGTCTCATTTAGAAAACGAGTCTAATAGGCTCGACTCGATTATGTGCAAATACTCGAGTTCGGCTCATTTATTCATTTTTGAGAGAATCTTTAAAATCAATGGAATAAAATTTTAGAATATAGGTAGCAAGCTTAGAATTAGATTAGAAACAGTAAATATCAAAGATCAAGAGAGATAAAAAAATAAATTTATTTCTAAATTTTTTATTTTTTAAAAAAATTTATTCATATTATTTTAGGACATACACGAATAGAATCCTAAACAAGTGAGGCCCTAAGCGAACGTCTCACTTGTCTAGCCCATGTTGATGGTGTCGCAGTGTCAACCCAGTTTCCCCATATAATGATTATAAGCCTATATCAGGGACCAAACAAGTCAAATATGTTTTTTTCATGTTGGGTATAGGAGCCACCAAGCCATTACCTAACCATTAGCGGCAGTTTAAATTGTGGTGGGCCGTCATAGTTTCAAGCTAGCCCATGGGCTGTGGGGCCTAATCCTGAGGTTTACCGTTTAGGCATGGGAGTATGAACTTCTTAAAGGATGAATGATATGCTCTTTATCTCTCTTGTTTCTATACTATATATATAGGTATCTAAGTTGGTGGTATGCTTAAGGACTCTAATCACACATATTCTAATAGCTTAAACTTTTAAATTAAGAAAACCATAATGATTGAACATGTAATCAAAAAAGGAGTTCTGATTCCAATCTTTACACTATCCTAATATGCGTAACACGTCCGTGTTTGACTCACTCATGACAGCATATCCACATGCCAAGAGATAACGTGTTCAAGTATATAAAAACCTTGATTTTTTATTTTTCTTGGTAAGTTAGAATTTTTTAGTAGTTGGTTGTCAACATGTTTTACTTGGTGTTAATATGCATATAATGAAGACTTGATTCTACAAATCAACACAAGTTGATAGACTTTACCAAGATAAGAAAGAGGGCTAACAAAATCCAAGCTTAGCTTGCTACTGGAATATGTGTGGCAGTTGGCTAATAGTAAATGTGTTTTGAATAAATAGCAGTGCATTATATGAGACTCTGATCACCATAAGGTTTAGACAATGTTAAATGAGTGCAAAGTCATTATGGGATGAGGTTGTTCTTGTGATTGGAACTCATGACATCATGTTCGAGCTAAGCAAGAAAGCAAACTACTTCTCTTCGTTGCGTAGGCGAAGTGAGTTGGCTGTTTAGAGCTAGGGTTAAGCGAAACAGAAGTGAGCCAAGCTGGAGTTTTTGTTCGAGTGAGTCGGGTAAGCAAGCATGTAGGCCCTAGTTATGTAATAGAACTACTAATCAGTCTTCTCATCTCTAAGCCAACTAATTCCTAACAAGCTATGCACCTTCTTGTACTTCCAATCAAGTAAGGCAACACAGTTACTGCAGTTGAGTTAAACAAATGATAGTCAGATAATAGGCGGATAGAGAGCCTGTTCTAGACCAATTATAAATTAACCATAATCCCGATGCGCTGACATTGCTATGAATGAGTTTATTTCTTAATAGAATTAGTAGTTATGAGTTCTTAGCTAAAGTGATATTTGGAGCTAGGAACATAACAGTGAACGCAGTGAATAGAGCTACCAAGTATTGACAATAGATTAGCTTTACCACTCAGATAAGGCTTATCCAAAATTATGATTATGATTATAATTTGAGGGTAGATCAGCAACAATCGAAATAGCAAGAATGAAATAAAGAAGCCCAAATGTGTTAAGTCTATTGAAACACCAAAAGTGACAAATAGACAAAGATTGTGGTGAACTTTTTATCTTTGGCATTGGACATTGTTAGCTGTCAAGGTTATTAGAATCTCTAGAAAATGTTACTTTAGTATAGGGTACTACTTTCCCATCAAGAATCATTATTTGCCAAAAAAATTAACTCAAAGGAAGAGGAGGGGGGGATAAAGTGGAACAAAAGGCTGGTTTAAGTGGGGGTAACTTTGCAGGGGTCAAACAAAAAGTTATTGAGCAAAGGGTTAAAAGGGTGGTTTTCAAAACATAAAGGGGACTTCCATTTGTCCTTCCTTGTCAAGACACAAAAGTATCTCTCTTCCGACTCATGCCAATGTAATGTTGACAAATCATGCAAGAAAAATACATTGTACTATTTGTCAATTATTGTTATTATTACCATTACCATCGCCGAGGTAAATCGTCATGTTCATGTTAGCTAAAGCATTATTTCATTGTCAACAAAGTATTTTTGGACTCCTGCTTTAAGAAAACTCGTAAATGATATGCAATAAATATATACTTTTATCAAAACTCCCGAATCGAGTTTTGCAACCTTTTTATGGTTCTATCACATGCATGAACATCAAGCAAGGGGGAGAAAAATCACTTTAATTAATAACTTCAGTCTCTTTTTACTCAATTTTATTTTTCAATTTTGTTGATTTTAAGAAGGATAAAAAAGAAAAAGAAAAAAAAGAAAGGTGAATGCTAAAGGGATGACATCAACCTACATCAAGATGAGTACTAGGGTCCCATCCAAGTGGGTGAGTCATCCCATTTATGATATGGAGGTCTCTAGCTCGACTTCCCTCCCATTGCCAAAATGTTTTCTACTTAATACCTAGACTATATTTTAAGATTCAACAAAGCTATAGGGACCTAATTTATTGCGGGTATTGAATAAATTGTGGATTTTAAGGTTGATAGAGCTCAATTTCAATCCATTAGCTACAATTGATTAGATCTCTAAATTAAGTTCAAATAATATTTTTCTTTAAGATAAAACTAAAGCAATACATGAGGTACCATAATGAAATAAATTTAAAAGTTACAAGTGAAGAGCGACCAATTAAATTATGATTCATTTGGTTCAACACTTCTCATACCCTCTAAGAATCAACTACCTTAGTTTCTCAGGAGATGTGTTTTAAACTCGTTTGGGCTACGATGACCAGTATTTCGAGGTCGATAGAGTAGTTGACACAAGTTTAGACACTCTATAGTAAAAAAAAATAGTTACAACTATGTGACATTAAGTTTCGATTAAAAATAAGTTAGACTGGATGCTAAAATTTTTAAATCAATCCACAATATTTTTCTTCAGTTGAAATCTTACAAAATTAAATCGTAACTAAACTTTTATTTTATAATATTTTTTACTATGATATTAAAAAATAATTTTTTGATATTATAATTTTTACTAGAATAAGGCTACGGTACAACTGCGATAACATGTTAAAATTTATCTATAGTCAATTGATTTTGATTTAAACTATTTATAATTATTGGTTAAAACATAATAAAATAAAAAACTGTCCATATTTCACATTTTTATTATATAAAAAGTTGAGATTTCGTACCGAAAAATTAATTTTCGATATTATAGTTGTACCCTCCAAACTATATCTTAAAAGAGCAAAATATTCTCTCTCTCTCTCTCTACTGATCCCATCCTTCTGTCACTCCAGAGTTCTATATATGATTCCTCTGTTATTCTTTCTTAATAGCTTCTCTGGCAAATTCTAACTTTACCTGAACCCAATAAAGCTTAAGAATATTTCATCTACTCCCATATGCAGTCACAAACAGCCTTTTAGGGTTGCCCAACTGAAATATAATATGTAACAACATCACCTACAACACCTTTTATACAACATTTTTGCAACAACATCCAATCATGTTGCATGTACTATATGTTACATTACCAGTAATTAGGAATTACATTACTAGTAATTAATATATCCAAGAAATTCGTAACAATATTCAGAAGTTGTAAGAGTTCATCAAATTAGCTCGTTTCACCCTGTTAGGTGACCGTTACCTCACCCAAAATCATCGTCATTATCGGGAATTTTTTAATGAATTATATACAATAGAGACAAATATGACGAGGTTATAAGATGCTATAGTAACTTATTACGGGACTAAGGACTTTTCAAAATTATTGTTATCGTCGTTATTTTTTTATGTACTTTATACTAGCCCTAATAGATTGGATACCTATGATCTTTTTACAAAACAACCGTTGTAACTATGAGTGACACATAGTTATAGCTGGTATGTACTTGGTGACTTTCATAAAAAAATCACAAACACACACTACCAATCATTATGATGCTATATGATGCCATCACATTGTGTTGCACCCCATTAGGAACCATTACCTTATAGTAATTGTTATTAATTTCGCAATTTTCACAAACAGTAACAATTAGAATGAGGTCGTACGATGCCATCATACCTGTTACACCCTCTTGCTAAATCGGTTCTGAAATTGTTTCCTTATCGAAATTGTTGTAATTGTCGTGAATTTTTTATGACCGTTACACTGGCTTTAAGAGATTGAATCCCTATGATACTGTTAGATAACGCCCGTTAAAATTATGAGTGGCACATAGTTATATTTGGTATGCAATTAATGATTTTTATGAACAAATCACCACTACTTGTTTACACTTAGTTACATAAGTTTTTATCTTATCCATATTGTCGTTACTGTCGTGAATTTTTCATCACCCCAATATTAATTCTAACAGGTCGGATCCCTCGATTCTGTCACGTAACGGCCGTTAAAACTATGAGTGATACAAAGTAATAGATGGTATATAATTAATGACACTGACAAGGTGTTCTTTTTTTGGGGCAAGTGTCTCAAACTCTTGGCCTTATACTGCAAAATTTGTTGCTTACAAAACATAATTTTTCCTATATAATGGTGTTTAACTAGAGTAAAAAAACATGAAAAGCTAGCCCCATGTGTTTCTGATACTTTTCTCTCTACACACACACCCAGGGTGTGTGTGTGTGAGAGAGAGAGAGACAGAAAGAGTGTTTTTGTGTGTGTGTGTGTGTGTGTGTGTGTGTGAGAGAGAGAGAGAGAGAGAGAGAGAGAGAGAGAGCTAGGGAGCAACCTTGTGAGAGAGATGGCACGCAATACATTGAATTTTTCTTCATGCTGTCAAAAAACAGCAATCATCATGCCCTCCTCCATGCTCTTTCCTCTAACTCTTCACCACCATCATTACACCCTCAACCCTACACCTTTCCTCATCATCCACCAACCAAAGCACCAACAAGACTTATCAGATGGTGATGAAGCTGATTTTGAAGCTGATGAAAAAAGGGGTTCTCATTTCTGAAACCCTACTTTTAAGCTTCAAGCTTTGCTGAGTGAAGGGTACTCAATCTCTTTATCTCCAAAGGCTCTCCATCAATTCTCTCTCTTGAATCTTTCTCTCTGGGGGAATCAAGCGTCTTGGTCCGATTGCTTGCTAGATCAAGCAAACCTGCAAAAGTTTACTAGTTTTGGCCTTATGGTTTATCCATAATATATACAAAAAGTAAACTTATTACTAGTTATTTTGTTTGTTTGTCAGCCCAAAAAAAAAAAAAAGAAGTTATTTTGTTTGCTTTATTGTGTTTTCAATTGGTTTTGGGTGTGTAATATTTGCTGATTGAAGAAAGAAGAAAAACTTGATATTGTTATGTGCGTATCACCTATCATGTTTATGTTTAATAAGAACATATTTGAGTTCTCTCTCTCTCTTTCTCTCTCTCTCTCTGAATGTTTGCAAAATGTTCTTCAGGGTGTATTTGATTTTTCATTTTTGTTTGGATGTTGTTGGCACAGATATATTCATGAAGAAGGGGTTCTGTAGCTCTTCATGTGATGTTGATACTACTTCAGAGCATACTCTCTCTCTCTCTCTCTCTCTCTCTCACACACACACACACACATGTGCATTCAATGTTCAGAACATGTTCTGAAGGTTTTTTGGATTTTTGTTCGGATGTTGTTGGTGCAGATACATTTATGAAGAAGGGGTTTTCTCATTTTTGAGTTTCATTTTTCTGACATGCAATCAATAAAAATTGTAGTCCAAGAGAACATGAACAATCATACCCGGATAAGTACTTGAACAGTTTCCATTTTTTGAATAGCATGAGGAATTTAATCAGACCCACTTGTCACCATTTTCTTTCCTTTAATTATGAACTTCTCTTCATGACTCCATTAATTAATTTAAATCTCATCACAAAATCTGTTGTTATAGGTAAGCGTGTTAATCGTGTCGGGTCTTAATGGATTCGTGTAAACAAAGATCATCACTTATATTCGATTCGTTTATTAATTCGTGTCTAACGAGTCATGTCATATTTAGTTTATGTCATGTATTAATCGTGCATAATCGGCATATAAACGAGTTGTGCCGTTTATTTTTTTTGATTGGTTTCACTCCCGATTCGTTTATTAATCATATCATGTCAGGTCCACTGATTTATAAAATGGGTGATTTAAAAAAAACACAAATATTTTACCTTTGTGGCATATTTATTGAGTCATGTCATATTTTGACACTTTAAGTGATGTTTGAGAAAACAAGATAACGAACAAATGGAAATCCATGCACCTGAAATGGTATCAAACTCATGTGACAGGCTGTAGGCTGCTACTATGAAGTATGCAAATGCATGTATATGTCCTAAACATGTACCATTGTAAGTAGATATGTTTGTCGTATTTGTATCCCATGTTTGTCGCTATACACAACTATGTACCTACATTTGGTAAAAATGTCGTATCCAAGGCATAAGTTTTCAAATATAGTAGTCATCGGAGGATGGTCAGTAATAGACAAGCTTATCAGTTTTGCACAGACTAGATTAGAGATTCGAATCACGACGTATATATTAACTAGACAATACAGTAAAATATAATCGGAAAAGATGGTCTGCATTGGTGTATTGAGAACTTGAGAGCATTGGCTTTGCCTTCATATAAACCATGAACATTCATGGCATCAGGTTTGTGCCTGGTGTCTTGGTTCATGAAAGTGAATATACCTCTCTCCCTCTCTCTCTCTCTCTCTCTCTCTCTCTCTCTCTCTCTCTCTCTCTCTCTCTCTCTCTCTCTCTGGGGAATATGCATGAAAGCTTTTTCTTGTTTTAATCCCTCAAAAACTTTATAGACATGAAAATACTCAACATAAAACTGAAGTATGAACACAAGTTTTCAGTTAAGTCCTTTTACAATAAAATATTATACAAGACACTTGGCAAGTTTCTCATAAGTTTTCTCCAAATATCTTAGAGGTTAATTTTATTGATCACATTCTCTTTATAACATAAACAGATTTTAGAGGGAAATTCCCACCCTACCACTTTTATTTTGAATTTACGAAAAACTTCCCCTAAATGGATTCAACATATATTTTTTTTAAATTTGGTAGTATAAAATAATGTTTTGTAATTCAATAAAATTAACATTCTAGAGAAAGGGACATGAAGAGAGATGATGCAAAAAATTGTGTTTATGCATCGCCTGTCAAGTATTAAATGCTGTAATAAAGAAGACGAGTCAACACAATCAAACACAATTTAAGTGGTTCGGTCAAGCCCAAGGTGATCTGCTCCACTATGAAGGGTTACGGTGGCCTGAGTGTTTTATTGCTCAAGAAGTGTAGAGTATTCAGATGTGAGTGATGATGTGAGAGATGCGTGGGAGATGTCCCCTTTGTGTAGGTGAGACTTACAATTTAGTAGCGCCTCCTAACAGATTGAGTCACCTTTCTCGTATCAGGTGAGGTAGTTTGGTGGATGTGACAGCCTTCTCGTAACAGGCGAGACAATTCTGCGAAGATGGTGACGTAAGCATCCCAAGGAGATCTTCTCGCATGTCAATTGTGGACTGAGTCTCTCGCCATGATGCGACTAACCTGACTCTTTCAAGATAATGCAGCTGACCTATCCTAGCTTCCTCTCTCCTATGGTAGGTCTGACCTGTATGTTTGAGGTGGACGTGGTCTATATTGTTTAATTGAACCTTTAAGTTAGGTCTAATCTGTAATTCTGGGCATGGTCTGAACCAGACCCATCAAAGAGGAATACAACTAACACAAGCTTTCTTTCATCTAGTTTGATTCATTTATGTTAGTGGATTTGCATAGGGTCACTTTCGTGCGTAATAGAGACTATAAGCAGTTTAATGCAGGTAGAGAGAAATATGTGTGGTTTGGAGGGGGAAGAAAGCACCAGTATTATCGATAATTTAATTAAGCATTTTTAGATGGCAATTTCAAGGGTAGTCATTGGCTGGGGCTGGCCTCGACTGTTAGCAGGCAGATGTGGCCCTTTGTTGGTCCAAATTGGCCTTCAACGGGCCACCCATTGGGTCAAGACCATGCCACAAAAAAAACCCCATGACCCCACCTGCTAGGCTAATAGGTCATCCATGAACTTTCTATTAAAGCTAAGTCGAATTACTTAGGTTCAACTCGGATAGAATTTGATTCGAGCTTAGTTTGTGTTTTAAACAAGTCGAGCTTAAATAATTTTTTTGGTTCGTTTTTTAAAAAACTTGTCTTCAACTCGCAATACTCGGCTAGTTTATATGTAAAATAATCGAGTTACTCGAGCTCAGTTCGAATTCGGCTTAACTCATTTTTTAAATAAGTTGAGATTAAACAATTGTTTAGGCTCGTTTAAAAGAACGAACTCGATAAACTCAACTCGAGTTCGTAAAACTTGACTCAATTATCAGTCATATTTCTCATGATAAACTACATTGGGCCATGGCCCTGTGGACTGCCAGGCTTTCGGTTCAACTCATAGGCCCCGGGCCGTTTGCCTAGTCTCATTGCAATTCAATGATGTTTTTGAGGTTTTCATCCTTGCTGATTAACACCTAGAAGAAGCACATACACATAATACCGATCAGAAAGTTTCTCAGTTGAAATTTGCTGTGTTTCGAGGGTGGGCTTTGGTGCACCAGTAAGGTCGTTTTATTGTGATTTGAGCATCAAAGATTAGAGTCGCAAAAATAATCTCTTTACATACAGAAGTAAGACTGCATATATCTAACCCTCTCCAAACCTTACAGTGACGTGTCCTCATTTTTGACTTTAATGTGGAGTCCGAGATACCTATTTTCTCTAGGGTTCACGCAAAAATAGTCTCTTCGCATGCAGGGGTAAGATTGCATGATTTAATCAATCACAACTATTAAATTGATAGTGAATTTCAACAAATACTAGAATTGACAGTGATTTATAAGGTCAGCAAATCATGTCAGTGCTTTATGTTCAAATAAAATTGCTAAAAAATAGTGTATAACAACGACGTAGCATATAAAAAGTGGGATAAATTAATGAGTAATATAAGGTGTCAAGTAGTACATAAAATAAGAATTACCTCATAAATTGTGAAAGAATAAGTGTTTTTACTCCCTAGATAAGTAAAAAGAGAAGACGTAAGAAAGAAATATTTTGAATTTCAAATTTACGATCTCAAATAAGCAGGACTCTTACATAAATGGAACCCGTTAAAAAAAAATTAATGATACTCACTTATCCAAGAGACTATATGTTATTTAAGATTCCTAGCATTGCTCTTTTTAAAAGAGGACTATGGTATTTATACTTGGCCATTATAATAATTAGTGGACTTCTTTTTGAATGGAGAGCTTAACGAGACGCTTAACACTTGTATTAAATTGGGCCGGCCCAGAAAGGTGGTACTTATGGCCCCCGGAGCTCACCTTGGATCAGGCCATTGACCAGTTAACCTTTTGCTTATGGCTTATTAGATGCTTAGACCTAATTGTAATGTGTAAGTATATTTCAAAGGTGTACACATGCTCCTCATAATCACCCTCTCTTCTTTTCTTTTTTCTTTTTTTGATAAAAAAAAAAAACCATCTTAATCATGTATTTTTCTTTATGATAACTACATAAATAAACCGTTCACATCAAGTAAGCAAAATTTTCGTGCAATAATAGAACTTTGAACCTTAATTAACCCATAAATTCTTTCATTCAAACTATCGTGACAAGTTATTTTGAACTTTATTAATGACTAAAAGCCATAAAAAGATGATAACTTTTGAACATATATTGACAACACAAATTCCAGACACGTATAACCTATCGACACAAATTCCAGACACGTTTTTTAGTAAGCTAAGTTTTGTATCATCATTAAATTTAGAACTCGCGGTATATATGATCCCTAGAATGTTTAGGGTTTTAGACTCGTGTCTACTGTCTAAACTTCATATACCCGCAAGTATCCTTACAACACACATAGTACTAGTTTAAAGCAGCACTAAAAGGTGTGTTGTAATGTTACGAAACAATAATGTTTTTTGCGTGGCACAAGACACTAACGGTGCTAGGAATGCTTTTTCTTTTGGATAATCTAGAATAGTATAGACCATGTTTTTAGATTCTGACCATTACGTAACTTTAAGATACACGCAACCACCCTTATCTAAATCATCTCTAATAAGACTTGAATTTATTCTCCAGTTTTAGTCGCTAACGTCTTATCATTCAAACTACCATGAGAGATTACCAATGCTATGAATGTAAAAGCAAACCCAATGACTAAATCAAGTAACAAGGAAAATCAACTCAATGACACAATTGTAAGGTTCAATATCACACAAACTTCAACCATTCCCACTAAATTTAAGGGCTAATGGCTTATACAAAGATTCGTGTTTTTCGATAACCAACAATAGATTACAGTTCACAATAAAGTTTAGACGAATGACAACTCGAAAAAAGAGTTACATACAATACTCTCACAGATGAATAAAGATGAATATAATAAGACACTTAAAGAGAGGGAAATATGCGATTAATCTATGCTTCCAATCTTCTCGTTGGGAGTATTGGGTGATTAAGTAAGGGAAAATGTTACATAACCCAAATGAAACCCAAAAATTAAAACTCAAATGCATATCATCCCTTGAATGAGTGTGGGATGAGTGAGTCCCATTGAAATATTGATGAAACTCATTCATTCAATGGATTATATGTATTTGAGTTATAACTTTTTGGGTTTCATTTGAGTTTTATAGCATTGCTCGTAAGTAAGTTAGGCCTAGTTTTAGCACTAAAAACAAAAACAAAAACAAAAACAAAACTAGGCTTAAGTTGATTTAGAAGAAGATTCACCTCGATTATCAAAAGATTAGGTATTGAATAATCTAATAGTCATTAATGAATAAGGATTCTTTAAAAGCTACGGGACATAGTCAAAGTTCTTAAAAAATCCACAGAAAAAAAAAATAATTCTCTCACATCATTTCTTAATCGAAGTAAGATGAGACATATTTGTTTAATCTTTGGTTGAATTTAAAATTAGTTATAAGACTAATTTAAAACCAAATTGACATAAACAAAGATTTTGCTTTCTGGTTTTGAGAGTTGGTACTTCGATTTCTGTCTTTACAGCCAATTTGAGTTGCTAGTCTCGTGGCTCTATTTCATTAGTTTAATACCAGTCACTTGCATTAAATGCTCAAGCATGGGGACTCTTACAATTTAAGGACGACTGAAACTATCACAAAAAAAAATTCGGAATCATATCTCTAAAATTTACTATTTTAATAGGCGTTTTTACAGTATTTTTGAGTTATTATACAACTAAAAAATTTATCATTTTTATGGGTGATTTACCACAATTGTGATAATTATTTTTTACACTCTTTTCAATATAACACAACAATGATAAAAAATATCCACAACAGTGATAAAATTATCCACAAATGTGGTAAATAGAGGTATGATAGCGGAATTTTTTTTTTTTGTACCATAGACAACTCCAGTTAGAGCATCTCCAACAAGGTTCTGTATTTTAGCTATTCAAACATACATTTTTTTTCTTTATTTTAACTACTCACTTTTTCAATACACACTCCAACATATTTAATTTTCATATTTTAACTATTTTTTTAAAATATTATTTTACATATTTTGTACCTTTATTAGGACTATTGAAGGGAGAGAAAGAGAATTAAAGAAAAGACAAAGAGTGAACAAGAGAGGTGGAAAAGGACAGCATAAGAGAAAAAAAATTATAAAGTATTTGTACAAGTTGTTACAATGACGCTCTATATTTAGAGTATCATTGTAGTAAAAAAATATTTTAGAGCATCTCCAAGAGAGTCAGTGAAAGACACAAAAACTTCAAAATTTAGATATTTTATCCGAAAATTTCACTCCAACAGAATATCTCCAAATCATATAAAATATCATTTTACTACAGTGATACTCCAAATATTATCACTGTAGCAATATGTATAAATTATTTATAATATTTTTTCTCTCCTCCTTTCTTTTCCTCCATTCTCTCTCTTTCTTCCTTTCACTATTCCCAAAGAAAAATAATACAAAAGAAATGGAAAAGAATATTTAAAAAAAGTAGTTAAAAATATAAAAAAATTGTTAGAATATGTATTAAAAAAGTGAGTAACTAAAATAAAAAATGTTATTTTTTGAGTAGCTAAACTAACTTCTATTGTTGGAGATGCTCTTAGAACATTTGAATATATTCTATTGGATCATAATTTTAATTTTTTGTAAACTAAATTTTAACTATTTTGAAATTTTACATGTTCTATTGGAGAAGATCTTAGGGATGATAAATGGTTGTCTCGTGTCAATTGTCTACTATTAGCTTGTTCCGGGGCGGAGCCACCTTATGTCCAAGGGGGCACATGCCCACCCTCAAATTTTTTTTCTAAAATTATTTATATATATTTTAAGTATTTTTTCAATATATTAAATTGTACCCACCCTATTTTTTAATCAAGACCAAAAAATGTATGATATATCCATGAGTCTACTTATAATTTTAACATGTATTTTAGTAATTATCACTGATATAATAGAGAATATTATTTATTATGTAATCGAATGAATGATAAATAGTTAAGTGATAATATGATTGTGGATATAAATAATAATAAAGTTAATGCAAGACTTTCAACGTATAAAAATTCATCGAAATCAATTCTAAATAGTTTTGATTAACCTTTGTTTGGTAAAAAGATATAATTAGTCTTTTTTTTTTTTTTTTGGTCATTTGTATCTACTATGCTTAGCAATTTTAGTCTTTTAAGTTTAATGAACTTTTAATAATTAAATAGGATATAATTAAATATAAATGTATTGTTCTATCTTTATCAATTACAAAAAAAAAATTACGTTTGTTAAAATATACAATGTCCACCCTAAAACAATTTTCTGGGCCCGCCCCAGACTTGTTCCCATTCTAATGGGACCTTTAAAGGCAACACAAATTTGATTTGTATACCAAGCCTTTTGTCATGGTGGTGGGTACAGCCTTTAAGCTAGAAATGTTGTCCTGTTCACAAAATTTCAGTAGTTGTCCAAATCAGTGACCTACTTACTATAACACTTAAAAATGTCTTTATTTTTTGATTTTGTTTCCCACTTCAACTTTTTTAATAAAAAAGTGCCCTCACATCGTGTGTTTGTCAAAAGTTTTCTCGAATAAGAATCATGTTATTCATACTATATGTTTGACAATATAACACAACTCACTAAAAGACTTTCAAAAAAATTTGGCATTATATAATATAAATTTTGAATATACACAATATTTCGCAAACTACACACGTTGAGTAAACTAGATATTCGAATTATACCTGCAGGGTTTTAATTGAAATTATTTGACAAGTTGTGCAATGGCATGGCACTTTAACAGTTTTTGTTATACATTTGGGTTATTTATAGACAGAATGGTGACTGATCTGGATAGTTATCAAGCGAACAGATGCAATCCAGTAGACACATGTAGCCCATAAAATATCATTGAAGTCTGCCCATTGAAAACAAACATGAATTCGAATTTCGGACTAGAAGAAAAATTAAATCCGAACATATGTGGAATTTAAATTTATTAAACGAATTTTCTCCAAAAAAATAAGGTTGAGTCTAAACTACACCCACACCCAAACTCAAGCCCGGCTTGGCTAGGTCAAGTTGTGTGATCAAATCGAAGGCATGTAGGTACTCACTCTACTTATAAAAGTATGGTACCGCATTAGGGCCCAACACATAGAGTAAATTTGACATATATATGACCAAGTATAATTTCTTCCTCAACTAATGTGGGATTGATGTCACATTGAATATCATCTGTTTTGATAAGAGAGTCATTTTGGAGCCTATTTTCTCATTCTTTTTTTATTCGATTTGAGTAAATGAATATACTACGTTATTCTTCTCATGTAGTAGAACATGAACTCATGGAAGTTTACTCGAAATATCAAACAAGTCTCACTTTAATTTAGACTAAAAGTCGACCAAAACTCAATTTTAATTACCAAAATTTGTTTTAGTACAATAATTTACTGCTAGATGACCATCATATCAAAATCGGATAAAATGGTGTAAAAAATCCTACATTGCACACACTATCTTACATTGCACAAAAATCTTATAAACCAGAGCAGATTTCAATAAGGTCATCCGACGGTCTCAAATAAACTCATCAAACGGTCACCAATATTTTTCTCAAAATCATTCACATTGAATTTTTTCTCATAATCCATTACTTCTCACTTACGTTACACCAGACACGTGTTACCCCTAATATAATATAAAATATGACAGACTTCAATAAGTCTATTGAACGATTTCAAAATCTATTATTTAATGACCACCAACATCCTTCTCAAAATCATTCACATTGCATCGTGCGTTCAGGCACGAGTTACCCCTATATATATAATAATTGAATCAAGGTGGAAGACAAGTGGAACCTCTAATTGCTATTAGACCAAGACAAAAAAAGAAATCGACTCCAGTGCTTCCTCAAGACTTTGTCAATGCTAATTATATCAAACATGTAATAGTGTTATAGCTCAAGCTGTTTGAATAAGTTAAGTAATAAATACTTTGAGTTCTTTGAATATGAAACTTTGTCCCCACTCCAATGGGTGCTTATAGAAGCAACAAAAATTCTATTTGTATACCAAGCCTTTGTCATTGTGACCACATCCTTTAAGCTAGGAATGTTGTCATGTTCACAAAATCAGAATAGTTGTCCAAATCAATGACCTACTATAACCAATTCAAAATGTCTGTATTTCTTTTTTATGAGTCTCTAATTGCAATAATTACTGAGGCTTGAGCTATTTTAATCAATGTTGCCTCTTTGTTCACAAAATATCTTATTGATTGATGAGATATATTATCAGTTTAGAGAGGCACTGCACATCCGGTTAACTCGAACGCCTTTAAAAAGACTTAGAACGGCTAAACCTCGAAGTATTAACTGTTAAAAATCTACCATCCAAATTAGGTCAAGGGGATTAACAAAGCTTGGAAGGTTGTTCAATTTAAAAATAAAAAAATAATAATAAAACAGTGCCCAAATAATTGAGCCATTAGTATCTTTCTACTCCTTAGATTTTATTGTTTAGTGTATGCTTTAGCCTTTAAGTAGTGGAC
Source organism: Ilex aquifolium (assembly GCA_951799425.1). Taxonomy (NCBI): domain Eukaryota; kingdom Viridiplantae; phylum Streptophyta; class Magnoliopsida; order Aquifoliales; family Aquifoliaceae; genus Ilex; species Ilex aquifolium. The sequence continues at coordinate 21,500,027 of OX637410.1, forward strand.
CAACTTTTTCCTTCCAAAAGGACTGAAATAGACTTGGCTTAGCTTTATATATGACTTCACAAAAACAATGCATGCATAATAAATATATATGCACTTAGTGCCATTTTTATGTGGGACTAGTTAATTTATCCTTGTTGAGAATGATAGTTAATATATTTATTTCTTTGATTCTTTTAATGATTTCTCACTTCAATTACTTCAAATTACTTCATGTAGTGAGATTGATTCAGCATAATCTTTGGTTGGATTTTCCAAATTTAGCTAAGAAATCCATTTCGTTGTATCAATTCGACTATTTATATATATAGCTGGCACTTTGCAAGTTTTTAATGTTGCACACATGGTATCAGAACAAAAGATCATATATTCGAATTTTGCATCTACTCTTATTATTAAAAAAATTTACATTTTAGGCCCAAAATTGAATTTCCAAATCTTGGCCCTAAATCATTTTTGTAACACAAGTCATTGGGAGTTGGTAATGAAAGTTGACAATTGGTACTATAGTGTCAGAATGTCTAAGTCGTGTATTTATTTCGTGTCAAAATTAATTCAGCCTATATATAAATCATTTATTAAGTGTTATGACGAATCAACCTAAAGTCCATTAAAACTTAATTTGTGTCAAGTGTCGTGTTGGTGGGTCGTGTTAAATTATTATCTATGGAATCCCTTCCAAGTTCCACCCCAATCCCACATCAATTCCTCCCAAGAGTTGGTGGTTAAATGGTCTCCTTAGAGCTATATTGTTTTGTTCATTTGAGTTAATTGAATCATTGCCTTGTCTTTGTTGGACAAAACCCTTACTCTAAATGGGGCCTACAGGCATCAAAAAGTCAAATTGGATACCAAGTCTTTTATGGGTGCAGTACAACCTTTTAAACTAGTGATGTTGTCCCATTCACAACATTAGAATAGTTGTCCAAATCAGTGACTTTACTATAACTATTAATAATGTCTTTATTTTATGTTTTATTCTATTTAACAAAAAAAAAAAAAACTGGCCCCCACATCATGTGTTTGTAGAAAAATCTTTCCAAAGAAGATTATAACACACTCACTAAAAGGCTTTTCGAAAAAAAGGATCAATTAAATGATACAAATTTTAAATCCACGTCATTATTAGTGAATTGTGCCTATAAAATAAACTATAAATTCAAGTTTAAAATCTTGAGGTATTTTGGCCTTTGGGTCTTTCAATTCAAAAATTATTCGACAAATTCTCCAAATATGATTGTCACTTTAACTGTTTCTGATGATGCACAAAATAATCTCGTGCAAGATCAACAGTCGAGTGTATGATAAAGTGTAATTAATGGACAATTAATAAGACAATCAATGACAGTAATGTAAATACTGAGTCAACACAGATATATAGTGATTCGGTCCGCGTGACCTACTCTACTCTGAGAAGCGACAACGGTGGTCGGGAGCTCTGTATTGATCAAGCAAGGTGAACAAGAGAGAGAAAATCTATGTGTGTGTAGAGAGGTATAGAGGCAGAGCTCAATGTGTCCTCTCATGTAGAGAGGACTTACAATTTATAGGCACAGAGCCTTGGTTAAGACGGTGACTTAAGGGCAAAGGTACTAATTCCCCAGGTGTCTATAAAAGGTAATTGTCATAAAAGGTTGTCTTGATCTTCGAGAGAGAGTATCCCGATAATTGTTTCTCATGTGCTCTTATTCTTCTTGGACTCTTTGAAACTTAGGCTGGGTCGGATTTGCGAACTGAGCTCGACCTGCCTTTTAGTTGACTTGGACTAGCTGGATTTATTGGGGTTGACTCAGTTAAATTTGGGCTCGTCAATTTCCATATACACCTTTATTTGGGTAAATAAACGAATTTTATTAATTGAAAGAAATAGTTTTTACAGGGAATAGGAAAATACCAAAAACACACACATCACACAACCGTCCTTCTTTATTCGGGCTTTGAATGTGCATAATATAAGACAAAAGTAGTTCAATAATATAAGATAAAAAGGAAAGCGACTCAACTGCCTTCCTTGAGACTTTGTCAACACTGCTGTATCAAACGTGTAACCGTGTACTAACCTCAAGCTGGCTGTTAGGTACAATAATAGCAATGGCTCTCTCTCTCTCTCTCTCTCTCTCTCTCTCTCTCTAATAAACTCAAGTTGTTGGTTAGTTACAATGAGGAGACTTTTCTTAATACTTAGTTTATTTGGCTGCCAGTTTTTGTGCATCTAAGCATGCACACGTCAGTTTGGCAATGTCATTCATCCTACTGGGAATGGAGACACAAATATTTGTACAAATTTTATATCCCAAATTAATGCAGGTAATTAGATTAGTGGGGTTCATTAACTCCATTAAATATTCAATGTATACAAAATTTAGACAACAATTTGTGCAGTGCAGTTTAATCTAGTGGGACCGAGTAGCACGAAATAATTTGAAGATGGTAAGAGATATACGAATCAATTTACGTGTATCTCAATTCATCTTTTATTGGTCTGGTGAAAGATAAGTCATTTACGTCGGGATTAAGGTATTTATGATAAATAAATTCTTTAGTCTACTCCCAAAAAATTATCAAAATTCGAATTCATTACGTTTGAGTTTACAATTTAAACTCACCCATAAATTAGCGATCACATCTAACTGATTCATTATTTATGAACGATAAAAATCTAATCACATCAATCAATTTAAGTTATCATTAATTTTAAAATTTAAATTATTTCTTCAATAAGATAAGATTTGTTATCGGTCAAAAATTCTAAACATTTAAAAAGAATTGAAAGATGATCTAATCGTTTTAAAATTGAAGGAACCCACCCCCGAAGTAGATCTATGTTGATATTATCAATTGTTAAAAAAATTTTAAAAAAAAAAATGGCTAAGATTTCGATCAAATTCGTGAGTTTTTTTTTTTTTCGTGTGCCCCTTGGATCGTTGCAATAATCTATAAATTTCTCAATTTATTAGAAAAATTAGAGAAATTAATATATTAAGTCCCAATCCAACAACATACATAAATGTACGTATATATAAAATTGCTTTGATAGAGTCATCGAATGAAATTTCTACTTTGAATTCAAAGCTTTCGTCCTTTTAGTTGATGTCAATTGAAAGAGAAGGTTCTATAGTTCTACTTTGAATTCAAACTTCAAAGCTTTCTGTTAAGGGAAGGGTCTTTTTTCTGTTAAGGTCAATTAAAGGGGAGGATTTTTTGGATTAATTAATGATATATATATATATATATATATATATATTGGACAGATTTTCTTTTAGTTGTTGTATCAAATCAATATTATTTCCTACATTATAGAGCTAGAATTAGAATGGAAGAATGTCGTCTTCTTTCTTTTCCTTCTTACTTTTTCTTTTTTGACTAATTAGAAAGCATCCGAGCTTCTTTGATTATCTGTCTAATCCTCTCGAAAAAATGTAGTCTTCTCGTTCCACATCTACTGTATAATGAACAAAATACTTCTCTAGGGAGAGATTGTCACAACTTAGAAGAGTTTGACAATGACCACAAGAGATAACTCAAGTGGTAACTAGGACGAGTTGTAAACTTAGACGTAATGAATTTGAATTTTGGTAATCTATTAAGACGAGATATGAGAGATTTATTTTTTATGAATACGCTAGTCTTGGTGTGGATGACCTGCCTTTGACTGAACTAAGAAGGAGATTAGTCGAAATACGCATAAAATGACCCGAACACCTCAGTCTATTAAAAAAAAAAAAAAGTTGACAATTGTTGATCGCGTGACATCTCTTTAGAGATAGCAAAAACAGAGTAGTAAGGTGGAAGAGAAAAGTAATTCTAGTAAAATGCAATTTATAATCCTATAATAGTTCTATCAAATCATAGTAATGTTTATATCTGACATTCAATCAGGTTGAGGCTGTTATTGGAAAGAAAGTTTAACCTTTAATGACCATAAAAAGGTAAGAAAAGAAAAGCTCACCCAAGAAAAGAGAAGAAAAGAGAGTATCTGTCACTTTTGTCTACCATGGACAATTTTTTTTTTCAAAGGTTGGAGTGTTTATGTTTGTTTATGCATATTTTGATTAATTTTTTTTTTGATTTGATCAAAAATAAATCATTCACGTTGAAATTTTTTTTTTCAACAATCAGGAGTGTTTAGGTCAATTTATGTATATTTTGATTAATTTTTTCTCTGATCTGATAAAAAAAAAGTCATTCACGCAAGAATTAGGGTATTATTCAGTATTTGTCACTTTTGTCTTCCATGGACAATTTTTTTTTTCAACAGTCATGAGTGTTTAGGTCAATTTATGTATATCTTGACTAATTTTTTCTCTGATCTAATAAAAAACAAGTCATTCACGCAAGAATTAGGGTATTATTCAGTATTTGTCACTTTTGTCTACCATGGACAATTTTTTTTTTCAACAGTCATGAGTGTTTAGGTCAATTTATGTATATTTTGACTAATTTTTTCTCTGATCTGATCAAAAACAAGTCATTCATGCCGAAATTAGGGTATTCACGAGAGATAATCCTTCATTACTTAGCCTCAAAAAATTATCGAAACTCAAACTTAAAACATCTTATTTTACAACTTATTTTTATTATCACTTAAGTTATTTCTAAGCAAATATGAAACCATCGAAAGACCTTAACAATTATTGCAATTTCAACAATTGGCCAATTTTTCGGGTTTGGAATTTGGTATGATATTCTAAATTTGGATCAGATAACATAATAATTTTAAATCGATTGCTTGTCTAATAATACCAAAAAAAAACCTTGAAAAATTGACTAGACATGCATTGCAGTTTAATAATATCTATATTGGAGGGATGAAGCTCTCTCTTTTCTACTTTAATCCCTCAAATTCAAGACAAAATAGAAAAAATGCATCAAAAGGAAACAAAATAAATAATATCTCCAAACTATAAAAGATAATAAAATAAAATATTTGAACAAAATAAATCAAAATTTACTATAAATAATCACAAACTACAACTCCAAAATTAGCAAAATTCTTATTAATTATCATTTAAGGGGGAAGGCCCATAACTAGCAAGAGAACCAATGCACTAAAACCTTGGAAAATCTTTCCCATTATAAATTTAGTTTTGCTTTTTTTTTTTTTTTTGGGTTTCTTTAGAAAGTCTAAACCATGTTTATAATTTTCAAAAGGAAATGTCTACCAAAATATTTTTATCAAATGATACTTCCTAACTGATGTGGCTCATCCATCATCGTCAAATAGAATTTGTATTCCCTTATTTAATGGTGGTGGGGTGTGACAAATCGCTTGGAAAATCGATTTGATAAAAATATTTGGTAAGTTGAGCAAAGTTTTATAATTTTTGGGAGGAGAAAGTCGTGGATCACCCCTTAAGCCAACTAAGAGGGATTAAGACCCCTTAATGAGTTGAACCCATGGATTTCGGTGAAAGCCTCTAGATAAATTTAAGTGATGGAGAATCATTTTTCTAGAGAGAGAGAAATATAAGTTTCATATCCCTAAGAATTATGAAATTGGTCTATCTTTGTTTGGGTGCTTCAAAACACAGTTTAATAAGAAGAACAATGTTATTGAGACCTAATTTACTGATATAATTTATTAATCTAATTCACTATGACCTTTGGATTTACTGTAGACCCCATCAAACATTGAAACTTGATATTGATCCAATAATTCTTATGAAACCACATCATTAGGTCAGTAAGTTATGTCATATTTTTATGTCCAAATAGTATTACTCTAATAAGAATAAGTAAGATTACCCATAAACACTCAAATTAACAACTTTTTTATTTTTTATTTTTTTGGATTCAGCTGTCAAGAAAGTTCAGGTCAATTTATGCGCACTTGGACAAATTTTCTCCCCGGTCCGTTTAAAGCCAAACCATCTACACTGGGATTAGGATATTAATGAGAAATAAATTTCACATGACTTAACTCTAAGGGTTGTCAAAATTCAAAATCAAAACATATGTGTTTATAGCTCATATCTATTACCACTTAAGTTACTCATTCGAGTTAAACCGTGTAACTTAGACCAATTGCAAATTGGTTTAATTTCAATAGTATAACATAAATTTAAATCAGTAAATAGATTTCATCAAATAGTAAAAGATGCAACCTTGTGAATGATTGATTGAATATTTGGAAGCTCAATATGAGGGCAATACCTGTTTTGACGAGGAGGGCAAGAATAAGTCATTTTCCCCAAAATAAATCCAAAATGCAAGAGAAATTTTGACTAAGCTTAGTATAGATGCTATATATTTTTTTTTCAGATTTCAAACCAGAAATGTTATTTGAACTTAATTTGTTGACCTAATCGTTCATAATCATTTGATTGAAGGTAGGTTTAAATCGCATTTTTGTTTTCAAACAATGCAAAAAAATTTAGACATAGGATTTTTTTTTCTTATATATTGTAATTCGATCTGTATTATATACATATTTATGATTCGATCTGTATTATATACATATTTATGATGCAATTAGGTGATTATTTGGCGAAATTGAGTCTTAAACCCAATTGTAATATTGAAAATCAATTTTAATTAATTTTTAGGGTAAATCTCATTTGCACAAAAATTTTCAGTTTGTCCCATGAATGATTAATTTTTTCATATTACCCCTCAAAGAGATAAAAATATTACAATGTGGTCCACCATCTTATTTCCGTTTAGTCGTCCGTCTATTTTGTGATTCTTGAATGGTTGATTTGATACAAAACAGATGAACGACCAAACAAAAAATAAGATGATGAATCATATTGCAATGTTTTTATTTCTTTGAAGGGACAATGTAGAAAAATTAATTATTTAAGGGACAAACTGAAAATTGTTATATCTTTTAGGGGCAAAATTAAATTTTCCCTAATTTTTAACTTTAAACATATTCGAAATGGATTATGTAAATAAAATTCCGTACATATACAAATCAAAATCAGATCCATATCCCTACTCGAAGGGCCTACAAAGCCTCAGACCCATAATCAGCCACCCTGCATTGGTCTCAACCACAACCGTGTCCGGTGCCCGGCCCCTCCACCACCACCATCAGGCACCAACCATCGGGAACAACGTGTATTTCTTATGGGGCAAATCACATTCTGCACACTAAAAAATTTCAAAATTTTTAATTTATACCCTTAATAATTAATTTTTTCACATTTTACCCTCAATATCATAAAATAGTTATAATGTGACCCTTATACTAACTTTATCTTTTCTAGATTCCATTGTTCAAAAAATAATTCGCAAAGAAGAGAGATAATTTTACCATTTTTTTAGTAAAATTCATAGAATACGATTGAAAAGTATATAAGAAATGTTGTATTTATTAAACACGCAAATATGTAATTATCTATATATCATATCCAGCTTCTCCTCTATTGACGTTCTATTCAGGACAACACGGGTCTTGCTCTATTAAAACAAAATTTATATTTTCTATTCCATGAAAAATGGAAACACGTTAATTTCATGCGAATTTCTTATAGACATCATAAACATAAATAAAAAAGGTACCAGATCAAACATCAGGGAAATTTGATGGAAAGATAACGAAAGTTAGTATGAAGATCATATTGTAACCATTTCATGATATTGATAGCACAATTTAAAAAAATTAATCATTAAAAGGTACAAATTGAGAATTTCAAAATCTTTCAGGGTGGAAAATAGGATTCCCCCTTCCTTGTGGGCCACTGGTCAGTGTAGCATTATACTTGTAACATATCATAATCACAGACCAGTCAAATTTGGACGTCAACCAATTACAATGACATCAGGTTAAATCTGTAATTTATCACTCTAATCATGCCCAAACTCACGTACCACAGTCGTTGGTTCTCAGGAGAAACTCATCCACCCTCTCTTATACACTCTCTCCTGAATCCTGATATCATCTGCAACCTTCTCTCTCTCTCTCTCTCTCTCTCTCACACACACACACACACACACACACACACACACACACACACCAACACCATCCTAAAGAGTCCCCATTTTTCAAAAATAATCCCCCACAAAATCGGATTTTTATCAGGAATTTGATCACCAAGCTCTGATCACAGCTAAACCCAACAGAACCTCTCTCTATAATCAGCTTCAGGGTTTAAGTATATATAGATATATATATTCACACACAATCTCAGATATGGGTGGACAGGGTAAGCACAGGTGGAAGATCTCGATACACAGATCGTCTTCAAAGAAAGAAACCCCCAAAGAGTTCATTTGTCCAATTTCTGGGTCGTTAATGTTCGATCCAGTCGTTGTCTCCTCCGGCCAAACCTTTGAACGGACGTACGTTCAAGTCTATAGAGAACTAGGCTTCACACCCACTCTCTCCGACGGCTCGAAGCCCGATTTCTCTACCGTAATATCCAATTTAGCCCTCAAAACCACCATTCTCAATTGGTGCCGGAAATCTGATACCCAAAACCCTCAGCCGCCGGATTACAGCTCCGTCGAGAACACCGTCCGTACACTCATGGCGGAGATACAATCGGAGGAGAAGTCGGAGATTAGGGTTTCGGACAGGGAGTTGTTGAAAGCGGTGGCGGAGAAGCCGCCGGGGTTGTTCTCTCACACCGCTTCCGAGTTGAATCCCCGGCGAGAGTACTACTCTTCGAGCTCCGAAGAATCGGTTATTGCCAACGTTCCGGCGACACCTCTCCTTCCGTTCGCAACTCGGCCTTCGTGTTACCACTCCTTTTCCTCTTCAACATCTACATCGTCGGAGATCGTGTCGGAGGAAACTCTAAACCCTAATTTTTCCTCCATCGCCATTTCCAAAGACGAAGAGTTTCTGATCAAATTCAGGAGTCTAGAAGTATTCGAACAAGAACAAGGTGTGATTTCATTGAGAAAGATCACGAGAACCGACGAATCGACTAGGGTTTCTCTGTGTACGCCTCGGCTATTATCGGCGCTCAAACAGTTGCTGATCTCGAGGTACGCCGTAGTTCAGACAAACGCCGTGGCGGCCTTGGTCAACTTATCTCTCGAAAAGGTCAACAAAATCAAGATCGTACGGTCAGGACTTGTTCCCCAATTGATCGACGTGTTGAAAGGAGGGTTTCCGGAGTCACAGGAACATGCCACCGGCGCAATTTTCAGTTTGGCGTTGGAAGACGACAACAAGACCGCCATCGGCGTTCTCGGCGCGTTGCAGCCGTTGTTGCATGCGCTGAGATCGGAAAGTGAGCGAACTCGGAATGACTCGGCTTTGGCTTTGTATCATCTCTCACTGGTTCAGAGCAACCGATTTAAGCTGATTAAACTGGGTGCTGTGAATACGTTACTTGGGTTGTTGAACGGCGGCGACTTGGTGGGGAGGGTGTTACTTGTGTTGTGTAATATGGCGGCGTGTGGGGAGGGGAAGACGGCGATGCTGGATGGGAATGCAGTGGAGAGTTTGGTGGGGATGCTGAGGAAAGGGAGTGAGTTGGTGTCCGAGTCGACTAGGGAGAATTGTGTGGCGGCTTTGTACTCACTGAGTCATGGGAGTTTGAGGTTTAAGGGGTTGGCGAGGGAAGCCAGGGCGGCGGAAGTGTTGAGGGTTGTGGAGGAGAGAGGGAGCGAAAGGGCGAGGGAGAAGGCGAAGCGGATGTTGGTGGTGTTGAGAGGGAGGAATGAGGAGGATGGGGAGGAGGAGGAGGTGGACTGGGAAGGCGTGATGGAGGGTGGAGTGAGTCGGTACCGAGTCGGGAGGAATGCTGGTGCCAACTCAACTGAGTTTTGATTGGGAACAAAAAGGTGTAATTATTGGTAATGTAAGTTGGATGTTTCATGCTTACTTTTTAATTTTATTTTTATTTTTTAGCTTTTGTGTTTTTATCTTTGTGGGTCCCTAAATTTTGGATTTGTGAATGTTTATTATTATGTAAATAAAAGATGATTTGGACTTTTGATAAGAAGCTTATTCTAGGTTGTTTATTTGTATGATGTACTTCATTGAGTCTTTAGATTTTATTTGTGGGCTCCACCTAAGGGGCCATAGATTAGCTTTGTGCTTGGGTAAGACAATTTTGACTCCAATTAAATTCAGACAATAATCGGTAACGGATTCAGCTCGAATCTAATCAAATTTATGAGTTTGAATTCAATCTAAATTCTAACCCAAATATTGAAATGTGCCTTAAATTTGCTTCCAGCTTCTCAATAGATCCTGTATGTATGCTATGTGCTTATTGTTTGCATCTCCATAGATCCTCTGCTTTGATGGTGCAAGCAAATCGAGTTCTCTTTGTCAGTGTATAAGGGTCTATCGAGTCCAACTCTCACCATTCATCAAGGGGTCACTGTTGTAGCACCAAGTTGGAATCAAGTACAGAAGTTAAGTGATGGACTCGCAATCAGCATGCAACAGACTTGGAGATTTGCTTAGACTTCGTCTTAGTTGAGTTACCAATTAAGTTGATTCAGTCAATAAGAATGGTTAGTAGTGAAAGTTATGTAGGAGAATTGTTAGGAGTTGATTCAGTCAATAAGATAAGTTAGTAATGGCAGCTAAGTAGGAGAATTGTTAGGATTTGTTTTGATTCCAGTAATCGTAATTTTATTGGCCTATTTAAAGAGGTCTTGTTTTTGTTGGAAGGGATGTGAAATAATATTGAACCCTTCACTTACCTAAACTTCTCCTTCTCATTCTCTGAAAATTCCAACCCAGCACAAATTCCCTTAACATTTGGTATCAGAGTCAGGTTGCACAAAACCATGGCCACCCGAAACCAAAGCAACGCTGAGTTTCGCAATGAAGTCCAAGAGGTCCTAGGCCGTCACGAGTCAAGTTTGGACCAGGTTCATACGACTCTTCAGACTGTTTTATCTGAGTTGCAATCCATACACGCCTCGCAAGCTTCTCATGCAATGGCATCTGAAACAAACCCGTTTACATTTGTTGAGTCTTCTCAACAAACCCACCAATCCATCGTCTCACTCAACCCCATTAACGACCGCAATCATCCCCTAAAACTCAACTTTCCAAACTTCAACAGCGAAGACCCTACCGGCTGGATTTACAAGGTAGAAAAATTCTTTGAATTTAAGGGTATCGCCCCAGACCAGTAAGTTCAATTGGCTTCTTTCCATCTCGAAGGTATGGCCCTCCAATGACACCGGTGGTTGACCAAATTTAGAGGACCCTTTACATGGGCAGAATTTACAAAGGCTATCCTCCTTCGATTTGGTCCAACAGATTACGAGGATCCTTCCGAGGCATTGACGCGATTGAGACAAACCTCGACCGTGGCGTCGTACCAAGAAGCATTTGAAAAACTCTCTCATCGTGTGGATGGCTTGTCGGAACAGTTCTTAGTTGGATGTTTTATTGCAGGTTTGCGAGACGATATTCGTCTAAACGTGAAGGTCAAGCAACCCAAGACTTCAGCGGATACCATTGGTGTAGCCCGTTTGATTGAGGAACGTAACACCTTAGTCAAAAAAGTCAAGCAGCAGTAACGCATTCAGACCTCCAAATGCAATAACCTATTTATTGTTGTATCGTGTTCAAAGATACTCATATGACCCAGTACTTAAAAATTTAAGATCACATTACTTCTGAATCAAACGTACCACTTATAACTTTTCAACTGTTAAAAATATATTTAAGTTTCTATAATAGCAAAAATAAGCCAAAAAGAACCCTTGTTATTAAAATGACAAAAATAATTCTTCTTATTTATACTATACGTGTTTATCGTGTCAAATTTGGATTATTTCGTGTTTAATACTAATGTGATCCTTTTTTTTTTGTGTGTGTATTAGTAAATCGTGTCATTTTTGAATTTGTGTCAAGAATTAATCACCCGTAACCCGTTAATTTATCTCAATTTCGAGTCTTCTTGTGGTGTAGTGTTGAAAATTGTCACCCTTAATGATCTTGTGATGGAGCAGCCAATAATATTGGGAAACCGATATTTATTGGGTGATCAACTCGAGTAATGCATAGAACTTCGGAACGAACTATTTATTCAAAAAGCAACCTATTAGGAAAGGTTTTATCACTCCATGTTCATATCGATTGATTTTGAGTCAACATCATATTCAAGTTATATAGTTTTGTGTCGTTACCCTCGTGTCATATTTGGTCGACATGGATCAGGGCCAGCCCTATCATAAGACCAATAAAGTTTGGGCTTTAGGCCCTGTATTTAAAGAAGGCACCAAATTTTTGAGATAATGGGATGTGAGTACCTTTTTCAAAATTTATTTGGTTTTAAGTACTACCTCTAAACTTATCCTCCTTTAAGTCCTCTTTTTCATTAAATAGTTGTCAATAAGTACACATTTTCAAACATTTTCAAATTCTTTCTAAATTGTATTCCATAATTACCCCTATCATTAATAGTGCATACTTAATTGAATGTGAGACTTTCAAGATTAGAATGTGAGATTATCAAGATTTCTTTTGATATTTGTGTATCATTTGAATTTTGAAATTTCATATAGACACACACACACACACACACACATATATATATATATATAGGGAGTCAAAAAAGAGAGACACGATATAAATCGTCATGCAAACAGTGTCACCAAAGAAAGACACGATATAAATTGTCATGCAAACAGTGTTACCAAAGAGAGACACGATATAATGACAATGGGGGTCCAATCAGTGGCATCATGGAATGCCCCTTCATAGTGCCCAAACAGTGTCAGTAAAGAGTGACAACAGTAGATTGTACCTAAATGATGACAATATATATTTTGCCCACTCAAAGAGTTGCACCTAAAGAGGGAATCGAAAAAATGTCATGATGCCACTGATTGAACCCCCATTGTCATTATATCATGCCTCTCTTTGGTGACACTGTTTGCATGACAATTTATATCGTGTCTCTCTTTGGTGACACTGTTTGCATGACGATTTATATATATATATATATATATATATATATATATATATATATATGAAATTTCAAAATTCAAATGATACACAAATATCAAAAGGAATCTTGAAAGTCTCACATTCAATTAGGTATGCACTATTTATGGTAGGGGTAAAAGGGCTTTTATGACTTTTTTTTAGCACATGTACTTCTATCCCAATTATTTTAAAAAGTGTATTTTTGTCCTATTAAGTTTTTTGGGAGGTACCGGCCTCCCAATGACCCCAAATTTTTTAGGTACATAATTAGTCTAAATTAAAATTTTTAAATCCATAAGATTTTAGCCCTTAAAAGAAGTCTTATGAAAATTTAAACTCAATCAAAACTATATTTGAGTAGTTTGGGCTCATAAACTCAACCCATAATATTAAAAATATACTAAAATAATTTTTTTGGGAAAAAAAAAACTAAGGGTTAAAAAAATAATTTTAACTAGTCAACCAAAACATATCATTCATTTGTAACTATTCTCTCTATCTCTAGTAAACTAAGGCCTTCCCTCTCACTCACTCTCTAATAAATACAATTTTTTTTTTTTTTTTGTTATGATTTTTTTATTTCTATTATGAAAAATAAACCAAAATATTTTTTTTTATTAAACTATAATAATTAAAATCAGTAGATTATGATTGTTTAAAATTAAAAATGATAAAATTTTTCCTAAGATCGATTATCACAACAAAGATTAGACTACTTTTAATCTAAAACAAATAATTTTTAAATAAAAAATTATTAATATTAAAAAAAATCTCATTTGTAATCTTTTAATCTAAAAAATCTCATTAATCTTTTACAAATAAAAAACTCGTATATTATTTTAAAAAAATGATATACATTTTGGCCCATGTTATAACGAGTAATGCTATTTAGATTTAAAAACCCTATCTAATTTGTTAATCTATTTGATGCAATAATTGATATGATTCAATAAAATTATCATATCTTCAATTGTTAGGCTTTTTCATTAGCAATACATCAATTAACACATAGTTAAATTACCAAAGTGAGCCATAATTTTAGAAGTCTAAAAAATATGAACAATGTTACCCAGGCCTAATTTATTAATTTAATGTACTGCAACTATTGAATTAAAATCGGTTTATAATAACAAACTAGGCCTTAATAGTATTAGTAGAAAAACATTATTATTGTGATTTCTGAAATAATCATTTGACATTTGAAATTCCAAATAAAATCTCAAATGTGTAAGAATTTTTGGATGAATGGGTCTGTTTGAAAAAAAAATAACTTAAGGGGGTGCCATTTGAAATTCCTAACATTACTCATTGCTACCTGCATTCCCCTCTCTCTCTCTCTCTGGGCATATATTACAATCTGAAATTTCTTCAGTATTTTCTCTTGTTTTTTAGCACGAATTTCTTCAGTGCAATCACAGAGTCGAAGAAGCTTAAGAAGTCTCAGCTCCAGGTACAGATTGAGAAGGTTAAGTTGTGAAAACTTAGTTCTCTTTTAATCCAATTTTCGCTGCTATTTGTCTATTTCTTCTCGGTGCAAGTGTTTTTGAATTTTTCCCATGGCATCAACCCTAACCGGTTTAACTGTGTAGATATCTATAGCATTGCATAATTTTTTTTTTTTATATATATGGATACTGGTAATAATCCCATTTACTTAAAAAGACTCTATGATACCAAAAACAACATTTATATTTCAAATAATAATTTTTTTTTTAACTATACAATTTAAAATTAAATTTCACAGATAGAGAAAATTAGGGAAAGGTAGGGGAGCTAGGTGTAGATTAGTGGAGTTGTTAGTGTGTTGGTTGAGTTGATGTTTTTTAGCGTGAAACAATATTTTAGAATGAATTTTGTAATCCAAGGGGTAGTTCTCGTAAGACGAGCTCTAAACTTAGACGTCTTAATCTTGATAACACCTTGGGATTAGGCTATGAGAATTTGAGAATCCCTCGTGAATATCCTAGTCCTAATGTGGATGGTCTACCTTTGATCGGACCAGGGAATTAGTCGAAGAGTGCATAAGCTGATTCGGACAACATTGACCTTTGAACCCAAAAAAAAAAAAAAATGAATTTTGTACAATTGGATTAAAATATATAAAAATTAAATCAATTTGGACCGTTGTTGTTTTTTTTTAAGTTGAGAATAAAACTTCCTAATTGTGCTATTGGATAGATATGTGTTCAAATCCACCATGAACTTATCAAACACATGATCAACAAGGCTACATGTACCTACACATGATCAACTAGGCTACATGTACCTAATAATGATTGAGAATCATAGTTGCTTAGAAGACATTTTGATTGAAGGCATGCCTTAAATGGTTTGTCTTCAAATTTTTTATTTTGACCATCAACCATTTCTGGAGTTGTTAATCAAAACACAATCAACAAATATGTCTTTTTATCAGTTGTATTACTATATTATTCATTTTTTTTACATATCATTTTCATTAATATATCATTTTTTACCGTTCTATCGATTGTTTTCGGCCTTGTTCATAAGGCCTTTGAGTTTTTGTTAACCTCAGCTTGCTGGTTCTGTTGGCTTCTAAGTCACTGGATTCTGCATATTTTAAGGAAGAGAGAACTGAAATATTCTGATAAATGGGTTCCTTGCAGTATCGTATGAGACTCTCCATCTTAAAATTCACCTCAGACTGCTACTTGAGTCTGTCCACTACAATCTACTATGAAAAGACATGGTATTGGGTGATTATGCATCAGAGCATGAGTTCATTACCGAAAAATGACACGAATCAAAATGGAGATAAAGTTGTGACGAAGCATAAAGTAGCAGAATTTGCGGCATAGAGGTCTAGCTGTATGTGTAGTAGCATGGTGTTTGATACTTGAAAATGAATGGAAGGTGGCATGTGTCTTGATGTTTAATCTTCAGCTAGATGATTTAGTTGTGAACACACCTGAAAGAATTATATTTTCTTGAATAATTACATCTCTGAACCAATTTATGCAGGTTTTTCTGATTGTGAATACCATTGATTGGGTGCCCAGCGTTGGCACACTGGAAGAAGACATATCTCTGTGTCAATCAACGGATTCCGAAAGATCTCAAATTCAACCTGGACTGTCTCCTATTCACGCATGTTAAGGTCTACCAAAATGCATCAAGAAAGTAGGTAAGCAGCAAAAAGAGAATTCCAATGATAACTCCTGGTGTTTACTAAGTTACTGCTGCATAAACTCTAATTCAAAATGAAATAGTGGGATGATTTGTTAGGATTCCATTCTAACTGCCTCTATTCTGATTTTCTTTCTCCCCCTATATGTTATTGTGTTTCGTTCTGTTTTTAGATTCATTTGCCTTTTTTAAGTTGTACAGAAAATCAGGGGAGAGCATTTGTAGATGAGTATGGCAATTTTAATCAGGATCTGTATAGACTACTTTTGATGAATGAAACAAAATAATCTCTTGTTTGCCCGTTGTACCCAACAAAACAGCCTGCATAATGCACCTATTACCTATTACATCCAAATTTGATTGTGCATTGCAAAATATGAAATGTTTGATCAAGCCTACTGTGTTTTGTATTCCTAAAACAAGAGATAGTGTTGTTTTGCAGTGGTAGGATAAGAGCAAGATTGGGATTTTTTTTTGTTTTAAGTATATGTGTATTGATGAGGGTGGGCCTTGGCATTGCTCCATTGTGATCTAGGCGTCAAGTGTTCAAATTGCGGAAGCAATCTCTCTCCATGTAAGCAGAGGCGGAGGGACATTAGGGCCAGGGGCCTAGGCCTCTCTCAAATTTTGGAATTTTTTTTATGTATATTTTTAGATATTATTTTGTTTAAAATAATTTTATTGTACTCACTCTAATATTTTCGTATAAGCTAACACAAAATGACTGAGCATGTTATGGACACGCTTCAGACATTTTTGGATATATTTTGGAAATATTGAAACTCATTTTGTAAAAAAAAAAATTTTAAATTACTAGCTTCTTTAAATATTGAATCAAAAATAAGATTATTATGTGATAAAATATAGGATTATTTTGTAATTTTTAGATTCTTTTTATATGACTTTTTTGCTAATTTTCAGGATTAATATATTGAATCAAAAGTAGGATTAATATATGACATTTTTTACTATTTTTTAGCGTCTTTTTACTCATAATTCTTACCTTATGGTTTTTTTTTTCTTCTAAACTATTAGCTACAATCAGTCTTTAATTTCTGATTTAGTATATTTTATTGTGGTAGAGCTTTATGTGATTGATATTTTTTTTGGTATAATTTATGATTTTTTTTTGTTTGTACTCTTAATTTAAACGTGAAATTACTTATAATTGACCTATAATTAATTTTTAATTTTCAACGATTGACCTCAGTCTAAACAAATATAAATTTATTATTATATTTTTATCGATTGAAAAATATTAATTAAATTTTGGAATTGAAGTGCCCACCCTAAACTAAATTTCTGGCTTCGCCACTACATGTAAGGGTAAGACTGTGTATATTTGACCTTCCTTAGACCTCGCAATAGCGTAGCCTCGTGCATGTGTGTCGGCAAAAAAAAATATGAAGTTGTGTATTGATGGTAATCAAATATACTTGAGTTTGACAAGTTACAAAAGCAAAGACCAAAAGCTTGCCACTGTAGGAGCCCTTAAATAGAGATGGAGGAAGCTCCTCAGGCTCAAAGTTGAATAATCCTGTATGAGTGCTGAAAGAATAAATCAGTATTCATATAGATTAATATCTCAAAGTTAGAGACTGCAAAATCAATAAGACTCAGTAAGGCATGAGAATTTGCCAATTTCGGGGGATGTGTGTGATACATTAGAGGATTTTATCTTCATGGACAGAATCCTTCTTCTTACTACATTGGTGATCTCTTTATTGATTGCAGCCTAAGCCTCATAGGAATATTAGCAAATCCAATGTGACATGTATTAGAGGGCAAGGGCTATCTTGACTCTTTAGCCTGAGAGGGAGAAGGCTTCCCGCGTAGGCAGATTAGTAATCCCTAGTCTTCCATAAATAGTATTGGACTTCTCTTTCCTCCTCCTCGAAAATGATGGATCCAGAGAGGGGGGAAAGATGAGGCTATCTGGTAGATAAAAACATATCAACATGTCCTTGCTTCGAATATCAGACAAGAAGAGATTCTAACGTCTGAGATTGCGTGCCTTGAGCGGTCAGTTGATAGGGTAGCAAGAAGAAAATAGTTAGACCGGAGCTGGTTGTGGATTGTTGTTGCATTCGTAGCACTTGCTTCTATATATGTGTAGTGCTCCCTATACTTGAAATGAATAATGTTGATGTGTACTCATGTCAGTTCCTCTGGTGCACATATTGTATCAAAGACCCTCGTTAGTAGATACACAAACTTCATTGTCCACTTCCAGAGTCCTCTGTTTGGCAAGTAGTTCACAGTTTTATAGAGTGAGAGTGGAGTATAACCTCAAGTAGTTTGAGATAAGGCTTCATAAGTATGTGTAAGGTGACAGGTTTCATCAAGGAGTAAAATCTTGAGTCGATACCAATTTTGGTGGGACAATGTTTGCAAAGATAATCCAATCCGTTTGGCCTGCATCTTCACCTTCTGTGGGACTTTGAACTTACATAGTTACATTAGCTTTTGATCTCTGTTATAAACTTTGATAATCTAATATGCATATTAAATTGCAAAATGGTAGCTGTGACGTTAATTAATAGTGTTACTTCTCCTGTCAAAAAAGCGAAAAATTGTGTTACTTCTTTTTTTTCTATTTTTCATCAATGGCTTGCTTATTCTGAATTGTGTTCACTATTTCTCTCTAAAGCCAGCTAATCTGTGAACACAAGTGAAATCACCCTCGTAAACAGTTGCAGGCAGGTATTTATGATGGAGATCAGAGGGAAAATGTGTATGAAGAACACAAACTCAATAACCAAACTGCAGTAGAGACTAGAGAATATTTGGGAAGCCTCCTTGACAAAAGTTCCTGAGGGGAAAGGAAGTAGAAACAGAGTGCCAATGAGCTACAAACAGAGTATAATGGTTGAACTTGATGTGTAGAGAACCCAATGTTGTCACAAACAGAGGTAAGGATGTGTGAGAATTTCAATCCAGCGTAAAGCACAGTTTCTACTCATGTTATATGTCATGTGACCTGTTCTAGTAAACTCTCAATTGAAAAAGGAATTTTGAATTATGCATAATACAACCTCATCCGAGCCTAGGAGAGCAGAGCACTATACTATTTGGGCTCAAATCGTTCTTTCAAGAAAAATGTTAGAGATTGGCTCGGGATTGTGGTGATTTGTATATACGAATGCAATATATATATATATATATATATATATATATATATATATATATATATATATGAATCATGATTCATTTTCCCTTGGTCCCATTGACAAATCTCCATAACTTTCTTCTGGATTTATCTGCAAGTATTGTTCAATAACTTTTCTTTTAGAATCTGGATCTTGAATTTTATCTATAAGATCAAGAATTAATGTTTGTGACTTAGTTAAAGTATTTATACTTAATCCATTTATGGCTAGAATTGCTTTGTAATAATTGGTTTCAGCCTGACAATGTGAAGAACAAGCTTTTTCTGATTCTGATTTTTCTTCATCCGAAGATGAATTACTTGTCTCATTAATATATTCTTCTTTAGAAGATAAACCATTAGTAGAGTCTTCACTTTCTGAATTTAAAACAATTTTTAAAATCTTTTCTTTAAGATCTTCATCATTAATTTATTCATTAATTTGTTGCTTAGTTGAGCATTTAGAGGCAATGTGACCTTCTTTGCCACATTTAAAACATTTTAGAATAGGCTTTTTATCTCTTTCTTTAAATTTTTTAGTAGCTTTATCTACTTTTTCT
This sequence comes from Ilex aquifolium, assembly GCA_951799425.1. Taxonomy (NCBI): domain Eukaryota; kingdom Viridiplantae; phylum Streptophyta; class Magnoliopsida; order Aquifoliales; family Aquifoliaceae; genus Ilex; species Ilex aquifolium. The sequence continues at coordinate 21,519,738 of OX637410.1, forward strand.
TTTCCATAATTCTTTTTATAGAATTTTCTACCTTTTTTTATAAGGCTTAGGATAAGGTTTTCTTTTACTAGAAACTTTATCTTTTGGGATCTCCAAATTATATGCGAACTGATTACAAAATTCTCCAAGCTCTTTTCGACCGGTTAATTTTTGTCTCTTAAGTTGAGCTTTAAGATTTAAATCATTACAAAGAGCTAGACCTTCTGAAATACATTCGGAAATTAGTTCCCCATAAGTATAATTTTCATAAGGGATTTTAAATCCACCATGTCTTTGTTTTAATCGAATTCTTATTTTTTCAGCAAATAGGCTAGGCAATCCCGATTTAAATTTTTATTTCCAAAATTCATTATTAGCTTCTGTTCTTAGCAAAATTTTTGTTAAAAATACATCTTTATACCACCTAAAATGGGTTAAAGTGGGACATCTTAGATTCATTAAGAGTTCTTTACTTTTATCTGTACTTTGAAAATTTGTTCCAACAAAATGTTTTAATATAGTTTGTATTAATGTATAAACGGCATCTTTTTGAGTAGTTATACTCTCATCTTCAGCTGTTATAATTTTTACTACATTTAAGATAAAAGACGATATGGAGATAAATCTTCATGATGATAACGACGATAATATTCTGTATAATTTGATTTACAAGAAATGATCAGATAAAGCTGGATGATTCGTCACATCAAAAGGATAACCTATTTGGTGAAGAATGTCCGTCACATAAATGTAACAATAATGAGCTATCTTTTCATAAGCATAGTTCAGGAGATAAATCTCTTTTGACTAATCCTAATGCTTTAATTTTATCTCCATATAAGGAGAATAATTTTCTTGAGCCTTTAATACTTCTTGTTCAGTTAACAGTTGTAAAATATCTCCATTTTGATCAAAAGGAATAGTCATTTCAATCGTTTTAATTGTTAAACTCGATTTAAAATTGAAAGTGCCAATATTATATATTTTCTTAGTGGAGTACTAGGGTATATCGTAGTTCTGCAATTTATTTTCAATATCAGAGAATTCTATCTTTTCCATATTTTTAACATAATTTTATTTATGATTATTTTTAAATTTAAATAGACTTAATGCCATATAGGTATCTCAAAAATTGTTCTGTTGACTTATATATTTTACTATTACCATCTTCTAGTTGCGACTGTCATTCGTCTTTTAATTCTACTACAATATATATATATCCATAGTATAGCATATAATTATTATGATAAACAAACCAATATCATTGTACAAAGTAATTCAACGAAAATCATCTCTTACTCTCCTCTGTTCTCTACATCAGATGATTACGAAGAAAGTCGAGAAAAGAACAAGAAGATGATTCTCTCTCTCTCTCCCCTGCTTATAGGTCCATGGCCACCAAAGCAGAGAACAGCTTATGCCTTGATGGAGTTGAATGCGTCGCATTTGTGCCTCACCTCTCCCTTGCGGCCTGTCTTGACTCCATACACGCTGAGCTTCTCCATGGCATGAGCAAAATCATTGAAGAACACTGCCTGGTCTGTGGCGTACTTTTCGACCAACGGCCTCGTCCTCGGGTGAGCAACCAAAGCATGGTCCGAAGTCAAAAGCCCCAAACCCCTCTGCAGATTCTGGAAGAACATGTTGTCGAACTTGCTTGGTGTCATGACATCAAGAAAGGCCGCCATTGCCGGATTGGTTGTGTAATTTGCACAAAGTTTTCTTAATCCATCTGCAAACTTGGGATTGAGTTCTGGATCAACCTCTGAAGTTTTGCTGAATCCGAAGATCCGATTGCTGAACTCCTTGCAATGAGCAAACCCAATGCTGTGACCACCACCCACCAATGCCACCATTTCTTGTAGACTGAAGCCTTTGGTTTGGAACATGGTGATCATCTTGTCCATTGAGGTGTTAGATCTTGCTAAGTTGCCTTCTACGTGTGAAGCCATTGAGACAAGCCCGTCTTTCCGGCCAAGCCGGACTTTATAGTAAGGACCGCCGACCATCGTCACGAGGTTGCGAGTGGAGAGAGCTAGAATATCAGCACAAGACACAATTCCGGGGCATGCCAGCTCAAGGGCAGTCTTGGCGCGGACGATGAGGTCAAAGGCATCTCCAGGGAGGGAGTGGTTGATGTCGGAGTCTCTCTCTGCCTGGTTGACAAAGTTGGAGCTGATGAGGACGGAGGCATCACAGCCATCAACCATGCAGTCGTGGAAGAATAGGCGGAGGGTGGCTGCGGCGGTGGTGGGGTTGGTGATTTGCTTGGTGGTGATGATTCCTTGCATGATTTCGTCAAACTTTGGACACGATTTCGCGTAGTAGTCGACGGTGAGTGCTGATTCTGAGAAAGGGATGGAGGAGAGAGATGAAAGGAGTAGAATGAGAAGTAATGGGAAAGCCATGGTTAGAGAGAAATGAAGAGAAAGAAGAGATCACAAAGACCTGCTTCCTCTCAGAGGGAAGGTTGGGGAAGAAGGGGAGATAGAGGAAGAAGAGCTTTGGGTATGTATGACTAGAATTATGGAGAAGAAATTTGACGGAAATGGAGGAGGAGAGTATGGGGGAGTGTGGTGAAGAGATTTTTGAGGGAAAGCTTGGCTATATTTAGAGGGAAGGGAGGGGGGGGGGGGGGGGGGGGGGGGGGAGAGGAGAGAGAGAGAGCATATACATTGGTGAGTTTGTGTTTTTGCATAGTTTTTTTTTGGGTTGAATGCAATCACTCAAAGGAATGGTAAAGGTTTTGTGCATAGCGGAGAGTGCGCTTGACCTGTGTATGAAAAGGTTGGTAATGAGCACTAGGGAAAAATTACAGTTTGTACCCTTGAAATGGATGGAAGGGGTTCATAGAAATGATTTAGTTAGGATAGATGAAAATTTAGAAACCTCAGTAGTCCAGTGGTCAAGTCTTTCCTATTATATACAAGAGGTCTTAGGTTCGATACTTATCACATTTCTTAAGGACTAGCCATCTTTGGTCAGTTACGATGGCCGCCTTAGAGATTGGGGTAATAGTCGGCGCAAATTTAGACATTCTGTAACTAAAAAAAAATGAAAATTTAGAAAAGAGTAAGTCTATTTAGACTTAAATTTAATCTTATTTGCTGATTTGGTTTTATAAGATTTAGAACTATTAGATAACGAGCAAATTTCAATATTTGATGGAGTTCATAGTGAATCAGGTCATAGTGAATCAGGTCAACAAATGAGGTCAAATTTTTAAAATGCGAGTCATAATTTCAGTGAATTTCTTATTTGAACTTTTCTTTTGTTTAATCTTTTGAGCAAAGACATCTATATATTAATAATTTAGAATATAACTGTCAAATTAGGGACATTTTTCCTATCTATTTCTTAGTCTTTTTAAAAATTTTGACGTATATAATTACAACAGATGTTATCATCCAATCAAATTTCTCCTAGTTATCCATATAAATGGAAAAAAAATATACCGTATAACCGTTATACCATATCATTATGCTAATATGATGTAATTGTTCAATGATAAGATAACATGTGGGCTGTTAGATTTCACATATTCTAGTAACTATCTTGTTATATCATTTAATAATCAATTAGGTGGGGTTTACCTTATCCGTTTATAGTTTTATTATTAAATAATGACACCATAAATTTGACTTGAACTCAACTTGATTAACTAATTTGGATACAAACTTGAAAGAAATTGCTACTAGTGAGCTCATTTAAACTCTTAACGGATCCTTTTTTCTTTTCAGTGAAGCCAAGTTATTATGGTAGAGCAATATCATAAGCCTTGCCGGACCCGTGGGGTTTGCCTTGTGACCCGATATTGTGTTTAGACTCTTTTCTTTTTGTTAGAGAAAAAAAAGGGATGAGGGCAAATGAGAGCGCTCAGAAATCACTTCGATAGATCTCACTAATGGAATCAGAAGCCCCTGATTACGTCTGTTACACCTCTCAGGAACGAACTTAGTTAGACTAGCATAACGGTCAACCACTGTGCCCTAATGTGGATTCTAAGACTCGAATCTCTAATTTTAAAGTAAGAAGTTCGACCGGTACCCTACTAGGCCACCCCATTCAGTGCTCGTGTTTAGACTTAATCTAGATTGACATTTAGATATTTTTAACAAGAAAGCCTACCAAGACCCGAATGGCATGGACAGGTTTGTATCAACCCGACCCGGATGATATGGATTATCTTGAAATGCATATACTAGATAGACAAATTTGATATTTTTTTTACATGTTTTTTTAGTTGATGCACTTAAAACAAAGTATATTATTTTTATGACATTTACGACACAATTACAATCGTTTATAGTCATTTTTTGTTTTTATAGTATGATCAATATGGTCACTTAATTTAATGATTGAACTTGTGATCTATCGACCATATTAATTTCTCGGGTTGATATGATGGTTGAATTTATAATCTAGCGAGAAAATATTCAACGTAGTCTTTATACCATGTGTCATATGGTGTTACTATTTAATGATAAATTAATAAACAAATAAATAAATCTTAAAATTTAATAACTATTTCATTCATGTAAGATAATAACTATTCATATTTAAAAGTGGGGCCCATTTTACAATTTATTAACTTATTATGTGATACTGTTGACGTGGTGTAACTATTACATTAATATTTGTAACTCGTGACTAGTTTCCTTTTTCAATAACAGGAATAGTTTATTGGTCAAAAAAAAGGACAAAGAAAAAAGAAAAAAGAAAAAAGAAAAAGGCCAAAGGCAAAAGGCAAAAGGCAAAAAGACCCAAAAAGGGAAAATCGCACTTTGTTTTCGAAAAATTTAATAGTTTTTATTTTGTACTATCCTCAAAGATTATATTTTTACATTATAATTCTCAATATATATAAAGTATTGTAATATAGTCATTTTGTTAACTTTCGTTACTTATTCCATAAAAAGTACTCCGTTGACACTGATAGAATAGGAAAGAAATTTGGTTGAAGATTTATATTACAATATTTTTAATACATTAAGTAAATATAATCTTTAAAAGTATAAAATAAATCTATATAATAAAACACCTAACATTTTAAATATTTATCTCTTATATATTTTTTCCTAAAAAAATATTACATCATTCATTTCTATCATATAATTAATCATTAAATATTTGATTAGTTTATTGTTTAATATATTTTTTATTTCAGACATTATTCATGATAGTGTACACATATTAAAAAAATTTAGCAGGTCATTTATTCTAAAAAAAATTTGTCGATATTTAAAAAAAAATAATGAATCGAAAGTAATTCTAAATGATGTAATGAAATAAAGAGAAAGAAAGAAAAATTATTATTTGATATTGTGGGATCTTATTTTTGGATGTTTTAATATTATTTTATATTATGTGTTTTATATCTAATTTTTAAATATTTTAGGATATAAAGTGTAATTCGTCCAAAGGCAAGCAGCTTCTTATCAAGTGCGATAAGGTAACCCAAGTTCATGGGGACATGTCATGGTCATCTATTTAGATGTCTTTTAGGCAGTGAATTTCAGACTTTGCCTTTGCATCGTAGATCCACCCCCCGGCCTTGGACTTCGGCCTGCAAAAACCTTGCCCCTCTCTGTCTCTGTCTCTGTCTCTGTCTCTGTCTCTCTCTCTCTCTCATCCGTATTGACCAAGTGAACATGCTTCCCCGCAAAATTGGGACATGGGTTCTGATTTTTCTCGTGATCTCTCCAACCATGTTTAGCATGTCCTTTTCTGAGCTCGATCCTCGCGGGGAAGCTAAGAAGAAGCGCATGAGTGAGAAAGTTCGCAAGATGTGAGTGAAACAACCTTCCCCTACTGCGTTATTTTTCTTGGATTTCACCATTTTAACAATTACTCCGGATTATTCTGTGAATGATATGGTTTTGTATGGTGTGTCTCCTCTATATATGTGATTGATTATTTTCATCATGATCCACTCGAATTTCTTGGTTGAAATTCATAAATTCTGAGTAGATGCTACTGAGCTTTTATATCTGCTAGACATACAAGTGTCCCTTCATGCCCACTTCACTATGTGGTTAATGATGATAATTATCGGAATCATTCATTATTTATTGTTTTATGTGCTATATGGTTTGATTAATCTTCATGTGTTAATGAAAAAAACGTCACCCTTTTGATTTCTGCGGTGAATTTCTTGATTTGTTTAAAGTGCAGGTTCAATCTGGTTGTCAATGGGTTTTTGGAGATCACAATATTATGCTGTAGGTTCAATATTGTTTTGATAGATTTCTGCAAGATATTAATGAACTAACATGACCTATGTTGATACTTGATACCTATAGGGTTTCATCGTGGTTGCAAATTTATTGTCAAATGTGAAGCTTTATATGTTGCCAGCATGTATTACAGCTTGTTTTTATTTTGGATAGGAAGCGAGAGAATATTAAGTCCTCAATAGTTACATGAAGAAAGAAGAAAAGAGAAAGCCGAAACAGGCTAGAAACACATAAGAATAAATGACAAGAGGTAGTCGTGTGGTAGCACTATTCACACACTTGAGCCCAATGATCTTTAATTAAAAATAGTGGAATCCCTCCAAAGTCTTGGACTTAGGCACCCACAGAGATGCCATGAACTTGTTATTATAGCTTGTGATTGGTGGCAACTTAATGTTCTGTGGGAAATGCTGGATAAGCTAATTAAGGTCCACAATTTTTATAGCTTTGGTTTTTTTCGTGTCAAATCATGTGAAAAAGTGAACAAGTACATAAAAAGAAAAAACAAATTCCTATAAACGGCAAATTGTATGAATCTTCACAGTTTTATTAACCACTAGAGTGAGCCAGATGAATTCTTTAATACAAATATTAACTTATTTGGATGCGTATGTATGAGATGGCTGTGCAAATGATTGAAGAAGGCAAAAAAGAAGCAAATCCTGTCCTAGGAAGTTTCTGCATAGTTTCTATGTGGCATCTTCTTCATTAACTGATCAGCTTTAGGGGTCATGCTTTTGACTTTCAAGTTGTTTTTCTTCCATTTCAGGTTTTACCATGCTTATGACAACTACATGACTTATGCGTTCCCGGTAAGTTCATTAGATCTAGATTCTTTTGTATTGACATATTTTCTTTGGTTGCATACAATTACTAGTTTGTTTCTCATCCTCTCTAAAAAAAGAAAAGAAAAAAAATACAGTTTAATACTGTTGTTTTGCAGCATGATGAACTCAAACCTCTTACCAAAACTTTCACAGACTCTCTCAATGAACTTGGAAATTTGAAGGTAATTATTTATTACTTGTGAAATTTTGTGGCAAATAGCAACAAACAAAAAATTAACTTTCTATTCTCTAAAATCTTAGCTTCAACACCTATCACAACAGTATAATGGATCAGCCCTCACACTTATCGAATCCTTATCCAGGTATGATATCAATCTTTCAACACAAGTTGTAAATAATAATACTGTATTCACATTTTTATTTCTAACTTACAATCTCAGTATGTTGACACTAGCACTGTTTATTGTTTTTGCAGCCTTTAATTTCTCTATAATATATTTTGTCACATTATTATCTAATCTCCCTCTCGCTTTCTCTCTTACTCTCTCTCTCTCTCAGCCTTGTGATCTTGGGTAACAACACCGAATTTGACAAGGCAGTTCTTTGGCTTTCTGAAAATTTAACATTCGACGTTGATGTGAGGATAAATCTTTTTGAGGTATACATTACAAAAGATTCCTTCATATCTTGGAATATAGTTTCATTGATTAGTAATGGCAGTTTTTATTTGAATACCTAAGCATCATGAATCAAGAAATTTACTGTAGATCAACTTGCTTTGAATTGTTTTAATGGTGTTTTTCTACCTTGATCACTATTGTGTAGTGCAACATAAGAGTTCTTGGAGGACTTGTTTCTGCTCATATTCTTGCAACTGATTCTACAAACAGGTTGGTTCAAGGAATTTACAAGAATCAACTTCTTCTTCTGGCTGAGGATTTGGGGAGACGCATTTTACCTGCCTTTGATACCCCCACTGGATTGCCATATGCATGGATTAACTTAAAGGTACACCCTCGAGTAAGAATTAAGCGATAACTTTTGATGCCATACTTTTCCATAATCACTAATGTACTAAACATATGATATGAATCCTTGCAAAGTAACAGCGAGTTGCTTATATTCATGAAACATATTGCTGTACGCCATGCTGCACTAGTGTGGTTTCCGCTTTCATTCTATGTTGAGAAATGGGATTTGTTTTCTCGTGTGTAATATAATTATTTTTCTTAAATTGGCTGAAGTTTCAGTGACTATTCATCTCTTTTCATGTTTGTGCCTATGTGCATGTGCATCTGTATTTGAGGGGAAATAAACGATTCCAGATGAATGGGCGGATTTCTACCTTTAGCCAAAACTTAAGCTATGGATGGAATCTTAAAGCCTGCGTGGAAGTCTGAGGGATCCACCTAAATTAAAAGCCACCTCTTAGAATGGTATGTGTAATTTGCGTGATAGAATGGATTGTCAACTGTGAAGCAGTGACGGATAAATGAGTGGGAAGACATAGCTTTAGGACAACAGGAAATTATGAACACATTTCCAAGCAGAAAAAGGGGCATGTATGGAGATATAAAGCTCTATAGGGATGAAGGAAAAACATAGAAAAAGTTTCCCAGCTGAGAGAAAACTCTATCTGGCTCATGTAAATGGCAGGCAGACACGTAATCATTTCTTGAAGGTTTATAATTAGACTTGTTGGATTTCCATCTAATGTGATATTGTTTATTATGATTTATTTCATACAAAAGGAGAGACTGCATCTTATAGCCCATGATGGGATTTATTAAGAAATGAGAAAATCGACATTTAGCAAAAGTACAACTACTAAAGAGTAGGCCTTAGACTTCTATATCTTTATAAGGGAAGGTTTTATGTTTTCTTCTCTTTTCTTTTTCCTCAAACGATCACAAATTGTATTTCTTTTTTAGGTAAGGGGAATGTTATCGTTAATCTTACACGCTTAAGAAAGAGGTTGGTCATCATATATTGTGTTTTTCGATGATAATTGTTTGTAAATGCTGTTCGGGATATCAAAACCATATGATGCTGGTCCGTATTTAGTAAAAGTTATTTATTTTTAAGTCAATTCAGGCAAGCAATAAGACAACGGTGATTGTGTGAGAGTAAGTTTTTTGTTCAAACAAACTTAGCGTTGGTTTTCTTGTAGATGACAAAATGAAGTTATAGCCCAAGTTGGTCTACATTAATTGAGATTGCCGAGAGGGATGGACTGAGTAGACCTAACTTGTGGCATTATTCAAACAAAGTGGTTGTCTTTTACAGTTGTTAGTCTGACACTTCTATTGTCGACCATCTGGTCCTTGTCACTTTTACCAAGTTTGAGGAGCTTCAACCCGTGGACTAGTTCTCGATTTCTATCTATCGCCTTGCACATTTCCAAGATGTCAAGTCTAAGGACTTGGGTGCAAATATGGACTTCATGGAAGCCTTGGCAGTCAATCATGACAGTGAAAGTCGTAGCTTCGGGGATGAGAATGGCTCGCTCAATATGCCATCATTTTGTGCCTGGTTTCATGCAAATGAATGTCAGACGAAAGCAAAGAGCTAACATGAAAAACACGTTGCTGCTAGTCTAGTTTGTGGTCGTCAGTCAAGTGAGTGTTTGTAGGAGCGGAGGGACAATAGGCTCCTTAATGCTTGCTTCAGGGTTCATAGGGCAATTATTCATTTAGAGAGAAATGGAGATAGAGAAATATTTTCATTTTAGATTTTAAAGAGGGAGGTGATTATTTTTTATAGAGAGAGAGAGGAGGTGGATTTACCGGATTTTTATTGTGAGAGATAAATGGATTTTCCACATAGATTGAAAAATGGGTTTTAGAGAGATAGAGAGATGAATTTTAGTTGAATGGGTATTTTATAAGTAGATTAAATGAATTTTCCAGAGTTGTTTTTGGTTAGAGAGAGAAATAAATTTTAGAGGGAGAAAATGGGTTTTCTTCACGAAGAGTTTTTAATTGGACAAAGGTCTTGTTTTAAAAAGAGAAAAAACATGCCTTTTGCCTTATACTTATGAATTTACAAATTTACTCATGCCTATGCTTCACTTGTGACTATTTTCTGTCCAGAATTCTTTAGGCGGTGGACAGAAAGTCAGCATTAGAACATATTAGAATTGAGACAGAATAAAGTTCATGGGCTAATGTGAAACTACTGCCAAAGTTCAAGGGCCACTTGTGCTTTTACCCTGTAATTTAAATGTGGGTTGTTTATAATGAAGTGGAGTGGTGCATATGCATTTGGATGACATGTCTTTTCTAGTTGTTTAAACTCATGCCAAAATTACATATGCAAAATTTTGGCATCCAATATGAGGTCCTTTCTTGCATGGAATTCCTAGTTAGAAAATGCCAAACTATAAGGCTGAAAATGAAAAAAGAAAATGTCATAGGATGGCAAACTGGCGGCTTATGCTCCCATTCTTTAAGGCAAGAAGATTGTTAGAAGTATCCAAATCGGCATCATAAACATTTGATGCTATGTGAAGTAGTTCATTATAAAACCTGTGTTATACTTAAGTAAATTACAAAACTCACCAAGTATTTAAAATGTGGTTGGTTCAAAGCTCCAGAGCTCGTCAATATATTGTTGTTCTGTGGTCATGTTACACTTGGGATATACTTGGAAATTTGATTTTATACAATTTTTCTTATTTGAAATTCCTTTGGAACACATCGTTTAGTATAAAAATTGGTCTGCTGATTTTGCTTGTGAGAAAGATTTATGACACCCATCATTGGAAAATTCTGTGGACAGTATGGTGTGATGGAGAATGAGACAACTGAAACAAGCACATCTGGGTGTGGTGAGGATTTTCTGAAGTTTTGTGCACTTGAAAATAAAGCCTTTAAATAGAATTTATCAAGAAATGGACTGATTTTCTCTATCTTGATTCAGGTTCTCTGATTCTTGAAATGGGAGCATTATCACGTTTAACAGGTGACCCAAGATATGAATCTGCAGCTTTGCGTTCTCTTCGTAAGTTATGGAGCATGCGGAGTTCATTGAACCTGCTAGGAACTACGCTGGATGTAGCAACTGGGGAATGGCTTGAGTACTCATCTGGGATTGGAGCTGGTATGTTCTGTCTCAGATATCTCAGCTTTTTTCCCGTTTTTAGCTAGAATTCGTGGATATGATTCATGACTTTCCTAATATGTTCCATTTTTCTGATTACATAAATGTTGAAGTTACATTAATCCTACACTACATAGTTTGATAGGAATAGTTCTTCCACTCCATCTCTGATTCGTACTACTTTCTATTTCTGATCTGTATTTCCTTTGGCTTTTCTTAGGGGTTGATTCATTCTATGAGTATCTGATGAAAGCCCACATTCTTTTTGGTAGAGATGAATTTTGGAGAATGTTTCAGACTGCTTACCTTGCTGTACAGAAATATTTCAGACATGGCCCATGGTACCGCACTGACCACGTATCTTCACTTTGATTCTATGTTATCCGTTTGTCTTAATTCCTTTTTTGATCCATCAAGTCTTTGGTTTATCTCCCTCCATCATCACTCCCACGACATCCCATACTAAAAAGGAAAGAAAATAAAGGAAATAAGACAAAGCGTACGGAAGTGCCAAAAAATGACCAAAAAGAAAGAACAACTATTTTTGCTTGTTCCTTTTTCATGCCTTCTCTGTGCTCCAGCAAATGGAGAACTTCCTAATTTCGAACGGTGCATGCTTTGAACTGCCTGATTTAGAAGATTCTGAGAGTTTGGGATTGACTTGGAGTGTAACTGTTATAGGTACCATGAAGCTGATATGAGGACAGGACAAGCAACTTATTGGCAACTTACAAGCCTTCAAGCATTTTGGCCTGGTCTACAGGCAAGCAACTGAAGCCTGAGTCATATTTCTGACTATAATTTGAGATTGGAATGCAATGTTATCTTTATTGTGGTCTTCAGGTTCTTGTTGGGGATATTGCAGCTGCTAATTCATCACATCGTGAGTTTTTTCATGTATGGAAGAAATTTGGAGTGTTACCAGAAAGGTATGATTCTTTTATTTTGCTGGCTGTCTGCTTTTTCTTCAAGGATATAAGCATGTAGCCACTAGTAGTTCAGTAGATCTTGGAATGGTTTCGTTATGTTAAAAGAAGATATAACAAGTCTAATAGGAACTTTTGTAATCATTTAGGTATCTTCTGGATCATCAGATGTTGCATCCTACCGAGAAATATTATCCTTTGCGCCCTGAATTGGCGGAATCCACGTTTTACCTATATCAAGCAACCAAAGGTCGGGTACTTCTATTTTTCAATTATTTGCGATCTTCGCTTTTCCCATAGGGATAAATTTAGGGGCTTTAGCTTAGTGTGTATGAACTAAGGTTTCAGCCTGGGTTAGAAAGCATGAGGATGCTTTTCTAAGGGTTGCCGATTTATGCAAATTTTAATGAGGACTAGTTCATACCTAATTTATACTTCTCATCATCCCCAGTTGGCAAGATCAACACTTGCTACTGGCTCATATCATTTTCATATATTGCCCTTCAATTTCATTGCATGACTATAAATGCTAGCCTTCTTACTGTTCTGAATCAAAATAATAGCTACTCCAAGATTTTGTGATGAAACCATAGAAAGCATTCTTTATTGGAATTTTTGGCTCAAGATGCTGAATTGGAGGGACTGGGCATTTTCCAAAGATGCCATATTCCATTTAGGCTATATTTCCCTTTTAAGATCTCAATTCGTAGTCTGCTTAAATGTTTAATATCTTCTCTCATTATATTTCCAAATAGTTTCCATTACAGTAGTATATGATAAGAAAGAAAGGAGGGGGAAATGGGGGTTATTGAGATGTTGTTTCACAAGAGTCACACAACTAGATTAGTTTAACGGCATGTAATATGAATGTGTGCTTTGTTGTGCTTGACCTAACCTCAAGCTGGGAAGTTCATTCAATTTTCTTTCGGGGGAAAATATTGGATGTGATGTGTTCAAATGTTAGGCAGAAAAGGGTATGAATTGAGAAAATGTGAAAAGTAACGTGACAAGGATGAAGGGGTGAGAAACCTTGCATTAAAGTGCTTAAATGATTTAAAATGTGTGAAAAATTTACATGTCAACTTGAAGTGAAGGCTTCATCTTATAAAAACTGAAGGTATACCATAGTCGTTATAATTTGAGTTTTAGCAGCGCGCTATTATCTTATGCAGTCATTATGACAGTATATAGAGTACATCTCATAATAAATATCGTTTCTTGCATTCATATTCCACAGTACGATTTGCATCTGGGATGTTTGAAGTTTTTGCACAGGACTGCAGGGAACTTTTGCATTTTGAGTTTTATGGAAGCCTGCATTTAGCTTAATTATGGATATCTAGTTCTGATGGTCTTTTATTACCTCCTCTGACAGTGATCTACTTTATTATCAGATCCTTGGTACATAGAAGTGGGTGAATCAATTGTAGATTCTCTTAATTTATACACGAAAGTGGAAGGTGGTTTTGCAAGCATTAGAGATGTGACAACTATGCAATTAGAAGATCATCAGCATAGTTTCTTCCTTGCTGAAACGTGAGAATTCTGTATATTATTTGCAATATAAAGAAAAAAAATTTGCAATCTTTCTTTTTACACATCATGTTGTATATGAATACTACCTCCTGTTGGATCTGTAAGAACTGTTAGTTCTCAATGCATTCATCAAGAAAAATGTTTTATTACATGATTTTGTTGATCACATGTCAAATGGTATCTGAAGCGATGTCTTTTGTTTTCTGCAGGTGCAAATATCTGTATCTTCTCTTTAATGACTCATTTTTTGTTGATCGGAATTACATTTTCACAACGGAGGGTCACCCTCTGCCAGTTGTAAGTGCTTGGCATGATAGGCTGCCGGAGGCCTATATTCCAAGTAACTGGACCTCTATCAAGGTGTTCTTTCTACCTTCTCTCCTATGTGATGATTCCTTGTTACTTGAATGCCATGAATACCTTATCTCTTTTCTTTTCATACTTGGTTCACTTTCTTTACGTCCTCTCTCATTTTCATTTTCCTTGAGCTGATACCTCTTGGCTTTTGGGAGCTGCTTAAATTATTTTCAAATGGCTGCTATTATAAGGATTTTAAAGTCACAACTCCTATCATCATTTGCCAACTCCAGCTATTGCTGGGGGAACTATGATTTCAGATGCCTCGTTTTGTAAGAGTGATTTTTCCACCATAGTTCTAATGTGGTCTGGTCCAACTTGTGCTTTTAATTTGTTCTACTAAGCTCTTGAATTATGTCTCAAGCGTCTGTGGAGTCTGTACCCGATAAATATGTGTTTGAAAGTCCTGTCTACTTCTCTCTCCCAAACCCGTTATAGGTTTCATATCAATAGTTTTTCTCATGTCATTCATGGATTTTTGTTTTGCTTTTGCAACCCGTTTGCCTTACTACGACACGCATGAGCATTCTGAGAATTCAACTGGTCCATACACTGCAATTAAATAGGAGCTTTCATATTTTAGGACTTGCTGGAAAATGACCATTTAACCTTGTGCAGGGTGAAAATCAAGCAAATCGAGCTAGTGCAATGTCTTTACGAGTCTGTCCAGCTACTAAACTAACTGACGGACACCATAATCAACAGCTTGAGAGTGCTTGCCATATCCCGGATGCTCGTGCTGACTACAGATGTTTCACCAATGAGGACTGTGGCATCGATTCAACCACCTGCCGAAGAAGATCTTGCAGCATGGCTGGCTATTGTGGCCTATGGTTGATTTAGAACCCAGAATATAACCCAAATTCTTTTTCCAACGATGAAATAAATGCTAAACCCGCGGTTCAACAAAGCCTGCTTGCAACTATTGTTAGTCTTGCAGATGTATAATCTATAACCCAGTTAGAAAAAGATACAGGAAGGGGAAAGAATTGGTATATGTTGTAGAAATTTTTGTAATTTAATACAACTTTGTAAGTTTGTATTTACAAATTTTGGTTGATAACATTTGGAATAAATATGCTGAGAGTGTAGCTTGGAGTACAAAATTTACAAGAATCAATTTGAAGTGAGAAAAAAAAAAAAGTCATAAAAGAACAGTTCTGTCTGGCAGTAGTGTGAATTTTTTTTTTTTTTTTTAGGGTGTATGAAGGGATTACCTTCAAAGAAGCTTATGGTTCCTTGAGATGTTGGCTCCAATCACATAAGCTTATAATTGAAGCCTTTTTTTTATAGAATGACGGTGAGTGAGCTCAACCCATGATTCAGTTTGGAATAGAATGCCACCCCTATTTTGAGTAAGGATTGAAGCATTGACACGCACAAAAGCAGAAGGAATTTAGACGTCGGTTAGAAAGATGTTCTGTGATAGAATCCGTGCGTGAAATAGATGGGGAAGGTTGAAAGTAGATCAGGAAGAACTATTATTGGATGCAACAAGAGAGCGATCCCGCATCAAGCAATACACAAAAGGAAGAGGTTTTCGATCATGATTTCGTGAGGAAGTTGAAATGCCCTTCCTTTTTGATCGAATCTGATCAATAAATGTAATCAAAGAATTTAATGTTCACCGCGCCCTCTCTTTCAATTGAGCTAATTGTCTCGGCTCACTTTGCTAGTTAGAGTTGTGCTCTTCCTGAACTCATTGCATGCACCTAGAGCTGTGTTGGTAGAGCTACTTCTTGTTGTGTGCTTGGTGCCCACCAAAACACAACTTCAGAGAATACATAACAGGCATAGATGTTCTTGCAGTAACTATAAAATTCAATATCATAACAAAAATTACTATTTTTAATGACGATGTTAAACATTTGAAAGATAAAGTTACAAATGGTTGAGGGAAATCCATGATTGACATTTAAAAGTTATAACTCACCCTTTAAAAGTTGTAACTTTCATGATCAATCGCAATGTTTTAGTATCGATCATGTATATGTAAGATATAACTTACACTTCAAAAATTATAACTTAGCCATAAAATATTGTAATTTTCAGTATGATACTGATAGCGGTGCCGTAAACTTTCCACCATTTTAGAAATGAATGTGTACATAGACACAACTCAGTGAAATCCTTAGGGGTTGTTCAGTGGTTGAGTCTGTCTTTTAGTAACTCATAGGTCTCAGATTCAATCCCTTCTCACACCCTCTTAAGAACTAGTCACCCTTGTCCCTTTGAAGACATGCTCTAGACTAGCTCAAGCTATGATGACGAGTTCGAGGAAATAGTCGGCGCAAGTTTAAACATCCCGTGACAAAAAAAAAGACACAACTCAGTGAAGTTAGTACACCATATAAGAAGTGGATCAATTTTAAACATTTTGTGGGCGAAGTTTTGCAAGCCCTTCCACATATATATGATCTCATCCATACCAACCCCTAGATTAACAATTTATATGAAACAGAATTCACCACATGGTACATAGGTTTTATGTTGTTGGATCATGGTTTATATATATATATATATATAACTCCATCCATATGATCTCATCTTTACAAAACCCCTTGGAATACCAATTTGCATTATTATGGCATGATACATGCATTATGTTAATGTTGTACTAGTAGTAATTAACAATAGAGTTTTTTTATTTAACCGAATGTTCCATTCTAATGTCGTCAAGTTACGAATTAAACAAATTAAATTATAAGTCAATGATTTAAGGAAAGTACTATTTTGACCTAATTTGAGAATCTAATTCAAAATAGACATTGAATTGAAAGTGAGCTATATCTAATATTGAAATTCACAACTAATTCAATGACTATATTGAATTAAGTCCTTATAGCATTTCTCACGTTTTAATGTCGGGTTTTTCTCACTTTACACTTTCAAAGATTATACATTCCATTCTCAATGTATAAAAAATGTTGCAATGTGGCCCTTCTATTAGTTTCCGTTATTTTTTTCATCAAAAGTCAATTCATTGACATTAATGGAAAGCTAACAGAAATGTCACATTATAATACTTTTGATATATTAAGGGTATAATGTAAAAAATTTAATCTTTAAAAATACAAAATTAGAATCTTAAAATTTTTAGTGTAGAAAGTATAATTCATCCTTTAATTTCTCATCTCTTTCACATTTCTTAGTCATACCCTGTGAAGGTTCGATTCCTCCACCCTTTTTGTTTCTCTCTCTCACACAGCATTATCCTATTTTTGCTAGTCAAAACCCCTCATTCGTACGCTGATCCTTCTATAGTAAGAAGACAAGATCGTAAGGGAATCACTAGTTATGTGCCTTATATCTACTTAGGCTACTCAAATCCACGTATACGAAATCGAAATTGAAGAACGAATGAGTAGGGGAGAGATTTTCCCACCTTAAGACCTTTCCTTCGTACCAACCAACTCCATTTTTTGAAAAGGGAATGGAATGAATATCTCTTGATAGTTTTTATAATGAATTACCGCAAAAGTGGAGTATATCTTTAGGCTAGGCAATCAAAGCCGTCTCCCAAGGCCTCAATTTTTTTTTAGATTTAAATTTACTTAACGTTAAATTATTTTTAAAAATTTTAGATTCAAGTTTAATTAAGTCTATATTTATTTTCAAGGTCCCAAATAAATTTTTTAGATCAATGTTCAATTAAATCAAAATTTGTTTTTCAGGCCCCTAATTTTTTTTATAGACGCGGGTTTAATACTTATATACTAATATGAGATTCATTATATTAATTATAATACTATTCATGTCTTGGAACCTACCATGTATAAAAAAAATTATGTAATTGTTTATTTTGTACATTGTTTTCAACTTTTTTGATCAACTAAAAAAGTATGTATTTTGATTTTTTTTTTAAATTTAATGGTCTTTTGATAAATAAATATATTATCATAATAATCATAATTAATGGGATTTCATCCAAAATTTTGCCTAGGGCCTCCATTTGGCTCAAGTCGCCCTGTCTATATAACTACGACCCATTGAACACACTTTCTTGCTAAAGAGAACACACAAATTTAAAGAGGGGTTTTAATTTTTTTATTTATTTTTTTGGTTTGTTATGATGTTGTGAAGGCACAGAGAAATAGAGAAGAGGGACTGTGAGGTGTGGTTGTTGGGAGAGGGTTGGACAAGGGGTCATGGTGGACTTGGGTTTAGTCTTGCAATGTGTGGAGGATAATATCATCCATAGAACAAATTAATATTTAAATTTAATAGTGGTATTTTTTCTCTTTTTAATTTAATACTAATTTTATGTAATCATTGATATAGCGAGTCTCAACAAACATAGGATTGACATAATCTTGTGCAATTCGAAAAGTGTTGCTAATAACTTCAAATTGCCACTAAAAATTCTACCCAATAAAAATGGTCCATTAATAACCAAATAACTTGTCTCAAAAAAAAAAAAAATCAACAAATAACATAACTATTAGGGGTGGATGGAGGGTGAGGGTATTCGAGGCAGTTGCACCCACTGCAATTTAAAAATATTTTGGGTTCTATTTAAAATTTAAAAAAATTTTAAAAAGCTTCCCCACCAGAAAATCTGTAAAAAATTTAGGGATTCTTTCATACACTAAGAATTTAGGACGACCAACAGATCACATTTTGACCTTAATAATCTGATTCAGAATTCGATTAATCAAAGTGAATTGATATTTTTTTGACTAACTTTGTGAGTCCGAATTGATTTCATAATCTTTCAGGAGTTTAGATTTAGATTTACCAAAATTCAATCTGATTGTGTTTTGATCTGATCTATATGCACATATATATTGATATATGATGAAATTAAGTATTATGTAATTGCACGGGATATTTCCTGCAATAGTTTGAGATAGCGGTTGTCCGTATGATAAACCTGAAACAATCCACAGGGTCAGAAAAGGGGTCAGGTGAACACCCGGCTTATCCCCTCCGAAGCTCAAGTCAGTAAGAGATTCGAGGCCCAAGTTTAATGAATTTTGTGTATTTGATTTTGCGTACCTTTGTCTCATCTCTTTCCGGAGTATTTATACCTGAGGTAATGAGTACCAAGACATTTAGTCTCATCTCAACATTTAATATCCAACCCTCTTACCCATGCGCAATGAGTGCTCTCCACTTAAACCTTCATGTCTTTAATGCTCGGGCGACAGGACGAGTGCTCAGCTTCACGCCGAACATTAACAGCTATCCCCGATTGATCAGAGTTCCTCTGGTCAATCTGACACCTACTCCCGGGCATTCAATGCTCTGGGGAATAGTACCTCGGGGTATGCCGAGGTGATGTACTCGGCGCCTCAGCCATTAATGCCAATAAATCATGACTCGCAGTCTCAGGTCTCGAGGGTGCAAGCACTCATTAATGGTTGTCTGAGTTAATCACATCGCCATAAATGCGTTGTCGTATCGCCATAAATGCGGGTGTTAGTTGGTGTACTCGGCTCCTCCGAGCACCACTCCTCGGCGCCACTCCTCGGCGGCTCCTGACCTTCACAACGACTATGTCTTTACACGCGTCAGTTTGGGGATTACTGAGCCGCCTAAAGTCCCTCCAGTAATGAAACTAAATCAAAATTAAGATGAATTTCTTAAAACTCAATTCTGGTTGACTCGTGGATTTTATTGAATTTTTAATATTTAATTTATTTGGATATGCATTTCAAAAACAAAATCCTTTAATTAATCGAATTGAATTCAAAAAGAAATTTTCAAATCGACTGAAATTTGAAGATTAAATTTTTTATTATTATTATAGGGTGTTTAAGTTTGCGTTGACTACTCCATGGAACTAAGTAGCTGACCACCGTAATTTAAGGATAGGTAGCCCTTGCAGATTAGATTTGAATCACTTGAAATCCACTCCAAATCCCACAGTTGAATTCAAATAGCAAAGATTTAGTGGGTAATAATAATTCATCATTTCAAATACGAATCTCGTGATTCAATTCAATATTTAAAATTTATTTAAGGGATGAAAATTTTAGTTGGTCCTTGAAGAACTTTTTAATATCATTAGATCAACTAGAGACTAGTCTAATATAATTAATTTTAACGTTGATTTAACGGTAGAAATAGACAAAATAACTTAATTGAGATAAAATTGATAATTAACGGATTAAATTGAAATAATTAAAAATTCAAAGAACAAATTAAAATCAAAGATAAAGTTCAAGTAACAACAATTATTTATTTTTCTTTCGGTAAGGACCACCTATTATTTTTATCCTTACTTAAAATACAAGAAGCCATTCATGTAACATGTACCATCCATGAAGTGACATGACAAGAAGAGTGGCCATTACATCTCGTGACCTTATAACCATACACGTGATTCGTGTGGGGCATGAGGCCCCCAAAGTCCAAACCTGTTGTCCGTATGACTGAAAGAATAAGCAAGGTCATGGACCACATGCTTACATTAGTGGGAAACTAATTTTTGGTATCGATACCACTTATTACTATTTTATATCATATGATGAATTATAAATATCAAATGCTTAAAATGTGACATATTTAGCCCCATGATGACCTTTTTCTCCTTCATCAAGTACGATTATAGATGATGGTGGTTCGCGAAGCTGATCGTTTTCCTTTTATTGACGTATTGAACTATTTACCTGTCTTTCTCTCTCCACGACAATAGTACAAGAGACTATACAAGTGATTAGGATGATAGAAGATCTACCACAAGTTATGTGTTTACACGTGTGGCCGAAGATCCATCTTACAATCCCCTGTAGCATTATTTATAATTGAAGCTGAATACATGGTCGTGGTCGAAGCTATCTAATTTAGAAGTCCCCACAACTAATTAAATAAATCTAGATAAGTGAGATTAAATAAGAGTTTACAAACCCTTTTTGGTTATTGCTCATTTGTTTTCATGTCAAAACGTAAATATATTTTGTATCCTCGTTTGATTAGTATTAACCTAATGTTGCAAGACCCGGATACCATATAACATAAGATCAGTAATATTATTTGAATTTAATTTATTTATCTAATCATTTATATTTGATGATGTACAAAAGTGGATTTATGCACCACCTATCGAGTAATTAATATGAGTAATAAATGCAGTAAATATAAATAATAGATCAACACAAGTAACCCAAATATAGAATGGTTCAGTCAGGGTGACTTACTCCACTTTGAAGGCGTCAACAGTGGCCGAAAGACTTTATTGATAAAGTAGTTTGGTCAAGATGACCTACTCCACTTTGAAGGCAACAACGGTGACTGAAAAACTTTATTGATAAAGTAGCATGTGGGAGAAAGAGAGAGTGAGCAAAAGTACGCTTAAGGTGAGGTGAGGTATCTCCGTGTTAGATGTAGAGGTCTCTCCCTCATGTGTAGATGTTTACAATTTATATGCATAGAGTCTCAATTAAAGCAGTGGCGTGAGGGATAAGTTACTAATCCTTCAGGGAGGATAATTATAGTTAAGGATAAAAATAATTGAAGATAATCTTGATATTTGAGAGTAATTATTCCGATAATTACTCCTCACATGCATTGATTATCTTGGGTCTCTTAGACTTCTTGACTGGGTTAAATCCATGAGCTGAACTTGACTTGCCTTTTTATGATTTGGGCTTAATCCATGAACTAGGCCCAAGTCTAGTCTAAATCTGGGCTCGTCAATATTTATTGAATTGGTGGTGGACCCGAATATATATTAAAACTTGTAACCAATTCAATAGTTAAGATGAATTAAATAATTAAATTATATTAATAAATTATATCAAAATAACATTATTGATAACACAAAGCCTGTTTGGTGTGTTTTGTTGGGTAGGATAGGATTGTAATTTTCAATCCAAACTAAAGTGACTTGGTCTATTACAATCCAATGATTTGTTTGGGTAATGGTTTTAGTATTTGTGGCTTCCATGAATAGACGCATGTGCATAAAGTAGTTCAAATGAAATCATTTATATAATAATGGGATTAGATATTTAAATTTTATCCTCACATATTTATTTGTTTATTAAAATTTATTTATTTTTATCACAAATTAAATTATTTATTTTTTAATTAATTTATAGCCCAATATAACTTTTATTTTGAATAGTATTCATATATGATATAGAATTAAAAAAAAAAAGTGAAAGAAATAAATAGTAAAATCGATTTTTTAGAAGTCTGAATTTTATATTGTATCTATTTTTAGGTACAAATTATTGTTAGTAATACAATATTCATCTTTAATTTTTAATAATATTTATTTATTTAATAATACAAAATATTTCACGTCATTTTTTTTTTTTGAGAGAAACCTACACAATTACTGAACAACCCCGTATAAGGGGAAGTACAGTAACTGCTATACTAACACACACACACCCAGAGCTCGTCATTGAAAGTACAGGTTTGATAAGCATCTCTTCCTTTTACTTTTCTTTTCATACTCTTTTATCATTATGTCCCAAAATTTGGTATAAAAGTAACTGAAAAAAAAAAAAACAAAGTAAATCTGTTTTTTATCCCATCAGTTGCTTTTTGAGGCCTTTTTATCCCACCTCTCGTGGTACATGTCGAGTCCGTGATAAATCTGGAATAGGATATCGCATCTTTCATGAAGCTTCACAGACTAGGTATATGTGGGACCTTGTAATATTGAAAAGAGTGTTTAGATCAGTTTACTCGTATTTTGATTAATTTTTTTTCGAATTCATTCAAAGTCAAATCATTCACGCAGAAATTACAATATTCATGAATGATAAATTCCTTATGACCTGGTCCTAAGAGAACTCTATTCAACTTTAACCCACAAAACACCTCTCTCTCTCTCTCTCACACACACACACAAAAGATAAAACATAACTAAAAGAGAAATCTCATTAAGGGTTTTCATTATGAGTGTTGGATAATATGAAGTTGAATTGCAGTTTTTGGATTTTATTTGGATTGGGTAGCATTTTCCTTTCATGATTTTTATATGTAATTAAGATGTTACCGTTATATAAATTTGAATAAAATGTGATAGTAGGACTTGGGAGGGTATTTGCTAATTATTCTGATGGTCAAAATATATTTTTGTTTTGATACGGAGAGAAAATGGAGAATTGACTATTCTACTAAACGTACTTATATACGACTAATCAAGTTAATTTGGAAGC
Source organism: Ilex aquifolium (assembly GCA_951799425.1). Lineage (NCBI taxonomy): Eukaryota > Viridiplantae > Streptophyta > Magnoliopsida > Aquifoliales > Aquifoliaceae > Ilex > Ilex aquifolium. The sequence goes on from OX637410.1 coordinate 21,542,780, forward strand.
ATTATTGAGGTAGATTGACACAACAACATATTCAAAGAAAAAATCAGTGACAAGAAGACTTGGATTTGAGTAATTGTTAAAGCTAATTGATTGACTCTCTCTCTCTAGACCCCATATAAGTAAATTGGATTTCGACGAGAGTTTAATTCATCGGGAGACATAAATTCATAAAATCAATAATAAAATAGAGTATAGTTATAGGTTTTTTTGGTTTTTTTTTTTTTGGGGGGGGGGGGGGGGGATGACCCCATTAATTTAGAACCACAATTTTTAGTTATTGTTTTGAAGTGTGACTCATCTCTCCCTCAATAGAATGAACCATGAATTTCGAATTTTTGAAGATTCTAGCGTCGTTTTGAGTGACATGAGTATCCTGCAAATATTATGTTATTTGGCTTCATTATCTTTTGTACCATCATCAACATTAAATCAAAAAACTTTTTTGCAGCAATATTCCTCTCCATACACTTTTCATTCAATCAATTGATTGTTTGCTTGATGAAGCAATAGTCTTTAGCCATTATTGTCGAGAGTAGTACAATTATGAATTCGAATCTTTAGGTCATGTCATGAGAGATTAATTCATCATGAATATCTTAGTCCTGAAGTGAATAACCTGCCTTTAACCTGATCGGATAGAGAATTAACCGAGATGTGCATAAGCTAACCCGGACACCCCTGATTGTTAAAACAAAAAAAAGTACAATTATAGTATCAAAAAATATAACGAGAATGTGACACGCGTAAAGTTATCTTATTTTATTATTTCGCTTTATTATATTATTTTCATGATTAGCGACTTATAAATGAATCAATCGAATATCTAAGACTACAAATTATTTCTCGACATAGAATCAAAAAAAATTTCCGATGCCATAAACTTATCATTATTCTCCAAATATTGGCAGTTAACATAGCCTGTCTTCTTCACCCATTGTAAAAGGAAACTTCTGTGAACCTCGGATAATTTGTCCCTTCATAACAGCAACAATGATTCTAACAGTAGAGGAATTGTCCTCAACCTTCCGTATGAAGTGAGTTATCACTTTCATAGAGTCCCCTTCAAAAAAAACATCAACTTGACAAACACACATACTGAAAAGATTCCCCTGCATCTCTATTCTCAGCCATGGGATAGAACTCACCCTTTACCCTACCTGTTCTGATTGCGAATGCGTCGGATATTTCCTTTTAATCTCTCGAGATCTCAAGTTTTTAATCTTATAAGAGACAACTTAGTTGTACTGGTGGTGATGGTGATTTTCGGTTGATTGCTTGTAATCTAAGTTTATATTTTGAGCATAAAGTCATAACGATTTTTGGTTATTAAACAAAAAAGAAGAAAAAAGAGAACCCTTGACACCTAAATGTATTTTTGGGGGGAATATATGTGACTTTTTGCTAATGTCAATTATAACTATAAAAATAATTTTAAGAGATAATTCAAGTGGTAACAAAGACGAGCTGTAAACTCAGCCGTCATGAATTTGAATATTGACAATCTTTTGGGGTCAGGTAATGACAGATTTATCCTTCATGAATATTATAGTTCTGACGTGAATGATTTACCTTTGATCAAACTTGAGAGAAAATTAGTCGAGATATACATAAATTGATCGAAACTCTACTGACGGTTAAACAAAAATAAAATAAAATGTGACTATAAAATAAATGGGTATTTGTTTTCTTTAATTAAGAGAGTTAATAGTGTTAGTTAGTTCATTTAATGAGTAAGTAGGTATTCAATGATTACAGATTGTAACTCTTGAACTAACCTTGTACGGCTGTCCCCAAAGCATTCTACGTACCAACGTTGTTTGGCTAAGAAAATAGCATCAAACCTAGCTTTTTTTTGTTTTTGTTTTTATTTTTTGCTTTACAGGTCGGCGTGGCATGGCTCAATTTTAATTATTAATGTGAGTACGACGTAAACTAGACATGAGTACGACGTAAACTAGACATGACACAATTAACACGAATAAGGAAAAAATCAGATTAAAGTTAGAGACGAATAACACGTTTAACTAATATTGTAAATAAGAAATAAATATTTTATAATCTTTTAAATTTCTTTACATAGTATAATATTTGTTGATTTAGAATTAATATTATTGACATGAACACAACACGCCTTAAAAATGACAAGATACTAAAATAATACGATACAACACGGTCGACACCCCCACCGCCCACATGACTCTGTGGCCTAATATTATATGTAAATTCATTATATACCACTTATTTAATATATTTCTCAGATGATTCATCTAACAATAAGAAAGATTAAAATTTTAGAAAAGTAAAACCATGGGCCAAAACATGGGTAGATCTTATTTGTTAATTTTTTTTTTTTATATTGAAAACAAGGCTATAAAATATTTAATTTCAGACCCACTCACTTTTGTTTATTGTCTGAACCAGATTAAAAATAAGATAGAAGTTTGTTGGTCAAACATTAAATTAAGGGCACAAATCTAACTAGTTTCAAGTGGACCAATGCTCAATGAAATAAGTTTTTCCTAGTTGATTCAAGAGTAAGTTTGTTGAATTTTTAGGAGTGGTTCAATGGTTGAGTTTGACTATTGGTAACTCAGCGGTCTCAGTTTTAATATATTCTTAAACCCCCCTTAGAGTTAGCTACCATTGTTCCTTTAGTGTCTATTTGGTTAGGAAGAAAAAAATGAGGGAAAATGAAAATGATAGAAAGTAAAATAAAAGAAAAAAAAATGAAAGAAAATATATTTTCATGTATGTATTTAGTTAGCATGAAAAAATTGTGAGAAAGTTTTAAAAAAATTTCAGTCTATTATTTGAAAGAAATGAAAGTAACAATAATTTTTTTTAATTGTCTAAATTACCCTTAAGTATATTAAATCGATCTAAATAAGTAAAAAATATTTATTATAATTAAAAATTTAAAAATTTTAAAAAAGTGGCTCCTAACCTAATTCTGGGATAAGCACCAACACCAAGTTCTCATAACTAAATTATATGGTTAATCAAATTTATACTAAGATTTTTTTAAATTAATAACCAATAAAATATTTTAAGAAAGATAAGGGTAACATTGGAAGTTAATTAAATATCACAACTTTCTTGTATTTTTTTGTGTTTTTTACAAGAAAAAAAGTTGGTTAGTTGTGAAAAAATTTAAGTATGGAAAAAAATTATTTTTTCCATTATTTTCTATTTCATGTTAACCAAACACATGATTTTTTTTAAAATTTTATCTTTCTTCTATTTTCTATTATTATTTCACTAAACAAACGGACCTCTAGGTAATGTAACCAAAAAAAGAAGTTGCAAACAAAAATGAATTCAAGCCAGCATAAAAAATAATGCACACAACCAGTTTGCTTTCAACCAAACTACTTGTTTGTTTTCTGACAACTTTCATTTGTTTTGCATTTTTTTTTGATATCGTAAGAACTTCAACATTTGAATTCAAAGTAAGGGTAAATTTTATTTTGCCCCCGAAAGATACAAAAATTATTAGTTTATCCTCCGAATGATTAATTTTTTCACATTGCCGTTTAAAGAAATAAAAATGTTGTAATGTGATCTATCATCTTATTTCTATTTAGTAGTCCGTCTGTTTCGTGATTATTGATTAGTTGATTTTTGACAAAATAAACGGATGATCAAACAAAAATAAAACGGTGGACAATATTGCAATGTTTTTATTTCTTTGAGGGGTAATGTGAAAAATTAATCATTCGAGGAGTAAACTAATTTTTTTGTATCTTTTAGGGGCAAAATAAAATTTTTCCTAAAATTATCACAAATAACAAAAATCTATTTTCTACTCGACTTAATATTGTTGTTTTATGAACCGGTTGATTATAGTAATAAAATATGATTGGTTGATTAGTGATCTACTCAAATCAAATCAATCAATCAATCAATCTTGCTATAGGTTTATGAGTTTTTTTCAAGTAATGGAGAACATATTCATAAAGATAAACACAATCGTAACACATATATATCAAATCGAGAATCTCCATCTCAATCAAAATATGAAAAAGATAGCCTATACTTTGAGCTCTTCAATTACGTGTTTAGACTTACTTTGTCCCTAAACTAGCGCCGTAAATCGGGCCGACTTATTTGGACTCGGTTTAGATAGGACTTAACTTGAATTTGATTCGTGTTTTAAATAAATCAGGTTTGAACAATTTGTTACGCTGGTTTAAAAAAACGATCATAAAAGGCTCAGTTCGAACTCACAAAAATTGGCACATTTATATGTACACTAGTCGAATTACACGGGCTCAGCTCAGATTCAACTCATTTTTTAAACAAATTCAAGCTTGGACAATTATTTAAGCTTGTTTAGAAAAACGAGCTCGATAGATTCGGGTTCAAACTCACAAAACTCGACTTGATTAACAACCATATCCTCAACTATTACGTTTCTCATATTACTTTCTTAATTACTTGAATTGGTTTCACACTCTCATACATCCAAATATTCGACATTTTCTGGATAAAAAATATTCAAATGTATAGAAAATAAGTATTTCCAGTGTTAACAATTTGGACAATTTGAAATTAATAATTATAATTGGAGTTATAAATAAAAAAAATAATTAATAATTGGGGGACTATATATGAAACCAACAATCACAATTGGAGGTACAATATGAGAAGAAAAATACTTTGTATGCCAAATTAGTAGGACCTTGGATGAGTGGATCCTCTTAAAAAAGGTTAAACAAAACCATAGTCTAAGTGTTCCTACTAATTTGGGATGTCATTTGGGATCTCAAATTATAATTAAGGTACAATTTAAAAACTAATAAGTGTATAATATAAGAAACGTAATAGTGAAACTGACAATATGAGAAAAGAACATAATTGAGTGGTCAAAATATAATTTACTTGATTAAAAATTTAGAACTAAGTTTTATAGGGTTAATCTCACTTTGTACCGTAAAAGATATTTCAATTCTTAATTTATACCCTCAAATATTAAAAAATCTTAATTTACACCCTCAATGTTATGAATTGGTAGCAATGCAGAACATATCTAGACTGTAGTTCAATTTTCATCATAAATTGAAGAAAGTGAGGTATAATAAGTACTTCGTACATAAGGATGACGTATACCCATCGCTATAGATCTTTGTTTGCGTTCAATTTGACACTATTTTTGTTATTGAAAATAAGATTTCATTAATCAGATAGAGGCTAACTCTATCATGTGCAGTTTACATGAAATGCTAACAATATGTGAATTTACACATAAGCCTATGTCCGAAGTATTTATAATTCACGTGCTTCAATTTATGACAAAAAAGTGTACGACAGTGTGGATTAGGTCCATTACAACTAATTCATAAAATTTCAAAATAAAAAATATCTTTCGAGGCGCAAAGTGAAATTAATCATTTTTTTTAATATATAAACTTTCTTTACCACAAGATTCCAATCCTTTATTTTTTTTTATAAGATTCAAAAACAAAAACCTTGAAAATCAAACAAAGTAACAATTCAAAAAACCCAAAATAATAATAATAATAATAATAATAAATCTCAATGGTAAAACCACAAACAAATGTTGGTAGAAGGAGTGACAGTATAGATGCGTCAATGCACACGCCAAAGGTGGTAGGGATGTAGGTGCTATCAGTTATCCGCGTTGATGCATTTTCGGTTGTGGACCCCAACTATCTCTGTAGCCTAACGCGCTTTTATGGTCCCAGGTCCCTCTCTCTCTCTCTCTCTCTCATACAAACACACACACACACACACACACACACTCTTCACACGCAGAGTAGAGGGAATCCAATACTTCTCTTCCCGTTCTCAGTTTCAGAAAGAAACCTTACCCTCCTCGCTTTTCCTTACAATTTCTCTCTCTAAAAGCTCCAAAACAAGCCTCTACTGCTCTTCCGAAACAGTGTTGCAGAGGCAGCCAAATTCTGAGATGGGTTGATGGGAATTGGACATAACTTTTTTTGTTTTGGAGCTTACTCATTTATTGGTCTTGGTTTTGTACTCATATATATTATTGCAGTATATATATATTCCTCTTTCATTCATCGGACAACGCATGTTGGTCTCTTTGTCCCTTCATCACCCCCTTCATGATTTGCCCCTCCCTCCTATCAATTTCATCGCAGCGCCATACCCACTTAGTATCGTTGTTTGGTGTGGGCATAGACATCGATAATGTCGCAGAAGAGACAGCAGGAGGATGGGTTTTTCAAGGCTCGATCGGAAGGCAACCCTTCCGAGGAAAAGCGGCGAAAAGTTCCTTCTTTCAGAAGGTGAGTCTCTATTTTTCTATGTAGAATTTAGTTTATATTCGGCCACTTTTATTTACCTGTGTATGCATATGTGGATTTTGTTGACTATGAACTGATCTTGGCATGATTTCATGTTAAAATTGGTGATTAATTCAATTGCATTGGGCTTTGATATAGAGGATTTTGACATGGGCGTTTTTGTTTCCGGTACAAGTTAAATAATGGGATGTTGTGAACGTTGAAAACCAGCTTGTATCATTATGCCCTACAGTTCATATACATATATAAAAACTGGGGTCGTAGTACTCCACCATGCTTCCATAACCGTCATACATAGCTGCTCACTCTATGACACTGTTGGAAAATAAACTTGTTTTTAGAGTTTTATTAAATTATTGTGGTGTGTTAATAACTTGTGTTAACGGGCTAATGAAATATTGATTTTGGATGTAGTGGGTGAGTGATTTGTGTTATTCGGTCATCAACATCCACGTAGTGGACTACAAAGATACGAGTATTGTATTAATTCCACAAGTAGCGGGGAAAATTGGTGTCTTAATATTTTAGAACTGTATAAATAGGTTATGTGGCCTACTGGTAGAGGTAACTAGAGTTGAGTATGAGTGAAGAGTCCAAATTGAGTGTGAAGGTGATTATAATCTACTTAAATGAAAATCATTTTAGTTTGAGTGTTCAATCTCCTTCTCTACTTCAATTGTATTTCTACCCTCTTCATTACAAAAAAATGGTATCAAAGGCAGAAGAATAATACCAACATAGTGGTATTAGAGCAATTTTTTAATGAGAGTAACATTGGAGCAATTCCAACACACTGATCCCATGACAACCCTTTCTCTTTGGATGCTCCTCTTACCGATTTGTATTCAATGACTCAATCTGGTGCCCATGTATAATACCAAGGTATTTTAAAATACAGTCTAGCATATAGGTTGTACCACTCAAACTGGTGATGTGATCTGTTATGATTGAAGTTATCCTTTAACACCGACTTCCTACGGAAGGATGTCAAAGAAGTCATATACACCTAATTAAGCTCATGCTTAATCGATTTGGGATTGTAACATGGGCTCTTTGAGTTCATATGGGAGAATGGTAATAATGAATTTGTGACTAACTGTAATAGGTCATGAAGTGGATGCACTTTTCATGTTGCCTGATGAATTGGGTTTGTTGTGAATAACTTGTGGTCTATATTGTTGTACTATTGGTTGTTTGAGTGTAATGCTTTATCCTTGGCAAATTTAATGAATTTGATTGCCTTGTGCTTGTATCCTTGATAGGAGTTGTTCGGTTTTTGTTGTTGAAAATTTTTTTTTTGGTGATGTTGCACCATAAATGCTTGCTATAGAGAGATGTGAAAAAAGTAAAAATAAGTAGCAGTGTAGGCTCAGATGACTGGAATGATGTGTTTTTTTTTTTGTTACTAACTCTTTTGTTGATGCATTATAGTGTTGTGCTGGAGGTGATGAGCTTGCGTAAAGTCCAGCCTATTATTGAGCCAGTTTTGGAGCCCTTGATTCGTAGAGTTGTAAGTTCATACCTTAGAAACAAGTTTTAACTGTGATTTGATATTTTGTGGCTTAACGTATCCTGTTTCTTAAAGAGTCATGTTGTGTTGATGTGTGCTTACTTAAGACTTACTGGATTCGATTAGGCACATAGGAGCATGTTCTTCGAATTTGGTAGAACATTTCACCAACTATTTTTTCACTAATTTTGTGAGCATAAATCACCAATCATGTGTCAAAATATTATCAATATAATTTGACAAGCCTTTAGGTGATGTATGGGTGATCGATTTAAGGTAATCAAAGGTAGCTAAGAAGATTGAATGGAGATTTTGGGGAAAATTGGATCTCCCACCATTTGTGGATAGGTATATGAGTTGTAACCAAACCTCAAATATAATTTTGTAACTAGCACTGGCTAACTAGGATCAAATATTTTTCGAAGCAATATTCATGGATGAGGGGCTTAGGATCGATATCCATGAAATTGTAGATGGACCTAGAGGACGCGTGAATCGGTATTTTCAAATTATAGCTCGTTTATCAGCCGAATAAAAATGATTTAGACCAATATTCATGGATGCACATGAAATTAAGCCCATTTATTCTCTTATGCAATCAATCACATGGTGTAGTCATTTTTCAATGGCATGCAAATATTTAAAGCAATCACACAAGAAAAGAGGCAAATGATTGTTTAGTAAACCCGAAAAGGAAAGAACATGATCTCGTCCAGCCCTAAATTCACTAGATGTGACTCGACTTGTTCAAAAGACTTGTAACATTTTCGGACTCCATGCACCGATGTTCCTCTTGTCTTGAACCTACTTCTGATTCCACAACAGGTTCGAATACTAGCTGACACAAATTGCACTTCACAATCCGCTAACCACTTGAATTAAACCATTAATCCTCCCGCCTAAGGGATCACGCCGCACCTCCTTGGACTCCGCCCTCAAAACCCTCTGTAGCAATCCAACAATCATTGTAAGTTTATGTGATCTACCGAGGTGTTCACACAATGAACTCACTATTTGGGTTTTCGATCTCTCAAAGTTTTAACTATATTCCTGAGTGGGTTTGTTGCGTTCATTTGGATGGCTAGGGTTTAACTTTCTGAAGTGTGTACGCTCCTTCTCTTAGCCTTTCTTATTGTTTGTAGTCTTTCCTATTTATAGTTGGAAAGAGTTCGGTCCGTTTTGGTGACTAAATCTATCAAAATCCTGACGGAGTAGCCAAGATTCAGATCCTGATTCAACATGACCGGTTGAGGCAACCAAGACTTGATTGGGTTTTTATAACGTGTTTTGATCTTGGGATCCTGATTTATAGTCTTACTAGTTACTGGCTTCTTTCAAATTCTCCACTCAAAAGCAAAGAGCAACAGGTTTAGCACCCCCCAAACCCATTACGACATAGACCTTAGGTTGCGTAACACCTATTTTTAGCACTTTGCATAGAAAGGGATGTCTTCCGTGCTCATGCATGCTAAATAATTGTGAATCGCCTGGATGGACCATTCTTTGAAAGATTGTTGGGTTTGGGGAGCCCATCCATTTAGTTTAAAATGAAATTGTTAATGATGCCTATTTTTCATATTAGAGATTAGACAAGAATAAGATGGGTGGTCAAGATGAAACACATAATTAGACATCGTCCTGATGGATGAAAATTACTAGGTGACACCATCTTTTGATTTTAGAAATTTGTAGCACCAAGTTAGTGACACATGTGGCAGCGACAAATTTCTTGTAGAGGAATGCTCGGATCTTTGAAGATAGATGGTAGAGTGTTGATGGTCTACTGAACTGTATTTTTTTCTTGGCCTCGTTATGGGCCTCAATCACTAAAAACTTTGAAGGAATTCCATTTTTTTGTATTTTGGCGGGATTGTGGGCAGTTTGTGATTTATAGTTTATTGGACCTCATACATGAGTTGTCCTTTGATTTTAGTTTTGTATCTTGTCACTTGAAAGTTGGACTTCTTGTCCAACATCTCTTCTTTTGATGTACTTTTTCGTATTATTATGAATATAGTAATGGTTTCTCGTTAAAAAAAAAAAATGTGGCAGCTAACTTGGATGCAATAACAAGGGTCACTACAAAAAGGTCTTTGCTTATTGTCTACCTATGTATTTTTTTGTTTTCCCTTTTCTATTTTCTCTGTGGTTTTTAATAAGCACTTGGTATGGGATGCTACAACATTTAGTTTTATTGCTCAGTCTTAGTTGAGAAACAAATAATAATCAACTGATTTAATTCATCATATGAATCGAGAGCCATGAGGATGTTTTAAAAATTGCGAAAAGTGTTGAAGAAGTGAAATTCTTGGTTCTGTTTGTATGTTTGTTGTTATGGTGGTATAGACAGGATGATGTAAACTAGATAGCTGCTTAATGACCTTTCTGCAACTATCCCAATTTCAAGTATACCATTGTTTTTTTTTGGAGTGGGGTGGGGTGGGGGGGGGGGGGTTTGGGACGGGGGACGAGTCATTTTTTGCGTTAAATGCCATCTTTGGATCTTGGCTTGGGGCATTCTACTTGCCCATTGTTTTAAAGTTTGATAATTAGGTAACTACTAGTTAGATACCGACTTTCATAAAAAATCTTTATGGTGTGAATAGCTGGGCATGGGCAATAGAATTCCCCTCGAATTGAACGCATATGAGATCTTCATTAAGTGTCAATTTTGGACTTTTCTTTACAAATCAGCTGAACTTGATGTCTTGCCTATCCTTTATGTGACAAGCTGAAAATCTGCTATTAGAATCTCATTCATTTGAGAAGCTTCAATACCATCGAAGTGGTGGAAAAATGACATATGTTACTATCAATTTTTGTGTGGACTGTATCTCTACCTCCCTCACTCATTCCCTCCCCCAACCCATCTCTCTACCTCCCCATATTTCGTTCTTGGGTATGCTGTAAAATTCATAAAAATAATGCCTTTGTGCTTCAAAAGTAGGGGAGTGACATAACATTAGAATGATTTCAAGTCTTGGAATGTCAGAATGGATATAAGTTGATATTTAGTTAAGTGAATGGATAATTCTACTCCTTGTACAGGGCCCGTTAAGTTGCCTGGTCTGGCAACTGATTTGCCAAATTATATTTCTCCTCATTAGTATGCACCAAATTAATACGCCTTGCATGTTCTAGTTCTTGATGTGATACCATTTAGATTTATATATTGAAGCGTGCATGTATGTTCTCTTTTTGTGTTTCATGGTTATACACAAAAAAACACACCCAATTTACTTGTTCACTATTTTTGGTGTAACATCATGGTTTCTGTTGTGTTGCTTTGCAAAATATCAAGAACAAACAAGACGAAAAAAATGGGATACACTGGATGTGGTGCTGATAGTCATTCTTCAAGCTGTCCTTTACTTGTTCACTATTTTGGGTCTAACATCTTGGTTTCTGTTCTATTGCTTTGCACAATATCAAGACCAAACAAGACCAAAAAAAAAAAGGATATACTAATGTGGTGTATTTACCAGCGTCTAGTGATTTAGATATACTTCAGTCGGTTTAATTGTTATATTGTAATAATGTTGTTTTTCTTCAATCTGTAGAGGTTTCTGTTTCTGTAGACTCTTCCATACCGTAAGTATAATAAGCTCTAGATGTGAATGTGCGTTTATAGGTAAAAGAAGAAGTTGAGCTGGCTTTGAGAAAATATTTGTCCAGCATGAAGTGGTAAGCCATTTGACACTACTCTGATAAATATATGAATTTACCGTTAAGGTGGTTGGTCAGTGGTGACCTTCTGTTGTGGCTATTGTGTGCTTGATACATCCTCACATGCCTTGTTTAGGAATTGCGGGAAAGAGATGCACCCTTCTGAATCAAGAAGCTTACAATTACAGTTCTTAGACACCATCTGTCTTCCAGTATTTACTGGAACTCGTATTGAAGGAGAAGAATGTACCACTTTAAAAGTAGCTTTAATTGATGCTCTTTCTGGGGATTTTGTTTCCAGTGGGCCTGAATCCGCAGCAAAGGTGGAAATAGTAGTACTTGAGGGAGATTTTGATGGTGACGAAGGAGACAACTGGTCACTTGAAGAGTTTAAGAATAATATCGTTAAAGAAAGGGAAGGGAAGAAACCCCTTCTTACTGGGGATGCTCTTTTGAATCTTAAAGAGGGCTTTGGTTTGGTGGGTGAGATTTCTTTCACAGATAATTCCAGCTGGACAAGGAGTCGTAAATTCAGGCTAGGAGCAAGAGTTGTAGAAAAATTTGATGGAATCAGAGTAAGAGAAGCAAAGACTGAATCCTTCATTGTCAGGGATCACCGTGGAGAATGTGAGTAATTAAATTGTTAATTATGTTCTCTTGCTGTGTTTACTTTTAGCAATGTTGACATTCTTAATATTGTAAATCTGGATCTATACGATACTCTGTGCAAATGAAATATGCAATCGAAAAACACACGCTGAAGATATATGGCGGGCTATAGGGTAGCTGTTAATCAAACATTAGAACCATGGTAGTGACCCAGAGTATGATGTGGTGTTAAGAAAGGTGATTCACTGTATTTTTGCCTGACATATCAAGTATTGGTTAAATGTTGGTGATTTTTATACATTTCGGTGGAAAGAAGAATAGACGTCCATTTTGTTCTTAGTCATTATTTTCCCTTCTCCACTTATATACTAGTATATTGTACAATTGAATTCATATGCTCTCTTTTTTTCCTGGTTTTTCTGTGTTACACTTTGATCTCATTCTGACGTCTTATTCTTGTCTTACGGAATCATGTAACTAGCTTGTGAAACTAAAAGAGGGAAAGTAAAGATAAAGTGGTATCCTGGAGATTTTGAACAATTTATCATGACAGTATGATTGTTGTAGATTTCACATTTATTTACTGCAATTTTTTTTGCAGTGTACAAGAAGCACCACCCCCCATCTCTTCTGGATGAAGTATGGCGGCTAGAAAAAATTGGCAAAGATGGAGCTTTTCACAAGCGGTTGAGTAAAGAAAAAGTCTACACTGTGAAGGATTTTTTGACTCTACTGTTCCTAGACCCTACAAGGCTTCGAAATGTAAGAATTTACTGCTCCTTGTATTTTTGCCACATAGATCAGTAACATTCGAGCCTACAAGGCACCATCATCTTGTAAACAATTCTGTTTGGAAAAGGCTTCAAGGGTAGAAATTGTAACAAGAATTTCATAGAATGATGATGTAGTGACCTTTTGTTATGTCATGACATTAATGGTTCTATATTTGAAATGAAAGGAAACTAGCGAGCCACATTGATATATAGAGATTCTATATATTAAAGTGATGATAATGCATGTATGTGTGAAGCAAGCTGTGGTTTGAGAAGGGCTATCTTCGACACAAATAACTACCTCCTCTTTGTTAATGACATGGAAAAGGCAATATTGGTCTTTGTTGCTTAGAATGATATCCAACTCCAAAAGAAGTATTTCATATTTGCATTCCGAGACTAGGACATTTTGCATAGCTGCCTTACAATCTGTGTGAATCAGATGACTTGACACTTTGTCCATGCTAAAACGTGTATCTGGACAACCTATATTTAAGGATTTTAAGGTTGCTGTGTTGGACTCCTCGTATCCATGTCCTTATCCTTGGCCACAGCGTTTGGATTACAAGGAGCCTCCTCCGTATTGAAGGGAGGAGGGGTGGGTTGAGGGTTGAAATTAGAGGATTAAAATAAATAAATTCCGGCCTCTGTTTATACAGGACATAAATGTTTCTTTGACCTGTAACTTTGGTGCTCATTAGCCTTCCTTTCATGTTTTAGCAATAACAGTTTTCTTCTTTGAATTTCTCAATAACTATTTAGAGTACAAGTCAGTAACAATTATTTTCTTGGAATTTCTGCAGATCCTTGGGACAGGTATGTCTGCTAAAATGTGGGAAGTTACAGTGGACCATGCTCGGACATGCGTAATTGATAAGAGGTGGTACTTGTACTGTCCTTCCGGATCTCAACACAAGGCTGGTGTAGTTTTCAATGCTGTGGGGCAGTTGATGGGAATACTTTCAGATTGCCAATATATTGCCACAGATAAGCTATCTGAAACGGAAAAGGCATGTTCCCCCTGTTGCAAAATTGTTATGTTTCTTTTTTGCTGTTACTTTTTGTACCTTTCACTTCTGCTCTTTTCTTTGTTTTTTTCGGAAGAAAATAATCCCTAACTTCCATATAACTAGCATTGTTTTCAGGCTGACGCCCACAACTCGGTAATTTCTGCGTTTAGAAACTTCGAGGATGTAGTCTCTTTTGATGATGAGGCCTCTCTTACGGATGGCCTTTTGCCCATGTCCAATGGTCTTTACCCCTCAAACTCAGCCATCACAGGGAGTTCTGATGGCAATAAGGATTTGGCATCCGAAAAAGTGGGCAAATCTGATTGTATGCAGCTAAGTGCCTCTTCCCCAGACATCATGCCATCCATCTATTCCATTGGGGGTGTTAGCTTGGATGATTATGGGTTGCAAAGCATCGACTCCATGGATGTTATGTTTGACCAACCTTTGAGTTTTCCAAGCCAAGTAGCGAACCCATTGATCATTGGCACTGACTCCATCCCACAAGACTTCTGTGAGGATGAGCAGCTGAAGTATTTTGATTCTGACTTTTCCCTTCCGAACGCGAGTCTGGAACCACATTCTGATCTACAATGTGTTGTTAATGACTTTTTTTTGGCTCGTTCTACAGCTGTTGCCATAGATAAAGCTAAGAAGCGATGGACAATGTTGTTTGGCGTACTGAGATGGTTTTCAATAACGAAGACGGTGGCAAAAAGAATTCGTTTTGGACAAAAGCAGAGATACTGTTAGTCTTCTTGTTTAAATAACAAATGCACATATAGTGCTAGTAAGTGCTGCCCGACAGAGTGTGCAGTGTTAGACTAAGACAATTTGGAGTTATTGATAGATGTACATACAACTGGTAGTTTAGCTTTGCTCTGCTGCTTGCTGGAGAGAGAAATTTTCCTCTCCCTTCTGTTAGTTTGCAATTGTGTACATGTTTCCAGAGAAGTTGTGAATGAGTAAGCTAAAGCTTAAATTTGAAGCAATAAAGTGCAGTTGGATAAAGTCTATTATCTTTTTGTAATGAAGCAATAAATAGCTGATCGGTACACACTCCTGCAAATATATGATTTTACTACACTTGTGAGATGCAAATATATACTTGTTTTTGTATAGCAAATTATGGAGTACATGATGGTGATGAGCACAAAAGTGTTTACGTAAAATCAATCAAGTATGTAATGAAGTATGTGATGGATATGTTCAACACAATCAAATATACAGACACAAGTTAGGTGATTCGGTTTGAGTGACCTACTTAACAGGAAATGATTACGGTGGGCAGAGAGTTTTATTACTCAAAGTGCATAGAGTGTTGAGAGATGAGTGATGCCCTCTATGTGTAGGCGGGACTTACAATTTATACGCGAAGTTTCACAATTGACTTTGAGGGAGCCTTGATTGAGGCACCATCACAGGGAGGAGAATAGTTCTGTGAGGTTGTGTTATTCTTGTACAGGCAAGGTGATTTCGTAAAACTGACGATGTGCATCCCAATGACTGTGTTCTACGGATTCCCTTCCAAAGATAGAGATCCCCATGTGCGCTAGTAATAGATTGGTCTCTCAAGACGGTGCGCTTGGTCCAATTGAAATTGTGATGAGCTTTTATTGGTCTGTATCTGTGACCTAGACTTTATCTACATCTGTGATCTAACTTGGGCTCATCAAATGGTAAACAATTTTACTCTCGTTTTAGAGAGACTGCATCCCGAGTATAAACTTAGGATGTATCGCTTGTGCAGATAAGATGTGGAAAGAGAGTTGGAAGTTCATTATTGGATAATGTTTAGACATCTATTCAAACAATGCCATATCCTAACATGCCCACCATTTGTGTGGGTGCTTGGGTGGGTTTGATGAAAAACTTGGATAGTTGTATAGAGGGAGACTGATTATCTACTCACCTCATCCTTCAACATGCTTGAAGGTCAGTTAGGTTAAGACCATCCTAGTAAATAGTTCTTATCCTTTGCATCTGGAAGTAATTAATGACCTCATGTGGAATATTATGGTGGAGACAATATAATATCTTATCCAGCACACAAAACTCTAATCGATAATAGGATTTGAAAGATAAGTAATAGATGATCTTATCTCTCAAAAGTCGGCTTTGACGACGGCTCAACACGAGACCTTATTTTCACAAAGACTGAAACCGATCCACTAATAAATAACCTAAGGATGACAAAGAGCTAGCAGAAGAAAATAGTCAGTTGGAAATAAATTAGAAAATTTTCTGCATTCAATGTTCAAATTCCAGTTCAAGCCTTGTGCAGCTCATAATCATATGTTGAAAAATGAGGCGTGAAAAAATGGCAACAATTATGTCCAATAACCACAAAAAACGTCATTTCAGTCCTTCGACATTTGCAAACAAACAGTCCACCAATCGCAGTAATCCCGCATAACATCAATTAATATTGCAAAAGGCTCCAAATACTTCGAAGTCCCCAACAGTTGCAGAGCGGGGGATAAAGGAACAATAGGATTACAATATTACAGGATCAATCAGAACGCGGAGACGTAGAGCCTTTAAGAGAGAGGGGATGCGGGAGCAAAATACTTCAGAGTAATGAAGCCCGTCGATTTTTTATGCGAACTTTACCATGGTGTGCACCCCCCTTAACAATTATTACGTAAGGGGAATCTTTGGCGGGATAAAAGAGAGTGCAGGAAAAGTAGCTACAGGTATAGGACAAAAGAAACAGTGGCGCAAAAGAGTATCCCGTAGAAATCAAATCCCGCAAAAAGTATCAACTTTACCATCCAATTAAAAAACGAAATTCCATACCTTAATAGCTCCAACAAGCGTGAAAACTGTTGCTTGTTGCTACTAAGACTAATTGTCGAACTGGAACTAAGATAAAAACCAGGCATGAATCCTGAGAAGAGAAAAGCTAAGGGTTTCTATTGGGGAGGTTATGGTTGGTTGAACTTCTACATGATGAGCTCAAAGATTTTGCTCCAGCTCAAGAAAAGTCTCTTTTTAGTACCAGTTTTGTCACAATGAACATATTCTTCTGAAAAAACAAATGGTAGTTACGATAGTTCATAATCGGGTTTAAGATAGATACGTTATACAAAATTTTATATTTATTTTAAAAATGATAATTGTTCGATTCAAACATGCGTGCTCAAATTTGGTGAATAAAATGTACCCACTCGTTTTTTTTTTTTGCTACAGGGTGTTCAGACTTGCGCCGACTACCCCACTCAAATTTGGTGAATAAAATGTACCCACTCGTTTTTTTTTTTTTTGCTACAGGGTGTTCAGACTTGCGCCGACTATCCCACTCAAATTTGGTGAATAAAATGTACTCACTCGTTTTTTTTTTTTGGCTACAAGGTGTTCAGACTTGCGCCGACTACCCCACTTGTTAATGATATCAGTAACTTTCCCTTCCGCAGCAACTACACAAATTTTCTTGGTTTATGAAATTTCTAGGCCAATTCAGCCACACGGGCTCAGCTCAAATCACTCTAAAGTTTCAACTACAAAGTCCACCTTTGGCACACGAATTACCAGATGGCTATGGCCCCCATGAGTTTAAGACCTACCAACCACAGAAAGGAAATTTCTCTGCATTTCACTAAGAAAAGTTTTCTCGGGTAAATGGCGTTTTGCATTGTGAAAGATTGTCGTTTTCTCAATTTACACCTTAAAAGATTGAAATTATCATATTGTACCCTCAATCAAACAGAAAACTAGTAATGTTCTCTATTCAAAATTGAGTACCACATTTTCGTTGAAAACACACAAAATTTAGTATTATGCAAATAATTGTGTATAAAAATAAGATAATATAATAAATATAACAAAAAAATTTGTCATAAAAGATAACAAACATATACTTTTGGACTATTTGCTATTATTTTATCTGATTGAGGGTGTAATGTGAGAATTTTAATCTTTTAAAATATAAATTAAAAATTTGAGAATCTTTTAGAATATAAAATGTCATTCACACAATTTCCTCACAGAAATTTCTCGCCATTTTACATATGTCATTCACACAATTTCCTCGTAGAAATTTCTTGCCATTTTACAGATATTTTTTTTATAAAATGTCATTCACACAATTTTCTTGTAGAAATTTCTAGCCTTTTTACAGATATCTTTTTTAATTACTAGAAAGGGACTTGACTATGGTACCGAAAAAAAAAATTGGTACCGTACCTCTAAAATTTACTACTTCAGTGGGTAGTTTTATAATTTTTGTTGGTTATTTGACAACAAAAAAAATTATTATTTTTGTGGATGATTAACTATATTTGTGGGCATTTACCACTTTTATTTGGTACAAAAAAATTACCACAATCCGGTGAGGTAGAGAGGACTCATCAATGTCCAAACAACGTTCCTTATTTTTTTTTTTACCGGGGAGAAGGTTGGTGAAGTTCAAACCCGTGACCTAACGGTTCGACGACAGACTGCGAAACCATTAGACCACCGCTGAACTTCACGCATTCCCTATTTTATTAGATGTTTACGAATTCAAATCAGGCAGTTTCCAGGGAGATTACTCAAAGGAGTGCAAGATTTCCACACATGTATCATTGTTTATAACTACTTCCTTAATTTCTCTCAAAATACTTTTTTATTAATACAAAATTGTTTTTGAATTGCCCAACTTATAAACTTATAAGAAAATATTTCAGATTAATATGAAAACTAATCGCAATTAGTGATAGAATATTTTTCCCACGGGTTCGGAAGATGTTACTTTCTTAATATGATGACATGTATCGTGTTTCGTTCAGGTTTAACATGAGATGAGATCCTAAATTTTGTCTTTCTTCTTCTGTTCTTCTATGTACTTGAGAGCAGACAAGATGCTAATTATAAGATAACTGCTAAAAGAACCAAGACAGAAAAAAGAAATCAATTTAGGACACAATCATTGAATATGCTTCAATAACTGCTCTAACGGCATGGAATTTTAGATTTTATTGTAATGTGACGTATAGTGTATAGATATTCCAACAAAGATAGTGTGGCGAAGTGTGTTTGAGTTGCAGCTTTTTTCTTTTCTGCAACAACGCGTTTTTTTCTGGGCCCTCCTTTCTCGGAATAGTCAAACAACAAGAAAGAAACGTCTCTCTCTCTCTCTTTAAATCCATGTTTAGTAAAACACCCACAAGCCCACAAGATTCTTACAACATTTTCGGTGAATCAAACGTTGTTGAGTGTGAAAAATGCAGCTTAATCGACAGTCAGAAGATGGAAATAACGTTGGATCAGAAGAGAATAGCAGTTCAGATGATGAATTGATGAAGATCTTTGATATAAGGATTAAGTAAGTCAACTCTCTTTCTTTTTCTGTGGCTGCTTTGAGAATATCACCCAAATGATGAGCAAGAAATTGGAAAATCAGTAGAGAACTGAAGTGGGTTTTGCTTGTTTAGTTAGTTCTTGGTTGGATTTGATTCATATTTTTTGATTAAATAGTTTTTACTTTGTTTTTTAATTTTTTTTAGGAGGAAGCTGGAGGTGATGGTGATCCGTACTGTCGAGCGTGTGATTGCGCCGATTGCCGAGCGTGTGATTGTGCCGATTGTCGAGAGATTGATCCGTAGAGTTGTGAGTGCATTTTCTCGCCATAGCACATCTGGTTCATATATATATATACACACACACATATGCATTTGTATATGTGTGTGCGTGTGTGTGTGTGAATTTGGGCATCTGCCTGCTTGTGTGTTTATGAATGGCTAATTGGTTCAATGCTTACATGTACATGTATTTATATGCATATGTTTGTATACATAAACATACATGTAGATTTGTAACCACTTGAATTCGAAAAATTTATGTGTATGCATGCGAATTTTATTTGTGCACTTCAGTGCATATGTGGGTGTATATCTCAAATTTGTTTTTCAAGAATTGAGCTTAACCTTGATTCTGATTCCTTGCTTTGCTTGGAGTACTATTTGGAGAACTTTCTTTTTTGATAGGAAACGAAACTATTTTGATGCTGTTCTGTGATCTTACTAAGTTAAACTTGATTTCGTAGAGTTGTGACTTGTGAGTGCATTTTGTGGCCGTAACACATCTGGTTCATATATATATATACAAATGCATTTGTATATGAGTGGTTGTATGTGTGTGTGTGTGTATTTGCGCATCTGCGGATCTGCCTGTTTATGTATTAAAAAATGGCTAATTGGTTCAATGCTCACATTTTCATGTATTCCTGTGCATATGTTTGTAACATACACTTAGATTTGCAAGTTGTAACCACCCGAATTCGAAAAAATCTGCGTGTATGTTTGTATATGTGTGTATGCATTTCAGTGCATATGTGGGTGTATTTCTCAAATTTGTTTTCCAAGAATTGAGCTTAGCCTTGATTCAGATTCCTTGCTTTGCGTGGAGCACTGTTTGGCAATTTCTCTTTCCTTTTTGATAGGAAACAAAACTATTTTAGAACTGTTTTGTGATCTTACTAAGTTAAACTTGATTTTATCTCAAGAAGTGTATTGGGTGGGGGGAGGGGTGGGGGTGGGGAAGTTACAGGGGAACCCTTCAAACCTTGGAGGTGCAGTAGCCCCTTTAGCTTCCCTACCCCCACCCCACCCCTATAAGGAGTTCAGGTTAAGGATTTGGTTTACAATGAATGGTGCATAACCCTTTGAGTTAGTTCTTTATACACAGGAAATTGAAACTTCCACTTCTTGTGCTCTCTCCTTGTACAGTGGCACCTACGTGAGAAGGCCGCAGATGACACACATGCACACATAAAAGTCTATTTGAAAGATCGGGGTTGGGAACTCATGTTATGTTATATCCCTTTTAAAAAAAATTGAACACGTCCTTGCAAATTTTGTGCATTGATGTTATTATGTTACGTATTGATGTCTCAAGGAGTTTGTATGTTTTGAATTATCTTCCTATTCTGTCTAGTTTTGGCCATATGGGATTCAGAGTTTGCTAACAGTGGTGTCAATTTTTATTTCTATACGCATTTCCATTTCATGCCCTATTAATACAGAATTTTTCTTGCTATCATCCTCCCTGAAATATGTACAATGATGGAATTTCCTTTCGTTGAAAGGTCGTAAAGAAAAATATTAGTTTTCATTTGAGTAATATAAAGCTTCTATAATGCAATAGTAGGAAGATATGATGGTTTTGAAAGGACCATCATGCTAAGGTAACTCTGTTCGTAGGGGACTGTGTTAACGAAAAGCTTAGATTGTTGCAGGTCATTACAGTCGTCACTTTCTTACATTGACAAGTTATATAAATTCGTCAATAGGGGGCTTTTCTTATATAAAGTTTTCAAGCCACTTTATGCTATAGTTTTCCTATACTATAATGTGGCTTTGGTGCTTATTTTACTTTGTTGGCTAATTATTGCATCTGATTTTTATTATTTGGGTGCTTGTGTCAACATTCAAAGAAATAATAACTGTCAATGGATGCTAAGCTTCATACACTGTTAATAAGATGTGTTCCCACTGCCCACAAGGTTCACTTTCTCCAATTAGTGGTGTAGTGGACTTTATCATGCACATTTATGCGTTTTCTTGTGAGTTTCTGGATACCTATGCACTTCAATGACATCATTGAGTTATTCATAACTTGAATGTTATGTTGCCTGCCTCTCAGAGCCAGGAAATGGCAAAGTTGACATTTATTCCTCTAAATTTTGATAACAGTACTTGCCTCTCTCTCTCTCTCTAACTGCTGTCTGATTGATCAGGAGACTCATTATATTGATTATATGATGTCACTCTTCTACCAATAGGTTCTGTGTTGGGGGTATGATGTGAATTCATGATTTGTCTCTCGTGAATTGCTTTTCAGCCTCTGTAGGACTCTCATATTAAGATGGATGCCAATGTGCCCCACATGAATTTCCCTACTGGCGCACACGAGTTCAGAATAGGTCCTCAATTGTCTATGACAATATTCACAAATCCTATGTTCATTGCATCCCAGTTCTTTGTTTTTTAATTAGTGTTTGTATTCTCAAGACTGTTGAAAATATATATCTCACGCGTTTGAGCCGAATCTCAACTCTTAAAGGTTTAACTGCTCTATCCTGCTTCCACTTTAATTAAAACCAACTTTTTTGGGAATCCTAAATAAAGTGGGAGAGATTTTACCATATTGGGCTATCGTTTTATTGTTACCTGTTGTGATTGTGCCTAAGACTCGTGTACTTGCATGCTTGTCTAGGTGGTGTTGTGTAACTTAAAGTACTTTGACTTTGCATTGAAGCCATGTGTTCTAGCTTCAAATAAGGCTGAGAGCCTAGTCTGCTATGGCCAGTGATCCTTGAGATTGTGAAAGTATGACTTTCAATTTCATAAATACTCATCTCTATCTTCTTGATTCAACATCTCTTTCCAGGTTAAGGAGGAAATTAAATTGGCACAAGAAAAGTATTTGACAAGCATTAACCAGTGAGGATCTATATTCTGGGCCATTTATGATTTTCTTATTTTGTGAGGAGGTGGTCTTGTTAGATCATCATTACCAATTACTACCCCAAACTGACGCATCCTTGCACTTCTTTGTCAGGAATCCAGAGAGAGCGATAAATACTTCAGAACCAAGGATCTTAAAGCTACAGTTTTCAAACAAAGTCTTTCCTCCAGTCTTTACAGGGGAGGAGATCAAAGGAGAAGGGCGTAACTCTATTAAAATAGAATTAGTCGACGATTTAACTGGGCAAGTTGTTAACTTGGGGCGTGAAGCTTTTTCAAAGGTGGAAATAGTAGCTCTTATGGGAGATTTTGATGGTGATGAAAGAGACAATTGGACACATGAAGAGTTTAATGATAAGATTTTCAGGGAAAATGAAGGAAGAAACTCTCTTCTTGCTGGAAATGTAAACCTGAAACTACATAAAGGCATTGGTTGTGTAGGTGATATTTGGTTCAGACATGATTCGCACTGGATGAAAAGACAGGAGTTCAGGCTGGGGGCAAGGGTTGTGGATAGTGATACCGGGACTAGAGTTAAAGAGGCAAAGACAGAATCCTTCCTAGTCAAGGATCGCCGAACTAAATGTAAGTATTTCTGACATTATGTTATTTTGCTTCTCCACATTTTTCAAGGTTGCACAATTATAATAAGATAGATATTGGGCATATAAGTAAATTATTATGACACTCGAAAATTATTGATGTCTAAGCTCAAAAAAAAATAACATTATTAAAAATTGGGAATCTGAAGTTAATACTGTGGTGGTGAAAATTGTTGGAGAAAGGTAGATGTGGAAGTATAGAAGTCTTATATAGGTCTTATCCAATCCCCAGCATGTATCACTCTGTTTGTATCTTTGTTGCAAGGTTAGATTCAAATTTAAAGTGCAATACCCAAAGAAGGTCTATTTGTAGAATCATGAGCTATACAATCATCCTACAGCAGCTGAACATCGATAAGATCTAGCAGTTTTTACTAAAGGCCTAAAAATTGTACACAACATTGTGAGCTTTTGGAAGATAGTAATCAAATATATTCTTTCCCACTGATTGCTTTGACATTTCTATTCACTGCTTTGGGTCCTCCCATGATTAGTATTTTACAGTTTTGGCGTTATTTTTTAGCATCAATTAATTGTAGTGCGAGTGACGGTTGGGTAGTGGGAGAAGTCTTGCAATTCCATGAGCAAGATGGGTAACTTAACCCATGCTGGTCCCTGAGAGTGAAGCTATCTCATTTAAACACCACAGGGAACTGTTGAGAAACAGTGAATCAAATTATGCAATTATTGATGTAAATAGTGTCTCTTTATTGCAAATAAAATGCTGGGACATTGGTATTTTTATGGCAGTTAGAATACCCTGATGGAAAGAACAAAGGGGATTGTACAAGACACAAGTCCATTGTACTAATCTGAGGCTTCTGTTTTAGTGCTTCTATGACAGAATGGTTGTGTGTTGGCTCTTCTCATTTTAACTCTATTATGGACATGGATTACTTGTGTGTGAACCTTGAAGCTCTTAAATGAAAATGATTGTTTTGCTAGGTTCTCTAACTGTATTTGGCGTGGTGTTCATTGGCATTTTATGATTCAAATCGCATTTATTTGGACTATCGTGATTCAGAAACAAGTTACAACATTAATTAGATCATTGTTTGGAAGATGGCAAGCAGTTTTTCTAAATGGTTATGCACACGTAAGTTTGAAAATTTCAAAATATTTAGAAGTGGTTTGCATAAATGTGATTATGCAAAGCATAATTTTGTGAAACTAGAAATGATGTTGGAGAATTTTTAGATGCTCTCTTTCCTACTCAAGATTGTAAAAGGAGATTTTGAGTTTACCTTCATTTTATTCTTCAGTTCTGGGGTGCATATTTTACATATATAAACTCATAGTCATTATAGGTATATACGTACTCACCTACTTGGAAAGAAGAGTTTTGACTAGAGTAGTTGTAAGACTTTAGTATTGATCCTCTCGACACGATTCACTCATCTGCCTATGCCTATGCAAAACCAGGATAGATGGACAAAAAAAGGGGGAAAACATAGCTACCAAGTCCTTTTCTATATTGTGTTGAATGATTCGACTTTATAAAACAATACAGGTGGGAGGTTGTTATCTGAAACTCAATTTTGATCTGCACCTTGAACAATGTCATGTAATGCTTTGCTTAGTTTTATTAGATAAATAGACAGGAGCTGCTCAGGTAGATCTGTAGTTTTCATCCCACATAGTGGCTTGAAATGCCAGCTCTTTTGGTTGAATTCCATTCATTTTCCATGGAACCCATAAACTTCCAAGGGTTCAATATTTTTTATAAGATGTAAAAAGGGTGAAGTACTTTTAATTGCTTGATAGGAACCGAGGATTTCTGAAAAGTCTTGATTATTTGATCACTAATTTGTTTATAGGATTGGTTTGAGCATCAAGAACATGAGGGACATCTGCTGTACAATGTGTTCTTTAGTGTTCTGGTTTTCTTGCATCCTAGAGTAAGAGCACATAAGAAACTCCATTATAGTTGTTGTTTTCCATTTGCAGGTTCCAAGAGGAATGGCTTCCCATCTCTTTGTGATGATGTATCGAAATTAAAAAATATTGGCGAACGTAGTTCTCTACGTAAGCGTTTGAAGGAGGCAAACATCAACACTGTGAAGGATTTTCTGACCTTACTTAACCTGGACCCTGAAAGGCTCCGACAGGTAATTATTGACTGCTCTTTTCTCCAATCTTCGCCTTTGCAGAACTTTCTCGTGATATGATCAACTTGTTGCAGGAACATTTTTCAGTTTTTAGGCACTACCTTTAAATACCAATGTCGGTTAACTGATTGATAGACCTGTTTTTAGAGCTACTTAATCCAATTGCCTTTAATTTAATCAGTGACTCTAATTGATTCACTATGCATTTCCTACTTGAGCATTAAAAAAGTCAAGTTTGTCATTGTCTAGAGCATTAAAAGGATGTTTGTTATTGTTACATACTAAACTCGAAGTCAATTTTTGTCTCACCTATCATTCTGTGTGTATTTCTGCATACCTATGTAATGTCCTCAAGACACCTAGAAATGCATCTGTGATGAACATATCTCGATCTTGCCACGATGCCTTTGAATAAGTTTTCAGAACTCCCTACTTGTTTACCAGAACACTTCTGTACCATGGGAAGTGTTCTGTCCACCAATGGGAAGGACTGCAAATCTGTGGCTTGAAAGAGTCCTACAACATTGTAAATTTGAGGTTGTCTAATTAGTGTGAACTTGTGAAGTAACAGCTATTGAGTTTATCAATGAAAGATTGGACATTATTCTTTGACTCAAAATAAAAGTAGAACCGAAATTTTTTGTCTGCTTAAACCAAAGGTTTCACTGTCAGAAAACAAACCATTTCACCCACTTTTTGGAATATGGAGTATAGTAAGCATGTGTTTGTCTGCATATCTGCAGTTACTTGGACCTGGGGCTAGGATGGAGGTCACATTGGACCATGCTCAAACATGTATAATCGACAAAAGGGTGTACTTGTACTATTATCCCCCTCCTCAACAAAATACTGGTGTCGTTTTCAATGTTGTGGGACAAGTGCTGGGATTACTCTTGACGTGCCAATATGTTCCTTTTGATAAGCTGTCTAAAATTCAAAAGGCATAATTCTCGTCGTCCTCAAGTTTCTTTTCTTCATTTTTCTTTTGGTCATTTCTATCTTATTATGCTTTGTTTTGTTGACAGGTTGATGCTCATAAGTCAGTAGTATCTGCACTTGCACATTTGGACAATGCGCTCACCTTCGATGATGAGACTTCTCTGCTGCAATACTCTTCTGACCGATCCAATGCTTTTAAACCCTCATACTTGCCCAATATGGATACTCTAAGTGGTCAGAACTTTGTGGCTTCTGAAATGAATCGTGAATATGGCCACACACTGCCAAGGACCTATTTTCAGGGTATCAATTCATCTGACCCTTCAAATTCTCCCATCCTACAGAGACCTAGTGACCATATCGTTGAGCCTTCTGAAATGAGTGCTGAATATCGCCATACACAACCAAGTACATCTTTTCAGGGTATCATTTCATCCATCAGTCCTCCTGGGGGTACATGTAGTGTGGATGATTTTGTCGTGGCTAGTCAAGCAAATATGGAGTTCATTATTGACAGGCCTGTAAGTGTACCAGGCCAAGGGTCTAACTCCCCAACTCCAAGCTTCAATCTGGAGGATTATGTTCCATGTTTTGATGATTTTCTCAATGAAAATTTTAGCTTGCAGTCAGAGGCCCCCGGTCCAGAATTGGATGCCAATCAACATAGTGCTGGCACAGGTTTCATTTTGGTCGGACCTCAGGCTGACAAGGCCTGGACAATGTTGTTCAGTGTTGTGAGATGTTTCTCAAAATGGAGGAGGAATTTTGCTTTAGATGGAATTCATGTCCAGAAGAAGACGAGATTCTGTTAATGGACTCTGCATAGAAAAGTTGTAACAATCACAATCACACGCATATAATTCTTGTAGGTGCTGCCAGGTGAAGATCGCGAGCAGTTGTGAAGAAGGGTAAGTTTTCTTAGATGTTTATACAGTTGGTAGTTTGTGAATGGTTATATGGCAGCGCTGCTAGCCGGAGATTATACGTGTTTGATGCAGTAATATCTGGAATGTGAATCCATTTAAATAGAATGCATCATCCTAAATGCTTGTTTACTTTTCTCTCATAGAAATAGGACATATTCTTATGTTCATCATTTTTATTTTCATTTATAGTAGATATTTATAAAAGAGAGTAGGGTTATTAATCAAACTGAGCTACTCGAGCTCGGCTTGAGTTCGGCTCGTTCAGGCTCGATTCGTTTTCTAAACGAGTCCGACCTTGAACAAGTTTTTAGGCTCGTTTAAAAAATAAGCCCTACAAGTTTGGCTCAAACTCGACAAGCTCAACTCGTTTATGTGCAAATACTCGAGCTCGGCTCGGGCTCGACTTGTTTTTGGTTCGTTCAGGCTCGGCTCGTTTCCTAATCGAGCCAAACTTGAACAATTTTTTAAATTCGATTAAGAAACAAAATTTTCAAGCTCGACTTGAACTCGGATCGAGCTCATTCGATTAACAGTCCTAAAAGGGAGATAAGAAACACAAAAGTTGAGATGAGACTAGGGGAAATTGAAGTGTTCAAAAAAAAAAAAAAAAGATGAGACTAGGGGAATGACTCAAACAAAAGGTGCTTATACGAGAAAGAGAAAGATATGATGAGGGCGGTCTTGGTTCGCCTGGGGGATGTTCAATCCTTCAGCATGTTGATAGTTTAACAGAACGGAATTCAATCAAATGCGTGTAATATAATTTGTCAAATTTAATACTTTCGAGAGATTCGGTTATTTACATTAGTTATCTAGACAAAAAAAAGTCTCAATCCCTTTGGGTTTCATTTAACCCATGTAAATTAGTTGAAGTTAATTTTTCAAACTGAGTTGGGATAAAATTCAAATGGGATTTTTGATCCATTTATTACGTGGGATATATAGGTCCCACATTTTTTTTTTTTTTTATCTTATCTTCTCAGAGTTATCCCCCTTTAACCTGTAATCCAAACATACCCTAAATGAATGGATTTAGGTAGGTAATTTAGATGAATTTTTCAGTGATTAATATCTCAGTTTCAAGTCAATCTAGACCTGTTCAGGGCCCGCCCAACAATATTAAAAAAAAAAAGTGTATGGATAAGTTGTTTATTCCATTAAGTACAATTTTTATAAAACTTTTTGTGTGTAAGTACAAAATTCAAATGAATTAAAATCCTTTTTACCTAAACACCCTTCCTTAATTTATGCATTCTTAATTGACAGTTATATATCTAATCAAATATGTAAAGATTTCATTAGATTCTTTCACTATCTCTCCCCTATTTTCTCTTCATCTCTCTCTCTCTTTCCCCTTTACTTTCCCTATCTCTCCCCTATTTTCTCTCTATATCTATCATTGATAATTTATTTTATTTTCAAATATGTAAATATTTGATTTATTTTTTCATCTCTCTCCCCTATTTTCTCTCTCTCCCCTTATTTTGTATAACCAATTTGCTCTCTCCCTATTTTCTCTCTTTATTTATATCAACATTACAACAATATAATTACACTAATCAGTTACACCAATCAGTTACAATTGTCTTATAATACACCAAACAGTTATTCATGCATTCTAATAAACCAAACAGTTACACCAAACAATTACACAAATTTATAATATCAACTCAATTTGTCATTCAGTTGTTTACATAAACTTAATAGTTGCACTATTTAGTATCGCGACATCGTTACACCAATCATATATATCAAATTTAGTATAATGATAAAGTCTTTTGTGTAATGATAAACCCAATTTGGTGTATATAATTGATGTAATCATGTCATGATACTAAATGATGTAACTCTTTGATTTATGTAAATAACAAAATGACAAATTGAGTTGGTGTTGTAATTTCGTATAATTGTTTAGTATAACTGTTTAGTTTATTAGAACACACGAGTAACTGTTTAGTGTATTATAGGGTAATTGTCACTAATTGGTGTAACTGATTAGTATAATTGTGTTGTGTAACATTGATATAAGGAGAGAGAAAAAGGGAGAGAATAAGAAAATAAGGGGAGAAGGAGTGAGAGAGAGAGAAAAAATAAGGGGAGAGAGAGATGAAAAAATTAAATCAAATTTTTACATATTTAAAATTTTTTTATCAATATGAGAGAGAGAGAGAGAGAAATAGATAGAGAGAAAATAGGAAAGAGAGAGTGAAAGAGTAATGAAGAGAGAGAAGAGAGAGTAATGGAGTAATAAATACCCTTTTAGTCTTTTTTCAAAAAAATGCACTTAGGGCAAAATAAGTTTTTTTAATGTAGTTTAGCTCAAATAAGTCTAAATTTTTGTACCGGCTTCTAAATTACCCTAATTTTAAATACATAATTAGTCCATATAAAAAATTTAAATCCATAAAAATTTTAGGGTTTACAAAAAGGCCCCAAAAAATTTAAGCTCAATCAAAAAATTATAATTTCAATAATTTGAGCCTACAATTAAATTCATAACATTAGAAACTCAAAAATCAAAAATTTTAAAAACAAATAAAAAAACTATTCAAAAGTCAACTCATATTTATTTATATCCATTCTCTCTCTCTCTCTCTCTCTCTTAAAAAACAAAAATAAAGTATCACATCCTCCTCTCTCACTTAAAAAAAATTAAAAAAATATATATATATTTTTTTAAATAATGCTAAAAATAAAAAGGCCTCATTTAATATTAATATTTTAGGCTTCAAATTATATGGAGCCGTCCCTGGACCTGCTGATTGATCCAATGCGGGAGATTCAAAAGTAATGCACATCTTGAGTTTCCATCTCAACCACGAGTCTAAATGATGCATGATGAAACTGTTGTCAAACATTAAAAAATTAAGGTGCCGTTTGGTAATTTTGTGTTTTTATTTTTTTTGTTTTTGTTTTCATTTTATGGCCAAAAAAAAATTAAAAAAGGTGTTTGGTGAATGTTTTTATTTTTTTTATTGCTCTGTTTTGAAAATAAGACCAAAATATGGAAAAATTCAAAATAATGTTTTTGAAAACATCCAAAAAAAATAAAAAAACAAATGTGCGGCTTCAAAATTGGATTTTAATGAGATCCTGACTTCCATCCTCCTTAGCAACAAAAAATAGATTTTCGTGGTTGAGTATAAAAGCCCTCCCCTCTTTAACTTCCTTTTTTTTTTTTTTTTTTTTCCAGACCCCTCTCTCTCTTGCCCTTCTTTGTTTGCGGGGGTGCTGGTGGGTTTAGGGGTTTTTTTTTTTTGTGTATATCAGTGGTGGTGGACTGGTATTGGCGGTGGTTTTGGGTGGTGGGTTTCAAGGCTGCTGTAACTGAGTTTTGGGTGGGTTGGGTGGTGGGATTTCGATGGTGTTGATTGTGAGTTGGATGGTGAGTTTTCGGTGGTGGGTTTTTAGTGGTATTGGTGGTGGCCAAAGAGATGGGTTTGGTGGTGGAGACATGGTGGCTGCGTGGGGCGGGTTTTTGGTGATTTGGGTTGATTTGGATGGAGATGTATTTGAGATTAAAAAATTAGTTAAAATAATATGGAAACACTATTATAATACCAAACATATTTTTTATTTTTGTTTTCATAATTTTTTAAATATAAATAACTACTAAACATATTTTATATTTTTAATTTTTATCACAAAAAAAAAACAAAAAATAGCTCTATTTTTTTAAAAAAAAAAAAAAATAAAAACGAAAAACATTACTAAATTCACTCTAACGAGTCGTGTCATATTGAATTCATGTCGTGTATAACCGGTATATAAATGAATCGAGTCGTGTAATTCTTTTGATTGACTTTATTCATACTCGATTCATGTATTAATCGGGTCGGCTCGAATCTACTCCTTTATGAAACGAGTAGTTTAAGGAAGGTCCAAATCCTCAAATTTCGTATCGTATTTATATTGTGTTAACCAATCGTTTCATATTTTGAAACGTTTACGCACAACCAAACATCACGCCATGCCAAGACCTCACAATCCACGGAGAAAATTTTCAGTGCTTGGCATGTACCAGCATGGCATGCATACATGGTACTCAACACCAATCAGGATTGGCCATGTCAATGAAATGGCAGGCATGATCAATGGTAGCTGGAGTTTGGAGTTTTGAGTTGTTGTACTCTTGGAGCTTCAACAATTGATGCTTCAATGGTGTGAAGGCAAACAGACCTGTGGAATATACCCCATCCCAACTCCTCCATTTATTTTCTCTTTGTTTTTTTATTCACCTTAATTTATTCCTTTTTACGTACATTTTTTTCCCTCTTTCTTTCCCATTCACGACCCAGCTACTCATGGTTATTTTCCCACCCTGTTCTTTCATTTCTTCTCCTTTCCTCACTTTCTATTTTCTCCCCCTTCTTTTTTCCCCTCTTCCTCACCGTTACACTTTTTGCACCCGTTTCTATCTGTACTTATAGTACCAACACCTCAAGTCTCAAGCACATGGCACTCCAAAACTGAACTGGCAGCACACAATACACATACAATGACACTACACACAATACACACTCAAAAGACTACAGTACTTGCACACAACACCACCTGTAAAGGCCAAAAGCAACACACATGCAACACCAGCCACCAAGGCAACACCGAAATGAAAAAAATCCGAGAAAACAATATCTGTGTAAAACAATTTTACTTGCCGGAAAAAATGGCCGTTGGAAGAAATCGCTTAACTGATTGATTGACCTGTTTTTAGAGCTACTTGATCCAATTGCGTTTAATTTGCTCAGCGACTCTAATTGATTTACTGTGCAATTCCTACTTGAGCATTAAAAAAGTTTAAGTTTGTCATTGTCCGCTTAAACCGAAGGTTTTACGGTCAGAAAACAAGCCATTTGACCCAATTTTGGAGTATGAAGCTGTGGTGTGGTGAATTCTTTAGAGTCACGGATTAGTTAGAGTTACTGAATTAGTCTCTGTGCACACAAAGTACCTCTGGTGAATATTTACTATATTTCTAAACTTGTATAAGATCAAAATTACATAATTGAAAGAGCAGAGACTGAATCAGGTAAAAGATGCACAATAAAACCCATCAAAATCAAGACTAATTATTCTAATTCTAAAATTTTCTAACAACCACCGCAACAATAAGATTGAAGTGCAAAATTTATTTTTTTGATACTCACATTTGCGTCATTTGCCAGTTTGATCATCTAATTCTTGATCTTCGGGCGGCACCGAAGAATTTTTATCTTCCCACTGAAATACTACCATTTTTTTGAGAAGGATGAGCTTTTTTCATCTCTTTTTCGGTGCCAATGGAAATAACCTCTATTACATGAAGTTCTTCAGCAATCTCCCAAACTTTTACATCACAGATCTCCATCTTGTTCCTCGCTTCTCTAAGCTCTCTTTACGAGCCTTGTTTAGTTGATGGACCTTCGCACCATAACGTTTCAGCCGGTGAGATGTGCGTGAAAGGGGAGTTCGAGCCATGACTGGTGAGAGAGAGAATGGTAGCCTGATAGGGTTTTTGAAATGTACTGAAAAGGGAAGGTTGGGGTAAGGTATTTATAGGTGGTTTCCTAAAATCCCTGGTCTTCTTGTAAATCAAGTTTTGTACTCTCATTATAATGTCCTCAATTTTTTTATTCATAATGAATGTCTGAAAAGAAGAGGGGCATTACAAACTCAAGAGGCTACTCCAACCAAATAATTGAACCCTCAATGATACTCACATGTTTTGCTAAACTTGTATAAGATCAAAATTACATAATTGAAAGAGGAGAGACTGAATCAGGTAAAAGATGCACAATAAAACCCATCAAAATCAAGACTAATTAATCTAATTCTAAAATTTTCTAACAACCACTGCAACAATAAAACTGAAGTGCAGAATTTATTTTTTTGATACTCACATTTGCGTCATTTGCCAGTTTGATCATCTAATTCTTGATTTTCGAGCGGCACCGAAGAATTTTTATCTTCCCACTGAATTACTTCCATATTTTTGAGAAGGATGAGCTTTTTTCATCTCTTTTTCGGTGCCAATGGAAATGACCTCTATTGCATGAAGTTCTTCAGCAATCTCCCAAACTTTTACATCACAGATCTCCATCTTCTTCCTCGCTTCTCTAAGCTCTCTTTATGAGCCTTGTTTAGCTGATGGACCTCCGCACCATAACGTTTCAGCCGATGAGATGTGCGTGAAAGGGGAGTTTGAGCCATGACTGGTGAGAGTTTTTGAAATGTACTGAAAAGGGAAGGTTGGGGTAAGGTATTTATAGATGGTTTCCCAAAATCCCTAGCCTTCTTGTAAAACAAGTTTCGTACTCTCATTATAATATCCTCGATTTTTTTATTCATAATGAATGTCTGAAAAGAAGAGGGGCATTACAAACTCAAGAGGCTAATCCAACCAAATAATTGAACCCTCAATGATACTCACATGTTTTGCTAAACTATATGCTAGCCTCTGTGCACACAAAGTACCTCAGGTGAATATTTGCTATGTTTCTCAACTTGTATAAGATCAAAATTACATAATTGAAAGATGAGAGACTGAATCAGGTAAAAGATGCACAATAAAACCCATCAAAATTAAGACTAATTATTCTAATTCTAAAATTTTCTAACAACCACCGCGACAATAAAATTGAAGTGCAGAATTTATTTTTTTGATACTCACATTTGCGTCATTTGCCAGTTTGATCATCTAATTCTTGATCTTTGGGCGGCACCGAAGAATTTTTATCTTCCCACTGAATTACTTCCATATTTTTTAGAAGGATGAGCTTTTTTCATCTCTTTTTCGGTGTCAATGGAAATGACCTCTATTGCATGAAGTTTTTCAGCAATCTCCCAAACTTTTACATCACAGATCTCCATCTTGTTCCTCGCTTCTCTAAGCACTTTATGAGCTTTGTTTAGCTGATGGACCTCTGCACCATAACGTTTCAGCCGACGAGATATGCGTGAAAGGGGAGTTCGAGCCATGACTGGTGAGAGAGAGAATGGTAGCCTAATAGGGTTTTTAAAATGTACTGAAAAGGGAAGGTTGGGGTAAGGTATCTATAGGTGGTTTCCCAAAATCCATGGCCTTCTTGTAGATCAAGTTTCGTACTCTTGTTATAATGTCCTGGATTTTTTATTCATAATGAATGTCTGAAAAGAAGAGAGACATTACAAACTCAAGAGGCTACTCCAACCAAATAATTGAACCCTAAATGAAACTCACATGTTTTGCAAAACTATATGCTAGTCTCTGTGCACACAAAGTACTTTGGTGAATATTTGCTATGTTTCTAAACTTGTATAAGATCAATACAACATAATTGAAAGAGGAGAGATTGAATCAGGTAAAAGACGCATAAAAAAACCCATCAAAATCAACACTAATTATTCTAATTCTAAAATTTTCTAACAACCACCGTAACAATAAAATTGAAGTGCAGAATTTATTTTTTTGATACTCACATTTGCGTCATTTGCCAGTTTGATCATCTAATTCTTGATCTTCGGGCGGCACCGAAATTTTTTTATCTTCCCACTAAATTGCTTACCTATTTTTGAGAAGGATGAGCTATTTCATCTCTTTTTCGGTGCCAATGGAAATGAGCGTTATTGCCTGAAGTTCTTCAGCAATCTCCCAAAATTTTACATCACAGATCTCCATCTTGTTCCTCGCTTCTCTAAGCTATTTACGAGCCTTGTTTAGCTGATGGACCTCTGCACCATAACATTTCAGCCTGCGAGATGTGCGTGAAAGGGGAGTTCGAGTCATGACTGGTGAGAGAGAGAATGGTAGTCTGATAGGGTTTTTGAAATGTACTGAAAAAAAAAGTTTGGGGTAAGGTATCTATAGGTGGTTTCCCAAAATCTCTGGCCTTCTTGTAGAGCAAGTTTCCTACTCTCATTATAATGTCCTGGATTTTTTATTCATAATGAATGTCTGAAAAAAAGAGGGACATTACAAAATCAAGAGGCTACTCCAACCAAATAATTGAACCCTAAATGAAACTCACATGTTTTGCAAAACTATATACTAGTCTTTGTGCACACAAAGTACCTCTGGTGAATATTTGCTATGTTTCTAAACTTGTATAAGATCAAAATTTCATAATTGAAAGAGGAGATACTGAATCAGGTAAAAGATGCATAATAATACCCATCAAAATCAAGACTAATTATTCTAATTCTAAAATTTTCTAACAACCACCGCAACAATAAAATTGTAGTGCAGAATTTATTTATTTGATACTCACATTTGTGTCATTTTCCAGTTTGATCATCTAATTCTTGATTTTCGGGCGGCATTGCAGAATTTTTATCTTCCCACTGAATTACTTCCCTATTTTTGAGAAGGATGAGCTGTTTCATCTCTTTTTTGGTGCCAATGAAAATGACCGTTATTGCCTGAAGTTTTTCAGCAATCTCCCAAACTTTTACATCACAGATCTCCATCTAGTTCCTCGTTTCTCTAAGCTATTTACGAGTCTAGTTTAGCTGATGGACCTCCGCACCATAACGTTTCAGCCGGCGAGATGTGCGTGACAGGGGAGTTCGAGCCATGACTGGTGAGAGAGAGAATGGTAGCTCGATAGGGTTTTTGAAATGTACTGAAAAGGGAAGGTTGGGGTAAGGTATTTATAAGTGGTTTCCCAAAATCCCTGGCCTTCTTGTAGAGCAAGTTTCGTACTCTCATTATAATGTCCTGGATTTTTTATTCATAATGAATGTCTGAAAAGAAGTGGGGCATTATAAACTCAAGAGAGTACTCCAACCAAATAATTGAACCCTCAATGAAACTCACATGTTATGCAAAACTATATGCTAGTCTCTGTGCACACAAAGTACCTTTGGTGAATATTTGCTATGTTTCTAAACTTGAAAAAGATCAAAATTACAAAATTACACAAATTACAAAAATTATGTAATTTTGAGAATTTTTTTTTGATACTCACATTTGCGTCATTTGCCAGTTTGATCATCTAATTCTTGATCTTCGGGCGGCACCACATAATTTTTATCTTCCCACTGAATACTTCCCTATTTTTGAGAAGGATGAGTTGTTTCATCTCTTTTTTTGTGCCAATGGAAATGACCGTTATTGCCTGAAGTTCTTCAGAAATCTCCCAAACTTTTACATCACAGATCTCCATTTTGTTCCTCGCTTCTCTAAGCTCTTTAAGAGCCTTGTTTAGCTGATGGACCTCCGCACCGTAACGTTTCAGTCGGCGAGATGTGCGTGAAAAGGGAGTTCGAACCATGACTGGTGAGATAGAGATTGGTAGTCTGATAGGGTTTTTGAAATGTACTGAAAAGGGAAGGTTGGGGTAAGGTATTTATAGGTGGTTTCCCAAAATCTCTGGTCTTCTTGTAAAGCAAGTTTTGTACTCTCATTATAATATCCTCGATTTTTTTATTCATAATGAATGTCTGAAAAGAAGAGGGGCATTACAAACTCAAGAGGCTACTCCAACCAAATAATTGAACCCTCAATGATACTCACATGTTTTGCTAAACTTGTATAAGATCAAAATTACATAATTGAAAGAGGAGAGACTGAATCAGGTAAAAGATGCACAATAAAACCCATCAAAATTAAGACTAATTATTCTAATTCTAAAATTTTCTAACAACCACCGCGACAATAAAATTGAAGTGCATAATTTATTTTTTTGATACTCACTTTTGCGTCATTTGCCAGTTTGATCATCTAATTCTTGATCTTTGGGCGGCACCGAAGAATTTTTATCTTCCCACTGAATTACTTCCATATTTTTTTGAAGGATGAGCTTTTTTCATCTCTTTTTCGGTGTCAATGGAAATGACCTCTATTGCATGAAGTTTTTCAGCAATCTCCCAAACTTTTACATCACAGATCTCCATCTTGTTCCTCGCTTCTCTAAGCTCTTTATGAGCTTTGTTTAGCTGATGGACCTCTGCACCATAACGTTTCAGCCGACGAGATATGCGTGGAAGGGGAGTTCGAGCCATGACTGGTGAGAGAGAGAATGGTAGCCTGATAGGGTTTTTGAAATGTACTGAAAAGGGATGGTTGGGGTAAGGTATCTATAGGTGGTTTCCCAAAATCCAAGACCTTCTTGTAGATCAAGTTTCGTACTCTTGTTATAATGTCCTGGATTTTTTATTCATAATGAATGTCTGAAAAGAAGAGGGACATTACAAACTCAAGAGGCTACTCCAACCAAATAATTGAACCCTAAATGAAACTCACATGTTTTGCAAAACTATATGCTAGTCTCTGTGCACACAAAGTACTTTGGTGAATATTTGCTATGTTTCTAAACTTGTATAAGATCAAAACTACATAATTGAAAGAGGAGAGATTGAATCAGGTAAAAGATGCATAAAAAAACCCATCAAAATCAAGACTAATTATTCTAATTCTAAAATTTTCTAACAACCACCGTAACAATAAAATTGAAGTGCAGAATTTATTTTTTTGATACTCACATTTGCGTCATTTGCCAGTTTGATCATCTAATTCTTGATCTTCGGGCGGCACCGAAATTTTTTTATCTTCCCACTAAATTGCTTACCTATTTTTGAGAAGGATGAGCTATTTCATCTCTTTTTCGGTGCCAATGGAAATGAGCGTTATTGCCTGAAGTTCTTCAGCAATCTCCCAAACTTTTACATCACAGATCTCCATCTTGTTCCTCGCTTCTCTAAGCTATTTATGAGCCTTGTTTAGCTGATGGACCTCTGCACCATAACATTTCAGCCTGCGAGATGTGCGTGAAAGGGGAGTTCGAGTCATGACTGGTGAGAGAGAGAATGGTAGTCTGATAGGGTTTTTGAAATGTACTGAAAAAGGGAAGTTTGGGGTAAGGTATCTATAGGTGGTTTCCAAAAATCTCTGGCCTTCTTGTAGAGCAAGTTTCCTACTCTCATTATAATGTCCTGGATTTTTTTATTCATAATGAATGTCTGAAAAAAAGAGGGACATTACAAAATCAAGAGGCTACTACAACCAAATATTGAACCCTAAATGAAACTCACATGTTTTGCAAAACTATATGCTAGTCTTTGTGCACACAAAGTACCTATGGTGAATATTTGTTATGTTTCTAAACTTGTATAAGATCAAAATTACATAATTGAAAGAGGAGATACTGAATCTGGTAAAAGATGCATAATAATACCCATCAATATCAAGACTAATTATTCTAATTCTAAAATATTCTAACAACCACCGCAACAATAAAATTGAAGTGTAGAATTTATTTATTTGATACTCACATTTGTGTCATTTGCCAGTTTGATCATCTAATTCTTGATTTTCGGGCGGCATCGCAGAATTTTTATATTTCCACTGAATTACTTCCCTTTTTTTGAGAAGAATGAGCTGTTTCATCTCTTTTTTGGTGCCAATGCAAATGACCGTTATTGCCTGAAGTTCTTCAGAAATCTCCCAAACGTTTACATCACAGATCTCCATTTTGTTATTCGCTTCTCTAAGCTCTTTAAGAGCCTTGTTTAGCTAATGGACCTCCGCACCGTAACGTTTCAGTCGGCGAGATGTGCGTGAAAGGGGAGTTCGAACCATGACTGGTGAGATAGAGATTGGTAGTCTGATAGGGTTTTTGAAATGTACTGAAAATGGAAGGTTGGGGTAAGGTATTTATAGGTGGTTTCCCAAAATCTCTGGTCTTCTTGTAAAGCAAGTTTTGTACTCTCATTATAATATCCTCGATTTTTTTATTCATAATGAATGTTTGAAAAGAAGAGGGGCATTACAAACTCAAGAGGCTACTCCAACCAAATAATTGAACCCTCAATGATACTCACATGTTTTGCTAAACTTGTATAAGATCAAAATTACATAATTGAAAGAGGAGAGACTGAATCAGGTAAAAGATAAACAATAAAACCCATCAAAATTAAGACTAATTATTCTAATTCTAAAATTTTCTAACAACCACCGCGACAATAAAATTGAAGTGCAGAATTTATTTTTTTGATACTCACTTTTGCGTCATTTGCCAGTTTGATCATCTAATTCTTGATCTTTGGGCGGCACCGAAGAATTTTTATCTTCCCACTGAATTACTTCCATATTTTTTAGAAGGATGAGCTTTTTTCATCTCTTTTTCGGTGTCAATGGAAATGACCTCTATTGCATGAAGTTTTTCAGCAATCTCCCAAACTTTTACATCACAGATCTCCATCTTGTTCCTCGCTTCTCTAAGCTCTTTATGAGCTTTGTTTAGCTGATGGACCTCTGCACCATAACGTTTCAGCCGACGAGATATGCGTGAAAGGGGAGTTCGAGCCATGACTGGTGAGGGAGAGAATGGTAGCCTGATAGGGTTTTTTAAATGTACTGAAAAGGGAAGGTTGGGGTAAGGTATCTATAGGTGGTTTCCCAAAATCCTTGGCCTTCTTGTAGAGCAAGTTTCGTACACTTGATATAATGTCCTGGATTTTTTATTCATAATGAATGTCTGAAAAGAAGAGGGACATTACAAACTCAAGAGGCTACTCCAACCAAATAATTGAACCCTAAATGAAACTCACATGTTTTGCAAAACTATATGCTAGTCTCTGTGCACACAAAGTACTTTGGCTAATATTTGCTATGTTTCTAAACTTGTATAAGATCAAAACTACATAATTGAAAGAGGAGAGATTGAATCAGGTAAAAGATGCATAAAAAAACCCATCAAAATCAAGATTAATTATTCTAATTCTAAAATTTTCTAACAACCACCGTAACAATAAAATTGAAGTGCAGAATTTATTTTTTTGATACTCACATTTGCGTCATTTGCCAGTTTGATCATCTAATTCTTGATCTTCGGGCGGCACCGAAATTTTTTTATCTTCCCACTAAATTACTTACCTATTTTTGAGAAGGATGAGCTATTTCATCTCTTTTTCGGTGCCAATGGAAATGAGCGTTATTGCCTGAAGTTCTTCAGCAATCTCCCAAACTTTTACATCACAGATCTCCATCTTGTTCCTCGCTTCTCTAAGCTATTTACGAGCGTAGTTTAGCTGATGGACCTCTGCATCATAACATTTCAGCCTGCGAGATGTGCGTGAAAGGGGAGTTCGAGTCATGACTGGTGAGAGAGAGAATGGTAGTCTGATAGGGTTTTTGAAATGTACTGAAAAAGGGAAGTTTGGGGTAAGGTATCTATAGGTGGTTTCCCAAAATCTCTGGCCTTCTTGTAGAGCAAGTTTCGTACTCTCATTATAATGTCCTGGATTTTTTATTCATAATGAATGTCTGAAAAAAAGAGGGACATTACAAAATCAAGAGGCTACTCCAACCAAATAATTGAACCCTAAATGAAACTCACATGTTTTGCAAAACTATATGCTAGTCTTTGTGCACACAAAGTACCTCTGGTGAATATTTGCTATGTTTCTAAACTTGTATAAGATCAAAATTACATAATTGAAAGAGGAGATACTGAATTAGGTAAAAGATGCATAATAATACCCATCAAAATCAAGACTAATTATTCTAATTCTAAAATTTTCTAACAACCACCGCAACAATAAAATTGAAGTGCAGAATTTATTTATTTGATACTCACATTTGTGTCATTTGCCAGTTTGATCATCTAATTCTTGATTTTCGGGCGGCATCGCAGAATTTTTATATTCCCACTGAATTACTTCCCTATTTTTGAGAAGGATGAGCTGTTTATCTCTTTTTTGGTGCCAATGCAAATGACCGTTATTGCCTGAAGTTCTTCAGAAATCTCCCAAACTTTTACATCACAGATCTCCATCTTGTTCCTCGTTTCTCTGAGCTATTTACGAGTCTAGTTTAGCTGATGGACCTCCGCACCATAACGTTTCAGCCGGCGAGATGTGCGTGACAGGGGAGTTCGAGCCATGACTGGTGAGAGAGAGATTGGTAGTCTGATAGGGTTTTTGAAATGTACTGAAAAGGGAAGGTTGGGGTAAGGTATTTATAGGTGGTTTCCCAAAATCTCTGGTCTTCTTGTACAGCAAGTTTTGTACTCTCATTATAATATCCTCGATTTTTTTATTCATAATGAATGTCTGAAAAGAAGAGGGGCATTACAAACTCAAGAGGCTACTCCAACCAAATAATTGAACCCTCAATAATACTCACATGTTTTGCTAAACTTGTATAAGATCAAAATTACATAATTGAAAGAGGAGAGACTGAATCAGGTAAAAGATGCACAATAAAACCCATCAAAATTAAGACTAATTATTCTAATTCTAAAATTTTCTAACAACCACCGCGACAATAAAATTGAAGTGCAGAATTTATTTTTTTGATACTCACTTTTGCGTCATTTGCCAGTTTGATCATCTAATTCTTGATCTTTGGGCGGCACCGAAGAATTTTTATCTTCCCACTGAATTACTTCCATATTTTTTAGAAGGATGAGCTTTTTTCATCTCTTTTTCGGTGTCAATGGAAATGACCTCTATTGCATGAAGTTTTTCAGCAATCTCCCAAACTTTTACATCACAGATCTCCATCTTGTTCCTCGCTTCTCTAAGCTCTTTATGAGCTTTGTTTAGCTGATGGACCTCTGCACCATAACGTTTCAGCCGACGAGATATGCGTGAAAGGGGAGTTCGAGCCATGACTGGTGAGAGAGAGAATGGTAGCCTGATAGGGTTTTTGAAATGTACTGAAAAGGGATGGTTGGGGTAAGGTATCTATAGGTGGTTTCCCAAAATCCATGGCCTTCTTGCAGAGCAAGTTTCGTACTCTTGTTATAATGTCCTGGATTTTTTATTCATAATGAATGTCTGAAAAGAAGAGGGACATTACAAACTCAAGAGGCTACTCCAACCAAATAATTGAACCCTAAATGAAACTCACATGTTTTGCAAAACTATATGCTAGTCTCTGTGCACACAGAGTACTTTGGTGAATATTTGTTATGTTTCTAAACTTGTATAAGATCAAAACTACATAATTGAAAGAGGAGAGATTGAATCAGGTAAAAGATGCATAAAAAAACCCATCAAAATCAAGATTAATTATTCTAATTCTAAAATTTTCTAACAACCACCGTAACAATAAAATTGAAGTGCAGAATTTATTTTTTTGATACTCACATTTGCGTCATTTGCCAGTTTGATCATCTAATTCTTGATCTTCGGGCGGCACCGAAATTTTTTTATCTTCGCACAAAATTACTTACCTATTTTTGAGAAGGATGAGCTATTTCATCTCTTTTTCGGTGCCAGTGGAAATGAGCGTTATTGCCTGAAGTTCTTCAGCAATCTCCCAAACTTTTACATCACAGATCTCCATCTTGTTCCTCGCTTCTCTAAGCTATTTACGAGCCTTGTTTACCTGATGGACCTTTGCACCATAACATTTCAGCCTGCGAGATGTGCGTGAAAGGGGAGTTCGAGTCATGACTGGTGAGAGAGAGATTGGTAGTCTGATAGGGTTTTTGAAATGTACTGAAAAAGGGAAGTTTGGGGTAAGGTATCTATAGGTGGTTTCCCAAAATCTCTGGCCTTCTTGTAGAGCAAGTTTCGTACTCTCATTATAATGTCCTGGATTTTTTATTCATAATGAATGTCTGAAAAAAAGAGGGACATTACAAAATAAAGAGGCTACTCCAACCAAATAATTGAATCCTAAATGAAACTCACATGTTTTGCAAAACTATATGCTAGTCTTTGTGCACACAAAGTACCTCTGGTGAATATTTGCTATGTTTCTAAACTGGTATAAGATCAAAATTACATAATTGAAAGAGGAGATACTGAATCAGGTAAAAGATGCATAATAATACCCATCAAAATCAAGACTAATTATTCTAATTCTAAAATTTTCTAACAACCACCGCAACAATAAAATTGAAGTGCAGAATTTATTTATTTGATACTCACATTTGTGTCATTTGCCAGTTTGATCATCTAATTCTTGATTTTCGGCCGGCATCGCAGAATTTTTATATTCCCACTGAATTACTTCCCTATTTTTGAGAAGGATGAGCAGTTTATCTCTTTTTTGTTGCCAATGCAAATGACCGTTATTGCCTGAAGTTCTTCAGAAATCTCTAAAACTTTTACATCACAGATCTCCATCTTGTTCCTCGTTTCTC
Source organism: Ilex aquifolium (assembly GCA_951799425.1). Taxonomy (NCBI): domain Eukaryota; kingdom Viridiplantae; phylum Streptophyta; class Magnoliopsida; order Aquifoliales; family Aquifoliaceae; genus Ilex; species Ilex aquifolium. The sequence goes on from OX637410.1 coordinate 21,585,715, forward strand.
TAAGCTATTTACGAGTCTAGTTTAGCTGATAGACCTCCGCACCATAACGTTTCAGCCGGCGAGATGTGCGTGACAGGGGAGTTCAAGCCATGACTGGTGAGAGAGAGAATGGTTGCCTGATAGGGTTTTTGAAATGTACTGAAAAGGGAAGGTTGGGGTAAGGTATTTATAGGTGGTTTCCCAAAATCCCTGGCCTTCTTGTAGAGCAAGTTTCGTACTCTCATTATAATGTCCTGGATTTTTTATTCATAATGAATGTCTGAAAAGAAGTGGGGCATTATAAATTCAAGAGGCTACTCCAACCAAATAATTGAACCCTCAATGAAACTCACATGTTATGCAAAACTATATGCTAGCCTCTATGCACACAAAGTACCTCTGGTGAATATTTGCTATGTTTCTAAACTTGTATAAGATCAAAATTACAAAATTACAAAAATTACAAAAATTATGTAATTTTGAGAATTTTTTTTTGATACTCACATTTGTGTCATTTGCCAGTTTGATAATCTAATTCTTGATTTTCGGGCGGCATCGCAGAATTTTTATATTCCCACTGAATTACTTCCCTATTTTTGAGAAGGGTGAGCTGTTTCATCTCTTTTTTGGTGCCAATGCAAATGACCGTTATTGCCTGAAGTTCTTCAGAAATCTCCCAAACTTTTACATCACAGATCTCCATCTTGTTCCTCACTTCTCTAAGCTCTTTAAGTGTCTAGTTTAGCTGATGGACCTCCGCACCGTAACGTTTCAGCCGGCGAGATGTGCGTGACAGGAGAGTTCGAGCCATGACTGGTGAGAGAGAGATTGGTAGTCTGATAGGGTTTTTGAAATGTACTGAAAAGGGAAGGTTGGGGTAAGGTATTTATAGGTAGTTTCCCAAAATCTCTGGTCTTCTTGTAAAGCAAGTTTTGTACTCTCATTATAATATCCTCGATTTTTTTATTCATAATGAATGTCTGAAAAGAAGAGGGGCATTACAAACTCAAGAGGCTACTCCAACCAAATAATTGAACCCTAAATGAAACTCACATGTTTTGCAAAACTATATGATTGTCTTTGTGCACACAAAGTACCTCTGGTGAATATTTGCTATGTTTCTAAACTTGTATAAGATCAAAATTACATAATTGAAAGAGGAGATACTGAATCAGGTAAAAGATGCATAATAATACCCATCAAAATCAAGACTAATTATTCTAATTCTAAAATTTTCTAACAACCACCGCAACAATAAAATTGAAGTGCAGAATTTATTTATTTGATACTCATATTTGTGTCATTTGCCAGTTTGATCATCTAATTCTTGATTTTCGGCCGGCATCGCAGAATTTTTATATTCCCACTGAATTACTTCCCTATTTTTGAGAAGGATGAGCTGTTTATCTCTTTTTTGTTGCCAATGCAAATGACCGTTATTGCCTGAAGTTCTTCAGAAATCTTCCAAACTTTTACATCACAGATCTCCATCTTGTTCCTCGTTTCTCTAAGCTATTTACGAGTCTAGTTTAGCTGATGGACCTCCGCACCATAACGTTTCAGCCGGCGAGATGTGCGTGACAGGGGAGTTCGAGCCATGACTGGTGAGAGAGATATTGGTAGTCTGATAGGGTTTTTGAAATGTACTGAAAAGAGAAGGTTGGGGTAAGGTATTTATAGGTGGTTTCCCAAAATCTCTGGTCTTCTTGTAAAGCAAGTTTTGTACTCTCATTATAATATCCTCGATTTTTTTATTCATAATGAATGTCTGAAAAGAAGAGGGGCATTACAAACTCAAGAGGCTACTCCAACCAAATAATTGAACCCTCAATGATACTCACATGTTTTGCTAAACTTGTAGAAGATCAAAATTACATAATTGAAAGAGGAGAGACTGAATCAGGTAAAAGATGCACAATAAAACCCATCAAAATTAAGACTAATTATTCTAATTCTAAAATTTTCTAACAACCACCGCGACAATAAAATTGAAGTGCAGAATTTATTTTTTTGATACTCACTTTTGCGTCATTTGCCAGTTTGATCATCTAATTCTTGATCTTTGGGTGGCACCGAAGAATTTTTATCTTCCCACTGAATTACTTCCATATTTTTTAGAAGGATGAGCTTTTTTCATCTCTTTTTCGGTGTCAATGGAAATGACCTCTATTGCATGAAGTTTTTCAGCAATCTCCCAAACTTTTACATCACAGATCTCCATCTTGTTCCTCTCTTCTCTAAGCTCTTTATGAGCTTTGTTTAGCTGATGGACCTCTGCACCATAACGTTTCAGCCGACGAGATATGCGTGAAAGGGGAGTTCGAGCCATGACTGGTGAGAGAGAGAATGGTAGCCTGATAGGGTTTTTGAAATGTACTGAGAAGGGAAGGTTGGGGTAAGGTATCTATAGGTGGTTTCCCAAAATCCATGGCCTTCTTGCAGAGCAAGTTTCGTACTCTTGTTATAATGTCCTGGATTTTTTATTCATAATGAATGTCTGAAAAGAAGAGGGACATTACAAACTCAAGAGGCTACTCCAACCAAATAATTGAACCCTAAATGAAACTCACATGTTTTGCAAAACTATATGCTAGTCTCTGTGCACACAAAGTACTTTGGTGAATATTTGCTGTGTTTCTAAACTTGTATAAGATCAAAACTACATAATTGAAAGAGGAGAGATTTAATCAGGTAAAAGATGCATAAAAAAACCCATCAAAATCAACACTAATTATTCTAATTCTAAAATTTTCTAACAACCACCGTAACAATAAAATTGAAGTGCAGAATTTATTTTTATGATACTCACATTTGCGTCATTTGCCAGTTTGATCATCTAATTCTTCATCTTCGGGCGGCACCGAATTTTTTTTATCTTCCCACTAAATTACTTACCTATTTTTCAGAAGGATGAGCTATTTCATCTCTTTTTCGGTGCCAATGGAAATGAGCGTTATTGCCTGAAGTTCTTCAGCAATCTCCCAAACTTCTACATCACAGATCTCCATCTTGTTCCTCGCTTCTCTAAGCTAATTACGAGCCTTGTTTAGCTGATGGACCTCTGCACCATAACATTTCAGCCTGCGAGATGTGCGTGAAAGGGGAGTTCGAGTCATGACTGGTGAAAGAGAGAATGGTAGTCTGATAGGGTTTTTGAAATGTACTGAAAAAGGGAAGTTTGGGGTAAGGTATCTATAGGTGGTTTCCAAAAATCTCTGGCCTTCTTGTAGAGCAAGTTTCCTACTCTCATTATAATGTCCTGGATTTTTTATTCATAATGAATGTCTGAAAAAAAGAGGAACATTACAAAATCAAGAGGCTACTCCAACCAAATAATTGAACCCTAAATGAAACTCACATGTTTTGCAAAACTATATGCTAGTCTTTGTGCACACAAAGTACCTCTGGTGAATATTTGCTATGTTTCTAAACTTGTATAAAATCAAAATTACATAATTGAAAGAGGAGATACTGAATCAGGTCAAAGATGCATAATAATACCCATCAAAATCAAGACTAATTATTCTAATTCTAAAATTTTCTAACAACCACCGCAACAATAAAATTGAAGTGCAGAATTTATTTATTTGATACTCACATTTGTGTCATTTGCCAGTTTGATCATCTAATTCTTGATTTTCGGGCGGCATCGCAGAATTTTTATCTTCCCACTGAATTACTTCCCTATTTTTGAGAAGGATGAGCTGTTTCATCTCTTTTTTGGTGCCAATGTAAATGACCGTTATTGCCTGAAGTTTTTCAGCAATCTCCCAAACTTTTACATCACAGATCTCCATCTTGTTCCTCATTTCTCTAAGCTATTTACGAGTCTAGTTTAGCTGATGGACCTCCGTACCATAACGTTTCAGCCGGCGAGATGTGCGTGACAGGGGAGTTCGAGCCATGACTGGTGAGAGAGGGAATGGTAGCCAGATAGGGTTTTTGAAATGTACTGAAAAGGGAAGGTTGGGGTAAGGTATTTATAGGTGGTTTCCAAAAATCCCTGGCCTTCTTGTAGAGCAAGTTTCGTACTCTCATTATAATGTCCTGGATTTTTTATTCATAATGAATGTCTGAAAAGAAGTGGGGCATTATAAATTCAAGAGGCTACTCCAACCAAATAATTGAACCCTCAATGAAACTCACATGTTATGCAAAACTATATGCTAGTCTCTGTGCACACAAAGTACCTCTGGTGAATATTTGCTATGTTTCTAAACTTGTATAAGATCAAAATTACAAAATTACAAAAATTACAAAAATTATGTAATTTTGAGAATTTTTTTTTGATACTCACATTTGCGTCATTTGCCAGTTTGATCATGTAATTCTTGATTTTCGGGCGGCATCGCAGAATTTTTATATTCCCACTGAATTACTTCCCTATTTTTAGAAGGATGAGCTGTTTCATCTCTTTTTTGGTGCCAATGCAAATGACCGTTATTGCCTGAAGTTCTTCAGAAATCTCCCAAACTTTTACATCACAAATCTCCATTTTGTTCCTCGCTTCTCTAAGCTCTTTAAGAGTCTAGTTTAGCTGATGGACCTCCGCACCGTAACGTTTCAACCGGCGAGATGTGCGTGACAGGAGAGTTCGAACCATGACTGGTGAGATAGAGATTGGTAGTCTGATAGGGTTTTTGAAATTTACTGAAAAGGGAAGGTTGGGGTAAGGTATTTATAGGTGGTTTCCCAAAATCTCTGGTCTTCTTGTAAAGCAAGTTTTGTACTCTCATTATAATATCCTCGATTTTTTTATTCATAATGAATGTCTGAAAAGAAGAGGGGCATTACAAACTCAAGAGGCTACTCCAACCAAATAATTGAACCCTCAATGATACTCACATGTTTTGCTAAACTTGTACAAGATCAAAATTACATAATTGAAAGAGGAGAGACTGAATCAGGTAAAAGATGCACAATAAAACCCATCAAAATTAAGACTAATTATTCTAATTCTAAAATTTTCTAACAACCACCGCGACAATAAAATTGAAGTGCATAATTTATTTTTTTGATACTCACTTTTGCGTCATTTGCCAGTTTGATCATCTAATTCTTGATCTTTGGGCGGCACCGAAGAATTTTTATCTTCCCACTGAATTACTTCCATATTTTTTAGAAGGATGAGCTTTTTTCATCTCTTTTTCGGTGTCAATGGAAATGACCTCTATTGCATGAAGTTTTTCAGCAATCTCCCAAACTTTTACATCACAGATCTCCATCTTGTTCCTCGCTTCTCTAAGCTCTTTATGAGCATTGTTTAGCTGATGGACCTCTGCACCATAACGTTTCAGCCGACGAGATATGCGTGAAAGGGGAGTTCGAGCCATGAATGGTGAGAGAGAGAATGGTAGCCTGATAGGGTTTTTTAAATGTAATGAAAAGGGAAGGTTGGGATAAGGTATCTATAGGTGGTTTCCCAAAATCCTTGGCCTTCTTGTAGAGCAAGTTTCGTACACTTGATATAATGTCCTGGATTTTTTATTCATAATGAATGTCTGAAAAGAAGAGGGACATTACAAACTCAAGAGGCTACTCCAACCAAATAATTGAACCCTAAATGAAATTCACATGTTTTGCAAAACTATATGCTAGTCTCTGTGCACACAGAGTACTTTGGTGAATATTTGCTATGTTTCTAAACTTGTATAAGATCAAAACTACATAATTGAAAGAGGAGAGATTGAATCAGGTAAAAGATGCATAAAAAAACCCATCAAAATCAACACTAATTATTCTAATTCTAAAATTTTCTAACAACCACCGTAACAATAAAATTGAAGTGCAGAATTTATTTTTTTGATACTCACATTTGCGTCATTTGCCAGTTTGATCATCTAATTCTTGATCTTCGGGCGGCACCGAATTTTTTTTATCTTCCCACTAAATTACTTACCTATTTTTCAGAAGGATGAGCTATTTTATCTCTTTTTCGGTGTCAATGGAAATGAGCTTTATTGCCTGAAGTTCTTCAGCAATCTCCCAAACTTTTACATCACAGATCTCCATCTTGTTCCTCGCTTCTCTAAGCTATTTACGAGCCTTGTTTAGCTGATGGACCTCTGCACCAAAACATTTCAGCCTGCGAGGTATGCGTGAAAGGGGAGTTCGAGTCATGACTGGTGAGAGAGAGAATGGTAGTCTGATAGGGTTTTTGAAATGTACTGAAAAAGGGAAGTTTGGGGTAAGGTATCTATAGGTGGTTTCCCAAAATCTCTGGCCTTCTTGTAGAGCAAGTTTCCTACTCTCATTATAATGTCCTGGATTTTTTATTCATAATGAATGTCTGAAAAAAAGAGGGACATTACAAAATCAAGAGGCTACTCCAACCAAATAATTGAACCCTAAATGAAACTCACATGTTTTGCAAAACTATATGCTAGTCTTTGTGCACACAAAGTACCTCTGGTGAATATTTGCTATGTTTCTAAACTTGTATAAGATCAAAATTTCATAATTGAAAGAGGAGATACTGAATCAGGTAAAAGATGCATAATAATACCCATCAAAATCAAGACTAATTATTCTAATTCTAAAATTTTCTAACAACCACCGCAACAATAAAATTGAAGTGCAGAATTTATTTATTTGATACTCACATTTGTGTCATTTTCCAGTTTGATCATCTAATTCTTGATTTTCGGGCGGCATCGCAGAATTTTTATCTTCCCACTGAATTACATCCCTATTTTTAAGAAGGATGAGCTGTTTCATCTCTTTTTTGGTGCCAATGGAAATGACCGTTATTGCCTGAAGTTTTTCAGCAATCTCCCAACTTTTACATCACAGATCTCCATCTTGTTCCTCGTTTCTCTAAGCTATTTACGAGTGTAGTTTAGCTGATGGACCTCCGCACCATAACGTTTCAGCCGACGAGATGTGCGTGACAGGGGAGTTCGAGCTATGACTGGTGAGAGAGAGAATGGTAGCCTGATAGGGTTTTTGAAATGTACTGAAAAGGGAAGGTTGGGGTAAGGTATTTATAGGTGGTTTCCCAAAATCCCTGGCCTTCTTGTAGAGCAAGTTTCATACTCTCATTATAATGTCCTGGATTTTTTATTCATAATGAATGTCTGAAAAGAAGTGGGGCATTATAAACTCAAGAGGCTACTCCAACCAAATAATTGAACCCTAAATGAAACTCACATGTTATGCAAAACTATATGCTAGTCTCTGTGCACATAAAGTACCTCTGGTGAATATTTGCTATGTTTCTAAACTTGTATAAGATCAAAATTACAAAATTACACAAATTACAAAAATTATGTAATTTTGAGAATTTTTTTTTGATACTCACATTTGCGTCATTTGCCAGTTTGATCATCTAATTCTTGATCTTCAGGCGGCACCACATAATTTTTATCTTCCCACTGAATACTTCCCAATTTTTGAGAAGGATGAGTTGTTTCATCTCTTTTTTTGTGCCAATGGAAATGACCGTTATTGACTGAAGTTCTTCAGCTATCTCCCAAACTTTTACATCACAAATCTCCATTTTGTTCCTCGCTTCTCTAAGCTCTTTAAGAGCCTTGTTTAGCTGATGGACCTCCGCACCGTAACGTTTCAGTCGGCGAGATGTGCGTGAAAGGGGAGTTCGAACCATGACTGGTGAGATAGAGATTGGTAGTCTGATAGGGTTTTTGAAATGTACTGAAAAGGGAAGGTTGGGGTAAGGTATTTATAGGTGGTTTCCCAAAATCTCTGTTTTTCTTGTAAAGCAAGTTTTGTACTCTCATTATAATATCCTCGATTTTTTTATTCATAATGAATGTCTGAAAAGAAGAGGGGCATTACAAACTCAAGAGGCTACTCCAACCAAATAATTGAACCCTCAATGATACTCACATGTTTTGCTAAACTTGTATAAGATCAAAATTACATAATTGAAAGAGGAGAGACTGAATCAGGTAAAAGATGCACAATAAAACCCATCAAAATTAAGACTAATTATTCTAATTCTAAAATTTTCTAACAACCACCGCAACAATAAAATTGAAGTGCATAATTTATTTTTTTGATACTCATTTTTGCGACATTTGCCAGTTTGATCATCTAATTCTTGATCTTTGGGCGGCACCGAAGAATTTTTATCTTCCCACTGAATTACTTCCATATTTTTTAGAAGGATGAGCTTTTTTCATCTCTTTTTCGGTGTCAATGGAAATGACCTCTATTGCATGATGTTTTTCAGCAATCTCCCAAACTTTTACATCACAGATCTCCATCTTGTTCCTCGCTTCTCTAAGCTCTTTAGGAGCTTTGTTTAGCTGATGGACCTCTGCACCATAACGTTTCAGCCGACGAGATATGCGTGAAAGGGGAGTTCGAGCCATGACTGGTGAGAGAGAGAATGGTAGCCTGATAGGGTTTTTGAAATGTACTGAAAAGGGAAGGTTGGGGTAAGGTATCTATATGTGGTTTCCCAAAATCCATGGCCTTCTTGTAGAACAAGTTTCGTACTCTTGTTATAATGTCCTGGATTTTTTATTCATAATGAATGTCTGAAAAAAAGAGGGACATTACAAAATCAAGAGACTACTCCAACCAAATAATTGAACCCTAAATGAAACTCACATGTTTTGCAAAACTATATGCTAGTCTTTGTGCACACAAAGTACCTCTGGTGAATATTTGCTATGTTTCTAAACTTGTATAAGATCAAAATTACATAATTGAAAGAGGAGATACTGAATCAGGTAAAAGATGCATAATAATACCCATCAAAATCAAGACTAATTATTCTAATTCTAAAATTTTCTAACAACCACCGCAACAATAAAATTGAAGTGCATAATTTATTTATTTGATACTCACATTTGTGTCATTTGCCAGTTTGATCATCTAATTCTTGATTTTCGGGCGGCATCGTAGAATTTTTATCTTCCCACTGAATTACTTCCCTATTTTTGAGAAGGATGAGCTGTTTCATCTCTTTTTTGGTGCCAATGCAAATGACCGTTATTGCCTGAAGTTCTTCAGAAATCTCCCAAACTTTTACATCACAGATCTCCATTTTGTTCCTCGCTTCTCTAAGCTCTTTAAGAGCCTTGTTTAGCTGATGGACCTCCGCACCGTAACGTTTCAGCCGGCGAGATGTGCGTGACAGGGGAGTTCGAACCATGACCGGTGAGAGAGAGAATGGTAGCCTGATAGGGTATTTGAAATGTACTGAAAAGGGAAGGTTGGGGTAAGGTATTTATAGGTGGTTTCCCAAAATCCCTGGCCTTCTTGTGGAGCAAGTTTCGTACTCTCATTATAATGTCCTGGATTTTTTATTCATAATGAATGTCTGAAAAGAAGTGAGGCATTATAAACTCAAGAGGCTACTCCAACCAAATAATTGAACCCTCAATGAAACTCACATGTTATGCAAAACTATATGCTAGTCTCTGTGCACACAAAGTACCTCTGGTTTCTAAACTTGTATAAGATCAAAATTACAAAATTACACAAATTACAAAAATTATGTAATTTTGAGAATTTTTTTTTGATACTCACATTTGCGTCATTTGCCAGTTTGATCATCTAATTCTTGATCCTCGGGCGGCACCACATAATTTTTATCTTCCCACTGAATACTTCCCAATTTTTGAGAAGGATGAGTTGTTTCATCTCTTTTTTGGTGCCAATGGAAATGACCGTTATTGACTGAAGTTCTTCAGCTATCTCCCAAACTTTTACATCACAAATCTCCATTTTGTTCCTCGCTTCTCTAAGCTCTTTAAGAGCCTTGTTTAGCTGATGGACCTCCGCACCGTAACGTTCAGTCGGCGAGATGTGCGTGAAAGGGGAGTTCGAACCATGACTTGTGAGATAGAGATTGGTAGTCTGATAGGGTTTTTGAAATGTACTGAAAAGGGAAGGTTGGGGTAAGGTATTTATAGGTGGTTTCCCAAAATCTCTGGTTTTCTTGTAAAGCAAGTTTTGTACTCTCATTATAATATCCTCGATTTTTTTATTCATAATGAATGTCTGAAAAGAAGAGGGACATTACAAACTCAAGAGACTACTCCAACCAAATAATTGAACCCTCAATGATACTCACATGTTTTGCTAAACTTGTATAACATCAAAATTACATAATTGAAAGAGGAGAGACTGAATCAGGTAAAAGATGCACAATAAAACCCATCAAAATTAAGACTAATTATTCTAATTCTAAAATTTTCTAACAACCACCGCAACAATAAAATTGAAGTGCAGAATTTATTTTTTTGATACTCATTTTTGCGTCATTTGCCAGTTTGATCATCTAATTCTTGATCTTTGGGCGGCACCGAAGAATTTTTATCTTCCCACTGAATTACTTCCATATTTTTTAGAAGGATGAGCTTTTTTCATCTCTTTTTCGGTGTCAATGGAAATGACCTCTATTGCATGATGTTTTTCAGCAATCTCCCAAACTTTTACATCACAGATCTCCATCTTGTTCCTCGCTTCTCTAAGCTCTTTATGAGCTTTGTTTAGCTGATGGACCTCTGCACCATAACGTTTCAGCCGACGAGATATGCGTGAAAGGGGAGTTCGAGCCATGACTGGTGAGAGAGAGAATGGTAGCCTGATAGGGTTTTTGAAATGTACTGAAAAGGGAAGGTTGGGGTAAGGTATCTATATGTGGTTTCCCAAAATCCATGGCCTTCTTGTAGAACAAGTTTCGTACTCTTGTTATAATGTCCTGGATTTTTTATTCATAATGAATGTTTGAAAAAAAGAGGGACATTACAAAATCAAGAGGCTACTCCAACCAAATAATTGAACCGTAAATGAAACTCACATGTTTTGCAAAACTATATGCTAGTCTTTGTGCACACAAAGTACCTCTGGTGAATATTTGCTATGTTTCTAAACTTGTATAAGATCAAAATTACATAATTGAAAGAGGAGATACTGAATCAGGTAAAAGATGCATAATAATACCCATCAAAATCAAGACTAATTATTCTAATTCTAAAATTTTCTAACAACCACCGCAACAATAAAATTGAAGTGCCGAATTTATTTATTTGATACTCACATTTGTGTCATTTGCCAGTTTGATCATCTAATTCTTGATTTTCGGGCGGCATCGCATAATTTTTATCTTCCCACTGAATTACTTCCCTATTTTTGAGAAGGATGAGCTGTTTCATCTATTTTTTGGTGCCAATGGAAATGACCGTTATTGCTTGAAGTTTTTCAGCAATCTCCCAAACCTTTACATCACAGATCTCCATCTTGTTCCTCGTTTCTCTAAGCTATTTACGAGTCTAGTTTAGTTGATGGACCTCCGCACCATAACGTTTCAGCCGGCGACATGTGCGTGACAGGTGAGTTCGAGCCATGACTGGTGAGAGAGAGAATGGTAGCCTGATAGGGTTTTTGAAATGTACTGAAAAGGGAAGGTTGGGGTAAGGTATTTATAGGTGGTTTCCCAAAATCCCTGGCCTTCTTGTAGAGCAAGTTTCGTACTCTTATTATAATGTCCTGGATTTTTTATTCATAATGAATGTCTGAAAAGAAGAGGGACATTACAAACTCAAGAGGCTACTCCAACCAAATAATTGAACTCTAAATGAAACTCACATGTTTTGCAAAACTATATGCTAGTCTCTGTGCACACAAAGTACTTTGGTGAATATTTGCTATGTTTCTAAACTTGTATAAGATCAAAACTACATAATTGAAAGAGGAGAGATTGAATCAGGTAAAAGATGCATAAAAAAACCCATCAAAATCAAGACTAATTATTCTAATTCTAAAATTTTCTAACAACCACCGTAACAATAAAATTGAAGTGCAGAATTTATTTTTTTGATACTCTCATTTGCGTCATTTGCCAGTTTGATCATCTAATTCTTGATCTTCGGGCGGGACCGAAATTTTTTTATCTTCCCACTAAATTACTTACCTATTTTTGAGAAGGATGAGCTATTTCATCTCTTTTTCGGTGCCAATGGAAATGAGCGTTATTGCCTGAAGTTCTTCAGCAATCTCCCAAACTTTTACATCACAGATCTCCATCTTGTTCCTCGCTTCTCTAAGCTATTTACGAGCCTTGTTTAGCTGATGGACCTCTGCACCATAACATTTCAGCCTGCGAGATGTGCGTGAAAGGGGAGTTCGAGTCATGACTGGTGAGAGAGAGAATGGTAGTCTGATAGGGTTTTTGAAATGTACTGAAAAAGGGAAGTTTGGGGTAAGGTATTTATAGGTGGTTTCCCAAAATCCCTGGCCTTCTTGTAGAGCAAGTTTCGTACTCTCATTATAATGTCCTGGATTTTTTATTCATAATGAATGTCTGAAAAGAAGTTGGGCATTATAAACTCAAGAGGCTACTCCAACCAAATAATTGAACCCTCAATGAAACTCACATGTTATGCAAAACTATATGCTAGTCTCTGTGCACACAAAGTACCTCTGGTGAATATTTGCTATGTTTCTAAACTTGTATAAGATCAAAATTACAAAATTACACAAATTACAAAAATTATGTAATTTTGAGAATTTTTTTTTGATACTCACATTTGCGTCATTTGCCAGTTTGATCATCTAATTCTTGATCTTCGGGCGGCACCACATAATTTTTATCTTCCCACTGAATACTTCCCAATTTTTGAGAAGGATGAGCTGTTTCATCTATTTTTTGGTGCCAATGGAAATGACCGTTATTGCCTGAAGTTTTTCAGCAATCTCTCAAACTTTTACATCACAGATCTCCATCTTGTTCCTCGTTTCTCTAATCTATTTACGAGTCTAGTTTAGCTGATGGACCTCCACATCATAACGTTTCAGCCGGCGAGATGTGCGTGACAGGGGAGTTCGAGCCATGACCGGTGAGAGAGAGAATGGTAGCCTGATAGGGTTTTTGAAATGTACTGAAAAGGGAAGGTTGGGGTAAGGTATTTATAGGTGGTTTCCCAAAATCCCTGGCCTTCTTGTAGAGCAAGTTTCGTACTCTCATTATAATGTCCTGGATTTTTTATTCATAATGAATGTCTGAAAAGAAGTGGGGCATTATAAACTCAAGAGGCTACTTCAACCAAATAATTGAACCCTCAATGAAACTCACATGTTATGCAAAACTATATGCTAGTCTCTGTGCACACAAAGTACCTCTGGTGAATATTTGCTATGTTTCTAAACTTGTATAAGATCAAAATTACAAAATTACACAAATTACAAAAATTATGTAATTTTGAGAATTTTTTTTTGATACTCACATTTGCGTCATTTGCCAGTTTGATCATCTAATTCTTGATCTTCGGGCGGCACCACATAATTTTTATCTTCCCACTGAATACTTCCCAATTTTTGAGAAGGATGAGTTGTTTCATCTCTTTTTTGGTGCCAATGGAAATGACCGTTATTGACTGAAGTTCTTCAGCTATCTCCCAAACTTTTACATCACAAATCTCCATTTTGTTCCTCGCTTCTCTAAGCTCTTTAAGAGCCTTGTTTAGCTGATGGACCTCCGCACCGTAACGTTTCAGTCGGCGAGATGTGCGTGAAAGGGGAGTTCGAACCATGACTGGTGAGATAGAGATTGGTAGTCTGATAGGGTTTTTGAAATATACTGAAAAGGGAAGGTTGGGGTAAGGTATTTATAGGTGGATTCCTAAAATCTCTGGTTTTCTTGTAAAGCAAGTTTTGTACTCTCATTATAATATCCTCGATTTTTTTATTCATAATGAATGTCTGAAAAGAAGAGGGGCATTACAAACTCAAGAGGCTACTCCAACAAAATAATTGAACCCTCAATGATACTCACATGTTTTGCTAAACTTGTATAAGATCAAAATTACATAATTGAAAGAGGAGAGACTGAATCAGGTAAAAGATGCACAATAAAACCCATCAAAATTAAGACTAATTATTCTAATTCTAAAATTTTCTAACAAGCACCGCGACAATAAAATTGTAGTGCAGAATTTATTTTTTTGATACTCACTTTTGCGTCATTTGCCAGTTTGATCATCTAATTCTTGATCTTTGGGCGGCACCGAAGAATTTTTATCTTCCCACTGAATTACTTCCATATTTTTTAGAAGGATGAGCTTTTTTCATCTCTTTTTCGGTGTCAATGGAAATGACCTCTATTGCATGAAGTTTTTCAGCAATCTCCCAAACTTTTACATCACAGATCTCCCTCTTGTTCCTCGCTTCTCTAAGCTCTTTATGAGCTTTGTTTAGCTGATGGACCTCTGCACCATAACGTTTCAGCCGACGAGATATGCGTGAAAGGGGAGTTCGAGCCATGACTGGTGAGAGAGAGAATGGTAGCCTGATAGGGTTTTTGAAATGTACTGAAAAGGGAAGGTTGGGGTAAGGTATCTATATGTGGTTTCCCAAAATCCATGGCCTTCTTGTAGAACAAGTTTCGTACTCTTGTTATAATGTCCTGGATTTTTTATTCATAATGAATGTCTGAAAAAAAGAGGGACATTACAAAATCAAGAGACTACTCCAACCAAATAATTGAACCCTAAATGAAACTCACATGTTTTGCAAAACTATATGCTAGTCTTTGTGCACACAAAGTACCTCTGGTGAATATTTGCTATGTTTCTAAACTTGTATAAGATCAAAATTACATAATTGAAAGAGGAGATACTGAATCAGGTAAAAGATGCATAATAATACCCATCAAAATCAAGACTAATTATTCTAATTCTAAAATTTTCTAACAACCACCGCAACAATAAAATTGAAGTGCATAATTTATTTATTTGATACTCACATTTGTGTCATTTGCCAGTTTGATCATCTAATTCTTGATTTTCGGGCGGCATCGTAGAATTTTTATCTTCCCACTGAATTACTTCCCTATTTTTGAGAAGGATGAGCTGTTTCATCTCTTTTTTGGTGCCAATGCAAATGACCGTTATTGCCTGAAGTTCTTCAGAAATCTCCCAAACTTTTACATCACAGATCTCCATTTTGTTCCTCGCTTCTCTAAGCTCTTTAAGAGCCTTGTTTAGCTGATGGACCTCCGCACCGTAACGTTTCAGCCGGCGAGATGTGCGTGACAGGGGAGTTTGAACCATGACCGGTGAGAGAGAGAATGGTAGCCTGATAGGGTATTTGAAATGTACTGAAAAGGGAAGGTTGGGGTAAGGTATTTATAGGTGGTTTCCCAAAATCCCTGGCCTTCTTGTGGAGCAAGTTTCGTACTCTCATTATAATGTCCTGGATTTTTTATTCATAATGAATGTCTGAAAAGAAGTGAGGCATTATAAACTCAAGAGGCTACTCCAACCAAATAATTGAACCCTCAATGAAACTCACATGTTATGCAAAACTATATGCTAGTCTCTGTGCACACAAAGTACCTCTGGTGAATATTTGCTATGTTTCTAAACTTGTATAAGATCAAAATTACAAAATTACACAAATTACAAAAATTATGTAATTTTGAGAATTTTTTTTTGATACTCACATTTGCGTCATTTGCCAGTTTGATCATCTAATTCTTGATCCTCGGGCGGCACCACATAATTTTTATCTTCCCACTGAATACTTCCCAATTTTTGAGAAGGATGAGTTGTTTCATCTCTTTTTTGGTGCCAATGGAAATGACCGTTATTGACTGAAGTTCTTCAGCTATCTCCCAAACTTTTACATCACAAATCTCCATTTTGTTCCTCGCTTCTCTAAGCTCTTTAAGAGCCTTGTTTAGCTGATGGACCTCCGCACCGTAACGTTCAGTCGGCGAGATGTGCGTGAAAGGGGAGTTCGAACCATGACTTGTGAGATAGAGATTGGTAGTCTGATAGGGTTTTTGAAATGTACTGAAAAGGGAAGGTTGGGGTAGGGTATTTATAGGTGGTTTCCCAAAATCTCTGGTTTTCTTGTAAAGCAAGTTTTGTACTCTCATTATAATATCCTCGATTTTTTTATTCATAATGAATGTCTGAAAAGAAGAGGGACATTACAAACTCAAGAGACTACTCCAACCAAATAATTGAACCCTCAATGATACTCACATGTTTTGCTAAACTTGTATAACATCAAAATTACATAATTGAAAGAGGAGAGACTGAATCAGGTAAAAGATGCACAATAAAACCCATCAAAATTAAGACTAATTATTCTAATTCTAAAATTTTCTAACAACCACCGCAACAATAAAATTGAAGTGCAGAATTTATTTTTTTGATACTCATTTTTGCGTCATTTGCCAGTTTGATCATCTAATTCTTGATCTTCGGGCGGCACCGAAGAATTTTTATCTTCCCACTGAATTACTTCCATATTTTTTAGAAGGATGAGCTTTTTTCATCTCTTTTTCGGTGTCAATGGAAATGACCTCTATTGCATGATGTTTTTCAGCAATCTCCCAAACTTTTACATCACAGATCTCCATCTTGTTCCTCGCTTCTCTAAGCTCTTTATGAGCTTTGTTTAGCTGATGGACCTCTGCACCATAACGTTTCAGCCGACGAGATATGCGTGAAAGGGGAGTTCGAGCCATGACTGGTGAGAGAGAGAATGGTAGCCTGATAGGGTTTTTGAAATGTACTGAAAAGGGAAGGTTGGGGTAAGGTATCTATATGTGGTTTCCCAAAATCCATGGCCTTCTTGTAGAACAAGTTTCGTACTCTTGTTATAATGTCCTGGATTTTTTATTCATAATGAATGTCTGAAAAAAAGAGGGACATTACAAAATCAAGAGGCTACTCCAACCAAATAATTGAACCGTAAATGAAACTCACATGTTTTGCAAAACTATATGCTAGTCTTTGTGCACACAAAGTACCTCTGGTGAATATTTGCTATGTTTCTAAACTTGTATAAGATCAAAATTACATAATTGAAAGAGGAGATACTGAATCAGGTAAAAGATGCATAATAATACCCATCAAAATCAAGACTAATTATTCTAATTCTAAAATTTTCTAACAACCACCGCAACAATAAAATTGAAGTGCAGAATTTATTTATTTGATACTCACATTTGTGTCATTTGGCAGTTTGATCATCTAATTCTTGATTTTCGGGCGGCATCGCAGAATTTTTATCTTCCCACTGAATTACTTCCCTATTTTTGAGAAGGATGAGCTGTTTCATCTATTTTTTGGTGCCAATGGAAATGACCGTTATTGCTTGAAGTTTTTCAGCAATCTCCCAAACCTTTACATCACAGATCTCCATCTTGTTCCTCGTTTCTCTAAGCTATTTACGAGTCTAGTTTAGCTGATGGACCTCCGCACCATAACGTTTCAGCCGGCGACATGTGCGTGACAGGTGAGTTTGAGCCATGACTGGTGAGAGAGAGAATGGTAGCCTGATAGGGTTTTTGAAATGTACTGAAAAGGGAAGGTTGGGGTAAGGTATTTATAGGTGGTTTCCCAAAATCCCTGGCCTTCTTGTAGAGCAAGTTTCGTACTCTCATTATAATGTCCTGGATTTTTTATTCATAATGAATGTCTGAAAAGAAGTGGGGCATTATAAACTCAAGAGGCTACTCCAACCAAATAATTGAACCCTCAATGAAACTCACATGTTATGCAAAACTATATGCTAGTCTCTGTGCACACAAAGTACCTCTGGTGAATATTTGTTATGTTTCTAAACTTGTATAAGATCAAAATTACAAAAATTATGTAATTTTGAGAATTTTTTTTTGATACTCACATTTGCGTCATTTGCCAGTTTGATCATCTAATTCTTGATCTTCGGGCGGCACCACATAATTTTTATCTTCCCACTGAATACTTCCCAATTTTTGAGAAGGATGAGTTGTTTCATCTCTTTTTTGGTGCCAATGGAAATGACCGTTATTGACTGAAGTTCTTCAGCTATCTCCCAAACTTTTACATCACAAATCTCCATTTTGTTCCTCGCTTCTCTAAGCTCTTTAAGAGCCTTGTTTAGCTGATGGACCTCCGCACCGTAACGTTTCAGTCGGCGAGATGTGCGTGAAAGGGGAGTTCGAACCATGACTTGTGAGATAGAGATTGGTAGTCTGATAGGGTTTTTGAAATGTACTGAAAAGGGAAGGTTGGGGTAAGGTATTTATAGGTGGTTTCCCAAAATCTCTGGTTTTCTTGTAAAGCAAGTTTTGTACTCTCATTATAATATCCTCGATTTTTTTATTCATAATGAATGTCTGAAAAGAAGAGGGGCATTACAAACTCAAGAGGCTACTCCAACCAAATAATTGAACCCTCAATGATACTCACATGTTTTGCTAAACTTGTATAAGATGAAAATTACATAATTGAAAGAGGAGAGACTGAATCAGGTAAAAGATGCACAATAAAACCCATCAAAATTAAGACTAATTATTCTAATTCTAAAATTTTCTAACAACCACCGCGACAATATAATTGAAGTGCATAATTTATTTTTTTGATACTCATTTTTGCGTCATTTGCCAGTTTGATCATCTAATTCTTGATCTTTGGGCGGCACCAAAGAATTTTTATCTTCCCACTGAATTACTTCCATATTTTTTAGAAGGATGAGCTTTTTTCATCTCTTCTTCGGTGTCAATGGAAATGACCTCTATTGCAAGAAGTTTTTCAGCAATCTCCCAAACTTTTACATCACAGATCTCCATCTTGTTCCTCGCTTCTCTAAGCTCTTTATGAGCTTTGTTTAGCTGATGGACCTCTGCACCATAACGTTTCAGCCGACGAGATATGCTTGAAAGGGGAGTTCGAGCCATGACTGGTGAGAGAGAGAATGGTAGCCTGATAGGGTTTTTGAAATGTACTGAAAAGGGAAGGTTGGGGTAAGGTATCTATATGTGGTTTCCCAAAATCCATGGCCT
Organism: Ilex aquifolium; assembly: GCA_951799425.1. Lineage (NCBI taxonomy): Eukaryota > Viridiplantae > Streptophyta > Magnoliopsida > Aquifoliales > Aquifoliaceae > Ilex > Ilex aquifolium. Next base: position 21,604,451 of record OX637410.1, read on the forward strand.
TCTTGTAGAGCAAGTTTCGTACTCTTATTATAATGTCCTGGATTTTTTATTCATAATGAATGTCTGAAAAGAAGAGGGACATTACAAACTCAAGAGGCTACTCCAACCAAATAATTGAACTCTAAATGAAACTCACATGTTTTGCAAAACTATATGCTAGTCTCTGTGCACACAAAGTACTTTGGTGAATATTTGCTATGTTTCTAAACTTGTATAAGATCAAAACTACATAATTGAAAGAGGAGAGATTGAATCAGGTAAAAGATGCATAAAAAAACCCATCAAAATCAAGACTAATTATTCTAATTCTAAAATTTTCTAACAACCACCGTAACAATAAAATTGAAGTGCAGAATTTATTTTTTTGATACTCTCATTTGCGTCATTTGCCAGTTTGATCATCTAATTCTTGATCTTCGGGCGGGACCGAAATTTTTTTATCTTCCCACTAAATTACTTACCTATTTTTGAGAAGGATGAGCTATTTCATCTCTTTTTCGGTGCCAATGGAAATGAGCGTTATTGCCTGAAGTTCTTCAGCAATCTCCCAAACTTTTACATCACAGATCTCCATCTTGTTCCTCGCTTCTCTAAGCTATTTACGAGCCTTGTTTAGCTGATGGACCTCTGCACCATAACATTTCAGCCTGCGAGATGTGCGTGAAAGGGGAGTTCGAGTCATGACTGGTGAGAGAGAGAATGGTAGTCTGATAGGGTTTTTGAAATGTACTGAAAAAGGGAAGTTTGGGGTAAGGTATTTATAGGTGGTTTCCCAAAATCCCTGGCCTTCTTGTAGAGCAAGTTTCGTACTCTCATTATAATGTCCTGGATTTTTTATTCATAATGAATGTCTGAAAAGAAGTGGGGCATTATAAACTCAAGAGGCTACTCCAACCAAATAATTGAACCCTCAATGAAACTCACATGTTATGCAAAACTATATGCTAGTCTCTGTGCACACAAAGTACCTCTGGTGAATATTTGCTATGTTTCTAAACTTGTATAAGATCAAAATTACAAAATTACACAAATTACAAAAATTATGTAATTTTGAGAATTTTTTTTTGATACTCACATTTGCGTCATTTGCCAGTTTGATCATCTAATTCTTGATCTTCGGGCGGCACCACATAATTTTTATCTTCCCACTGAATACTTCCCAATTTTTGAGAAGGATGAGCTGTTTCATCTATTTTTTGGTGCCAATGGAAATGACCGTTATTGCCTGAAGTTTTTCAGCAATCTCTCAAACTTTTACATCACAGATCTCCATCTTGTTCCTCGTTTCTCTAATCTATTTACGAGTCTAGTTTAGCTGATGGACCTCCACATCATAACGTTTCAGCCGGCGAGATGTGCGTGACAGGGGAGTTCGAGCCATGACCGGTGAGAGAGAGAATGGTAGCCTGATAGGGTTTTTGAAATGTACTGAAAAGGGAAGGTTGGGGTAAGGTATTTATAGGTGGTTTCCCAAAATCCCTGGCCTTCTTGTAGAGCAAGTTTCGTACTCTCATTATAATGTCCTGGATTTTTTATTCATAATGAATGTCTGAAAAGAAGTGGGGCATTATAAACTCAAGAGGCTACTCCAACCAAATAATTGAACCCTCAATGAAACTCACATGTTATGCAAAACTATATGCTAGTCTCTGTGCACACAAAGTACCTCTGGTGAATATTTGCTATGTTTCTAAACTTGTATAAGATCAAAATTACAAAATTACACAAATTACAAAAATTATGTAATTTTGAGAATTTTTTTTTGATACTCACATTTGCGTCATTTGCCAGTTTGATCATCTAATTCTTGATCTTCGGGCGGCACCACATAATTTTTATCTTCCCACTGAATACTTCCCAATTTTTGAGAAGGATGAGTTGTTTCATCTCTTTTTTGGTGCCAATGGAAATGACCGTTATTGACTGAAGTTCTTCAGCTATCTCCCAAACTTTTACATCACAAATCTCCATTTTGTTCCTCGCTTCTCTAAGCTCTTTAAGAGCCTTGTTTAGCTGATGGACCTCCGCACCGTAACGTTTCAGTCGGCGAGATGTGCGTGAAAGGGGAGTTCGAACCATGACTGGTGAGATAGAGATTGGTAGTCTGATAGGGTTTTTGAAATGTACTGAAAAGGGAAGGTTGGGGTAAGGTATTTACAGGTGGTTTCCTAAAATCTCTGGTTTTCTTGTAAAGCAAGTTTTGTACTCTCATTATAATATCCTCGATTTTTTTATTCATAATGAATGTCTGAAAAGAAGAGGGGCATTACAAACTCAAGAGGCTACTCCAACAAAATAATTGAACCCTCAATGATACTCACATGTTTTGCTAAACTTGTATAAGATCAAAATTACATAATTGAAAGAGGAGAGACTGAATCAGGTAAAAGATGCACAATAAAACCCATCAAAATTAAGACTAATTATTCTAATTCTAAAATTTTCTAACAAGCACCGCGACAATAAAATTGTAGTGCAGAATTTATTTTTTTGATACTCACTTTTGCGTCATTTGCCAGTTTGATCATCTAATTCTTGATCTTTGGGCGGCACCGAAGAATTTTTATCTTCCCACTGAATTACTTCCATATTTTTTAGAAGGATGAGTTTTTTTCATCTCTTTTTCGGTGTCAATGGAAATGACCTCTACTGCATGAAGTTTTTCAGCAATCTCCCAAACTTTTACATCACAGATCTCCCTCTTGTTCCTCGCTTCTCTAAGCTCTTTATGAGCTTTGTTTAGCTGATGGACCTCTGCACCATAACGTTTCAGCCGACGAGATATGCGTGAAAGGGGAGTTCGAGCCATGACTGGTGAGAGAGAGAATGGTAGCCTGATAGGGTTTATAAATGTGCTGAAAAGGGAAGGTTGGGGTAAGGTATCTATAGGTGGTTTCCCAAAATCCATGGCCTTCTTGTAGAGCAAGTTTCGTACTCTTGTTATAATGTCCTGGATTTTTTATTCATAATGAATGTCTAAAAAGAAGAGGGACATTACAAACTCAAGAGGCTACTCCAACCAAATAATTGAACCCTAAATGAAACTCACATGTTTTGCAAAACTATATGCTAGTCTCTGTGCACAGAAAGTACTTTGGTGAATATTTGCTATGTTTCTAAACTTGTATAAGATCAAAACTACATAATTGAAAGAGGAGAGATTGAATCAGATAAATGATGCATAAAAAATCGCATCAAAATCAAGACTAATTATTCTAATTCTAAAATTTTCTAACAACCACCGTAACAATAAAATTGAAGTGCAGAATTTATTTTTTTGATACTCACATTTGCGTCATTCGCCAGTTTGATCATCTAATTCTTGATCTTCGGGCGGCACCGAATTTTTTTTATCTTCCCACTAAATTACTTACCTATTTTTGAGAAGGATGAGCTATTTCATCTCTTTTTCGGTGTCAATGGAAATGAGCGTTATTGCCTGAAGTTCTTCAGCAATCTCCCAAACTTTTACATCACAGATCTCCATCTTGTTCCTCGCTTCTCTAAGCTATTTACGAGCCTTGTTTAGCTGATGGACCTCTGCACCATAACATTTCAGCCTGCGAGATGTGCGTGAAAGGGGAGTTCGAGTCATGACTGGTGAGAGAGAGAATGGTAGTCTGATAGGGTTTTTGAAATGTACTGAAAAAGGGAAGTTTGGGGTAAGGTATCTATATGTGGTTTCCCAAAATCTCTAGCCTTCTTGTAGAGCAAGTTTCCTACTCTCATTATAATGTCCTGGATTTTTTATTCATAATGAATGTCTGAAAAAAAGAGGGACATTACAAAATCAAGAGGCTACTCCAACCAAATAATTGAACCCTAAATGAAACTCACATGTTTTGCAAAACTATATGCTAGTCTTTGTGCACACAAAGTACCTCTGGTGAATATTTGCTATGTTTCTAAACTTGTATAAGATCAAAATTACATAATTGAAAGAGGAGATACTGAATCAGGTAAAAGATGCATAATAATACCCATCAAAATCAAGACTAATTATTCTAATTCTAAAATTTTCTAACAACCACCGCAACAATAAAATTGAAGTGCAGAATTTATTTATTTGATACTCACATTTGTGTCATTTGCCAGTTTGATCATCTAATTCTTGATTTTCGGGCGGCATCGCAGAATTTTTATCTTCCCACTGAATTACTTCCCTATTTTTGAGAAGGATGAGCTGTTTCATCTCTTTTTTGGTGCCAATGGAAATGACCGTTATTGCCTGAAGTTTTTCAGCAATCTCTCAAACCTTTACATCACAGAACTCCATCTTGTTCCTCGTTTCTCTAAGCTATTTACGAGTCTAGTTTAGCTGATGGACCTCCGTACCATAACGTTTCAGCAGGCGAGATGTGCATGACAGGGGAGTTCGAGCCATGACTGGTGAGAGAGAGAATGGTAGCCTGATAGGGTTTTTGAAATGTATTGAAAAGGGAAGGTTGGGGTAAGTTATTTATAGGTGGTTTCCCAAAATCCCTGGCCTTCTTGTAGAGCAAGTTTCGTACTCTCATTATAATATCCTGGATTTTTTATTCATAATGAATGTCTGAAAAGAAGTGGGGCATTATAAACTCAAGAGGCTACTCCAACCAAATAATTGAACCCTCAATGAAACTCACATGTTATGCAAAACTATATGCTAGTCTCTGTGCACACAAAGTACATCTGGTCAATATTTGCTATGTTTCTAAACTTGTATAAGATCAAAATTACAAAATTACACAAATTACAAAAATTATGTAATATTGAGAATTTTTTTTTGATACTCACATTTGCGTCATTTGCCAGTTTGATCATCTAATTCTTGATCTTCGGGCGGCACCACATAATTTTTATCTTCCCACTGAATACTTCCCAATTTTTGAGAAGGATGAGCTGTTTCATCTATTTTTTGGTGCCAATGGAAATGACCGTTATTGCCTGAAGTTTTTCAGCAATCTCTCAAACTTTTACCTCACAGATCTCCATCTTGTTCCTCGCTTCTCTAATCTATTTACGAGCCTTGTTTAGCTGATGGACCTCCGCACCGTAACGTTTCAGCCGGCGAGATGTGCGTGAAAGGGGAGTTCGAACCATGACTGGTGAGATAGAGATTGGTAGTCTGATAGGGTTTTTGAAATATACTGAAAAGGGAAAGTTGGGGTAAGGTATTTATAGGTGGTTTTCCAAAATCCAAGGCCTTCTTGTAGAGCAAGTTTCGTACTCTCATTATAATGTCCTGGATTTTTTATTCATAATGAATGTCTGAAAAGAAATGGGGCATTGTAAACTCAAGAGGCTACTCCAACCAAATAATTGAACCCTCAATGAAACTCACATGTTATGCAAAACTATATGCTAGTCTCTGTGCACACAAAGTACCTCTGGTGAATATTTGCTATGTTTCTAAACTTGTATAAGATCAAAATTACAAAATTACACAAATTACAAAAATTATGTAATTTTGAGAATTTTTTTTTGATACTCACATTTGCGTCATTTGCCAGTTTGATCATCTAATTCTTGATCTTCGGGCGGCACCACATAATTTTTATCTTCCCACTGAATACTTCCCAATTTTTGAGAAGGATGAGTTGTTTCATCTCTTTTTTGGTGCCAATGGAAATGACCGTTATTGACTGAAGTTCTTCAGCTATCTCCCAAACTTTTACATCACAAATCTCCATTTTGTTCCTCGCTTCTCTAAGCTCTTTAAGAGCCTTGTTTAGCTGATGGACCTCCGCACCGTAACGTTTCAGTCGGCAAGATGTGCGTGAAAGGGGAGTTCGAACCATGACTGGTGAGATAGAGATTGGTAGTCTGATAGGGTTTTTGAAATGTACTGAAAAGGGAAGGTTGGGGTAAGGTATTTATAGGTGGTTTTTTTCAAAATCTCTGGTCTTCTTGTAAAGCAAGTTTTGTACTCTCATTATAATATCCTCGATTTTTTTATTCATAATGAATGTCTGAAAAGAAGAGGGCATTACAAACTCAAGAGGCTACTCCAACCAAATAATTGAACCCTCAATGGTACTCACATGTTTTGCTAAACTTGTACAAGATCAAAATTACATAATTGAAAGAGGAGAGACTGAATCAGGTAAAAGATGCACAATAAAACCCATCAAAATTAAGACTAATTATTCTAATTCTAAAATTTTCTAACAACCACCGCGACAATAAAATTGAAGTGCAGAATTTATTTTTTTGATACTCACTTTTGCGTCATTTGCCAGTTTGATCATCTAATTCTTGATCTTTGGGCGGCACCGAAGAATTTTTATCTTCCCACTGAATTACTTCCATATTTTTTAGAAGGATGAGCTTTTTTCATCTCTTTTTCGGTGTCAATGGAAATGACCTCTATTGCATGAAGTTTTTCAGCAATCTCCCAAACTTTTACATCACAGATCTCCATCTTGTTCCTCGCTTCTCTAAGCTCTTTATGAGCTTTGTTTAGCTGATGGACCTCTGCACCATAAAGTTTCAGCCGACGAGATATGCGTGAAAGGGGAGTTCGAGCCATGACTGGTGAGAGAGAGAATGGTAGCCTGATAGGGTTTTTGAAATGTACTGAAAAGGGAAGGTTGGGGTAAGGTATCTATGGCTGGTTTCCCAAAATCCATGGCCTTCTTGTAGAGCAAGTTTCGTACTCTTGTTATAATGTCCTGGATTTTTTATTCATAATGAATGTCTGAAAAGAAGAGGGACATTACAAACTCAAGAGGCTACTCCAACCAAATAATTGAACCCTAAATGAAACTCACATGTTTTGCAAAACTATATGCTAGTCTCTGTGCACACAAAGTACTTTGGTGAATATTTGCTATGTTTCTAAACTTGTATAAGATCAAAACTACATAATTGAAAGAGGAGAGATTGAATCAGGTAAAAGATGCATAAAAAAATGCATCAAAATCAAGACTAATTATTCTAATTCTAAAATTTTCTAACAACCACCGTAACAATAAAATTGAAGTGCAGAATTTATTTTTTTGATACTCACATTTGCGTCATTCGCCAGTTTGATCATCTAATTCTTGATCTTTGGGCGGCACCGAATTTTTTTTATCTTCCCACTAAATTACTTACCTATTTTTGAGAAGGATGAGCTATTTCATCTCTTTTTCGGTGCCAATGGAAATGAGCGTTATTGCCTGAAGTTCTTCAGCAATCTCCCAAACTTTTATATCACAGATCTCCATCTTGTTCCTCGCTTCTCTAAGCTATTTACGAGCCTTGTTTAGCTGATGGACCTCTGCACCATAACATTTCAGCCTGCGAGATGTGCGTGAAAGGGGAGTTCGAGTCATGACTGGTGAGAGAGAGAATGGTAGTCTGATAGGGTTTTTGAAATGTACTGAAAAAGGGAAGTTTGGGGTAAGGTATCTATAGGTGGTTTCCCAAAATCTCTGGCCTTCTTGTAGAGCAAGTTTCCTACTCTCATTATAATGTCCTGGATTTTTTATTCATAATGAATGTCTGAAAAAAAGAGGGACATTACAAAATCAAGAGGCTACTCCAACCAAATAATTGAACCCTAAATGAAACTCACATGTTTTGCAAAACTATATGCTAGTCTTTGTGCACACAAAGTACCTCTGGTGAATATTTGCTATGTTTCTAAACTTGTATAAGATCAAAATTACATAATTGAAAGAGGAGATACTGAATCAGGTAAAAGATGCATAATAATACCCATCAAAATCAAGACTAATTATTCTAATTCTAAAATTTTCTAACAACCACCGCAACAATAAAATTGAAGTGCAGAATTTATTTATTTGATACTCACATTTGTGTCATTTGCCAGTTTGATCATCTAATTCTTGATTTTCGGGCGGCATCGCAGAATTTTTATCTTCCCACTGAATTACTTCCCTATTTTTGAGAAGGATGAGCTGTTTCATCTCTTTTTTGGTGCCAATGGAAATGACCGTTATTGCCTGAAGTTTTTCAGCAATCTCTCAAACCTTTACATCACAGATCTCCATCTTGTTCCTCGTTTCTCTAAGCTATTTACGAGTCTAGTTTAGCTGATGGACCTCCACATCATAACGTTTCAGCCGGCGAGATGTGCGTGACAGGGGAGTTCGAGCCATGACTGGTGAGAGAGAGAATGGTAGCCTGATAGGGTTTTTGAAATGTATTTAAAAGGGAAGGTTGGGGTAAGGTATTTATAGGTGGTTTCCCAAAATCCCTGGCCTTCTTGTAGAGCAAGTTTCGTACTCTCATTATAATGTCCTGGATTTTTTATTCATAATGAATGTCTGAAAAGAAGTGGGGCATTATAAACTCAAGAGGCTACTCCAACCAAATAATTGAATCCTCAATGAAACTCACATGTTATGCAAAACTATATGCTAGTCTCTGTGCACACAAAGTACATCTGGTCAATATTTGCTATGTTTCTAAACTTGTATAAGATCAAAATTACAAAATTACACAAATTACAAAAATTATGTAATTTTGAGAATTTTTTTTTGATACTCACATTTGCGTCATTTGCCAGTTTGATCATCTAATTCTTGATCTTCGGGCGGCACCACATAATTTTTATCTTCCCACTGAATACTTCCCAATTTTTGAGAAGGATGAGTTGTTTCATCTCTTTTTTGGTGCCAATGGAAATGACCGTTATTGCCTGAAGTTCTTCAGCAATCTCCCAAACTTTTACATCACAAATCTCCATTTTGTTCCTCGCTTCTCTAAGCTCTTTAAGAGCCTTGTTTAGCTGATGGACCTCCGCACCGTAACGTTTCAATCGGCGAGATGTGCGTGAAAGGGAAGTTCGAACCATGACTGGTGAGATAGAGATTGGTAGTCTGATAGGGTTTTTGAAATATACTGAAAAGGGAAAGTTGGGGTAAGGTATTTATAGGTGGTTTTCCAAAATCCATGGCCTTCTTGTAGAGCAAGTTTCGTACTCTCATTATAATGTCCTGGATTTTTTATTCATACTAAATGTCTGAAAAGAAGAGAGGCATTACAAACTCAAGAGGCTACTCCAACCAAATAATTGAACCCTCAATGATACTCACATGTTTTGCTAAACTATATGTTAGTTGATTGTCATTTCTTTGAACTAGAGATAAGGCTTCAAATATCATCCCATTGGAGTCTTAAACAGAAAGCCACAACAAATCAATAAGAGTGGAAGGGACGGAAATACTTTGAAAGAGGTGGTGAGAATAGATGAAGAGAGTTAAAGGAATTTGAAAGAGAGTTCTACTTTTAAAGATAAAAGTCGTTATTTTTAGATTTTTTAAGAATTTTTTATTATATTTTAGGAATTTCTATAAGATTTTACATAGACTTGTGAACATAGTATTACATTTTAGGATTTTCTATAAGGTTTTACATAAACTTGTGAAATATATTAAGTTTTTAACTTGGTCCATTTAAAATGACCTCAAAACATGAAGCTGAATTAAGGACTAAAAATTAAATTAGGGCCTTAAATTTTTTAGGGTTCTAGGTGACTATTTTAATGGTCGGGCCCAAGGGTCAACCCTGTTGTGCTTCCTTCCATTCCAAAAATCAAAGCGTCTGCGCATTTTGCAACGATCATAGTCTATGCGCACCCCTCATTGTTGAGTCTTCGTCTGTATGTGGTGCCGCATAATTTTTCTTTATTGGTAATTTAGGCATTTAAAATATATTAAATATTACATATGTGAAATTTCATACACATGTTATCTGCGTGCAATTGTTCAATAGTACAATTCATAAGAATTGTAAATATATATAAATTATCATAACTAAGTATACTCTTTTTAGCAAACAGATCTGCACATCTGTTTGTCTCTCTCATCTCTTGTTTGACCCCGCACCTTTTGAAATCTTTTAAGTAGCCCATTATGGTTTCTTAATACACTTTGAGATTCATAGCGGTGACTCTTAATGAAAATTTCTTAATTTTTTAATATTAATTTAAAGAATTCTCGTTTTTTGATATGGTAATTATTAGTCAAATTTTGCGCTTAGGTTTTATACACGTTCTTTTTTTTGTAATTGATCACATAACTAATCGACCTAATTTTTTTAATTTTATGAAATCTATTTTTATTTATTTATCTAAATTGAATGTAAATATTTTTATTATGTTGTTGTCTTTACTAGTGAAAAATATATTTAAGAATATTTACAAGTGTAAATTACACAATGTCACCTTGAACTTAATGACAGTTGCACATCACCCCCAACAATTACGAGTTATTCTTCGCCCTTTCTTACTTGTGAATAAAGTGAAAATCTAACATAATTTGTTTATTGTAACGGTGCCGCTATTATATTCGCTAATTAAGCGTGTGTGTTATGTTATTTCTTAAATTTATTATCAATTTTACCCTTCATCCAAATTTTTAGCCCCTCTCTTTCTCCAACCCTTTCACTGGCACAATCCAGACCACCATTGCAAACTCCCCTCTTTCTCCTTCTCTCTAACCGCACAACTGCTTCAACTCCCCCTACCCAAACCCATCCCCACACCGCTACAACTCTCCTAACCCACAGTCGCGATGATTCCCCTACTCCTTGCCACTACAAATCCCCTAAAATCCACGTCTGAGTTGAACAACCTTTTGATTTTGGTCTAATCTTTGATTCTAGTTTTGATTTGAATGTTATTTTTTTGAGTTTGATTATGGTTTTTGACACAATGAATGTGCATTGGTAGTGTGTTGGTGGATGGTGTTTGGAAGGGGTGTGCCGAAGGAGCTTTGAGCTTTTGACTATTGTGTCAATGGGGTTTTGGGGTATTTGGGTTGGCTACGGAAGGGGGAGTTTCTAGTGGGGCAGGGCAGTGGTGGTAGGTGTGCAACTTGGGCGGGCCAACCCGAATTCAACTCGAGCCCAACCCGAAAAAAAATAGGGCTTGAGATATAATTTTTAATACTTGGGTTGGGCTTAGGCAAAAAAATCTCAACCCGAATTGAATTTGGACAAGCCTTGGGTTGAGGCCTTAGGTTGTCAGGTTGAACCCAAATATACATAAATATATAAATATATTTAACTAGGGTTAGTATTTATCTTCACTTTTCAGATTCTAGATTTTCATTTCACTTCAAGTCTTCACATCTGTGCCTCCATCACTCACAGATCCCTCTCTCACTCATCACTCCTCCCTCTCTCACTCTTTCTTTCTTCATCTGCGTCTCTCCCTTCATCTCAGATCACTTGAAAAAATCAGATCTACACTTGAAAAAACAAATCTACACTTCAAAAAATCAACCCGAATTAAGTAACTCAAGTCCAACCCAATTTTTAACCTAAAATCAGTCTGAATTAAGTAACCTGAATTCAACCTGAGCCCGCCCTAATTAAACTCAGGCAGTACTCGGGTTGAGGTAGTGTTAAAGTTAGGGTTAGGGTTGAAGATTATATACCTAGGGTTGACCTCTCAACTCACCCGAGTTGCACCTCTAAGTGGTGGTGGCCCTGGTGGGGGTAAAGCAGTTGTGGTGGTTGAGAGAGAAGTGTGCCTATTTTTTTTTTTTTTTTTTGGGGGGGGAGGGGAGGGGTGGTGTAAGACATTGGAATGGATGACATTACAAAAGAAATTAGAAGAAAACTATAGAGCATTTTAGTCTTTTTTGTAAAAAATCGTTAGGTCTGTCACAGTTTGTACTTTATTCACAAGTAAGAGGGGAGGGGTTTAAATGTAACTCGTAATTGTTGATGGGCGTAATATGCAACTGACCTTAAGTTTAGGCCAACTTTATATAATTTACTTTATTTACAAATCAACCAAATACTTCTATAGTAAGAAAATATTAATATCTAAAAAAATTATAAATTATAAAACAAAAAGACTTGATTTATTGTCGTGACCCACAAAATTGAGATATGATACAAGGATTCTCCCCTAAAATCGCCTATTAGGAAAATATTTACAAAAGTATTGCACTCATAATAAATAAATAAAGAGAAACAACGTACATGATTTTCAACCAAAAGCCATAAATTATTGAAAGTACATAATTGTTAAAAGAGATAGACAATTCACTAAATTGGAAAAATAAATAGAATAATAATAATAATAATGAAGAGAATACGCAACTGACAATTTAAAAAAAAAAATTGAGTTCACCTAGTATTGCGTTAGTCCAATACGATTTCGATGTCACCGACTTAAATTTAGTTTTTTTTTTTTCTGCATATAAAATAAAATTTTATATATTTGATTTTCTTTGTACCACACAATCATGAAGTTTTGTGCACTATTCTTTTTTATTTTTTATTTTTTTTGGGAGCATTCAACATGGTTAGCTCGAATAAATCGTCGGATTGTAACTTGATGGTACCTACTGGTCCTAAGTCATGCATATTCATTCGTGGTAGGGTAATTAGCGTGGCAAAATCTTTTTTATTTTTATTTTTATTTTTGAGGGGGTAGTATTAGTATACATATCATATTTTCGTTGGATAAAAATAAGAAGTATAATACTAAAAAATAATTTTTTATACCATATATTAACTTTGTAAAATAACGTCAAACAAATTAGTGATTGGGGGCTACAATTTAATTGGATCACGTACCCATCAGGCATATTATGTTGGCCCTTATTAGTTCCCTAGTCATAACTCATACCTGAAGGTACGATGCAACATAAAATTTTTAAGTCCCAAAAAAGTCAAGCCCATTGTATCAAATGGTAATTTTTTTTTCCTTCCCTTTTTTTAATTACTTGATTTGAAATTAATTTGTATCCATTATTTCAAAAAAAAAATTGACAAATTTTTTTCAAAATATATGATCTAAAAAAATATCAATATGTATACATTATTATATACAAACAATGTCTGAAATAAAAATTATATTAAGCCACAAATTAATCAAAAATTACATGATTCAACTTGTAATATAATTAGAGATGTGATAGAAATAAGCGAAAAAAAATATGTAAAAAATTAAATTTAAAAGACTACATAGAAGAAAGAAATATGATAGAGAAGACTTAGTCTGAAATTGGTTAACGTGGAAAGGTATGGATTGAGTGGGATTTTCAAGTGTAGGAGGAAAATTTTTTGGAGATGATTTTGAGCTATTGGATTGAATGAATTTTAGCCACTCTTATGGTAGGTTAACTTAAGGATTTAAAATCAATCATGTTTTATTATATAAGATTCAAAGGGCAATGCTGACATATCAACCCATGCGTTCCTCACCTCGTGTCAACCATGTAGCAAGGGAACTCAACTGGATTGAATTTTGATCTAAATCTAATTAATAGAATATAAATTAATGTTTTTTTTCCTCATAATCCAAATTCGTAATATTATAGTCCAAGAAATTCTTGAAAAGATTTAGAGAGCTCAAGCTTAAGCATGCAACAAAGCTTGAAAGGTAAAATAGTAGGGGGTGTGTTTATTTGGGGATAAGTGGGGGCATAGGAGGTGGGATAGTGTTTATTAGTATATGTGTCCTACATATATTTTGTTGGGCTTTTCATATTTTATACTTCAAAAAATATCTTTATTCCTACTTTGTATCTCGATATATTATTTTTTATATATTGTACCCTAAATGTCATAAATTGGTTTTAATATGGTCCTTAGATTGACATCTATTTCAAATTCCATTAAAAAATAATACATATGTCACTCAATAATATGAATTGTGAATTTATATTTTTGTCCAAAAGTAACACACATGGTGGCAAGTGCATCAATTTTTAACAAAATTTAAAACAGATATTAGTCCGAGGGTCACATTAAAATTAATTTATGATATTCAGGATGCAACATAAAAAAAAATTGAGATATAAAATTAGAATCGAGACATCTTTCGAAGTGTCGAAAAAGTTTCAAAAGCCTAGCAGAGAGAGATATTTATTTTTTATTTATTTGTGGACTGTTTATCAATGGGGAAAAAGATTCGACGTGCCTCTCTACAAGTGCAAAAGAAGGTAAATTTTTTTATTTAAATTTGTTATGTTTCTTTTTTCTAACTGAAAAGTTTACTTCTTGCTGTGTTGTGTTGTACTACTTACTGGGCCAGTGACATTGTTGATCTAGCTATTGTGTTATTGAATTGTTGGATGGGTCTGAAGTTCAATCTAATACTGCACTGCAGTGAACTATAGGCTAATTTGGTCATCATGCTAGAGTAAAGTTTTATTTTTTTCACATTGTTTGTTAATTTGAGATGCCATGGTAAATTAATTCATCATTTACTGAGTTCTCCATCTCCATCAACATTTTTTGGGACTAGGATGACTGTAATTTGGAGGATCAGATTAGTCTGTTGCCAGATGAAATTCTCATCCTAATAGTATCGCAATTGAGTCTTAAGGAAGCAGCAATTACCAGTGTCATTTCAAGGAGATGGAGATACGTCTGGGCATTTACTACCCGTCTCCACTTTGATGCTTCGGAAACGTTCTTTAGTGCCAAGTTGATTAAGAGGGAAAGGCGTAAATATGTCAATTGGGTGAATCACGTTGTCGAATTGCACAACAGTCCAACTATTGAAGAATTCAGGGTTGGTTTTGATTTAGAAAGAAATTTCAAAAGTGATATTGATAAGTGGCTTAAGTTTGCATTAGCGAGGAGGGTTAATCGCCTTGTGTTGGACTTTTCATTGGATCCGCATTCTACTGGCAACTGCCGTTTATCTTATACTTTTTCCAGGTGAGATGTTTGGTGAGACTAAAGGGACTTCTTTGGAGAAACTGTCTTCAAAATTTTCCATCATGCGTAGGTGCTCATTTGTGGGCTTGAAGTTCCTAAAAGCACTGTGTTTGAAATATGTGAATGTTAGCGGAGATGTTCTTGAGTGCCTTTTATGCGCCTGTGAAGTTCTTGAACAATTATGCGTGCGTGGCTCGAACGATCTGGTACATTGCAAGGTAGCTGGGCCATCTCTTGTGTTGAAGTACTTGGAAATAGATTATTGCTTCAACATCAAGTCCATGGTGATCAGCAATGTGAATCTTGTTGCTTTGAAATATTTGGGACATGAAATAAGTTTGCTTCTTGAGAATGTTCCCCTTCTTGTTGAGTTCTCCTTTGGTGGGCTGGTTTCTTGTTATTGGGAGGATTTTTTTATTAGGCCTCCCAAAGAAGATTAAGGAAATCAAGAAGGAAAACGCTGCACGAGTTCGTGCCTAGCAGCAGTTTGAAAGGTAGAGTACCAGCAGGTATTGAATTAGGGATCCTTTGAGTCATGTCTGAGAGTTAGTAATTATGTAGGAAGTTAAACTAGCAAGCACTGTTGACTGGGTACAACTTGTTTAAAAGAGTTTCAAGGGCTATCTATATCTATGTTGGACCTCATCTCCTGCTGCTGCTGTTGTATTTTTGGTGAGGATCAGGTGGTACCTTCATTTTTAAGTATTGAGAGATTCTTTCTAACAAACACCTAAAATATAATTTTAATTGAATTAATGTGGATTGAATCTAAAAATCTATTATAATGCAACCCAATGGTTTAAATAATGCAGAAAACAATCTAATGTTCTCTACAAACCTATTATAATGTAGAAAACAAAATAAAGTTTAAATTATTTAAGTCGGTCAAGGAATATAAAATTTTATCAAAACAAAAAACCAAAACTTCAAATTATTTAAGCGTGTTTAAAAACTTGAATCATGAAAAAAAAAATAAAAAAATTGCATCCCAATGAATAAATAATGCTTATGAAAATGTAACTTACAATACATCTGATCTGGGCAAAAAAATCTTGTCTACAGGCGCAACGCCCATTCCAGCGCTAGTTGGTGAATAAATTAGTGTTCAATCGGCTTAAGTTTGGGATAGTTACACTCAATCACTGGTTTTGGTATGTGAAATTAGGATTTTATTTTGATCAAGTTAGGGGTGAGAGGAATGGGGAATGAAGAAACGCTTCAAATGAAAATTGGTCTGTGAAATTAGGGTTTTGGTAGTTGCTTAATGTATGGTTTGGCTTTAATATCCCTAACTGTTGAGCCACGTTAAACTCACATGCAATTTCTCGCTACTAATTTTGACGATGCTCCACAGAAGAGCCAGATTGCTACAAATCTGGGAGTTGAAAGGTTGAATTGACGCAAAATTGAGTTTAGGTGTTAAATTGACACAAAAAACATAGTTCATGGGACACGTGTAGTTCACTCCTAAAAAAAATAGGACCCAATCAAAGAGGTTTTTTTTTGCAAGTAATTATCAAAGAGTTAATAAAAGCAAAAAAAAAAAAGGTGCTTTCATAAGCACTACTCGTATTTATTAAAGTCGTTGCCTATATTATGGGAATAGTATGACTCTGTAATCTATCCTTTAATACTATAATCAAATGATTTCTATGGTATTTATGTTATATAAAATATAGTATAGACATAGTAAACAATATAGTAAATAGTATGTAGGAAGATACCATTCAACCTCAACAAAACCGATACCACTCAACTTCTACAAAATATGGACAAAAAGGTATGAAATAATATTTATTTTATCTAATTCAACTCAGTCATTGTCATATTAAAGTAAGACATAACGTTTTTTTAAATTTAAAAAATTATTTATACTTTACTAATTCTATGTTAAATTTTTCATCAGTCTATCATTTATTTTATAAGCTCAGTTGAGATCATCTCTCATCTTTTTGAGAAATTAATTCATTAGAAAAGTCAAAAATGGTTTTGGGTCAAGACATATTACCATTTATATCTAGGAAAATTTGGAAACTAGAACAAAATTTTGGATTTAATTGAGCTAAGCTACATTAAAAAAATTTATTTAGTCCTAAGTATATTTTTTTTGAAAAAAGACTGAAAGGTCATTTATTATTCAATTACTCTCACACACACATACACATTGATAATTTATTTTTTTTCAAATATGTAAAGATTTAATTTAATTTTTTTATCTCTCTCCCCTATTTTTTCTCTCTTTCTCCCTCTATTTTCTCTCACCATTACTTTTTCTCTCCTTATTCTCTCTTCTTATATCAACGTTACAACAATACAATTACACCAATCAGTTACACAATTAGTTACAATTACTCTATAATACACCAAACAGTTTCTCATGCGTTCTAATAAACTAAACAGTTACACTAAACAAGTATACAAAATTAAAACACAACTCAATTTATAATTTAGTTATTTGCATAAATCAAAGAGTTAATATCATTTAGTATTACGACATGGTTACATTAATTATATATACCAAATTGAATTTATCATTACACAAAAGAATCTAATGCTTTACTTTTCTCAAGCAGGTTATTGTAGTATCAATACCTTAGGAGGGGTGTGGAAATCAATCGCAGATTTAAGGACTACTTGTACATTAAATTTATCATCATGACAAAAAAAATTATAACTTAATTTAAAAAAATTATAATTTTAGGTACGGTATCGTCGACAGTGCTCAACATCTTAATGATAAAATAGAAAAGAAACAAAAGCAATCTACTTCAACATCTTAAAGATAAATTAAAAAGCAATAAAAGAAATTTTTCCATGATAGAGAATGAATTGTAGATCAGGGGTTTCAAAAATATCAGTAATCATCATGCTTTGAACGTTTTTTTGACTATGGAGTAATCATATTGATCACCTTTTGGTGCATGGTGAGCAGTGGAATCATTCTTCCTACCCCCATGCCATTAGATTCTTCTCTTCCTCAAGAGTCCCAAAGGAATAACTAAAGTTTCCATAAAGCAAAAAATGACTTTTTCTCTCTCTCTGTTGCTTCAAATCAAATAAGAAAAATAATCCAACCACAGTACTAAAAAGTAACTTTTAGGTACCTCACTTATTTTTCGTCTAATGAGAACATGACATGTTACTTATTTTATCAATTTTTTTTTTATTTTTACGATTAATAACTACAAATAAATCAAAACAAAAATAGATCTATGGTTTGAATCCGTACCATAGTCTTATCAATAATTAGATGAATGTAAACACACACTAAGAGAGAGAGAGAGAGAGAGAGTTGTAGTTTAATATTGGGTGTGAATTATTGAAATCGGCCATTAATTTGTGTGTTTTGGAGAATGTAGGCCACATACCTGCAAATCCATTGTTGGATGTTTAGGTCCCTCAATTTACTTGAGTTAGGCCTTTGGTTAAATGATTTTGGGATCCATTTGGGAAATAAAAAAATGATTGATGCAAGATGTTAAGAGAAAAAAAATTCATTGTGCAGTTTTATGACTTTTGCATAGCTGTGATTTTCTTTGTTGGATGTTTATTATTCTTAATCATTAGAAAAAAAATTCATGTGTGTTTATTGCTCCAGTGCAATCGCCTCACTACAAATTTCTGATCTCTTTACTTTATTTTTTTCATATAGAAGTGTACTGAACAAATTTTATTGCGATTTTTCTGAAGTGATCTCTGATTTCTCCCTTTTGTGAAGTTGATAGAAAATAAACCACAATATTGTTGTGGCCATGGGAGATGGTACAAGTTCATTGACAATGGCCAATTGGAGGAGTAAGATGAACCTAAAGTGGCTTATTTTGGAACAAATTTATGATGCAGTGAGACCAAACTTTGACAGGGTTAAAGTGAATCATCCATTTTTTAATACAATGAGCTTGAACGAACCAAAACCGACCCTAGCCCGAGAGTTGTTCATTAACAGCCCTCAGCAAGAATCAATTGGTTAATTGTCAAAAAAAAAAAAACCAAGCTCATGAAGCAAAGAACTATGGCATTTACCATCTCATGCAATGCCATATAATTTTTAGCTTTCAAGTCCCCTTTCTTTAGTCACTCTCTTTTGCTGCTGTACATGTTCAACACATCAAATGCTTTGCTCTTGAGCAACTCTTTTCCATCACTTGCCACAACTTCTGTCTCCCTCTCCTACAATGAAAGAATCAGCTTCCGGCCTCCGAGATGCTCTTTAACGCCGGTTGCCATGGTCTTAATTTTGCGGTGGCCGAGTTCCCGGATGGCGATGTTCGTGCCCGATTCCTTTCATGTTTTTTCACCTAAAATTGCTTTATATAGTTAGAGAAACATTTTCATAGTTGAGGACATAATATTATAGAAAAAATGAGCTTTAGATGCAAAATGGTCCTGAAAACCTCTAGGATATATATCACTACAAGAATTAGGGTCTTTTGAAATAGTGTTTATCGTTACAAAAAAAAAAAGCATATTTTGGAGAGAAAAAAAATTATGGCAGTAATGCTGTCATAAAATGTTTATTTACTGCCGCAAATACTATTTAAGATGACAATTGCTACCATAAAGATTTTTTGAAACTACACTTATTATGGCGAGGCATGTCATCACAACACCTTACCGTAATCAATGGAATCTCAAAAAAAATTTATGACGGTAACATCCAGTCTCAAATAATCTTTGCGGCAGCAAATAAACTTTTTATTACAACACTATGCCACAATTAGAGAGTATAGGGGCTCAATTGACATAAAAAAAAATTCAACAGCTTAATTGAAACAAAAGTCATAGACTTATAGTATAAGAGTCATATGTATAGTTTATTCCATATCATTTGTGTCACTTTAGTGGCACATTTCGCAACTTCTATTAGAAAATTTAACGGAGATAGACAGGATGGTTCAATTGACACAATTAGATAATTCAATGACTCAATTGATACAAAAAAAAAATTTAGGGATTTAATTGATACAAATGTCATAATTTGAAGATTATATGTATAATTTACTTTAAATTTTTTGAACAAGTGGGAGACAATTTTGAAAAATATGTCGCTTTTTGCTTACTTTTGATAAAGTGGAAAACAACTTTGAGAAAGAATCTTTTGCTTTTTACTACTTTTGCTTCAAGAATAGTGTTTGTTGCATTCCAAAAAAATCATGTTCTTTTGGAAGTATTAGGGTCAAAATTCCCAAGTAAATCAGTTATCTTAGAATTGGCTTTAATTTGTCTAATGATATTTGTATGATGAGTAGACCATGGAAGAGGATTATTTTGTAAATCTTAACAAAATACAGAAATATAAATTCAAAATGAGATAAATCTCTAAAATTATTTTTTATTTTTTATTTCATTAATAAACTTGTCAACAAATTAAATTAATCTTTTAAATAGGATAATGGTTCTATAATGAACGTTAAATCAGACCAAAAATAATATACTTCTTGGGTATTGCAAAAGAGAATTCGAGATTTTCTTGAAAAAAAATTAATTAGCAAAAGTCATTCTACCCTTTTAGACAATCTAATTTCCTTTTTAAAGGATGAAACTGAAAGCATTTGATGTACTCTATATCAAGCTTATGAACATGAGTTATCATAAACATTAGTACTATTTGTGTTTAAAACCTAATTAACAAGATATAAAGTATAAACAGATTAGTGTTTGGAGCAGAACCAAACATCCCCCTCATAAATTATTTTCATGCAGAATTTATTTCATGTTTATTCTCAAGTTTATCGATTTATGAAACGAACAGATATAGAATCAGACCAAATTTTCGAAATGTTTTTTCTGGATATTCATCAAATGAAGGGGAATCGTATTCCGTATGGATATATTTAGAGTATTAAGAAAAATATTAGTGGACATTAAGAAAATTATTACCTGGTTGGTCTTGTCCCTGTCAGTGCTTCTTCTTGCTGTCTCAAAATGTGAACCAGCTTCCTTCTCTTTCATTCTTTCTGGTTTATCAGCTGAATCTGATTGTTTGTTCTTCATCTTTGCATACTTTTTTTCCCCCAAACCTTTCATAACCTCTAGAAATCAAAAACCACACAGAGAAATTTAATAAACAAACTGAACAATTTTATTGTTGAAACAAGTCTAAATCTACTTCAAAAATTCAAGAACAAGCAGTGAGTGACTAACAGACCTTCAGTGGTGATGAGCCTATAAGCATGACCAAGAACAAGAGTATCAGTTTGCCGGAGAAGTTTAATGCGTGTAATTCGAACTGGGTTGTTAGTGGTCGCGGCAGGGGTGGTGGTGGTCATATTCTTGTCATTGGTGGTGGTGGTGGTGGTTGTGGTGGATGAATACAAGGTGGTTGCAAGGAGAAGAGCAACATAGTGGCCAGGGTTCAACTTCATAATTTCACAAGCAGTTACAGGGCAATACAGCTTGTCCACTCTACCACTTGGGTGTTGTATTACTAGACTTGCATTATCAATGGCTTGGCAATTTCCCATCTCTCTCTCTCTCTGTGGGTGAGCAAGGAATGAGGCAGAGTCTGGCCCAGTATATTTATAGCTCTCTCTCTCTCTCTCTCTCTCTCTCTCTCTCTGTGGGTGAGCAAGGAAGGA
Source organism: Ilex aquifolium (assembly GCA_951799425.1). Classification (NCBI taxonomy): domain Eukaryota; kingdom Viridiplantae; phylum Streptophyta; class Magnoliopsida; order Aquifoliales; family Aquifoliaceae; genus Ilex; species Ilex aquifolium. The sequence goes on from OX637410.1 coordinate 21,625,648, forward strand.
GGCAGAGTCTGCACCAGTATATTTATAGCTAGCACCCACCACCCACCACCCACCACTCCTCAGATGGGTGATGACCTCAACTCTGTATATAGTATGTGAAGCCTCTGTAAAAAAGATGAACTTTGTAACAGTCCCAAGTGACTGTACTCATTCAGGACTCCCCATTAATGAAACAGAATATACAGAATCACCAGAAAACATTCCAGTTTTTGTCATGTTTGACAATGACACTAAGGTTTTACTTCTCTGATTCGAGTTCAGGTTACTGCAACTGGACCAATATTCAAAAGGGTAAAATTACATTTACCACAGTCACACGATAAAAATCGAACACTCGGGTTTAATCTCTTTACCCCGCTTAGCTTGATTTTGTACATATGATTCAAAAATATAATACAAAATAGAATAAGAAAATGCGGATTTCAATTTTATAGAGTTCAAATTGTAAATAGATGAACCCATCAAATATGTTCAATAAATGGGTGAATACGAACTCTGAGTAGGTCAAGTCGTATCTAACTCAATACCTTTCAAGTCAATATCAGTATATGTTATAAATAAATCTCAAGTCATCTGAGTTATTTTTTATTTAATTTAGTCGTCGAGTTATCTTCATCGCCATCGAATCGATTGATAGGGCTTCACGATGTTGATATATAGTTTGAATATCTGGTCATATTCAACTTTTTTTTTTAAATTGTATCGTTCGATACCATGTTGCGATCAATGTGTCTCAAAAATTTTCGAATCAATGACCGATGCCACGACTTTTAACCCAGACTGTGATGTGGTGACCTATGATTGGTTGGGTTTGAGAAGGGAGAGAATGTTGGATTACAGGTGATTTTTACTTCATAGTTGATACGTTACATCCGTTATGCACCAGCTGTTGTGCGGTACTATTCTAAAATTGCCATTTGATGGCCCCACATATGTTGATATCGTCGCTTAATAATAAAAAAAATAGAAATTTACATTGATACCCACTAAACTTTGTCACTAGATCATAAAAGACTCTCAAGCATAATAAATAACACCTAGGACCCCAAAATCCCAATCCATCATTGAAAACAACCCTACCAATCCCAACCCACCTTCACCACCACCAGGGGCGGAGCCAGACATCTTCTCCAGTGGGGGCAACTTAAACTATATTAATATTAAAATTTAAAATATTCACAAAAGTATAATTTTATTAATAAAATACCAATTAAAGACACAATTCATATACATGAGTGATATACAAAAGGAGCCAACAAAAAAAAAGTCATTATAGATTTATCTATAAGACCTAACAAAAAAATTTTGAACCGCAAAATTGGGCTCAATCATATATTAAATTTTAAGAAAAATTTTCATAACTAATTCAAAAATTAATTTGTTCAATCACAAACTTAATATTCATCATTAAATTTTAACAAACAATCGAAACTAACTTAAACTATAATTATTCTAGTAAACTAAACTTAGGTATATGAAGTACTTAACTTATCACAATAAAACTATTTAAACTACCAAATCAAAATAATTTAGTCTAATTATAATGGAGGACTACAAGTCTCAATTCCAATTCTACAAATAAAAATAAAACAAATGAGACGACTACAAGTCCTAATTCCAATTCAACATATAAAAATAAAACACTAGAGAGGACTACAAACTCAAATATCAATTAAATATATAAAAAAATAAATCATAGAAGAGGACAAGCCTCAATTTTATTTCAACATAGAAAAATAAATACAGGACTACAAATCCTAATTTCAATTCAATACATAAAAAATAAAACATAAGGGATGATTACAAGCCCCAATTTCATATTTTCAATTCAACACGTAACAAATAAAATACGAAAGAGAGCTACAAACGCTAATTTCAATTCAACATTTAAAAAATAAACCACAAAAGAGGACTACAAACCCTAATTTTCAATTCTAACATATAAACATAAAACAAATAAGAGGACTACAAGCCCCAAATTTAGTTCAATGTATAAATATAAAACAAATGAGAGAGCTAACATATTTCGTAGCATATTAGTTAATCTTTAAATGCCCAAATTTTTGATATCATCTTCCATTGATATTCACAAGTGAGACTCATATATTTGTCAAAATAACATAACTACCCTTAAATCTTTTAAAAAAAATTCAGTGGGGGCAAATCTTTAATAAATTCTAAATTTTTTAAAATTATACTTAGTCCCCAAAATTTTTTAAAATTCCAGTGGGGGCAGCTGCCCCCACTGTGGATCCGCCACTGACCACCACCCATCAACCATCCCTACCCCCTTGCTACAAACCCACTATCCCTCCAACATCTTGACCTATCCACTTTACCATAACCAAAAAAACCAATTACACGCTACGCGCACACACTATCACCACTAAAAACCTATGAAGGCATCGACAACTATTGCAGCACACAACCATTGATCTTACCAAACCTCTCTTTAGTAAAAACCGAACCTCAAAATCTCTTTGGCCATAGCAATTACCAAACACAATAAAAGCCCTATACTAGTTCATTTCATAATCGAAGAAGGAATCGCACGATTCCGAATTAAAGAATGTAACGCGTGAAGATATATTTAAGGGTTCAGATTGATATTTGGATTTGGGTTGGTTGGATTTATTTGTTATTTATTAAAGGGTAAAGATATGATACACAAATGACAATGGTATTCTTTCATATATTAGGGGTTCATGTGATTTATTGACAAATATTATGGAGTCCAAGTGTAATTTATCGTACAAATGAAAAAATGAATATCTTGTGATTACTTTTGCATGCGCTTGAACATCGAGTGTGGGATCAGCATGAGAGAGAGAGAGAGAGAGAGAGAGAGACGTTTCTTATTGCTGACCAGATCAAACCAAACCAAGCACAGGCGTGAAATTGAATGGAAAGATAAGAAGGAATGAGTTCGAATGAGGCATGAGTATGGGTCCCACCCCCACACGCTGCAAAATAAACACACTAACCGTAATAAGTGTGTTGTCGCGTGTGACAGGTTCCACACTCATTCCCCCTCTCAGCGTTACCAATGCTAAAATGTGGTGCGGAATTTTAATTTATTTATTTATTTTTTGGTATTACAGAGATCCGATTACGTTCACTTCAATTAATTTTTTATTTAATTTTATTAAAATTAACTCATCCATGTCAAAAAAAAAAATTCAATGCTCACAAAATATCACTTCAATTAATTTTTTATTTAATTTTATTAAAATTAACTCATCCATGTCAAAAAAAAAAATTCAATGCTCACAAAATATCACTTCAATTAATTTTTTATTTAATTTTATTAAAATTAACTCATCCATGTCAAAAAAAAAAATTCAATGCTCACAAAATACCACGTGGTAATGTCACGTGATATTTACATTCAACTATAAAATTATGAATAATTTATCCTTCATGAATATTTTAATTCCAGTGTAAATGACTTACATTTGACTGAATTGAGCAGAAATTTAGTCGAAATGTGTGTGTGTTAGCCCGAATAATTCTAACTGTTAAACCAAAAAAATAATTAAAAAAATATGATAACATATATTTGTCAGACACATTATTTTTTTTTTAAAAATACTCTTCACAATTTTGTAAGGGACAGCGATTGATTTGGTTGGGTGTCTGAGGCAGCACTGTAAAGTTTTAAACCCCTGTTTTTTTCCCCCTACAATTACAAAAACACTTTGGCCAGCACTGAAAATTTTCAGACCCTTGTTTTTCCCCCTACAATTACGAACACTTGGCACGTCCTCATCTCAGAGAATGGGTTTTTGCTAAAACAGAAAAGCTAGAACTTTTTTCAGGGTACTTTAAGTGATAGCATTAATAAATTGTAAATTCAGATATTTTAAATTTAAATTTTAATAATTTTTTAGAAACAGGTTATAAGAGATTTATTGGTCATTAATTATTTTAACAAAAAAGATATTTAAGTTCATATCAAAATTCAAACTCAAATTCAAATCCCGGATCCTACCCCCTGGCAGATTCCACCTTCTCCTCCCATGACCACCAACATCGACCCCTTTCCTCCCCGTGCTGTCAATTTCCCCGCACCTGGCGGAGCCCCTTCCCCCCCTGCCCACCCCCCACCATGTGCATACAGTACAGTAATAATGGCTCCAAATGGAATGTTCTTTCACTTCTATCTGCTATATATGTAGGACTGATACCAACAGTTCATCATCAAAACTTTAGACACTATGTTGGGATGACCAACTAATAGTAACTCACATGTTAACCTAGTGTTAAAAATGGGATTACTTAAATATGATCGTTACGGTTCAATTCCAATTATCACTAGGGTAGGATAGAGGTTCAATTCTCACAGTTGCCGAGTAACAAAATAAAACTAAAAACGTTTGTATATTCAACGCACAACCATATTGTCAGATTCAGAACAATGTTCAGTATCCATACATTTAAGAAATACGTGACGTATTCAAGTTCGGGATTTAATCTCTTCAAAATGATGTTAAAATTATCAACCACATATCTCTTATAAACCTAGTTATAAATTAATGTATTGTGAATCATATAGGATCTGATAGAAAATGATTCAAATGCACACCAAATGTTTGGTTAATTTAGCTTAGCCACCTAACTAGTGGTCTATGCAGAATTATCATCAAGTACGAGACCATTGAAAAGGTTTGTCCGATGCTGTTGGATTTGGAAACAGAAACTCTTACGGTGAGAGCTTGGTATAGCGATAGAGTTGTTCTATTGTAATTTGGGCATCAAAAGTTTTAGTTATAGAAACAGTCTCTTCTCATACGATGATTAGACTGTACACATATAATCCTCTCTCCACTACGAGATAACAAAAACCTCGTGCACCGTCTGAACTTTTACATAAAGTGATTTCCCATCAAACCCAAAAGAGAAAACACAAAAATCAAAAGCTGGACCAAACAATCTGTGTAAGGTTTTTCTGTCTTCATATAAGACGAATGACAAAGTCATTGGTGGTCCTCTGTTTTCCCTGCATTACTTACTACTATGATTTGATCACCACAACATGTTTGTTTTAACAGGAAAATCTGCTAGTGGTGTACCACTTTTCACTATTGGTGCTTTGTGTTGAATTAAAGCTAAAAATCATACCCTTTTCTTTGATCTTTTTGAATTGGTTGGAAACAAAAAAGTCAGAGTCTAAAATTAAAGGTAAATTGTACTTTGTATCTTGAAAGATTTTAAAATTTTTATTTGATACTCTCAATGATTAAATTTTATATATTGCACCCTCAATATATCAAAAATATTGTAATATGATCCTTCTAATAGCTTTTCGTTAGTTTTTCTGTCAGTGTCAACGGGTTGAATTTTGACGAAAACAATAAAGAAAGCTAGCAGAAATGTCACATTACAACACTTTTGATATATTGAGGATACAATGTGATAAATTTAATCTTTGAGGGTACAAAATGAGAATCTTGAAATCTTTTAGGGTACAAAGTGTGAAAAATCCAAAAATTAAATCTAGGTAGGATCAATCAAACTATAAAAAATATTTGAACTAACGTGGAAATATTTTCAACCAAGTGGTTCCTTTAATTTAACAAGGTAAGAAAGTAAGTTCATCAACTTTGATTCAAAATTTATACTTTTTTTTTATAACACATGTTAAGTAAAGGTATACTTTTTCCCCACCATCCTGCTGTTTACCTAGCTATGCTCTCTTCTAGGTCAAATGGGTGTAGTATATTCTTTTTTTAGTAATCGAGAGTCTCCCTAATTATGAATTTTTCAGACCCATGACTGCAATCCAAAGCTCGCATAATCATTCGTAACTAAATTTATCGGTTAAACCCGAATTTTATATATCTAAAGACACAAATTCAAGATGTGCGGATTTTCATCTCACCCCTTGTTCAACCACTAATTAGACCATGTGAGTTCATGTGGGTAGAGTACTGTCATACCTCATACACTGAATTATGTAAATTCGAATATTGTGCTTTCATATCAGTTGACAGTGAGCAAAACTGAAAGGGAAAAGGGCATAGGAAAGAGGAAATGCACTGAGAGAGAGAGAGAGAATAGGATCAAGGATAGAAGATGAGGGATTGATATAATCCATTGCTTGGTAGAGAAAGAGTGTTTTAATATGTTTTTGAAAACTAGAGTCTCAAATCGAGAATGAAATACAAAAAAAAAAAATTTAGAAAAACAATTTCTTAGCGACGTTCGGAGTGAAGTTTTCATGATTCTTATTTAGTTTGTAGGCATAATATTTCATGAGCATTAAGCTGGTGATATGATGGCAAAGAGTGGTCGGTGTACATGGTAGATTTTCTCCACAGTCTCACCCTTATCATTTCAATTATATGATGAAAAAAATGAAGGCCAACAGAACTCATCCCTTCCAAACTCCATTATACTTTCTCTTAATGTTTTTAAATATAGATTACCAACCCTCTATTCGTAGAGATCCACTTATATATAGTGGATTTCGCTTCAATTAACGTTGGATAATCTATCACGGAAGAAAATAAAAATTTCGGACGATATATACATATATACCAACCATACCAACCATATCAGGCACTGTAGAATTCGACTGAACAGAAAATCTTCTCCAGAGGGTTAGACTTTGGTATCCAAAAGTAATTTTTTGATATTATTGGCCAATTACAAAGTGACAAGTGTAAAGTTTAATATTTTATTGTGACTTTATTTTATTATTTTGTGATTTGTTGTTACAAATAACTCAAAATAAGATATACGATAAATAAACCGAAAAGTTAAGTCTGAATAGCATAATCTTAGGAGTACAAGACCATTAAATACTGTATAAGAAGAAGCTTTTTTTGTAGACTTTCAGTGCATCCATGAAAGTTAAATGAAAGGTCCAACTTTTCCATTGTATGTGCATAAATTAAGCAAGCCAACTTGTGGGCAGCATTGAACTCCTTTTCTCTTTCATGAATTAAAATGGGTGGGAGCAACATTTTGTAGGTCCCAATGTCACTACCATTGCATTTAACATTCTATGGAGACCACCCACACCAAACTGGATGGAGAGTAACAAATTTAGGGTTTCTTTCTTTAGGATTATTGCGAGTAACGATGACAATTTTTAACACGATTCATCAACACGATATGACCCCGATATGAAATTAATAAGTAAGAGTTTATTTTTTTTTATTTTTTGGGGGAGAGGGAAGGGAAGAGAACTTGAATACTTTACCTCAGGAAGACAAAGACTTCACAAGGTAAGGAGTACCATTGGATCAAAGGCCCATTGGTATGTAAGAATTTATTAATTCTCAATATAAAAGCGAAAATGGTGTGATCTTACTAACTTGGATACATACCATATCTACTGTTGCAACAAGAGCATCAGAACCCAAAAGAGTAACTTTTATGGTGACTACTTTGACAGTGAAGAAGGCCATAAAAAGAGGTTAGCGGTTGACTTATTGGTCACCGTCCCCGTTATTGGTTGCAGATTCAAACCTCATCATTTTCCTCCCATAATAGTGTCTGACCCCAAAAAAAAAAAAAGGCGGCCATAAAAATAAAGGCCACAGTATAGCAGCTGGCAGCAGTTCACTTATCATTCTCTATATCTTCATCTAAACAATACTCTTGCTGTGTATAGATATCCAAAATCAGTTATATAAGGGACACATACTAACTGCCATTTGAAGCTACTATGATAATGCTTTCACAATCATTTAATGAAAAACAGATCCTAGGCCAGTTTGATTTGCATCTCAAAAACTATTTTATATTTTTAAAAATAATTTCTGAGAAAAAAAGTTGTTTGACCAGTTGTTTTTTATTTTTGTTTTTAAAAAATTGAAAACAAAAATTAGGTAAATTTAGAGAACAAGTTAGAATTGTTTTGTGTGTTTTTGAAAACCACCTTTTCAGAATTTAAAAAACACCACCACCACACTTCCATCACCACCATCCTCCCACCACCACCACCACCACCACCACCACTATATTTCTGTTTTCATTATTTTTTTGGTTACTGTTCAAATAAATTTTACTATTTTTTATTCCGTAGAATTGTTTTTGGAATCATATAATCAAACAAGTTCTATGACACAAAAAATACCAAAAACAGTTTTCTAAAACTCTTCTCAAAAATAATTTTCAGATATTATTTTTTGAGACACAAACCAAACAAGGCGTAACTTCTACGATACTCAAATCTCACGTCTTAAACTCAGTTCTCCCATTGTAGAACATTGGATTCAAAAAGCACAATACTACAGAAACTTTCAGAGCATAAGCATGCACTCAAGGTTGTTAATAATATGTATGATATTGATATGCTCAGCTAATCAAAGTTTCACACTATAATCTGCTTCACAAAATCCACCAATTCATATAACAAGAAGCCACAGATCATCAGATATAAACAGAGGATTCGATGTCCCATAGGAATCACTCAATGTACCCATACGAGTGGCAGGTGCTCATAATTTAATACGCGATGCGCAAATCAGAATCAGTACAGCAGAAAAAGGAAAAAAGCAGAGAGTTGAAAGCAGCAAATTTGTTTCATTGCTACTCTAAATCCCAACGATTCAACAACTTTACAGCAAGAAAAATAACAAACAATGGCCTAAGCATCAGTCAAATCACCAGATAATTTATACTTCTTTAGCATGTGTTAAAGGGACACAAGTAAAAGAACAAGAGTGTGGTGGTTCAGCCCCACAAATAGGTTTTCAAAGGTACCAGGGAGGTAGACACACCTTCTAATTCAGAGATGGAGCAAAATCACACAGAGGGGAAATATTTGTTAAGATTGAATGGCAGTGAATAGAATTCCTCACTTCTTGAGTCTGTCTTGAAGGACCTGAACTTGTCCCACCAATGACTACCTCTGTCTTTCCTTATTGAGCCATCCTTCTTGTGCAGTGTGTTGTCCAGGAAATAAGCCAACACGCCCGCAACAAAAGCTTCTGATGAGAAAGGGACATTGACCATGTCGTTGAACTGCCCAGTAAGAAAAAGGCATGACAATTGTTAGGGGAACTCACAATCAAACAAGAGACTATACAAAACTTGAAGACAAACTCGGAAAGCTTCAGGAGAAACTTCATTTTTGTGCATACCCATCTCCCTGATGTGTGGACGGGGCCGAACCCATTGACTGCCGTATACTCATTGAAGTATTGGGGAATAGACAAGCCCAGAAAGATTGATAAACCTAATACGAACTTTGTTCGGAAGCTGTTGAGATTGCAGAACTGAAGGAAACTTAAACCTGCTGAACCTGCATTGGCAAAGATTAAGCATATCAACAACTTACCCTGACCATATGAATCAGAGGTTACAATGTGCAATAACTAGCTTGCTACATCATTTATACATACCCACGTATGCAAAGAAAAGGCAATACAAAGCAGCAACTATTGGTGCTGGGATCGAAGCAAAAACTGCTCCAAATTTTCCTGCACAAAAATTTAATTGATACTCAAACAATATGCACATGAAGAAGGGATCAAACATGCATTCTTATACAAATAATTTACCGAGAATGGAAAAGAAAATCATGAACCCTGCAGATATCTGTACAACTCTTCGACTGCCAACACGCGTCAATCCTAAAAGGCCAGCATTCTCACTGCAGAGAAACCAAGTGATTAGGAAGTTCGGTCGCGATTACTAAATAAAGAAGATTATGCAGCAGAATGATGGTGAATTTGTCTTACACAGATACAGAAGATCCATTTCCAGTTCCAAACACCCCAGACAACAAAATGCCAACCCCCTGTGGACACAAAAGACATTAACTCCTTAAAACGCAACCCAATTCAAAGCATTGTCACAACTATTTGGGAAAATAATGCATTATTAATTCACAACACTTTGAAACTTAATGATAACTTGAAGCAAAGGATTTCCACATGTATGATTGTAATTGGAAATGTTCAATACATGGACAATTTTAAAGATGGATATCATATTAATTATCACCTTCCACTAGAGATGGCAGTGGACCAGATAAAAATGAGTATTCATCCAAACCCGTCCCGTTTGGACTGGAGATGGAATATACGTATTAGAAAGTGGACGTATACGGGAATACTCATATAAACTCGTGAGGAGATGGAGGCAGAGATGGATTGAAATTCATCCCCGCCCTACTAAACCCATAATATATATATACTGGGGATAACCCGTGCCTTGCAATTCAAAAAACATCGAGCACTGAATTTGGGCACAAAATAATCAAACACTGAACTCAGACGTGTACTAAGCTGAAAGCCTAAACTGTCCCCATAATCCGTGCCTGAAATTGTGCAATTCAAAAAAAAAAAAAAAATTATATTGTTCTTGAAAATGAAACAATCAAACACTGAACATAGACACGTACGAAATAAACAAACACTGAATATTAATCGTGAACACAAAATAATCAAGCATTAAACTTGGACTAGCACTAAGTTCAAAATCCAAGCAACACGTAAACAAATTATTTTTGTGAGTTTTTATGTTTGATTCATTTGTTATATAATGAGTTTTCATCCATCTTGCAAATCCATTTGTAAGGTTTTATGATTTTTTTTTTTTTTTTTCAATTATAGAAATTAATTGTTATAGACGGGAAAGGTGGCGAGAACAGGAATCAAATTTCCACTGCTAATAGAGGTGGACCGGAGGTGGAAGAATATTTTTGAAGCGGGTACGGGGGTGGAGACTACTCGCCCGCCCCGGTCCACTGCCATCCCTACCTTCCACTAGAGAGAAAGAGAGAGAGAGTTTCTTTTTTATTTTTTGCCCATTGTATCCATGATGCAAACAAATTATCTTTTACCTTTTCAACCTTTATTTTAATTAGCTTTTATATCTACTCAAACAAAATCCTTCTGGCCAAATAACTCCTTAGGTTGTTCGAGGACCATATGGTTGGTTGCTTTATTTGTTTCTTTCTTTATTTTTGTACTTATTTGTGTCTTGATTTTTAATTAAGGTTGGTACATAAGATGGGCACACGAGTGGTAGAAACATTATCCAGTACGCATGTCTGACTTCCTTTCATTATTATGACAAATTATAATAATGCTATTTTTGTCGGAGTACTCCTCAAACTCCTCCATATCCACCTCCACGATCACTTCTAAGTTCTAACATTTCCTTGATTGTGGCAGCACAGATGGTGGGGGTGTTACTTGCCAACATACCAGTCACCCAGCCCACAAATATGAGCGTTTTAGAAAAACAGAAAAGCTATTTAATATTGTACTTTCATTTATATTTAATTATTCTGTTAGTGTGTGCATTCAAGCACACACGCATATGTAAATTTGCATCTTGAGGACTACTGAGAATGTAGAAAGTCAAAGGAATTGATCTAACTACATGAAGGATGCAAAGAACAATCTGGGTCAATAAGTTTCAATTCTTAAGTCTGACATAATAAAATTAACAAAGAAAGCAAAACGCATTTAACTTACCTGCCAACCCACACCACGACTGAGAACAGATGATGGCACGTACGTTGCACTGGCATATCTTGCCACCGCAATGAAGGCACCCGTGGACTGTTTATACCATTAAAACATGTAAAAAAACAAGTTAGTTTTGAAATTAAATTAATCCTGAAGGTTTGCCCATCTGTGCAAATCTAGTTCAACGCATACACATCAACACTTGTATAAGCAATTATGCATGGACATTCCCAACTAAGTATAAATAATTATTTAACTCTCAAGATGGTTTAAAGCTGTAAAAATGGAACCTATTGATTCTCCCCTCCCTCTCTCCCCTCCCAGACACAAAAAAAGAGCACACACTTTTCAACGCATCATTATCATGTCAAATGATTGCTTACACACTGAAAGCAAAAATAGGTGAATAAATAAATTTACTAGCAAATACGAAGGTAGGCAGGGAAGGCTAAATGATAAGTCCTTAAACAATGATGATAATGTTGATGATAGAAACAGCAAGCACTACTAAGATGACAATGAAGGACTTTCCATTCTGGTCACTTAGTTAGTAGCACTGAGAGATAAAAACAAACCTCTACAAGAGCAACAAATGCAGCCATCATCATGGCAAAGGCTTCACCAGCATCAAATGAAGGTGCTCCCCATTGAAAAGGATAGGGAACTCTTATCCTGCAGATGCAAGCATCAGCATAACTATAAGGATTGTTCTCGGCCACATGTCATCATGCAAAACTAATTAGATATGTTCTACATGTTCTATTTCCTACGTGAATAGATTATCCAGTCAAATAGACTTCCTATCCCGAAACGGCACCTCAAACTCAGTGTTACACAATAACACTTAATTTGAAAGAATTCTTGGACCCAAAAGCAAGTCAACTTCAAGAAAAGAAAGAAAACTTACTGCATTTTGCACAAGTATGAGAACACACATATCACTATCTTTCTCCTATTTAAACTGTAACTCCAGTCTCAAAAAATCAGCTTTTTTATGCATGTCGTCCAAATATATACGTGTATATGTTTTAATTACCCTATTTATATTAATTTGTTTTATATTTCTTCTGTGACATTCGTTAACTGCCATGACCCATTCTCTAGTAATCCAAAAACAATTTCAAGACATGATATAATGCCGCAAGCACTTATGAGGAGAACCATAAAGGAATGTCGGCAAACTATTTAGGCATCAAAATAATGGATCAAATCCATTAATCATTCTTGTTCTCTTTAATTTTGTTTGTTTCTTTTCTTTTTCTTTTTGGAAGGATAAACAAGAATTTACTCAAACGTGCCAAAAGAAGAGGGGCAAATAAAAAAAAACAGCGAATGTGGCAAACAACTAAACACGTCAAATCAGTTTAATGTCAACATTTATTGAATTAATTCAGCCCCGACATGCAACAGTAGAAAAATACTAGGATGAGTAACTACAATCATCAACAGCTCATGCTTACCATGGAGCAGCATCAATAAGTCCAGCACGATCAGTACGGCAGCTTGTTTGTGTCTTTGGTGCCTTTCCATTATAGGCTCCACCAACAGTAAGTAAATGAGCATAAATCCATACAATCACCACGGAGAATATAACAGCAAAACGAGCAAAGATATGTTTTCCTGAGTGTATCAGATGGGGCAGATACTGCAAATAACCAATGAAATTAGTAATCTGAAGCCTAAATTATGTATAAATATTTATATAATACGGATAAAATGGAAGTGATCTTTTTATGTAAAGAGACAAGTTTTACTGTGATACAACAAATTACCTGAGACAAGAAAACTATTATGACAAGTTGTGGCAGCCCAATTTCAACACATTTCGCAACCTGAACAAACAAGGCAAGAGTTCAAATCCAAGGGTCATTAGAGAGTCTATAAGCAAGCATTATAATAGTGGCAGACATTTTACCCATTCTAAATGTGGTAAAGATATATGCTTACCCCAGGAAAACCAAGCTCATAGAGTCCAAAACCAGCAAGAGCAACCAAAGGTACAACAGAAAGTGGGCTCAGAAACCTAAGAAGAGAAAATCATAACATTCTCAAACATGCTTTTAAACTCCGGCAGGAAAATAATGAAAGACAACATATTTAAGCTTCTCTAACACAACCAGTATATATTAGAGCAAGCCCTTGATTGCATTACTATGAACAAGGGGAAGGAAGTATAAATATAATTAAACAATTTAAGCTCCAAAACTCAGATTGACTAGCTGAAATGATCGCATATAACAAGCCCAAGGGTAAAGATATAAAGGCATATAATCTGGTCTTCTTCAGGGTGAATTCATAAGATCAAGGGCTCAAAAAAGTCCAGATCAACTCCAGTATAATTACAGACACAAATCATAGCCAACTTGATTGGCCTTCTGCAGGACGAATTAATAAGATCGCAGTCTCAAGCAAGTACAGCCCAGATAATTACAGAAACAAGAACAATAGAAATTGTGCAAGCATAGTTAGTTGCATTTGTACGAATTCTAAAATGTGAACCAACCTTGCAACAATACGCCAGAGGCCACTGAAACCTAAGACTATCTGAATAGTCGAAGCAACAATGAGTGCGCCCTGAGTTGCCCTCATTATCTTCTTGAATCTCTGAATAGCAATAGAAAGTGATCACGTATTTAGAACCAAAACTCAGTACGACTGTTGTGGGGTTGGACTTGCGATTTTCTCCTCCTTTTTTGTTTCTTTTCTCATTACTTTTGTGTTCTAGTAAAAGAAAGTCAGTGGTAGTTATATATTTCTACAAAACAATTTCCAATAAGAGTTCTTTCTTGGATGAAAAATTGAAAATTAAGAACATGAGTCATTGATGATTCGGAGCCAAAAAAACAACAATTTTCACTTTCAACTAACTGCAAATAAAAAAAAAGACTTAGTTCGAAATTTTCATCTAGAAGAAGTTCTACGAGAACATAAAGAACAAAGCCGTTAATCATATTTATTATGTGTCTAACAAGAAATTGTGTGGGTGCTATCTAACGTCATACAATTTTGCAGGAGTGGATTTAGATCACAAACCGATATGGGGTCCGGGTCGCTCCATCGACCAGATAGGATAATGGAAATTGTGGGTGCCACAAAGGTATATGACCCTCCAATCACAGCAGGTAATCTAGTCCCAAAAAATGTCTGCAACAGGGTGTTCAACCCAGCGACAAAAAGTGCAGTCTGGATAACTTTCGCTTTCTCCTCCTAGAATGGCAAATAAGGTTTGATTAGAATAGTGCAGAATATCACCTGAGACAAGACCATGTTAGAAAGAATTAAACTACATATTTGCATTCTCAGGCCTCACATTTCCGCCTCCCATTTGAGGAACAAGAGCAGTAGGAATGATAACAATTGTTCCCAGCATCACTAAATAATGTTGAAATCCAAGGAGGATAGCCTCAGCTGCATCCAAAATACCACACAAACTTAAAGGAAGTAGATCAAAACAATTGATGACAAACTAATGAATATGCAACTACGTGTATGCATGTGTGTTGATTGAACATCAATCACAAAACTACATGGTGAAATACAAAGACGTTCCACCAAAAATAAACAGGGATTCCACAATCTGCGACAAGTAGAAAAGACAACATTGTAGATTGAAATGGTATTTCAAAAGTAAAATTGTTTATGTTCACCAGCACAAATAATTCTAACAAAATCACACTAAATGAGGCGGGGTCACATGCAATTGACAATAATCACACATAGGGATATATAGTAAATGAATCTCGAATCAACTTCAATCAAATAAATTTATGCAAATAACTTGAATTAATTATTATAGCAACGAACTCAGATCAAAAATTCCCAACACGGCACATTAAACAGCAAATATTTGCTGACCAGAAAAACAAAACATTCACAATTTGCTGATAAAGATTATAATTTGTCCTTTTTTTTTTTAATTTTCAGAAATATGATTTAGTTTAAAAATTAAAATCTGCAGTATTGGATGGTAAAGTATAGAATATACGAAGCAACTTATTGAAGGAATAAGAAACTTTAATGAGGAAATAAAGCCAACAGATTCAGAAGAATCAGAACCCCCACAGCTACATACAGTAACTTAATAGAAAAGTATATCTATTGAGTTACTGATTTAGGGCAACATGACATACAGGATCTAACACTTCTGATCAAACTAAACCAAAAAGTGAAATCCACTGAATATTCTACAAAGAAACAGAATAGGATAAAGACTCACGCCATGGGGGAGGACTAGTAATGCAGTAGGAAACATTGGGAAGCTGATCTTTTGGTGGATGTGGCGCAGGTTCGTCTGCCTTTGACATGACTTTCTCTTTCTGCTTTCTCTCTCTAAAACACTGACCCCAAAATCACTGAACCTCTAAACACTGCGAAACCCAAATCTGCACAAAACCAAGATCCCAAATCTCTTAGAAACCAATGAAAATGATGACAAATTGAAGAAATAATTGAATTTTGAAGCACCCAGAAATCAGAATTGAAGAAAGAGTCAAAATTTAGAGCACCCAGAAAGCTCAATCACTAGTACAGGAACCAAATAACAATGACAAGTTGGAACAACAACCTACATGTAGTAACACCCACTTCATATGGAACTGAATAAATGTGAAGCAGGACCAGAAAGAAACTGTAAATATTGTAAGAATGGTAATATGCAAGAAAAATCATAAATAAAGCCCAGAAAACTACCTCATGACAATCTTTTGAAGCAAAAATCAAGTGGGATTGCATTCAAGTCACTAAATCATAGACCCCACCTCAAATAAAGTTATCCAAAAGTAGAGAGAGAGAAAGAAGAAAACTTTAGGAAATGGTTTTTGCTCGAAGCCAAAAAAGTCTAGCAACAAGTGTAGGGAAGTGTGAGCATACGTGAAAGATAAAATGACAGGAGGAGCGCAATAGTGAAGACCTCTCTCTCTCTCTCTCACTAATCAAGAAGAATCTCTCTAACCCACCTTTTTGCTAATGTTTGATTAAGTTTTTCTTCTTTGTTGGTTTCTTCATGTTCAATTAAGCCCCACCAGATATAAGCTCCTAAACTTTATAAACAAAGATAAACAATAGTGACCAGACAACATCCATGGAATACAAATGAATGCCAAATAATGTGTAAGGTTGTCAATTTTAGATAAACTTATTATAAAATTAGTGAATTTTAGTTGAACCTTGTGTTACGACAAAATTTATTCACCAAAATCTTTTGACCTGTTTCAATTTTCGGACAATCGCACAAAAAACTTGAATTTTTTTTTGATTTTGAATACTCAAATGATAAATTTGTTAAACTCATAAATTAAATAAATCGATACGAATTCGATTAAATATATACAAACCCACTTAACATGGCTTATATATAAGTTATATAACACAAACTCGGCACGATACAAACCTAATTATACATGAACATAGATAAATTGGTTATGAATTAAACAAATTTTGAAAATATTTGATTTTGACATGACACCAAGACAATTGACCGTTCTAACGGTGCAGTTTGGTGCTTTGAGTTTTTCTTTTTTAGGGTGCCAAAAATCCTTTTAATGGATTGTAGGTATAATATATATGCGTAGAATACACACAATTCTTTACAAAGCTATGTGCGTCGATTTATATAAAAATGTATTATAAGACTACAACTTACAAATTCCAAAATAATCCTTAAGGGGTCTAATTATAATATTAAAAAATAATTTTTTGATACATATCTTTTATTTTTTAATAAAAAATTACATATATAAATTTTATTTATTATTTTTTAACTAATAATAAGAAATATTTTAAATTAAAATTAACAATGTAATAAATTTTAATTCTGTAGAGTGATCTTATCCAAAACTAATTGTTTGTATTAACTTCCAGTGGTAAACTTCACTTTCCAGTTTTGCTTAATCAATGTATTCTCAATGAAATGACAGGTTTGTCCTTTAGAAAGTGGAAGACTATTATTAATCACCAAACCACCAATCATTAAATAAATAGGTTATTTTGACCCAGAGAATATTGGGATAGCCAAAAGGGAGAAGAAAACAAGGACACCCGCACATTCTTTTGGCCCTTACAATTCACTTATTACAACTTGCAACATAAAAAAGAGTACTGATACTTTCACCTAAAAAAAATTAATCTAATTTATTAATTTAATAATGTGATTTTATTAAAATTATTGGATCAATATCAAATTTTAATGTTTGATAGGGTCCACAATCAATTCAAATGTCATAATAAATTAGATCAATAAATTATGTCTCCATAGCATTGCTCCATAAAAGAATCTCAATTCAACTGAATCGGGAGAGAATTAGTCGATGTGCACATAAATTGATCCAGATACATCTAATTATAATACCAAAAAAATAAAAAATATCAGTTCCCACCCTCACCCCTTAACACCTCCATGTGCACGCTACTATCATTGTCATCATCATTGTTATCTCAATCTCATTTTATTCTTTTTTTTTTATTCAACGGTAAGAGATATTCAGATTAACTTATGCGCACTTCGACTAATCTCTTCCTCAATTTAGTCAAAAATAGATCATTCACGACGGAACTAGGATATTCATGAAGGATAAATCCATAATTGTCTAATCCTAAAGGGCTACCAAGATTTGAAATCAGGACTCCTGAATTTACCACAGTTGTAAGCAATTTTTAAAAAGAAAGGGAGAAGGAAATTACAAAAGAGTTGGTGAGTATACATCCAAAATTATACTTAGAATATTCCTTAAACAGCTTGAGCAAACCCAATCTAGCATTAAGACGACTGTTAGTGTCAATCTATGGGCTACTGATATTCTCTTAATGTCAACGTATTTGTATTGGGTATCGTATAATGCAAATAAATCAAAAAATTCATATGAATTTGAAGACATGGTATTTTTTTTAAGTATTAGCTTACATCACATCACATGTAAAAAAGAGCATAAAATAAAATAATTACACTATAATATTAGTAACAAAATACTTCTAAACAAACCAACTAATTACATGTTAGTTCTAATTCCGTTAGTTAATCGCATTCATTTTGTGGATACACTGCATATATATGTTTTTCAAAAGTAAAATTTGTCAATTTTTTAATTTTAATTATTGTTAAAAAATAATTAAAATTTGTAAAATATATTTTATTATAACCATATTCATATATTTTTTTTTTAAATTATATTATTATATTTATATTATATCGTATCCATATAATTATTCATGCTTTCTGGGTGTCAATAATATTCAAATTATGGGCTTAGTTGAAATTAGGAGGGTCTCATACATACAAAGAAAAGGACAAGGAACAGGACGTGGCTGTTGCTTTCCTTTCTGTTACACGACACCATATCAACACCCCATCATAAGCCAATGGGGACCACAACACCAAGAAATTCCGCCATTTCCTCTTGCTATAATTGAAGAGGGAGAAAACTACGTTATCCTTTTTTTTTAAAAAAAAAAACCAGAATTGTACCTCTAAGTTTTATAATTTTTATACAATTTTTTGAGGTTGTTAATAACAAAAAAATTATTATTTTTTTGTTCATGTCACAACTTTTAATGTTTGAGTTATAATTTTTTGGGCGTAACTTCCGATCGCCCTTAAAAATGTTAGGATCAATATTAACATTGAAGAGCTATCTTCCCACCTTCCTCTCTCTCACTCCTTAACACCTTTTCTCTCTCCTCACCCCTCTCATTTAATTTTTATCTTAGACTTTTCCATTGAAGAGCTATGTCCTATTTTGTCTAAAATAATTTAGTTTCTCCAGTAGTGTTTCCAACCTTTTTAAGTATCTTTTATAATAAATAAAAATTATGTTGATCTAGTGAAAGAGATTTTCGTCACAACGTACGTGATCTAAGGATGGTTAAGTGTACACAGTCTTAACTGAGAATGCAAAGAGACTGTTTTTTATGATCAGATCTCTTGACGTCTAGATTACAATGAAATAATCAAATTGTATTAGAACTTTAGTACCGTTTTAAGAGCACTTAGGTTTTGTGCGTTTGAATAAATTGTCTCAATATACTATCATTTTTAATTCATTTCAGAATAATATTACTTTTTTTCGAGAGTTTTTCTCATTTCTCTTATGGATTTAGACTAGTGTCTTATATATATACAAAACAATGATTTCTTTGTGTCTCCTTTATCGTTTCGTCACACCACCATCATTGTCGCGGCCCCTTCCATAAATCTTAGTGGTTGAATAAATAAATGATCCGTTGATGTGTTTGTTTGTTTGCATACAAAAGAAGGTAAGACTGTAAATGAACCCCTCATTCATTGTTTTTTGATCCATACATTAAGTTGATTGTATGACTTTAACCAAAAGATTAAGAATGAATGAATGGTTCTGGCAGAAAATATTATTTTTTTTCCATTACTTTTTTTTTCAACTGTATAAAGGACTTTAGGGAAAAGACTCCTCAGATGTTGTAAGATTAGTGACATCCAACCACTTAATAACCTTTATGCTTATAATGGGATTGATGATCTAAGTAAAATGGCAAAAACAAACACTTTTTAAAAAAATAGTTTTTTTTTTTTTGAACACAACACTTACACAACCTCTTAAAAGGGGAAGTGCAAGTGAAGATATTTAAATAACACACACACCCAAAGCAATCCCGATGTGAGATTGCCCAGTCCCCCGACAAAAATAGTTAAAAACACTCAAAAAGAATGAAAAAAGTACATAAAAAAACATTACCAATTATTTTCTTAGGTTTAAATTAATTTCACCCGGTTCGGCACGAAATCATAAATAAGCTCTATCAAGGATTACAAAGCATTTAGTAGTGAGTTTGCTCCTCCATTTTTAGTAACAAAATGAACCAAAAGTAGGACCAAATTGAAAGGGGAGCTCTTGACAAGGAGACCTTAGGATAAGTTGCTAAAATAAACACGAGGGTAGGATTGACCCGTTCAGTATAATTCCGAAGAAAAGCTGTTGGCAACAGGTGGAGACATTTCTTTGGTCCTTTTGGGTACGTGTTCAATGTCTTACATGATATTACAAACTTTAATTTTAAAATGAAATTTCAGAATTTTCAATTAGGATGACATTTCATATAAGGGTGTAAATTTTATCCATTAACACGACCAATTGATACAAATGATAAATGGGTTAAAATAAAATTTATATTTTTTAATTTGTTTTAATTATTTTACATAATATCATATAAAATTAAATAATATTTTACTAACATAAACCCGTCAATATTTATCGAAAATGACAGGACACAATTGACCCTTTAGTAGATAAACAACGATAACGTGCATGATTTCTAATCTTATTGAAATATTCGAAAAGCGACTGTTCAAAAGCGATGTACCACTTTACAAAGTACTCCTCATTTTAGAAATACCGATTCAACTTGTTCCAAAAGCTAGAAAGAAAAAAAGAGACACGATGTGTCACATGTAAGTGTTCCAAGAAAAGACCTCCCAACCTACCACTTGCAAACCTTTTTTAAGAATATAAAAACTAGGGATAGATGAAAAATCAATTCAAGAATCCGACAAAATTGTTCAAATCAAAAGATTTTAAGGATTTTTAATCTTAATTTGATTCTTAAAAGAGAGCCTTAATTTACTTCGTACCCGAATTTTTTAATTGATTGAATGTGTTCCTTTAAAATTTTCTCTTTAATTAATCACGAATTAAAAGAATATTTGATTCACACAATTATTCGCAAAAAAAAAAAAACTATGTAGATGAAGGTTTCAAAATGAAAGATGGGGGGGGGGGGGGGGGGGATTAATGTTCCGTTTGGTACGATGGAAAAATAAAAGGATAGAAAATTGGAATGATGAAAAGTGGGAGGGATAAATAAAACATCATGTTTGGTAAGAAATGATGAAAAAGTGGATGGATTAACTCTCCTTCCAACTCATTAAAATCAATCCCTCCAAAATCGGAAGGTGTCGTATCGAGTTCGTGTCGTATATGAACTGTGTATAACCACTATATAAACGAGTTGTGTATTTTTTTTCATTGACGTTACCTATACCCGATTCGTTTATTAATTATATCGTGTCGAGTCCACTCGTTTACAAAACAAGTGGTTTAAAAAAAACTCAAAATCTCTAATTTCAGGGTTTTTAACAGGTCTTGTTATATTTTGACACTCATAAGCATAGCTGTCTTATTTATATGCTAAGTTATAAAGTGATTTAATATGAATTTTCCAAACGTTACGAAACAATTGTTAAGTATCCTCGATGGGGAGAAAATATTCATTACAACGATGATATTACTGTAAGATTAATTTCATTATGTGAAAACCATCACATAAACAGGAACATTCATATTGAATCATCAAGAATTAAAATATTGGATTTGCGGAAGCGTACCTGAATCCATAACACAAAATTGAAATATCGAGTTTGAGGCTTGATGATCTTCCAGATCTACACTTTTGTTTTCTGTCTTAAATTTCTCTCTGACAATGAGAATCAGAAGAATAGAAAAACATCATCATGTGATCTGGGGACCATGACCCCTATTTATAAACAATCGTGTCTGTTTATAAGCAGTCACGCCTGTTCGTAAACAATCGCGTCTGTTCGTATTTTCTATTTTAACCCATCATAAAAATAGAAATTACGCTTGTCTCTACACATTAATGCCCACACTTTATAATATATTAATTAAGGCCCCAAAACTTAATTAATCACTTTAATTAGCCTAACTTTATTTGATAGCCTATAATTCACATTTATTTAATATATAAGCCCATATATTTAATTTTACTCCAACAATCTCCCACTTGGGCTATATATATAACTTTATAAACGTGAATTATACTTTATGAGCTCATGAGTTTTGCTATCAAAACTTTATATATTTTAACAATCTTGTCCATTAACCACATCAATACAGAACCAAAGCGATCGTCGTTACATATTTCGTAACTAGACCCATCAATGATCACATATATCAATGCAACTAATGACAAAGATCAAGTGTGGATGTGTAGCATGGAAATTTCATGTAATGTGATCTTAACATGCCTATTTCCAACTGGTCCTCCTTAAACCTTAGTGAGATCAAACCATACTAAATCAGAGTGAATGAAAACTGAATACTTTACTGCAGTAAATAACCATAATATCCATAATAAATGTATCTATAAAAGCATCTAAAATACAAACTCCCACTAAAACGACATATCCTGAAAAGAAACCACACCCATATGAGTAGTGTGCTCATGAAAGACCTTGGGTGGTAATCCCTTAGTTAGTGGATCTGCAATCATGGAGTTTGTCCCAATGTGCTCTATAGATATAAGTCCACTCTGAACTCTTTCTTTGACAACTAGGAATTTGATGTCTATAAATTTTGACTTCGTCGAACTCCTGTTGTTGTTGGAATATAGTACTGCTGATTTATTGTCACAAAATAACTTAAGTGGTCTTTCAATGCCATCCAGAATACGCAGCCCCGTGACAAAATTTCGCAACCATATTCCATGATTGGACGCCTCATAACAAGCTACAAACTCAGCTGCCATGGTGGAAGAAGCTACAATAGATTGTTTAACACTCTTCCAAGATATAGCACCTCCAGCAAGTAAGTAGATATAGCCTAAAGTAGATTTCATGCTATCTCGGCATCCAGCAAAATCGGAGTCAGAATATCCAATGATCTCTAACTAATCTGACTTTCGATAAGTGAGCATGTAGTCTTTTGTTCTCTGTAAGTACCTCATGACTCGCTTGGCTGCTATCCAATGATCCTTTCCAGGATTGCTTAAGTATCTGCCTAACATGCCAACAATGTACGCAATATCCGGACGCGTACATACTTGAGCATACATCAGACTTCCTATTGCTGACGCATAAGGAATCTTTTGCATCTCCTGAATCTCAAAATTATTCTTGGGGCATTGACTGAGACTAAATTTGTCTCCCTTAGCCACAGGGGTGTCACCTGGTTTGCAATCATGCATGCCAAACCTTTTAAGAATTTTCTCGATATAGTTCTTTTGTGATAAACCAAGTATACCCCGAGAGCGATCTCGATGTATCTGTATACCTAACACAAAAGAAGCATCACCAAGATCTTTCATCTCAAATTTCTTTGATAGAAATCTCTTGGTTTCATGCAACATGCCTATATCGTTGGTGGCAAGCAATATGTCATCAACATATAAAACCAAGTAAATATGCTTACTCCCACTGAACTTATGGTATATACAATCATCAACCATATTCATCTCAAAACCAAACGAAATGATAACTTGATGAAACTTGTAATACCATTGACGAGAAGCTTGCTTAAGCCCATAGATGGATTTCTTTAACTTGCAAACCATCTTCTTTGCATCTCCCGACACAAAATTTTCTGGTTGCACCATATAGATTGTTTCATCAATGTCACCATTGAGAAATGCAGTCTTAACATCCATCTGATGAAGCTCAAGGTCAAAGTGCGCCACAAGTGCCATTATTGTCCTAAAAGAGTCTTTCGATGAAACCGGAGAGAAAGTCTCCTTATAATCGATGCCTTCTTTTTGTGTATAGCCTTTAGCGACAAGACGAGCTTTGTATCTCTCCACATTACCTTTCGAATCCCTCTTGGTTTTAAATATCCATTTGCAACCAATGGGTTTCACACCTTCAGGCAATGTGACAAGATCCCAAACGTCATTGTCCTTCATGGACTTTATCTCCTCATTCATGGCATCAATCCACTCTTGAGATTTAGAACTTTCCAGGGCTTGACGGAAGTTGATTGGATCATCTTCCACCGCACCAATGTCAAACTCATGTTCTTGGAGAAATACAATGTAATCATCTGGCACTGCACTTCTCCTTTCTCTAGTGGATCTCCTTAATGGCGTAGGTTCTGGAGGAGGTAGAGTTTGTTCTTCTGGAATGGGAGGTTCTTGGATATTGTTTTGATTTGGATCTGCTTCTTGAACAATGTCAGGTATAGGAGCCTGATCAATGTCAATAACAGCTGTGGGAATATCAACATATTCCTCTTCAAAAACAAAATCCCTATCCATATCTCCCCCATCAAACTCAACATCCTCAAAGAACCGGGCGTTTCCCGTCTAAAAAATTGATCTAGTAGTAGGATCATAGAATTTGTAACCCCTGAATCTTTCGGAGTATCCAATAAAATAGCAACTAACCGTTCTTGAATCCAGTTTCTTTTCATGTGGTCTGTAAGGCCTTGCTTCAGCTGGACATCCCCAAATGCGTAGGTGCTTCAGACTAGGCTTCTTGCCTGTCCAAAGTTCATAAGGGGTTTTAGCAGTTGCTTTAGTTGGTACTCTGTTAAGGATATACGCTGCAGTCTTTAATGCTTCACCCCAGAGTGATTCTGGCAAGTTAGAATGACTAATCATACTCCTTACCATGTCTTTGAGCGTTCTGTTTCGCCTTTCAGCAACACCATTCATGCTTGGAGAACCTGGCATGGTGTATTGTGGGACGATACCACACTCCTCTAGGAATTTAGCAAATGGTCCCGGACGTTGTTCACCTGAACCGTCATACTTACCATAGTATTCACCACCACGGTCAGATCTGACGTTTTTAATCCTTTTGCTGAGTTGATTTTCAACTTCAACTTTGAACGATTTGAACATGTCCAGTGATTGGGACTTTTCATGAATGAGATAAAGGTAGCCATAACGCGAAAAATCGTCTATGAACGTGATAAAATATTGTTGGCCATTCCATGAAATCGTAGGAAATGGCCCACAAATACCTGTATGTATCAGTTCTAAGACATCTGTAGCCCTGTTGGCACCAAATCTCCTTATGTTTGTTTGTTTTCCCTTTATGCAATTTGTGCAAATTTCAAAATCTGCAAAATCAAGGGAATCTAGAATCCCATCTGACACAAGTCTTTCAATTCTCCTTTTGGAGATGTGACCTAATCTCTTATGCCATAATGATGAGGAATTCTCGTTGGTTAATTTTCTTTTAACACCTCGAGTACTTAATTGCAATGTTTCATGATATGAAGCAACTGTATCAAGCATATAAAGGTTATCTACATAAGATAAAGAACCAGTACCAACCAAATTTGAATTCTGAAAAAGACTAAATGTATTATTTCCAAAAGAACAAGAATAACCAAATTTGTCCAATACAGAAATAGAAACCAAATTCCGTCTAAAGGACGGTACAACAAATGTCTCATTCAAATCCAAATAAGTACCAGACTTTAATAATAACCTAAATGTCCCAATTGCTTCAACTTCGACCTTCTTGCCATCGCCTACAAAGATGGATCTTTCACCATCATTTGGCTTTCGGCAGCTCAGGCAGCCCTGCATAGACACACTGATGTGAGTGGTTGCACCAGAATCTATCCACCAAGTGTGTTTAGGTACCGAAGTCAAATTAACCTCAGAACAAACTAGATTAAGAAGTATACCTTTCTTTGCACGCCAAGCATGATAGTTGGTACATTGCTTCTTCTTATGTCCCGCAGCTCCACAAAAGAAACAACCATCAACATTCTTTTCTTTATGTTGTTTCTTTTGATATGGAACCTCTGCAGCTTCTGTATCCTTCTTTCTTTTCTTCCCTTTATACTTGGAAGTACTAGCCAAATGAGCACTTTCTATCTTTTCTTGCTTCAGCCTTTCCTCTTCTTGCACACAATGTGAAATGAGCTCATTAAGAGACCAAGTCTCTTTTTGGCAGTTGTAGCTCACCTTAAATTGACTGAATTGTGTGGGAAGAGATATCAGAACCAAATGCACAAGCAAATCCTCAGAGAGATCAAGTTTATGTGCTCTTAACTTTGAAGCGAGATGAGACATTTCCATAATGTACTCCCTAATGTTCTCATTACCTTTATATCTCATTGAGATGAGATTTGCCAAAAGTGTACTTGTTTCAGACTTTTCATTCTTGGCAAATCTATTCTTAATTTCTTCTAGGAACTCTTTGGCTGTCTTTATCGTTTCGGATATTGTGCCCCTGAATGCTTCTGGAATGGCCTTCTTAATGATCATCAAACACATGCGATTTGACTTCTCCCACCTTTCAATATCCCTCTTTTCATCAGAGGAACTTTCATCAGTAAGAGGTGCAGGAGAAGAAACCCTTAACGCAAGGTCCAGATCCATGACACCGAGAACTATTTGGAGGTTCTCATGCCATGTCTTAAAGTTTGTGCCATTTAGCATAGGAACAGAATTAATGTTGGCATTAATGTTAGAAACAGAACTAATAGCTAAATCAGAGAACAATAAACAAGCAAAACAAACTCACATAAGCCTCAAAACAAAAATAAATTCAAATAAAGGCAAATCCCATCTCAAGATACCGGACACTCTATTAATATTTTATCTTTGGATAAAAAATATTAACTTGTAAGTGATATCTTGGTGTAGTAATCAAACACTGATAATAAGAACATATCAAATAATAAATCTTCCTTTGGGCCGATTTATTATTTATATGTAAAACCAAATAATCATCACGCGCTTATTACCACAGGTGTACATGCAATTCTGTTAAATATTAATTTTCCTTTGGGCCGATTAATATTCACATAAGTTACATGCACATAATCTTGTTATATTTTGAAATAATATTAATTTTCACAAAAGTGGTCACTTTGGTGACATATTGTTTCAATTAATTTATCTCAAAATATATATTTAAACACCAATATTTGAATGTAAATACACTGTAACTTCAACATATTTATATTTAAATAATCAATTTTAACAATAAATTGGCTTTGCCTTAATGGTGGTCAACTGCAGTTTCCACTCCATAGGTCCAGTGATCAAATCTCAACAATCAAGGTCCCCTTTTATTTTTTTAAAAACAAGGAAAAATATATAGAAACAAAATACTCGGACCAAGATTCGAACCAAAGACCTCGCGGTGCAAACAACTGCACCAAATGCCACCGAACCAACGCACCGTTTATGAATAGACACGTCTGAATAAATATAAAACTATATGCATCTTACGAATACAACCGAAATTACGTCGTAGGTCTTCTTCTTCACAGATTCGGAACCAAGAAAAAAAAATAGAACAAAACAGTACCAGATTCTATATTTTCTCTTAAACCTTTAAAAAAACATATAAAATCAACCGTATGTCCAAAAATTATGATATTTATATCGTTGGACTCGTAATGAGATGTAGAATAAATATTTCCACAAATATTAAACTTTTCGAAAAAATATTTTTTCGGCCCTAAAAAAAAAAAAAATTTTTTTTCTTAACTTATTCTCAACAATTCAACATGATATGGGCTCTGATACCACTTGCAAGATTAATTTCATTATGTGAAAACCATCACATAAACAGGAACATTCATATTGAATCATCAAGAATTAAAGTATTGGATTTGCGGAAGCGTACCTGAATCCATAACACAAGATTGAAATATCGAGTTTGAGGCTTGATGATCTTCCAGATCTACACTTTTGTTTTCTGTCTTAAATTTCTCTCTGACAATGAGAATCAGAAGAATAGAAAAACATCATCATGTGATCTGGGGACCATGACCCCTATTTATAAACAATCGTGTCTGTTTATAAGCAGTCACGCCTGTTCGTAAACAATCGCGTCTGTTCGTATTTTCTATTTTAACCCATCATAAAAATAGAAATTACGCTTGTCTCTACACATTAATGCCCACACTTTATAATATATTAATTAAGGCCCCAAAACTTAATTAATCACTTTAATTAGCCTAACTTTATTTGATAGCCTATAATTCACATTTATTTAATATATAAGCCCATATATTTAATTTTACTCCAACAATTACATGATAATGCTGACGTGGTATCACCAATTAATAATTTCAAAATAAATAAACAAATGGATCATACTTCGTGTTTTATTATTGGTTAGTGATATCATGTCAACAATACGGGAACAGATGCCTCCTATTTATCACTTTGTCCCTAGCCCACCCTAACTTTAAGTTATGTAAAATTTGGTAAAAAAATTTAAAAAGTATAATTTTTTCTTCTTTTTATATGCAATGATCGACTACTATTATGTGTCTCGTTTATCATTACAACACTGAAGTTTGAATGCAATGTAACTTCGGAAGAAAAATGCAGGGGCGGCTCGTGATATTTTGGGGCTTAAGGCGATAACTAAAAAAATTGCTTAGTTAATATGATGAAGTTGATTTATGATACCGGGAATAATTTTAAGCCTCTGGGTCCTATTCTAACAAATATTAGGACTCTTTCTCGTGATTTTAGAGACTTCATGGTATCTACTGTAAGGTGTTCTTGTAATAAGATAGCAAATAGTTTAGGTAGAAATGCTACTTTTATCAGATGTTGTGATGTATGGGAGGAGGTGGTACCAAATTTCTTAGTGCTCCTCCTTCTCTCAAATATTTCCAATTGATTGAATTTCTACCGTTTCATTCAAAGAAAAAATACTAATTAAGTTTTTAAATTCAAGTGTTGTTTTTGTAGAAAGAAATTTTTCAAAATTAAAATTGATAAATTTTTATCTAAGATCAAATGTCACAAGAAAGATTACACATAAGGAATGAGTGGTTGAGAGAACAACTATTGAAAAGTGTGAAGAAAGATATAAAATAAGTACTCTTGAGTTCATCTTTATTTTTTACTGTTATATTTTGTTTTTTTTTTTAATTTTTTTTATGATTTTTTGGTGTTACGGGCTAAGAAATAGGCCTAAACTATCCAATTTAATTTTTTTAGATTAGACTTAGACTTTAGCTTTTTTTGGGGCTTAAGTTTTTATAAAGTTGAATTTTTAACTTGGACTAGTGGTTCCAATTATAAATTATAGGGTGTAGCTAAAAAAATGAAAAATAGGGACCAGTACACAATATGAGACTTATTAGGGAAAAAGTACACATTTTAAAAACATTTGTGAAGAAGTCTATTCACTATAGCTAAAGTCCAAAATAACCCATTTTGAAGTTGAAGAGTTTCCTTCATTGACTAAGGAAATCAGCGTAAAGATAGCCCAGAGACAGCAAATGCTCTATCTTCTCCACCATTGGCGCTGTTGTTTGCATGATTTGAGGATATAATTTTGAAATTCAAACGGTTTTCACATTATTTACCCCAAACTCCATTCTTTCATCACAATCACATGACAAAGAAGGGTGTCAAAGAAATTCATTATTCTTGAGACTTTTACTGTGAAGAACACATATTGTTGGCATCGTTGGAATCACTAAGAAGAAAACGAAGGTTTCACAATGAAGAAAATAAGGGTTTCATCTCACTGTGAAGAACACACGAAACCACTTCTCTTTTTTAACATATATTTTTCATCATGTCCATAACTAACCAATTGCTAATAATGATAAAAAAAAATTGTATAGAAGCAGTGTAACGTTATCACTATTGCTAGTGTTAATGTCACACTACATAGTGATAACGTCTAATTATATTATAGAATGATATGTGAAGTCCATAAAAAAAATAGGAAACTAAATCCCAAGTGATATTGTCCCAAAAAAATAAGAAATTGAATCCCACAATTCAATGCCTAAAAAATTGTCTATGACTAATGAAAAAGGGTAATTATATAAATGAAATATTTAAAAAATAGCCAATGTGTATTTACTCACAACACATTCCTAAAAAAAGGACTTATACACAAAAGAGAATTCGTATGTTTCCCATAAATAAGTAGTATATAGTGTATTTATCCACCATTTTCCTCTAAAAAATGGAGCCTAAAACCAGGCTTTAGTGATCTTTCATTAGCGTCGGCCCTAGAAAAATGAAACAAAATCCCAAAGAAAAAGAGACAAAATAGTGTAATATAACGTTCAAAAAGAGTGAGATGACTAAATAGATTAGAGGTGATAGAATCATAGTGTGCTCATCTGACCACATGACATTTTCGTGGTAGATGAAAAATACTCAAAATTGGGTCAATTTCAACCTTTCAAACTCATGTAGGCTTTCAAAATCGAGGTCCTATTTAGATGGTAAGTCCTCTCTTTTTCATGGAGTGATAGCTCGGTGGTTCGATTTTTCCCTCCCTTGTATTATTGCAATTAAAAAAAAAATACAAAAAAATTATAATAAAAACTAAAAGAGATTGACACGAGAGATTCATTTTTGTGAAAAGATTAATCATTTGACGTCTCGATTAGGAGAATCAAGGACAACTAACTAGGATAGACTTGATGAACAGTCCATAGTGCCACGTGTCATTTTCGTGTCACATGAATAATTTTTTTGAACCGACAAATGTTGTATCAAAATTGGGTCAATTTCACGTTTTCAAACTCATTGTAGACTTTTGATCCAAAAAAAATTCATTGTAAACTTTTAGGAGTGAGGTCGTATTCAGAAGGTGAAGTTGTCTCTTTTTTGTGGAGTGATAGGTCGGTGGTTTCGACTTTTCCTCCCCTCTATTGTTGCAATAAAATAAACCGACAAAAAAACAAATAAAAAAACCGATGTAGATTGGAATACCCATGGTCACCCTTGTTGGCCGTGGGCTGGGCTGCATTGGTAGGATAGAATTCGGTCCGAACAAACAATATGTAATCACAGACTTTATATGGGCCTAGGCCCTGCCCATGATCACTTTTGGTAACCGTGGGCTGAGCTGTATTAGTAAGATAAAAAATGGACTTATTCTCAAATAAATTTATTTAACGAACTAAAGTGATTAGAAGTTCCTTAACCAGGTTTCAACCCCAATTTTCACAATAACATTCGGTCCGAACAAACCAGGCTTTATATGGGCCTAGGCCCTGCCCACATATAATTTGGTGACGATGGAGAACGAAGCTCATTCCCTGTCGTTCTTTAGGTTCCGGACTCATGATTGACCGGAGGGGCTACCATTGATCAACAGAGACTGCAGTGCAGAGCATAGGACCTGGTCTCTCTCTCTCTCTCTCTCTCTCTATCTCACACACACACACACACACACACACACAGAGACACTGTACTAATCACTTGAAATACAAGTATATGTATGCTTATCTATACCCATCGTCTTCTATTTTCCTTCTCTCTCTGCGTCTTTTGCTTTGGCTGTTTGTTTGTAATGGGTGAGTTTCAGCCGTTAGCTTTTCGTGATTCTCATTAGATACCGAAAGGTCGATCCTTCACATGTCTCTATTTTCCTTTTCCATGGTTGAGCTTGTTATAAACTCCTATGGCGCTTCTTTTTTTTTTTTGTTATTGACCCAAAAAAAAAAAAAACTCTTATAGCTCTTTTTACTGGAAGAATTGATAAAACGAATAGCTTGTTTGCAGTTGGGTTTATGTAAAATTTGCAGCAACCCCTATATTCCATGAATATATTTGTGTCTAGGTGCATTTGTTCAGTAAATTGGGTAATGGGAGATCCGTTCGTTTCCTATGTTGTAACTGTTTGATAAAATGCTTCGCTGATGGACTTAGTGATATTACAACTTTCTGTGAAGGAATTTTTGATCTTGGCAATTATGGGGCATATTTATTTGAATTCTCTTAACCTGCTGTTTTTGTTTGTCAATTATTGTCCAGCAATTTATCAGTTATCATGTTTGTGACAGGAGTGTTTGGGAGGACACTCGTTACCGCAGCCAAATCAGAAACTTCTGCTGCTGCAGCTGCTGCCACTTCTACAGCTAGGACAGGCCACAACCCTCTTGAGCAGTTCTTTGAGGCAGATAGAAGCCCGGATGAGGATAAACCTGTTGTCTATGGTACAAGCTTTTGCTTTCTTGTAATTTATGGTGCTCATATCTTTGCCAAATTGGGAATCTTTTTTAAATCACACATATATCCGTGTACACTGTACACTACCTTAGGTCTGAAGTAAATTTCTATTATGTGAGAAAGAAAAAGTTTCCAACTATAATTGCAAATGCATGGCTTGATCTTGTTTGGTTAGAATGGTTGCTGAGAAGATGGAAGTTATGCCATGGTGTAAATTTCTTCCCTGCCTCCCAAGTAGCAAAAAAAGTTAAGGTTATAATCCGTGAGGGGATTTAACTACTTCCCGAAAAAAGAAGAAGATACTTAACAGAGAACACAATGAGAGTAATTTAAGATTTTGCAAACCTTAGACAGATGGACATAAAACCATACGTAATCAGCATAGCTACAAATGGAATACAAATATTCAGCTCTCAACTTCGCATTAAACAAGATCAAACCTAATGGCTACGTGACACAACAATGCACCATACTCTTGAGTAGGATTGTATTCTAAAAACATTTATTCTAGATTTTGCTTGCCATTGAATAAATTCACATATTGCTCTAGTAGTCCTTCAGAGGAAGAGATGAATTTTCATAAAAGTGTTAGACCCAAATGTGAACTACATAGGTTTCAGCAAATTCAAATATAGTTGGAAAATGGCATTTAGATTCCTTTATATTCTGAAAATAAGCATGTTACCATTTTCAGATAAAAATTTCCGTTTTAAAAGATGTACAAAAATTAATCACTCCCATACGTAAGATACATTTATCTGTTTTTTCCCCTTTCATGTGCCTTTAGCTGTCTGGTAGGAACTTTGCAACTCGTTATTTTGCATTGGCTTTAGAGTTAAATCCCAAATAGGCTTAAGGTTCAAAGAGTCTAGAAAACTCCTAATATGTAGTCTTAGTGTTAGGAGAAGCTTGCAGCCTGTAAATGTCCATTTAACCTTTATGTTTATATGAGCATGCTTTATGCCTTATGGCATATTGAGATCATGTCCAAGTTTTCTGCCTCTGCTTGTGAATGGTGATGCTTACTTGTCTTCTCTTTTCGTCTTTCTCCTGCTCAACGGTGAAGCCAAGCTTTGGCCTTAGCCCCCTCTCAATTTTCTAGAATTACACTTGATACCTTTAAAATTGGCCATCTCAATTTCAAAATTATATTTCAATCCAAAAATTATATCCTTATTTTTCACTTTACATGGCCCCTCAAATTATCAAGATTACGTTCTTTATCCTTAAATTGTGATCTTGATTTTGCTTTACCCTTGACAATTGATTCAAACATATTGGATCATCAAGCATTTAAAATAGTTTCGTGGACTATTTCTTCCAAAGTTTAACAATTTAAGCAAACCCAAAATTAACAATTGGTGCAAAACGTTAAGAAATTGAATGGTTAAGGGTGAAACGAATTCAATTTAATAATCGAATGGATAAAATGAAATTAGCGTCATAATTTAAGAGGACCAAGTTTAGTTTACTCAAACATGCACACTCTTAGGATAGTAGAATTTCATTGTACCAAGTGATTATTTAATGAAATAAAATGAAATTGTAGATTTTTTATGAATTGTTCTAAAATTGTCTTGCATCTAATTAAATTGACATATGTAAATGAATTTACTCGTTTTCCTGAAAATTAACTCATATTGTAATTTATTGTGTGAAAGTTGTTTTCATATGTTCTTTTTTTTTTGTACCTAATTTTCATAGGTTGTATAGAACAGAAATATTTGACATTAACGGCAACTCATCAAATGATAATGGATAAAAACTTTTTACATCACTATTTGGCCCCCCTGGGGATAAAATTCTGGCTCAGTCCTTGTTCTTGCTCCTCTTCCTCTTCTTTTCCTCTTTTTCTCCTTTTGACCAGATCTGGTTTGGTTACCTTTTCATCATGTTTAAAATCCCTTTTTTGAAGCCCATTCCTTTCCTTCATAAATAATTGAACACTGTCAACTATAATCGCCATGAAGACCAAAATTTCTGTTCATGAGTAGTCTTTACAGTACTCTGGACAGTCCCAAGAATCCATATTTTCTTGCTTATTTACAATCCCAACTTACTCACTTTGTTACACCATCAGACCCTAAAGCCCTCCATGTTCTCCACTCTCCACTGCCTAACATCAATTTCTGTGCTAATACGTGTCTGAGAAGGGGTTTCATTATACTTGTCCTACATCACATTCTGGTTGCATTTTAGGCTAGGATTTCTGTATGTGGACTGGAACCACTGGTCAGAGGGTAAATGGGAACAGAGCTAAAGTTGCATACTTTTTTGAAATGATTTTGCTCTTGTTACGTACTTGCTTAAGGAGCTAGTTAGCAAAAATATTTACTTATTATGGTCAAATTGCTTATAAAATTTGATTCAGGTCGGAGTTGGAAGGCTTCTGAACTACGTCTGAAGTCTTGGGATGATCTTAACAAGCTATGGTATGTTCTGTTGAAGGAAAAGAACATGTTGATGACTCAACGGCAGATGCTTCATTCTCAGAACCTACGTTTTCCTAATCCAGAGCGTATCCCCAAGGTATGACCCAATTTTTCTGATAAGCTTTTGAGCTATATCACTATTTATTCTCAGCTCCACCAGAGGATCTTAAAACTTTCCAGCTCTGTTTATCATTTATTTTCAGTGTGTGTGTGATTCAAATTTCTGTTGCTGTTTCAGTTTTTCCTCTCTTATTAATCCAGTCTCAACTACTATCACCCTGATAAATGTTCCCACTCCTGGGGTGCTCTACCAAGTATATCTATTTTACAGGATTGCACTTTTTTTTTCCTGGGTAGGAGGGCATTCTTTGACTTTCCACAAGCACTTGCATCATACTGCTTTCTTTATAATGAGGCAACATAATTTTTTTCTAGTAATTTCCTTTTTAAAATTGGGAACATTTTTTTTTTCATTTTTATTCAGCCATAATCATGATACTTATCTCAGTAGCTCTCTATTGGACTTGGGCGACTGAAGCAAATATTTTTCGTTGTGTCAACTCAATTTTTTCATCATCTGAGTCTCGGTCTCATTCTTCACCAAAATCTCGTCATTGTCATCATTTCATATTGCAGTAATGCAAAAGCAAATATCTGTGATTAGATTTTCCTTCACCTCTCAGTAGCTTTTCAGTCCAGTCATTGGCTTTTTTGCCCTTGTGCTGGGAATTTTAAGATATACTGATTCTACTGAATTTTCACTTTTCAGTCTGGTCAATCTATATTTATGAATTAATTTGGATGTTTTTAGAAGAATGAGCTGTTCAACAATTAGAAATGTTTAACCTTAATCCACAAAATCATTGTTTGGCATTTTTTAGAGGAGCTTTGTGACATTGCAAAAATCCAGCTACATTTTTGTGGAACTTCTTGCCCCTTTTTGTCTGAGATTGACAATAGCTTGTAAAAAACGAGTCAAGCTACTTGAGATTGCCTAATCGATAATCACAAAAAAAATGGTCCGAGTCTGTTATGGATTCCACTGAATCATGCTCAACAGAATGTTTTAGCCCAACTATTTGAGTATGCTACATAATTATGTTCCTCCATTGTGTTTTTGTCATATCCTTCGTTAAACCATTCGCTACTATTTTTTCTACTTCTGATGTGGATCAAATCATTTTCTTCACTTATGTATTACTAGGTCTTTTATAAGCATGTCAAATCCACGTAAGTCGATTCTTTTGTGATATATTTCTTATTGATGATATTTGACAGTTTTACGATGTTGGTCATACCGTACATCTATCTTAGCATTTGCATTTCAGCTACTCTTCGTTTTTGAACATATTGTTTCTTAGTTGGCTACTATTCTGTGTGATAAAGTACTAGCGATAACCTCGTGACTGAAGACACTATACAATACCAAAAATCGAACAGTGATTCTGTAATATTTATATTTTAAATAGAAATTTAGTTTTTTAATTACGCAATTTAAAATTAAAATGAAGAGAAAGAAAAAGATGTAGGTGTAGATTGATGAGATTGTTTGGCATTGGGGAGTGTGTTGATGTGTTGATTGAGTTGTTTGATATTGGGGGCCGTGCAGAAAAGATGTTTTTAAATGGGAGAAAAAATTAGAATGAATCTTGTACTATTTCATTGAAGTAAATGAAGATTGGATCAATCTTGATCGTTGTTGTGACTTTATAAATTGAGAATTCAACTTCCTAGTTGTAGTATTAGATAGATTGCTAGTATAATGACCGGCATGTAAAACTTATGCTTCAGATTAAGTATTGACTGAGTCAGCTATTGATTACAAATAAAAAATTTAGTTGAAAATAATCTCTTACTGGAATCTTGGTCCCATCTAAAGTCTGTCGAAGAAAGTTTGTAGATAGAATGAGAGTCACTTCCCCCCTCCCCCCCCTTTCTCAAAAAAAAAAAAAAAAAACAAAAGAGAAAAAGAAAACCTCAAATGTTAGCATGCCCCTTTTACTTTATTTTTTTCGACAAGAGTATGCCCCTTTTACATTGATGAATTATGTGCGCAATGCGGAATTTTTGGTAGTTTCCATGTATTTAATTGATTAATAGCAATATTCTCTTTCCCATTATTTTCAAGGTGCAAATACTCCCTTCTGTTATACCAGTCTTTTTGTGGCCAGTGTGTTGGCATTTGAGATGCAGTAGATGACTTAATTACAAAAACTACATTGGTCCTTCACATATACTGCTTTTTACACCTTACAAACGTATCAGTGTGCTTATGCCATTTGTTTGCCACAGGAAGTACTCTACTCTACTAAAAGGGTTTTACATTACATGCCTGAAAATGTGGGTTATAGTTTATAAATAAAGGGAATATGGACGTTTTAACAATTCGGGGATTGAAATTGCTGCTTGGAGTCCAATTTTTTTTTTACAGAGCAATGTTATATCTTCATGATTTTTGGTGGTTGGTTGTAAATGATATTCAGGTAAGGAAGTCAATGTGCCGACTCAAGCACGTACTTACTGAGAGATCAATTGATGAACCAGATCCAAGAAGGTCTGCTGAGATGAAGAGAATGATAAATAATTTATGATGACATGCAACTTCCTTGTTCCTGTCCGAACTCATGAGAGGATACTTTTGTTCAGTTCCGGCCAGTCAAACAGAATGGTTTATCTTCACATATGGGGAAAAAAGATATACATGAACTTGGTTAGTTTTTCTGTTGTCTCTGAAATGTCATAGCCAAATCTTAATGAAGCTCATGCATTCCTGTTTTAAGTATGTTGGACATTACTACTGCATTCATTTTCGCAAAAATGCAGTTTAACATTATTTTTGAAAAATAGTTAGAACATTATTGAAATGTAGACACGGATTTATTGAGTTGAGTAAGAACATCATTATATTATATGGATTCGGGTGAAATTTTGACCCAGATCATGGACATGATAAGGAGAATGAATTGGGCCCTGTATTGAAGATCTACTAGTTGATTCAAAGATCGGGGTGATTCACCCCATTTAACTAGTGATGAAATCGGTCGGAAATCCGAAATGACGGCACAACACAAGTCGTCATACCTCCGGAGGCTCCGCTTCGTTGCAGATCCACCGTTTCATTCCAAACCACCCCTTGACCCATCTACAAATGGAAGAACAAGCTCTTTTGCTCGCCCCTCTCTCTAAAGGGGCGTAAGCACTTTGCTCGCTAGGGGATGGGCTTCATGCACTTGCATTCCTGCTAGCACTACAAAAAGCTCCGGTCTTAAATGCCCCTCTCATTCCAAATATATTGGACATTGAACTTGGCAATGTTGAATGCTCATGGATGGATACAGAGACCCAGGCTTGCATGTCCTATTGAGAAGCCTTTGACAAGTCCTTTAAGGTTGTTTCCAACTTTATAGTTGATAATCAGTTCCTGATACTTGTAAAGTTTCAACTTTTAGAGCATTACTGTGTGCACTAGACTTTTTAATTATTTAGTTCTTTAAACTTTAATTGATGGGGTCACTGAAATCATATTACTTTTTGCTTCCACTTTTGTTTTAAAATTGAGAACGATACCTGTGATATAGACTAATCACAAAAATGAATGTGGGATATGTGCCAACCTTTAAAGATTTGGACCAGTATCTTAGGTCATTTCGGATACATCCGATAAAATTAGAACGATACAGAAAAGATGCACGGTCCATGCGCAATGATGATACACATAAATCGAAAAATGGACCAATATCTTAGGAGGCTCAAATCTAGAATATTGAGGGATTAGTTCACAGTATCGTAACGAAAGTTACTAAGAAATAAGAGTGAGGTGTTTGTAATAAATTGAGTCATTTTCAATTGATAGTATATATGATTGATCTCAATTTTTTTAGTAATAACATCATTCATCATGTATTTAAGCAGGACATATTGTATACAAGTGTATTAGAGATGATCTGAACCCTCAGCTTAGACAGAAGTTAGCGAAATGTTGGAACAATTCACCATGTAAATTTATCGTTTTACCCTCAATTCATAGCAACCATCACCCTTGGTATAAAATATTGCATATATGGGTAACATTATGTCATCAATTATGAAATATCATTGTAAATTTAGTACATTTCACTATTTTAATAATTATTAATAATCACCTAATGTAATAATTAACATAATTTTATTTGATATTTTATTATTGATTTGTGATATTACGATTATACCCATATATATATGCCACCCTTGGGTAAGCCAATCAACCCTCAAACACGCCACGAGTACAAAAGGAGACCTATTGGGTGTGTGATCAAACCAATGCCAATGAAAATCTCAGACCCACTTGGCAAAAGCTACAAAGTCAATTTCTGACATCCAAATAAGATCATTCAACATACAGTCACCGTCCCACTCCCACTCCGGTAGCCATCCGTATCTCAAGCTAAAGACTTGGCTACGGTATTCGAAAAAAAATTTCAGTCCCTATCTTCAAATTTTATTATTTTTGAAGGGTGTTTTTATAATATTTGTAAGTTATTTTATAATAAAAAAATTTATAATTTTTATGGATAATTTATCATTTTTTTAAGTGTTTTTGTCACTTTAAGATATAATTAATCACAAGTACTATAAAAGTGATAAAAATAATTGCTATAAAAGTAATAAAAATACTCACAAAACTGATAAATGATGGTACGATATTGAAATTTTTTCTGGGTACTTGTTTGTTAAACATTATCTCTTATAATCTTAAGTAATACTAATAAATTTAGCACAAAATGAAATAAATTAATAAATTTAAATTAAGTTTTAAATTAATTTCTAAAGTATTTTCGTATTATCAGTTTGATTCTGATTGTATTAATTTTGTTAATTTGATTTTTAAAGTTTCAATTCGTGTTACTTTGATCCCTAATCGGATAATTTATTAAGTTTTTGGGTAAATTACATGACACCCCCTGACTTTTTGGTTTATTA
This sequence comes from Ilex aquifolium, assembly GCA_951799425.1. Taxonomy (NCBI): domain Eukaryota; kingdom Viridiplantae; phylum Streptophyta; class Magnoliopsida; order Aquifoliales; family Aquifoliaceae; genus Ilex; species Ilex aquifolium. The sequence continues at coordinate 21,665,144 of OX637410.1, forward strand.
CACGGACACCCCCTGACTTTTGACAAATGACACTAAGACCCCAATAGTTAGACGGAGTTAACTCTCCTAATAAAAAGACAACTTTGCCCCTCTGTTTAACCCAACCCAAACCCAAACCCAAACTTTTGCCCCTCTGTTTAACACAAACCTAAACCTAAACCCCAATCTCTATATATCTCTCTCACTAGCGAACCCAAACCCAAACCCTCTCTCCCTCTCTCCCACCAACGATCCCAATCATCAATCTTCTCTATCTCCCTCAGCCCATCTCTGTGTGTGCATGTGTGTGTATATATGTATATACATACATATATATATATATATACACACAGGCAGAGAGAGAGAGAGGATGTGGATTCGATTTGTTGGGTTTCTGCGGTGTGGGTTCGATTTCTGCCTTTTCGATTTGGGATTCAATTTGGTTTGGTGGTGGTAGGTGTCTGGGTGGTTTCCGAAACCCACCGCAGTGGTGGCGGTGGTGTTGGATTTCCGAAACCCACCGCAGGAGGAGGATGAGGAGGTGGTTGTTGGGTTCGGATTTACTAGTGGTTTGATTTTGGGGTTTGATTTGTTGGGTTCGATTTGGGGTTCGATTTGGTTTGGTGGTGGTTGGTGTCTGGGTGGTTTCCGAAACCCACCGCAGTGGTGGCGGTGGTGTTGGATTTCCGAAACCCACCGCAGGAGGAGGTGGTGGTGGTGGTGGTGGTGGTTTCTCTCTCCCTTTGTCTCTGTTCTCTCTCTCTCTCTGTGCTGGTGGTGTTTGGATGTGTTGGGTGGCAGCACTATTGCGGTGGTTAGATTTAGGCAGTGGTGATGGTGGTGGAACTGGTGGTGATGATGGCAAGAATAAATTTAATATGAGATAATTGGATTAGGTAATTATTAAGGTTTTAAAAAATTGATTATTTTTAAAATTGTACTAATAGTACCAAATATTATTTAATAAACAAAAAAAATTTAATATTTTATTTATTAATGTAATGTATTTAGAAATTATATATATATATATAGATTAAAAAAATAAATGAGAGGTTGGATAAATTTGGAGGGTATTTTTGGTATTTTGAGAATTATGATTGATGACCTCAGCTTTGACTGTTAACAAGTTTAACGTCAGTTAGTTAGAAGGGGTGTAACTGTTATAAGTTTTAAATGTCAAGGGAGTTTGATGTCATTTGTCAAAAGTCAGGGGGTGTTCGTGTAATAAACCAAAAAGTCAGGGGGTGTCAGTGTAATTTACCCTAAGTTTTTTGATGGAAGTGATCACGTGTTATTTTTTCAGACGGGATCACGTACCCAACACGTGATTATTCAGTCAAAAATTTAATGGTTCGTCTATGTCGGGATCATTTAAACACGAATTGAATATTTTAATGACCAAATTGATAAAACTTTACTTTAGAGACTAAATTAAAAAAATATGCATACTTTAAAAATAAAAAATACTATTAACCTTAATAAATTAGCATGACATACTAAACAGAACATACATTATATGAGTTCGACACAAGTCAAGTTTGATTATATACGATTTTATAGATTAATTTATTAATTTATTAAAAATTAAATAATTAATTTACGAAATTAACTTGCAGTAGGCCAACATGTTTCCATCACCCATCACCCGCAAGAGATTTTATCGTTGCTGTGCCCGGCCTGCCCGATCTGCCCTTCTGTCCCTCTTTCAGCATCTCTCTATCTAGACAGGTTCCAAGTACACCTTTCCTTTTGCCGTCTGTGCTCCCTCACGACATCATCTCTCTCTCTCTCTCTCTGTAGAGTATATCATTCGCTCTCTCTGTAGGGTGTTTTTATGAATTTCTTGGATCTGAAATTCCGAGCTTGAGTTTGATCGGTGCAGATCGGCGATTCGACTGGAAGTTGTGAATTAAAGCCCTAGAGTTGGAATTGGGCTGCGAAAATTAGGGGATGTGGTGATTCGATGAGACTGTGATGCCGCGGACCTAATTTTGGGAAGATCTAGGGTTTGGTGAAGTAAGAATTGGGGAATTTTACAGTTCAGTTGGTGGAGAATTAGGGTTGGGGATTGATGGTAGTCTTATCTGTAGAAGGTGAATTTGGGAAAGATGCAAGGCGATTATGCATGGGAGGGGAGGTGATGAGAATAGGAAACAGAGCATTAATGGGCACATGCGGTCGGTCCCCACGACAAAGAGGACTTTAAGCGGTGATTTTGCTGTAACATCTACTGAGAATTCTTTCTACAAGGTATTGCCTTGACGGGTTTTTCGGTTGTTTTAATTTCATTTCTTATTGATTGATTCATGGGTGTACTTCTAATGTAAAAGTTTTTGTCTTTTTGGTTTTAATTCATTTAATTTGCGGAAAAAAGGAATTGGTTTTTTAGAATTTGTGACAGACTGATAGTAGCTCATTATGGAAAATAAAATGACAAATTAATTAGTGTGTTTTCATTTTTGTTTTCTATAATTGGAAATGACCGTTAATAATTCATCCATTTTTTTAATTGCTTTGGATAGAGAAGTGTTGGTGATGTGTAGGACATGCATGAAGAGTGAATTTAGTGCTATGATTCTGGTTCCTGATGATAGAATTTTCCTTGACGATCTGAAGCTTGAGTTGAACTGTTATGGAGTAAGCCGTATTGGACTGGATTCTGATAGATTCTTTTTTAAATATGTCCTCCTTAAATAAGCTAACAAACAATAAAAGTCAACCAAATTACAAATCATGCTGGGTGTATGTGATTTCTATCCTTCTTCACCTCCTTCTTCCTTTGAGTGCCTGTTCATGCCATGTGTGTCATTTTATGGTGTTTTAGAGATGATGATTGATGCATGTCCATCTTATGTTCGTTGACACTTTATTTCGAATAGACCTTGAGTAGGTTGTGTCCTTTATTCCAAGATATGTATACTCATTTCCTTGATAGTTTTTATTAATGGTAGGCTCACCCAGCAGGGACAAAGAGAATATAGTCAGTCAAATGTTGTTTTAGTTAATTTCTCGATCAATTGGGTTGGGCTACCAATGTGAAGATTCTATTTCATTGTCTTTCCTAATATCAGTTTAATTAAAGCACTTCATGTTACTGAATGTACTTCTCATGCCTAGCATATCACATTGGAGGTGTGGATTCGGTCATGCATGTGATGGACTGGTTTGCATGACACTCTTCGCCCAAGTTTATTGTTGTGAGTCTCAATTGTTCCTCATGAACTGAGTTAGAGTAATTAGTCAAAGTCTTGTGAGGCAATATGCGAGCAAGGATAGCTTAAGGATGCTTGGTAACTACTACATGGGCAAAGAGGCAGCAAAGTTGATGGAACACCTTTTATTCACATTTCTAGGTGGCTTTCAACATGTTAACGTTTGTGTTCACTTTTTTGGGATTCGGTGGTTGTCACCACCAATGGCATAATTTCCTCTCAAGCTTGAGGGCTGATAGGTGGGGATCATGTTCATGACAATAGGTGTGGAGTGCAGTGAAATATCACAAATTACTTTTTGGTTCATTTGGAAGCTACACGTAGAGAAATTTTGAAAGACAATAAATTTGTAATTCTCAAGATGTTAGACGCAGCATTTCTTAGGATAGTGTGAGAAAGTCAATTATTTTCTTAGATTATTTTTTTATATAGTGTTGGATATTACAGGACAATGTCAGTTTGAAGTGACTTCCTATCTGTTCACTGTTGAGAAAGCATTGTTCAGATCATATTCTACTTTTTGGTCAACTAGATGAATCCCATTCGACTTTCCTGTCCTTGTCGTGCAATATTGTATATTGCAGAAAGCCCTTTTTTCCAGAGAAAGGAAATGCTTCTTATGATTTTGATATTACCTGTTTTACCTTGCACATCTGATCTTCAAAAATTGGTATATATGTAGTAAAATGGATGGGCTGATGTCATTTTGGGAATTGAATCAGTTTACTCCACACCTTAATAGACGAGCCTCAGTTTGTGTTCTCCTTATGTAATCATAATTCACATTGATAATTTTATAGAAATCCAAGATCCACTGAAGAGCCTTTAACCCCCCCCCCCCCCTTCTCGCTCTCTCTCTCTCTCTCTCTCTCCTCCTCCTCCCTCTTTTCTTTTGCCAACCATTCCTTTTAGAACTTAAGTCATGGCTAGACATTCCTTTATCAGAGGGCCAAACACGCGCTTATGGTAAATCTTGAATTTGGTAAACATTTTGAGATGTGTGTTCTTATGTGCTTGATGAAAAATCCTGTAGCTTATAGTAGAAGCCCCAAAAGGTAGACCATTTACCCATGATGTACACAAAGCTCATAAGCAAGCAAAACAATTGCATATCATTGCAATGCAAAAAAGGAAAGAAAGAGTGACACCTGTTTTCCCCCTCTGAAAATCCTTAAATAAAAAAAATCTGTCGAGATAACTTAGTTCTTGAAATTGAAGTCAGGCCTGTTAGGTGATCAAAATTGCTCAAGTCAGCGAGTATTATGTTGGAGCTAGTCCATCCCAAGGCTCCTTGTTCCTGTTCTCAATTTCAGCCCTTCACTGTATAAGTACATTTGACTTAACATTTAGCCGACACCAAAAAAAGTCAACAAAGATCTTCTATACAATAGGTTGTAAGGCCACCTGACAATGTGCACAAGTGGTCCACTAATTCCCATGCTTCTTACAATTTCATATAAATTCAATGGACGCCTAGATACTGTGTGAATGATCCACAAGTATATATTTGCTCCTAAAATGGACAACAAATGTTTGTGATACACTACATCTGTATGTTAAAACGTATCTAAATTGAAAGTAAAACATCCTTGTATTTTTTGTTGACCTCTATAATTTATGTTTGTTATCCTGTCAGCCACAAGTGAGGTTTCAGCTGATAATTGAGCCAAACAGTCATATAGGAAAGAAGTCCAGTGATCTAGACAGGGAAGTCATTTGAAGTAGGCATTATTTTGGTCTTAGAAGGACAAAGAACCAAATTAGAGAAGTGTAGAGAGGAAAGTCATTTGAAGTAGGCATTAGTCTTGGCCTTAAAAAGATAAACATTCAAATCAGAGAAGTAGAGACAGAAAGCGGCACATCTGCTGAGAAAATAAAGAATGACTAATAAATTTATATTTGTTTCGAGATTGTACAATCTACTAAATGGGGAATGTTTTAATCCTTGACGATCAACTAACATTGAGGGCATAAGGTACCGTAAGATCAACATCTTGTGATATTATTGTAGCAATAAGAGATAAGTTGAATATGGCTATAATTGAAAGAATTTTTTTTCCAAAAATAGTTAACATCAACTTTAAATATTAAGTCTAGATAGGTAGGAGACCATTGAAAAGTGTTATCTTTTCTTACTTCTCCTTCCGGGTTGGACATGGAATGGTTGGTATGATTCAAGTTATGATTTATTGAAGATTTTTGTTTTAGTTGGAATGAGATCAATGCGAACCATGCGAGTACGTATGGTGTCCGGGACTAGAATAACTAGACTGGGTTTTTCTCGATCTTTTGTATAATATTTTGTTGGGTAAATTACACTCACACCCTTGACATTTGGTTTTATTACACGGACACCCCTTCACGTTTCAAAAATAACACTGAGACCCCTTGACATTTGAACACTTGTGACAACCGCACCCATTTTGTATAACAGACGTTAACTATTTCATTAAAAAGACTTTTTTACCCTTATAATATTGAGATTAATAATCTCTTAATCAAATTTGTCTTAAAAAATTTAATTAAATCAAACTAATCTACTAATTAAGGTAATTTATCTCTAAAATTCTTTCAATTATAGTTAATTTCATTCATTAATTTAAATTTGGCCCAAATTTAATTCTAATTTATACACAATTAACACCATTAACATCATCACCATGCACCACCAATTGCCACCTCCACCACCAGTGAAAGCCACCACACAAACCCACCCAATTTGCCCCCAAATCCACAACACAAACCCACCAAACCATTAATCTCCACCGCCACAACCCACCTTCCAGTGAAATCCACCAAGCACCGCGAGTCCCCAACCCAGAAACAAACCCCTCTGCAACACCTAGAAACAAACTCCCCCCCCCCCCCCCTCTCCACTGCCTGAGATTCTCTGTCTCTGTGTGTGTAGCTGATGGACAGTATAGCGCCCCTTTTGACTATGAAGAATTCAGATTTGAAGTGTTTGGCTGCGAATAAAAGTGGTGGGTGGCTGAGACAAGTTTTCGATTTTGAGGTTTTTGGCTGTGCCTTGAGGAGGTGGGTTCGAATTTTGAGTTTTTTGGGTTTTGACGATGATGACTTTGTTGTGGTGTTGGTGGCGTGTGATTGTAGGCGACGGACACTGGTGGGAAGTGGTGTTGGTGGTTGTGGGTGGCGGACACCGGTGGGAAGTGGTGGTGGACGCTGCGATTTCAGGCAGGATTTCCCTCTCTCTGCCTGTGTGTATGTATATATGTATGTGTGTGTATATACATATATATATATATATATATATGTATATATATATATATATATATATATATATATATATACATATACACGCACACAGAGAGATGGGCTGAGGGAGAGAGAGAAGACTGATGATTTTTAGTTAGTTCTTTGCCTTGAGAGAGAGAGAGAGAGAGAATGCACTAGGATTACTGTGTAGAGGGGGCGAAGATTAGGGTTAGCGATAGGGCTTGGGGTTTGGGTTTGAGTTTGTGTTAAACAGAAGGGCAAAATAGTCTTTTTATTAAGATAGTTAACTCCGTCTAACCATTGGGGTCTCAGTGTAATTGTTGAAACGAACGTAATAAAGCCAAATGTCAGGGGGTGTGAGTGTAATTTACCCTATTTTGTTTAAAACAGCATGAAGGATAAGACAGAACTAGAGAAGGAGGGAAGGGGGGAATAGAGGAGTGTTAAGGATTTACCTTCTCTTTGATCGTCTTTTTGAATCTCTCAGCAAAAAATATTGTTTGTATGTGCCACACAGTAGAGGGAGGGAGGGAGGGAGGGAGGGAGGGAGGGAGGGAGGGAGGGGGGGGGGGGGGGAGAGAGAGAGTAGTAATCTCTCCAATCTGTGAATTTTTTACTGAGAAAGTGCGCCATTTTTTGTTTGTTGCTTTTTCTTTGTCCTTAATTAAAACAGTCAACCACATTATGTATGCACACTCCAAAATCATTACGTCATTATTGTTTTCATCATTGATGATCATATTTCTTCCCTTTTGGTGGTTGTATGTTTGCATGAATACGTAATAAATACTGATATATATGAACATTTATGTAAATATACATCTTAACATACATATGTTATGTGGACTAATTTGGAACTAGAGTAAGTGTGCTTTTTAGTACAACCTAAATACTGGTGTGTGAGGCCAAGTAAGTGTGCCGCCTAGTTTAAAAGAAGGTGCATGTTTTTTTTTTCTCTTAAGTGATAAGTAATGGAAGGCAACCATTAGACAAATGGAGTCTTGGCTTCTCTGTAGATGGAAATATGTAGGGATTGAAGAATAGAAAGGTCCCTACTTTTTTTAACTGCTTTGCTGCAATTTGTAGTCTTCAGATGGGCCCTAGTTTGTGTCTTTCATGCTTGAAGTTCTGATGCTCCAGTGTATTCACATGTTACTAGTTACTACATGGATGCCCTCTTTATTATAGGTCCTTTTGAACACAATGGCGAATTTTTAATCAGTCGCTTCAGCCATGCAGTTATAATCCCAATTCCTAAATGGTTGAAAAAAATATACACTTCCTGTTAGTTATTTTAAATAAATAAATTTTAATTAGAAGTGTCCAAATGGTGGCCCTTAATCTTGAAAGAAGTATGGAATGCAACTAACTAAAATATTTCAGAGGAAAAAGTACTTAGGTGTTCAATGTTTAGTAAGTTTGTAAGTGTATATTCCTGTTGCGTGGGATATGATTCCTTGGTCACCGCCAGTTTGTGGGTACTTCTAATTTGATGGATTAATTAAGGTGCTTAAAGCATAGCCCATGTCCAGCTATACTTATCTTACACAACAATAAGATAACACCCCGTTTATTTCCTACTAATAGGGTCTGGAAGGAATAGAATGGGTGCAGACCTAACCTTTGGTATTATTTGCATAAAGCGAATGCCCCCTGGTTCGAACCCATAATCTCAATGTTAGTGGGTCAAATTTCACCATCCAAACCAGGCTTATTGAATTTCTTCCTAATCTCCAGATACTATTTAATGTAGATCCTGATAGTCAGTCATTGAGCTTGATACTTGTTTTTGATATGATTATAATGTTTGTAGATTTATCAATGATATCTGAGTTTATCTTTTGGCAAAATTGTTTCCATGTGTCAAGTATTTTTCCTGTTATTGTTTTTACCTGTGAATTTCATGTTTACATGTTGAAGGTTGATTTTTGCTTTTTGCATCTTTATCTGTTGTACCAAGTTTTTTGAGAAGTTAAGTTTTGCTTCTTTTGCAGGATGATCGTAAAATTAGTGTAGGTGATTGTGCTCTTTTCAAATCACCCCAGGGTTCTCCACCTTTCATTGGACTAATTCGTTGGCTGACCTATAAAGAGAATAATCCATTGCTAGGCATTAATTGGCTATATCGGCCAGCTGAAGTAAAGCTCGGCAAAGGCATCCTGTTGGACGCTGCGCCTAACGAAATCTTCTATTCCTTCCACAAGGATGAGATTCCAGCTGCATCATTACTCCATCCGTGTAGAGTTTCATTCCTTCCTAAGGGTGTTGATCTTCCTCCAGGGAAATCTTCGTTTGTGTGTCGGCGAGTTTATGACATTTCAAACAAGTGTTTATGGTGGCTAACTGATCAGGATTATATTAATGTGAGTGTTAGTTGTGTTTGCATGTCACCTCACATTTTTCCTTATTGCACTACTTTCTTGGGGAGTATTGGGGTGCTTTAATATATTGTCTCTCTGCTCATCTTTATATAGTTTGTTATTTAAATGGTCTAATGAACATAAATTTTTTTTTTTTTAAGGAGCGACAAGAAGAAGTAGATCAGCTTTTATATAAAACACGAATAGAGATGCATGCAACAGTGCAGCCTGGTGGCCATTCTCCAAAACAGGTAAATGGTGCACAGTTGAAACCTGGTTCAGATAATGTACAAACTAGTGCCACTTCATATCCTTCTCATGTTAAGGGAAAGAAAAGGGAGCGGGGAGATCAGGGCTCTGAGTCTGTCAAGCGTGAACGTTCCTCCAAAACAGATGGTGGTGGTTCTGGTTCATTTAAAGCTGAAAGTATTATGAAGTCTGAGATTGCTAAAATAACTGAAAAAGGAGGGCTTGTTGATTCTGATGGGGTTGAGAAACTTGTGCAACTTATGCAATCTGATAGAGCTGAGAGGAAGATGGATCTGCTTAGCCGATCAATGCTTGCAGATGTGTTAGCAGCCACAGATAAGTTTGACTGCCTTACACGGTTTGTGCAACTTAGGGGTCTGCCTATATTGGATGAATGGCTTCAAGATGTGCATAAAGGGAAGATTGGTGACAGTGGTGCCCCAAAAGATGGTGATAAATCTGCAGAGGAGTTTCTCTTGGTTTTACTTCGTGCACTTGATAAGCTGCCTGTGAATCTTCATGCCCTACAAATGTGCAACATTGGCAGATCTGTGAACCATTTACGTACACAGAACTTGGAGATTCAGAAGAAGGCAAGGAGCTTGGTTGACACGTGGAAGAAACGGGTTGAGGCTGAAATGAATATGATTGATGCAAAGTCTGGTTCCACTCAGGCTGTTTCATGGCCTTCTAGATCACGTCTTCCTGAAGTTTCCCATGGTGGGATCAGACATTCAAGTGGGTCCTCTGATATTACCTCGAAGAGCTCAGTTATACAGCTTTCTGCATCTAAAACTCCTGTGGTTAAACCTGTCCATGGTGAAACTGCGGCAAAGTCGGCATCCTCATCTCCGGGGACAACTAAATCGGCACCGTCTCCTGCATCAGGTAAGGATGGTCAGCCCAGAATTTCAGCTTGTAGCACCTCTGATGTCCCTTTAACAACAGCGAGGGAGGAGAAGAGCAGCAGCTCCAGTCAGTCTCCGAACAACAGCCAATCTTTCTCAGGAAAGGACGACGCAAGGAGCTCTACTGCAGGGTCAATGAGTGGCAATAAGATCTCAAATGGTGCTTCTCGACCTCGAAAATCAATTAATGGCTTTCCCGGGCCAGCTATGTCTGCAGGTCAAAGAGAGTCTGGGTCAAGCAGAAGTTTGTCACTTCACCGAAATTCGGCTTCAGAAAAATTATCACAGTCTGGGTTAACATGCGAAAAGGCACTTGCTGGCCCCATTGTGGAGGGAAACAGTCACAAGTTGATTGTAAAGATCCCAAATCGGGGCCGGTGTCCTGCACAAAGTGCCAGTGGGGGATCCTTTGAAGACCCTTCCATCATGAATAGCCGAGCTTCTTCTCCTGTGCTTGCAGAGAAGCATGATCAATTTGATTGTAATTTAAAGGAAAAGAGTGATGCATACCGAGTTGATGTTATGACTGATGTGAATACTGAGTCGTGGCAAAGCAATGATTTTAAAGATGTGCTTACTGGATCTGATGAAGGTGATGGATCACCTGCCGCCATACCTGAACAAGAGCACAGTAGGATTGTTGAAGACGTTAGGAAAGCAGCTTCCTCATCATATGGGAGTGACCCCAAGCCAGGAAAATTGCATGACGCTTCTTTCAACTCCATAAATGCTTTAATTGATAGCTGTGTCAAATATTCTGAGGCAGCGAAATCCATGTCACTTGGTGATGATGTTGGAATGAATCTGCTTGCTAGTGTGGCTGCTGGGGAAATGTCAAAGTCTGATTTGGTATCACCAACTGATTCTCCGCAAAGGAATACACTTATAGTTGAGGATACTTGCACGGGTGATGATGTCAAGTCAAAATTATCACCTCAAGATAACTTCGCTCAAGATTTAAGCCAGCTTAGTGACACTGGTGATGGTGATGTAGATAAGCAGGGTGCTTTGTGGTCTAAGGATTGTCCACCTTTATCTAAACAGGCATCAATCAACTTCTCTGGCGACAGAAAACCCATTTCTTCCTCTTCTGAAGGGATGCCAGCTGGAGAGTGCAATGAACACTTTAATACTTCCAGTTGTAATTTGCAACGAACTGCTGACGCATGCTTGGAGACCAGTGAAATATTGAGTGAAAAGAATGGTGCTGCTTCTGTGTCTGTTCCCCCTGGCAGCAATTCAGAAAATGTAATAAATGGTGAAATAAGCAAACAACTACATGGAGAAAAGGCAGTTGTCATCAGCACAACTACTGATGGCACTCCAGACACTAATCCTAGGGGAAGCGGTTCTTTGTTAACTGAGGATAAGGTCAGTGATGTCCTTTCAACCATAGAAGATGATAAACTAGCCGTTGAAGTGGGTAAGAACATGCATGATTCGAACGAGGGTTTGAATGGCAGTTTCCACGTGGAGAAAAAGCCACCTGCAGTGATGATGAATTCTGAGTGCATGGCAAGAACTGATGAGGAAGTGATGTATCCTCATTCTGGTGAAGGTTTGACCTCAGAAGATGTTGATCAAGTTAAGGTTGAGAAGGCTGATGAAATGGATAACAGCACGGCTGTTAATCTGTCTGGTAGACAAGGAATTGGTCAGGAAAACAACAATCCTCCCCCTATTGAAAATCAAGCTGATCTGAAGAGTAACTGCATGGAGGCAAATGTTGAAAGTAAGGACGTTCATGGGCACCATTGTAGTGCAGCAGTACCTTCTAAAAAGTCACCCGAATCACATGTCCAAGAAACGAAGCAGCATGTGGGGTCGAGGGGATCCAAGTTGACTGTCATTGAAGCAGACGGAACAGAGGAATGTGTATCCACCACAGGTGGGGCTTCTTTCTCTGCTGCAGGGGTACCAGAGATGGATTCAAAGCTGAAGTTTGATTTGAATGAAGGCTTGGTTGTGGATGATGGAAAATACGGGGACCCAATCAATTTGACGGTCCATGGATGTTCGTCTGCTCTTCATGTAATTAATCCATTGCCTTTCCCTGTTTCTTCAGTTTCCAGTGGTCTTCCTGCTTCTATAACCGTGGCTGCAGCCGCCAAAAGGCCCTTTGTTCCTCCAGAGGATCTATTGAGGAGTAAAGGGGAACTTGGATGGAAGGGATCCGCCGCCACAAGTGCATTTCGGCCAGCTGAACCCAGAAAGGTTCTAGAGATGCCACTTGGTACGGCTAACAGTCCTCTCACCGATGCTACTGCCAGTAAACATGGTCGTCCTCTGTTGGATATTGATCTAAATGTGCCCGATGAAAGAGTTCACGAGGATATGGCTTCTCGAGAGTCTGCTTCAGCGACAGGTTCAATGTCTAACCTTATAGACAGTCACAATTTGACTCGGAATGGAATGATGGATTCTGTATCCATTCGTAGTTCTGGGGGACTTGGTCTTGATTTGAACCAAGTTGATGAAGTTAATGATGTGGGGCAGTATCCCAAAAGCAGCATTCATAGAATGGAGACCCTGCTTCCACCAGTCAAATCATCATCTGCTTATGGGATTCCTAGTGTTGAACTCAGGAGGGATTTTGATTTAAACAATGGGCCTGTCCTTGATGATGTGAGCTGGGAACCATCATCATTTAATGCGCATGGTAGGGGCGGCATGCAATCCCAGGCTCATGTTACTGGCCTCAGAATGAACAATCCAAATGTAGGAAACTTCTCACCATGGTTTCCACCAGGGAACTATCCGGGTGTCACAATTCCGTCTGTCCTCCCTGATAGAGGGGAGCATCTTTTTCCAGTTGTTGCACCTGGTGCGCCACAGAGATTATTGGGTCCTACCGGTAGTACCCCTTTTACACCTGATGTCTACCGAGGATCGGTGTTGTCATCATCTCCTGCAGTGCCCTTTCCCTCTATCCCGTTCCAGTATCCTGTTTTTCCTTTTGGGACAAGTTTCCCTCTGCCCTCAGGCACTTTCTCAGGTGGATCAGCGACACATATGGACTCGTCATCCGGTGGAAGGCTTGGTTTTCCTGCCGTGCATTCACAATTACTTGGAGCTACTGGTGCAGTTTCAACCAACTGTCAAAGGCCTTATATCGTTAGCCATCCCGATGGTGGCAATAATGATGTTTTGGTGAACAATAGAAAATGGGTTAGGCAGGGTTTAGATCTTAATGCAGGCCCAGGCCCTGGTGGTCTGGATATAGAACGGAGAGATGAGACATTGCCTCTGGTGTCAAGGCAACTTTCTGTTGCCAGTTCACAGGCTTTAGTGGAGGAGCAAGCAAGAATGTACCAGGTGGCAGGTGGTGTTTTGAAGAGGAAGGAGCCTGATGGAGGATGGGATACTGATAGCTTTAGGTACAGGCATCCTCATGGAAGTAGGGATTTATAATACTACATGCTGGCAACTTCTTAAAGCTTGGTAAGTGCTATTTGCAAATGTTGTCCAATCTTCTGTGCAATAGTTGTGTCGCCTTTGATTGTTTTCTAAGAAGCATAGACACTCCTGACACTTCTAAGAAGGTGGCACATTGGTGCAGAGAGATACTGATACTTCTTGGACACGTTACACCACTTTGCCATTCCTATAATTCAAAAATACATTTCCTAATACTGGACACATTTCACACTTCTTGGATGCTTACCAACTTGTGAGCTAATAATGATGAGTCAGAGTGAGTAATTGTTAAGAGCAATCAACTAAGGTCTATGCAAAAACTAGTAGGAAGTTTGATTGAATTCAAAAGTTTAAAATGAAGTATTTATCAGAAGAGTGAGCATGAGAGGACAAAAGTAAAGGCTTGTGAACAAAAAGACGATTAATTTTCTTGCATATGTGTATACACATGTTTGCCATGCTTTGTCTAGACATGGATGAATATTTGCTATTGGTATCGTTAAGCTATAACTTTCAAGTATAGATATGGCTTAAATAATTGCATATAATGTAATAGAATTTACCATTTATATATGAAATAAATATTGCATAAAATATAATAGACCATCTGGAGAATATATTGATTCATTTTGGCATCCTTGCTGTGTGCATGTCCTAATTTTTTTCAGGATTTTTGCATGTCAAAGTGTCTGTGTTTTGGTTCTGTACTTGTTAATGTTGGATCTTATTCTTGATAAGTCAAGGTTGATTTAGGCTAACAGATTGCATTTTTGGATGATATGATAGCTAGTGCTAGAAATATAGTGTGATTGTGGTTTTGGTTAAGAAGGGGATGTTGAGGCCTTTGTGGTTACGGTTTTGAAATGCAATTTGGAAAGAGTTATTTTTTTGAGATTGAATGGCATGTAGATACTCTGAGTGCATTGTTCTTTATTGGTTTTGTGTCTTCTAGTCGAACGTTGGAAAGGAGAAAAATGGGCACATTTTATTTATTAATTTTTCAAATTTGCTGTTTTTCTCTTGCTTTTGGAATCATTTTCTTGGATGAAGCAAAACAGGAAGTGAATGAACTTGCTGAAACGATGCAAGACACACCTGTTTAGTGTCTCTCTTTTGGGTACTCTTGGTCTTTTTCCTACTTTCAAGGTCAGAATCTTTGGCTGAAGTAAGGAAATATTCAGTATCTCTGTATCATTTTCTCTTTCCTCTCTCGGTGACAAAAAGAACTCTTTACTGCCCTGAAAGTGTTTTCATAGCTACTATAAGGTTTTCTTGTGTTCCCTTTGTGCTGTTTTCTAACCTTGCAAAGATATTCTGGTGGTTACTGCTCTAGTTTGGTTCGTCTTTTTATTCATTTATTTATTTTCGCTTCCTTCTTCCCCTCTCTTCTTCGTTAGGCTGTGGTTGTTTTGGGTGGCCAGGGTGTGTCTGTTGTGCCTTACAAGTCTCATTGTATAATTTTTTACATTTTTCCCTTTCTTTTGTGTAGTTCTTTGAAGGTAGGCATTGGCTAACTCCTGGAATTTGTCGTCTAACTGGTGTGCTTCTTGAAGGATGGGTGGTAAGTGAGTAATTAGATGTGTTCATAGTCTCCGACCCCCACCACTTCGCTGTATCAATTGCATCATAAATGAATCTGTACTGGGGTTTGCAAGCACTTCAGTCCTTGGCCTTGGAATCATTTCTGGGTGGATGCAGATCAGTTTCCCCTTTGTAGATACTTAACCATCAGAAAGCATGCACTCTGCAGATGCCCTGACACTCGAGAGTGGTGCCCATACTGGCGCAGTGCATCACTTACACATCATGTGACCGAGCACACCATCCTTTATTCAATTATCCGCGTAATGGCAGTTGGGTCTCTGAACTGCTTCAACCGGCAGCTCTTATGTATGTGCGTTTCTGTTAATTTATCTTTTTATGCTGTCTTTTAGTTCTTTTAGTCGCCCTCCTCCTCCTCTTCTTTCCTTTTTACTTCCTGTTACATAAATATAAAGCAGGGTGGCCACTGAATTTTGGTAACTAAAGCTTTTCTTGATCTGACATGATTTAGTTGGCATGGCTGTTGTATCCTATTTTGGTCTTACTTTCTACCCCTGCTTGAAGTATGCTACTTTACTGCCATTTGAACTTCTGGCCAAGTTGCAATCGGTGCTGGAATTAAGATGTCTGTGTACATGCTGATAAAAACGCACGTAAACGCAATCAAAATTGCATATTTAGCACCATCTTTTGGATACAATATGATGTAAACAACCCCCCCCCCCCCCCCCCCCCCCCCCCCCTCTCTCTCTCTCTCTCTCTCACAGCTTTTCTCTCCCTTTCCTTAATATGGGGTAATTTTCCTGGATTTTAGTTATGCACAATTTATTTTTTTCAACTGGAAGTTATTGTTCAGGTTGATGAGTACATTAAGCAAATTTTTTTTCCCGTCAATGGGTCTGCTTTTGGCATGGCTTGGTGTTCTTTCTCATAAAGTACATAATGTTCAATGGATTAATCATGATGGTACCTTAGTTGTGTTCCCACTTAGAGCTTATCAATGGATCAGATTTTGACTGATCTAAATTCGATTCAAAAACTCTAATTTGGATCCAATTTGAGTATTCGATGGATTTCAATTTTATCATCTATCTCTATATCTGTTGAATTATGACGGTTATGCCCGTTTTGACTAGATATTCATTCGGTCGGGTTTATGCAATGTTGGGGCAAGGTTTTGTTGAGCGATAGTATCTATATTTGTTGAATTGATGGAAAATTAGAAATCCGATTGTTTCCCAACATAATAGAGTGAAATTTTAGTGAATCCTATTTAAATTTCAACTCAAATCTCGTTATGCACCTACTCTACTTCGTCATATATTTATAAGCATAAATACATTTAATTTAGATCAAATCACAATAAGATCGCATATTTATATATCTAAATTCCGATCTATTGAATTAAATATAATGGATTCAGATTAGATTAAAAATAAAAAATGTAAATTAATAGGATTACGATGGGCCGCCTCAGGTGCCTCAAGGAAGGCTATTGCAGCCTGCAATACATGACACCTTCAAATGACTGGACCCCTAAAGAAGAGAAAGCAAACACAATAGGATGTGGGAAAGGGGATTCAATCTCCTCTATTACATTTTTCTTTATTTTCTAATGGTAGATTTCTCATCTTGTATTGACGAAAAATTTACTCATTTGTAACGAGTTCTTATGTTATAGGTGAGTTATCTTTAAGAAAAATATACGTGGGCTTCAATGATGTCTTGCATTAAAGGCAAAACTCGAAATAAATATGATTCATCATACTATCATCAACTTGTTGCACTATGGTTTCTTTACTTGTAACAAAGCCACAAACTTTACCACCGAATGGTTAATCTAGTGCATAAGAATTCGAATTTTCTTACTCAATTCTTAAGCTCGAGCTTTCACAGCTATAACAATTCAGTGGAATAAAACTTACTCTTCAACGTCCATAACACGCAGTGAGACCTTAACTTCAGTTCCAACGCAAGTGTGGTGAGATCTCTTACAGATAGTTGTGTGGTGCTGAGAGACAATGCTCCGTGACAAATATGTAGAGTAACCTATTTACATATCCATTTTTTGAAGAAAAAAAAATAAAAGGCATTGAACTTTAATTCTCTACGATAAATGTACTCGGTGGTGTTCACTTTTTCAATCATTAAACATACAACTTGAAAACGGAGAGCGAGAAAGAGACACAAAGTGACTTTTAAGAGGGACCAATATGCTGTTCTGTTGAAGACAACAGCAACTAGACTATGTAATGGCAGAATCCCGACAATTTGCTGAGTGGTGAGCATCTGAGCATCATGTTAGTATGCCTAAAAAACTCTATAAAGGTATAGCTGGATGTAGATCATTTCAAACACACAAGCCTCCTCCCACAAAAAACATTTCTGCAATTGGAGAGAGAAAATTAGTTAACTCACGTAAATATGTAATCACAGAAGACAGTAATGCATGGGATGATCATAAATTACAAAGCTAAAATACATCAAAACAACATAGTAGAAATAATAGAAAAGTTGTGTTTGATAGCTGTGACCAACAAACTACAGCACCCATCGACCTCAAAATCCCAATTCCACATTTCTGCTCCCCCCCCCCCCCCC
This sequence comes from Ilex aquifolium, assembly GCA_951799425.1. Lineage (NCBI taxonomy): Eukaryota > Viridiplantae > Streptophyta > Magnoliopsida > Aquifoliales > Aquifoliaceae > Ilex > Ilex aquifolium. Next base: position 21,682,649 of record OX637410.1, read on the forward strand.
CCTACCTACTTTCTCCTTCTTGATATCCAACCACAAAACAAAAGTAAGCCGTCCACAAATGGAAACACTAATCACAGGCACTTATTTATGGAAAACACAACTGTGCAAATAATAGTAAGAAACCCATATTTTTTCCGGGTCAAGACTGATTCAAGTAACAGATTATCTTGAACACTCTTTTTAGTCACTCGTACCCAGATATATATATATATATATGCCTGGCAGCAATGCTAGCAAGATCTGTGAAGATCTAGAGGATAATTATGGTCAGCAAACTGACAGTGCTAATTGTCAATTGAGAAAAAAGGCGATAATTGAGAAAAAATGTGACAAAGCTGACAGCAGTCCTAGTGTTGGCTAATTATATTACTCACCCCTACAAACACCACCTATCTTCAGTCCTAGGTGATAGAATATGTAACCCAAAAAAGCCCCAGTATAGCTGGCAGCGATCGCCAACAATGCTCTTGCATAAACACACCAAACATGCTAGTAAGGTTCATTGCATTGACTTTCATGAGGGCCACTGACCAGGCGAAAGCCTTAAATTTTGGAGGTTACTATTACTTTCCAGATGCTAGCACCTAGAGCCCAGGGTTGACAAGGAAAAATGCACATCATTGAGAACAGAGGCAAGCAGGTTCAATTAAAAAATAAAAGAAAAGATGAAGTTCCACAAGGGCACAAAGACTGAAATGAACTACAGATTCAACAGTAGGTGCCTCAGGGAACTCTAAAATGATTACAGGAGAGAAATCTTAAAATTCTCATGACTGCCACCACAGATCTTCACAAAGCAAATTTTAAATCTTTCAAACTGTTAAACTACCATTTACTTTAAAAGATTAAGTTGATAGAGGGGTGTAACATAAATAATATTTATCTAATGCATGTAAGAGAGGAGACCAACAGATTTAAACTCAAGAGTCAAGACCTCTAGGCTCTGAGACCATGTTAAACCACCATCTACTTTAAAAGCTTAAGTTGATAGAGTGGGTTATAACATAAGTATATATCTAAGTCAAAAAAAAAAAAGTCAAACAATGTATCTAAAATGAGGAAAGATCTATTCATACACCGGAGATATGGCTCTAAGGACATATATCAAACTATTTGTAGGCAAGGTAAGTACTACATCCTGAACTGTATGAATATGACTATTAATTGCCAAAGTGAGTTTTGTTCCTTAAGGAACTTCAGCAACCATTTCTGTCAAGATGGTATAAAATCATTAAAGCATGTGCCTACACCTCATAAAAGACTGAAATGGTCCACGATATTTTAGTCAGCATGTCAATAAACAAGATGGTGGTGACATGGAGAAAGTAACTACAGCAAAGTCAATTGTTGAAATCTCAAAAGCCTCCATTCAAGTAAGTTGTTTAAGGAGAAAAGCAAGGGAATAATACCTCTGTTGAAGTATAAATACTTAAGTTACAATCTCTCCAACAGCTTAAACTGTTGAAGTAAATGGTTATGTAACATGATATCAGACCAGGAGGTCGCTTAACCTTTTGGAGTAGATGGTTGATCAACAACCTCAATGAAATTCTACTACAAAACAATGAAGCCATCTCGAAACCCATGTTTTGCAGAGTGATCTGATTTAGATTTTAACGGGCATCCATATGTTCCATCATTTACATGCTTATGGTTTTCGTTTAGTGATCTTCGTTTCACTTTTTATAGTACAGTCAACTTCACTGCTCCACAACAGAATAGGCTAATTTGAAGCTAAACTACAGATCCCTGCTGAAGCCTACTCCCACTAGCCCCTAAAATGGGGATTTCTTTACAGCTAAATGGAGACCCTACTCTTTATATGTATACATAAACATACCATTGGTTAGTGGTAGAACTCAACTTATTTGATATGTAAGTTACTTTGATAAACAACCACATAATAGACAAGCCAAATTAAATTAAGCAGGAAACCGGATTTAAGAATGAAGTTACTGACACTAGACATCCTTGACGTGGCTTTTTCTTCTCCTTTTGTTTCTGTGGTGGCTTGATGACTACCTTGATTGCAGCATCAAACACTGCTTTCACATTCTGTAATTGCATAGAAAAATCAAATCATTAACATAAATCATGCAGAAAATATTGCAGTTACACGTCCTGAAAAACAATAGAGACCCCGCCCTGAAAATGGGTGGAATGGCATAGTGGGGCCCTTGTTGCCTAAGCAAGAATACCAGGCAGCTGAAAGATTTTACAATCTATAAATCTGATTCTGTTTTAAGACTAACCTAGCACGTCAAGTAGCATAAACCTTTGGGTGAACTTCCATTAAAAGAAACACCAGCATCAAACAATATTGATATGTTTAGCCAAGTATTTTGGAATGAAAGCCAACTAATTTTTTGTAGTGTGGTTGAATCCAGTAGACCAGCATCATAACCCTATATCATAGCAACAATCAAAATGAAACTTGGACGACTTATGTAGATGGACAATAGCTGTGTCAATCATCAGTGAAGAGTATATCTTTCTTGCAGTTGATCTTCTATGTAAATTTTCATGAAACACAATTTCTGTCAAAATACTTGATTTCTTGGCCTCATTTCCTTCATTAGCTAGTCCCCTAACTCAAATTTAAGAACACTTCCAGGTGTAAATGGTGGGAAGGTGATTCACCCCTAAGGTTAGCAGAGTCACTTGCTACGAATGACGCCTAATATCATCCAAATAACGCTCATAAGTTGTTCATCTTTCATGGCCCGCTTGCCCACAAAAGAAGAAGACAGCAGCAGCATTTTAGACGTTACATTTCGTTTGTGGAATATGAGGGATGCTGTTTCATGGGCATTTTAAAACTTGAAGCTATTAACAATACTGAGAAAATACTTGGAAATTGAAATAAATGCTAATTTCTCAGTACCTGCTGAGTTTTAGAGCTGCATTCAATATAATATGCAGCACCAATCTGTTTGCGGAGCTCCTCACCCTGATAATAGATAACCATTATTATTGATTTCTAAGGTCAAAACTTAAACTATTAGCCAAAGAGCAAGAAGCAGCTAATGACCAAAAAGACACCTGCGCAGTTGTCACAGTCACTAATCCAGGATGATCAGCCAAATAGTGCTTATCCTCGCGAAGGTCTATTGCCCATTTATAAACAATGCATTAGTAGCAGTACTTAAAATTACCATACAAGGGTTACCATAATGAGGAGCAGTAGAAATTTTTCATATGGATTAGGTATTTCTTGTACTTTTGGTAACTTCTTCACAGGAATAAACATGTCTACACAGAAAGTATCACTGGTAATATGTGGTTGGGTTCAATCAACTCCACAATAAAATAAACTAGTTTAGGACGCAAGGGATCTTATTCTTTCAATTCATAAAAGGGAAGATCTTTGACTTCATACAGCACTTGGAAAGTGGTCAATGATGGACTATGACTAAACGGAAAGACCTGTTAAGTATTAAGGGGGTTAGTAGAATGAGTCAGAAATCAGCATCAACATCTGATGCATCATTTATGGAACTTAAAACCAATGAATCTCATAATTATCATCGGTGACAACATGAATGCTGCTGTAAAACTGCCTCGCTCTCATATGCTAGAGATAGTTGACATTTTTGGTCGACTCAAAATTGTTTCTCCTTTGAAAAGTGGTACTTTTTACACTTCTTATTCAGAGAACATGGATGCGTATAACTTTGCTACATGTTTTTTAATGTGTTTGCAAAACTTTTACATCTTGTGGTAATGATGAAAACTTGTCATATCTTAAAAGTAGAGTTTAAATATATAAGGACAAGTCCATAAGAATTTTTAACCATTGACCTGCATTTCCCCTTAAAATTTTTGGAAGCAACAATTTCATTTATGAGCATGAACAGTGCAATATGTATGCCTCCAAGTAATTACCATTTCATTGCTATTGTGCTCCTTCCTATATGAATGTGAGGTGTTGTACATTTTAAAAAACATTATACGTCGAGTATTGTCTTTTTGCACGGAAAATTCAACCCACTATATATCCATTAATTGATCTATTCTATTTCCCTCATGTAGTTCCGAGTTGCCATGCCACTAAATTCCTAGGCAATGGAGACACCGGGAAAGTCAACTCAAACATGGGCAAATAACGAAGAAAACTAAAGGAAGAAATATGGAAAAGAACCCGAAAATTAGGTATTCTAGGAGAAACGTATTATACTAAGAAACTAATTCCAAAATGCAAAGATAAGTGTTAGATATTTATAGTAACTCTTCCCTGTATAATGCCTTACACAGCAGACACTTTTAGAGGAAGACTGTAGATTTGCAAAAGGAAACGTTATAACCATTGGTCTAGCATCTGTGCAAGTGACCCATCCATGAATGATGATTCGTCCTGCAAACTTCAGGACTATTGAAGGGACAGGAGTTTCACAAAAGTTACTTCTGCAGATGTAAAAACTTACAGAAAAAAATACTACCTAGTATAAACTTGCAATGGAGTAATTGAACATTCATGAACAGCAAGAATGTTTCCACTCTTTGAGGATTATTCAAGTAATCTATCTTAAATTTTCTGATAAACATTCTGGGTATTAATTACTTCAAATTGGCATTCTAATTCTATGCAAAAATTAAGTATGTCGCCTTATAAGGGACTCCATGTTTTCATCATCTTACATTGCTAACGGGTCAACAAAACAAGCATGCACAGAGTTAATCTATATCAGTGTACATCTATTACTGGGTAATTAATTAGCAATGGTATTATGGTGTATCGATAAGCAGTCAGAACTTAGATTCTTAATACACACCCATGGTGGGTGCATTTTGAGCTCCAATCTCTGTCAAATATTTGTAAAGAGAGAAAACGTAAGAAATTTGAACAGAGACTGACCAAAAGTAGAAAGGCCCCATTAGATGGTTTTAAGGCTTTAAGCAGATCAACATGCATTAAGAGCGAGCACCAAAACTAGACAGTAATAACAGACAACAACTGAAAATAGCACTCTCATGAAAAATGAGAATACTTGGAGCTTTAACTTCTTAACTTACCCAATTTGGTGCCAACCAGTACAACTGGGACTCCAGGGGCAAAATGCTGCAGCTCGGGGATCCACTGACCAACCAAATGTCTATCAGAAATTGCACTAAATAATGAAAATCACATCTCAAACAACAGACATCAATACACAGCTTTCAGTTGAAGGTACCTTTTTAAGTATGTTCTCATAGCTTGCACGACTAACTAAGGAGAAAGCCAAGACAAACACGTCTCCCCCTCGGTAGCTCAAGGGCCTTAATCTATTGTAATCCTCTTGTCCTATGAAATGGGAATACAAAATAAACAAAAATGAAATAAAATTGCCCAATTTAGCAAAGTGATCTGCATTGGGACCAGTTAGGATTAAATTTTTTCAATGCATTATTTTTTTTTTTTGAGCAGGAATGAAATTCATTTATATATTAAAAGCTTTTAACTACAGTCCGCATTGAGAAGCAAACAGAGCTCTCTTGGAGGACTAGATATCCAATCACCACAAGGGGAGTTTCTTAGAAATGCTGCAGCTACGCAGTGCCCTGACCTATTTGCTGTCCTAGGAGTATGGGAGAACTTTAGGCTCATTCGGGATGCAATTTCTCGTATATCCTCAATAAACACCGATATTTCCATGGAGGACCATCCTCTGTTGCACTTAGATGGATTATTTCCAAATTGTTGCTCTCAATGATTGCCTCCTCCAGGTTCAAAGTTACTGCCATCAGGCAGGCTTCCCTTACCCCTGCTGCCTCAATAATTGACTTGAGACCGATGGTATAAATTTCCCCCGTCCCCCAATGAGAAAATGCTTAATTTAGAAAATGACAGAAATGTATAGTAAAAATTATCTAACTGATTCTAATAGAGTAAAACCTTACCAGCAGTATCCCACAGGCCCAAGTTGACAGTGATGCCTTCAACTACCACGTTTGCACTAAAGTTATCAAACACAGTTGGTATGTAGTCCTGATCAACAAACAAACAATACTTACCTCAACAAACCCTTCGTCCCAACTAAGTTTTTGAAATAAAATTAAAAAACAAGTTTTTGGATGAACCCAACGACTTAACAGATTAGCATTTCACAAGGGTATTGCACAAAATACAAAGTCCCAAAAAATAAATCAAAATCCAGAAAGAAATGTCATAGAGACACACACACACACATACACCCACACCCACCCACACGCACGCACGCACGCACACACACTCACGCACGCACTCACGCACACAGAGCTTTGAGATATGAAATCATGAAAAACAAAAAAGCTGCAAAACCCAGAAGCATAGGCACATAAAACAACAGAGTAAACCCATAATAGATAATCAATTAACCATGTATCAACCACAGACATCAAAATACATTACATAAATATATATTTACCATAGACGCACAAAAAAAAATACAAATCTGAGTAACCCAGATGGACCTTTTGGAAGAAGGTAGCAAACTTACAGTAGGGAATTTATTACTGGTATAGCAAATAAGCATACAAGTCTTCCCCACAGCCCCATCACCAACGGTGACACATTTGATGAACCTTGAAGCACTTGAGGCCATTGAACATGTAAAACGAAGCAGCTAAGAAAGAACAAAACCCAAAGAAACAAACTTGTGGAGTGGGTAGGATCAGGGAGGGTTAGACAAGTTCTGTTAATATCCTTGAGAGAGAGAGAGAGAGTGAGTGAGGTATGCACAAATCACATGATTCTTACTCATTAGTCATTAGCTCTTTGTAACAGCTGCCTCTGCTATCTTTGCGGATTAAACATTTTGCATTTTTGGTTGGACGATAGAAAAGTGGGTCTTATTAATATAGGAAATGACTATTTTTTTTTCTTTCAATGCAGCCTCAACCGATTATAGTTTTATTTTTAGACATTATATTTTTATAATTTATCACAATAATTCATGACTTGTTATGAATTTTTGAGTTATAATTTAGAATTTTAAGAGATTATTATCTAATCTTATAATAATATAATTTAGAATTTTCGAATTGATTAAAATTTATTTTTCTACAAATTAAAATTTTAGCTGATTAAAATTCGATTCGAACAGATTAAATTTAATTTTTTTTACGTATTAAAATTTGAGTATATTAAAATTCTTTTTTACGTATTAAAATTAAAGTCGATTTGAGCTCAACCTGAGTGGCTAGCGCCAATTAAAATTTGTATTTTTTACTTATTAAAATTCAGGCCAATTAAAATCCAATTCAAGCTGATTAAAATTTATTTTTTACCCATTAAAATTTCAATCTATTAAATTTTATAACCGGCTCGAATCGAATTTTAATCTGCTTAAATTTTAATACGTAAAAAAAAATATAATTTTTAATCGACTCAAATTTTAATTAAGCTCGAATCGAATTTTAATCGGCCCGAATTTTAATACGTAAAAAATTTTAGAAAATAGAGGGGATCTAATTGAAGATGTTTATCGAGAGATGTAAATGAAGTTTTTCTTAAAATATATCATGGGTAATTTAGTAAAATTACATTTTAGTTAATTCTATTATTTTGATATGGGGTGTCAATGAAAATTCAGAAAATAGAAAAAATGTTCTTAAAAATATAATAAACTATAAAGGGTGTGACTGAAATTTTTCTTATTTTCATGTGTGTGTGTGTGTGAGAGAGAGAGAGAGAGAGAGAGAGGGATTGCATTTATTAGTCCGATATTGAGTGGGTTTCTGAGGATAAAGTTTGGGACGGTGTTTGGACTATGGACCACCTCAAGGGGACGGTGACACCTGTGACCGGCGCGTGGAGCGCGTGGATTTGTTAATTTAACCCACAATGCAAACTCATAGTTATAATTTTTAGAGAATTGCTATAAAAACACACAAATATCACAAATGTTTTTCAGTCACCGATGTGACATTTTACGTTTTTTGTTCAATTGAAAATGAAAGATATCAACATCTAAATTTGATATTTTTAGATATTTTTTAGATTTATTGCAAATACTAAAGTTACCATCAAAATTTTCTATCCATTTTTCATATCAGGTGATATTCTTATTTTCGACCTCATAAAAATTATATCTTCGTTCTTTCATAGAACCTTTGTCTATTGCAAGACTCGAATTATTGAACTTTTAATAAGTTTTTAAAATATTATGTATTGTGGTGGTTCGCAATTGTTTCCCTTCTCGGCAACTTAAATATTGTACCACACTTGCAATCTACACTAATAAGATATAACTGATTTTAAATCTTTCTATTTTTTTTTTTGCTTTGTAGAAAAAATGGTGAGGGTAAAAGAGAGCCTCTAGAGACCACCTCTATAGGTCTTCACTGGTGGGATCATGAGGCCCCTGACCGCGTTCATTACTCCTTTCAGGAACGAACCTAACTAGGCTAGTATAGTGGTTAACCATTAAATCCCAATGTGGACTCCAAAACTCGAACATCTAAAGTCAAAAGTTCGATCGGTACCCTACTTGACCACTCCACTCGGTGGTAAATCCTTAAGTTAGTCTACCACCAGAGTAATTAAGATTCATTCAATTTAATAGCTCAAAATTATCCCCAAATTTTTTTTTTTTCAAATTTAAAAACCTCAATCAGTTCATACTTTTTCACGGTAAGTAATGTCAAACTAAGTCTTCTATCTCTATTAGGGATGCTAAATAATTTGTTTTTTGATAGTAGAATTCTAAGGAAGATGTGGCGAAATTTAATCTTAATTTTCGATAGAAATATTTCGGCAGACATTGTTTGGGCACTTATAATTTTCCACGTTTCTTCTTTGAGAACTACAAAATCCCCCCCCCCCCCCCCCCCCCAAGTAATGCATGCATGGTCTTTTTTGGTATTGTTTGAGGTTCTCAAGTGCAATAATTCATGCCAATTGTTATTCAAATTTTTTTTTTTTTGTTATAAGGTGTCTAAATTTATGCCGATTATTTCTTTGAGCTCTGAGTCGACCACCGTAATTCGAACTAGTTTAAGGACATGTCCCCTGAAGAATAAAGATGGCTGACTCTTACGGAATATGAAAAATATCGAACTTGAGACCAGTTGTTTATAAATAGACAAACTAGACCATTGAACCACCCTCCTAAGGGTTATTCGACTTTTGTTTCGAATAGACTGTGTATCATCAAAACAACCGCATGTAGTCCCTACTGCCTATTCTTTGGAAGGAAAAAGGGTAATCAATGGACAACTACTACCAATCCACCTGCACCTAAACCCTACCAAGATAATAATGGCAATTATGGCACAAAAAAAGAGAGAGAAGGTTTTGCTATACATATATAATCTAGTGATCAACAATCCTCTCTTCCAATGCACCACCTATGTGGACATAAATTTGGATCCATTGAAATTGGACCAAATTTTAGACGGTAAAATTTGATTCATTGTAGACTCACGATGAGAATCGAACAATGAGCATAGAGCTATCTCAATTGTACGTTTTTCGTGTGCCTTCAAGTTTGTGCATTGTATGTGATTGAATTCTCACCGGTCAATTCTCATTGTATTGTTATAGTGGACGAAAATTCAACATGAAGTTTGACAATATCAAGTTTGACCTAGTTTCAGAACGCATGCATACACTACATGTGCGCTGCTAGTGTTCGAAAATCATTTGTTATTACCATGTCTCACATTAGGTCTTACAGTTAATCTAACGACAATTGATTTTTTTTTTTTTTTTCCAAAAGATAAATCTTATGCAATGCATAGAGGTTGTTCACTTGATAACATGCAAATTGCAGCGGAGCATCATAGAAATAAGGTTGTTGGGTCTTTTGGGTTGTCTTGCCATGGACCACAGCTTAGAATAAGTTCAGAAGATAGCGACCCCATAGCAATTCAGAATAACAGAAGGGTGGTGGATCCATAGGATATAGGACCACAAGCAATTTTTTTTTTTATTTTTTTTCCCAAAAAGACTTGTACATTGGTATGAACTGGGGTCCACATTGACATGTATGACAATGAGTTGTTAATGGCAAGATAGAGATGCTGTAAAAGTCGGTTGGTTTTGAAATTATATGAACTAGATGTGATGATTTGAAGATGCATTATTATATAATAAATGTTGAAACTTTATTCTCTTTGTATTCATTTGACCTGACAATACTGTGGGATTAACTGATTATTTGTTTTTTTCTTTTTGATGGTCAAGAATGTTCGGGTTAACTTACGTGTATCTCGATTAATTTCTTTTTCGGTTCTGTTAAAGGTAGATAATTCACACCGGGTCTAAGCTATTCATAAAGGATAAATCGACCCTGAGAGATTACCAAAATTCAAACACAGGACGTCTAAGTTTACAACTCGTCACTGTTATCACTTGAGCTATCCCTTAGGGTTAACGTTATGCACTTGCGTTGCTTGGTATCGTTCATTTTGAACTAGAGTTGTACAATTTTAATTTTATAATGCCTTGGAGAGAGAGAGAGAGAGTAACGTAAGATTTAAGAATAGCTAGAGAATTAGAAAGATCTAAGAGGGTTGTTTTGTTTTTTAGTGGAAGGCTTGGGACCGAAAGGTAGCTCTAAAGCAAAGGAAATGACGAGGCTATGACAAGGCTAGTAGAATAATTGAACTCTCGAAATGGGTTGGCCAATGGCATAAGTAAAGACTAAGCAACATGATAAAAGATGAGTTCATGGATTATAAAAGAAAAAGGCCAAAAAAAAAAAAACTAAAAAGAGGAAATTTTGTTAAGGAAAAATGGAAACTTATTAACAGTTGGACTTAGTTTAATACTACTTCATTGGAAGTTAGCTATATAAGATCAGATGACTTATGTCAAGGGCTCGAGTTTAAGAATTAATCTCTTTAAAATAGAGATATGAATATTTTGTTCAAGAATAAGTTTCCAAAATGTCGTTATAGCGGGAATTTATTTCATTAACTAGTGTCTCTTTGTTTGATTGGGATGTATTTGGCCTCATCTTCTAGTCATTTTTGATTTATTTTGAAGATTACTTTTCAAGATAACAACTTCGTACGTGCATGGGAAAAAATTCAATCCCTTCGGATTTGTCACTTGAATTCTTCTAAGTACTGTGCAAGACGTAAATTAGATTAGAAGGGACATCAAAAATATTTTTGGTGCGTCTTCTCCGATATTTTCAAGGAATTTTTGAATGGATATCTCGTGCTTGTTTACACATGTTTTTTTAAACTAGGCGTGTTAGTTTACTATCCTTGTGAATGGAGGTAGGCTATGATTCCGTAGGCTGGCCATATAATGTATTAAGAATGGTACTACATGGCTTGGTGGATCACAACAATTTAGTATTAGAGGGGGTTGAGCCCTCCTAGAGGCATTTAATGATCCTGAGTCTTGACCATTTCATGCCAAGTGGTGTGGTTTGGTTGGTCTGCTAACTAGTGAAATTAGGGCGACTCAAATTAATTTGAGACTTAAAACGAAAATATTAAATTATATTTATATTTTATTTTTAGTATTAATTTTTAAAAAAAATTAATTTATTTTTAATTTGTGAGAAAAAGACATAAGAATGATGTATGGGAGTGGGTACATAAAAGTTGACTTTTTAATATTTTTTTAATATTTTTAAACTTTTGATTTTTATGTTTCTAATGTTGTAGATCGGATCATAGGTCTAAATTATTATAAAAAAAAAATTTTAAAAATTGTGAGCAAGTACCTTTTAAACTATTTAATTGTGAGAAAATACATTGACTAAAATCTTTTGTAGATAAGTATCTTTGACTTGAAATATATTGTAGTCTTATTGACAAATTTTTAAATATTTTTTTCACTAAAATACAATTTTTCTTATTTGAAGGCCTATTAGTTTAGTAGTCCCTTTTTTTTTATGGGATTTAATTTATTATATTAATGTTTTCATATTTTTATTGGATTGAGCATATTTGAAATTCAAAATTATATAATATGGAATATACCTTAAAGGCTTGGCTTAGATTTTGAAATTTATTTATTTTTATATTATTTTTTAATGTTAAACGATTCTAGTTGTTCTCAAATCTAACAACAATGTCACTTTGTAATGTTACACTGTGATGTAACACTACTATTCATTAAAAGTAATATATATGGATTTTATATTTGTGATCTCACATTATGTGATGCATACTATTTAGATTGTGTATGAATCAATGAATGTAGTTCAAAACTTTTTTTGTCTGTGATTAAAGTGTTAATGAAGAGTGTTACACAGTCATGTATCACTGTAATGTCACATTATCAGCAATTTGAATCGAAACAGAAAAAAGATTGGTCTTTAATAGTGCTTCAATATTTTTTTTTGGTTGAAAATTGAAGGATTTTATAGTAGATTTTTTAAAAAAAATTTGAAAACCCATATTTTGAGGGATATAATAGTTGCCGAATTTAATGGGATTGTTGCATAATTTATGTCAATTTCCTTACCCGCTTTTTGCGCCAGATAATTGTTACTTTATGGGCATTTTTGTCATTAAAAAAAATATTTCTATACAAAATATTTTGTACTGAGTATTTTTTTCACAATTAAGTGGTAAATTAAATACCGGCTCACAAAAAACCCTAACATTTTTTATTGAACTTAATTTTTTGAGGATTTTTTTTAGGGCTAATGGATCTAATTTTTTTTTTGGGTCATTGGGAGGCCGGGTACCTCCCAAAAAACTTAATAGGATAAAAGTACACTTTTTAAAATAATTGGGATAGAAGTACATGTGCTTAAAAAAAGTCATAAAAACCCTTTTACCCCTACCATAAATAGTGCATACCTAATTGAATGTGAGACTTTTAAGATTCCTTTTGATATTTGTGTATCATTTGAATTTTGAAATTTCATATACACACACACACACACACACATATATATATATATATATAGAGTCAAAAAAGAGAGACACGATATAAATCATCATGCAAACAGTGTCACAAAAAAGAGACACGATATAAATTGTCATACAAACAGTGTCACCAAAGAGAGACACGGTATAATGACAATGGGGGTCCAATGACATTCCATGATGCCACTGATTGGACCCCCATTGTCATTATATCGTGTCTCTCTTTGGTGACACTGTTTGCATGACGATTTATATCGTGTGTCTCTTTGGTGACACTGTTTGCATGACGATTTATATCGTGTCTCTCTTTTTCGACTCCATATATATATATATATATGAAATTTCAAAATTCAAATGATACACAAATATCAAAAGGAATCTTGAAAGTCTCACATTCTAATCTTGAAAGTCTCACATTCAATTAAGTATGCACTATTTATGATAGGGGTAATTATGGAATACAATTTAGAAAGAATTTGAAAATGTTTTAAAATGTGTACTTATTGACAACTATTTAATGAAAAAGAAGACTTAAAGGAGGATAAGTTTAGAGGTGGTACTTAAAGTCAACTAAGTTTTGAAAAAGGTACCCCCATCCCATTATCTCTTTTTTTTTTGGGGGCCTAGTAATGTATGTACATAAAATTATGGAGTCTTCTAAAAATTTAATGCCTAAAGCCAAGGTTTTATTTTCCATAGTGTTGGGCCGACCCTCAGTGAAATTCACCTCAATGCATATATATATAATAAAATATAATATAATTTAAATCTCAAAAGATAAATAAAATGATTTTTGTTTTTCGCAGTTGAGATCTCTTCAAATTTTACTTTAAAGTTAATCCGACGGCTAATATTAATACCCCAAATTTAATAGGAAAATATAGGCATCTAAATGTATGTTTGGAGTGACTTTTAAAAAGTTGTAACGCCCCAAATACCACCCTGGACGGCATTACATTCTAAAACATTCACATCATGAGAGCACTAATATCATCCATAAATAAATTAAACTTCATTCATCATCCATAAAATATTTACATCATTATCCAAAAGAATATGCACAACCATGACATTTACATCTCAAAAATTTAATAATGTAGCGCAGCGGAATTACAAAAGAAAACTAGACTTTACAATGTTTGTACATATTGGTTCCTAGTCTAGTACAAAAGAAAAAGGGCATCTCTAAATGTCCCACTCGGGATCCAGGTACCCCTCTAATGAGGCTTCCCCGAGGTCCTGCTCATTAGCGCCAAACTTCTCCTCTATAGCATAATCTGAAAAATGTTAATTGTAGGGGATGAGCACGAAGCTCTGTAGCAAAATCTTCCCAATCTCAAACAAGGTTTAGGAAAGCATATAAAACGGTTGGTCTCATTTTCACAAATAGCATATGTAACATTTTGAAGGAAAAGCAGGACATTTTAAATAGATCTCAAGTTTAAGGAACCACGGTAATTAAAAGAATAAATGAACACAAGATACCAATAAGAATCAATTCCCAAAACATAATCCATCCCACCAGACACCATTTCCACAAGTTCTTGTGGCATCCCATACTACCCCAAAACTCTTGCAGAAATCGTATTTGGTACAATGCACGATGACCCACACGGTGTGCCCGATACAACCCACGTTACTAAACCGTGATCATTAGCGATATGAAAAGTTTATACCCACACGGCGTACAAAGGCGTCTACCCACTCCATGTGGTAGGAAAAGTTCATACCCGCGTGACATATAAAGACGTATACCCACTACATGATCCCCGGTCCATAGTAATCCATGTTCGTATCGTACAACCACCCAAGAGATAAAATACCAACAAATATCTCACATAAACAACAATTACACAAGTCCCCAATTCACCCTCAAAGCCTTATTTCTCAAGCATCCTTACAAGGAACCTCTCACCCTTGTTCCTCCAAACAACCAAACAAGACATACGATATCCACCATTTCCTCAATTAACCCATAACTCCACAAAATCCCCAAATTTCACAATTTGTACCATAGCAAAATGGAAGAAAAAGAGCAAGAGATCACCATAAACATTATTTTGTTATACAATATCAAACACTAAGGTTGTGATGGTGAGAACAAGGAGAATGTAAAGAGGAAAGATTCATTTTTCTTAAAACTAGGGTTTGAGAATGAAAAAGGGACCTTTAATGGTTACCCAACTACTACAATGTTTAAAACATGGTAATAAATGCAAGATGATCAAGAATCAAGTAAATAATAGCAAGTATATACGATTTTGAGCCAAAAGAATACATATAATTTAACCCTAGCCTCAATGTAAGAGAATAGGAAGAAATCCCCTACCTCAACCAAGTATCTCTAGCAACCCAAGCTTTAAAGACTCCCTTTTCCCCTTTTTCTTGCTCCCTTGCTACTTTCTCTTTTGGTTCTAAGAGGTTTGAGTGAGGGTGAAGTGAAATTATAGAAGAGGGAATGGATGGAGAAGTGAAATCTTGAAAACTAGGGTTTTGATCTTGTAAATCTCTCCCAATTTTTGTGTTTTTCTCTCCCTCTTTTGCTCTCTAAGGGTGCCTAGGGTTTGGATGGGTGAAATGAGGCTCAAATAGTCGGCCTTAAGTATTTATAGTGGAAGAAATGGAGAAAGACCCACAGTCGGATCGGGCTGGTTTCTATCGGGCGTACCGGTACGCGTACCGGTACGATTGAGCTTCTGGAGTTCAGCGTACCGGTACGCGTACCGGTACGATCTAGCTTCTGGAGTTCAGCGTACCGGTACGCGTACCGGTACGATTTGACTTCCAGATTTTTGTTTCAACTTCCAATGCAGTTTTGACCCATTTAGAGGTCGAATTGGAAAATTTTCATGAGACATACTTTTGTAGCCCTAGATGTCTACTATCTACTGTAAAAATTTCAGATTAATTGGACTTAAGAATAAAAAGTTATGGCCAAAACACTAAGTAGTGTTCAATACCTATTTTTACCCAAATTCTCGCTAAAGTGTATTTTAACTCCGAGACACTTCCTAACTTCCAATACATCCATATTACCACTCCCAATGTTTTTCGACCTTCCGGATTCAATGGAATCATTATTTTGACCTACAAACTTTTAGAAACTTGTCTAATCACCCTTTTCAAGTTTAAACATCTTTGACACGTAACTTCCCAATCAAATTGTCTCCATAGCATTTATTCATACGGTTTATTCTTATGTCACTACATATATCTACATCTTTACAAATATTATTTACTATATATATATCTCTATAAATATATATAAAAGAAAATTCGGGGTGTTACAAAAGTGCTTCTAAAACTTATAACTTTTCATAAATATTTTTTTTTTTTAAAAAGTAAGTAGTGTTTGGAACTGCCCCACCACCATCACTACCACCACCACGCCCACTGCCCCACCACTACCACCACCACCACCACCCCACCGCCCCCCACCATCACCACTATCACCACCTCTTCCACAGTCACCACCATCCCACCCATCGTCACCATCACCACTACCACTACCCCCATTATAACCACCACCATTGCCACTACCTTGCCACCACCACCTCCACCACCACTACCACAACCACCACCACTGTCACCGACACTGTCACAACCATTGTCGCCACCCCCACCACCAACACCACCCCCACCGTTCCACCACCACCGTCACTGTCCTACCATCACCCCTACCATGATCATCCCCAATACCCCACCACCACCCCACAACCACCACCACCGCCACTCCACCACCACCGTCACTACCCCACCACCATCAGCCCCTATAACTGTCACCCCCACCACCACCACTAACATCGCCACCCACCATCGATTGTTTTCACCGTTATCACCCACTACAATCGTCATCTCATTCTTGTATTTATTATCACTACTACCATCATCTCATTACCACCGTCGCCCACTTTTAGCATCCACCACCACTATTGTTGCCCACCACCACAAGTCGTCGCCTACCATCGTCGCCAACCACTGTCACCCACACCCACCACATCTACCACTACCACTTGTCATCGCTCACCATTACCGTCGCCCACCCCCCACCACACCCACTACTACCACCATTGTCAGTCGCCACCACCCATCAAACTGTCGCCCAAAAATACTTGTTGTAGCTCATCACCACCTTCGTTACTGCCCACCACAGACACCACCATCATCATTGCCCCACCACCACCACTGCCACCTACCACCACCACAACTATTGTTACCCATGGCTGTCACTACCACAATTGTCACCCCAAATCTACCACCACCATCACCGTTGCGACCCACGACTGCCACCACCACAGTCGTCGCCCCCCCACCACAATCATCACTGTTTCTCACCTTCACCATTTACCACCACTACCACCGATGCTTAAATTTCTTTCTTTTTCCTTTCTGTTTGTGATTTGATTTTGAGTGTGAATACAAATATGTTTATTGTTGATCATTTTTTTTATTACTTCGTGCCTTCAGGATCGAAAAATAACTAATATATTTATTTATTTTGACAAATTTCTCATCATTAATTCATACAAAATTCATTAAATATAAACAAGTCTCTCACTAATGCATGATAAATAATATGTCAAGAAGAAAAATAACGAAAATGTGTATAGGAAATGATTTTGATCCGTCTACTAAACTTTTTGTCTTTTTTTAGTGATTTTACAATTTTCCTTGGATACATTATTACAATCAAAAGACAAGCATTTGCTAAATGAAGTTAAAGCAAAATGAAGTTAAAACTAGACAAAAATTGCAAGGCTAAGGAATTTAACTAGGATAAGTTTGTTAAGCTCTTAATTTGGCATATCGAATATCTTTGGATATGACCTAGAGATATCCAAATAAAAGTTGTCAAATGAATCGTGTCATGTTGCATAGTTAAAATATTAAATATGTCTTGAAAACTCAAGATCTAATTTTAGTATGGCTCAAATTTAAAATAAAATAGTTGATATTTTTTATCGAAGCTCACGTAAATTAGTGAAAAAATTAGCAAAAACATTAATTACTCCGAATTGGATTGGATTGGAGTTAAACATCTCAAATTCTACCCCTAAATGGAAATGGTATATTTAGTAAGAGAGATAGAAAATAAGAGAGATGAAAAGAGAGAATAAATGCATTTTCAATATTTGAGAAAGGAAATATGTTTTTCCTCCTTCTTATTTGGTAAGAAAGATGACAAAGTCGAAAAAATTAAATTTTTATTGAATTATATGTATGAAAAAAAATTAAAAGAATAGTATAACTTATTAAATTACATGACTTGTATAAAATATGGAGTTAAAAATATCCTAGATCCCACTACCATGCTGGTTTGTTTTTAGAAAATAAGAAGTGTCACCCCACGTTCCCTTTTGTTTTCTGATAAGCAAGTAGCACTGTAGCAACTGTCACTTTTAGATTATCACTTCGAAGGGGCATTGTGGTAAATTCATGTATTGACCAACTTTTCGGGCCTTTTCCGCCCAAATTTGAGCGGATTAAAAATAGTGGTTGGGAGGATCCTCTTTTCATCCTATTTTCCTTTCCTGTCTATTTTACTTCTCAACTAAACAGATGAGAATCTCTCTTTCCCCTCCACTTTCTATCCATCTTTTTTCATTGATTTAATTTTACCTCATGCCAAACAAAGGGTAAAAGTAAGGGTGTTAAACGTGTCGGATTGGATTATTTTGTGTCGAATTGATTTCGAGTTTGTGTCAAAAATTCAAGCTTGACATGTTTAATAATCGCGTCGAGGTGTGTAAACACTAATCTGATCTGGTCATTAAACGGGTTACTTGAACCCGACCTGTTTGATACGTTTAATAAACAAGTCATTTTCAAGTTAACACACATAACATGATCCGTTTAATTTGTTTAGTACACATAACATAAACTTGTTTAACACACATAACACGTTTCCACACCAGTTCATTACCATTAAATACATCATTCAATCATTCATCCAAAATTTTAAATAATTTTTTTACAAATAACATATCACATCTCATCAATGAAATTAACTAAAATGCATTTAAGTTTTAACCCAAAAATTAAAGCAAAAACTATACTAGTATACTGTCATAATAATGTTAAGAACTATACTGTCAATTATCATAATAGAAAGAATAACTAATAAATCATAATGTTAAAACCACATCAGTCATATATAATAGGTAAACTATACTATTATAAACGGGTCTACAATGGGTTAGGTTGGGTTTCTGTCCGAATCATATCAACCTGTTTAAAATATACAGGTTAATCAAGTCAAAATCGGGTTGACCTGATTTTGACATGAGCCCGACATGATTTTTTTCGTGTTTAAGTGTGTTGACCAATTAACTCTTTTAATTTTGTGTCTGACCCATTAATTTCGTATTCTGTTCGTGTCATGTTAACGTGTCGTGTCAAAAATTGACACCCCCAGCCCCTGGCAAAAGTTTCCATTTTCCTTCTATACGACGCCGCTTTGCATCATCCCCGCCTTCCTTCTGATTTCTGAATGTCAAATGTAACACACTGTCTGATTTCATTTCTTCCATTTCCCTCTCTCTCTCTTTTCCTCCTCCTCTGAAAACCTCTGGAATCCATTACCAACTCTCACCCAAATTGACAACCCTGAGGTGGTGTCGATATGGGTGATAACAAGCGTAAACGAGGCCGGAAGCCCAAAAGCCAAGTCCCCGAAACCCTAGATTCTCAGACCACAGCCACCTCCCTCTCTGTCATAGACGACGTCGTGTTCTCCGTCAGCAACGTCGAGCTCATTGACCCTCCCTCCACCCATCGCCGCCGCGGACGTCCCCCGAAAATCCCCAAACACACCGAACAAAACCCCGAAAAAACCCTCATGATCTCCCCTACCCGACGCTCCGAAATTGCCAATGGCAATGCTGCCAGTATGGTTGAGGCTCCGCCACGGTGGGACAGGGTGGTGCCGGTGATGGACGCGGTGGTGAAGGTGTTTTGTACCCATACGGAGCCGAACTTCTCGCTGCCATGGCAGAGAAAGAGGCAGTTCAGTTCGAGTAGTAGTGGGTTTGTGATTTCTGGACGTAGGGTATTGACGAATGCACATTCGGTGGAGCATTACACCCAGGTCAAGTTAAAGAAGCGCGGGTCCGATACCAAGTACTTGGCCACCGTGCTCGCTATTGGGACTGAATGTGATATTGGTGAGAATTTCATCTGTCTTCATTTCTCTTTAAACTGTTTTGGATTTGTTAATGGTGGATGATTCTATCTTTGCATTTGAATGCCGTTCGTGTTTGAAGTATTACCTCTAATTTTGAGTTATATGAAGCAACTGGTTCTCATTACACACTAGGTGTCTGCAATTATAAGTAATTGGTTGTGCTTAACTTGAATGATGTGAAGCGGTTATTTTGTGAAATTATCTTATTGCTTGACACGATCTTTAACTTTATGTGAAAGAAAGTACTATAGTCCCCTCGTTCATGGGGTCTGAGAGGGATAGATTGGGTGCAGACATAAACTTTTGCATAAATTGCAAAACTGTGCATACATAAACTTTGCATTAATTGCAAAAAGGCTGCCCTTAGTGGAAACTTAAGGTTGTTTGGTCAAATTTTAACCATTAAACTAGTGACCCTATGTTATAATGCCGTTGAGCTAAATATTTCTTATTGTAAATCAATTGTTTGGGACTAAATCGAAGTGTTTGCAGGTATATTTTGCATTTTCTTACATTTTTTGTGTTCCTGTTTGCTATTATCATCTTTTGTGCTGAATTTGTGCTGTGTGAAGCAACTTTCTAAAGTTGTAACTATTATGTACCACTGTGGAGTATACCATGAGTTTTGCACGTTTTAAGGTTTATTGAGGTTTATCTGATGTTGCTCCTATGATTCCTTTTGGTTTTAGTGATGACGAATCAGTGACTTATTCATTTGACGTAGTTCATATTGAGTACTTGTTTTTTGGTGATGTGTGAAGCATCATTAGTTATGGATACCCTTGAGTATTGCTAAGGACGGAACCAGAAATTTACAAGAGTGAGGGCATATTCTGATAGCAATTATACTACATGTTATTAGTTTGGGGACCTAATTTAGGGGTTTAACGCATTACCAGCACTGGATTAGAAAATAAACTGTATTCAACTCTAAGACCTACTGGTAATTCAATTATGACAATACATTATCGGTAGCGTTGCTTTATTAATAATCTAAGATTACAAAAATTAAACTAATAAAAAATAAAAAGAGACTGTCCGGTGCCTTACCTTTATGATTGTTCCGGACTAGTTTTCATGCTATATAAACATTAAATAATAATCTCATAAATCAATATATTCCAATTAACAACGGTGAGAGAGATGGGGGAAGATATAGGGAGAGAGTAAGACGATTTCTTCAACACATGTTGAGGGATTCAACCAGCTAAATATTATTTAAGTCCAATTAATTGGGAGTTAAGAAATTTAATTCAAATGTAAGAGATGATTAAGTATATTAAAGTGTATGGATGTTTTGTGGAGGCAAATTTAGAATATATTAAAACCTATCTAAAAAAAATTGAAGAGCTGTGTAGCTCCTCCCCTGAGTATTGCATTGAACTGCCACTGCTTCGGTAAGAATTTTGTTCAAATTTGGCGCTGATGGATTCTTAGGCCTTTGTTTGTTTTGGTTTATGTTATGCTACAGCAATGCTTACAGTAGATAATGACGACTTCTGGAAAGGGCTTTCACCTTTGGAGTTTGGGGATTTACCTGCACTTCAAGATGCAGTGACAGTTGTGGGTTACCCCATTGGAGGAGACACAATTTCTGTAACTAGTGGGGTTGTTTCGCGTATAGAGATTCTATCATATGCCCATGGGTCCACTGAGCTTCTGGGATTGCAGGTTGTTCAATTGTGATCCTGGCATTTTAATTAGTATTGCAGTTCAAGCATTAATCTGCATGCCTTAATATCTCATGGACATGGTTGATTTGCAGATAGACGCTGCTATAAACTCAGGAAATTCTGGTGGACCGGCCTTCAATGACAAGGGCAACTGTGTTGGTATTGCATTTCAGTCTCTTAAACATGAAGACGTGGAGAATATTGGTTATGTCATACCAACACCAGTCATAATGCACTTCATCAGTGATTATGAGAAGAATGGAGCATATACTGGTATGTTAATAGAAAGTTGGATCATTTCAGGTGGTTGTTAACTTCCATGAATCCGTCTGCTTGTATTATTTCTTCTATGGACTGATGCTGCTAAGTAGAAGTTCCAGAAGTTTGGATTTCTAGAGTTTATTGTGTAAGGGGGAAACATACTAATCACAGAGAAAGTAAGAAGATAAGATAAAAATTGTAGCAAGGAGTAGAGGTTTTCACTTCGTTTATGTGCTGAAGTACGAAAAACTTATTAGACTATCTCCTCTACTTTGTACTCAAGCTAGTGAAAAAGATATCTATATTGCTCTCTCTGCCCATGATTTCAGTCAACAAAGTCTAGGACACTGCTTTTCTGAGTATCAGTTAAGAGGTGCTAATGACTTATAAGCAGTGTGATCTGACCTTCTGGAAAAACTGATCAGACTATTTCCTCTAGTTTGTACTC
Source organism: Ilex aquifolium (assembly GCA_951799425.1). Taxonomy (NCBI): domain Eukaryota; kingdom Viridiplantae; phylum Streptophyta; class Magnoliopsida; order Aquifoliales; family Aquifoliaceae; genus Ilex; species Ilex aquifolium. The sequence continues at coordinate 21,705,012 of OX637410.1, forward strand.
AAGCTATGGAAAAAGATACCTATATTACTCACTGCACCCATGATTTCAGCCAAATTTCTAGGAAGCTGCTTTTCTGAGTATCAGTTAAGAGGTGCTCATGAAGCATAAGCAGTGCAATCTGATCTTCTGGAAAATTTCTTTGTTGAGATGGCAGTATACTCTAGATGCATATCATCAATTTGAGTCATAATGATTGCATAATTCTTATGTAGCTGATCTTAAATTTGCATCAACATTAAATTGGCTCACAATTTCTTTTTTGTTTTCTCCTTTTAGTGGCATAAGTATTTAGTTGGACCCATTAATATTAAAATGTTTAAGCATCATTTTCACCATTGATAGCTCAGCTTGCTTAAGGGTTAAAAGCCTCGATCTGTAACTATCTGTGTATTCGCATGCATAGGTTATGCTCTTTGTTTCTTTATGGACCACATACTTGAATAACACGCTGCCTCAAAATGAGTCCGTTTGGGTGAGTCCCTTAGATATCACACATCGGAGATCGAGACGGCCCAAGGGTTAGGGGGAAATATGTACATCTATGACCCTAGCTACATAATTGCATAGAGAGTCTACTGATTCTATATATTCTTTAATCATTCCCCCTATTAGATCAATATTTCCAACTATTGAGGTCTGCAAGTTTCACGACTAAGGCAGACCCCCGATCGTGTACAAAACAGATAGATGTGAATTTAACAGCATTCCAAAAGATGTTCCTAGCTTTTGGCAAATTTCCAATCGTACCCAGACAATAATGAGGCAAATGCACCTAAAATCAAATATTTTGAGCCGTCTTCTGAGGAAAATTTGGCATTTCTTTTTGATGTTGCGACACATAAAAACATAAACTTTGAGGACTAACTAAGTTGGAGGCAGTTGAATCATCAGCTGAGATCATAAAGAGCATATCGTGAGTAGGAAATGAAATTAGTGCAATGTATTCAGAAACATCAAAACTCTCTATTTTGGCATAGTTGGAAAACATCGAAATGGACCTGCATCAACATGTGGCTGGTCCATTTGTTTTTGTAGAGTAGTTATGCTAAACAGGTGTATATGTGTTTTTTCTTTGGTCACTGAGAAGTTTATTATGTGTTTGGATCATATGCCTCTCGCTTAAAAACGGCTACATTTACGACACACTTGATGAAATTTACCATCACTTGTCATAGGAGTCCCTCTCAATTGTAGCAAAGTAAGGCAAAGAAAGTCCTAGAAACTTTTAGATGAGAAGCAAATCTGGTAATGTTTTAAAGTCCTTTTGGTTCAAGGTTTTTGCAAGATTAATATATTTTTCGCGCTAATTAGAAAACCTTTTTTCCTTTTGAGTTTTGCTTTGTCATGAACAAATCTCCATAGTAAGTTCGTTAGTTAGGGTTATGGCATCCTCCTCAGCACGTTGCTACTTGTCACTTGGTGGTCACCAACATGTTAGATATCGCCAGATGTTTCTGAGATGTTTAATCATAGAATTAGGTCAGATGTAGGTATTTGGGTCCAAAATGCCTTAATCCCTTGTGGTAAAAAAATCTATGCATCACCCCTCAAAGTTTTGGACTAAAGTATAAAAGCTAACGTAGTAAAGGTTTAGTATAAAAAGACATTAATGTCCTTCACCGTTTTCAAATTTTCAAATTTTTGCTTTAACAATATTTGCTAACTTAATGTGCAGAGAGAGAGGAGAGATAGAAAGAGCTGGGCTTATTTTTATAGACGGAAAAAAGGAGATTTAATACCTAGAAGAGCACAAAATTCTTTTTAGTTTGTTATTTTGAGCTAAAAAGGTCAATTTTAGTGAAAAATTTTAATAGTGACGGAAGTGTAGGTTTTCAAACCACAGGGAGGTAAAGTGCCAGGGGGCTACAGGAAAGTGTAGTTTACCGAACAATTTTAAGAACACAAATCCTTCTGGAAAAACAAAAGAACCATTAAAGCCAAACAGTTCCTTTCTATACTTTTTAGGATCCTTCCTGGCATAGTGTGAAATTATTTTTCCGGGTGGACGCGGATGACTTACTACACCAAACTTGCATCCCAATTTGGACCTTGTTAGAGGTCGATTAACGATTGGAAATAGAGTAGTGCATCATTTAACTAGAAATGCTTGTTTTGTTGACAGTTATGATGTATGGCAGGAACATGCACGTGATTTCATTAAATCCATTTCCTCCTTTCGGACATTCCTTCTCAATAAAGTTATTACCATTTCTATCAAAAAAAAAGGAAAATACAATATGATATCATACAGTTCTCAAAGCTTAGAGCTTCATTTTTTTTTTTGATTAAAGAAATGTGGTTGACTTTTCACTGTTATTTGTTCTGTACCAGGATTTCCTATTCTCAGGGTTGAGTGGCAGAAGATGGAAAATCCTGATTTGCGTGTGTCAATGGGGATGAAACCTGATCAGAAGGGTGTTCGCATAAGAAGAATTGATCCCACTGCGCCAGAATTTAAGGTTTTGAAGCCATCAGATATTATCCTCAGCTTTGACGGGGTTGATATCGCTAATGATGGAACGGGTAGGGCTGTCATCTTTCTATCTTCTTCTGTTGGTAGTAGACTAGTAATAATACTGTATCGGTACGTACTTTTTAAACTGAGTTTACAGATCCTTAATTGGTGGTAATTTTACTTTTTCTTGTTGGCATCATTTTTTTTTTTGTGTCTGGTCCATCAATTTCTTTATGAAGTGGACTGGAATAGTTGCTTGCTATAACTTCATTGATGAATATTGATTCTTGTTGGGTGAAGGATAGACAAATTTGTTTTGGGTAAAAGTAAATGCTGCCGAGCTTTGTCAATATAAGCAGTCACCCCGCACAGTTCTAAATATTTATCGTTTCAAAATATTTTTTTTGATAGCTCTAGCTTGAATGTATTTTTAAATTGTATCCAGAACACTCATTGACCACTGTTCACACTTGTATTTTGTCTGTCTTCTTTTGCTCTTTCCAGATTGTATGTACTTTTCGTGATCAGGTTTCGACTTGTTTTTTGTTATTTTCAGTTCCGTTTAGGCAGGGTGAGCGCATAGGTTTCAGCTACCTTGTATCGAAAAAATATACTGGAGATCATGCTGCAATTAAAGTTCTTCGCAATTCTATAACTCTCAAATACGACATCAAACTTGTGACTCAGAGAAAGTTAATTCCAGCACACAACAAGGGCAGACCTCCCTCATATTACATCATTGCAGGACTTGTTTTTACAACTGTATCTGTTCCATATCTTCGTTCCGAGGTGCGGATTTTGCTTTATTAATGATGTTAATCCATTTTTGAATGTGTGTATGTTTCTACACAATCAAACCTCAGCTTAAGTTGAATGGAGAAAACCTTAATCCCTATTAATTGCGTCAGTATCTTAAGAACCTACTTCTTTACGTGTGTCAATATTGCTTTAATGTAGCCAACTATTTTCTCCATTTCTTAGTTCCATTCAACACTTGTCTGATATTGGCTTATCTATATGAATCATAAGTCTAGATTCATCATGAACTGCTGTTCTCTTTAATCTTGCATGCCTGTTTATAGACATTAGATTTGGGAGATTCTAAACAACTGTTCCATGTGGGAGCGTGTTTTCTTTTTTGCATGAATTATGTGTCTAAGATTATTTCTGAACTGCTGTTCTCTTTAATGTTGCATGTCTGATTATAGAAGTTAGATTATGTGGGGCTACTATTTGTAGTGCAGTGTATAGGAAAAGTGAATTGAGATTCACTAGATGGATGGAGGTTGAGGATAGGGCATGTTCGATGCCTTGCCCTTTTATCCTTTGCTGAAGACTGCAAATGCTGGGAATCCCATCAAGAAAGATGAGTTATATGCATTGCCTCTCCAGCCGATCCGTCTTCGCTGGCCTGGCCTCCCCGACGCACTCTTGATGTGAAAGAAACCCCATGCCATCTTTTTGGGGTTTTAGATTTGATATATATTTATATCAAATCTATATATATTTTATTGATAGATTTGATAAATTTTTGGGGAGGCCATTTTTAGTTATCTTCTTGCTTAGAAAACAGAAACTTTGACAAATGAAGTGAGTCCTTTGCGAGAAGAGATAAGATATCTGCATGATCTCTTCTTGTGGGAAAGTGCTCAGAAAAACTATTTTATATTATCTATGCCATAATTGATGAAAATAAGCATGTGGAATGTGTGAAAAAAAATGACAATGCTGGAAATAGCATGGGGGATGATTTAGGGCATCATCTGTGAATAAGAGTGGGGCCATTCTAAGAGGATATGGTATCTCTCTTTTCCACTTGTACATGGAATTCATCATTCCTTGTTTTTGGTAGTTGAGTTATTTTAGAGATATAGCACAAAAATGGATTGTCTTGTTATAGAAGTCCCATCAGTGTCCAAATCTATCAAAGCATGGTTGAGTTTGCAAAGTCTTAGCATGGTTCTATATCATCTCAACCTGTTATGCATTCATCTCCAGTATGGAAAGGATTATGAATATGAAGCTCCGGTCAAGCTGTTGGACAAACTCTTGCATGAAATGCCACAATCGCCAGAGGAACAGATTGTTGTGGTTTCTCAGGTAGCTACTGTCTCTTTTCTCTAGTTAAAGTTAGCTTTAAGTTTGTACAGCACTAGTGTCTTGATCTTGTATGCACATTTTTCTTGTTAAATTTGTTAAAAGGTGCTTGTGGCGGACATCAACATAGGGTATGAGGATATTGTCAACACTCAGGTTAGCAATGGTTGGGAATGCAAGTGGCTTATCATGTTGTTTTATGAATTGTTTGATCCTTTCGAGTTGTGAGTGTATATTCATTTTTCTGTATTTGCTTAGGTCCATGCTTTCAATGGTCAGCCTGTGAAGAATCTGAAAGGCTTGGCCTGCATGGTAGAGAGCTGCAATGATGAATTTTTGAAATTTGACTTGGAATACCAACAGGTTCGCATGTACACACGTGCACAAACCCATTCTCTGTTATGCCTTTTCTTGTTTCTTCTTTGTTTAGCATTAATTTTGTTTCATGCAGATTGTGGTTCTTCAGACAAAGAAAGCAAAAGAAGCAACTGTGGACATCCTCACTACCCACTGTATACCTTCTGCCATGTCTGATGATCTGAAGACATGATATAAGATGATAAGCGAATATGTCGCACAATATTTCCATTTTGCCCTTGCAATTAGCTGGCCCCATTTTGATTTTCTTACTTCTCCTTGTTCCTTCTCTTTCCTTGAAGTCTGTTTTTGGTCAGTACTAGCCATCGATTATTAGCTCCAGAAAGGTATGATTGCCAGCAAATTCTGGTTAGCCAAATCAAGTATGGTTTCACTGAAGGGTGTTGGGTAGCTTCATGGGACTGATTGTATTTTCTGTCTGTAAGGAGTTCAAGAGGAAGGGATGCATTAAGCTGGTTGGTTATTTCCAACTAGGAGCCTTATGACTCTTGAATATTGAAATGTGCGGATTGGACTGGCTCTTCACCAAAATGAAAGCTGTTCATTTCAGATTTTGTTAGTATATTTGTTGTTTTTTTCCCCAGTATCCGTTAAAAAACTTGGATACTGTGTAGGGCATGTTTGGTTGCGGGATAAAATAGAGGTGGCATTGGACAGGATCGAATGAGTATTAATTCTGAATATTGTGTTCTGCTTGTATGAACGAAGGTGGGATTAATTTCATTTTCCTCACCAATCTATCATCTTGATGGTTGGCAGTTGTGGTGGTGGTGATAGTTTGGTTGTGGCATCAGGGTAGATGTGTCAGCGGTGGTGGTTAGGGTTGATAGATGAATGAGATCGAACTCGTTCGGACCGAGTTTAAAAAGTTTGTTTTCTTAATTGAGCTTTAAAAAATCGTTTTTTAAACGAGCCGAGTCTGAACGAGTCCAAAACGAATTGAACTTGAACCGAGCTCGAGTATTTATACAAAAATGAGTTGAATTTGTCGAGTTTGAGCTAAGCCTGTTGGTTTTTTTTTTTCAAATGAGCTTAAAATTTATTTCAAGATTGATTCGTTTAAAAATTGAGTTAAGTTCGAGTAGCTCGATTTGATTAATAGCCCGGTGATTGTGGTGGCAGTGACGGGATTTGTCAATTGTTTTATGGTGGTGTTTTGAAGTCTTATCCATTTAACCCCATCGAACGACCTGGGATTTGGATATTCTCTCTTTGGGTTACTGTCCAATCTCATGGCGTTATCTTGAAACCAAACGCAGTCGTGGAATATTTTTGATTTCCGAAGGAAATTTTTTTACTAATTAATATTGAAATAGCAGTGAAATATTTTTGCCACAGAACGCACTCTACATTGATAATATATATTTTTTTAATCTTTATGTCTTAGAAATGGTGGATATGAATCAAGAATGATTATAGAAAAAACTGATTATATTAGGTTAGAAGAAACTATTATAGTATTATGCTCTTTTTTTTTTGATAACTAGTATTATGCTCTTTTTTTTCTCTTACATAAAATACTAACACTTCTTAGGTAGCTAAAAGTGCTTAAATTTGATAATAAATGTAGGGGATAATTTTTGCATAATTACTAAAATGTTGAAGGTGTATCATCCGGTCTATGAGCTGCAAAATCAAAGAGAGGTTAGAGGGACCTTCGGCGTTGAATCGGGGGAGGTCTTTCTGATGCCTAAGTCAGTATTGCGATCAATACATAAATAAGCTAGTGTATAAACTAAAAATAATATAAGTGTTTGTGTGTGCGGAGTATATAACTGAGGTCATTCTTGGGCCTCTCTTCACTCATATTTATTGAGAAGAGTAGCAAATTACTTATAAATTGCCCTTGTCTCTGACATGATAATTAAAAATAGTTTATATAATTGTAGGATAAGATTATTTCGCAAATGCCACATTGTTATGTTCCTTCCTTTATCAACACGTGCTTTTGAATTTGTCTGACAATCTCTCCCTATCCACAGAGTCACTGACTATATAACACCTTCGGGATCCAAATTTACCGTTCTTTTTTTTTCTTAGCAGTTTTTGGTGCTCAAAAAAGTGCTCTGCATTTCTAGAATCTGGTAAACTCCATTCTTTTTCATGCTAGTGCTTGCTAAAAGCTAATCCATATATGGGTCATTTCATAGTTCTCTGTTGACAATTAACGAATGTTTTTTGGGTTTTTGTATGACTGTTCGCTTGTTATTGTCTGTGATTCTTGTATTTTTATGAGATTATAGACCCAGATCTTTTTTATTAAGACATTGCTGGTTCTTCATAACCACATTGTGAGATGTGAGGACCTTTGTCTTCTTTAAAGATTCTCCAATGTGTATAAGATGATTTCCTATGCACTCTTGACTAAATTTATCTCATTTGCAATTACATGATGCTTTTGGCAAGTGGTTGTGAAGGTAGAAAGAGAGAGAAAAAAAAAACAGCTTTAAACCCATGGGATTAGATGGATGGCTTTGTTTTGATTCCTGCCAGTCAAAAATTGCAAAATATGTGGCTCACATTATCTCTTTCCAGCCCCTAATCCCTACAAGTGACTGTGCTTTGATGCTTACCTTGTTATTAATCAGACACAAAGAGTCGCCTTACCATAAGTTTTCATAGTATGATGTTATCAATCAGACACTAGCTTTGTGTGAAACCATGATCTTTAGTTTCTTTGATAATGTAGTGTTCTATGATTTAGGGGTGGGAGTTGGATTATTACTCTGGTGGTTGTTTGACATTTGGCACACATAAATTGTAATGGAACAACAAAAATGCCTATTATATGAACATTTTTCTTATTTTAGGATGATTTTTTGTGTGGGAACATGAGTTGTCCAACTTGTTAGTCTTCCAGAAAGGAATGAGTGATATATGGATTTAAGGTCATCATACGAGTGAAAACTATTTGTGGAAGGAGCAGTGATGCCTTGGTCCTTAGGTCTAAGAATCTGCATAAGGTAACTCTTTGGTTAGGTTCTACAGATGGAAATATGTGTTCCGGGAGGGCATGAGGCTACAAATTCTGTGGGGACTAATAATTCATGGAGTTCAGGGGCGAAGCGAGAAATTTATCGTATTGGGGGCAGATTTTAACAAGAATAAGACATAAGGATTGAACTAATAATAAGTACAACATATTAAATGATTCTCAGTAATAATTTTATTCAATACCTTTACAATTGTCTCTGACTAGTTTTTATATTTTGAAAACGTTGCATAAGAATCTCATAATCAATGTAATAGATCATGTTTGTCTCGACACATCCAAATTAACAATGTAGAGAGAGAGAGAGAGGGGAAACGAGATACAAGGAGAGAGCAAAAAAGTTTCAGGATGATTTTTGACAACATATTGAGTGCATTCAGTGATCTTATTATTTAAGTTTATGTATGAAATAGTTTAGAATTCTAATCTAAATGTGAGAAATGTTTAATTTGATTAAGGTGTATGCTAGTTTTTTGAGGGGACAAATTTAAAAATATGTCAAACTATATATAAATTTGTTTGCCCAGAAAAATTGAGTGTACATCTTACTGAGTGGCTCTGCCCCTGATTGAGTTGGAAAACTTGAAGTGTCATTATGAAACTGCTTGTATTGGTCCAGATACACCCCTATTGTATTTGGTTGTTTGCTCTTAAATTATAATATTCTTTGTTTCAGAAGAATTAACCTAAACAATAATGTTATAAACTTATCTGTCCATGCTTCAAAAGGACTAGTAAATGGGTTTCAGTTATGTAATGGATTCTGAGCATCAAAATAATTACTAGTTCAAAGACGGGAAAAGTTGCGGTCCGGTGTTAAGCACCACATTTAAAATCCCCCATCGCTTTAATATCATGACATTTTCTAGGCCAGACATGAAGTTTATGACATCGTAAACCTAGATAATATTTTAACCTTGCATTCCCCTTAATGCAAAGTCACTCAGATGGACCTTGTCCACTATGGTTTTGAATGTTGCCCACAGGCCTATTGGGATTTAGTCATAAAACCACTATTTATATAGGTGCAATCTATCTCTATCTATTTTGAATTTCCTTTCCCACTTACTCCACGCATCGGCATGATGAAGCTGTATATCCCATCACTGGAAGAGATACTTTGGTGAGTTTAGTTGCTAGCTTGTGAATTCTTCAAATACCATGACGAAATTTTTGGCCATTATAGGAGGTAATTTCATGGCAAGTATGTTACTGGAATTGTTAAACACGTGATTGTTTATCCATGATGGTGTTTGCAGACAAACTACTTCTTGTTGCACATCTCTGTTGGCCCATTGGATCATTGGTTTTTGCCTCGACTGACTTTTGTTGATGCTTCTTGAACATAGGTAGGTAATGTAGGAAGCTAATAGTTTGGCTACCATGAAAGTTGCAATCTGAAAAAAACTCTCAACTTAAAATTCTTGTGAAGGCTGCCATACCTACAATCGCGATTTTCTTTACTTCATGAAGAATTTGAAATGTTACGTGGTGGTAAATGTTTCTTGTTTGTTTAAATTGAAGTTTGTTCTGGAGGTTTATGTTGTCTGTAAAACTTCTATCATCGAATAAATCCTGCACTCGTTGACCAACAAAGTATGGCCGCTTAAACTAAAGCTGTTGAGAATTTGAGATACACTGATTAAGGCTGATTCTTGATGTTGATTGTTGGCTGTACACTGTTACTGTTGAAGATTTAGTGATATATAATGTGTAAAAAATTGTGTTTAGTGATTTTGTTCTTTCACTCGTCAAATATATCTGTACCTTCTTCCTAGCTTTGGAAAATTTAGATATTTAAGGTTATGATTCTCTGGTGATTGTTTATATCCTGCTTTACTTAATTGTGTGCAATCTTGCAAATCTTTATGGAAGGTCTTACTCTTTTCTTTCCCTCTTTAATTTGGCTTTGATCTTTTTTTCCCAATTCCATTCAGTATTCTTACAAGTGAAAAAATAGTATGTCTAACTAGTTGATTCTTTTGACAGACTTCAGGAGATAGTTACTCAACTCTATTCCTATGTATTAAAATGTCATCTCCAAGTAAGAGGAGAGAAATGGATGTCATGAAGTTGTAAGCTCCTCATGGTTATTTGTGTTTAATATTCTGACCCTACTTTGTCATAGTTGTTGGTAGTCCAACATCTTTTATTACTATTATTTCATGGACAATATTTAATATCTTGATGGTGTTTCATGCTATTTTGCCTTGTTTTCATGGCATCTGTTTTGGCAAAGGTTGGGATGAAGGACAAAATCTGTCTATTACCTAATTTATCAAGGAACTTAGTGAATTACATAAAAAAAAAAAATGAAACCACAAACATAAAAACAAATGATTTCCTGGTCAGGCTAGGGCTTCCATAATTATATTAGGTATACTTTCATTTTGTTTTATATGGTCAATGGTCTTTTTGTTTTGTGTCGCTAATGCTGTAATTTGTGTTGAGTGAATAGTTATGTACAGCCAATGATGGGGGAAATATATCTAGCACACTCAAGGCATTGATAAGTTTGGTCGCTCTCTCTCTCTCAAACATTGACAATTGGCAACATAAAACTAAAAATAATAAATTAAAGCACTCAATAGAATGATGAAAAAAAATACTTCCCTGGCATCATATGCTGAAAAATATTCTCTAAAGGAAGGGATAGTTACTATCGTGGAACGCATCTTGGGTGTCCACATTAAGTTAATATCTGATGGCTCAAAAGAACATCTCTAATGCGTTATTTCATTGATAACCCTCACTTGAAAAAAGAAATGAGATGATGGAATATATCAGTGGTACATGAGTTGGTTGTGGAGTTAAAGGTTGCATCAACACTGGCAGGGCAACACTTGAGAAACCTCCTGCAAAAGAATCCTTGGATATTTGCCTCATGTAATCCAGAGCCTGATGGAATTGTCCAAATATAGACGCTCCCTGGAAAATTTTTGGAATAAGTAATGCAGCATTGATAGACCACTAATGGGAGTTCATTTAACTTGTCAAAATATGTTTCTTTAAGAATGAAGGATCAAACATTGCAGTCAATGCATTACTACATACAACAAGATATTAAGTTCGCATATATATTGTTTTTCAAGTTTCACCAAAAGGCAATGTTGATAGGAATTAGTGTTGCTCAAATAGATGGCTTCAGATAGACGACTGAAGCAGTGGGAAATATCATGAAGTCTTGCATTAATCGTTTGCAAAGATGTTCACATCTTTCCATAACAAAAATTACGTTGGAGGTGTTCAGTTTTTTGAGAAAGAAGAAGTGGTAATTGATACGGATAGCAGGAAAATCCCATGGTGCATGGGAAAAATATGTTTGGTTAATTGGGAAGCGAGAAAAGTAGTACCTTGATAACCTTCTTAGTGAAGTGGCCCCCCTGTTATTTCTACTGCTTTCTTTAATCTTTTCTAATTTTGAATTGGTGTTGCAATGTTTATTTCCTAATGAAGCTTCATTTGTTATGTGCAACATTTGAGTTTCCAGTTGTCCATGCCATAGTAAATCAGTGACCAGTATCTTATTTGCATTGTGTTAAACTGCCACAGCTACTTAAACTCAACACATAAATATATTGATTTTTTGTGTGTTGTTCATATTTTTTAAGTATCTTTACATCTCATAAGTGTGCACAATATGTGGTCTCTGTAGTCCACAACTCAGATGATATGCAATCCCTGTGCTCAACAGGAATTATTCTGTGCTCTTAGTTGCACTAATATCATGTTTCTTACCTTTGATTTGGTCGATGAGATCTGTGTAGTATTTAGTGTCCTTATACAATCTAACCTATCTCTTTGGCTTAATTTGAATCCTTGCAAAATTTTGGATTCCCTTTTGTTGTCTAGACAGTGGTTATGTTTTTTACAGGCTGAAGTTGCACCTGTTGCTAATGATCTTTGTGGTTCTTCTAACCTGTTCTATTTATTCAGGATGATGAGCGATTATACTGTTGAGACGATAAATGATGGACTCAATGAATTCAATGTGGAATTTCATGGTCCCAAAGAAAGTATGCTATCCACACTCAAGCCTCCACAACTACAATCCCATGTTTTTGTTCCTCAATTTTTTGGTTGGGCTTTTTTCTCTTTGGTGGATGGGGATGTTCTGGGCATTCGATGGGAGGACTGAATTCCATAGTCCTGTTCTGCAATACAATTACTGTTTATTTTGAGCATGCATGTGTGTCTCTGGGTGCTTACATGTTGAGAGAATTAATTTTGTTTGAAGCAGGCAATGGTTATTTTAAGTGTGACCCTAAATGTATTTCTCCTTATGGAGTTTCCTGCACTTTCTTGTCACTGAAGTTGTTTCCCAACAAAAAGGTTTAGTTGGTTGCCCCATGGTATGCATGGGACAGTTCCACAGAGAAAACTGCTTCAGATTAGATTTTCAAGGTCCATGGATTGGAGCAGGAAGAATTTTGCTTTAAAAACTTGTTTTTTTCTTTCCTTCAGTCTGGATTTTCCATGCCTTTTGAGCAGCGAAATATGTTTATTGACATATCATTCCTGCAGATCTTGCTTTTTCTTGGTTTTGCCCCTTCCTGTTCTTATACAAGACACACTTAGAATTGCCCTTTTGGTAACTGACATTAACAATCATTGAGTAGCTTCTGTATGCGAGAGTTAATATTGGAGTTTCATAACCATTTCAAGAAAAAATTAGCATTTAGTGTCATAGTATTGTGAAGGTTCAATTGATGTTTAGGTAATGTGTTTAATGCCCCAAACCTTCATAGGAATATGGTTTTGAAGACAAGGAAGAGTGCCTGATGGGAGAACTCAACGTTATGGATATCCAGTTGATTTTTAATCTATCCTATCTTTATATTCATTCTTTTTAATCTTTATATTTCCTTTGTGACTGATAGGCAATTTATCAAGCACTGCAAAACAATTGAGGGACCACACAACTGTCTTTAAGCACTTTTTTGGTTCTAGGAATTTTGATCTCATATCTTTTTCCCTAAACACAATCTTAACTAGTTTTGAAAATGCTAACAGATGATGCCCTACCCTTTTGTTGCTTATTTTGATCATATATTGAGTGTTTTGCCTGCCCCGTTAGTTGGAATCCAATTTGTTGCATGAGCTTCTTCTGAACTCAATAGTAGTAAGCCATATGCATCAGATTCTGTTAGTTTTAGCAGCATTAGATTCTGGGTGCTGCAGGTATTTATGAAGGTGGTTTGTGGAAAGTTCGAGTTGAGCTTCCAGATGCTTATCCATACAAGTCTCCTTCAATTGGATTTGTGAACAAGATATTCCACCCAAATGTTGATGAGCTGTGAGTTCACTCATGCACTTGGTTCACCAACTTATAATTTGATAACCAAACTAGGTCACTTCTAGATGAGTAATTAGTCACCAAAATCAGCTACAAACTTAAAAAGAGTATCTGTAGCTGTTTTGTAACCTAGAGTATAGCAATGGGGGACCAAGAATCCTACAGAAAAGACTGAAAACATGCCTGTTCTACTGAGTTTTTTTTTTTTTAATAATTTGAATTTGTTGGTAATCCCAGCTGACTTGACTTCTTTCCTCCCCATAAACTGCAGGTCTGGTTCCGTTTGCTTGGATGTTATTAATCAATCATGGAGTCCAATGTTTGGTATACTAACTCAACAGCCCTTCCATTAGTGCTCTATCTATAACTTTATCACCTGTTCATAGATGCGTGCATGCCATTGTATGCATCACGATTCATCAACCCTTCCATTAGTGCTCTATCTCTGTTGTCATGGTGTTATCACCATAAAAAAAAAAAAATGGTGTTATCACCGGTTTGTTGATGCATGCATGCCTTTGTATATATCATGATACAATGTTGCTTTTTGTAATTGTTGTACCCTCTCTCACATATCTCCACTTTTAGGGCTTGGTCTCAACTTCTCAATAGAGATCGTTGTTCCCTCCATCGACTTCAAAGCCAACCTCTTTCTCAAACCTAGTGGCCGGTTGCATCATTCCTACGGTCTCTACTCTAATATATATATATACATATATGTGTGTGTATATTCTTTTGGTGGGGCAGCTTGAAGGAAGGCTAGAAGGGAGTCTTGTTTAGCCAAGTAGCTGCTAAGAAAACAATCAGTTCGCTTTTTGGCTGGAATAGAAGCAGCAGCTAGACCATCAGATAAAATAGGCTGCAACACATAAATTATCCCTTGTTGATCCAAAACCCCTCTTAGTTCTGAGCTCATTTCTCACCTCATAGGCTTTAAGATCGTCTGAACTGTATGTGATGCCTATTCGCTGGTTGAATTGAAGTATTCCAATAAGCTCAAGGATTAGAATTGTGCAGAAAATTCTCTTTATTCTTTCGTTTATACATATTTCATACATTCAATTCCATATATGGAGTTGGGTAAAATTTCATGTAATTCATGAAACAGAATATAAATTCCATCATTGCTAAATCATCTATATGATTCGATGAAGAATGAGCCAGTAATTGAATTTTTCGATAAATGGAAAATTAAAAATTATCTAGGACGGAAATGAGGGAATGTATACAATACATTGGTTTAATCAAAAACAATTTGAAGGATTTTGTAGGTTGATTTAGGAAAAATATAAATTATCGTGATTTGTATCCAAGGGTTACATAAATATTGGAAGTTTCCAAAAATTGAAGATATGGATCAATAAATTAAATTTCAATTATTTGTGGATACATACCAATTGGTCAAATCATTTATAAAAGAGAGATATATTGTGTATGAATCATTCACATATTCTTCTGAATTATATGTATCCTTGGGATTAATTTAGAAAACTAGTAGGGATATGCAAGATCAAACAGTAGGGATATGCAAGAACAAGCAATTTCTATTAAAAGCATTCCTCTGATGAATTCTCTGAAAACTTCTACAGTAAATGGAATACACATGCCTTTGTATGTATCACGATACACTGTTGTTTTTTTATTGTTGTACCCTCGCTCTATATCTCTATTTCCTATAATGCATGCCTTTATATGTATCAGGACATAGTGTTGTTTTTGTTATTGTCTTACCCTCTCTCTATATCTTTTATTTCTTTTCACATGATTATATATATTGGTAGTGAACTAATCACAACTAACCCTAGTTGTGTTTTTATATTTTTTTGCAGATCTTCTAAATATTTTTGAAGTTTTTCTTCCACAACTCTTGCTTTATCCAAACCCTTCAGACCCACTTAATGGCGATGCTGCTTCCCTGATGATGAAGGACAAAAATATGTATGAACAGAAAGTTAAAGGTGAAAGCTTTTCCTCCTAATTTGTCTTCCTTACTTGTCCTATAATAACGTTATTGTTTTATGGAACATTGTTCAGGTTAAAAAGTGCCTTTATTTCGGAAATATATATACTGAGTGATACAGAAAACTATATGTTTTGCTGCTGGTACACGTGTATTATAATTAGGACTACATGTTTTAAGTGGGACATAACCATGATAAACCAAAACCTTAGTGACTATAGCAACATTTAAGTTTTGGCTGTTTTTTAACTGATTTCTTCAGTTCAACACTTCAAAATTATCAGCCTATTCCCCAGATTTTTTATGTTTGCAGTTGCTTGGGCATGACCGATCTGGCAGTGGATCCCCCACTGAAAATGTGCCACGTTTTTAGTTGTGGTGCTCACATAAATATTTGGTGATCATGTCTGTTCAAGAAGTTATAGAAACAATGTTACAAATATGATTCCTTCTGTAGGCAAGTACAGCCATCTCTAAGGGAGACATTAAGAAGGGAACTTTGGGGGGTGAAGCATTTCCTTTGTAGTTACACAGCCAAGCCATATAGTTCATTTTTCAGGTAGATTATGCACAATACAAGCCGGGGTATACGATTAGAAGCCATTTGTTCATAGCTGTTTTGAATGGATTCATGGGACTTTTGTTTTTCGTCAATGATGTGTGATATAAAGCATGAGATATTAACAAAAGCCATTTATTACTTGCTCACATAATAGCATTCTTATTGCTTTCCTGCAAACAGAGTACTGTGAGTGTTACGCGAAGAAGGAAGACCTTAATAACAAGGCAGTCGAGGAAGAGACTGACGATGATGATGTCAGTGATGGACAATGCACATCAAGTGAAGATGAAATTCCGGGACTTGCAGATCCATGAAGTACTGGGAATTGAAAGACATCTTCATTATGCTTATCAACTTTGTCATCTGACTGTATGATTTATACTTTAATTTGCTTGTAAATCTTGTGTGTTGTAAGATGTTTCGATCTTGACATTTCTATAAAATGAAGATCAACTTTTCCTTTTTCGTAGACGGTTTTTATAAGCATCTTTTGATTTCGATTACAGTTTTGAACACATTGCAGGAATATAGAATGCATTCTAAGATCATTTATCTATTTGTGATGTAGCATCTTACAGCTCTTGTGATGATTTGGTCTCTGTCCTTTGTTTTTTGTTGTGTCTGCGTCTATTTATCCTCAGCACAAATATTTAGAAAATGCCATTTTTCATACCACTTGGTATCGTTTCATCTAGCATTCCAAGAGGTCCCATTGTTCTTATTTTGAAAATTGACGATAGTAAACTATGAATTTCATTTTTCAGGAGGGAACATGGAAATTGGTTGTTTGTATATATATATATTGAGTTTTTTCCTTGGTTTCCTTGTACTTTCATTTCTCAAATACCCCATGCAGTCTAAGAAGAAAATAGTGAAATTCTTAGGACACAGATGTTTGTTGAAAGCATAGTTAAGTTCTTTTGGGGGATGTTGAACACAATAAAGGTTCAGTCAATTCTCTGTTTATCTTTTATTGATGATGTTGCCCTCTGCTGGACCAGAATTCAACCCATTTGGACACAAAAAGGAACTAAATTTTGTTTTGAAACAGTCATAGCGATATCTTTTCCATTGAAATCGAAACAATTCAATAATCAAATATGAAAATTTCTATGTTTTGAGGTTTCTGGGTAGGTGTAAATGTGCTTCGATTAATGTTTCGGTCAAGGATCAAAATATCGTTTCGAAACGGTCGAAATGTCCGAAATATTTCCATTTTCAAGGAGACCAAAATAAATCAGTGATGAAATCGAAATTCTAATACTTCAAGGTGTTCTATAATGTTTCGAAATGTTGTTATATTTCAATGTATTTGCACAATTATTTCACAATGTTTCAAAGTATTTCAAGATATTTTAAGTATATTTCGACCAATATTTTGAAAAAATAATTCTTAAATTTTTATTTTTTTCATTCTATTTTTGAAACGGGTCGAAACGTTTTCAAAACACATCGAAATATTTCCGTTTCTTATGTGACCGAAACAATGCACCAAAACGAAATTTTGATCCTTGGTTTCGGCATGTTTTGCAAATATATTTTGAAGTTTTTATTTATTTCCCTTATGTTCCCGAAACGTTTTCGAGACATTTCCGTAATGATTTCATTTTCAAGTTGACCAAAACTATGCCTCGAAATCAATTTTTCATCCTTGTTTGGAGTTCATTCAAGGTATTGAGGATAGTGTCCCAAGGGACTGAGTTGTAGGCCTTGCGAATACCTAACTTAGCATGATACACAACATTGTCTACGTTTCAGCTCTATGCTGTGTTATTTGTTCAGTTTTTAGCTAGTTGTACTATGCCAAACTATATATACATGGTGTTGGCTGGCCTAATCTACTGAAACTAATGCAGGCCAATTGAGTTCTTTGTACTTGTTTATGATTGCACTTTTTTTACAACGAAACCGTCTTAACCATGCATCTTTTGGACTTGAGAGTGCTAGGTTAACCCGGGTGTATGCACTCAATCATGGGCATCGGGTCAACCACGAAAGTCTCTTGTGAGACTTGAACTTGGGATCTTGAGATATTTGCTGCTAAAGACCCGACCGTCATCCGAGGTACAGGGAATCTGCAAGCTGGAGAAAGCACCAAATATGCCATAGCTAAAACAGTACCAAGATTAGTGCATTATGCCTTGTACCATCAAAACATTGGATTTATTGAGAAGCCAAAGACAAAGACATGGCATCAGAGTTTTGACCATCTCCACCTGCCGGCTCCATATATTTTATGTTGTTTTGTGCCTTTTCTATTAGTCCTTTACTCTTTATTGCCAACCACATTGTACAAAACGTTTTGGTAGTTTACTAATTTTCAGCCAGTTGGCAATATATAAGGATATGAGCAATCATTTCAACAATGTTACTGTCTCCTCTCTGCAAATTTTGAATCAATCCAACCAACCTCATGAGAAGGAGAAACAAATTATACTGACAATTCTAACAATATTCATCTTGTTCATCAGCCATGGATTGTAAATCGATCCGGGTAATATCTGTTATGTTCCTGTTCTTGTTCTTCTCCACAGTGAATGCAGAAAAAGAAGAAGTGAAGCAGGCCTTGGTTGAATTCATGGGGAAACTTTATCCCGGGAACGTGCTAAGAGATGCCAATTGGGGCTGGAATTCGACTTCAGATCCTTGTACTGATAAGTGGCAAGGTGTTACGTGTGACAGCGGATTACAATCCGTGAAGAAGATTGTTCTTGATCAGCTCAATCTCACAGGTTTTCTTGATGCTAGCTCTGTTTGCGAGGCGAGGTCTCTTGCTGTTCTGAGCCTGAACAACAATAAAGTTGCTGGAAATATAGCAGAACAGATATCCAATTGCATCTCTCTGACCCATTTGTATCTAAGTGGAAACAGGCTCTCAGGCAACCTTCCAGGATCTCTCTCCGGGTTGAATAATCTGAAAAGGATTGATATATCGAACAACCAGTTCTCTGATGAGCTGCCAGATATGTCGAAGATCTCAGGCTTGCTAACCTTCCTTGTTCAGAACAATGAACTCAATGGAACGATACCAAATTTTGATTTCTCTAACCTTGTAGAATTCAATGTTTCCAATAATAATTTCAGTGGTCCAATTCCTGATGTCAAGGGGCATTTCAATTCAAGCAGCTTTTCGGGTAATCCTGGACTATGTGGAAAGCCACTGTCTACTGTATGTCCATCAGCTCCTCCAGCTAAGAAGAAAGGCTCCTCAAACTATAAGTATTTTATGTACTCTGGATACGCGATTCTTGTCCTGATTTTTGTGCTTTTCTTTGCCTATAAAGTGAGTAAGAGAAACAAGCCTAATGATGAAAGGACTAATGCTGTGAAGAAGGGGGTGAAGTCGGATAATAGTAGCAACAAGAATAGTGGTATTTCCAGTGATTTAAAGACAGAAGGTTACAGGTCAGAGAATTCGATAACCTCTGCTGAAGGTGGTCCGACGTCATCACCACTCGTAGTTCTTTCAAGTCCTTTGGTAAATGAGCTGAAATTTGAGGATCTACTTCGATCCCCAGCTGAAATAGTTGGGAGAGGAAAACATGGGAGCCTCTATAAGGTCATGCTTGATAGTGGGGTGACTCTAGTGGTGAAAAGGATTAAGGATTGGACTATTCCGAGAGATGAGTTGACGAAGAGGATGCAGAGGTTAAACCAAGTGAAGCATCCAAATGTAATGCCAGTTGTTGCCTATTATTGTTCCAAGCAAGAGAAGCTCTTGGTCTATGAATATCAAGAGAATGGCAGTCTCTTCAGGCTTCTCCATGGTAAGTTCATCCATTGCATTGCCTATCGTAATACACTTTAATTTTATTCCCTTGTTTGAGAGTCAATCTTTTATAGAATATGCAGCATAGGAGGCTGAAACAAGAATACTCCTAGAGACCTCTCAATTTTTGAATATGTCCGTAGGCATGAACGAAACTGAAGTGATTCCAAAAGGAAGATCCAATAACAGATTTATGCCCGTTTGTTGTGGAAACCGAACATTGAACCAACTCTTACAGATAGATTCATCTGACCTGAATATTTAGACTAATAGTCCTCACTGGTGTATTACCAAATCGCGCCATTGTAGCAACAGCTGTCGATATAGGAATTTTAAGAATATGCCTTCACGAACAATGGTTATCAATGGCCTCTATTCCTAGGTTGCCAAGAGAAAAAAAAAAAAAAAACTAGAACATTGCAAAGTGCAGCATATTCTGGTTGTTGGATTGCAGCTCCATTTCCTTGTCTACTAGTAGATTTTTTTATTACAGAGCCTCAATTCTCTCCTATTAAACTATACATTGTAACACTAATATTTCGTTTGTTATTGTCAATTTCAGGATCGCAAAATGGCCAATTATTCGACTGGGGAAGCAGACTAAGCGTTGCAGCTAGCATTGCTGAGGCCTTGTCTTTCATGCACAAGGAGCTTCACGATGATGGGATTGCACATGGTAACCTGAAAACCTCCAACATTCTGCTGAAGAAAGATATGGATGCATGTATAAGTGAATACGGTCTCAAAGTAGTTGAAAATCAAGATCAATCACTCCTTGCTCAAGCCAGCAGTATTGAAAACAATGACACAACTAGTGGCCATGGTGATGATACCACCTTTAAGGTCGATATTTATGGATTTGGCATAATTCTCCTTGAGCTTCTCACCGGGAAGTCTGTCCAGAGTAATGGATTTGATTTAGCACAATGGGTGCAATCTGTGGTTAGAGAAGAGTGGACTGTTGAAGTTTTTGACAGAGCTCTCATTTCGGAAGGTGCTAGTGAAGAGAGGATGGTGAACTTGTTGCTGGTAGCATTGAACTGCATAAATCGGTCACCTGATGCTAGGCCTACAATTGATCAAGTTGCTGTACTGATAAACTCTATAAAGGAAGAAGAAGAGAGATCCATAAGCTCTGACCAATGATTCTCAAGGCACAATTCAGCCATGCTTACGAGAAACACGAAAAATTGCTTCTGAAGATAACAAATTTATACAGTTCCAATCAGACATAACTTATTTGTATGAAAGTAGTATTTTTTTTCGAATTTAATGAATAAATGAGTGCATTTATGATAATTGGCAATTATAATTCTTTTTAAGTGTTGTTGAAACTACTAAAGAGCAAACCCTATCTAGTTATTGTTTGAAGAACTAACCTATGCACTCCAAAAAAAACAAAAAAAAACCTTGACATAGTAACTGTTGATACCTTGTTTTGTTATGCAATTTTACCTAGTTCCTCTCCAATTGGTATGTTGTTTATATTCATTCTGGCTGTTATCTTTTTCATACCCGGGCTTCGTCATCTTCCTGTTAGATTTCTCATGAAGAAGCCATATTTCTCATTCATTTTTTGATCTAATTGATGCTCAGAAACCTCTGATTCTCATGCTTTTCCCCAGACAGTTGCAAACCTGCAACAGCTATTCGGCTAACACGATTCTCGTCTAAATCATGCTCTTATTGATGCTCTACCCTGTGGTTAACTAGAAGGATATAATGTGATTGAAGGAGCAATTTGACTGTACTGCTTGTGTATGTGAATTCTCAGACTCTGACAAGTTCAGGTTGCACCCTTTGTCCTCTTTGTAGTGGAGTCTCACTTGCTCTCTTTTCCATGGGAATCACATTAAGGCAACAATTGAATAGCATTTCTAACCATACATAGAATGTGTTTCTGTTTATAAGCCCAGACATTTATGCAAGAATATGGTGAAAAAACTAGGTTTTATTTCCCAAACTCAAGTATTTTTAAAAAATGTCAAACCTTTTTTGGGGATGTCAGCAACTGCAAATTGGATGGAGGATGAAGTTACTCAATGAGATCATCTCAGTATGTAGTTTGTGGGTTGTAAGTTGCAATTGAAAAAATTATGATTGATCTTGAAATATTATAATTGAGTATAAAAAACACAACACTTAAAAGGTCAGATATTTAATTTGTTAATGTAATAAGATAATTTAACAAATTATATTTTGGTTCTCGCAACTATAATTTATTTTGTATTATCCTCTTAATTATCATAATTTTTATATTACACTATCAACTATGTGATTAATTTTACATCACTTTGATTATTAATGCCTATTGTAAATTTGACGAAAATTTATTTCATTTTTCCCCTTTTACAATGTGATTTTTTTTTCACTTGTCCCGATATGTTATCAATTTCCATCCAAAAAGATAACGAATATTTACTTTTGGGGTGATATGAAATAATTTAAATAGTTGAGGGATAATGTAAAAAATAGAATAGTTCAAGAGATGAAGTAAAATCAAGTCATAATTAAGAGAGTCACAATGTAATTTTCCCGCACAAAACCCCTGTTAAGACATCTCTCTCTCGCTCTCTCTCTCTTTCATCATACCATGGCAGTGGAAGAGAGACCAACAGTGACGGTGAAAGTCTCAAACATCCCCCAATCAGTCATAGCCAAAGACCTCTTCGACTTCTTCGAGTCCACCGTCGGGAAAGGCTCAGTCTTCGCCTGTGATATTTTCACAGAGCGCAAGAACTGGAAGTCCAGAGGCTTTGGCCGAGTCCAGTTCGAGACCCTTCAAGCCAAATCAATTTCTTTAGCCCTCTCTGATCAAGGCAAGCTTGTCTTTAAAGGGTCCCACCTCTATCTCTCCAATGCCTTTGATGATGTGATCTTTAGGCCAATAGAGCCTAAACACCGGGTCGAAAATGGGGTTTTGCATACTGGGTTTATGGTGAAAAGTGATCGCATGTGTGTTTTGGAGTCTTGGGAGGGTGTTAAAACATGGGTTTTGCCTGAAAGAAATAGTCTTGAGTTCTGGGTGAATCATGGTGGGGAGTGTTATAGGTTAGAGGTACAGTTTGCTGATATTTTGGAGGTTTGTGGGTGCTGTTTGGATGGTGAGAAACCCACTGCAGTTCTTTTGAAGGTATAATTTTTTGCTTTTTTGTAAGATTTTGACAGTCTCTGCCACTTTTGCTTGAACTTAGAGGGATTCTTTTTGCATCATTTGATGGTGATCAGATCACAGTTAAGTCATAGTGTGTTGTGTGTGTTCTTACTATTGGATTATTGTTGTATGAGCTTGTCATCACTCCAACATTTCTGTTGGACTTGTCTTTCTGCACTTGATTTTGATTTGTGGCCTTGGAAGATGCCATGGTAAAATTTGCTAAGCTTTTGGTATATGTATTTTTGCACTCCCTGGATCTAGTCCCAAGGTTTTTAATAATTGTGATTAATGTACTGGTATCAGTGATTTAGTAGAATTCTTGGGTTTAGTTTTCCTTATGTGAGGTTACATTATTGTTGTGGCATTATCTTGATTTGCGGCTGTTCGATAAGCATTTTAGTGAGGATACAAGGTTTTTAATCCAATATGAACCATTTAGAAACATACTTTTATCATGACTGGACTCATTATTGTATGATATCAATTGTTGGACCTGTTACTAAATAGCCTTTTCTTTTAGCCAAATATGCTTTTGATTTGCAAGTGTCCAGTTGCCACCTGAGTACTTGAGTAGAAGGTATCCATTTTTGGCTCTTTTAGTGCAAATGGATTTGATGTATTTTTGGCCTTTTAATGCGAACAGATTTGATGTTAACTATGCCTATGGTGGCCAGGAGGGTTTGCGTAAATATAAGCTGTCCATTTTTTGAAATTCCCTAAAATCCTGCTTGAGGAATGGTGTAGTCTAGGACTCTAGGATGCAGAAGAAATGTGAGTCTTGTTCAATGGAAAATATGGTCCTAGACAGGTGATGAATGGTGTTGAACCAAGGGTTTAATACTTTGGGATGAGTTGAGGTTCTCTAATTATTTATGGTAAAAACAAAGACACCCAGGTTTAGCCCCCATTAAGGGAGTCTAGGAGGAGTGATTAGATACAAATCTAGCTTTTGGCGCTATTTGTGAAAAATAGGTGCCCTTAGCTTTGAACTCATAACATCAAGGTCATTGGATCCAATCTTAACCACTAAACCAGCTGCTCCCTGACTAATAATCTACAAAACTATGTGAATATTTGGGAATATATGCTGGAATTAAAATTTATTAAATGCCTTCTGTTCTGTGACCACATTTGTTTGTGTTGTAAGGGTCCAATGCAACAATCTCCTAGAATTTAGACATGAGAACATGAGTTCATATCCTTGTGCTTGTGACTGACAAACATTAAACTTAATGTACATGCACACTAACGACTTGTAATGATCTTCAATTTTTATACAAAAGTGTTTGTCACTAATGTTCAGCAAGGAGGGGCATCCTACATATCCTTGATGAAAATACACTAGAATTTGTTACCTACAAGAAACATTGAGTAATATACTTTATAGCCCTTTTTTAAAGCCTTGGCTTTGGGGCTGCCCAGGTGAGCTTTTTTTGTGCATTGTAGTTGGATTAGGCATTTAGGTGCTCGGCTAAAATCTGCCGATCTGCCGAACATTGTCTACTAAGTGAATGCGAATTTCTAATATGGCAGCTTACGGCTATGCTATTAGGTACTACAAGCTAATCCTTTTTTGATAGATGCTGCAAAATAAACAATCTCAATTATCGAAGTAAGTTCATGATTTCATGAGTAACATCCCCTGTTCAGATTTTTTGCTGCTAGATGTGAAACTGTTCATCTCCTCAACGCAAAAAAAGAAGAAAAACTTGAAACTGTGTTTATCTCGTTTGCATTTTTTCCCTCCTTAACTGTACCCACTATTCCGAAAAATGAAGAACGGCAATTATGGAAATGAAGAGGTCTTTTAGATATTTATTTTCCATTAACGGTAGCTCCTTGTAAAACAAAGAAGGGAATATTTTCAAGATATGCTGCATAGAAACGGACAAAAGAACTGATTCAACATGGCATGTTCATGCTTATTTCGCAAAGATTTAAAGGCGGGATACAACTAGATTAGGCGTGTGTCCACAAATTTTTGAATGGACCAAACGTCACATCATATGTCCTCCTCCTCCTTTTTTTCTAGCTAATTTCCAATGGACCGTTTATCTTCACTATTGTACCCCAAATTTGAACTTTACATTTTTGCATCGCAAAGCATACTTGTCTAGTGCATGTCATCCTAGGATTGACTGCGTTTTCTGTTTTTCTTAAACTTATCTTAATGAAGAGCACTTGGAGTGTGTTAGACACACGTCCAAGGAGGCGTGTTCATTCATGAGACCATTGTTAAACTAGTAGAATAGCTCTATGCATTAAACTTTGCATGTGTTATGGCAATAAATGGAAACTCTAATAGGTAGGCAGTGCATTTTCGTGGTAAACTATTTTTTTTCTGGTGTTGTTGCAATGTTCTGGAAATATTGACCTTTGGTTAAGTTGAAAAAGAATGTTCATTTCTTCATGATTTTGTTTCTATATTTCATAAACTATGTTTTATTTGTCTATACGGTTAAAAAAATGGTTGTCCTCAAGTCATAAGCTTCGGGATTTGCTCTGTCTTGCAAGATCTGTACATGTATATACCAATCATAATTAAGGGTTCATTTATCTACTCAATTGTAGAATTCAACTCGAGTGATTGGGCCTGCTAATGCCTGAACCCCATCAGACTATTTTGCAGGCCTGGTAGAATCTTAGTGCATAGGTTTGGGGCCCTATAAGATAGTAGCATTATACATGTCTTCGGCAAATTCAACTTGTTCCAGCTCAGCACCTAAGCTTAGGTGGGAAAGCTTTGGGCTGAGTGCAGAAGCATTGGAATAAGCTTTGAGTGGCCACCAACAAATTACAGCTAGCTCCAAGCCTCGACTAATATGGGTCCCCAGTGGGTGATCACAACAAAGCGTTCAAATGTTCTGCCTGAGTGTTATACCTGTTGTCCCGAGACAGAGCTAATGAATATTCTTATTTCTGAATATAGTTTTTTTTTTGCTTAGTTATATCATTTGCCTGTCAAAAAAAGAAAAGAAGTTTGAGTGGTCACCAACCACAAGACTTGCAGCCTTTTTGACAGAGATCTGCTCCCGTAGGTATCATTGTAGTTGCATAAAGCAACTCTCCACCACGATAGGAAGAAGCTTAAGTAGTTGCTCAACCATGATAGGAAGAAAGTGTATAGAGTTGGTCTAGCTCTATAATGAAGTGTATATATTCTTGTATTTTTTCAGGAGTCTTATATCTTCTTGTTTTTAATGGCCATTTGTGACTTCTTCTTGGCCTTAACTTTACATCCTCGTTACAGATTTTGTTCAAATCCTTGTGTAGGGATCAAATAGTCTCAGGGCAGGGGTGGAGCTTAAAAACTACGGTAGTGGGGGGAGTTTTAACAATAATAATTTGAAAAATCGAACATATACTAAATAAAAAACCTTAGGAACAATTTGGCTACGTTTTCATGAGTACTTTTTTACTTTTTTCAAAAAAAATTTGAAGCACTATTTGCTTTTTTGTATATTGTCTCTGAATTTGTTCTGTTCTTCCAAGTTTAATCAAATGTTCATATGCACGTATATAAGGTTATTTTATACAAAGAACCACATAAAAAATTTAACGATAGAGTGATCAAAATTTTATGATGCAATTACTTTTTTTACTCACAAAACGGTAGCTTATACATTGGTTGGTAAGTTACAATTGTTCCCTGCTAATTTTTATGTTTAGAAAACATTGCATGATAATCTCATTTCAATGCCATTAAAAATGCTTTTCTCAATATATTGAAATTAACAGTGATGAGAAATAGGGAGTGAAATGTAGGGAGAGAGAAGAGTAATTTTGAAAAACATATTATGGGGATTCAACTAACCAGAAACTAGTTAAATTTACTTAATTGTAAGCTTAGAGACTAAAATCTAATTGTGACAGATGATTAAAAGGACTAGGTACATTGAGGGGGCTAATTTTGAAATATATTGGAGCATACATAAAACATCCTTTGCACAAACAAAGTGAGTGGGGGCAACTGACCCCACAGTACGCCATGTTGCTCTGCCCCGGTGTCTGGGTGTCAGATTAAGAATCTGGAATGAAGTTAGGTATGAAGCTTGCAGTATACTCACTCATCCAAAGGGCAAAAGAAAAAAAAAAAAAGTGTTCTTGGAAAATAGACTTGGAAGAATATGTTACCCTACGATCATAATTGTTTTTGTAGAGCAAAGCTTAACAAGGTCAAATATTTTTCATTCTTTGCTAAGGAATGCTGTATGACAAATATGTTCACAGTCCATGGAGCTAGTTTAATTTCAAATGAGTTTTTTTTTTCTATAAATTGGACGTACCAGCTGAGAACTTCATCTTTCTGTTAATAAATTTCCTGTTTAGTAGTCTCTGGGGGATGTTCGGAAAGAAAGTAATCTCTCGGCTCAATATGTTATCAACTGTCTTCTAAGCTATAGTTTACATTAAACAAACTATTTTGAGATATTTTAGTTGATTTTGAGCTCTATTATTTTTCAGCTCAAACATGCGCCAAAGATGTACCAAAAAATTTCTGGACCAAACGTCGCTTCAAAGTTTAGCACTGGCCGATACCATATTTGTAAGGAAGATTTCGAGTTCCTTTGGGTTCGCACCACAGATTTTTCCAGTGTGAAGTCCATTGGGCAATCATCTTCACTTTGTTGGGAGATTGAAGAAGGATTGTCAGCTTTAGATATCTTGAACAGTTTGCCCTATGTCAAGAAAGAATTAGTTGAACTTTTTATGGAAGATGGGGAAGAATTTTATTCTGCATCTGAGGTTGTTCCACTTGTAAGATACCATTCTGATTCTAAGGTGGCATATGAGATCCTTTTCCAGCTAAACTCCCTTGTTCACACTCAAAAGATTAGTATTGCCGCAGTTAATGATGATCTGATTGAGATCCTTAGCAGGGTAGACATAGACACTGCAATGACGGTGCTTCAGAAAATGCATAAGCTGCAGTCGACTTGTTATGATCCTGTATCATTTATCAAAACCCGATTGCATATTCTCGGTAAAAAAGGTAAGAATCTTCCTTCTTCATCTCACAGCAGAATAACAAGTAATAACATAATGAGTTGCCACCGAGTTCTCGTTACACCGTCCAAGATTTATTGCTTGGGTCCTGAGCTTGAAACCTCCAATTACATTGTGAAGAACTTTGCTTCATATGCATCAGATTTTTTGAGAGTAACTTTTGTTGAAGAAGATTGGGGTAAGCTTCCTTCTCAGGCTATTTCCACAGGTGTTCAGCAAGGTATCTTTTCGAAGCCTTATAGAACTAATATATACAGTAGGATTTTGTCTATTCTTAGGGAGGGGATTGTGATAGGGACCAAAAGGTTTCAATTTCTGGCATTCTCGGCCAGTCAACTCCGTTCAAATGCTGTTTGGATGTTTGCTTCTAATGAGCATGTGAGAGCGGAAGATATCAGAGAGTGGATGGGCTGCTTCAACAAGATCCGCAGTGTGTCAAAATGTGCTGCAAGGATGGGTCAATTATTTAGCTCTTCTGTGCAGACTCTGGAAGTCCCAGCGCAACAGGTTGAGGTTATTCCTGATGTTGAAGTGATATCTGATGGTGTTGGATACTGCTTCTCTGATGGCATTGGAAAGATTTCCCTCACTTTTGCTAGGCAAATTGCTCAAAAGTGTGGACTGAATCATACTCCATCGGCATTTCAAATTCGATATGGGGGCTATAAAGGTATCATAGCTATTGACCGTAATTCCTTCAGAAAGCTATCTTTACGTGGCAGTATGCTTAAATTTGAATCAGACAACAGGATGCTGAATGTCACTAAGTGGAGCGATTCCATGCCTTGCTATTTGAACCGGGAGATTGTTACCCTTTTGTCTACCTTGGGAGTGGAGGACAAAGTTTTTGAGGCAATGCAAGATGAGCAACTCCAACTTCTGCACAAAATGTTGAAATGCAGAGGGGCAGCATTAGATGTTTTGGAGAGTATGGGAGGGGGTGAAATTAAAAGCATTATGGCGAAGATGTTGCTTCAAGGTTACGAGCCGAACGCAGAACCCTACCTCTCAATAATGCTTCAATCTCATCATGAGAACCTACTGTCTGATCTAAGAAGCAGATGCCGAATATATGTCCCCAAGGGCCGCATCCTCATTGGATGCTTGGATGAAACAGGCACTTTGAATTATGGTCAGGTTTACCTCCGGACAACCATGACTAAGGTGGAGCGACAATGTGGTGAGCAGATTTTCTTTCAGAAGGTGGATGAGACGACTGCTATAGTGGTAGGGAAGGTAGTAGTCACAAGAAACCCTTGTCTTCACCCAGGAGATATCAGAGTCCTTGAGGCTGTCTATGAGGTGGCATTAGAGGAAAAAGGTTTGGTGGATTGCATTGTTTTCCCTCAGAAAGGAGAAAGGTGTGGAGCACTTCTCAAAACTATAGTTTCTATTGCCTCTATGTGTTATAAATCATTTTGAAAGCGGCCAATTACACCCCCCCCCCCCCCCCACCAAAAAAAAAAACAATAAACAAAAAAAATTTCTTCTCTGGGTGGTAACTTTTTGTTCTCGATAGAGAATGGAATGCAGCTCTGACTTTTATTTAATCACTCATATAAAATGAAACGATATGGGGTAGGACAAGTTGATCCTTTTTCTTCGCAGTATGGATCAAAGTAGTCTTAATGATGATTTCTATGTAACAAATTAACAATAATGATGTGATTCACAGGCCTCACCCAAATGAATGCTCCGGTGGTGATCTAGATGGTGACTTGTATTTTATGAGCTGGGATGAAAATCTCATCCCTAGTCGAACAGTGACCCCAATGGACTACACTGGGCGAAGACAGCGTATAATGGATCATGATGTGACTTTAGAGGTAATTTAAAACTGAAGTTGTGGCATAAATAGAACAAAACGATTGATATGTTGTCCAAAACTATTCTCTCTTATTCCCCATTTCAATCACATGCAGGAAATTCATAAATTTTTCGTCGATTACATGATCAATGATGCTCTGGGGATCATCTCTACTGCACATTTGGTAAACTCGGATCGTGAACCTGATAAGGCTATGAGTTCAAAATGCCTTCAGTTGGCAACCCTTCACTCTATGGCTGTCGACTTTGCAAAGACAGGAGCACCCGCCGAGATGCCAAGGGTTTTGAAACCAAGGGAGTTTCCTGATTTCATGGAGAGGTGGGACAAACCTACATACACCTCCCAAAGTGTTTTGGGCAAACTTTACCGTGCCACCATCAAATCAACAACAGCGCATGAAAAGCCAGATTGTGTTTGGTCACAGAAGATCATCCAAGACGCATATGATCACGATTTTGAAGTGGATGGTTTTAAAGCCTTCCTGGAAACTGCTGCAAGCCACAAAGAGATGTACTTGGATAAAATGGAGAGCTTGATGAATTATTACGGAGCAGAGAGTGCAGATGAGATACTGACAGGTAACTTACGGAGAAGATTTTCGTATTTGCTGCGGGATAACAGGAGATATGGAGAAACGAAGGATCGTATCTTGGTGTCCATTAAGAGCCTACACAAGGAGGCTAAAGGGTGGTTCGAGAACAGTTGTAAGGCGCCTGAGCGACAAAAGATGGCATCAGCATGGTATTATGTGACTTATCACCCAACTTATAGTCATGACAGTGTCCATTGCTTGGGGTTTCCTTGGATTGTTGGTGACATTTTGCTCGATATCAAGTCTGTAAACAGCAGGAAAGTTCCAACATAGATGCTCTATTGCTCTTAGCCGACTCCGGGACAATTTCCGTTTTCTGTGTGCAAGCTAGACACTTATCAGACATCACGAGACTGTCAACGTGTAAATATTTTCAAGATGTACGAAGCACCTTGTATCTCAGCTAATGTTAGTCTTGATCTAACGAATATTTTGTATATTGCATCGTGGCAAATTAATTTGGGCGCTTGTTTTTGAGGGCAAGTTTGCTTGAATTGACTATAGAAAAAGTCTTGCAGGGATCCCACATTATAGCTGGAAAGAAGGGAGAAGAATAAACTATTCGGGGGGTCCTATGGTGAAGCCAGCCTTTTTGCTAGCAAGAGGTATCAGGTTTGATATTTCTTACACCTTTTAAGGTCGGTCACCCTTGTTCATTAGAAAACATTTTTTTAAACTAGTTCGAATTATGATGGTCAGCACAGAGGTCAAAAGAGTAGTCGGCACCCTATAGCAAAAAAAAAATAAAAAGGGAGAAGGATATATGTGCATTTATGGAGAAGGTAACTCAAAATATAGCTGGAAATATAACTCAATGATATCGATTGTGATTGGACTTAAAACGTTGGGATCAATCTCAATTTTTTTAGAACACATTGAGTCATAATTTTAATTTGTTTGAGTTGTAACTTGATCAAATTAAATGATAATTTTTCAATTTTCCTATTACATTTCCCGTACTACATCTGGTGAAAAGGAAAAAAAGAATGAATTACATGCATCTGTTGGGGGGGGGGGGGGGTTGTGTTACGTTCAAATAATTATGAGCTCTTACTCTCGGGCTTTTGAAACAATAGTCGGGTTTATAATAATTTATATCAAAGGAGTCACCACGTGATAGGTTCAAATCACAAAAGAGGCGACCTATAGACTAGATTAAAATATCTTAGTATTATGTATTAGTATAATGTTATCGCATTGAATACTAATAAGTGAATAGAGCCGTAAAAGAGAAATAGTTATCATTGAGCCAATTTCAATACGCCAACAATGTTGGCTCTAAACATGATAGAATGTTATGTTCAAATAATTAAGTTATAACTCTTTACAAGTTTTGGAATTTTTGACACAACGATCAAATTCTTGACTGTGTATGTGTGTGTGTGTGAGAGAGAGAGAGAAAATGACTTCATCAGTCAAGACATATCACAATCAAACATGTGTGACGCAAGCTGTTTGTGAGATTTTCCGATGGCTAAAGAAATGCAATCAACGTCAAGGATCATTATTTCCGGCATTTTTTCCTTCAACTACACGTCGATTTCAATTTTTTTGTTTACCATATCAACTCCATTGAACAAATTTGCAAACACTTGGAAGAAAAAAATAAAAGCACAATCTTCCTTATCCAAAAAAGGCATTTTGCTTTGAGATTACATATCCTTGAATGTTACTATCCTCATTTCTGAGCAAAGCGAGTTTATCCGAATAGTTAACCTGAATTGAAATTTAACATCTCACAAGTCATCATTTTTTCACTACTTACTTCTTAGAAAGTGAAGTAGAGCTTTTTATACCTTTTCTTTATATATTTTCTACGAGACTACGAAGTTTTTGAAGAGAGGCATATTCCGCAACTTATCAATTTATACGGAGTAAAATGGACTTGGGCGAGTAGTTAATTAATGCAATTTAAAAATAAAATTTCCATTTAAGATACATAACATTATTGATTTTCTCTTTTTCTCCGATCCCATTACATATCGCATTATTACAAAAGATTGCGTATAATAAGTAACATATTTATTATAGATATTTTTCTCTATAAAACATTTCTTTATTTGTCAGCAACATAAAGCTAAACCATCCACAAAGGAAAGATGAAATCCACTAAAATGGATAAACAACAATTTGGCCAATCTATGAATTACTTTCTATATCAAACTTCATTCCCCCCACAAGAAAGCAACTCACATAAATATTAAACAAATAAGTACTTCAAAACCTACACGCATCTTCACATCTCTCTCTCTCTTGTTTTTTTTTTTTTTATTTATACACAACATCAATTTCATTTTAATTTAATTTTTTTAGGAAAAATCTCATTTTGCCCATGAAAGATACGAATAATTCTCAATTTCCCCCTTAAATAATTAATTTTTCTACATTATCTCTTCAAAGAAATAAAAATATTACAATGTGGTTCATTATTTTATTTATATTTGATTGTCTGTCTATTTTGTGTCAAATCAACTAATAGATGAACGATCAAACGAAAATAAGAAGGTAAATCACATTGTAACATTTTTATTTTTTTGAGAGAATAATGTGAAAAAATTAATTATTCGAGAGAAAACAATTTTTTTTTGCATATTTAAGAGAAAAATGGGATTTACCCAAATTTTTAATAAAAGAGTAAAAAGTCGTGGATAATGAGGACATGTGATAAAGCCCGCTAACGTTACCAAAAAGCCAGCCTAGCATCGACCATGTCACCGACGACCCACCGGCGGCGATTAAACGAAACTGGGATCGTCCTTGCCGAGGTCCATCGACGTCTTGGCGGACACCGGAACCGAAGCATACCTCGACGAGAAATTCCGATAGATGTAATCTATCTCCTCCTCAGGATTCCCGTTCTGCCCTGGCCCTTCGTCGAAATTAAGCGCGTAACTCAGAGGATCGTATTGGAATTTCGCATTCCTGCTGATTACGCCACTCTTGTTCCGATTGAATCGTCGTATGAAAGTCTTCCATCTCGGACCAGCGACGATCTCCGACCACTCGCGAAGCTTCTTGAAGACGCCGATCCCTCGAGCCCAGAACGATCCGTCGTCCCTCTCCGGTGTTCGGATTCTTCTCCACCAGTTCAAATTCGGCGATGATCGGTTGGAGGAACCGAAACAAGGTATGCAATAACAGCAACGGCGCTTGGTGAAGAGCATTTCGGACGTCTCTTCGTTTGATTCGGCGTCTATGTGTGAGAATTCTCGAGCCTCCATGGCCTTATATGTGGCGTAAAGAGACTGGTTTCAGCGGGTTTATGTGGTAGAAACAACGATGCTCCAACAAACCCTATCCCTCCCCCCCTGCCTCCCTCCCTCTCTCTCTCTCTCTGAGAGATGCATGCGAGAGAGAAATATAACTGTAGAGCACTGTAACGGAAAGAGGGAGGGGTGAATGGTGACCTGGAAATGCCGGTCGCGTGGAATAAATTATTACACTTTAACCCCTCAACTATGTCCCTTATCTCATATTACCATGTAAACTATTACATTTATCATATTATACCTCTAATTATGATTATTGGTCTTATAATGCCCTCTCACCTATCACTTTTCTCACTTTACACCTCCAACCATAATTATTAACTTTATTGTATCCTAATTTTAGACATTGGAAACGTATTAAATGAATGACATTTTGAACTTTAAAAGATTTTTAAATTCCCAATTCATATTCTAAAAGGTTAAAGTTTTTATATTGCACCTTCAATTAGAGAAAAATATAGTAAATTTGACCTATTTTTTTTTATAAAATACTTAAAATTAAGCAATATACAAGTAATTATGTACAAAAATAGAAAAAAGATAACACAAAACCTTGAACAAATCAATAGACATTGGATTTTGGATCACACTGCTACT
Source organism: Ilex aquifolium (assembly GCA_951799425.1). Classification (NCBI taxonomy): domain Eukaryota; kingdom Viridiplantae; phylum Streptophyta; class Magnoliopsida; order Aquifoliales; family Aquifoliaceae; genus Ilex; species Ilex aquifolium. The sequence continues at coordinate 21,738,971 of OX637410.1, forward strand.
TTTTTTTTTTTCATCTCTTTGAGAGTGCACATAGAAACTTTAATCTGTCAACGTGTAAACTAAACATATAAATATTTTTTGAGGTGCAAAATATCATTCAGCCAAATGATATTTTACTACAAATGATGAGCTCAAATTTAACTGGGTCAGGTCCAATAAATCAAGCAGACCCAAATCAATTAAAAGGAAGGTCAAGCCCAATTCGTGAATCCGACCTAGCCTAAGGTCCAAGAATAATTAGAGCACGTGGGGTGTAATAATCGGGATACTCACTCTCGAAGAACAAGGTTACCTTTAATTGTACTTAATTTTTGTAGCTATCCTCCCCAAAAAATTAGTGTCTTTACTCTCACGTCACCGCCTCACCTAAAGAGTTTTGTGTCTATAAATTGTAAGCTCTCTTTGCATGAGAGGGCATCTATCTCTCTACACCTCATTACACCTCCCTACACACTTCTCTCTCCTAGCTATTGTACATCTCCCAGAACTAACTGTTGTTCTCTCTCTCGTTTACCTTACTTCATCAATAAAAACCCCCCCGACCACCCAGAGTGAAATAGGTCACCTGAACCGAACCACTATATATTTGTGTTGATTCAATATTTACATTACTGTCATTGATTGCTTTATTTATTATCCATTAATTACACTTTATTACACACTCGACTGTTGATCTTGCATAAGTCTATTTTGTGCATCATCAACAAATGTAAATATTTTATGTCCAAAAATATCTTGATGTTAAATTTTGGAATAATATGAAACACATTCAAGTTGTTGAGTAGATAATAGGAGAAACTCAATAAGTGAAGTGGCAAAGTGAGACCATGATTATAATTGAGGGGTCACAATGTAATTTATTCTTTTTGATAATTAGTGAGTGGCCGCCTGGGTAATAATAAAGAGTTTGTAATGGGCTCGTGACTCATCATCTACAACCAAAACTGGCGCCTAAGGGAATTTAGGTAAATTACGTATGGATTGGATTGAGCCGTTGTAGCTTTGTTGTAAGGCAGGCTTTGGTGTCAACAGCCAATCATTTCTTAAAGAATTTGATCTTATGTTATTGACTAGGAAATTGCTGTATTACGTGGGTCCCGCATGTTTATTTGCCAGCGCTGCAATATCGTATTATCGTCTGGCAACTATCAATCGTAGGGTGGATTTAGGTTTTTGTTTTTTAAACAATGGATTTAAGCAGCGGCCGCTTTATTGAAGATAACCGTTATACTACCTTAAAAGTGTCACGTGATATAATTATTTATTTATTAATAAATAAATTAATAAGTGAGCTTCATAAAAAATTATTATCACCAATTATGTAACACATAATTATCTTCATGATAGGAAATGAGTTCTATTTTATAGTTTTCTTATTAGATGATTACACTATATTAACATTACTGATATGGTGTAACTGCTGCGCTCAATATTTACTCCGGATTTAGGGAGGGGGCTCCAATTTTAAATTTTTTTAGATTTTATGTAAAATTTTAGAAACTTAGTTGCCCCTACTCTAATTTTAAATTTTATGTAAACACATTCAAGTTGTGTCAATTAAACTTTTGAACTTTTTATTGTATTAATTGAGCCCCTGAACCCGTGTCAATTGAGCACCTGCACCATTTGATTGTGTCAATTGAGTCATTCTGCCTACATTCGTTAGAGTGTGTCACTCACATGATCATATAACACAAAATGACAAAAGAACTCAATTTACACTATTAGAGAGTTTAGGAACTCAATTGATAAAAAAAAAAAAAATTCAGGACCTTAATTGATATAAGAGTCATAGTTTGAAGATCATAAATGTAGTTTATTCTAACCATTTGTGTCACGTGAGTGACATATTTCGCCACTTTTCGTTAGAAAATCTAACTGAAGCAGACATAAATGCTCAATCGACACAATTAGAGAGTTTATAGACTCAATTGACACAATAAAAAAGTTCAAAGGTTTAATTGACTGTAATTTACTCCTCATTTTATGTCAGTAACGTTTCTTTCATGGGGCCACGAAAAAGAAGAGTGGAGCTAGACCTCAGCAAAAATGGAGATTGCAAGCATCAAAATGAGCAACAGACAACCGACCGAGTAGATCATTGAAATCGACATTTATCTAATCGCAGGTATGCAAACAAATGACACTTAACCTACAAATAGGTTCCACCAACTGTAAGCTTAACCAGACATGTCCAAGTCCAACAGCCTATCAATGTGATAGGGTAAGACTACAGTACCTCCGCGGTAAAGTGACGAAAAAAATCTAGATTGTTGATTTTCGAATTTGATAAATTATAATTGACGAGCCCCAGATTCAGATTAGGTCTGGATCCAGTTCATGATTTGAGCCTAAATCATCAAAGGGCAGACGAGACTTAGCTCATAACTTCGGTCCAGTCTAAAGCTCAAGAGTCTAGGAAGAGTTAACGCACGTGGGAGAACAATTATCGGGATAACTATTACTCCAAACTAGTGTCCATCTTTAATTGTAGCTATCCTCCCAGATGAATTAGTAGCTTGACCTTCACGTCACCACCATATCTAGAGCTATGTGCCTATAAATTGTAAACCCCCTTACACATAAGGGCAGATTTCACACACTTCACCTTGAGAGTACTTTTATTCTCTCTCTCTCTCTCTCTCTCCCTCCTACTACCTTATACTCTCTAAAATTCTCCGGCCACCGTTGTCACCTTTAGTGGTTAAGTCACACAGACCCAACTATCCAATCTGTGTCTTTTATTATTAATTGTTTTACATCACATACTCGACTGATTTGATTGTGCATAATCAACTTTGTGTATCATGAATATCCATTGATTGAAAAAATAATAAAATAAGAAAAAATAATAAAAAAAAATGTATACATGACACATTTTATGGGCCAAAAAACGGAGGTACGATATCGAAACACTCCTCCAATATGAAGAAAATGTCATGTTCATTCGCTCATGACAGTTTTTTAGTTGTATCATAGGACCACATGGAAAGAGATCATCCAACATCCAGAGACAGAAAACCAATGTCCAACTGAAAGACTATTGTGCGAAACACAACTGAAAACAAAAAAAAGAAGGGAGGGAAACTTATCCACGGGAATGTCTTTTTTGCATATATTGTATTCATTCTTCACTTGATGCTCCATATGTGCAAAGTTCAAACCATATCAACAACTAAACTCAAAAGAAAGCTCCAAAGCTTTGTTTTTGCAACTAGTAAGATAATATTACCAGTAAGATTCATGCAAAAGGACAGCTCAATACACTAAACTCCCTCCACTACAAGATTTGGGAACACTCAAATTCATGTAATATATATACGTGTACACATATATGTGTGTGTGTGTAAGGGTGTGCAACTATCTGAAAATCTGATACCGACGACTCCGAACCGATTCCGCCTCTGTTGGAGTCAGAATCGGACTCGGAGGACAGGGGAAAATTCTGATCGGAGTCGAAGTCCAAAACCTATTCCGAAAAATATCCGACTCTGACTATTTATTATCAAACCCTAACGCCTATTACACCTCCATACACCACATCTCTCTCTCACTCTCAACTCTCTCTCTCTCTCTCTCTCTCTCTCTCTCTCTCTCTCTCTCTCTCTCTCTCTCTCTCTCTACCATCTGGAGAAGAAGAACCGTGAAGGCTAAAGCCTTTGTCGTCGACGGTGAAGCTTGAACAGAGGACTCGATAGTGAAGTGTGAACAGATGACAACCGTGAAGCCTTTTTCTATCTCATTCTTTGTCGTCTCGTTCTCTCTCTCGTTCTTCTCTTTTGCAACTGTTAGTCAAAAATGAAACCCTAAATCCCCAATTTTATGTTTCAAATTTTGGACCCCAAATATCAACGAAGAGTAAAAATTGGCCCAATTTTGGCCCAAATTCGAAACCCCGATCTGACTTCGCCAATTGGAATCGGAACGGAGTTGGAGGCAAAAGATTATTCCGACAATAGTCAGAGCCAGAATTCATGGTTCTGACTCCGTCGAAGTTAGTGCCCACCCCTATGCGTGTGCACAAATACAAAATAACTAGGGGTAATTCGTGTCTGAAGGCACGATGCAATGTAAAGCAACCAGTTAATTTGAAAAAAAAATTATTTTAATTTGCTTTAATTAAACAAATTAAAATCAATATAGTCCCCAAATATTTTTTGTGGACTATTTCGGAAGAACTTGCTCTAAAAATAGGAGCCCAGGAAAATCTCAACATGTCTATAAAATTCAGAATCTTTTGAATCCACAATATAATCAAACGGAAATTTCACAGTTCATAATCTACATAACAATAATCATAGGTCACACTCAAAATTCTCCCAAAAATCACCATTCCGAACCCAATTACCAAAACAACCATCAAAATAAACTAATCACCATGTGTAATTGGTTCACTTTACTAAACTCGAGACAAATACAACAGACACGCAAAGAGAAAACTATCATCAAGACACGCAAAGAGAAAACTAAGACAGACAACTAGTGCCTGTAGGCATTTTGTAACCCACGCAAATCCAGTTAATTTGATGTAGGTTATTCTTTATTTCATTTAATTAAAGAAAGTTAAATCAATCTAGTAAAAAAAAAATTTGGTCACATAAATCAATCAATCTAGTAATAACTCGATATTTTTTCAAAATTTTGACATGATTTCCTTTAAAAATTGGAGACCATGGAAATATCAACCTGTATATAGAATCGAGAAACAAACGAAACAACCCCCCAAAATTAGCGATCCATTTCCAACAACCAAAACAACCAGCAATTTCATATCAAGCCAAAGATATTCCCACAAACGTGAAATTAGTTCACCATACTAAACACAGAATAAACAAAAACCCACGCAAATCCAGTTAAGCTGATATAAGTTATTTTTTATATCATTTAATTAAAGAAAGTTAAATCAATCTAATAATAACCCGCTATTTTTACAAAATTTCGGCATAATTACGTTTGAAAATAGGAGACTAATGGAAATATCAACCTGTATACATAACTGAAAAACAATAACCCGTGTCTGAAGGCACTGTGTCAATTAAAAAAAATAAAAAATTGATCATGCACACAAAAAATCAGGCACCGAACATAGACACGCACTAAGCTGACAACCTAAACTGAATTCTTAATACACCACTTCGCATGCATGCTCAACAAAATATTACCTATGTGAAGATTCATGTGAAAATAAATTTCAATAAAGAGATGAATAAAAGCCATCTTTAATAATCAAGATCCCATAATTTTAAATTAAAAACACAAAAATCACATGCTTGAAACTGCATACCTAATTAGAACTAACAATAGTGTCCATATATATTTAATCAAAAGTTAACTTATAGGAATTGTCAAACCTATGTCATTAGAAAAAAAGTAGGCATTATGTTATGCTACACAAAAAATCGTCAAATTTTCTTTATTCTTTTAAAATATTTGGACATAATTTTTCCTAAAAACATGACCCCAATAAAATATACAATCTATAAAACGCTAAATACACAATCCACCCTCTATAAAATACTAATTAAACAAATAAACTATGAATCCTGCATGACATTCCTCAAGTTTAATTGAGTCGATCAAATTAATTTTTCTTGTATGTTCTAAATTAAGGCCTACAAATCAATGTGTTGCCTATATAAAGGACCAAATGAAATGGATGTGATTAAAATGTAAACAATATGACCTTTTTATGAATCTAAAGCAACTGAAAATTATTGCTCCTACATGAACTAACCACAACAAATGTACCAAATGAATAATCGAAAAAGTGACAGGTCAAATATAAAATTGTATAGTACAACCATTTTCTCAAAAAATTTAAAAATAATTCATAAAAATTTATAGTCCAAACAACTTCAATCACACAACAAAAACGATATAAACTACATGTATCAACTAAAAAAAAAACACAGAGAAACAAAAATAACTATGAATTAACTAAAATAATAATCGATTAAAAATTACTCTTAGCAAATCCTCCAAGCAAGGACTAAACCAAACCAAACAATCCACAACTTTCAAGAGCACACGGACACGGTACCTAAACAACAACAAAAAATGTCTACCAAAAATTCATCACAAACCATACAAAAGAAAACCCAAACAAAACATTGTAAACAATACAACTCTTCAATAGAAAATGTACCCAAGTCCATAGGTAAATATTTTATCCAAAAAAGTTTTCCCACAACCATTTTTACTTCAAGAAAAGATAACACAACCTAAAGTTAGAAAGAAACAAACGGAACAAAAGTTACATTTCAAAGATAAACCTAGCTGCGAAGTTGCAGTGGCATCTCGAACCTAAGTTTTTCCCATATCCATAGTTGTGACCAAGCACCAACAAACCTGCTCGAGCGATTTTAGAGCAATCTTCACACTTGCTTTATTATAAATTTCCTCTTCCCCATCCTCCTAAACGATTTTAGAGCGATCCTGGGTCCTTTCCTCCTGAAGTCGTTTAAATAACCAAATAGTAAAATAACAAAACGTAGTAAACCAGTTCAGGTCTATGAAATTGTTTAAAAGAGAAATTACGCAACATCAATATCAAAGACTGATGGTTAAAAAGATGACCGCTCCATGCCATTAAATTTATATGCTCATGATTAAGAAAAAGAAAAATCAATTAGTTACCGGAAAGCATAATCATAGTCGATTAGTAGAAACCGAAACACCACATGAACAAATCAAAGCATTAAAATCCAAATACTATAAAACACTATTAAATATCATAAGTACTATAATCCAAAGTCACATTAAACTAAAATTCGTATTTAAACACCAAAAACAAAGTTCATGAAAATCAAATTATCCCTCTTTTTGATATGAAACTCAAATGAGAGTATGAAAGAAACAATAAATAATGATACATTCAAAAAATTGTGATTGTGAATCTGTGAAGTGAGTGTGTTGCCTCAATATCCAATTGTGTGTGATGCATGTGTGTGTGTGTGAGTTTTTGCATGTGTGTTCGCGTGTGAGTTGCTGGTGTAGGCGTTTGTGTGTGAGTGTTCACAAATGTGTTAGTTACTGGTGTAACATGAGTATGCCATGAGAAAGACTTGCAGAGGAAATCAAAGAAAATGAGAGAACAGAGAGAACTGAGAGACTTTGGCTATGAGGGTGTGTGTGCTATGAGAGATTTTGAGTGGGAGAGGGGTCAGAGAAGAGAAAGAAGGGGAGAGAGAAAGGGAGATCAACCTAACTCACCATGTTGGAGTCGTCGAAACACACCAGAGTTGAAGTCGTCAACTGGAAAAAAGACGAAGGAGAGAAAGGGGAGAGGGTGATAACAAAGGTGCGATATGATAGAAATGGGTGGTATTAGAAAATTTAAGGGAGTAATCTTTTACCATCGAATCTATTTAAATTAATCACAACTGTTGTCATGGTCCTATAGAAAATGTAGTTCAACAAATAATCCACCAAAATTACATCAAATAATCAACAAATAATTTTAACAATTATTTTTCAACAACAATTTCAAAAAAACTATATCAAATAATTAACCAAATTCAATAATCAAACATCCCTATCTCAATTGTATTCACGAATTCAACTACTTCAAGAGCACAAATGATGATAAAAAATAACAATGAATCTTTCATACATCTCCAAATGTTTGCAAAGAAAGAGCTAAAGAAAAGCTATAGAAATTCAAGAGAGATAGTCAACTTGGAAGAGCTAGAGAAAATATGTTATATATGTGTCCAAAAAAAGTGTGACAGTCAAAAGATAAAGTAAGTGTGAATGAAAGTCAACAAATATGCTACACGCCTCCCAAATTCAAAAATCTATTCGATGCAAGTAACGGTAATGAGCCAACAATAAGATCGCAGTGCCTTCAGAACTTCAATCTATATTTTTCGTTCAAATTTATCAAACTTTCCACTTATTTGCATTGGACAGAATGTGATCAAATATGAATAAGGCAAAAAATCTATAATACACAAACTTAAGCAGATTAACTTATTCGAACCAAAGAGATATTTTAATCAATGTAGAACACGTAATACAATGGGTAGAAGAGGTATTGACTAAATCAAATAACATCAAATAACATAACAAAAACTCAGGCCATGAAATCAAAAAATTAACAAAGTAAAAAAAAATTTATTTCGACATTCAATTCAAAGAATTACAGTATCATTTTGTGACTCCGTTTTTCCATTGTCATTATTTCTTCTTATTCTTCTTCTTTTTCTTATTGTCTTTCATGTTCGTAACAACTTGAACTTCTTCCAAAGTAAATGAAACAACACCACGATCGGCCAAGGGCTGGGTCATATTTCTTTTTCTTTTCTCTGACATTTTCTCAGTCATGTAGTGTGCATTAAAATAAAACCCCTCGAATTAGACTTTGCAAACTCATTTTGCCACTTTATTTTTACCAAACTAACTAAATTTTTTTCCAAACTAAACTCAACTCTTTCCCAAATTGTAGAAGTACTGGTCTAATCCAACCTCAATTAACCATCTAACCAATTAACATGTGATGCTAATTCACCAATAAGAAAACAAAAAAAAAAGCTCTAGAGATCATGTGATGCAGTAAGGCAGTAAGGGCAAAAGACTATTGCTACTTCCAATGAAATCAATGGCATGCTTGAGTCAAAGAAAGCTTGAAGCTTCCGAATTTTAAGAGGCCGGAGAAAGGTAGTTGGCTCTAGGGATAAATCATAACCATTCTAGTTCCAGCCCCATTCATATACAGAAGCCAAACACATCATTTTCAAGCCAATTCGTCGGATCGAATTGCAGCTAACCACAACAACAATTCAACTGAAAATCAAATGCACCAGCTCAAACAAAATTTATCTTACCATTTAAAAAATCCTTCTGTTCACAACAAAATCAAAAACCCGGATTAAGAAACAAAAAAATTGGATATTGAATTAATCACCCATTTTTTACATGTGAATTAATCACCCAACTTCACTACAAAAATCTCATGCTTAGAATACCCAACCAAATTCATTTGACTTTAGAATACCCAACTAAATTTATATGGTCTAAAACATGTAAGGAATGTTGATAGCCCCAACATCATGTCCAACACTAAAATTTAAGTGTCCTACACAACCATACCCACCACCGAAAAATCATTTAAAACATATCCAACTCTAGTCTCTAGTGACGTGATGAATTCATAATTATATAGAATTTTCTCAATTACTCTGCAGCTAAAAGAATATAACTTGAAGTCCAAATAAGGATGTCTAGCATGAAGAAGCAAGCTCGTGTGCTATTCAGACCGACACAAATGTCAAAATAGCCATGGAGTGCACATTCTCTCGAACCATGATCACCCATATTCTAATTACCAATAAGTAACATTTCTATTATTCATTAAAAAGTAAGAACAAAACCCTAACACTGAAATTACTTGCTTACAGTCCTAACGCGTACTTGAATATCTATAATGGTGCTGCTATGAATATCTGTCATGGTGATGCTGTGAGAGAAAGAGAGATATAAAGCAGAGGAAGGGCGATTCTCCATTCGTACAGTGGACCCAATGTTTAAAAAAATAGAGTTTTCTCTAAATATAGGACCTCATAAAAATATCCACCAGTGTACACAATTGAAATATCAAATGCTCATGTCAATGAGCTCAAAATAAATGTTGAAAAGATTTAAAAAAAAAAAAAGTTCCACTCCTAAGAGGTGAAGATCATTCAACACTCGAGCAACCAAAAAGTTGAAACGCAGATGATCAAATTAAATATGCATCCAAAAGGTGAAGCAGCAAAACACAGTTATTTTGCTCAAGCAAGTCCAAATAAATAATCAAAAAGTTACCTAAAATGACTTGTATGACTTCTGTGCAAATTAAAGACCAAACAAACAACACCCAAAAGCCCAAATTGTTCTTATAGATTTTTGCCGAAAGGCACAAACATATATACCAATAGTTACATCAACTATTTCTCTTCCAATTTTCGTAAAAAAAATCGCTAAAATAAACAAACCAAACACACAAAAATTAGCATACGGGAAAAACTTTGCAAACGAAAAAATCGTAGCACCCACAAATGCTAAGACATTAGTTAAAGGCATATTCATTTCGATCTTAAACTCTGCACTTAATTTAGGCAAGCTCATATTGAGCAAAAGACAAAGCAATCTAACCCTCTCTAATATTTTCATTCACTATCACCACAAAGCCAATATTTTTAATTTCAAACAGCGTTGCCCCAAATTACCACTCTAGCACTAAAAGTTAGAACATTTCTATTAAAAAATCCAATATATGTAAATTGTATTCTTAAACTTTTCTTTAATGGTTCAAGGAAAACAGAAAAATGCTAAGGCCCAACAAATAAGAAGATTCATTCTATGAAAAAACAACACTGAAGATTAAAGAGGAAAAAGGGTTTTAATACCACCAAAAAGTCATGGATTCTAGAACAAATTTAGAAAGGGAATGTTAGAATTATAAAGAAACATAAAGTGAAAAACAATATTAATTTTGTTTAGCAATGTTATGTGTAGTTTCACCGTTCATTTTAACTTGCTTTCACACTTTAAATTCTCCATTTAGTTTTTTCAAACTCTAGTTAATAGCTGAAAACATGTAAATTGTCTGGCTCCTCAAGAACCCATCAACTTCAAAATTGTAAATGTCAACTAAAAGCAATCATCTACAATATGGCAAGACAGATTCATGCGTGTGAGAAAGGAGAGAGAGGAGAGAGCATAGAAGCTTGTGGGACTGATTCATGCGTGTGATAAAGGGATTTGTGAAATTTAAAAATTTTGGGGAGATGGGTTTGACAGAAATTGAAATAGAGAGCCTGAGAGTGGTCCGGGGGGAGGGGAGGGGGAGTTGTGCTTGTGCGCAGAGAGGGGAGGATAGGTAGTTGAGGGGGGGGGGGGGGGGGGGGTTTGGGGAGGGGGTTCACAGAGATGGAGGGAAGGGGAAAATAGGGGGCTCGCATGTTGGAGGGATTACCTGAGATGGTGGCTTGGCGCTGGTATGCAGTCCCGGTGGTGCTAGCAGTGGAAGTGGCGCTATGGTGAGAGAAAGGGTTATCAAACTGGTGAGGGAGGAAGGAGTCATGAAGCAAGGAGAGAGAGAGATAGAGAGACAGCGAGCTTGAAAGGGTTTTTTTTTTTTTTTTAAGTCTTCATCAACGCCAACGGCAGGGGGGATGGGACAGAAAGGGGAAGGGTGGGGAATTTCGTAGATCATTTGAATTTTTGAGAGGTAACTTCTTGACCGTTGGATTTGTTTGTTGAAGCCACCCTGTTTTATATTATAGATTTTCCTTACCATTAAATAATTAGTACTATAAGTGGGTTTTCCAAGGTTTCATTAGTTTTTGACCATCCACCATGGAACATATTTGGTTCTCAAATACATACAAACCAATAGAGATTAATTAGTTATCTAATATGAATTCTCATCGGTCAACAGTACTCAAGGATCAAAATTTTATTTCGGTGCACTATTTTGATCGCTTAGGAAACGGAAACATTTCAAAAATGTTTCAAAAACATTTCGAAAACATAATAAAAACAAAGAAAAAAATTAAGAATTTATTTCCAAAATATTTTAAAATATTAGTTGAAATACACTAAAACATCTTAAAACACCTCAAAATATTCCGAACAATGTGAAAACATGTGAAAACATGTCAAAATACCTCAAAATATTAGAATTTTGATCCCATCACTCATTCGTTTCGGTCTTCTTGGAAATAGAAACGTTTCGACCATTTCGAAACAAAATTTTGATCCTTAACTGTACCATGAAAAACTAATCAGAAATTGCTCTGAAATTCTCCACCCTCCCTCAAAAAACTCGAACAAATTTAGCACAATATTACTGCTAAAAGACACAAATTTTAACATAAACCACACAAATACGTATCACAAAGCATCATTAACCACCATCCTTAATTACATATCTCCACTCAGATTACCATATACTAGACTGTACAATCAGACTGCATCACAGAAGCAAGTGTTCTTCACCTAAAACATCACTCATAATCTCAATTCAGCCAAGCATTAAGCAACATTTTATGCATAATCACAAAACCCTATCAATAAGATAGTCCTATTATAGCATAGTGATGATAGTTAGATAGATTGATTTCAACTCACATCGCAACAGCTCTTCTAAATTTCTCATGAACACTTCCGAATTTGCTCCCACCCACATCTGCCTTTCCTGTATCCACCGCAATAGCCCCAAACGTCGCCCGGAAAGCACCACAAACCACCGATGGAGTCGACGGATCAGTTTTCGGCGAAACCCTAACTATGTTCTGCAACTTCAACTTCATTCCATCAACTGCGCACGACGTCTCCACTTCCGATACCTCCGATATCAGAGTGTTCAGATCTTTCGGCGAGACGTCAATGTCTTTGGTCAGTTGCCGAAGCGAAACCCAAGTCTCGATCACACTCTCGCCCAAAATGCTCAGAGCTCTGTTGTTCTCTTCCGAGTACGAAGAGTGAGTCATCGCGCGTCGTAGCAGACCGATGTCCGTAAAATTATATCTGCAAAATCAAAACGAAGAAAAAGACATCAGAGTGTGTTTGGTTGGTGAGAAAGTTGGGGGAAACTAAGAGAAAAATCTTACTCGATTAGTCCCTGGAGGGTTTCAAGGGCGATTGAGAACGGGGAAGAGAGTCTGAAGGAGAGGCGATCATCGATCTCTATCGATGATGACTGTGCCTGAGACAAGCATAGAGTGTGATTAGGGTTTTCGATAGAGAGAGAGAGAGAAAGGTCTGCAACTGAGTACGTACCTGACAGGGACAGTAGAGGTTGAGGACGAGGAATATGAAGAAAATGAATCGACGGAAATGCATTTTCGGCGGACTTTGCTTGGGATTTTCTTTCTCTTTGCACTCTGTTTCTCACTTTCTCTCTCTCCGGCCGATGGAAAATGTTATTTGTTTCTTTCTTCTTGGTGAGGAAGTAAAGGAAACATGTTTCTTTCTTCTTGGTGGACTTGGATTTGAATCGCAGTTGACTTGTTTTTGTGGGTTCTTTTCAGCATTTGGGTAATTTTTTGTCATAACAAATGTAAATAATTTTCAATTAAATTATATAAATCATAAGATCAGTTATTTTTGTGTAATTTTTTCGTTATATAACAAACGAATAAATCCACAAAACTAAATTCATTTTGCCCATTAAACTTTGATTTTCTGTTTTCTTTTTAATTTCAGTAACGAGTGAATTATATAACACTGACTGAAAATAATTATGAAGGATACTACATTGACACAATTATGAAATTTAAAAAGCATTATACTTGATGGGCCAAGCCCAAATGATCCAATTCATGTGGAAAGCCCGAAATTATTTAAGAGTTCAAGCTTATAAAAGACCCAACAAACCCAATAAGGTCTAAGTCAGTCGAGCCCATCAGGGAGCTACGCCACCAAAGGAGCATCCAGGAGCCTTACCCCTGCCGTTTGGAGAGAGTCAACTTTCCCTCATCTATTGACCGAGTTCATTGGAGTGCACCTTAACTCTCTTGTCCGTTGAGAAGAGGAGAGGTCGCCAAGCCATTTAACTACCATTAAAGTAGTCTCAATCCGTTGTGATCGCTGGATCAGCTACTAAGTTAATACCCATTACAAGGCAACCACTATAAAATGTAAGCCTCACCAACACTTGGGGGACACCACACTCCTTTCAGGCAAATCTCTCCTCTCTCACTCTAAGATTATAATTCTCTCTCTCCACACCGGAGTTAATAAAATACCCGGCGAACCTAGTCATTCAAAGTGGACGTAGGTCGTGTTGACCAAACCACTATAAACTTTGTCTTCTCTCTCCCTCTACTGTACTGCATTTTATACTATTTACTTAAGTGTGATGTGCAAACCAATTCGTGCATCATCAATACTTACACAGTCTTACACCACAAACAATGAAATTGTTTTGGTAACTCGAACCATGTAATAGAAAATGGAGCAAACTACCCAAAAAAAGATTGATTGCTCCAATCTTTACTGATTAATGTTTGGAGATCAGTCTCAGCCATCATTCTCCTTATACTTTCTAAAGACAATTTTTGACATCATCGGTTAGTAATCGCGATTCATCCCCGACCTCTAATTATAATGGATTGGTCTCAAAATCAATTAGGTATCCTTGTTGGTCTACCTAACTCTAACTCTATAAAAAAAATTAGTAATTTGAACGATGTATGTTTGAGAGAGACTACATATAAACATATTCAATACTTCAAAAACTAAAATAATATAATTGAAATATTAAAGACTAAAATGAGACAAACTCTGTATTTTGGGGGCCTCAAATCCAATTAATCCAAAAAAAAAACTTACAAAATATCGGTGTAGGTCACGTTTTATTTCAGCTGGGTTTGAAACTGAGAGCATTATTTATACTAGTCAAATTATTTGCCAAAATTTGTACACCTAATCAATGATGATGATTAGATTAAGGGTTCCATTTACGTCTATTAAATATTCAATACATAGAATTTTGTCACATCATTTGAGATATAATATTTGATAAACTTATTTGGGATATATAGTTTTATCCATCAATTAAATTATAGCATAAGCATCAAAATCCTAAATTTTCATGAAAAAATATTAATCCACCCCAATTAATAATATTCAACATTTTTTCACCTTAGCTGATAGAAATAGAATATTATATGGACAGAAAAATTCTCACTTAAACCATTTTGACGTTAAGTTTTTCTTTTTCTCGTTATATCTGTACAGCTTAATAAAACGGAGGCGCGTGTCTTTTTTAGAACCAAGTTGTGCGGCATGTTTTTTCAATGGGAACGGTGCCGTATTAACTAGGCGGTAAAAAACGCGGGTATTTTGAGGCCTCCGACCCTAACATGGGTATTTAGGGACCTATTTTTCTTATTAAATTTGAGAAGTTAATATTAACCGTCAGATTAATTTTAAATTAAAATTTAAAATGATTTTAACCGTGAAAAATAAAAATTATTTTTTATGTTGTATTTTATTATATAAATAAGTGGCGTTTGACGTAAACGTCGATAATTAATGGCGATTATGACAAACTAATGCAATTAATCATTGATTTTGTCCATGTTTTGGTAGTGTCAACTAGTTAATATAAATTATTCACCGGATAAGTTGAGAGTTTAAGCTTGTTAATTTGGGTGTGTTTGGGATAATTTTTCAAAAGTGTTTCTAGAACTTATGACTTCTCATAAACACTTTTAAAAAAAAAGTAGTGTTTAGAACAACTTATTTTAATTATTTTCAAATAAGTCAAAAAGTAATTTTACCACTTAAATAAGCAAGTAAGTAAAAGTAAAAAAAAAAAAAATTGAGCAATGCTATTGGGACCTAATTAACTAATCTATTTTGTTGACCTAATTCACTATGACATTTGGATTGATTGTGAATTCCATCAAACATTGGAATTTAGTATTGATCCAATAATTCCACTAAAACCACATTATTATGTTAACAAACTATATCAAATTTTTAAGTCCAAATAGCATTACTCAAAAAAAAAAAAAAATTTAACTTCTACTTTTTTAAAATCACTTCTCTACAAAACACTTCACCACCATTGTCATTGCCGCCACCCCACCACCACCTCTGCCACCACCATTGCCACCGCCCACCACCACTGTCGTCACCCACCACCGATTGCCACCATCGTCGCCCACTGCCACCACTTACCACAATTATCATCTCATTTTTATATTTATTATCATTATCACTATCATCTCACTGCCATCGTCGCCCATTACCACCACCCACCATCATCATCATCTTATTCTTATATTTATTACCGCTGTCGCCCACCACCACTCACACCCATCACCATCATCGTCATCGCCCACCATCGTCGTCGCCCCATCACCACTATTGTCAACCACCATCACTGTCACCTACCACCACCCACACCCACACCCACTACTACCACCATTGTCACCCATGGTTGTCATTACCACCATCGTCACCCAAAATCCACTATCACCACACTGTTGCCACCCACAAATGCCACCACCATCATGGTCGTAGTCGACTATCATAACCATCACCGTTTCCTACCACCACCACTATCACAACTCACCCCTACTACAACCGGTATTTAAAAAAAAAAATTCTCTCATCTTTGTTTATGATTTGATTTTGGGTGTTAATATAAATATGTTTATGATTGACAATTTTTTTATTACTACATGCCTTAAGGTACGGATAACAACTAGTATAATTATATTTTAGGACTTTCTATAAAATTTTACATACTTAATGATATATATTGAGACTTTAAATTGATCCATTTAAAAGGGCCTCCCAGTATGAAGTTAAACTAAGGATTAAAAATTAAATTAGGGCCCCAAATTTTTAAAACTTTAGGCGACTATTTTAATGGTTGGAACATAATCCAACAAATGTCATCATGTGCATCTCATGTGATTGTCAATATCACGGAAAATTGTAGTGAACGTTATGGCTCGGGTCACATTGTTACCAATTAATTTTATTGAGAGTGCAATTTTAAAAAATTAATTTTTAAAGATACAAATTGAAAATTTTAAAATCTTTCGTAAACTGCTATTTGACCTCTCCCATGGCTTCAAATTGCTTGTCCTTTCTGTCGAAAGCTTTGCCTCCTATTTATAGTTGTCTCTAAGCCTAACTTGATCTGTGGCGAGATCATTGTCCCTTTCTTGTAACTGTCGCCTTTATTATGCAACGGTTGCGGTAGGTGTTGGGGCGGTTACAAGTCTTGCGCTTGATAAGTAACTGTTGTTACTGAGGGGGCACCTGCTGGAATCCAGCTGTCGTCTGCACAACCTTCCTTGAGAAGCAGATACAGGGAGCTTGAGGTCTGAAGCCGAGGTATGCAGATAACTTAAATGAATTGAGCTCTCGACCTGAGATAGCATGACTTGCGTTATCGAGCTCAACCTTTGGCATATTCAAGGTACCATCAATCCCAAAAAAAAACTTACAAAATATCGGTGTAGGTTACATTTTCTTTCAGCTCGTTTTGGAATTGAGAGCATTATTTATACTTGTCAAATTTTTTGCCAAAATTTGTACACCTAATCAGTGATGGTGATTAGATTAAGGGGTTCCATTTACGTCAATTAAATATTCAATACATAGAATTTTGTCACATCATTTGATAAACTTATTTGGAATATATAGTTTTATCCGTCAATTAAATTATAGCATAAGCATCAAAATCTTAAATTTTCAGGAAAAAAATATTAATCCACCTCAATTAATAATATTCAACCTAAATGCTTGATTTTTTCACCATAGCTGATAGAAATAGAATATTATATGGACAGAAAAATTCTCACTTAAACCATTTTGACGTTAAGTTTTTCTTTTTCTCCTTATATCTATACAACTTAATAAAACGGACGCGCGTGTCTTTTTTAGAAGCAAGTTGTGCGGCATGTTTTTTCAATGGGAACGGTGCCGTTTTAACTAGGCAGTAAAAAATGCGGGTATTTTGAGGCCTCCGACCCTAACCCTCTGTTATATAAAATGCAGAGCTTCTGTTCAAAATTCAAATCACACATCTCAACCTCTCTAATCAAACCTCTCAACCCTCTCATTCTCATATCACATCTCTTGACACCTAGTCCTCACCAAGCTCATACTCACCAAGCCACTCTGCTGAAGAAGCTTTCAAATCATATCTAGAGGTGTCAACTGCGTCGGATTAAGTGGTTACGTGTTGGATTAAATGGATAATGGGTGAAAAATCAATAAACATGTACACAATACGTTTAATAAACGGATAAAAAATATCTACCGTACACAACTCGTTTAATAAATGGGTTACACGACATGACTCGTTTAATTCATTTAATTCAAAAGTATTTGATTTGTCCCATTAAGGTCTTGAAATCATATGTACAGTGTTGATTTTGTACTCTTGATTTTGGTTAATAATGAGAGAGAGAAGCAGCAAAAGAGGATGTACTTTAGTTGGCTTCAGGCTTCAGCCATGGAGGAAGAAGGTGTAATGTCCCATGTCGTAACGAAGAACAAGAGAACAGAGTTAGGGTATGAAATTAAGGAAGTTGTTTTTAGTTTGAGTTATATATTTTTTGTGGTTGTCACTATAAAAAATTATTATTTTGCCTAATTTTTGTAAAATAATTATTAATTTAATATTATATTAATTTATTTAAATGAATAAACGGATGATAAACAGGTTGACATGTCTCATCCGAACACAACTCATTTATTAAACGTGTCTGGTGGGTCAACCCTTTTATCACCCGAATCCAGATAAGGCATCACCCAAACCCGCTTAACTCCGTGTCGATTCGTGTCAGTTAATCGTATCGTGTCGGACTTTGACAGGCCTAATCATATCCATGGCCAGCTCAATAGTAGAGCCAAAAAAGCGTGGGCTTTAGGCTTCACACCTAAAAAAATCCTAAATTTTAGAGTTCAATAATGAAGTATAGATCAAATATTAAAACTCATTATAATTTAGCTTAACAAAAAAGCTTCTGAAAGATTCAGTTAACATAATAAAATTTAGAATTTAGGTCAAAAAGTGCAATCCACCTCACACATTCACATTTATTAAAGGACAAACAAAAAGTTAACACTTGATAAAAAAATATAATAAACAGCTCTTTCTCATACACATATAAAAATAAATCAAACATATTTTTTACTTATCTCAAACTCGATTTTTTTATCCTTTAAACACAAAAATACCAACTAATTAAATTATTTATTCTTATAAAGTATCCACAATAAAAACTAATTAATATCAAAAAAATATTTAATAAAGTTGTTATCAAAGAAAATAAAATACAATAAACCAATAGGTGAACGTTACATACATAAACAAATTAATGATCATAAAAAAATTAAAAATAATTAAGCAACAAGATAACAAAAAATTACGAATGCATAATGATAGTCTATAATGTAATACCATAATTTTCATGAAAAACATACAAAACAAATAAGAAGAACATAAAAATAATAATGAAACAATATATTATATTTCGAAAAGTACGGTTTAAGCAAAAGACAAGAGAGACAAACAGATGTGCAGATCTGTTTGCTAAAAAAAGTATACTTAGTCATAATATTCTATGTATATTTATAATTCCTATGAATTGTACTATTGAACAGTTGCACGTAGATAGCATGTGTATGAAATAACACATATGTAATGTTTAATATATATTAAATACCTAAATTACTAAAAAAGAAAAATTATGTGATACCACGTTTTGATATTGAACATCTTTACTATGATAGTACCTTATAACGATCCACATATTATTTTTGATAAATTAAAAAAAATGAAATAACTCATATATTACATTTAATCATTGCGTGTCATCCAATAATCAATTTGTTTCACTTAATCGGTTCTATGAACGAAGACTCGACAATGAGGGATGAGCAGAGACTACAATTGTTGCGAAATGTACAAACACTTCGATCCTTTCAATGGAAGGAGGCATACCAAGGCCGACTCTAAGGGTCCAACCATTAAAATAGTCGCCTAGGGTCCTAAAAATTTAGGGTCCCAATTTAATTTTCAACTCTTAGTTCAGCTTCATGCTCTAAAACCCTTTTAAATGGACCACGTTAAAGGCCCAATATATTTCACAAGTTATCTAAAATTTTATAGAAAACTCTAAATATAACAATATTTTCACAAGTCTATGTAAAACATTATATAAAATTATAAAATATAACAAAACCTTCTAAAAAAATCTAAAAGTAACAATTTCTAGCTTTAAATGTAGAAATCTCTCTCAAATTCTTTTCACTTTTTTTTCTTTCTTCTTGCCGCCTCTCTCTAACTTTTTCCCTCCCTCCCTCCCACCTCGTTGTCTTGCTCTAGTTCTTTATCCTTATCTCTAGCTCTCTTGTTATATCTTTAAGACTTCATTCAATTTATTTATCCATAAGATTTTGACTTCACAATTATACCTAATTTATTGTTTGCCGATCTCAAAACCATTAAAACATTAAATATAAATCATTCCGCAAACATTGAGGTTATTGAAGCTTTAGAACTGAGGAAACAATGGAGGAAGAAGACTAGGAAAGTAGAACTGAGGAAACAACGGAGGAAGAAGACTAGGAAAGTCTCTGAACACTATTGATATTGAGAGTGTTGGAGAACTCGAATTTGTGATATTTGTCAAAAACAATTACGCAATGATTCGAGGAGATAAGATGAAGAAATTTAAGTGCAACATAAGGATTCCTGAGCAAGATTTTGAATAAATTAAGGCAATGGCTGAGAACGCAGCTATGAAGTACACTTAATTTCGTCCTCATTCTTTTGTCAACAGTGAATTTCCCATGGCTCACTTAGTTTTGTGTTGCATCTGTGAATTTCCTTTCGGTTTGTTTCATGCTAGTGAATCTAAATCTATGCTGGATTTGAATGTGTTGCTGATTAAATTTGGTGCTGATCATAATCAAGATGACCGGTTCATAGCCTGGCGAGCCATATGTTTGATTTATCCTACTCATTATCATTTGTGCCTCCCTCTGTGCTTCTTGAATATCTGCTCCCATGCTCATTGCAGGATTCAGAATTTGAACCAAGACTGAAAAATGCTGCCTATTCCAAGGCTAGTAATTTTAGGGGATGCCTTTAAATACTTCCACGTCATCAATGCCCAGAATAAGTTCCTTCCTCTCAAACTGCTTTTGAATTTCTTGCTCACTTGGAGTTTGATCCCAAGATGACATGTTGGACGGTCTTGTTAAACATCACTTGTTATACCTGTGAATTTAAAGAGTTATTCAACATGCCACTTTAACATAACCTGAGAATAGATGCTAAGTAAGATCTTGCAATCTAAATGAGAACAAATCCTTAAATATTTATCCTAATACATATACAAAGATACAAATAGGTTTTCTTAGTCCAGAAGCAATCAGAGACAGATGTTGAGCTTATTATTACTACTTGTTCTGCCTTTATATCCAACATTTTCTTTCTCATAATCAGAACAAGATCAGTGGTGCCCAACAAGCCAAAAAAAAGGAAAACCCAACAGAAAAATAAATTTATAAGCAACATTTAGCAACTCAAAAGAGTCGTAGTGGATGAATTGATGGTGAGATTTAATAAAGCCAAGAATAAGAAGAGGATTGATGCAGAGTAACAACAGGAGAACATGAGTAAAATTGCTTTAAGGAAACAGTTGAAATACCGCTGGGATCTTAGATTACAAAAACACATGCAAATATACCTTCAAACGCTAGAAACATAAAAAAATAAATTAAACCAATCTTTTTGTTGCAATTGAGCCAATTGTAATGACCATAAAAATAAATGGATGGCGGGTGTCTTTCCGTGGTACTTCACGTTAATGGTAATGAGCATAAAAAACCTCACTAAAACAACTTAAAGTGCAACAAATTCAGACCCAAAAGAAACAAAGACTAAAAATAATTAAATTTTGTCAAACTCAGTGGTGTGTGGGGTGAGTCCTTCTCACACTCCAATTTATGTTTTCAAAATGAAAAAAACAAAATAAAATAAAATCAATTTTTGTTTTTTTCTTTGACAAAAAGTTGACACATAAATGTGTTTGGTTGCAGTTGTTTTAGAATCACAAAGCAAATTCATAGAAAATCCTTAAAACCATTGATTAGCACTCAAAAGTAGCATATTGTTATGCTCTTTTTGGACTAATTATACTTTGATGGAGTTTAAATGATGATATTTTAGGTTCTAAAGTGAAGGAAAGTCCAAAGGCATCCAAGAAGTACATCTGAGGGACAAATGCCGAATTAACGCAAGACCAAGGGAGCAATGTCAGGAGAATGCAAAGAATGAAGGACAAAGTGTAATAAATGAAGGACAAAGTGTAATAAAAGCATTTGAAAAATCAGCATGCAAAGCACCACCGTTCACTTGCCCACTTGCCCACTTGCCCACTTGCCTTCCCAAGCCTATAAATAGGCAGCTCTTCTTCAGCTTTAAAAAGGCCAAACCTGAGGGAGAAATTAAGAGAGTATTTTTTTAGAGAGTTTTTAGAGAGCAAAATTTCTTTCATCTTTTGTAGTTTCCATTTCAATTCATGTATTGAAGATTTTATGCTTATGTTCTTATGGTAAGAGTTCTTTCTTATAATTGTCATTTCTTTATAGCTTTTATATTTACTTGCTTATATAAATATAATGGAAGACTGAGCCTCCTCTACTAAGTGTTTTCTTTTATGTTTTTATTATATCTTGGTTGTGAATTAAACACCAAGTAGTTAGTGTTTTTCTTTTATGTATTTTTATCTCTTGGTTGTGAATTAAACACCAAGTAATTATTGCTTTCTTTTAATTTAAGTATTGTTTTCTTTTACTTCCATTGTTGGAGCTTCCTTCTTCCCCTTAGAGGAGTGAAACTCTTCCACCTTTTTAGTGCTTTACCAAAGTCGGGAAGGGTGGAACGTGATTCACTTGTTCTTTGTCGAAGAACGACTCCTTGTTTAGATATTTTACTTTAGAGTATTTTACTTTGTAACACCTTTTGGGGATGAGTACTATTCATCATTCTAGCTTTACCATAGCTATGAAGGGTGAGTAGTCCTCATTCACTCTTTGGGAAGGGATGATAGATATGTAAAAGATTAATCCGGACATTATGTTTGTGTATCACCTTTATGCTTAAATGTTCTATACTCCACTTGATTTTTGGGTGATTGAATGCACCTAGCAAAGTAAAGGTACTTTGTATAATCAACGGATCTTTCTATGATAAATGGATGACTCCTACACGGAAAGATCCATTGATTCAAGGCAAGTACCCTAACTAACTCTTCATGACAAACTTTCAATGTCCACCATTATAGCACTTCATTCCTATCTTCCGATTAATTTGCCGTTGACACGGGAGTTAATTGAGTTATAAAGCATAAACATAATGCACCGGATAATCAACTACATATTCTGATTCCCGGATCAACGAGTGTTTGTTACATTTAATCATCTTATATTTTGTCTAGCAAAATACCCATTGGAAAGAATCTTACATTCTATCCAAAACTTCCCACAACTTCAAAATCATAATATTTCCAATTACAAGTCTTTCTCACTATTTACTTCAAAGAACACCAACCATAGTTCCCTGAGGATTCGACTCTGGACTCAAACCAGATTATTACTACAACTTGACCGCCTGCACTTGGGTGTACGCATTTCGGATCAAGCCAAGTTTTTGGCGCCGTTGCCGGGGAACTATAAAAGGTGCTCTTTTTAGAAAAAGGTGAAAAAAAAAAAAAAAAAAAAAAAAACCTCTCTTTTTGTTTATATTTTTGCCTTATTGTGAATAATTTTGTTTTATGACTGACACCAAACGCCTCTTTCAAAATTTGCCTGTTGAATCTTCTGGGTCTGTAAATCAACTTGAACCACATTCACCCAAATCAGAAGCCGATTCTTGTAACTTCAATATGGCAAATATTGACAGGCAGGGTGAAGATCATGTGAGAGAGGGGGAAGTACCCAACATTCGAACATTGCGGGATTACTTACATCCCACAAGGAATAGTGTCCCCTCTTGTTTTGTTTTTCCGGAGAATGCACCCCACTTCACTGTGAAGCCGGGGACAGTGCATTTATTGCCCGTGTTTCAGGGATTGGATACAGAAAATCCGTATCTGCATATCAAAGACTTCGAAGAAGTGTGTGGAACATTTCAAGACAATTCTGAATTGACAAAAATGAAATTGTTTTCTTTCTCTTTGAGGGATAAAGCCAAACAATGGTTACATTCTTTAAAATCTCTTTCAATCCCTAATTGGCAGGCTCTACAGAATGAATTTTTCAGAAAATTCTTTCCTCTGCACCGCACTAATGCACTCAAAAGACAAATCATGAATTTTTCGATCAAAGAAGGGGAAACTTTTTATCAAAGCTGGGAGAGATTCAAAGATCTTCTCCAATCTTGTCCACACCATGCTTTTGAAGATTGGACTTTGGTAGGATTTTTTTATGACTCCTTGCCCACTAGGTTACGACAGTTTGTCGAAATGATGGCTCAAGGAGAGTTCATGGGAAAAAGTCCGGAGGAGGCATTCAATTTTTTTGATACCATATCTGACAGTTCTCAAATGTGGGACTCAGCCTCTCCTACCACTGTAGAAGCCAAACCACCTACTTTCCAAGGGGGTAAGTATGTCTTGAGAGAAGATGATGATCTTAGAGCAAAAATGTTCACTTTGTCTCGAAAGCTTGAAGCTTTAGAGATGAGAAAGGTCCATCAAGTTGATGTTGTCCCTCTCACAGAACAAGTGTGTGGGATTTGTGCGCTAATAGGGCATCCTACTGGGGAATGCCCGACCATTCCGGCATTCAAAGAAGTTTTGTTGGAACAAACAAATGCCATTTCCAATTTCAACAAGCCTTACTCCAACCCATACTCTGAAACATACAATCCAGGGTGGCGGAACCATCCAAATTTCAGTTGGAGAAACACACAACCAACCCCCATGAATCAGCAACAAGGGCCACAACAACCACCTCAAGGACCTCCACAATATCCTCATCAACAAGGGCCACAACAACCACCTCAAGGACCTCCACAATATCCTCCATATCAACCACCACACAAAAGGAACCTTGAAGATACATTGAATCAATTCATGCAAACCCAAATGAGCTATAACAATAGTTCTACTCAGGCTTTTATTGATTTCAAGGCCCAGACCACACAATCTTTTGAGGATCTCAAAGGCCACATTCAAAAGCTGACCCAGTCCATGAGCACACATGAGAAGGGAAAATTTCCTGCCCAACCAAAGCCTCCACAAGGCCAATTTCAGGTGGGAAATCCATCAACTATGGAAACTCCACAAGACCAAGCCAAAACTGTCACCACATTGAGAAGTGGCAAAAAGATTGACAAGTCCATCAGAAACATGCTGATTCCAGATCCAAAACCAGACTCAATTCCAGCCAACCCATTAAGTGAGCCAGAACTTGCAACAAAAAATGACTGTGATCCCATGATTGAACAAGAACCAGAGCCATCAAGGGAAGAAGAACCCTCATGTTCTATTCCTGCTCCTTTCCCTCATAGACTCAAGAGCATACAGAAAGCAACCAATCAGTCTGAAATTTACGAGCTTTTCAAGCAAGTACAAATCAACATCCCACTTCTGGATGCAATCCAACAGGTTCCAGCTTATGCCAAGTTTCTAAAAGACTTGTGCACAGTCAAAAGAAGCCAAAATGTTCAAAAAAGAGCCTTCCTCACAGAGCAAGCCAGTGCCCTACTTCAACACAAAATCCCTCTAAAGTGCGAAGATCCAGGGTGCCCCACTGTGTCATGTGTCATTGGAAATTTCAAAATTGAGCAAGCATTGTTAGACCTTGGAGCTAGTGTCAACTTGCTTCCTTTCTCTGTCTACCAGCAGTTGGGTTTAGGTGAACTGAAACCCACTTGCACCACACTCCAATTGGCAGATAGATCTGTAAAAATTCCTAGGGGTATTGTTGAAGATGTACTTGTCCAAGTGGATAATTTTATCTTTCCTGTAGACTTCATTGTTCTAGATACTCATCCAGAAGTTCATTCAGAAACTCCAATTCCTGTCATTCTTGGTCGACCTTTTCTAGCAACCTCCAATGCACTAATCAATTGCAGAAATGGTATTATGAAATTGACTTTTGGGAATATGACTCTCGAAATGAATGTCTTTGACATTGCAAAACACCCAAGAGAGTACGAGGAGGTAGAAGAAATAAATTCCATTGAGTCATTGATACAAGCACATCTGAATGACTCATTCTATGAGGATCTTAGTGAATCAACTTTGTCAAAATCTGACTCATCTGACTCTCTGGAACAAAACTCCATTGAGTGTCCTACCTTCAATGTGGGGACATGGGCTCCTAAATTTGAAGAAATTTCATCAAGTGGTACAAAACCACTATCTTCAAGTGACAGGCCACCAAAGCCTGAACTGAAACCGCTCCCATCTGATCTCAAGTATGCATTTTTAGGTGAGGATAAATCTTACCCAGTGGTAATTTCTTCAAAAATCACAGACTTGCAAGAAGCTCAATTAATTGAAGTTCTTAAAAGTCATAAAAGCACCATTGGGTGGACCATCGCTGATTTGAAAGGTATAAGCCCGTTAATATGTAATCATGCCATATACCTTGAAGAGGACTCAAAACCCTCTCGTCAAATGCAGCGACGATTGAATCCTCACATGAAAGAGGTTGTGAGACTGGAAGTGCTCAAACTCCTGGATGCAGGGATAATTTTTCCTATCTCCGATAGCAAATGGGTTAGTCCAACCCAAGTTGTACCAAAGAAATCTGGAGTCACAGTAGTCAAAAATGATGCAAATGAACTCGTGCCAACACGAGTCGTCACAGGATGGCGAATGTGCATTGACTATCGAAAACTCAATCTGGTGACTAGAAAAGACCATTTTCCTCTTCCCTTCCTTGACCAAGTCCTCGAGAGAATAGCAGGCCATGAATTTTACAGTTTCCTGGATGGGTATTCCGGATACAATCAAATTGAGATAGCTCTGAATGACCAAGAAAAGACCACATTCACATGTCCATTTGGCACCTTTGCATTCAAAAGGATGTCATTCGGACTTTGTAACGCTCCTGCAACATTTCAAAGATGTATGCTGAGCTTGTTCAGTGACATGGTCGAAAATTTTTTGGAAATCTTCATGGATGATTTCTCGGTATATGGTGACTCATTTGATTTGTGTCTAGCTAACCTAGAAAAAGTTTTGATGAGATGCAAAGAGGCAAATCTGGTGCTTAACTGGGAGAAATGTCATTTCATGGTGAATCAAGGCATTGTCTTGGGTCACATTGTGTCGTCTGAAGGCATGAAAGTTGATAAAGCAAAAATTGATTTGATAAGGAATCTTCCTGCTCCTAGGGTTGTGAAGGATGTTCGATCATTCTTAGGTCATGCAGGATTCTACAGAAGGTTCATAAAAGACTTCAGCACCATAGCAAAACCTATGTGTCATCTTTTGAGTCAGGATGTCATTTTCGACTGGAATGAAGCGTGCCAAAAATCCTTTGACAAACTCAAAGGCATGTTAATTTCTGCCCCAATAATGCAACCTCCTGACTGGACTCTACCCTTTGAATTGATGTGTGATGCTAGTGACTATGCTGTAGGTGCTGTTTTGGGACAAAGAAAAGATAAGAAGCCACATGTGATTTACTATGCAAGTAAAACTTTAAATGATGCCCAAATGAATTACTCAACAACTGAAAAGGAATTACTTGCTGTAGTATTTGCATTGGAAAAATTTCGATCTTATCTTGTTGGTTCTTCTGTTACTGTATTTACTGACCATGCAGCACTGAAATTTTTGCTTACAAAAAAAGATGCCAAACCAAGGCGCTTGAGATGGATCCTCTTGCTCCAAGAATTTGATTTAGTCATTAAGGACAAAAAGGGTGTGGAAAATGTGGTGGCAGATCATCTGTCAAGATTAACTTATGAGTTTCATGAGGATGGACTGCCAATCAATGAAAAATTCCCCGATGAACAACTATTCAGGATTGATGAGACCCCATGGTACGCTGATATTGCTAATTTCCTTGCTACCGGAACACTTCCTCCATTTTTCACTCCCATGGACAAAAAGAAGTTTCTGAGGGAGGTCCGCAATTTCTTTTGGGAAGATCCCTACGTATTCAAGTACTGTAAGGATCAGATCATAAGACGTTGCATCCCCGCTCAGGAAAGTAGACAGGTAATAACATTTTGTCATTCAGAAGCATGCGGTGGTCATTTTTCATCTCGAAAAACCGCTGCAAAAATCTTGCAGTGTGGATTTTACTGGCCCACACTTTTCCAAGATGTCCATGCTTTTTGCATAACTTGTGATAGATGTCAAAGGTTGGGAAACATTTCAAAAAGAAACATGATGCCCTTAAACCCAATTTTGGTGATCGAAATTTTTGACTGTTGGGGTATCGATTTTATGGGACCATTTCCCCCCTCTTTTGGCTATCTATACATTTTAGTAGCCGTAGACTATGTATCCAAATGGGTTGAAGCAATTCCATGCCGAAATAATGATCATCAAACGGTGATCAAGTTTTTAAAAGAAAATATTTTATCTCGGTTTGGAATTCCAAAATCCATTATAAGTGATGGGGGTACTCATTTTTGTAATCGACCATTCTGGAATTTAATGAAAAAATACTTGATTTTTCACAAAATTGCAACCCCTTATCATCCACAGACCAGTGGACAAGCTGAGTTAGCTAATCGGGAGATCAAATTAATTTTGGAAAAAACGGTGAACCCAGATCGCAAAGATTGGTCATTAAGACTAACTGATGCGCTCTGGGCATACCGAACTGCTTTTAAAACAATTTTGGGCATGTCTCCCTATCGATTAGTCTATGGAAAGCCATGTCACTTGCCTGTGGAATTGGAACATAGGGCATACTGGGCTATTAAAGCAATGAATTTTGACTTAGACAAGGCTGGACTGTCACGGAAACTTCAGATTAATGAATTGGAGGAATTGAGAAATGAAGCATATGAAAATGCTAAGATTGCAAAAACCAGGATGAAAATTTTTCATGACAAGAACATAGTGCGAAAATCTTTTGAACCTGATCAAAAGGTTCTACTTTTCAATTCGAGACTTCGCCTATTTCCTGGTAAGTTGAAATCAAGATGGACTGGACCATACATTGTTAAAAAGGTATTTGAACATGGGGCAGTGGAAGTGGAGAACCCATCAAACGGTAACATTTTTACCGTCAATGGTCAGAGATTAAAACCCTTTGTGGAGAATTTTGTCCAAAATGTGGAGACCATTTTTTTAATGGATCCAGAAAGTATCTCCGGAGATCACTCCGGAGATTACGCTTGCCGACACAAAAAAGGGTCGGGTCAGTCAGACACCCGACACGATGGACTGCCTTTATAAGGCTCCCATCGCTTTTTTTTTCTTTTTTTTCTTTTCCTCACCACACCTTTACTCTTTTCTTTTCTTTTTCTTCTTCTGCTTCTTCTCTTTTCTTCTTCTTCTCCACTGCATCTGGTTTTCTGTACCACGATCCAACCCATAACAGTACCATGTCTGCATTTTTCGATGACCCTATCCTCCTTCTCATGATCTACATTTGTTTGTATTATTTACTTATGGCTGTTCTTCTTCGGGCCGCACTGATGATCAAGGGTTTTTGTCCCAATGAAAACCCAGACCACCCCAAAGATGTTTAATCTCTGTTTTTTTTTGTATAGGTCATCGGCGATTGAACAGATCTCCACGGTTAACTGTGTATTCAAGCTCTACAAACCGAAAAACTCGAAACATTGGGGACAATGTTCAGTCTAGGTTGGGGGGTAAGATTTACAGTTTACAGTAGTTGATCTGCAGTTTACAGTAGTTGATCTGCGCAGGTTGAACCCGTAATTGAACCCGTAAAATTTTCTGTAAATTTTTTTTTTTTTTTTTTTTATTGTTGTATCTGTTCAAATTATGTACTTTGTATTAATGATAATATCTGTGGGTCAGTTTTGATCATCTTTGTGACTGGAAGACGTAAAAAAACCAGATAATGGGTCATAGAGTATCAATCATGGATGTAAATCTTTTTTGGTTTAGTCTAGGAGTCCTACGTACTTTTCCATCTGATGTACATACCATGATCATGAGAAAAGCAAGATTAGTAAGGAAGGCTGAAATCAAAGAAAAACAAGCGAAACCCCTCTGTGGCCGAAGCAGTTATTCTAAACGTCGTCGTGCTACACGACTTGGTGCCTGTAAACAGTGTGGCAGATACTTTCATGAGAAAAGATACAACAAATGTTCTGAACCAATTTCCGGTCGCGCAACCGATCGATTAAACTGGATAAAACATGGGCTGAGTAAGGATTACCCTGATACGCCATGCTATTCCGGTACTGTGCTTAACCGATTTGTGAGAGAGGAAGTTGGGAGAGTTACTAGTTGTCCATTTTACACAGATACGGAGGGGGAATCGGATTGACCTCTGTGGAAAAGTGTACTGAGGTTGGGAATGAGAGCTGAAGGTCCGAGTCTGTAAATTTTATTTTATTTTATTTTTTTATGTTCTGTACAAACTCTTTTGCATATCACTTTCTTTTGTTGTATAATTTTGTTGTTCCTAGTTTCAGATATTGGTGCATGGGTCAAAGCTCAAGTGCGATGTGTTCTCTTACCCTACTCATTTTTATTACTATGCACCATTATTGCACCTGCTGCCATGATTTGCGCCTGCCGACACTGCCGAAAGTAAAGTTAGAAAAAAAAAAAAGGGGGGCCTCCCACTGCCTTTCTTCTTCTTTTTTCTTTTCTTCTGCCTGCCAGCTCCTGCCGACACTTTCTTATATTAAAAAAAAAAAAAAAAAAAAAAATTCTGAGGAATGCCTTTATTAGGCCTTCCACCTTTTTCTTTTTCTTCCACCATCACCGGTGTTGGTTCCCCCCTTTTCTCTTTCTCTTCTCTTCTTCTCTTTCTTTTTCTTCTCTTCTTCTTCGTCGTCGTTCTTTCTGTTCTCTGTAAAAACAACTCACCCCCTGTAAATCCATGACCATATACGCCGACGATCCAGTCTTTTGTTTAATAATTTGTCTTATATGTTTGTATGTGTACCTGGGTGCTCTTTGTGTTCTCACACTTAGGATGAGGAGTTTCCAGAGAAACCCAGATATTCCTTGAGTTGAGTAATTGTTGTATTTTGTTTGTAGGTTTCGGCAGATGAACAGATCTGTACCTTACAACCTTATCTCCACTAGCCCACTAGTGCTAGTGTTGTAAGTATTGCTTGTTTGTAATTTCATTTATATATATATTTGAAATTTGATATCTACAGCTTGTGATTCTCATGGCTATTTGTCTTTATAAGATTCCTTGTGAATTTGCTATGCCCTCCAATGACTATGTTGTAATTGCTGTTACAGTAAGATCTGATAATTTGCCAAATAATCCTCCTCAATCCTATGTATTCTGGGTTTATTCCTTCTTCGTTAATTTGTTTGTTTCATCCTAAATCTTCTTCCTTCCGCTTGTATTTTGGTATACTTTCTCTAGTTTCGTATTTGTAATTTTAGTTTTAGATCTGAAAAAAAAAAAAAAAAAAAAATTTATTTTTTTTGGATCGCGTTTTTTTAGTATTTGTACCTGTATTTCATGATCACATCGGATGCAGCTTCAACTGTCTTTGTGACTGGCAGACGTTAAAGAACCAGATAGAATGTCTTTAGTCTTAGCAAGCATGGATCCTAAACTTTTTTGGTTTAGTCTAGGAGTTCTACGCATTTTCCCATCTGATGTGCATGCTGTGATAATGAGAAAAGCAAGGGATGTGAGAAAAATTGAGATCCGAGAGAAACAACAACAACCATTGTGTGGCAGAAGCAATTTTGCTAAACATCGTCGTTCCAAACGACTGGGTGCTTGTTACCATTGTGGCAGGATATTTCATATGAAAAAACATAATCAGTGTTCTGAACCAATTTCGGGTCGTGCAACCGATCGATTAAACTGGATAGTGTATGGGCTGAGTAAGGATTATCCTGACACGCCATCTTATGCCAGTCCAGGACTTACAAGTTATGTGCGACAAGAAGTTGGAAGGGTCACTGATAATGACATAGATCCAAGCAATGACTCGGATTAGATTTTGACTATTAAAGACAAAGCTGTGGAAAAATATGTTTTGGAATGAAGGTTAAGGGTCTGAACTCTTTTGTAAAATATTTTTGTACAAAGTCTAGTTGTTGAAATAAAAAAAAAAAAAAAGTTTCAACTATCATGGTGCTAATGCATATACACATTTTTTTTCACAATGGAGTTTGTAGGTAGCTTCACTGAAAACCTTCACGAGACAAAACTCGTCCACTAGGAATCACCTAGGGGTTTAACGGCTTATTGCATATGCTAAATGCAATCGTGTTATCTACGAAAGTGATTTTGTTATGCTGTTATTTATTGCTAGAGACCAGCAATGTTTAGGTTGGGGGGTGTGATTAGCACTCAAAAGTAGCATATTGTTATGCTCTTTTTGGACTAATTATACTTTGATGGAGTTTAAATGACATGGATACTGCCAAGCCAGTCAGCATCCCATATTTTAGGTTCTAAAGTGAAGGAAAGTCCAAAGGCATCCAAGAAGTACATCTGAGGGACAAATGCCGAATTAACGCAAGACCAAGGGAGCAATGTCAGGAGAATGCAAAGAATGAATGACAAAGTGTAATAAATGAAGGACAAAGTGTAATAAAAGCATTTGAAAAATCAGCATGCAAAGCACCACCGTTCACTTGCCCACTTGCCCACTTGCCCACTTGCCTTCCCAAGCCTATAAATAGGCAGCTCTTCTTCAGCTTTAAAAAGGCCAAACCTGAGGGAGAAATTAAGAGAGTATTTTTTTAGAGAGTTTTTAGAGAGCAAAATTTCTTTCATCTTTTGTAGTTTCCATTTCAATTCATGTATTGAAGATTTTATGCTTATGTTCTTATGGTAAGAGTTCTTTCTTATAATTGTCATTTCTTTATAACTTTTATATTTACTTGCTTATATAAATATAATGGAAGGCTGAGCCTCCTCTACTAAGTGTTTTCTTTTATGTTTTTATTATATCTTGGTTGTGAATTAAACACCAAGTAGTTAGTGTTTTTCTTTTATGTATTTTTATCTCTTGGTTGTGAATTAAACACCAAGTAATTATTGCTTTCTTTTAATTTAAGTATTGTTTTCTTTTACTTCCATTGTTGGAGCTTCCTTCTTCCCCTTAGAGGAGTGAAACTCTTCCACCTTTTTAGTGCTTTACCAAAGTCGGGAAGGGTGGAACGTGATTCACTTGTTCTTTGTCGAAGAACGACTCCTTGTTTAGATATTTTACTTTAGAGTATTTTACTTTGTAACACCTTTTGGGGATGAGTACTATTCATCATTCTAGCTTTACCATAGCTATGAAGGGTGAGTAGTCCTCATTCACTCTTTGGGAAGGGATGATAGATATGTAAAAGATTAATCCGGACATTATGTTTGTGTATCACCTTTATGCTTAAATGTTCTATACTCCACTTGATTTTTGGGTGATTGAATGCACCTAGCAAAGTAAAGGTACTTTGTATAATCAACGGATCTTTCTATGATAAATGGATGACTCCTACACGGAAAGATCCATTGATTCAAGGCAAGTACCCTAACTAACTCTTCATGACAAACTTTCAATGTCCACCATTATAGCACTTCATTCCTATCTTCCGATTAATTTGCCGTTGACACGGGAGTTAATTGAGTTATAAAGCATAAACATAATGCACCGGATAATCAACTACATATTCTGATTCCCGGATCAACGAGTGTTTGTTACATTTAATCATCTTATATTTTGTCTAGCAAAATACCCATTGGAAAGAATCTTACATTCTATCCAAAACTTCCCACAACTTCAAAATCATAATATTTCCAATTACAAGTCTTTCTCACTATTTACTTCAAAGAACACCAACCATAGTTCCCTGAGGATTCGACTCTGGACTCAAACCAGATTATTACTACAACTTGACCGCCTGCACTTGGGTGTACACATTTCGGATCAAGCCAACCATTAAACATAGTAATACATCAATGTACACTCCATACTTGTTATTTTTCTTTTCAACAAATACCTTCACTTGATCACCAATTTCTGTTATAAATCGATAAGTTAGTACTCTTTTCATAGTTTGAACAATAGAAGCTAATTTGGCCAATCTGCATAAAGTTCGCCACATTTTTCGTAACTTCACCTCAAACCATCTTTATTCCAACAAATACCTTCACCTGATCACCAATTTCTGTCATAAATCGATAAGTTAGTACTGTTTTCATAGTTTGAACAACAGAAGCTAATTTGGCCAATCTGCATAAAGTTCGCAGCATTTTTCGTAACTTCACCTCAAACCATCTTTATTCCAACAAATACCTTCACCTGATCACCAATTTCTGTCATAAATCGATAAGTTAGTACTGTTTTCATAGTTTGAACAACAGAAGCTAATTTGACCAATCTGCATAAAGTTCACCGCATTTTTCGTAACTTCACCTCAAACCATCTTTATTCCAACATTTGTTCTACTTAAGCTTTGTAAAGATCTACGATACGTATGCCCAGAGAGTGATTTTTGGTAACTAAGATTTACTCAACTAGGGTAGGTCCAATGAGACACTACTTTAGAGTGTCGTGCCCTCAGTCTCTCTCCCCAGCGATGTGGTGATGATCCTCTACCTGCAACTAGGGTGCTGACCTAGGGTTTATCCCTTTTAACAGCTACATTTATCTGCTTGACCTTGGTATTAGTTTCTGACTAATAATCAGTGATTCAAAACCCCTTCCATCTATTTTTTCCCTCTCTTCTCCTCTGCACAAATGGATTTCTCGAGGTACATATCCAGTGAATCCAATCCCCAATCATCTTCTTCTTTCCCCTCTCTTTCTCTTTACCACCGGTTCTCAGTAAATCCAAACCCCCACCATCTCTTTCTTCTCTCTCCTCTCTTTTTCTTGACCACTGGTTCTCTCGCGGCACCTAGCTTGCCATGCTATGGCATCGCAACCTTCCAAATCCGTGAACCCTAACCCCATAACTGCCATACAACAAATGGCTAAACAGCCCAACAGCTCAAACTACAACAAACCCGATTATTGAACAGCAATCGGACAAGCCTATTACCAATTTTGTTAGGAAACCTTGTTTGACAGGGAAAACCTCCACACAAAAGAGCCTTAACCGAAATGTAGTTAAGATTATTTTGACAAGAGCGTGGAGAGCAGAGCAGCATGTAGAGATAAAGGATGGAGAGCTTAATACCTATGTTTTTTTGTTTTTTTTTTTTCCAATAAGGAGATGAAGCAGAGGGTCTTGAAACAGGGGTCGTGGACTGTTAAGGGTCAACTGATGGTTTTACAAGAATGGTGCCCCAATTTTTCAATCTCTAATTTGGACTTTAATTCAACTATCTTCTGGGTCAAAGTGCATGGTCTGTCGCCATAGATGATCAATTTCGAAAATGCTACTCGTATCACAAGAACTTTGGGACATACAATGGATGATGGTATAGACCTACCCCAGAGGTAGATCTGGAAAAACTATCTTCAAACAAGGGTTAGCGTGGACCTCACACAACCTCTCATAACTTGCTTCTGGTGGCCAAGGGAAGGTGATCGTGACAAACAGATAGCTCTCAAGTATGAGAGGCTTGGGGATTTTTGCTACCAATGTGGAAGAATAGGCAATGATCTACTGGAATGCAAATACCCACCTCCCATTGATACACAGATCTGCTTTGGTCCTCATCTCCGAGCAATGCCTAGTCAAATGTCAGGAAATTACCGTTCACCGGAAAGATCGAGGACGGCGCGTGGTGTTTCCACGATGGGAGTGATAGGTCAACACAGGGGAACCCCCAATCAAGAGGGATCATCAGATAGTGGAATGGTGGGATTGTGCAAACTTCCCCAACTGCCTCCCCCTAACAGTGAGACACGCGGATCCACGGTAGAGGCTGAGGAGATAACAGCTCTGGAGACACCTCAGCATAGTACAATCATTCCACCCCCATGTACAACTTCTGTGGCCCTCAATCCCCTCCTAAAAACCCAAATCTGCCTACCCCTTCAGAAGATATTGACCAAAATAACCTCAATTCATCTGGCCCTATCACCCAGCATAAAAACATAGCAGCTACAAGCATGGCCAAATATCAAACAGAGGGATTCGGATCCCCTCCATTACCCATTCCCTTCAATTTTCCTCAATACAGTGCTAGATGAGTGACATGTAGAAGATTCTGAATTTCAATGGACAAAATTTTTTCCTTGTGAGAAAATTCTTTAATAATTGTTAACACTCCACCAATAATAAAATGAATGAGAAAAAATCTTGTTCATTGAAATTCAAAATCTTCTACATGTCACTCATCTAGGTCTGCATTGAGGGGAATTGAAGGGAAGGGGTAATGGAGGGAATCTAAATCCCAAACAGAGAATGGCCCAACAGCAAACATAGCACCCCAGTTAACGGCCCAAACACGTCCCTTCTACCCTCAGCCAAAACACATATGCCCAACCCCAGCAATTAACCCAAGACCACAGAATAGCCCAACAGCAAATAGACTCCCTGACCCATGACATAAACGACGTTGTTACCATAGTCACAAGACCCATCATCCCCAACTGACCTCAACAATTACCCTAGCATCATCCACAACCACTTTTCAAGTACTCAACTACCACAACGTTAGTCAATCCTTTGCCCCAGAAAACACCTCAAGATCCCAGTTCCTAAAGGAGGCCGAATCAATCCCAGTTACTAACCTTGAGCTCATAATTGACCATTACATGGCTTATGTTTTCAAGAGCCTCTCTTTAAAGAGACCTCTCCCACCACAGGGTCAAGCAGTAAAGGCCTCCAAGATGTATCGAAGGGATGATGGGTACTTAGCCTTTTTACCTACAGAAATGGTTACCTCTAAGGAGGAAAGGAGGAATCTAGAACATCTACAATTGCCAGCTCTCCAGAGATCTCTATACAAAATGATGAGAACCCCTTGTTGACACAAGCAAATCTGGAAGCTATAGAAGGCCACCTGAAAGGCGCAGACTAACCACAAGAAAACCCTATCGTAAATTCAGGAGGAAAAATAGAAAATCTATGAGGGCAGAGGATCCTACACTGCATGAGGTTGCTGTTGAATGGAACGAGGACATAGTCCAGACGGCTAAGGAGGCGGGCCTTCTCATGCCCCCCACCCCATTGTGAAGATCATAAGGGCAGGGGGCACCCTTGACAGTTCCATCATTGAGGGAACTATGTGTCCAATATAGAGCCCAGATCTTATGTCTCAGTGAGATTAGAATAAGGAGGCAAAAGGTGGATAAAGTCCAGAGAGATTTGAAGTTCGATAACAAATTGGTAGTAGAACCAATAGGTCTTTCAGGAGGCTTATGTTTGATGTGGAAAGATGGAGTTGATATTGGGATTGAAGGGAATACTCAGAACCAAACTGATGTGGTGGTTAAAGCCCAAGGTATGAGAGGGCCATGGCACCTCAGTTTTGTTTGTGGCCACCCAGATTATGAAACTCGAAAATTATAGTGGGAAAGGTTGGGGGCACAAGGGAGGAGTGTAGTACTCCCATGGATGTGTATTGGGGACTTTAATGACATCGCTACCCAAAGCGAGAAAGAAGGAAGCAAAGATAGAGCCAATTACAAGATAAGGACTTTCAGATCATTCATGGATAATTGTAATTTAGTTGATTTAGAATGCAAAGGCTGCAAGTTTACCTGGGACAACCATAGAGAAGGTCAAGCAAATGTAAGGGAGAGGCTTGATAGGACCTTAGCTACTCCCAATTAGAGAATGCTCTTTCCAGATGCAGTGGTTTTTGTGCCTCCTCCAGTGGGATCGGATCACTCACCTCTGATCCTATACACTGAACCTCAAGCAGAAAGGCCTAAAAGGTTCACATGGGTTAAAGGAGTCCAGCGTGGGGAAGATTATCCCATGCAAACACTACGGTCGATTTTTTCAATCCCAACGAATATCCCATCCAATTTTTTTTACCCAAACCAGGGATATGTGGGTCCATTTCATAATTTTAATCCAATCCTCCCTTTAACCCCCTTAATCTTGAAAACAAACACCCCTTTAATTTTTGCTTGCTTATCTGATGATTCTTTACCAACCTCCCAAAAAATAAAGATTCTTTACCTAACCTATTTTGAAGTTGAAGTCGATGATAATCATTTTCTTCGATAGATTTTTCTTATGATTGTGTTTGAATATCTTGTTTGAAGTAACAGGTGCTACAATTCCGAAGTTGTTTGAAAATTCATTAGATTACTATGTTTACGATGATGAAATTAGTACAATAAATTTCTTGGGAAGGAACTTAAGGTATTGGTGGAAATAAGATGTTGGATGATGGGAAGCCTACCTAGGAGCTTGCAAAAGCACAATTGAGTCTTATGTGTGGTTACTTTTGAGTTATTTTGGTAGATATAGTATTTAATGTCTTTTTATGGTTTTTTAGAGTCCAGGGCATTTTCTTAATGTCTAAATTTGCTTGAACGGGTCATAGTATAACCCGTTGGCCATCTTTTGGGCAATTCAAGTGTTGACTATTTCTACAACTTAGAGACCTAGTTCTAGTTTAAGTTAGTAATTTAGAGTTTTTGGAGCCCCTTTTTGAAATTCAAATCTTTTGGGATTAAAAAATATCATGGCTGTTAAAATCCCGATTCGTATCGTAGGATATCACAATTCTACGATCCGATATAGGTAAAGAGATATGAATCTCTTGTAGAATCCCTAACTCATGATCCTAATGAATTATATTTGTGGGCATGTGCATACTATTTGCCAATGAAATTATAGTTTACTGTGGAGAAAACCTTTTTACCTACCAAATATATTTCCTAATTAAAATTTTCTGAGGTAAAATCCACTTTTTTTGTAGTGAAAATTCATTTTATTCAACTTACAACCCAGGACGTAGATCAATTTATCTTTCACATATACAGAAAAAGTGACAGTGATTTCCATGATGCACATGCATAAACAATATACATAACTAGAATACAATTTATTTTAAAAAAAAGCAATTGCAAATAGAAAAGAAATCAAGCATCAGATAGACTTAAAAAGAAGCCCAAACCAACTTAACAAATTGAAAGAAATTCAATAAATAGCTATTAAAAAACCATACCTATTCTTTTCCTATTCCTCTCATACCAATGAAACATTCCTTTCCAAGAAGCAAACCTGTCATTTGGGAGAAAGGAACAGTTACTTCTAGGCAGAAATTAAACCATTAGATTCTCGATACAAATCTCGATTTGATAACTATGCATAATAAGACTATAAAAAAACACACAATTATCAAAACACAAAAACAGATCATAAAGGACCAAACAATTCTCAACTAAAAAAACTTACTACTTGTGAGAAGATGAAGTAGAGAATTAACCTGGAGATTGAGGGGGCATTTCTTCTACAATTGTGTGGCAAATTGTTGAAGCATAATCCACTCCTAAAAACTACTAGGTCACTAACCTTTGATCTTGGAACTGTTTAAGCAATAGGTTTCGGTGCAACTCTCCATTTAATAGGCACCAGCAACTCTCTCTCTATCTTCGGGTGGGTTAGATGGTGTATCAACAGCAGGTTTGGTGAGGAGGCTTCTGGGTAGGGTTTGTGAAGGGCACTGCTGCTGTGTGTGTCGGTGTGTAAGTGTAACTGGGTGGTGGCAGGAGAGTGTGAATTCTGACTTAGGTTGAATATGTGACTGTATATTGCAAACAAGAAGATAGAAGCGGAAAAGCCCAATAGGAAACGAAAGAGAAAGGATGGATTTTACAGAAAGAGAGAGGATTAAAGCTGAACAGAGGAGCTCCAGTGCTCTCTCGTCTCCTTTTTTGCAGATAATTCTTTGTTTTTCTCCAATGCAACAATGGGTCAATGTAGCAAGTTTATGGATATTCTTAATACTTACTGTTATGCCTTAGGCCAGCTAGTTAATCTTTACAAATCTGGAGTCTCTTTCAGCAGGAATACTCCATTACAAGTCCAACAAGAGCTATCACAGTTTATGAGAATCCCACTGCTACAAAAGATGGGGAAGTATCTAGGTTTGCCAACTGAATTGGGGAGATCCAAGAGGCAGGTACTGAGCTAGATTAAAGACAAAATTATGGACAAGATTGTTGGATGGAAGGAAAAAGAAAAACTATTAAACCATGAAAGCAGGGAGGTATTGATAAAGGTCGTGGTACAGGCAATCCTGCTATGTCCATTTTTAAATTTCCAAAGTCTTTTTGTAGAGAAATGACTTCAAGCATTAAATTTGAAATTTTTACTATAAAAATATATCCGTTAAATTGCGATCGTTATAAAAACTATACCCGTTAAAATATAACCGTTAAGTTTAATTATATTTTTTAATAAAAAACATTGAATTATTAAAATGACACCCCATTTTGACACCTACCATTGGAGCAGAAACTATATCATGCTTATGTTCCATGGTGAAGTAGACTGTTAGTGGGTCTTAACTCTAATGTACTCTTCTTTGGTGTTACCATCTTCATTCCTTATTTCCACTTTACCTTTGACAATACTAAATCCTATTTATAATGTCAAAAATTCTATTCATTATTTATTTATTGTATTTTTATTATATATTTCTATTTCCTCGTTTTTGTAATAACTCCAACTCAAATAAAAAAAATCACAATTTTTTTCAATGATTTGGGTCGATTTTAAGAGATATACATGCATGATACTCGTATAAGCAAGCAAATTGACGTTAGGTAGTATGTTGCTCTCAAATAATCGACAATGAATCTAATCCAAGGTGGAAAGATCTTTTTTTTTCTTTCTTTTTTATATTTTATTATGGGATAATTTTATATGTACTAAATGTGTGCACCAAAACTTGCACCAAATCAACTGTAGTCGTTGGAACAGTGATAGGACCCACTAATTCAATGACTACAAGTAATTTAGTACATATTTTTTGTGCACATAACATTGCTCTTTATTATGCCAACTAGAACACTTAATCACTACTTATAATTAATATTGGGATACGATTTGGATTTGGTCAGGCAAACTTTAAAATTACATATGTGGGCACTCTTTTTTATTATATATCTTTTTCCATCTAACTAGAACATGTTAAATGTGACTATCAATAAGGTTTGATGTAATGACTATCAATAAAGGAGTTGTATACGGTACTGATAAAAAAATATTTTGGTTGTCGGTGTTTTTATAACTGTTGTGATATTAAAAAAAAAAAACAAGAAAAATAATTACCGTGATAAAAACACTTACAACAATGAAAAAAATACCCACAAATATAACAAATCACCAAAAAAAATGATAATTTTATTTTTTACTGAAAAAATAGTAAAAAAAGTTACGATAATAATGGTAAAAACACCCAAAATAGTAACAAAAATATACCCACAAAAGTGATAATTTTTGTGGTTGTAAAATAACTCATAAAAGTTATAAAAACACTTATTAAAGTAATAAATTTTGGACATACAATACCAATTTTTTTCCAGTACCGTAGTCAAGTCCATCAATAAAAATATCCTCGCCAATAATATTTTCACAAAATACCATAATAAAATTGAGTCATGAAACAATGCATTACTTTTGATATAAGCCATATACATAACATGATTTTACGTTCATTTCACTTATTTTTCTTTTAGTCATCAGATTCATTAAAGTTTGTGTTCTTGTCTGTATAAGTGACGCTCATCAAAGTGATTACATTCCCCATTTGGTTAGGAAATATCACACCATTTGGCATTTTTGCATACATTAAGTCAATTATCTATAGGGTTCTAAAACCAAAGGGGAAGAAGCATTGAATTTTTTTGAAAATCTAAGGGGCTGTTGAAATTTTTGAAAATTTTAGGGGTCCATGGCCACTACGTAATTCCGTCACTTATCCCGACGTATAAGAGCTAGGTGCATCTTTGAAGAAAAGATTGAGCAATGTTATGTGCACCAAAACTTATATTAAATCACTTGCAATCGTTGAATCAATGTGTCCTATCATTGATCCAATAATTGCAATTAATTTGGTGCACAAATTTAGTGCATATAGAATTATTTGGAAAAATTATCCACTATAGTGTTTTAAAAAAAAATTCCCTACTAAGACTATTTTTGTATGTGCTTTTTGCTTTTTTATCCTAAAGAATTCAAGATTTTTACTTTATACCTTCAAATATTAAATTTTGTATATTACACATTCAATATATTAAAAATGTTACAATGTAGCCCTTATAGCAAACTTATGTTATTTTTTCTTTAAAGGTTAAGTTATTGACACTAATGAAAAACCTATTGAAA
Source organism: Ilex aquifolium (assembly GCA_951799425.1). Taxonomy (NCBI): domain Eukaryota; kingdom Viridiplantae; phylum Streptophyta; class Magnoliopsida; order Aquifoliales; family Aquifoliaceae; genus Ilex; species Ilex aquifolium. The sequence continues at coordinate 21,780,847 of OX637410.1, forward strand.
AGTTAATAAAATGGTCACATTGTAATATTTTTGATACATTAAGGGTATAATATGAAAAATTTAATTTTTAAAGATAAAAAGTGAAAATCTTAAAACCTTTCAGATACAACGTGAAATTCGCCCTTCTTTTATTGCTGCATGGAACAAGAAAATTGCATGTAACTATGCGGAAAAAAGGAAAAACATAAAATAATTAAATATGTTTTTTTGTCCATGAATTGTTTGTAAAATGTCACTTTAATCCTTCGGTTATTAATTTTTGTAAATTATAGCTCAAAAGATTTTAATTTAAGAGTAAATAGTCGAGTCGAGTCGAGCCCGATGACATAAACTTTTTACATTGAATGTATCTTTTTGACTCGTCAACAATCAAATTTGTCAATTTTACGAAATTGATAATTAAGAAACCATTGTGACGTTTAGTGAATACTTTAGACCATGAATATATTTAATCAGATGTCACGCCGTCATAATTGAAATATTTAAACTAATATTGAAAAACTTGCCAAATGTATTGACAAAATTGCTAATCAAGGGATGGAAAAAATATTTAGTGCATATTTTAAACGTCTCTGTTTTGTTGCAATTCAAGAGAGCCGTTTGGTTCGCACACTCAGTCTCTCTTATATGACTTTGGTTTAGATTAGAAGTACAGCTTTGGCCATGGCAGCTCGCAGACTCTCCTCCTTGCTCTCTCGTTCTCTCTCTCTTCCTCATGCTTATGCTTCTCTTGGTGGCCACTCTCTTCTTGTTCTCTCTCTCTATAAGTAGTGATGGTGTAAATCCACAGAGATGAGCTATGGAACTAAATTGAATGGCATAAACAATCCGCGTGGGGATTGGTAGGGCGTCTGAGCTACAAGGCACATGAAGTGGTGGGTGAATGTTCTAATTCATGATGTATAGCGTGTGAAAATACAATAGAAGTATAGTGGTTCACCGGCCAGTGAGCTCGGCTAATCCACTCTCTAATGGAGACTTTTACTCCCTTGTCTTTATTGATGAAATTGAATGTGTTACAGTAGAATTATTCGAGTCTTTTTGTTTCTGGTTGTTCTCCCCCTCTTTTATGGGCTCATGCTTACCTCTAACGCGGAATTACCTCCCATATTAAAGGGATTGTGCCCTATCTTCATCCATAATTCCGGAGTTACCTAAACTCCATATGGCTGGCTTCAAACGGAGAGTTCTTTGCCTTCTTTCGTGGGATTCTCCTTAGCTTTAGGAGGGGATCGTGGTTGATTACGGGTCTTATGCCTTGGAATGGTTCTACTTTCCTTTTAGTGATATCCGTAGTTACCTTGCTGTCCTTTCACCATTTCTTAACTCGTGTCCTCAGCTGGGAGCTCACAGCGTTGACTAGATGAGCTCTGGCCAATGCTAGATGAGCTCTGCCTCTTCTGTCTGAGCTCCCGACCTGGGCTCATTTCCTGAGCTCGTGTCTGTTCATCTCAGGTATCATCAGTTGCCCCCCAGCCCTTGCCTTAGGTTAGCCTGGGCAGGGGCTGATCTACACGAACTGAATTAGACCCGCACGTGGCCAGCATGTGGCTTTAGGATTTTTGACGGTTTACAGCAATCATGTCTTTCCTTGATTCCCGCGCATGTCTTTGCCCACGTCCCTCAAGCTTTAAAGACCCAAACGACTACTTGAACCGTCTTTTCACACTATTCATCTTCCTCGCTGCTCCTTGTCTCCATTCTCTCTGCGATTTCGGACCATTTTGCTTGAGCCTTTCTGTTTTCTTGCTTGAAATCGGATTCCCTACCCTCGTTTCGAAGATTCGCATCGTCTTCTTCCTCTGACAGTGTTCCAGGCTATTGTTGCCGCTATTCCTGAGTTAGGTACGTTCCTTGCCCCTTCCTCTTCCTTCTTTTGCTCTGGATCCCTCGGATTCGAGGTGGTTGCTTCATTTCTGGGCTTTTCGATTCTTTTATTTTTGGAATCGTGACCGTTGTTTAGCCCTCCTTCCTCATTTCGTTGATTGGAGCTCTATAGCTCACATCCTTGCCATCGGAAGTTACTGTGCCGACCCAAGGGTTATTAGGGAGTGTCTGACCCGTGCTCCTTCGCTTTATCGTTCCTTTAACCTTCCTTTTTCTCTTCCTATCATGTCTGCCTCTTCTGGGGCCACTCGCTCCTCTGTTTCACTTTTAGGGGCTAGGTCAGCCGAAGAGGATTCCGAACTAGGGGAGGTGGGTGACGAGATAGACAACTTCCCTGGGGTGGACGCCGTTGATTCTGAGGTTAATACCGAAGAGCCTCCCTCAGCGTCCCCCTCCGTGCCTCCTAGGCCAGACAAGGGCAAAGGCAAGGTCAGCGGAGTCGGGGTTGAAGGGAAGACCTCATATTTAGGGCTTGCCTTTAAGCATGCCGAGTCGGTGGGCTATAGTAAAGAGCACCCTGAGCTGATGAAAGTTTATAAGCTTCGTTACGGCTTTCCTCCTGGGGTCGAACCCTGGTGCTCAGACAAATCTGTCTACTATGTAGAACAAGTACACAACAGGGTCTGCTTCTTTCTTGCCTCCTTTGAGAACGGTCTTAGCTTTCCTCTGCACCCCTTCATTAAGGCTATTCTGCAACATTTCCATGTGTGCCCTTCCCAGGTTTCCCCCAATTTCTATGGTGTCATGGTTGGTCTTCTAGCCATCTTTAAGAAGCATAAGCTTGGGCTTCCCAGTGTTTCTTTGTTTTTGGAGCTCTTCAACGTCAAGCCGACCTCTGGAGGCTTCTTGTATGCCTTTAAGCGTGCCAACGTTAGGCAGCTTATCTCCAACATTCCGACCTCTCATAAGCACTGGAAGGAACACTTATTTTTTGTTGGGGGCATCAATTGGGAGTATAATCCCGCTGATAGGACGGATACTCTTGGTATCCCTACAGCCTGGGCTGAACCAGACAACTTGCGTGAGTCTTTTCTCAAGTCAACTTAGCTCTGACCTGGAACTGGCAGACCTTTTGTCTTTTTCTTTTTTGCTTACTTTCTTCTTTTCAGGTGATCGTCTAGAGCTCAGCCCTGAGGATAGGGAATTGCTAGTGGAGTTGGAGAAGATCAAGCCAGAGAGGTACGCTGACCTCATTGAGTCACGAAATTTGGTGCGGATAGGTCTGAGTCCTCCCGAGGTGACCTTGGCGATCCCGTTATCGGTTTTAGGAGCTGACGAAGGTACCTTTTTTCTTTTCCTCTTCATTGTGCCTCCTCCCCTTCTTTTTCTCCTTACATCTCCCTATTCCCCCCAGATATTCCGGGTTCTTCTACTATGAAGTCTACCCCAGAAGAGCTCCAGGCCAAGGTGGATGAGCTGGTGAAAGGTGGTAGATCCAGCAAGCGCAAGTCCCGGGTTAGTTCTGGGAGTGGTCCCGGTACCCGGGCTAAAATTCCCAGATTAGAGGTGTCTTCTCCCCCCACTGTAGCTGAAGGACAGGTTCCAAGCAAGGCTCTGCCCTCCTCCTCTGGGACTCCACAATCCACAATCCCCCCCTCCCCTCCAGTGGCTCCTTCTGAGTTGGCGTCTGCTCAAGAGGGGGGGCAGGCTTCCCCTTCCTCTTCTGAGGTCGAGAAGGCTTTGAAACTAATTCCCGACCTCCAACCCTTAAATTTCAAGTATAGTGCCTCGGGGAAGGTGATTGAGAAAAAGGGGGAGGATGAGGACTCCTTTTTTGACAACATGGACCTTGCTGCTGGAGCTCTGTCCTCTATTTTTTCTGAATCTGATGTCTTGAAGGCTGCTTCCATGCCCCTCGAGGAATCCATCTCTTCAGCTCTTCAGGGGGTGGCTGCCGTAAGTGCTGGCCCCTTTTCCCCTTTGTTTATTCGTATTTTACGGTCTGATGTAATTTTCTGTTCTTTCTTTATATTCTCAGGCTGCCCTTCATACGAGAGGTCTGCTGCACCGGGTCCAGTCTCAAGAAAGCTCCTTTAAAGTTCTGAAGACATATAAGGCCAAAATTTCTGAATTGTCTCTTGAGAATGAGGGCCTTAGAACTCAGAATGAAGACCTCAGAGCTCAGGTGGAGAACCTGAAAGAGCAATCGGTGAAGCAAGCTTCCGACCTTAAGCATACATTGACCGTCAAGGCCAGAGCTGAGGAAGGGGAGAAGAGAGCTCAGGACGAGCTGAGGCTGGTTAAGGAGGACCTGCAGCTTAAGGTTGAGGCGTGGACCAAGGCCAGCCAGGAGGCTTTTGACGCCAAGAAAGAGCTCAGCCAAGCCAAGCAAGACTATCTTGCCCTCAATGAAGCAAACGGCAAACTCTGTGAGGAGCTTGAGGAGCAGAAAAACTTGGTCACACAGAAAAGTAAGGAGATTGCCGAGCTTAAGGATGAGGCCACCACTTTGTGGGCTACTGGGTGGGTTGCTTTTAGGCGTAAAGCAATCAAAGCTTACCCAGATCTCGCATTCAATTTCCCTATCCCTACTGAGGAGGAAATGGAAGAATCTGACTCTAGTGGTGAGGAAGACAACTCAGCTCTTCCTCCTGTAGCTCCACTCCCAGATGCCTCTGCTTCCCCCTCTACTGTTCTTGCTGTGGCCTTATCTGCTGTCCTGGTGACTGAGGTACCTGAACAAACAACATTGCCTGGTACGGCAGAGGCTCCTGGGGTCAATGTTTCCGGAAATTCCACTCCTCCGGCATCAGGATCCTTGCCCCCTGAGCTCCTGGGTTCTGCTTCTCCTGCTGATGCTATGTCTGCCGAGCTGCAGGGTCTTCTGTCCACTCCCCCTTCAGAAACTTAGGTCTTTTTGATTGTAATTTTTTTTGTAAAGAATTTTTGAGATGTAACTTTGACTTGGGCTAGGGCCTTGTGCTACTTTGTAATTTCTTTGTTATTTTGTTTTTTCATTGCTGGTTTATCATGTTCATATGTCCCTTCGAATTCCAGCACATATATGTTTTTGAATATATCTTTGAATTTGCGCACCTGTATGTATTCAACTTTGTATACTCCCCTTGTCCCCTTTTGCTTTGAGGGGTGCTGTGCACTTCTTGAAGCAAACTTACTAGATTTGAAGGGTACAGGAGACTTGGTGCTATGCTCAATTGCTTTTCCTTAGCCTTTTAAGCTCAGTGGTTGGCACCCTAAGAATCCATTACTTATCCTTCTTCGTTTTGAGCAACTCAGACTGATATTCTGAACTGGCGTGCTCCTTCCGGGTTGCATAGCTCATGCTTGTGAATTCTTGCTGAGCTATGCAGCTCTTCTTTCCGAACCTAAGAGCTCTTACTGCGCTTTTTAACTCTTTTTGTTATCTTAAGAGCTCCTTCTGAGCTACTCGGCTCAGTTGTCTGACCTTAAAGGTTATTTCTGAGCTTCATTGCTCTTTCGACAGATCTCTTTCTGGAATAGATAACAAATCCTCGTGGCCTTCTTTGAGCAAGGCTATGAACTTTCACCTGCTGTCAAGTTCCCTTGATGAACTGAAGAAACTATTAAGAGCTATTCCTCTTTAAGGTGAACAGGGCTGTTATGATCGCCGGCCTTAAAGACTTGCTATGCCGGTGTCTTGTTTTTGACTGGGCTGAGCTAAAATGTGGAGGATATGTGGCTTGGTGGGGTCAGAATGTTCCGTTGTTGTCTTGAATGCAATATAAGGGGTGATCCTGTACGTATTTCTTTTCCCTCGTTTTTTCTCTCAACCGTTTCCCATAACCGTCGCATCTTTTCCCTTTCCATAACCGCAACCCCTTTCCATAACCGTAGCCTCTTTCCATAACCGTAGCCACTTCCCATAACCGTAGCCTCCTTTATTAATTCAGAAACTACACAGGCAACTTGATTCCCTCTTTCTTGGTTCTTGGTTTCCTGAAAAGCTCCCAACTTTTCCTAACATATTTTTGACTCTCTTCTTGATTTCTTGCGTCTTTTTCCCTTACCAGCACTTTCGATGGCTGCCCCTGCTTCTTCTTTGTTCCAGGAACGATCCTCTTTCGGAATCGGATGGAATTGGCATTGTCGCTATCTGTCCCCTTCTGTACTTGAATCTTCTGATTTGGTGGACATCAAAAAACGGTTTTTTCCTTATCTTGACTTGCCTTTGCGAGTCCCTTCCTCCGATGAGCCTTGCAACTACCTCCCCCGAGGGGAAGTCTGTTTCTTTGAAGGTGCTATGGACATGGGACTTCGCCTTCCCATTCATCCGGCCCTTGGGTGAGTTCTTGCCTACTATGGCCTGTGCCCTTCTCGCCTTTCTCCACGAGGGTGGGCTGCTATGGTAAGCTTCTTCTTGTTCTGCCGCCTGCATGCTCTTGGCAGGTTCCCCTTTGTCTCTGAGTTCCTGTACTTCTTTGAGATTGAGGAAGATGATGCACCCTGCTTCAGTTTCTTTCGTTGGAAGGATGTCAATTTACGCCCTTTGGTTCTAGATCTTCCCTCCAATCCTGAAGGGTGGTCTAAGCGTTTCTTCTTCGCCTCTGGAGGGTCTTGGAGGTCTCCTGAGGATCGCTGTCGTAAAGCTAGGATTCCTCGGTCCTGGAAGAGCTTCTCTCGCATTGGTAAGCTCGAGCTGAGCTCTTTTGGATATTTCTCCTTTTAAAGATATGCTCTTACTATGTCTCTGCTGCGCAGATCCACCTGATCTGGATTTACCAGGGATGGTGAATATCAACGAGTTGCTGCTTGTGGAGTCCAAGACTTATTCCGAGCTGATGACGAGTGCAAACCTCTATTTGCTTGGGGCTGAGGCTACTGAGTTTGAGTTCTCCACTATTCCTTACCCTTCCTGGACCTCTTTCTCTGATTCTGATGAGGACGGGGGTTCTGACAAGGATGGAAACACTGTCACGAGTTCAAGGAAGCGTAAGAGGGATGACTCTCCTTCTCCTGACTCTTTGTCCACTATTTTTCTTACCTCCATTGGTCAGAAGCTCCTTGACTTGCTTTACAAGGCTGAGCAAGAAAGGGATGAGCTGAAGAAAGAGAATGCTAGCCTGAAGGGAGAGGTTGCTGAGCTAAGATCTGATTCTAAGAAAGACTAGGATCTTTATTCTCCTGTATTTTTCTTTCTTTTCCTGAACGATATCGGACTATGATTTTTTTTATACTTGTCCGCACGTTTATTTTCTTGGATATTCTGAATTCTAGTTTGTTCATTCTTGAGAATGCAAGCCCACATACGAGCTCTCTGTGTTTGAAATACGAACGTAGAAGGAAAACAGAAGATCATGCTTGCACTGACCTTAGTTCCTGACTAGTCTCAGAGATCAGTCCACGAACATTGATGGAAAACAGAAAATCATGTTTGTGCTGACCTCAATTCCCAACTGGTTTCCATTGGTCGTACCACGAGCGTTGATGGAAAACAGAATATTATGTTGGTACCGACCTCACTTCCCATCTGGCTCTGCGAGCGCTCTCTGCCGCACTGGACATTTTAGGGTGTTCGAGGGTGTAGCCAGTGCATAAGGTGTCTCTAAGAAGAGTTCTTCCCTTAATCTGACTGTTGGTGTCTCAAAGAAGAGTTCTTCCCTTAATCTGACTGTTGGTGTCTCAAAGAAGAGACCAGTCTTGAATTCTACGAACCTAGAAGCTTGTACGCGCCGAGGAGTTGTAGAACTCATCTTGTTTTTGGGTAAGCTTGGAAGCTTATCGCTTGTATATGAGCTGAAGAGCTCATTTTATATTTATAAGCTTTGAAGCTTATCGTTTGCTTATGAGCTGAAGAGCTCATCTTGCATTTATAAGCTTTGAAGCTTATCGTTTGCTCGTGAGCTGAAGAGCTCATCTTGCATTTATAAGCTTTGAAGCTTATCGTTTGTTCGTGAGCTGAAGAGCTCGTCTTGCATTTATAAGCTTTGAAGCTTATCGTTTGCTCGTGAGCTGAAGAGCTCGTCTTGCATTTATAAGCTTTGAAGCTTATCGTTTGCTCATGAGCTGAAGAGCTCATCTTGCATTTATAAGCTTTGAAGCTTATCGTTTGCTCGTGAGCTGAAGAGCTCGTCTTGCATTTATAAGCTTTGAAGCTTATCGTTTGCTCGTGAGCTGAAGAGCTCGTCTTGCATTTATAAGCTTTGAAGCTTATCGTTTGCTCGTGAGCTGAAGAGCTCGTCTTGCATTTATAAGCTTTGAAGACCATTAAAGGGTGAATAGAGGACTTGCTCTTTTTTATTTAAAAGTAGTTCTATTACAGGTAATACTTACTGGAAAAACTTCTTAAGGTGCTCGGCATTCCATGAGTGAGGTAGAACCTTTCCTTCCTCTGTTTGTAACTCGTAATTCCCTGGTCTGATTATCCTTGACACGATATAGGGCCCTTCCCAATTGGGTCCCAATTTCCCATGCGTGGGATCCTTTCTCGCAAGCAGAAGCCTCCTAAGTACCAAATCTCCAACCTTGAAACTTCTGTGTCTTACCCTCCTGTCATAGTACCTTGCAGTTTTCCTTTGGTAAGCTCGGACATGGTGCAGAGCTCTGTCCCTCTTCTCTTCCAAGAGATCGAGGTTTAGCAAGAGAGACTCATCATTGTGCTTGGAATCTGCAAACTCCACCCTTGGTGATTGGAGCCCTATCTCCACTGGGGCCACTGCCTCGGTTCCAGAGGCCAAAGCAAAGGGGGTTTCCTGAGTCGCAGATCTGGCGGTGGTCCTGTAGGCCCACAATACCTCCGGAATGTACTCCACCCATTTGCCTTTCAGGTTTTCTAGCTTGGTCTTCAAAGCTGACTTTATTGTTCTTATTGTGACCTCTGCCTGTCCATTAGACTGGGGATGGGCAGGAGCTGAGAAATAGTTTTTGATTCCGAGTTCAGCACAAAAATTTTTGAACTTTGAATTATCAAACTGCTTTCCATTGTCAGATACGAATGCTCTGGGAACTCCAAACCTGCAAACTATCGATTTCCAAACGAAGTTTTGAACTTTCTGCTCTGTGATCGTTGCCAAAGGTTCGACCTCTGCCCATTTAGTAAAGTAATCCACTCCTATGATGGCGAACTTGCACTGCCCCACACCGGTGGGAAGGGGTCCCAGAATGTCCAACCCCCACTGTTGAAAAGGCCATGGGCTTACCACCGAGGTTAGGAGCTCGGGAGGACAGTGGGACATATTGGCATGCTCCTGGCAAGTTTTACATTTTCTTACTAAGTCAGTAGCGCTTTTGAGCATGGTGGGCCAATAATACCCTTGCCTCAGTACTTTTCCTGCCAAGGCCCGAGCTCCTATGTGATTGCCACATATCCCCTCATGCACCTCTCTGAGTATGTAATTAGCATCTTCATCTCCTACGCACTTAAGGAGAGGCGTTGAGAATCCTCGTTTATACAGGCTTCCTTGGAGTAGGGAGAATCTAGCTGACCTGATCCTCAACTTGGATGCCTCCTTAGTATCTCTTGGCAGAGTCCCATTTTGCAAGTATCCGATGATGGGGTCCATCCAGCTCGGCTGAGCTTCAACCGACAGCATGTCCTCTTCATTGATGCTTACTGAAGGCCCCGGGAGGTGCTCCACTGGAATTAGCCTATCCAAATCCTCTTGCGAGGCAGTTGCTAACCTTGCCAGGGCATCTGCTCTTGAATTTTCCGTTCTAGGCACGTGTCTGACCTTAACCTGCACAAACTTTTTCATTAGTTCTCGTACCTTTTTGAGGTAAAGGATCATCTTTTCGCCTCTTGCCTCGTAACATTCTTCTATCTGCTTCACCACCAGCTGAGAGTCACTGCAGATCTCCAGCTGCTCCGCTTCCATAGAATGGGCAAGATTGAGCCCAGCGATGACAGCTTCGTATTCTGCTTCGTTATTTGAAGCTCTGAACCCAAATCTAAGGGCGTACTCGACATCTATTCCTTCTGGAGAGGTCAAGATCATCCCTGCGCCGCTTCCCTGAGCATTAGCAGCTCCATATAGATATATACTTGTGTTGCATGTATGTTTAAACTTTATGCAGTTATGATTCTCCTCCTTTTTGGTTTGTTAGTGTTGCAGGTGCCTTTTTGGTGTGATATTGATCATGGAATCTGATATTGTGAAACATAAATTCTTCAGGCATAAATTCTAGCTTGAGGAGAGGCACCTGCAGGTTTAGCACTGCTGCAGTCACAGAGGAACCAGTCACCCCACCTGTTCAGGTCAATTATACCCAGCTTCTGATCGATGGCAAATTTGTGGATTCAGCATCTGGTAATGCTTTGTTAGTACATTGCATTGCATTGTCCAATTGATTACCCTGTTACTGCATAAGGTAAATTAGTGCATATCTAAAATTGAATTGATGTTGGAATTTATGTTGGTTTCAGGAAAAACATTTCCAACGTTGGACCCTCGGACTGGGGAGGTGATTGCCCATGTTGCTGAAGGTGATGCAGAGGATATCAATCGTGCGGTGTCTGCTGCCCGGAAGGCGTTTGATGAGGGACCATGGCCGAAAATGACCGCTTATGTAAGAATGTTTTCCCTTTATTTTCTGCTTGTATGCTTTTTGACTTGCTGCTGCATTAATTTGTGAATGATTTCCTCGTTCAAAATCATTATGTATCAGTGCTGCCTTGTTTCTCTATTGGGTTTCAGGAAAGGTCACGGATAATTTTGCGATTTGCTGATTTGCTTGAGAAACACATTGATGAGATTGCAGCTCTTGAGACATGGGATAATGGGAAGCCTTATGAACAAGCTGCCAAAATCGAATTGCCTATGATTGTGCGTATTTTTCACTATTATGCTGGTAAGAGCACTAAAAATAATCGAGTCTCATATGTTCCTGAAATTTAATTCTTAAAGTCATCAGTAGCAGTATACTTGTACACTATTTGGATGAATTTTCTAAAGAATGTTCTTTCATGTAATGCAGGTTGGGCAGATAAAATACATGGATTGACAGTTCGTGCTGATGGACCATACCATGTGCAGACTTTGCATGAACCGATTGGTGTAGCAGGACAGATCATTCCATGGAACTTTCCTCTCGCCATGTTTGCTTGGAAAGTTGGCCCTGCACTTGCATGTGGCAATACTGTTGTCCTAAATAGTGCAGAGCAAACGCCCTTGACTGCTCTGTATGCAGCAAAGCTCTTCCATGAGGTAATTTCGAGCAGTTGTGTTCATTGTTTGGTGTTATATGTCATCTCATTATTTTGTTGGTATTATTGTTTTGGCTTGTATTTTGTTCAAGGTGAATTTGAGAATCTTTGGGCTCCAGCACCTATTTTTATACCAAATAGGGTTCTACTTAAATTTTTGGTAAATGTATTTTTTGAAAGAAAGCGACAAAACAGAGAAAGGCTAATATGTGAGTAATTGCATGGCTGTACTTGAAACATGCAGCAAGCAGATGACTGTTTTCGCAAAATTTTATGCTTTCTTGATAACTTCTTCTGTCTTTTTTGTATGTGAAAGATATTTAGAGGATGTCTTTTTCTTTCACTTAGGTATCATTTTCCCATCTAACCTGCATTCTTTTTGATAGGCCGGTCTTCCTCCTGGTGTTCTAAATATAGTTTCTGGCTATGGTCCAACTGCTGGTGCAGCTCTTGCTAGTCATATGGATGTGGACAAGGTCCTTAGCATAAATTTTCCAAGCTTTCTATAAATTTTGTGATGTGATGAACTTGACATTGTTATCGGTGCATCTCTTTAATCATGACTTGCATGGCTCAGGAGACATTTCTTCTACTATGGTAGAGGAAAATAATCACGATACAATCAGTAGGAAATTTAGAATATAATCCAAGTCTTTTGCCTTCTTGTGTACTAGGCCGCCTTTTTTAATCAAAGTGTTTCGCCTTTTCATATTTTTAGTTTTGAAGTGCCATTTTACGGTGTTTTTGACCGGCTGGTGGTGTAAACATACAAATTTGAATCAGATTCAATAATCTGTTTGTCTTAAAGAGAGTAAGAAACAAGACCCTCAATGATCCCAAATTGTTTTTCAGAAAGTCTCAAACAAACTGGCACTCAGAAGATGTGGTCCTTCACAAATCTAACTATTGGGCCAAACTTGGCTGCTTATTATGATTTTCGACATTAAAGCCATTGCCATTCTTTTTGCAGCTTGCTTTCACAGGATCAACTGATACAGGCAAGATTGTACTTGAATTGGCGGCAAGAAGCAATCTCAAGCCTGTGACATTAGAGCTTGGAGGGAAGTCACCTTTCATTGTATGCGAGGATGCTGACATTGATACGGCTGTGGAACTTGCACATTTTGCTCTTTTCTTTAATCAGGTTTGTTCACTCAATTTCTCACGCAAATCTTCTTTTCTATGTTGAACACTTCCACGACAAATGCTTCACTATCTGCAGGGGCAATGTTGCTGTGCTGGTTCTCGTACATACGTGCATGAACGTGTGTACGATGAGTTTATTGAGAAAGCAAAGGCACGTGCTATGAAACGTATAGTGGGTGATCCCTTCAAAAAGGGTGTGGAGCAAGGCCCTCAAGTGAGATCTCTCTCTCTTCCCCCCCCCCCCCCCCCCCCCCCCGGGCCCCCCAATACTTAAAAATATATCCGAGGCACAAAAAGAGCCAGATTGGCATGAAGTATGTCCATTGGAACAGTTCTGTGATTGATTCATTGTTGCTGTTCTCAGCACATTAAATGGCACCTCTAGAACAATGATATAGTTGCTATAATACATATATTGTTCCTTTATGTCCTTCAACTCCATTACAATTCTGTAGGATACTGAGCTGTGACTCTGTCTCTTTGCTTAAATTGAAAACCACCATATAAAGAAGCATACTCGTCATTATTGCGCACCGTTGTTCACAAGATGCAACCTTCCTATAGAGTGGCTTCACACGTACTATAAGTCAAATTAAGCTGTTGAGCTGCATGCCCAATAAAATCTGAGTTTTCGGGATAATCCATTTCCTGAACTAGCAGTGAACTTTTGCTTTTCATTGATTCCAATATAACTCAAACTCTGGCCAATCTTGAGAGCTCGACTAATTTTGCTTGTGGATCTTATGGAAATTCCAGATAGATTCAGAGCAATTTGAGAAGGTTCTCAGTTACATAAGATCTGGGATTGAAAGCAATGCTACTCTTGAATGTGGAGGTGGACAACTAGGCTCCAAAGGCTTCTTTATCCAACCCACTGTTTTCTCAAATGTTCAGGTATTTTCTCTTCCATTTCTCTGTCTCCTTCAGCAAATATTACCCTTCGATGAATCAGAAAGACATTGCAAATGGAGCAAGTAACATGATTGTAGCAATTTCTCCAATAGGATGATATGTTGATAGCAAAGGATGAAATCTTTGGCCCAGTGCAGTCCATCTTGAAATTCAAGTGAGTAAACAATTTTCAAGCATATCCAATTGTTAAAAATTTCTGGGAATTATATCATTTTCGTGTGTTTGATTGACCTCTGGGATTTTGCATAACTATAAGTGCTTCAGTTTCGATTTTGTTGCCATTAGACTACAACATGGGCATGAGAGGGGCCAATAGATTTTCTGCAATGCCTGTTTAATTTGCAAACACCCACTGAAAGTGTCCGTAAATATCCACATACTTGTTTCTCCATACCAGGGACATTGATGAAGTGATAAAAAGGGCAAACACAACACGCTACGGTCTAGCAGCAGGGGTTTTCACCAGCAACTTGGACACTGCCAATACCTTGACACGAGCACTAAAAGCCGGGACTGTGTGGGTTAATTGCTTCGATGTATTCGATGCTGCAATTCCATTTGGTGGGTACAAGATGAGTGGTATTGGCAGGGAAAAGGGTATCTACAGCCTCCATAACTACTTGCAGGTGAAAGCTGTTGTTACTCCATTGAAGGAACCAGCATGGCTATAAATCTTCTCCTAGTTCCACTTCTATGTTTTGTCTCAGTGCCTGTAATGAATAAAGACAGCACAGCCAATACAGGTCAGTTTGTAATCAAAATTGAAAGTAATTTCTTAAAATGGTAACTGTCTTGTTTGTGTACTATGATGTATTTTTATTATACTTACGATGCAACATTTGAATTTTGATGGACATCAAGTTTGATTAAAGAATTTTGTGATGTGGTGTCACCGCTACATTTAATATTTGCTACTGAATCGCATGTTCGAAGCAATTAATTTAACCCAAACGTAGCCATATCTAAAATTTTATACTTGGGTCAGAAAACTCAAATTAAAATTCGGGTTTAAATGGTTTAATTTGAATTTGATTCTCGGATTATATAACCTCGACTAAAATTCAGATTCAAGTCAAATTAAAATCATGTACAACTCAGAGTTTAAGTTTCAGGTTGCACAACTTGGGCTAAAATTCAGGTTGAATCCTAATTCACTAATCTGAGTTTATTTTACTTGAGTGTCAAAACTCCGGACTCTTCTGAGTATTGCCCAAATTTAAATTGAATAAAGATTTTTTTTGCGTAAGTCGTACCCTAGTATTGAACTTCTATTCAAATACTGCATATTTTGAGATGAGCTGTAACTGACGTGCTTAAATTATACACTCCCAATAAAATTGCCACCCAATTGGAATTCTCCACGTGTCCCTCCCACTTGTCACACGGATTTCTATCCCAATCACATTGGAGAAAATATTCAATGTAATGGTTATGTCATATCATCAGTATCATATATCTAATACTAAATTAACATTTATGTAAGAAAATAATGATTACGTATAAACAAATAGAGTTCACCTTGTTCACTTATAAGAAACTAGATATTGCACACGTGCGTTGCATGTGAATTATTTTTGACAATAATTTTGATTTTATATTTATCATATCAGTATATAGGTTAATTTATTTAGAATTGAAATATTATCAAAAATTGCCTCAAAATGTAGTTTTTGTAATTTATGGGTCCTATTTTAAAGTTTAATTATAAATATGGTAAAATACATTGGCTACATACCCACACATACCTACCATAATAATCTCCTCTTTCAAAGTTTAAAGATAATTAATGATCAAACCAATTTATTCTAGTCTAATTGGTAATCCTTCGATCTCTTAAGACTAAATCAGCTAAGAGGTCCAGCAAGCAATTCTTCTCAAATGTAAGACTTAGTTTTTTATGTCGCCTTTTTTTAGAATTCTATTATATCTTTTTTTGAATTTTTCTTTAACTCTCTGTAAATTTTTTATTCTTTTATAGATGCATTGTGCTAATCCTATAATATTGATTTACCAATGCATACTCCTATTAGACAAATACACAATTTTATTTATCAACAATATTTTTTAATGTGAAGTTATCACTTGACACATTGGTACATATGTGCGTTGCACGTTGACAAGTTTAATTTATAGTGGTGATGTTATTTCGTATCCTTATGTTGAAATAATTAAATATACATCTACGAATCAAAGTATATGTCCCTTAATACTTGTTGTCTGGATATATTATATGTTACTATGTGTTCCAACCACAATAATGTTCTAAGAAGTTAGACTACATGCTTAATTAATTAATTCAAGATTGATTGATTATCCCATGAATATTGAAGGCTGATTGAGACTTTACGTTTTTGTGTGATAAATCTACTATACTTGTTGAGAGTCCATAATCATTCATTGCATGAATCACGGTGATACAAACTTTGCGAGAGAAAAGTTTGATAAAATTACTACAAAAGATATTGTATTTTTATAATAGAACACAAAATAACAGGATAATCAAGTAAATCATCATAACGCTCCTTCAGATATAGATCAAGAGCGAGCTGCAGCTTTAAATTCCATATAAACCAATAAATAGAAGACGTACATGTTTCAGCTACAAAGACTTGTTTCTTTTGCAACATTTATCTTGAGAGATTAGATTTTTGGGAATTCCCTTATATCTAGTTAAAGAAATTTAATTTTAGATTCATTGTTAGATTTATCTAAATATATAAGATATTAGTAACTAATGGAATGTTCAAAAGTCAGATTTTTAAAGAGCTTGATTTCGTATAAATTTCATAAATCGTTGTTATAACTTGATATTTACTCTCAAGAACTCTTAGGACTTATTTGCACTATTTCTAGAATCTGTAAGGCCTACAACTTAAATAAGTTACAACACATATTAGACCAATGAAAAAAATTAGTTTTACATTATGAATCCATAAAAAAAAAAAAGAAAGAGAAATCAATTAGAGTAATCTTTGGATTAAGGATAATATTGATTTTATATTATTGTTTAATCACATTTACGAAATTATAATATAAATTTTATTAAATTTTGATGGGATAAAATTAAAAAATAATTTTTTTCTGTGATTAGTGACTTTTATGAATTATATATTAGTAATCATTGAATTTGTAGGCTTCTTTAAGGGTACACACAATGTCAATTTTTATGATTTAAGCCATCAATGTTCATATATCTATATCTATACTACTCTAAAAAGCCAACATATCTGAAAAACATTTTTTTTCCATCTTTACCCTCCAACAATATAACTATGTCATTTTTATCCTCAAAATCAATTCATATTAAACCCAAATTATCATCTTTAGCTAAACCTACTGATTCAGAATCCTATTGTAGTTCCAACACAGCCTCTTCCCCTCTCTCTCTCTCTCTCGCGTAACAGTCTCTTCCTATCTCGTAACAGTCTGTCCCTTTCTCTCCTATTCATTACCCTGCGATTCATTACTGCCCTTTTCACCTTCCCTCTCTCATACTCTCTCTTTAATGCTCTCTTAGAGGCTCTAAATATTCTCTATTTTCTATGCACAACGTAAGACAACCCAATGGACATTCACCTTCAATACAAGCCTGACTCTTATCATTAATTTTTTTTAGTCTATCACTTTTAACAGTAGCATGAACGTCTCAGACAATCACATTTCACTGCCCTTTTGTTTTGTCAACATTGCTGGCTATAGCTTAATGCACACATACGAGTGCGGCTCTTCTTCATTGTGCAATTGGATTAACAATTACAACTAGACAATTGGTAAGCGTGCCTTCTCTCTTTTGATTTTATGACTTAGATTTGCTTTTTTGCTTTTTGCTCCTCAAATGTGATTCCTCTTCTTCTTTTTTCTTTTAGGAATTTGAAAAGAAACAACACAAATAATCCATATGGCAGATAGCCATGATCTGCAACAGTGAGTGTTCTACATTTTCTCTATTCCAAGGTTAGTAAATATGTTTTCTCTCTCTCTCAATTCTCATTTTGCAACTAATTTTGTCAACTTGTTTGTTGACTGTAGCCAGCCTTTGATCTGCCATATCTTGAAAGCAATAGATAAGGATTGCCATTTCAAGTGATTAGATAAATTAGATGAGGATACCCAGGTGAACACAATTTTTTTTTTTTTTTTTGGATCAAGACTTATCCAACTTCATCAACAACTCAATACTTGCGTGAGCTTCTTGGCCTTCTTTATATCTGTTATATGTAGTTTGGTTTTATAATCAATGAATTTTATTATTTTGGGATGATATAATTTTTTATTATGCAATTGGTTATGTGTAGAAAAAAATTCTGTAATAGGATATTGATTGAGAAATCTTCAAGGAATCATTACCAAATATTTTAGATTTATGTGTCAATTTTTTATATCATATTCCATGGTTAATAATGCGACTACTCCCACATACTGTTTCTTCATAAAACTATTTTCATATTCACTAGCTTGTACAATATCACAGGCGATCATGGGAACTAGCCCACTGCACAATCCCATACTTATTATAGTAGCAGTGAACCTTCAAATTACATTTTTCCTTCTCTCCCTACAAGAAAAAAATCTGGTGAAATTATCCTTATCACACTCTGGTACTCTTTACAATGTACATTTGTTTTTTGTGTTTCTTATTTTAGTATTTTGTATTTGTTTCTCAATTTTTATGTTTTATTGTTATTTTCAAGGTTTCGCATTTAAGGTTCGTTCATAAAAATTGCATTTGCAGTCATTGAAATATACACAACTACATAAAGTATTGCACTCTTGTACGACAACACTTTCATTGTGATTGTTATTTTCATTTTTGAAATGCATAGAAATTAGGTGTCTATCGAGTTTCAAGGTCTTGGTCCAGTATATGTGTGATTATGTTATGTATATGCCTTGATTTTATTTTATTTTTTATTAAGCATATGCCTTGAGTTCAAATTCACATATTTGGCATTAGAAATAAAGTTGTTTGGGGATATTTGGCTGGTAGCTTAGGTATATACACTGAGCTTCCTAAATGATAAACTATAGTTTAAAATTCTCAATGTTCAATTCACCTATTTAATCACTTAACCTCATTTTTGAGATCTATAGAATGACGTGGGTGAAATAGTTGAACTTCCGTACAACTCCTCCATTTGTATTTTCTTTTGTTTTGTTTTTTTTTGGCATCACTATTCGTATTTAGATATGTAATGTTTCTTTATCTTTATTTTATCGTCAACTACTTTTGCTTATTATTATGCTTAAGCTTCGACTCATGATAATTGATGCTTCTATGAAGGCCTAATCAGACGAACTAATTGAAGTGACACCGATTTTAAACACAAAATATTTAGAACACGTAGGAAAATCACTTTTTTAGCTACTCCACGTGAAAAAAAACATTTTGTAGCTTTGCTTTGCAGAAAAAAGAAAAAAAAAAAGGCATAGTTTTCCATTCCAGCTCTAGATTTCGATTAGGTGGTTTATTTGTTTTATTTTCTACTAAATTAATGTTCTAAATTGTCATGATAATGCAAAGTTATAGGCATCTTGTTAGAATAAAGGCCCACATCTTCCATTTTTTCTTCATTTCGTTGTTTCACTCCTTTGGAAGGAGAAAGAAAGGTACAACACCATTTGTCCTTTTTTATGCAAATCATATTTTTAGTTACCCTTTTTTCCACAATAATTTATTAGTAATTTCCTTTTTATTTGCATATAAAAATCCAAACTGAAAATTGATGGCCTTTTTAAAGCTTGCAACTAAACAACGATATCACGTTTTTGCATCAAAGACTTCGTTGTTGTTAATTTTTTCTTTTAAATTAATAAAAATTAATATAACATTGGTGTTCTGATATACCTTTTTAGTGTTAATTTACATCAAGGAATTTCGTGATGACATGGGCACACCCTTTTTCCTTGTGTACATTGACCGGTTTGATGTTATATTTTTTGGTTGAGAGTTAGCTTTGTAGGGTACGGAGAAGCTTGAGTGATGATATTCTTTATTATTACCAGGTTAATTTCTCTTGGCCCTTTTTTATTAATTTATTTTTTAACTTCTTCTTAAGGGTTGTTTGATATACATGTGATATAGTAATGTTAAACAATATATTGTGTTGTCTTGTGTGATTACAATTATTCACTTGAATTTCTCGAACACTAATTATCATGGTTTAGTTTACAAAATTATTTTGTGGAGGTTGAGTTGTTTATTGTTATTGATTCAATAAATACAAATAATGACAACTACAAAAAGTTTGGCCTACAACTCAATTTACACACCAAACTTTCTTAGCATAACCATTTCCTAAAACCTCAAAATATTTTTCCACGTGTAGGATAATTTAGATACAAATTCACTTATTCCGAGCTTGTCTCATGTGTAAAAAGTTTGACCTTTTTTTTTTTGAGTTTGCTGGACATGGAGGGAAACTGTTTACACATATTTGAAGGCCTCCTAAAATAATTAGTGGTAGACCTCAGCAGAGCACTTCGTCAAGCACACTAGGGTTATTGAATCCCCAAAATTCTCCATCATCTATTGCAAGTCTATACTATATATTTATTTCAGGATATTAGTAAAATATTTGACTAACTTAAAATTACGCAAAAAAATTCATCATCTTATTACTTTAATGAGTGCATTAGTATCAAGAAAGTTTCCATTTATACTCTTTCTCAACTGACACTTGCTTTAGTATGAAGTTTCACTAACACTTGCCCTTCACTCACTTCTTTGAACTGTACACACCATTATTACAAGTGATGAGAATTTTTAATGTTAAGAATTCTTTTGCTTCTTTATAGATTTAGCTTTGTATTAGATTTTGATGGTTGTATTAAAAAGAATAGTTAAAATTTTCTTTGTTTGCTGTCAATGTTCACATGTATTTGCAAGAGTTTTGCAACTTAGTTTGTCAATTATTTAAAAGCAAGTTGAACATGATAATCACCGTATATTTAAATGCTCCAATGTTAAACAAATAAAATAAAATCATAATAATAAATATTCAAATTGAAACTTATAATTCAAAATAGTTCACGTGCAACGCACGTGTGCAACAACTAGTTTATTTAAAGACAAAATAGAAACTCAAAAGTTTTAAATGAAATTATTAGTGCGAGGTATAATTGTCCTTATAATTTTGTTTAAGGGTAGAAAAGGAATTCAAAAGTTTTTCATCTAATGTACTTTTATTAGTAGTATAGATAATTATTATTGCTTAATGTAGCTAATCTGTTCACTTTTTCTTATGTCGTAGTTGATCATACATCAGATGTTATCAATTTATAATTTGAAAGACTTTTTTTTTCTAGATGAATAAAACCCTAATGGAAATATTGTTAACATTCAATAAGTAATTCATGCATTTGAAAAATTACTTAATCGCTTTGTGTGTATTAATATTTTTGTTCCAACGAAAGTGTTAATTTCTACCGGTAAAGACCATAAAATGAATCATATTTTAGAAAATTTTCAAGAGTAAGACAAACTTTTCATCATGTAAAGATTTGAATTTTCTAGAAACTAAATTAAAAATAAAAAATATTTTATACATTTTAAACTATATATTTAAGATAGATAATACAATTAACCCTTGCAAAGTAGATCTATTAAAGAATTGGACTTAGATTAGATTTTCGTCGACTCAAGTCTCAAAAACCGGATTGAAAATTTTAAACATAATTTAATTTAACAATTTGATAGATTTTATTTGTTGAGACCATATTCAAATCTGTTAAAAAATTAGAAATCTAACACGCATAACTCATTTAAAGCTTAATTTTAACAAAATAATTCTTAATATCAACTAAACTTTATTAAATAATTACTTAATTTCATTGAGTATTTATGTATCTATATATATAATTCGTTTAGGTCATTATCAAATCGAATATTGATATTTTTATAATATAAAATAGAGAAGGATTCAATAAGTTTATCTCACGGTTTCAAATAGACTCATTCAATAGCCACCAATATTTATTTCAAAATCATTTACATTATATCGTACATTTAAGCATGAGTTACCCGTGTCTCTAAATAATTCATAGAATATTATATAAAGAATTTAATTCACATTGAATTGAACGAATTCAAATTCAGTCCGAATTTAGATCAAAATTAATGGCATTGATATAAATATACTAGTTATTGCATGTGTCTAAAGGGACAGAGTAATAAAAAATGATAAACAATAAACATATTTGTATTCATATCCAAAATCAAATCACAAACATAGAGGAGAGATAAATGAATTTAAGTATCGGTTGTAGTGGGGGTGAGAGGTGGTAGTGGTAGGAGACGGTGATGGCGGCGGCGACGGCGGTAGCAGTGGTGGTGATGGTAGAGGTATTGGTGGTGGGGGTGGTGGGGGTAGAGGTAATGGTGGGGCAGTTTCAAACATTATTTTTTTTTGTTAAAGTACTTATGAGAAATAATTTCTAGAAATATCTTTAAAAAGTCACTTCAAACACACCCTTAGGGGCCTATTTTTCCTATTAAATTTAGGGTGTTAATATTAGCCGTTAGATTAACTTTAAAGTAAAATTTAAAACGATCTAAACCACGAAAAACAAAAGTCATTTTGTTTATCTTTTGAAATTTGAATTGTAAGCTACTTTATTATATAGATTTCAAAGTTAGAGGATGGTATGATAGAGACAAGGGGGGAGCCGGTTAGCCACTCAGTGCATTATGGGGGCATTTTTTTTTGTCAAATAAATTTGGGTTAATTGTATTTTTAGTTTTTAAAGTATGCTCATTTTATCAGTTTGATCTTTATTATATTAATTTTGTTAATTTGATCACTAAAATTTTAATTTGTATCATTTTGGTCCTTAACTTGACATTTTGTTAAGTTTTTTTTGACGAAAATGACCATGTGTCATTCTTTCAGATGATATCACTTGACTAACACATGATTATTCCATAAAAAACTTAATGATCTGTCTATGTAGATTTAAACACAAATTGAATATTTTAAGGATCAAATTAAAAAAATTGATATTGTAAGGACCAAACTGATAAATTATGAATATTTTAGGGACCAAAAATACTATTAACCCAACAAAATTTCTATACATGTTTTGATGTATTTCTTAATTTTCCCCCTCACAATATATATATATATGTCATGCATCTTGATCCACTTAATCATCTCTCACACATTTGAATTAAATTTCTACTCTTATTTTTGTAAATTGTTATATTTGGCTTGTTGAATCCCCTTGAGAAGTTATTATTATTATTTTTTAACAAACCTCAAGAAGTTATCGAAAAACCATTTTGAAGCTATGTGTTCTCTCTCCCATTGTATCTTGTTCCGTCTCTTGCTGTCTTAGCATTGTTAATTTAGATGTATTAGAAAAAGATCATTAATTATATTAATAATGAGATTACTATACAATATTTTCAAAATATAAAAAACTATTCGAAAACCTTGTAAATGTGTTACTAATCAATCTTTTTAGTGTCATTGTTTAAATTAGTTTTCACCACGATAAATTCCTGCCTCTGCCCTCTTGTGATTAGTGGAGAGGAAAAAGAGAAAGATGTGCTTTCACTTAAACGACGTAGTATGATGACAGAAAAACAAAAACGACGTAGTGTGGAAAGTAGAAACTGCCTTCCTGCTGGTTTCAGATTGCTTTGCGATTATAAATTCTTGTGTTAGGCCAGAACATTCTCGAATCGGCAGCCACAAGCCAACAAATCGTTTAGAGATTTTCTGTGTTACTGTAAGGTGGGGCTATCTCTCTCTCTCTCTCTCTTACAACTAGTGCGTATATGTGTATCTGTTTCACTGAGCAGAGTTAGGGTTTAGCTTCCAATTTGTGGTCTAACCCTATCTGAATTTCCTGCCGTTCTCAGTCACTGTAGGTTTTGTCAGAGATTCAGAATGGCAACCGAACAACCCAAGGTAGCGACTGAAGAAGCAAAGATCGACCTGTTTGAAGACGATGACGAGTTCGAGGAGTTCGAAATCGATCAAGGTAAAAAAAATCTCATATTTCTTGTGGAAAAAACATTGGTGACATGATTAATTAGTAGCAGATAATTAGGTTTATTTGTGCAATTTATGTTCGCAGATTGGTTTTTGGGTTGTATAATGATTGACTAACCCTGGCAGGTCTTGGATTCGGGACTTTTGTTTGAAATGTTGTGGTTCCTTCTAAAATTTTGTGACACAACTGCTTTCTTTGGCTAACCATATTTAGGGCAAGTAAATTCACGGACGGTTAAATGGCTGGGCATGGAAGGGTGTAATCTTGTGGTTGATGGCATTTTTGCCGTTTAAATTGGAGTTAGTTTTCTTAAAGAGGAATTTAAAATGGGTTTCGCAGGCTGGGCATAGATTTGTTTACAGCTGTTGCTTCCTGTTAAATTTATAGAATGTCTAATTAAGTAATGTGTATGGAAATGAAAGATTTTTGCATGCTAATGCTGTTATTGAAGGATGAAATTGGAAATTATGGTGTAGTGTAATGCATTGTAGAGGAGCATATGTTCAATCCTTGGAAATGTGCTATTCTGATATCCATTTAGTCTTTGATGAAGATGATGTCGTGATATGTTACGAGAATCAAAAAATGCATGTTAGAATAAATTAGCTGAAAAAGTCATTTGACAGTTATGCTAGATAAGACCATGTCAAAGAGGTGCTACAACCCTTATGTTATTTATTATCAATAATAACGTTAGGGCTTACCAAACATAATGAGTTGGGACTTGGGAGACCAGCACAACTGAAAATCCTTCCACCGTTTCTGTCCTGTCTTTTTGGAGATAGATCACTAAATGAGTATGAGAACCAAGCTAAACTATTCCGAGGCTTATAGACAAAAGGTGACCATAAAGGCAGAAATGGGGTTGCCGAGGTTGGTGTTACTTTTTTGTCACGATATGAGTTGCGATGCTTGATAAGATTTACTACTTTGGATGCTTAATTTTCGGAATTGCAAAGTTATTGTCTGAGGGGATGTCATGTGTGGCTCTATTAATATGGATTTACAATGTGTGGTAAAGGTGCTAACAATGGTACCAGACTGGTTGTAATGGTATATACTCGTCGTGTCATTGTTGTTTATATTTTATACACCATGTCGTAAGGAATTCTGAAATTTGCAGTAAGTGACAAAGTAGTTTTTTTTTTTTTAAACTCGAGTGAGAAAATAGTTTGCTCTGCACATAGTTTTCTTTAGTTGCTTCTAAGTGGATTGCTTTGCTTTGCTGGCCTCTTTTTTCTTGCCATGTATCAAAATTTCAGAATGAAAGTAAAATGTTGCTCTGATTCATGATAGACTTCAATTGTCTGTATACTGCTTCAAGTTTTTCTGGTTAACCAGACACGTGTGACTTGGATCATTTTTTGTGCCCTATGTTCTGAATATTTCTTCTGGAATGATCCCAAAAAATGGCAGAGTGGGAGGACAAGGAAGAAGGAACAGATATAACTCAGCAGTGGGAAGATGATTGGGATGATGATGATGTCACTGATGACTTCTCTCTGCAGCTGAGGAGGGAACTGGAAGACAACACTGACAAGAAGTGAGCTAAGTCTAAATACTAATCATTGATGCTCTGTTATGCCTTGTATCAATGCTTTGTTATTCGAACTCAAGATGGTTATCCTCATGAGATATTTTTGCTTGTAAAAGATTGCACGTACTTTCATCTTGACTTGTGTGTCCTTTGAGAAACGTGCAGTTGATGATCTAATGTAGTGGGTCTTATCGTATCTCTGGGTCATTCATTTTAGTAGAATTTTTTTGATCTTTATGATAGTTCCGATGAGAAAACAGAACCTGAGATTTATTATTGGGGATTCTCAGGATATTTAACTATCATTAGAACGTGTGATTTTGCAATTGTGCGAGTTTATATGTCAAAGAAAAATGAAGTGTGAAAGGAAGCAAGAGACCCCGACGTCACCTAATGATGAAAATTGCAACGGCTAGGGGACTCGTCCTCCAAAGTCACCTACATTAGCATGGGCTACCTGGGAAAGGCACATATCTTTTCCACAAACCACGTCGATTAGCATTTACCAGGATGAATCACCTAATGCCATGGATTGGTTTCACGGAAGGGTTACTCTCTTGCCATCTCACAATGCTATTATGTATTGGTCGGTTACTTGGCATTGTTATTGTTATCTCTTCCTCACCAATGTCTTCCACCTCCATATTTGCATTCAGACGCAACTCAGCCATCAACTGGTGTGCCGAGATGGGCACATTGGTACAAATAGTCTCTAGCAATGGAATGATTTGATAAGCTTTGATGCTCTTGTACTGTAATATTTACATATGTTCTGTCCCTTGCTTCACCATCCCCTCCAGGAACTCTGATCCTTTTGAATTTGCCACTTTCGAAAAATATATTCACAGTTGTTTTAAGCATATCACCATTTCATGTAACTGTACTGGGAAACTGGCTCTCTCTCGGCCTCCACTGCTTCCATGTTGGCTTTGGGAGGGTTTGTGGTATTGGTGACTTCCCGGGTCACAGTGATCTAACACATTAAGCCCTAGGTTCAGTCTTTTGGTTCTTGTAGTTATTGAAATTTGGTTCCTACTCACAGAAGCTTCATTTTGTTTGATGGCCGAGGGCTAGCTCCTAGAAGCTATTAGGAGGCTTGACATTACAGTACCTTACTCAACAGCAAACTCAAAACAGTGCACCTTTTGATTCAATCGTGTTAGATGGTCGTTCCGGTTTCTGGTTAGCTTCAACTTAGGAAAGCGTGCAACTGGGGACCACTATCATCTGAACTAACACCTACATGTGTTTTTACTTGACGTACAATTTCGTCAAGTCATGGCAAAGAAGTGCACTCCTCGCTATTGGGTGCAGCCTAAAATCCAGCAAGATTATGCAGCTAACAGGTTGGAGAGTCTACTGGACTTCTGCAAAGTGCAGTTTGATGAGTTCTGTGGTGCAGGAGGGATTCCGATAATGTTTGTGGATGGAAGATATTGATAACAGATATCAATGTTGTGGAGGGAAGCACGACCCCAGGGAGTTTGCTGGAGTGGTGAAGATGGTAATGTAGATATAACATTTGTGGAGGAGTTGGGAGGGGTAGAGGAGAGGTATGGTGTGGCCTTGTTGCTTGAGACATGAAAGGAATATGACAAAGTGAGGAGATGAAGCAGCAGCCATGTTATTCTTCCTGTGCCCTTCCTTTCTTTGTGGTTGTGTCCACCACTCATTGTGCTAATCTTTGATTCTATTATGACCTTTTATAGCTTACTTCCAAAAGTTTGCCAGCGGTTTTCGGAAATGTCACATAAGTTTGTATCACGTCGATTTGTGTCACATCAGACCGTGTTTAATTTGTATTCAACCCATTTATTTACAACCATGTATCATTTTGATTTGCGTCTTATATAATCAGATTTGTCTCAACTCACTTATTAAGTGGACCAGCCAGTCAATCTTGTTACGGTCCAATACATGTTATGTCCACTTCATCTCGAATTTTCAAGATTTCTTCAGAATTGTCTTTCCTAAGCCACATCCATTGAAACGCAGGTCAGGATGGAGTATTGTTGATTCTTTAGTACCCACCACCTAGAGTTGATAATTGAACGAGTCCAAACGAGTTTAAGCTGGGTCTATCGAGCTCATTTTTTTAAGCGAGCTTAAAAAATTGTTTGAGTTTGGCTCGCTTGAATCAGTCCAAAGCGAGCCGAATTCAAGCCTAGTCCGAATATTTACATATAAAGGAGTCAAGTCTGTCGAGTTCGAACCAAACTTGTTGAGCTCGTTTTCTAAACGAGCCCAAAAAAGTGTTCAAGTTAGGTTCGTTTAGAAAATAAGTCGAGCTCGAATAGCTCGGTTCGATTATCAGCCTACACCCACGATTCTTCAGCTAAAATGTCCATACTGAACCCCAATATGGCAACAAAAAGGAGTAAGAAAACTTAGGGAAAGACAAACACCGCAGCTATAAATCCTTGATAAGAACAATGCACCATCTCTGACTTTACTAAATGATTCCAAAAATCTCTAACCAAAGCCTATTTAATTACGAAAAGTTTTGGTTTAAAAATAGTTATGAATAAAAAAATGTTACACTGAATGTAGGGTTCTACCCATTGGCCCCTAATAGGATGCACTCAATCAAGCCTCACCAGCAAACATTATCAGATTCACCAAACTGGGGTATGGGTGTGGTCTCCAATTCCAACTTGTAAGACTGAATATAATGTAGGTCAAAAAAAAAAAATACAAGGTAGGCATTGCAGGAATGCTTCCCAAGACCCACTGCTTGGAAACCTGTCTGCAAACATTGGAACTTTTGTTTGATCATGGTGGTGTAGCGACAACAACGCTGCTCCGTTGTGACTTGAGCGTCATAGGTTCAAGTCACGGAAATACTCTCCACATGCAAGGACAAGACTGCAGCTCCATTATGACTTTGAGCGTCATAGGTTCAAGTCACGGAAGTACTCTCCGCATGCAAGGACAAGACTGCGCTGAACCGTCTTACCTGCTATAGGAAATGTATAACCAACTGCAAACAAGAGCATCAGCCTGACAGCTTCAAGATTTTTATGTCACACAAACTAGTCAAGATTGTCAGAAGCTGATTGCTGCAAGCTATGGAGATAGAAAAAAGAATAATATTCTGTGTGAAAAGCATATATTATCTATGTGATTGCGAAATTTGAGTACGAAGTTAAGTCCTGATCTCTATGCTAATTCAATCCCCCTTCGCTTGAACTGCTACTTTGCCCCCCAATCTTTGATGAATTCGTACCCGTTCGACAGATTGGACAAGCTGCTGTCTTCAACAACCAAGAGTCTATGCACTCAGCATGGAAGCTGTGATTGCAGTTTGGCAGCAACCTGCACTTCTCCCCCAACTTAAAATTCTCCAAACACACAGCACAATCCAAGAGGCTATTCCCTTTCTCTTCCACCTTGTAATCAAAACATGGCAGTTTCTTTATGTCATCATTGGACATGCTTGGGCTTCTGGTCATACCCCTTTGAAAAGCAGCATGACCATTGTTGTCATTCCTGTTGAAAGCCCTCCCCACCAAACAGATATGAATTACAGCCAAAACAGCTATACCCACAAACAACAGTATGACAGAGATGATAACTTCCATGGCCATATTCAGTCTAGTTATATCCACTATCCACTAGAGTATCACCTTGAAACAGCAAGATTTTCTCTCTCTCTCTCTCATACCAAACACCATGAGACAAGAAAACTGCTCTCTTTAATCAAGTCTATGAATATATCCTGCTAAGTCAATCCCTTTCTGATACTTGTTAAGCAAACATACTCAGACCCAAGAGGTGAAAACTTGTCCAGTTGATAGTCCTGCCGTAGTATCGTCGATTTTATAGAAATCTACACGCTTGTTTAGTTCTTTACAGTTGGAGCAAAATATGAACAATCTTGAACAAGGAACTGGTCTGACGGCTGAGAAGTTTGGTGGGTACACAGAGCTGGAAATGGAATTTTGTTACAAGGGGCCTGATTAATTTGTTTGTTAGTGCTATAATATTTTCGAAACCATCTTGAGCTGATGCTGACCAATAATACTAAATATATTTTAAAAACCAGATTAGTATGAAAAAAACAAGTATAATAAGGTTTTTATAGAGACTAATGAATTTATTTATTAGGATCGAAATTAGACTCTGTCAAAAACTCAGAAATAAATTAGATGGTTTAGCAAATATTTGAAAATCTGGGGAGTGGTGGTGATTACAGGGGAGATTTCAATCTTGAACTAAGTACAGATGACTGTGTTTGGAAAAATATTTTCTTCCTAATAATAAACACAATCCTACTCCTAAGTTTCCGGATTCACAAATCGGCTAACGAATGATTATTGGAGATTCAAAATAGTCATATAAAGAGCCGTCGGCGCAAGCCTGGACGCCCTGCAGTTAAAAAAAAAAGAAAAAGTCATAAAACACATATAGGACAAATGCTTGTGGAAGAAAACATACATGTCTTAATACTTACACCCCTTTTTAGTCTTCTTTTGTTATGATAAACAAACCTTTCTGGTGGGGTAGATAAGGTATCAACATCACTAATGATATTACTATTCTTATGTTAATCATGTATATGTCAAAGTTCAGGGTTATAATGTATAAAGATTGTTACCCAAAGTTTGAGCAAAACTAGATAATTGTTGTGGTATCAAGCAATAAAATATGCAAAACAAGGACAATACAATGAGAAGTGTTAAGTTTTGTAAACTGTGGTGGACACGACATCCTTAGTCATAATCAAACCTATGAATTAACTTATCTGTATTTATCCTCTAGTAAATTCATGAAATCAAATTGGCTACAGTTTGGTGGCCTTTTTTATTGTTGGCTTGAGATTTTGATCCTGAAAGTTGAAATTTTGATAATACTGTACAAAACACCAAACCCGTGTATATGCAACAAAAGGAGGTGGTTTTTTGTTGGATTTTTTTTTTTAAAATTCTTTATGTGGTGAAAGTAGAAATAGTACGTTAGGTTTGTGAATAAGTGATTGTCTGATAGGGTTCATCGTGTGGTCGGCTAGCCATGACGTTGCAATGATCTCTACAAAAAAAACCCTAATTTCCTTGATAAATTTGAACCGCAATTAGCCTTAATTTATGTAAACTGTATCGCTATTAAGTATATTTCTCGATTTTCAAGCTTAACTATAAAGTGATGGTTTTCTTCTCAATACCACAAAACCATTTTCTGATTAATGACACCAGAGGTTAGTGAAAAGGTCAAGGAATGGCTTGCAGATTAGCTACCAGAAGTATACATAAACACCTTTACAAATTTCAGAAAATGTTAATTACAAACAATTGAGATGTCAACTTCAGAATCAATTCCTGGTTTCTGTCCCTACTTGTGAATATTCAGCCTACTTGCTTCAATTTATGATAGTAAATTATATAGTTTTCTTGCACGAATTTGCCAACCCATTGCGAAAATGACAACTAGGATGATTACTGGGTTAGAGCTTATACATGAAAAAAAAAAAAAGGTAAAGGGCGTACCCAGTGCACGAGGCTCCCATCATTATAGGATCTGGAAAAAATTAGATGTAAACAACTTTACTCCTGCAAGTAGAGATGTTGTTTCCATATTAGAACTCATACATGAATTCCTCTTATTTCATTAGAATTACAAAGAATATTGCTGTGCAGTTATTTAAAATTTCACTTGTAAGTTTGACTAAGATAAACATTATCAGAAAAATGAAAATAAACAAGCCTGATGACTCAGTAGAAGTGCAATTTTTTAGTTTCGTATGTGGGATCTGATCTATAGTTAGGAGGCAATACATACCAAAAGGTTCAAAGAAAAAACAAGCATAAGCCTATACAACTAGTCCATCCTTCTGTGTAACCTATTCTCTTAGTGAAGCGGTTGGATGCAAAAGGAAAGTGCACGTTTGTTAGACCTTAGTCGGGATGTATAGAGGAGTCTACATGTTTATTCTTCTCCTCCTCATCGTCAGCGTCATCATTATCAGTATTAATGACCATAATGGTTATTTTGAATGCTTAGGTTCTTCAGAAACTTGTTAAGCATGAAAGATGGTACTTAGTCACTAGCATCATCATTCTTAGTGTTGTCAACAAAATTATCAATTTACCAGCTTGAAAAAAATTGTGCAGCAACCTAATCGGTCTTACTACTGTTCTAACTTAAATACAATTTTCAATATTTCTTTTAGTATATGAAAAACACTAATATTTCAAAGAAAATATCAATTTAAATTGTCTCAAACTTTTGCTTACTATGACATTATGGCCATTTTCAAATTGATGAAAAATGACAGAATGGTGGTTGTGAGAAGTAACCTGTAAATTTATTTCAATGAACCAGGGAATCGAATTTTTTGATGATGAACGGCCTCTGATATGAGTCCAATGAATTTTTGTCGGCGCTTAATCTTGTGTTCATAAAATTTTTTAGGCATAACGCACAATGATGTTAAAGAATTTTGATGAACTTACATGAAAAAATTATTGAATTTTGGCGATTAGCCCGAGTGTTTGCATTATTTCATCATTTAGCACAAGGCTAATACAATACATTGCATATTTTCTTAAACCTTTCGCATAGTTACAGTTCTTCAATAGATTTGTTGGTTCCTAAAATATCATATCAATTGAAAAAATAGTAAAATAACGTTATAGTCTCATATTAGTAAAAATGCCTAATGGTATGAAATTACTAGAAAAAACCAAGTAAAATTGGTTATATTACAAAAATGGCCCTAGTTGGGGGATGTAAATAGAAACTAGCTTAAAAAGTTGCCTAACATCATTTTTTGGCATAAAAAACAATTGGGATTTTGGGCAGAGTCTTAAATCTTGTTTAGATCGTTGCGAGTTTTATGGGATAGAGCCTTTTAGAATTTTTTTAACATTATTGCTAAAAGCAATTTGAATGACGAACAATCTTGATCTATCGTGTAGTCATTCGATATATATGATGGATCTTAAGCATTACCAAATTGTACTAATGCACACGTCATGATGGAGTACCTTAGCATTTCTGCATGGCACAAAGTCAAGATCTATAGTGTTATAATTGGGACACTTGAGTGTATCATCTTCAATGTATTTATGTACACTCCAACATTGACAGTCATTATAATCTTATCAAAACTAAAGGACCTAAAAAGCGTAAGAGTAAAGCCAAGAATAATGCCTAATAAAGTACACGATTTTGCGAAAAGTTGACTTGAGAGGCATATATAAGACCGTCCTCAAGTAGTTGAGATTAAGAGCGTCGAGGTGACATAAGCTGACATGCGATACAAATACTAGACCATTTACATACATGTTCCAAGCATTGGAACTCCTGTTGCAATATTCATCTACATATGAACCCCAAGGTGAATGATACTCCAACAACTTTTAATGTTACAAAAGGTCGCCAGGAGAGCAACACTATATCGACTTAATTTGAGAATCTAATCAGATATCTAATTCAATGCAACCATTCTACTTGTAAGTTCCCCACCCCTGTACCCATCCCCGCCCTAGGGGTCTATGAGGGGAGGGGAGGGGGACTTTCCCCTTTCTCTCGGCCGAGTTTGTCCTCTAGTTCAAACATAGACTACCCTCACCTACCCCACCCCCCAACACTCGCAGAAGTAGCAAAAAGAAAGACTCAGCATGAGGAATCTAAGCACTAAACAAACCCACAAAAGATGGAAGATCATACCTTATCTTGCCGAAAGCATCATGTCATAACAATGAACAAGACACCACTAAAGCTATCAGTTCAAAGCCATCTCCACCAGAAATGACTTCTCAATATGACATACAAAAAAGTAACAAGTACAACCAATGGTGTTTCACAATCAGATGGTATTAGAGAGAGCACCCATCTACTCATACTATTTAGCTGCACAAACCATAAGAACCTTAATAATAATGACTATTATTAGTATATAAAGGCCACCAGACTGGCAAGTCAACCCCATAGACATATATAGAAAATCCCAAGAATAGGAAAAATAAATATTGAAGAAGAAAAGAGAAAAAAGAAAAAGCTTTACATCAACCAACCGAAGAAAAATATAGCATAGCCCCACCACCTATACCCACCCGCCACCAGGCCAATCTTGTCCACTCGAGAATATCGATTCTCTGTTTCTTCAAGAGTACAAATTGGATCCTTTGAATGTTGAAGTAAAAATACCCTAGTTGTATATCTGCTCAAAGTAGAAGTTTCAAGGCCCTCGGTACTTGCGGAAGCAGAGACAACCTTGAGCCTGGTCAATAGGGATCATACCTCCACCTCTTGTTGTGTCAATCGCCTCTAACATGGAAACTACCTCATCCATCTCAGGCCGCTTGTCGGGGTTAGCATCCCAGCAGCGCTTCATCACATTTGCCAGAGAACTTGGGCAACACCTTGGTATCTCTGGCCTCAGATTCTGTGGATTCAACTTGAACTTTAGTATCTCCCTAGTTAAAGTGTGGGAGAAAGAAGACAATGGGTTTTGTTCTACAGTGACACTCGGATTCTTATATGTATTCAGAAAAACGATGGGGATGAGTAGTTATACCTGACGAACTACAGCTGATGTCACTTCTGAAAAACTAAGGTCAGGATATGGCATGTCACAGCAATATATCTCCCATAAACAGATGCCAAAACTGTACACATCACATTTTCTATTGTATGGGTTGCCATTGAGAACCTGTAATCAACCATTCGACAAGTCACTGCATCTGATAAACAAGTGTTTCCTGTTTTGGGTTCTTTTACGAATTTTGATTATTCAATAAATAAGTGCCCAGTCAAGCAGTAGTACACCCCAACTTTTGTCACAAAGACGGACCATGCTAACAAAGGGCACTCACAAGCCACCCAATCATTCTACTGGATGAAACATGATTTATATATAGCGGCTATGCATTAAAGGAAGAATCCACTACTTGACTGTAGAATAGAAAAAAGGCATGCAATGATACAAGCTAAAACACATGTATTTGCTTGGGTGCAGACTGCAGAGTCCTACTCAAGAAAATGGACAATATACCTCAGGAGCCATGTAGCCAAGGGTCCCAGTCTCCCCGGTCATGTCATTTGGATTAGAGGCCTCAACACGAGCAACCCCAAAATCAGCTATTTTTACGGTGCGTGTCTTGTCTAACAGCATATTTTCGGACTTTACATCTCTGTGTACAATTTTCTGAGAGTGGAGGTAACTTAACCTACAAAACAGATCGACCTTAAGTACTTAGCTGTGCAAATTCATAGGTCCCGTGTCAGTTCTTAAATTGCCAAGCCGAAAAACAAAAAAATACAAAAAACGAAAGACAGGTTTTTGGTACCCTCTTGCAAGATCAAGTGCCATCTGGACAACAACTTTGAAAGCCAGCTTCCTTCTCCTGTTCTTTATGAGGTAAGATTTTAATGCACCCCCAGGGAGATACTCCACTACGACACAACAGATATTACTTGGCATGCCAATGTGACCATTTTCTGTTTGTATGCTTAGCTCTGAAGAGCCCATCGTTGCCCCTATGAACTGCAAATGGAATTAGGCATTACTATCAGCGCAAGCACAGAATAACTATTTAAAATAAGAATTACCATAAAGCATGTCATTAGTCTAAGGCAGTTATTATCTTGATATCTAGTGCTTCACAGAAATTAATTTCTTACAAACAGTAGGCCCCATAGAACAGTGATAAACAATCGATAATTGAAGTATTGCTCAAACTTACAATATCCTTCAAATCAGCAAAGTCAATAGTAGCATGTACACTGCCCAGATGAAAGAAAGTGTTTCACAGATCCATTGTACTCGGTAACTTTATTATGAAACGCCCCCCCCCCCCCCCCAAAAAAAAAAAAAAAACAATGAGCACCACGTACTCCCAAACCAAAAGACTTCTGAAAAATCAAGATTTTACTGATGCCAATTAGGACCATAAAGAGAAAATGAGTGGAGTCAGAATTGAAAACATCCGTTGAGCACCTAACAGTATATCATATTTGATCCCATTATGATGTCCTCTAAATATCCAGCTAGTTTTTTTTTCCCTCCTTTTTCATGTTTTGATTTAGTTATTTTGTTCAAACTCCAAACGATCTCTTTGACTACATCCATCAGAAACTCATCATGTAGAATTCCCACAAGTACCAGTCTAATTTAGATAGAAGCGTATACAACAGCTATTAATTAGAGAACCCACAAAGTCCTTGTGCGACGACTGATATCCATATAAGATCAGTTGACCCAATGAGTGGAACCAAACTCTAGAAAATTTAAGGTTTGGCTCAAAGGACTTCAGTTTTGATATTTCCAGCTCTGCCAAACTAAATTACTCAATTTTTTTCGTATCATGTGACTTCATTCATTCCAAAACGAAAGACAGTTTATGTCATGGTCGTTACAAAAATGTTATTGGCTTATTCTTTTGCATAGGAATTCTCACTAAAAAATCTGCTTGTGAAGTAATTTACTCATAGATTAAGCATCGAATAGTTTAACCAATCTGACAGCATAAACTGACAGAGAGTGGTCAGTGGTGAATTCATTTGATTTTAGTAAGGTCTTCCTCTTCGAGTATTCATTATTTGCCTCATGTCTGGCCCCTCAATCTCACACAAGCCTTATGAATTAAATCATAGATTTTTTGTGCAATACAAACACAAGTGTTAAGACCCCCCCCCCCAAAAACAACAAAAAAAAAGGAAACCTTTTTTTGTTCCCAAAACTAAAAAGAATAATGAGGATGAAGTAACCACACACACAAAAAAAAGCTCATGTATGGCCTACAAGCCAAATTAAAGGAAGTCCAGCAAGAATTACCTTAACATGAGAAGATTAGACCCTTGAAGTTACAAACTCTTCTAGGAAAAACACAAAAAGATAATGATACATGCCACAAGAAGTTTTATAGACATTTTTAGAATATCTAGCAGATGATCCTAACTATAGGTGGTTATGCCTTTGATAAATGTCTCTACCCAAAACCAAGGCTTTTTAAGGAAATTGCTATATGCTAAAGTCCACTCCCAACAAGAAGAATCCCATAATGTACTTAAGCCAAAACAAAACAACAGAAAACACACCATTGGCTGACTTAGTATACGAGTCAGGTATAGCAGAGTACCAACCTGATGGCGTTCTATAACAAATGACTCCATGGGTATGGTTGCAGCACAAACGAACTTTTTTTTTCAAATTTAAGCCACGGAACTCATGCCGACATGAAAATACCACTTAGAAGTGTGTAGAAAAAATTGAATCTGGCCATAGGACTATACAATCAAAGCGAAAAGGTTCAAGATGGAGAAATTGACCTTGGTTACATTAGGATGGTCAAGTTTATGCCACACAGCAACTTCTTGTGTGAAAGCAGCCCTCAGTGATGCTATTTCAGTTTCTGTCCTGTGGCCTTCTTCACCCCAGTCCAGCAGTTTAACTGAGGATTTTAAAAGGAGACAAAAACAAAGAATAAACATATTAGTCCTGATGAATTGAAACCTGGTTCTTGTAGAATTCCATAGTATTACGAAAATAGCCAAGTGAATTTTGCAAAATAGAAAAGACAGTGAATAATTTCACATCAGGACATAAACAGTAAAAAATGGTAAACTTCGCAACTATGACGTACAAAAAAAAATTAAAAAAAAAATTTCATAAACTAAGCTGAGATCCTGATTTTTAGCTAAAGGTTGACATTACTTGGTGCCTGTCTTACTTTATAGCTATTAACTATCAACTTGGATCACATGAAAGTTCAGAAATACAACAGCAGCCAAAGTTATTGCAGTCACCTGCAAATTCAATCCAAACCCGTGCCATAAGTCACGGATTCCATAAGAGTACATTGACAATAGATAGCCATTCATCCAAGCCGAACCACAACTCCTCCAACCCACCAAAACCCCCCAAACACCCCACAGGTGCCAAAAACAAGTAAATAAATATCTATGGAGGGAGGCTACAAGAAACGAAAAACCTATCAAAAAGGGTAAAAGAGAACCCCAGAAAATATGTTGGGAGACATTGAAATAATTCATCAATTTGCAAATTGGACCACATAAAGTTTGGAAGAATAAAGATGAATCTCAGAAAGGCCCACGTAATCTAACACTGGTCCAACCAAACTAAAGTGGCCCTCAATACAAACATTCATCGGAGTTTGAAATTCAATCAGCCACCATACCAACGTTAATTTTGGCAAAAGACAACAATTTAGTACAAAATCAACCAAATGAGTATCACAAATTGATCTCTTTTTCCAATAATGGCAGTAGCAAAGTACAGATTTTTGACAGAGAAAGAATCATAAATTCATAATAAGGTGAATAAATCAACAAAAAAAATAGAGGAAAAGAACAAAATGACAGAGGAAAGTAGGGAAGAAAAGTGGGTGACTGACCGGCGACATCTTGGCCGTCATAGATGCCACGGTGGACGGTGCCGAAAGTGCCACGAGCAAGGACACCCTTGATGATGAGCTTGGAAGGGTCGATCTCCCACTCAGGTCTCTGCCTGGTGGTAGTGGTGGTGGTGTAGTTGACGGTGGCGGTGGCGGTGGCGGTGGTGGCAAAGTCAGAGTCTTGTTGTTTCCTGTTCTTTTCCATGGTCCATGCTCTGTGTAGGTGTCTCTCAAGTTGCTCATCCAAGCTCTTCAGATCAATCTGATCTGCCCTCACAAACCCATCACTACTCTTCTCCATCCCTCTCTCTCCCTCCCTCAAACAATCACAAGAAACTCTCTTTCTCTCACTAAATCACTGTTCCCTCTCTCTTTGGTTCTGAGTGTATTGGGTTCCTCTCCCTAATACATGTGTTTTTAGTACTTCTATGCTGCTTCTTCTACGATATGTAGCCAATGAATGTATCAGGGGACTAGTGTAGTAATGGTGTATATGTATTATTCAGCAACGCCATGTGGGCACATGGAATTGCCTGATCACAACGTGTGTTTCTGACCCACTTTGCTCACCCCCTCTTCTTTCTCCCACATTTTCAATTTTTCCTTATTTACTATATATATTTATTTATCTTTTTCAATAATGGGCATGCAAATCTATCATTGACCTCCCTTTTAATACCACTTTATTTAATTTCATTGACCTCCTAAATCTTACTTATAAAAATGGTAAAGAGATTTGTCTTTGGATTAATTATATAATTTATACTTTTTTCTCAATCATTCACACTGACAAATTGTTAGGATAACATAGTTAGCTTCTTTTTTTTTTTTTTACTGTCAGAATTATTTGAGCCAATTTACATATATTTTAACTATTTTTTTTCATGATTCGATCAAAAACAGATCATCAACTACTTAGTTTTTCTAAGGAGATAGAGTTTCGATGGTTATCTCTACCCTTAAATTCGAGTTTCGTACAAAATCAATTAAAGAGTAATGTTATAGATTAAATTTAGAATTTAACTAATGATTTAATTCATTGTAATTATTAGATTATTTATGAATTTTAAAATTGGATGAAACTCATTTTTAATTCAACAATTACAATTGATTAAGTCCCCAAATTAAATTCAAATAATGTTAATTCTTAATTAAGAATGTGCGGAATCATTGAATTCAAGTAGATTCTTCTTCAATACATGATAAATATATTGAGAAATTTTTTATAAATATTAAATTATTTATAATGAATTCAAGTGAATTCTCCAACTCCTTTTCAAGAGAACAAATAGACTGAAATAATATACAATGGATCCTCTAGCGACATTATAGAAGATTACAAATTAATCTTTTCCAACACCTTTGTATTTTTTTTTTTCTTTCCCTGATGAAACCATTTCAACAGCCCCAAGGAAACTAAAAAACTAGGGGAAATAAAGTCCTCCCGTGAGGCCCTACTCAACTCTTGTGATTGTGGTCCAATTTCAAAAGATGTAGGCTTCACATGCACATTGAAATTTTTACCACTGTCTCATTCCAAACCCCCCCCCCCCCAATCACCCGCCCATTAATGTTTTTTTTAGTTCAACAGTCAAGTTGTATGGATCAGCTTACACGCACTTTGACTAATTTTTTTTTTGGTATGATCAAAGACAGGTCATCCACGCTGGAATTAAGATATTCACGAGAGATAAATCTCTCATGACCTGACCTCAAAAGATTACAAAAATTCGAACTCATGACATCTAAGTTTATAACTCGTTCCTACTATCATTTGAGCTAACCCAAGAATCACCACCTATTAATGTTCGCTTTCCATTCTCATGCAATAGTCCCCTATCTTTTATTTTTCCATCCTTTTTTGCATTAATTTTTTAAAGGATGAAAAGTCATGCATGTCTCTATCATCTCCCCCATTAATATTAGTAGAGGTTTTGATTATGGGTATGGGTTAACTCCATTTCTCATGGTTTTTGCCTTTTTGGATTGGACATAATTCCGATTTATCTAGTGTAGAGAAGTTTCTAGCATGCGTAGGACATATTGATACGTTTCTTGGATATGCTGAAAAATATGATTTGAATTCTAACATTGGTAGCTTCTGACAAGTATAAACATGATTCACCAATCAAATACAAGTTTTATTACAAATTTATCAATTTGGTTTAAGCCTTAACGGTCCAGTTAAAATCAAGTTTACAAGGTATATCTTTTTAGTAAATGAGACGATATCAAACTCGACTATACGCAAATATAAAATATTTTGAATATGAATTGAACATATTCATATTCAAAGGTATGAATTTGATCTCGAAAGTTATTATTTTTTGAGATCAATTTATATTTTTTAAATGTGACGTTACAAATTCGAAAGTAATTCATGATCAATCATGAATACCCCCGTTGCCCCGAATCAATTTTAACTTCACTTTTAAAAAATATAACTTAATTTTTAAAAGTTATAAGTTTCATGATCGATCATAATATTTTAAAATCGATTATGCTTTTTACAATTGTAATTTTTACTTCATAAAGTTAAATTTCAACTTTAAAAAATCGTAAATTTTGGTACAGTACCAAATTCGATATCGTAATCTTCCTCTTCAAAGCAAATATCAAAAGAACACATCTTACCTACACCATAAACAGGGAGTTTTGGTGGTCAATCAGTCATGAATTTTAGGTACATCTGGTGGTTAGTGATATCATACATTGAACTATGAAATAAACATATTATTTTCAGTTGACTGATAGAGGAGGGCATTTCATATGCATTCTTTTTTTAGTCCAGAAAAAGCTTTAACCAAGTATGCACTAACATAAGAGTCCTATATTGACTCCAACACTAAAGAAAACGACATTATTGTAGTATATACTGAATAGACTTTGGGACCTTATCCAATTGCCATTAGTCCATTGCAATGGATCAAAATTCAACACCTTCTAAGTAAAATGGACTCCCCCAAATCACCCATTTAGGAGGATCAACAGTTGAACTAATGACCACTGCAGTCTGTTATTGAATTGTCAGGTCGTACGTTTAAACTTCACGAGCTCTTTCTCCTGTAGCAATTTTTTTTTTGATTCAATGGTTAGAGGTGTCTAGACCAGCTTACGTACATCTCTACTAATCATCTCCCCAGTCTAGTCAAAGACAAATTATCCACGTCAAGACTAAGATATTCATGAGGGATAATCCCTCATGACCTGGGCCTAAAAGATTGTCAAAAGTTGAACTCAGGACGTCGAGTTTACAACTCGTCCCTATTACCACTTGAACTACTCTTTTGAGTTTTCCTGGAGTAGTTTCAAATAGTGACCAAATCATCCATTTAGGGTATTTGTTTATATAATGACGTCAACCTAATCCCAATCATCTGATCAAGTTAATTTGTTACTAATTATTTAATTCTTTTAGAACTTTTTTGAAGCCGAATTCTTTTAGAACTTGATTAATCAGTGCATGTAATTTTATTTTTTTTGGGTATAACAATGAGAGAAAAGGGATTTGAAATTAGTTTGTTCCAATTGTGAGAGGTGACACTTTGCCACTAAATAGAACTATCTTCAACTTTCCATCTAACAAGATTTTTTGACACTGTAAATTTTTTTACTATTTTATGAATTAATGGTTCTAAATTATCTAAACCAAAATCAACGGCTGAAAATGAATTGGTAGCGTATACTTATAAGAACTAGTAATGCATCACGTGCGTTGCACGTGAATAATTTTCATATACAAAATATTAATAAAAAGTATTAGGTATATGTGTACCTACATTAAATATCATTTCAAGTTTATCAAAATTATATTTTTATTGCTTGTATTATATTATAGAATTTG
The DNA here is from genome assembly GCA_951799425.1 of Ilex aquifolium. Taxonomy (NCBI): domain Eukaryota; kingdom Viridiplantae; phylum Streptophyta; class Magnoliopsida; order Aquifoliales; family Aquifoliaceae; genus Ilex; species Ilex aquifolium. Next base: position 21,821,646 of record OX637410.1, read on the forward strand.
AAATATTGTTTGTTCCCAACGATTCATTGTTTTAAGTATATAAAAAAAAGATAAAAATAATTTATTTGAAATTCATTTGATTATATTACAACTTATAAGTCATTAAATAAAATAAAAATAATTTTTAATATTCTTATCAATGCTTACTATAATTAGTTAGATTAATAGGGATAAAATATAGGATTAATAACAATTTGGTTCTCTAAAGTTTGCATTTTTTGTCAATTTAGTCCTCAGTATATAAATTTTGTCAATTTTGTCTCTAAAATATTTAATTCGTGTTTAAATGGTCTCTAACCAGATAGTCCATTAAGCTTTTTGACGAAAATAACCACATGTTATTCCGTCAAATAGTATCACGTAATCTTTACTCGTCTATTATGTAGGCTGTTTAGTGTGATTTCATTCAGTATACTATTTTGAAGCTTTCAAAAGAATTATTATGAATCCATTTATCTTTTGTCAGAAGGTTAATGTTTTTTTTTAGTAAATTTTGAGCATATAAAAAAAAATTGTTTTAGGAAACTGAGTTTAAAACAAAATAAAAAGATTCATATAATTCCAATTTTATTTGAAAAAAGTATGATTTATTGATGAAGTTTTTGAACACTTTATTGAAAACTATAATGATGCATATATTTTTTTAAGAGTAACGTAGTCAATTAATTTTTTGTATAGATATTGATATTTATACAAAAATAATAGAGAAGTAAAAAAAATGTTAGTGGGTAAATTGGAGATTTAAATACATAAGAATGTGATTGTAATTTAGATATTTAACTACATAAAGATAATTTGGTAATTAAAATTTTTTATAAGGGTAAAATAGAGAATTAAAAATTTTTCACTTAAAGTACTTTTATTAGTAGTATAGATATAGATAACAACAAATTGATAGTTTTTAAGGGAACTTTTCTAAGAGGGGATGAAATGGACTCTCTCTCTCTCTCTCTCTCTCTCTCTCTCTCTCATATTTTACAAACAGGCCTTGTAAATATGAATCAGGATTGACGTTAAAGGGGCCTTCCCTTGCCTATTGTGAAATACGTGAAGGTTGTTGATGGGCCTCTACACTATGGGCCTGTTTTCTTTAATGAGAATTTCAAAAAATAGAAAAAGAGAAAAAAAAAAATGGATATTATCAAATATACAGTTTTATGTTAAGAAAAAGAAAAAGAAAAAGAAAAAAAAAGGCTGAAACAATTTGCTCTCCTTCCCTCGTTGGTGCTCCTTGTCTTTCAAGTTCGGAATTTTTCCTGTACAATTAATTTAAGTCCGTTGGCAAAGTATACACTATAAACAAGTACTAACCGGCAAATTCAGTCGATATTCGTCTGATTTAGATTTATCTATAAGATATTATGGGTTTTACTTTGGAGGTGAATAGCTTATTTTTGACCAAATCGGAGAGAGGATTAATCGAAGTATATGTAAGTTGGTCCAAACACTCCTAACCGTTGAAAAAAAAAAAAAAAACTTTAGCGACCATCCGAAAGCTAAAGGCCTCAGTAAACTCATGGATTTGGGCTTCTTTGCAATTGCTGATCCATCCTCAACCTCTTCATCAATCATCATTTCACACACATTACTGCCCAACCAGTAGCTATAATATGAGCATCAAAACTACTCATAAACAGCTGCGGTTGTCGAATTTTTTGTTTTTGTCAATCACTATTATAAGGAGGGGGTACCGATGTTCGAACCCGCAACGATATGGTTTAACAACAAAGACGATAATCATTAGACCAACCACTTACCTTGGGCCAACAAGAAGCCTACTTCGCAGGCCTTAACTTTTCAGGATTTTGGTTTAGAAGACCTTATTCATGTGGTTTAACATTGATTCTGGGCTACTTTTGACGCAAACTAGCATGTTCGAATATTTTTTCCATTTGGGTTTTTTCACCTCACCCGACTAGGTTGTTGTTGATCGGGCTGAGTCTTATATTTTTGGTATACTTAAAATTGGTTTAAATTAATTACCATAGTGCCGAGTTTAAATTCTTGATTAAGCTCATTCTGTCACCAACTGAGCTAATCCTATCATATATTTTTTTTTCTCATGTTCAAAATTCCGATATTTAAACGATTCTTGAACAAAAAAGATTATATATTTGATTGGAACCCGTCAATTTCCATATGGTCCATAGTAAAGGGATCCAACTATATTATCAAAAAATAACTTTTCAGTATGGTACTTACCTCCTACAATTTCCACCAAATCAGAACATAATACGTGTGAAATTCTATGTTTTATTATATTTTTTTTCATTTTTATTTTTAAGATTAACAATGACAAATAAACCAACACGACTAAAATCTATTTTTCGGTATGCTACAAAAAAAAATAGCCACATATATCAGTATGGGTGATATTATATCTATGAATAATGTTATGCTTACCAAAACTTTTATTAAAAAGTATTTTTACCAAATGAGTTGACAACTCCATATCCAATTAAAAACATTTTGAAAACAATTTTTTATAAAAATTTTAGTTATATCTCTAGTGAGAGTATCAAGTAAATGGTAAGACTCTTCAGTCTTGTGGAGCCAATTCTGCAGTGCCGTGCTTAAGACTCTTCAGTGTTGTGGAGCCAATTCTGCAGTGCCGTGCTTAAGACTCTTCAGTTCTGTGGAGCCAATTCTGCAGTGCCGTGCTTAAGACTCTTCAGTGTTGTGGAGCCAATTCTGCGGTGCCGTGCTTTAGCTGTACTCAAAGCTGCAATTGCATTATGTGTGTGTGCATGCTTGTCTACTGCTTTTCTTTTTTCTTGACAGCACAAACAATCTCTCTCTCTCTCTCTCTATATATATATATAATGAGCAATTGAGCATGCATGCAAGGACCAGACTGCAAGCAGTAGCATCTTGTGTACCCAAACTAGGAACATTTAACCTTAACTTTCTTCCTTTTGCATTACAAGTAAGCTGGACCTAGGTCACTCCCCCCCCCCCCCCCCCCCCCCGTTCCTCTTTTTCCTCCTTCAGGATGTAATGGTTGGTAGGATAAAATGCAAAATCATGCTTTTTTTCAACCAAGAATCCCTTTAATCATGCGCCCTTGTACACATCCCAGGCAAAACCCATTGTTCATGGTTCTTGGATCCAACTTCGTGATAATATCATCTTTTACAGTATATTCACAATATTTTCAGTGAAATCTCCCATGCAATTCCATTTGTGTTAGAAAACTATGGCTTCGTCTTTTAACGGGGCAACAACCCTTTTCATCAATATCCACCAATCTTCGCAGTTATTGAATTAGCCAATCAAAGAATTGGGGTGAGAGAGGCTCAAACTCTGGACAACAAAGATCGCTTAGAATCAAATTCAAATGTTAAAAACATTAAACAAGTAATTAATAGAGGGATTACGATGACCACAAAATATAAAACTATTTTATATTCTTGTTAAATGAAAATTATAAGATTCGAATCCCGACAACCATTTCAAAACATCCCCATGATTACACAAATAACATCAAAAACAATGTTTGCATCCACAAAAACAACTAAACGATGTTATTTTTGTGATCAATCAGCAACTGCCCAAGTCATGTCATTCTCAAAGATCCAATGGCAGACCTCAATGAGACCAGGGCCCGACCCTAGGGCCACAAAAGCTCCATGCCCTGGGCTCCATGCTGATGTGTCAACGTGACAAATGGCAACACCATGATTGATCTTAACCTTGCTCTCTACGTCAAGAATGTCTGCCACGTAGACCCTCACTTTTGGTACAGAGTGGCAATAATATAGTAAGTACGGGTACAAACTCTGGTGGCAGGACACTGATTTGGTCACTTCTCCGCCGTTGATTCCTCTGACTTTTCCAATCATCACATTTTGGTTTGACCCATTTACATTTTCCGTGGTCCGCACCACCACATTGTGGCCCAATACCGCGACCGCGAAGTCGATCATGTCCTCCACCGATCCCACGCACTGCTTGGTCTCACCCCGGCTCGGCTCATGCTCGCACTCCTCCACCGTGTTTGTAATCACGTGCTCCATGGTGGTGTTATCCCGCGCGTGGAAGATTTGCTTAATCTCCCCTAGTCGAGTGGTTGAAAATGGTAAATTTGACATAATTGTCCGGGGCAAAAACGACCTTTTAGGCATTTTGTCACGAATATCTGGCATTTTCATGATAATTCCCTCTTTCAACATGGACTCTCGGAAAAATTTGCCCTGTTCCACCCATCTATTTACGGAATTGCCACTCACCTTCGTGGATGCGTCCATGGAGGAGTTTTCTGAACTGGTGTACTGAGCAAAAGTGACACCCTTTTGATCATACTCTTTGAATGTACTGTTCAATCCATAAACCTTGAACCCAATCACTTCACTAGCCGATCCTTTTCCATATTCCTTGAAAAAATCGATTCCTTCGTTGAAAGATTTTCCATAATTCAGAAAATTTGTTTTCCCGGAATTTGAATTCTTCCCATAAGATTGAAACTTATCAGTTCCTGAATTGGCTCCATCTCTGTAGCTAGAGAAGCTATCAACTCCAGAATTGCCTCCAACGCCATAGCTTTTGAAATTGTTGTTTGGATTATTGGAATTTGAACTATAAGCCTTAAACGAATCATTACCGGCGTTACCCAACTCTCCGTAGCCGGAGAACGACGTCCCAATAACGTTTGATGAATCGCCATAGCTGGAAAACTCAACAGGGACGCCATTACCATTCTTACCATAGCTTGTAAAGCCTTCGTTTCCTGAGTTTGTGTCGTCAACATAGCTTGAAAATGAGAGCTTATGATTGTTACCGTCGGAGTCGTAAGAAGTGAAGCGGAGGTCCGGGACGTTGACGAGAGGCATGTATGTTTTGAACTCTCCGGAGCCACCGGTGGCGCTGGAAGCGTAGGAGGTGAAGTTGGAATTGGCTACATTGCCGTCGTTGGCATAGGTGGTGAAGCCTTCTTGATGGGCTGTGGAGCTTCGGCTGTAGCGAGTGAAACTACCGGTGGCGAAGTTGACACCGCCTGAGTAGTTCTTGAACGTGTCGGCGCCGCCGAGTCGAGACGTTACGTAGTTGGAGAATTGTTTGTTGGTGTAAAAGGCGAAGTTGGCGTCTTTGTGGTCTTGTTTGTTTGGATCGACTAGGGTGGTGGAATCGAAGTCGAAGAGACAGAATAAGTTGGCGGCGGAGCAGAAAGAGGAGAGGTGGGAAGAGAGGTGGTTGTGGGCGGCGAGTTTGGTGAAAAAGGCGGAGTCGACGGCGGAGAGAGGGGAGGCTTTGGAGAGTAGAAATGGTGGTTTGGGGTGGTTGTTGGTGATGTGTTTGTTCCAATATCTAATCACATAAGCCTTGGCAGTAAATGGGTTTTCTTTTGGGGCCGAGTCTGTTGGAGTTGTATTTGTCACAGCCAATGAAACCTGCATGCAAGGGAGAGAGAGAGAGAGAAGTAACTGGCAAATTAGGCATAGAAGATAATGTCACTAGCTACAAGCTAAAAGGAAGTGATAGAAGGTACTTACAGTACTGAAAGATTTGTCTAATAAGAACAAGAAGAAGAAGAGAATACTTCTGCTGAACTTCACTGTTCTGTCCATTTTCTCCTCTTACTCTGCTGAGAGAGAGAGAGAATATCAATGACTACGATAGAATGTTTTCTGAGAGACAGGAATATAAGTAAGAGAAATTTCATTTTTTCTTTATTTTTTTAATAATAACAAACCTAAAAATCTCACATTAACTCGACGAGGACCAGGGGCGGAACCAGAAATTTGGGGTAGTGGGGGCAAAAATTTTAGCAACAACAATACTATATGTACTAAATTGGAAAAGCTAATGTATTATTACCGTTGGTTTAACAAATAAAATGCATTTAATGCTGATACCTTGTGCTAATTCAACAATAACAATGCGTTATATTATCAAATTAGGCTTTTCAATTATATGTTAGTAACATTTTTTTAACAAAAGTAAAATTTAAAATTTTGAAGTAATAATAAATTAAACGAGGTGATTCAACGTGTGGCTTCTGCTATTGCAAGGTCTGGAGTAAGATGTACGTATTATTATTCTGCATGTGAGAGAGTCTTTTTTTTAGCAACTTGAATTCTTGACATTCAAATCATAAATGAGCAACGTATACCTTATCTTTATCATTTTATTGACTAATTTTTATATTATAAAAAATATTACATAATAATATTATCATTCAATGTGTCAAAATTTACAAAGATGAGAGTAAGGGGGCTTCATATAAGGGAGAGAACGAAAAACTCCAAAATTTCTTGAACACTTGTTGAGAGATTCAACTAAATAATCAATAATCAAATAAATAAATTTAATCTTAATGTTAGAAATTATTAAGTAAATTAAAATGTATATGAATTTTTGTGGGGGCAAATTTAGAATATATTAAAATTTATATAAAAAAATGTTTGGACAAAAAAATTGAGTGGGGGCAACTGCCCCCACAAAGCTAAGTGTAGCTCCGCCCCTGACGAGGACGCAGTTTTAATAGAACCATTGGATGAGAGTAAGTTTTAATGTTTGATGGGCCCACAGGTAATTCAAAAGTCATGATGAATCAGATCAATAAATGAGATCAAATTTTTAGGTCCAAATAGTATTACTCATTTTTTAAACATAGAATAGTCTCAATCACGAGAAAATATTCATTACAACGGTGATATTATGTGGCAATACGACGTAGTATCATAAACTAATAGGAAAATGCTATTTGAACCTAATTTGGGGACCTAATCTAGAGACCTAATGATGTACAATCATTGGATTGGTTGTGAGCTCCATCTAACATTGGAACTCACAACTAATTCAATGGTTGTATTGAAGCCACATCATTAGGTCCTCATATTAGGTCCCCAAATAAGGTCTCTATAGCATTGCTTAAACTAATAATATCAAAATAAATAAGCAAATGGACTCCACTAAAATTAATAATCAACCCTCATGTAAGCAAATAACTACCCTATCATTCATCATGTAAGTAAATAACTATGTAAGTGAGATTCACCTTACCCATTAGATATTTTATTATTGATTAATGATACTACGTCAACATTACTGACATGATATCACCGTTACATTCAATATTTTCTCATCAGTCACCTTTTTTTTTTTGACGGTATATTGAACTCATCAATCACCGTCATTATCAATTATCAATCCCGTAATTCGAGTGAAGTTGTCATGAAACAAATTGATAGTTAGACTGTTTGAATTTATGGCTACTATGTAATTTAGTCTAAGGGTTATGTTATTCTCAAGTGATAAAGTTTTAATAAAAAGTTCAACAATTACCATGATAAATTATATTAATTTTTTAGATTCCAATAACAATATTCATAAATAATTTGAATCAATTAAATCCAAGTATTATATGATAAACCCGTAGAAGAACTCGAACTTAAGACAAATAGATTTACGTTACACCTCTATTCGTGCAGTTTTTTATTTGTTCAAAAAAAAAAATTCTTCTTTTGTACTTGTTCAAATTTTGCTTGAGAAGTAGTTTTGCACTTTTTTTTATCAACACCCAAAAAAAAAATATTTATTCATATTTTGAACATATTTTTCGGTACATTTTCAACTGTTAGAGAGAGAGAGAGCCTCTATGTCTTCCATGGTATGTTTTCTGGAAAATACTATGCATACTAAAATTTTTACTAAAAATTACTTTTATTAAATGAGTTAACAGTTCCGTATCATTCTTGGACCTACCAAATGCTGATCAAAATATTTTTGATTGGATATAGTAAGCATAAGATTACTCATGTTTTGTAAGAGAAAGAGGTAAGAATAAATGTGAGGGAAATCTCTCTTTTTTATTTTTCATAGTTCTTTTACTTTAGGCAATTTTTTCTTGATAAAGCAGACCAATTTGTTTACTGGGATAGTTCCAGAGATTCTCAATATATGCTGATTTATTGTCAAAAAGATCAAAAAGAAACTGATTCTGAGTTGGAAGGTACAGAAACGAATAAGACAATACATTTTAACCCACAGAGTGCTTTAGATTAGATCCTCTCTTTTCTTTTCTTTTTTTTTTGGTTCAACGGTGAGTGTTTGGATCATCTTACACGCACTTTGATTAATCTTTTCTTAGTCCCGATCTTGTCAAAAACATACTATTTACGCTGAGATTAGGGTATTTAGATTAAATCCTATCTAGTTTTTAAGCTTTCATTTAGATTATAATTGGTGGATTAACAATAATAAATTATAATGATAGATTAAATCCACAAATTGAAACAACAAATTAGACTTAGAATAGTATTTACTGTAGAGTTGAAAAATCAAGAGCGGAAACAAGTTGCAGCCTCTGGAGCTCTGAAAAAGAGGTTCTTTTTTAAGAGGACCACATTATCCGCGCAAGAAACAAGACTCCAGAGCTCAGATACCAGGGCACTGCTGACTTAGATTCCCATAGAACACGAAGACCAAAGGACAAGACAGATCATTTGTAAGAGACAATAAATAACAAAAAAGGAGGAAAATTATGTCCGTATGATTTGTATTTCAAAAAATAGTATTCGAAAATTATTTTTAAGAAAAATTTTAAAAAATCATTTTTTATATTTTTTGTATTGCAAAACTTATTTAGTTATATGATTCAAAAAAGAGTTCTACGGAATAAAAAACAGTAAAACTTGTTTGGACAATAACCTAAAAATAATAAAAATAGAAATGTGATGATGGTGAAAATGTGATAATATTGGTGGAAATGTGGTGGTGGGAGGTGGTGATGGTGGTGGTGGTGGTGGAAGTTTGGTAATGGTGTGGTGGTGATAGAAGTATAATGGTAGTGATTGTGATATTTTCTAAATTCTGAAGTTTGTTTTAAAAACACACAAAACATCTTTAACTTATTTTCTAAATCTGTTCAATTTTTGTTCTCAATTTTCAATCAACAAACACCACCCCACCCCGGGGACGTGGGTATTGGTGGTGGTGGTTTGGAGGTGGGTGGGTGGATATGTGATGCAAGTATACTATTAGGAACAAAAACAAATTTAAAACAATATCCTCCTAAGAGGATTTCAGTACAACGATTTATACCGTCAGCGAGGTAATATAAACATAAACACCAAAACTCATTGAAAGAGTTTGAACACACAACTGTCCAAAATACATAGGACAAGTGCCACAACTGCCAAGCAAAAAGTTATTTTCAGAGAGCTACCACCTGAACACAAAACTGTCCAAAATCCAAAGGACAAGTGCCACAAATGCCAAGCAAAAAGTGCCGCAAATAACAATGCTCCAGGAGTGCAACTTTGAAACTCCTAAGAGAACAATCATTACGAAAGTTCTATTCGGGTATCATCTGCTCATTGTCTGCATCTCCTTCTTGTTCAATGGTAGGCTTTGATGGAGCTTGGGACCCAGGAGCTTGCTTCTTTTTGATTCCACTCACAATGTCATCAATTCTAAGAAGCATACATGCAGCTTCAATGGCCGTCTTAAAGGTTTGTGCCTTAACATTATAAGCATCCCAGATCTGAAAACATATGAGAAGAGTGGGAAATTTGATGGCATTGTGAGGTGTCAGAAAGAAGACAAATGGAAAAAACAATCGTAAACCCTTAAAGAACACACAAACATGAGTCAAAAGGGGAACATAGGAGAATTATTTTACCTTTTGCTCCTTCATATCTGTAATTGCACCAGTATTCCCATCTATACCAATCCAAGTGTTTTCACCATTTGCATGCTGTTGAAGAAGTAAAGAAATACGATTATTAAACAAAACAATTCAATAACTCATGAAAGAAATCACAAACTTCAATTTCTCAAAGTTTAGGCATTTCATTGTGTAAAAAAAAAAAAGCCATGGTTGGCCCATTGGCCATTCAAATACACCCTCATATAGTAGTTATCTTTGAAAAAAAAAAAAATACAAAGGGTGGTGCAATCACATAGATAACTTGATGTAATATGAAAGGATAACAATCACTAGCAATCAACGAATTTCTTGCCTTCCCCTGCAGGGCAGTCATGGTCCTAATGACATTGACACCACAATTTTGTGCTAGAGTACGTGGAATAGCCTCGAACGCTAATGCAGCAGCTTCATAAGGCCACTGTTTCACAGCCAAATAAAAAATTGGACATCAGCTAAGTCCCAAGTCTATGAAAAATTCAATCAACCAAATAAGTACAACTGGTTAAAATACAGGCGAAGTTGAGACATACAAGGAAGTGAAATTTACCTTTTCAATGCCTTCAATGGATGAGCTCTTTTGCTTCAGTGTAGCAGATACAGTTAACTCTGTAGCACCACCGCCAGGGAGAAGTTTTGGATTCTTTATGATGTTCCTAGCAACAGACATGGCATCCTGTCAACAGAAATGATGCTTCAGACCATATATTCCTGATATGTAAAAAACTTGTAAGTACTACATCACATGTACCTGCAAGTTGCGTTCGACTTCATTCAAAAGATCCTTGCTAGCACCTCGCAAAAGAACAGTGCATGCTTTAGGATCTCTGCACTCAACAATAAATGTAAAGAACTCATCTCCAATCTTCTTGACCTCAAAAAGCCCAGCCCCAGTTCCTACATCTGATTCTTGAAGTTCATCTGGTCTGTTGACAATGACAGCCCCACATGCCTTGGCAATTCTATTGTTGTCTGTTTTCCTCAATCTCCTGATTGCACTGACTCCAGCTTTACTAAAGAAATGGCATGCCAGATCACTAAGCCCTTTTTCTGTTATGACCAAGTCAGGTTTGAACTTCAATATTTGCACGCAGAGATTCTCAATGTATTCTTCCTCCATTTTAAGTAGGACTCCCCAGTCCTCTTCTCTGACCAACTCTGCATTTGTCTGACTCTCCCCTTTTTTGTATTCGAGAGGGCAATCAACTAGAATAATACGGGGATTGACAATTTTTCTCCTCATTTTGCCAGGGGCAACAACATCTTTGTTGATCATAACTCCTTTGAGAACCTTGGAATCCTCCAACTGGCCGCCAGGGACTTTCTCAACCTTTATGTACTTCTTAATGTCCACTTCTCGTATACCTTGGCCAAGATCAACACCAATTGTTGTGGTTGCATCAATTGCTAAATCCTAGCAGTCGACCAAGGAGAACCAGTAAAATTTAAATTGAATATTACACCATCAGACCAAAATTCATGAAGAAACTAGAACAACAAATGAAAAAGATAGGATGTTGGGTGAAACAAAGAGCCATTTACCCGGAAAAAAAGAAAAAAAAAGGAAACAAAAATCCAGCAAGCCATATTCTTATTTAAATGGGCTTCCAACCACTTAAAACTTGAAGATAGAAAATCAGCAGGAATAAGTTGCAAAACATAGTATTATTTAAATACACATCTTAAATAAAGAAATGCCAACCAAATTGAATTTTTTTGTTAAACACAAAAAAAAAAATGCATTTTTAAACGTCCATTAGAATAGGCACATTGAAACTTTGGAATCAAATATAAAGAACATGCTTACAGCAATCAGATCACCAAATTGGCCAGTAAATTTGGTGCCTATACAGCTCTTCACTAACCCCAACATCGTGATACCTGCCCAAAGAAGTCTGGTATTATTTCCAATTAATTCAGCAAAACTGAGAACCAAACAAGTTAAATAAGGATTTCTCCAATCATTATCACAGTTGCTCATCCATGGAGAACATTAATTTAGTTTCTTCTCCATTATCTGAAAATTCAGAATTTTTGACATTTCTTAATTGTTATTGAAATCAACATACCTTCCTTTTCTTCAGTTAACAAAGTGGGACACATAAAATAATTAGGTTTCTTTCATATCAAGAGTTTATTCTCTACTACCATTTGACTTCAGAAAGTAAAGTAACATTGTTAGTTAAAAATCAATCATATAGAAAATTTTCTAAGAGAACAGTCCACAGAAATACATATCATTCACGTGTGAAGGTTTTAACAGTCAAATGACAAGGGCACTCCCAGAGCTTACGATCATTAACATCAATGGTCATAGCAATCTTGTCAAGCACTGCGATAGCATCCTCAAGAGCTTTATTGTAAGCTGCAAAAGCAGAATATACTCATCAAAAGGTATTTTCTATTTACTAGTTACATAAGTAGCTTCCCGGCATATTACCTCGGCAAATCACTGTAGGATGATACTTATTGTCAATGAAAGCTTCGGCAACATGAAGCATCTCACCAGCTTGAACAAATTTTCAAATAAGAAATCAGTAATGAGTTGAAAGATACCATCATTTGTATAGAATACTGAATGAACAATGTAACACCCCACTCTAACAATGGGTAAACCTTTTCGTAAAAAATTATTTTCACAAGGGACTATGAAGCAGTAATACCTAGTTTCATTCCTCAGATGAAAGGGCTAAATCGTTATACTTCTTGGAAAATCTCTCCAAATCTCTTCACATTTAAGGTGCTAGGTATGTTGCCTAGAGATGTGTTCCAGCTATCACTTTATTCCTATTCTCTCTGTACTCTTCAAATTGAAGAAATTATGGAGAAGGAAAGAATTTTGGAAGTTAATTTTCTCTTCTCTTCTCTTCTCTTCCCTTCTACGCTCGTATCCTCTCCCTAACCAGACAGTGCGCAAGCACATGCATACTCAAGAACCATGATCATCACAGCTGTACTCTACTTGCTATTGTATGCACTTCCTGACTGTATCATTCTCTTAGACTAGTTTAAATCTTCATATCTCTTCTATGTATAAATGAATTAAGAGCCTATCACACAAAATATCGGTTCATCAAATTCATCTCAAATGCATGGCTCACTAGTTTAAAACGTAAACTCAGACGTAACTTGCTAGCACATTGGTGAAAATGGAAAACACGTTCGTTACAGGCAAGGTCATACCAAGAACAATGACTGAAGTTGTTCCATCACCAACTTCTTCATCTTGTGTTCGGCTTAATTCAATCATCGACTGTCATTACATATTGAAAACCAAGTATTAGAAAACATTGTTAGTTTAAGCACCAAAATACCGAAAAGTTAGATTACATATTGAAGACAAAATACAGTTGAAAGCTTCAGTAAAATTTACACAAAACCAGGGGGCAGAAAGATATGACTAGATGTTATACTATAGTAAATGGATTAAAGAAAGTAGCATATATAAATCAAGAATAACAGCCCACCAAATCCACATTAACAGAGAAAATATGCAAACCATACCTTCGCAGCTGGGTGAGCCACATCTAATTCACGTAGAATGGCATTCCCATCATTTGTGACCACAATTCCTGCAAACAATCAAATAAACTCCTTAGAAATATGGAAAAAAAAAAAAACCAATAAGTTAGAATAAGGGAAAGCTTACCACCTATAGAGAAGATAAAGTTATACATGGAAGTGTTACTTACATATAATATACATGGGAGAAAATATATGCAAATGAATTTCACTAAAGGATGCCCCCAATCTACAGATAAGCATGATTTACATAGCCCACCATGTATCTAACTATACCCATTTACATGTCCCCAAAAAATCCAAAAAATAATCAAAACAAGGAATTGATTATGTACTCCCAAAAAAAATATACGTCATAATGCTTTTCAGTTTACATAATGGTGTCTCTACATCAAGCAATTATAGCACATGTCCTATATAATTCATCATGTTTGTTTCAAGTCATAATGAATGAACGGCGAATCTTAGAGTATCATACAATAGAATTAAATAAGCACCTCCTGAAGCATCAAGAAGCATCTTTAACATAGATCTTGGACCCAATGTAGTCCGAATTATGTCAGCCACCGCCTGTAAAGAAATAAGAAAAGGGGGAAATTGAATTGATTTTGCAGGGAAATACTTTAAACAGCATCTTCACTACATTTTTGGTTTATTTTGCTATTTTTCCTTCTGTATACCACAGTACGATTTGATTCTTGATTCGAAACACAAGTGTTTCAATCCAGATATGAGATTCACCTTTGAGGCTTGGATATTGGCATGATGCACCTTGCGTCCAGATTCACGAGTCAGTGAATCCTCTGCACAATTCCATTCATACAAACCAATCAGCAAAACATAAATATTTCTAGTAGACTGCAGTCACTACACTAACATGTCAAAAATCTGAAACTTCTTTATACACGTTTATTTATTTTTGTGACCTCGCGTTATCTCAAAATCTCATAATTCCATAGTGCCCCACTCCTAAATAAAATCATACAACAACTCTAAATCATCTTCAGTTTTATGCGTCTTTTTTCAACACAAAACAACAAGGGAAGGACCAATATTGCCAGGATCGCGGGTCAATTTAGTACGTGATCTGGTATGCGATTTTGGGTTTTGGTTCACTTTGTCACTCTTTTCCAGATCCCCCTCATTATTATATGATGATATACATAATTATACATCCAAATGCACATAGTCAACTAATAGTTATTTTATATTATATATTTATTGTAAAAGTTTTAAAATGGATCATGGTCCAATACAACATACTGGTTATAGAAATAACCACTTAGGGCTATAATTTGGGATTAAGCCATTAAGGTTGTACTTTGTGATACTTGGATCGTAGGTCAATTTGAGAATTTGGGTTGCAATTTTGACGATCTGGGTCCCGAACCCACCACGTTTTGGGTTGAGCAACCCCGCTTCGTAGGATGCTTGGGGTATTTACAATCCCGATATCTATAAGAAGAAGATCAAAAATAGCTACAAACATCCCGACATTTTTTTTGATATACCAAACCAAATGGCAGTTCTAGAATTGCATCATCCATTGCATCTTCAAGTTCTCTTTTAGATTATGATTTCTCTTCTTGAAATGTCCAAAGTGTTTCTAAAAACCATCGGTGTCCAACAAGGGCACATCACCTTTTTAGAAGTGTCTTCGCTTCTTAAATTATGATTGTACTTCTCTATGACTCTTTGACTCCAGTAAACTAAATGCAACATTGGAAACCATGCAAAATATAGCAAGGCTCCACTATTCAACACCCATTCATCCCATCAAGAAAGGCAATCATGCATAATGATTATCCACGTTGAGTGTCACAGTCATCCAACAGCATCATGACTAATGGAGAGACGAAAACAGGTAAAATTGATTACCTCTTGTCAACAGTTTGTTGAATCCTAGTTTCTAAAACCTTCATTTAGATAATCTCTTCTTCGTGTTTCCAAAAACCCAACTGAACATGCTCACCTCTTCATCTCATTCCCACACATGTCATCTGCATGTTGTTTCTTAACAGGATTGCATTCT
The DNA here is from genome assembly GCA_951799425.1 of Ilex aquifolium. NCBI lineage: Eukaryota > Viridiplantae > Streptophyta > Magnoliopsida > Aquifoliales > Aquifoliaceae > Ilex > Ilex aquifolium. The sequence goes on from OX637410.1 coordinate 21,836,846, forward strand.
TTTTCACAACATAAAATTTATTTTACTAATTATGCAACGGAATTATCCTTTCAAGTCATCCAATAATTGTTTATCAAACAACACTCTGGGAAACATGTCCCACATCATTATTCATGCCCTCATTTAGGCACCCACATATTTATCTCACCCTTTTTTAATCATAAACAAGAAAAGAAAGCGGACACTCTCGTATTGTCACTTGGACATTCATCTTCACATTCAATCAGTTGGAGAACTGATATTACTTAATAACGATCTGAAATACTTTCTATTACATTGGCAAGTCTTATACGTATTAAAGTTGATTCATCTCTTCATTTCCTAGACCACCAACATAAGAACCATAGCTGCAACCTTGAATAAACATGGATCTCTTTCTAGTTACCGGTTCACAACCAGTGAAATACAAGCAAGTTGGTGCCTTTTTTTTGGGTGTGAGTGGAATGGTTGGAGAGAGAAGCACTCTTGAAATAATGTTCTGTCAACAAAAATATTGAACATGAACAAAATTTTCCTTTTTCCTAGGAAAAAAGGGCATAATGTCTAATTACTAATATCCCTTTCGATTTCCATGAATCATAAAGAATCAAAGCAAATAATTAAACCATTGTATTAACCACAAGCAAGATAAATATACAATCATTGGTTCATATGAACTCTCGAAATCAAACACCAACACTTACAAATTGGCATCCTAGTCTTCCAACCTCACTCTAATCCAAAAATATCAGCTAAATTGTTTGAGACCGCCTCTGAAGAGCATCTTCTTATCACTTGTAACCTTTCCATATTTGACTTGCTTTTTTCTATTTCCACCCACCATATAAATAAAACTTAAGAATTATTCTTGTACTAGTGCCACTACATAAGATCTCAAATCCAAAGACGCCATTTGAAGATTAAATGACGTCCACCACGAAAATTGTAGAAGTTCCATAAAATAGGATAGCATAGTGAAACACATACGATATTCCTTTTCATGAAGGACATTAAGGAACCCCTTTCATTTAGAAACACAATAGTTAGCTCACTATGACATAGGCTAGGGCTAGTGACTTACATCAGCTAGATGAATCCTCTATTTGCCACCCCCACTCCCTTCTAAACAATGTGTGATGCTAAAATAGGCACCATTCAACTTAAATTCTAACAATTCCCTTCTTGGCCTCTTTCGTGTTGTCCTTTGGTTTCCAATGCACACCAAATTAATTAGTACCTCCAACTTCCCTCCAGTCCATTCATTCACGCACCTATACTTTCTTGTTTTGCCAGTCAACAATCTAAATATCCACAATTCAATTCTTCCATCTAATAAATGCATACTCCTGTAGCTACTAAATTATAAACACAACACAATTTTCTATTTATTTCATGCCTTCTGCCATTGTAACCAAAAAATTTCTACTCTTGAGCCTTGATCATTACGAACTTCGCTATATTCTCATTCTCTCTTAGTCCACAAATTTCTATGCCCTTAATCTCCAAAAAAATCACTATTTTTAGACTTAAGTCTTGAAATTGGAATTGGATCAAGATTAGCACAAATTCTGAACTATGTTTACCAACTCCAACATCAAGGCACCAAGTCCATGAAGCATGAGCATGAACATATATCATAAAAATATGAGTATACACTGTCCATATATAAACAAATACTCATATATACAGATACATCCACACATACAAGGTGTGTGGGGCCGCGCCCATACAAAATCAAGAGACAGATCTCATGGTGAAAGTTGAAATTTACCGCTCTCCCAATAAAGGGTTTCAGGGTATGCTGTTAAAAGTAGTAGGCCTGTTGAATTTTAGTCCAACATTTATGGGTTCAAAATCATTGTAATTTATAAAACTTCCCCCAAATGAGAATTGAAACCTTTGAGCTCAAATTTCCAACACAATGAACAAAATTTTTCCAACATTTTCAACCCACCAAACTTCATCGCGCATAATTTCCAACACCTCTATCAGATCAGAACACAAATTGCTTACGAAAAATAAACGATTCACTCAACAGAGTGAAGAAAACTTAAAGACACCAGAAAAAAAATAATAATAATAATTGCACTTACTGAGAACGAGTACTGGTGCGTGCATGATTGGAGTGATTGCAAACCCAAAGAATACGAGTGGTAGTTGAAATCGACCTAATGACGAGGATTTGATTTCGAACTGAGATCGTTTTGGGAGGGAAAATGAAGAGCTAAAAAGATAGTTCTCTGGCTGCACGAAGTGGGAAGGTGGTGGAAAAACCCTAGACTGTTCCTTTTAACACTACACAGTACACGGGCGCAGCTCCTTTGCTGTTGATGAAAAACAGTAGATTCCCAAAATACAAAGCCTTTATTTGCACTCATCAACCAAAATTACATCTATACCCTCTGAAGTTTACATTTAATTACTTAGACTCCTTGAAGTTTATCACTTATTTTTAATTTTATTTCAATAACTGATACAATATAATATGAATTTTGGTTATAAAATTTAAAATATTTTATATTTTATCTTTAATTGGAGTATTTTTTGTCTAAATATAATATTTTAAACTTAAGGGGTCTAAATATTATACACTTATAAACTTTAGGGGTCTAGATGTAATTTACTGAGTACAAACTTTAAGAATTTGTGTATAATATTTCAAATATCAATGATCTGAATGATTAAATAATAAATCTTAGGAGATCTGAGTATAATTCTCCGTAAAAAGTTTATACTTCCTATTGCAAAACATTTTTTTAAATACTGTATTTTTTAATCTGATCACAAAATAACACGAGAAAATTTTATTTATTATTTTACTTAACTTTTTTAATTTCAACAATCAAATGAATTTAAATAACTCAAATTAAAATTTATAAATAAAAAACCTTTTTAAGATATGGTACTGATTTTTTTTTTTAATATAATATCGATAATATTTATATGCCAGGTTATGTTTGGATTGTTTATTTCGGGTTCATGTTTTATACTAATCAACTTTAATCTAATTTTATTTTATTAATTATTTAATATGTCATGGCACTAGTCCGACTTATTTATTATTAAATTATGTTTGGGTTAAACTATTTAACTTCCAAAACTAAACATTTTGTATATATATCTCAACCAAACTATCTCATAATGTTTTCATTGACTGAAAATTTGCTAAACCCACCTAATAATAAAAATATATGTAAACAATCATTTTTTACAAGGATTCGTGTTAATACCCAATAAAGAAGTAACAAAATTATGTTATCTCATTCATACAATAAAATTTAAATGTGTTAATCATGTCAATTTTATAATATTTTTGTCTAACGCGAACTCTTCCCATTTATTATTCGTGTTGGCAATTCATATATTTTTTAATTTGTGTAAAAAAATAGTAAATATTAACTTGCGAACTTTGTATCAAGTTTGAGTTATTTTATCCTATTGTATTAAAAAATTATCATCCTAAATGTAAGTAGGTGATTAAAATATTTATTTTAGTTGAAATATAAGTACGTTTAAATATAAATTACTATATTTACCATCTGGTGTAAGTAATTTGAATTGTTATTGTGGTTCATATTGTGTTTTATTTTATAGATTCCGACATATTTTAGATAAAAATTTCGTTCCTACCCTCGTAGATAAGAATTCTCATCATGGGCCACATTTAATAAAACGTTGGCATTTTGTTTAATAACACACCGTGCTGTTTTTTGTCACCTCCAGCCCCACAATACACAGAGGTTTTGATAGGTCACGTGCTGCTCACATGAGTGAATGGGGAAGAAAGGACAAGGGTGTCAATGAATCATGTTGTTCGTCCGCTTTTTATCAATGTTATTGAGAGAAATGTTTTTTATATCTAAATTAATGATGTTATTTGATAACATGATGAATCATAGTCATTGAATTAATAGTTAATTCTAATTAATATTAAGGTCCACTATCAATCTAATGACAAAAAATAATAAGATTAACAAATAAAATCTCTAAATAAGATATATGTAGCATTAAGTTTAATTTGATGAGTTTACTTTGTGGTGTACTTATCATATTTATTAAGCTTTTTGTGTTCGAATCGATACATATATATACTCTTAAAGTAAGAATATGCTCGATTTGGAACCTAGGAAAAAAAAACACAAAAGCTTTTAAATTCTAACTATATGATGTTTTGCACAAGGTTGCATAAAAAATAAAAATATAACAGAAGCTTTTATATTTTTTTGCTGATAATTTTTTTTTTTTTTTTGGTGACAGTGAGATATTTCTATTACAATTAAGAGTATCAAAATAAGACACAATTTGTAAACGTGACATAAACATGACACGAAGTAAGAGGGGTTTTTTTTTTTTTGAAAAAATGGGTGGAGACAAATAAGAGAGTCAAAAAACCATTCCGATAAGGACTCACTAGTGGGATCATGAGATCCTTAATCGCGCCTACCACTCTTATCGGGAATGAACCTAGCTAGGCTAGCATAGCGATCAAGTTCAGTCAGTACTCCACTGGAAACACCCCCACTCGGTTGTACGAAATTAGAAAGTTTGAATTTTCTTTAAAGCACCTGTTTCGTAAACGTGTGAAGCCAATCAAAAGAAACACACAATACGATTTGTTTATATATCGGTTATACATTAATACGATTTGTTAGACATGAATTAATAAATAAAATGGGTATGAGTATAGAATTTTTTGACGTGAAACCATTTTACCCTATATGAGTGAAAGCCCTACTTACAACTTTTTTGAACTAGAGGCTCCTTATGCCATTATTGAAATATTTAGAGGTCACTATATTATCTTGACTTATATTTGGGGGTGCCAATATAATATAACAAAGATATTTCTCTTAGCCGAAGAATGGAAATTACCCAACCCAAGTGTTCAACACCCCCGCCCCCCTCTTCTCTCTCTCTCTCTCTCTCTCTCTCTCTCTCACACACACACACACACACACACACACACACACACACACACACACACACACACCTTACTCAAAATTGTAGAATTCAGTTCACTTGGTCGTTGAATAATGCCAATGCCAACAGTCTTTGTCTCCAACATAGGCCTTCCGCCATGTCCGTTTCTTCCTCCACCTTCAAACCCCAAATACCCACAAAATTGCTTCCAACCCATCCACCGCCGTGACCTCCTCACTTCACTCGCCCTCTCTCTCACCCCATTCTTCACTCCTCACCTCACTGACTCCCCAAGCCCCATGTCAGTGCCTCTCTCTCAGGCTCGTGGACTCTTCCAAATGCCCCCGTTTCGCATCAGCAACAGGTATTCCTCTGTACCCAATAGACTCTTTAAATTGTGTGCGCATGTGTGTGTGTTTTGTGTGTTTATATTAGGGGTGGTAATAGTGCTGCCTGATAATCTTGTCATTTTGGGGTTCAATGAATTTTTGGTTTACGAGAAACAACTTTGGTTGATAGAGAATGGATCTTAATATTGGATTGGTTTTCTAATTATCATACCGGTCAGCTCAAATACGAGAAAAAAACCTCTTATTTTACAAGGATTGTGTCAAAACATGATAAAAATTAAATAATTTATTCATACAATACGTGTTTATTATGTCCAATTTGGGTCATTCATGTTTGAAACTAATTGACCCTTTTATTATTTGTTGTAGCAGGTGAATTTTTTTTTTTTTAGGCCTAACCCACTCATTTCGTATCGGCTTCTTGTTATGTCAACTTGCCGTGTCAAAGATTGCTAACTTTCTGGGTGTAGATACTTGCAAGTGTTCAGGGTATCCATATGTAGGGCATGTGCTTTGATTGTTGTGGGGTGGGTGTAGGTACTTTCTGGTGAGAGCTGGGGAGTCTGAATTTGAGAGCATGGGGGTTATTAACACTAACCCAGTTACTAAAACCTCAATGGATAGTGGCTTATCAGAGAAGGGAAAGAAGCAGACGGTGAAGGCAGCTTTGGCATTGAAGACGATGGGGGCTTTTGAAGGGAACTGTTGGATTTGGCCTTCCATTACCCAGAGATCTTACCAGGCTGCTGAGATTATTGCTGCTATCAATGGGGTTGATCGAAGGTACACAAATTATTTCCAGACTCGGTCTACTGATTTAGTAGGGGATACGAAGTAGGAACAGTGGGTTTTCAACAGTTGCTAAATTTTTTGGACATGAAAGTTTGGACCAAAAGTTTGGATTCATCAATAGTGCAATGTAGCAGCACATGTTATTGGTAGATCTTTTTTTTTCCCTCGTTTTATTGGTAGATCATAGTATGATATTGTTCCATAATAATTGTACTGTCTCAGTTGTAGCATTTTCTATTAAATATAATTTAATTACTGCACTTTTTTTTCCTTATGCGGATCATAGTCGTATAGTTCCGGAATACAGCTTTCTGGATGCTCGTGGATTGGGAGCATATGAAGGCAAGAATTTAGAGTCTGTTTCGGAAGTAAGATTTCAATCTATCTTGCAATGTGGCAGTCCGTGATTTATTGTTGATCTCAGACTTTTGTGTGTGGTTGAGAAGCTTGAAATTCTAGAATGAATATGTATCAGGTAGGTGTTTTTATAGATAGACTAGGGCTTGTGTGAGACTTTACTGCTCACTGCTTTCTTCAGCCCTTATGAGGCAATCCCATATCACGAACTCACGATCCACATAATGAAAATTTGCTTGTTTGAAAATGCCTCAGGTATATGCCTCAGATAGTCTTTCTTCAAATATCAAGCCACCTCCTATTGATGATGGAACACCAAATGAAAGTGTTGCAGATGTATTTGTCCGCGTGACACAACTCATGTCAATTCTCGAGACCCAGTACTCTGAGGACACGGTCATTATTGTTTCACCAGATTCTGACAATTTGACAATCCTACAAGCTGGTTTAGTCGGACTTGACCTTCGAAGGTAAATGACTTCAACTGGTTTGGTCGATCTTGTTTTTATGGAACACTTAGAATCTTCACATGTGTAATTTTATATGATTTAGCCTTTGATAACTAATTCCTCTCATTTGTTTGCAGGCACAGCAATCTTTCTTTTGGTCCTGGTGAAGTCAGATTAGTCGATGCTAGTAGCATACCTACCTACAAGCAACCTGCATCTGCTATATATAAGTGTTTAAACCCACCAAGCTGTACATGAAATTATTCACAAACACATTACAGTCTCGAGGCAGATTTCTGTTTCTTTCATATATTTTGGCATAAGGAATAGGTTAGGCAGTGAATGGGAATGAGCCGTCTAACCCTTTCGTCGAGATGGTGAAGTTTATCTTCTCTGCCCAGGAAGTAAGCCTCTTATGCAGAACTATTATAAATAAAGTATTTACTACTCTTCAATTATTGCTGTTCTTATTCTTCTTTGTACAATATTCCTGTTTTTATTTTTTAACTGCTGGGCTGTGAATGACATCTAAAGGGCCATGGTGCTCCCACTATCAGATGGAAAATATTATGGAAAACATTATATCATACATTAGAATGTTATTGAATAGATATGGGTAAACTTTCATACATTTGAGCATACATACCCAATGAATTTTCGTTTCCGATACTACGTATCCAAATTCTTTGTTAGAAGCCATCTTTTTTTTTTTTTGGTTAGTTTGTTAAGATTATCGGCATCATTAGCTATTTCCTCCTTAACAAATGGGCTTTAACCTATATTAGAAAGGAAGATGACTCCAATTTACCATTGCAGAGCTTGCCAAATAATATAGCTTGTGGGATAATCTCTTTTTCTAAGTAATTGTTGGAGCAAGACAACAGTGTCCATGAGGACAGTTCAATCTCTCAATGTACTTTTCAAATTTCTGGATCTAAATGAACTGGTGGCATTGGAGTAGGCTCTGGACAATGTACCCTGCTGATTTGAAGTGGTCCATTAGATATCGGCATTTAAATATTTTTTTTTTTTGAATATATGTGGCTAAAATTCTTGGATGTTAGTTAAGTCATGATTGGTAGTTAAATTCGGAATAAATAAAACTTCAATGATAGTTAAATATTGTATTATTTGTCATATAACATAAATATATTTTTTACAAGATTATTATGTATAAAATATTATTTTTTATTAGTGCATTCATACATATTATTTTATTGATATAATTTGATGTTTGAGTTTAATCTTTTCTAGTGAGAATGAGTGTTTTGGCCAGAGGAATCCATCAAATAGTGAAAAACTAGATCAAGGTAGTTAAATCCTATTTGAAGTATTTTAACTTACTTCAAATCTTGGTGGTCATAGAGATTAATCTGGTGACTGATAATAATTAGTTGATATATTCTCAAGTATAAATAAGATTCTGTTTACCGATAAAATCATCATTGAGAAACACTAAATTGAGCAAAAATTCATTAGGGGTGCAATCCCAATTTTACTGTATTCATATCAAAGAGAGTATTCAACTTTTAAAAGCTAACTCTCTATTCATCCAAATTATCAAATCCTTTATTCTCTCAAATTCTTTCATTTTTTTTTTTTTGTTCGATAACTAGAATTTTTGTAAGATAGGGTTGTATTGAATTCATTCTTATTGAGTAAACTTTGAATATCTACAATGACGACGAGGAAAGTCGAATCCAAATTTCAAAACATTAAATGCAACCCAATCCCCCGAAAGTAAAAAATTTGATGAAAAAGTTGAGTTCATACCATAGTGCATGCACTTAGGGATGGCAGTGGACTGAAGAAAAATGGGTATTCGTCCCGTTTGGACCGGAAATGGACCATACGTATTAGACGGTGGACGTATACGGGGATACCCATAGAAATCCGTACGGGGATGAAGGTGGGGATGGACTTATCCTTACCCCTGTCCCGCCCGCCCCCGCCCCCGATGTACCCGTTACATATATATATATATATAATTAAATATATGTTCAACATTGTTGGTACAATTCTCTCTTTCTAAGAAAATGTGGACTAAGATTATAATTATCTTCATCAATATGACAGACTGATTAGTGGTTGGTATTCATCTATGTTGCTTCTATTTATTCTTTTGGTGGATGTTAAAATGTTAATACAGTGCATTTACTTGACACTAACTAAGGTGAGACTCTTCTAGCTTTATGTTTGTTGATCTCAATGAGTTAAATTAACCTTATCTCTTTCTTTATTGAATATGGAGTCGATACTTTTTTCAGTTATCATTAGATTTGTTTTATGGTTTCTGGAAAAAAAAACTTTTGTTAGTCAATAAAAGTTAAAGCAAAGAGTTTATTCAAATATACAAAAAAAATTTGAAAGTGGACTTGGCTTCACATTGCAGCATTGTTGACACTTTTTGCTCACAGTTATTGGTCACAGCAAAGCCTTCTTTTATTATAATTTGGTTTCTGCTTAGTTTAAATTCAATCTCATGTCTCTTTTTTAGGCTTGGGCTTGGGCGGGTACGGGGGAAGCGAGGACGGGGATGGGGATTAAAAATTTATCCGCGAACGGGGGATGGGGATGAAAACTATACCCGTTAACGAGGATGGACAGGGGATTGACGGAGTTTTTTTAAACGGGTACGGGGATGGAGATTACACCCCCGCCTCCACTTCGGTCCACTGATATCTCTACATGCACCCCTACTTCTGTCCAGAAACTTTATTAATATTAATTCTCTGACGATTGGTGGAAACAAAAGTGATTAATAAACCATTCAAGTGGTGGTCGACCTGGAGGTGGCTTCATTGTGTACCAAATTCTTAACTAATGCTAAAATTATATAATTATTTTTTCGTGGTTCAACGGTTAGAGTGTTCGAATTAAGTTATGCGTATTGCAATTAATTTTCTATTTGATTCGGTTAAAGGCAGATTATTTATGTCGGAATTATGATATTTCATAAAAAATAAATTTCTCGTGGTCTAGACCTAAAGAATTGTATATAACGTCTAATTAATATAATTACATGAATTCTAAGCTTTATTTGCTTTTTTGACATGCAATAATTAATCACCTTTATAACTTTTTTATGTTATTATAATAATGAAATTTGAATGAATCACAAGTTCAAAAAAAAGTAAACATAAAATTCTCAAAGGAATAACAAAGAATATTGGAATGCAATTTTTAAAAAACAACAATACATCTATACTATAAAACATACTAGACTTCAATAAGTTCATCCGACGGTCTCAAATAGATTCATTCAATGGCCATTAGCATCCATATCAAAAACCATTCACATTGAATTTTACCTTCCTCTCCCCACTCTCTCTCTCAAATCTTCACTCCTCATTTCTTCAAATTAACTAGTTGGTTTATATTGTACCGTATCTTGAGACACATGTTACCCCTAATAAAAGACTAATTCTCATCTTTGACATAATTAACTTCTTGATTCGGAGATCAAGGATGACCACTCAATTTTGCCTTCCACAAAAGAGCATAAGCATGGAAAAAGAAAGGAGAAAAGTAGAAAGTCTACTAAAAATTATTTATTTTTGTTCCAGTTCGGGGATGTTTAAGTTAATTTATGTACACTTCGATTAATTTCTTCCTTTGTCTGGTCAGAAGTAACCTATTTATATTGAAACTAGGATATTCATAGAGATAAATTTTTTATGATTTGACCTTAAAAAATTGCCAAAATTTAAACTCAAAATATATGAATTTATAATTCATCCCTGTTACCACTTTAACTACTTTTTAGCCTTGACTAAAACTTGTTGGCTCCACTAGGTAAAACCAGGGGATGTTCCAATTATTACTTTTCAAAAAGAGTTCTTAGTTTTGTTTTTGCAAACAAAAAAAAGGGTTGTCGTATTTATTATATAAAACTCCGGGGGTCCAAGTGTAGTTCACCCAATTCTAAATTCTCAACCCTTTTAAAAGGAAGGGTGTGATACATTCGATTTTTTTAATAGCAATATAACAGGATACAGAGTTCCACCCAAACTCCCACCGACCGAACCTAATTGTACACGTAAGCAACGCAAATCCTACGTGTCATCCACTTGCTTCCGTGTCACCCCTTACCCCGGTCCACCCCACCCACAAAAAGGCTGCACCTATTTGGGTTCAAGTACGGTACTAAATAATTATTTTTTAATATTATATTTTTTCAAAAAATTGTGATATTTATAAAATTTTATTTATAATTATTTTTTATAATCAATAACTACAAATATATCAAACTAAAATTTACAAATATTACTAAATTTTAATATGGTATCAAAATGTAACCTTTTTTTGGACCGATAATTCTATGTATATAATATCGCTATAAATATAATAATTTTAATTTTTAATTTTAATGAATTTGAATGACTTAGGCTCACTAAATAAATAAATCGATATAAACTTAACTAAATAAAACACGAATTCACTGAACAGAACTTATAATGTCTACACACTAGTTTTATATAATTTAATTAAATATAAATTAAATAAAATTTAATAGAATATATTTGAGACAAATATGAATTCAAGATGATATTACCACGATTAAGGATCAAAATTTTATTTTGATGTATTATTTTGGTAACTTAGGAAACAAAAACTTTTCGACTCATTTAAAAAATGTTTCAATTGAAAATTAAAAGAAAATGAATAAAAAATTTGAGAACTATTTTTTTAATTGATTGAAAATATATCAAAATATCTTGAAATAATTTTGAAATATTTCAAAATAGTTGTGTAAATGTATTGAAATATTACAAAAATATCTCGAAATATTATGAAATACCTTGAAATATTAAAATTTTAATTTCATCACTGATTCATTTCGATATCCTTATAAATAAAAATGTTTCGATTATTTTGATTATTTTGAAACGAAATTTTAATTCTCACTCTATTTTTTCAAATCCTCTGCTCAACTAACGTCGTCAATAACGTCAAGAAAACGTCCGTTAAAGTTCCGCTGCCCGCATTAAGTTGCTTTTTGCTGCACATTCTTCACTTCATCAGTTCTCTCTCTCTCTCCACGTAGAAGCCTGCCTTTCGTTTTCTACAAAAGCCTTCTATATACATGTATTTCTCTCTCTAGATTCGTTGTATTTGTATGCCTAATCTTGAACGAATCGGTTGTGCTTTCATATTCTAGTGTTTTCCATCACAAAATGAGAAACGAATCTTGGAGTGAAAGTAGGGATTCGAAGTAGTAGTTCGTCTTCAATGGCGATCAGCGGCGTAGATTTCAAGTGGTGAGTGTCTTGAATCTTTTCTCGGAAACGTTGATTTTGGTCTGTGCATTTTTATATCTTTGGAAATATATGCATCTGGATGTACAATTTTTGTAATTTGTTTTCAGTGAATCGATGGAGTGAGTTTCAATTTCGGTTCTTGCAGGTACGATGGGTTTTTCTTGTCAATGCTGGCGATGAGTATGTATCCTTTGAACGTTAAGCTTCATTGTTTCATTTTCTTCCAATTAGGTCTTAATTACTGCCAATTTGGGGTAAGTAGGTCTTTCTGTTCATGTTTCAATTTCAATTTATTGGTCTTTGTTGGGTACGTGTACATAATGCGTTTAATTTGATTCTTTTACATGACCGGAAAAATGGCTTCTTTAACCGTATGATTATTAGAATAATTGTTGCCATCAATTGGAAGAGGTACCATCTTTGTACATACCCATTGCACATATGGATCGTGGTGAGTATTATCTGTCCGTCAAGTGACAAAGTTGGATCTACTCGAATCGTGCTTCTTATGCCACTTTGCCAAATGTGTAGTCTAAATATGTGTATTTTTCTGTTGGATCAGGTTGACTACACGACAGTGTTTGTTTTTAGGCTTTTGATGTTTGTGGATAATGGTCTTGCTGCTGGGATGGGATTGTAAGGCCTCAGATATTAAGCTATTACTGGCTATTTTTAATTTTACAAGGAAATTCAAATGCTACTTTGGAGAATTCACTGTCACATCAAGAATTTGCATTCAGTTTGCCATATTGTTACGCTACATTTAGTTGGTTATGAGGTTTCTACAATAGTTTTTGTGAATATTATATCTGACTTAATAGTGGAGGAAAATTTTGTTGATTACATCATTCATTTATAGTTAAGATCATTTTTTTTAATATTCTGTCCTTGGTAGGTTTTTGAATCTTTCCTTTCCAATATTGATGTTTGCAATTTTGATCTCGAACCTTCTTATGGAATGATTGTAAAGATGTGCGGCTTGCTTCTTGATTTAGTTCTCTGAAGGCATTCTACCAAAATTGTGCATATTCGGTTATCTTATCTTCAAATTCATACGGTTGTAGGGATTTTGGGTGGCAGCAGAGGTATGCTCGTTTTTGTGGAAGAATGGTGGTTCTTTCAATTCTTTCTCTGCTACTTTATCCTTTTCTTTGGGCTTGGACTATTATTGGTACCTTATGGTTCACTAATGCCAGAAACTGCGTGAGTTTTTCATTTCTTTCTTTCTTCCTTACCTTTTTCTTTTCCCGGTTTCAGAGGAGGGGTAATGTAAGCTAAAATTGGACTTCCACTGGAGTTGATTTTTTTGAATGCTTGCAGTTGCCTGAAGAAGGTCAGAAATGGGGTTTCCTTATTTGGTTACTTTTCAGCTACTGTGGACTCCTTTGCATTGCCTGCAGCTCTATGGGGAAGGTTAACATTTTACAACCCTGTCTCCTCAAACAAAACATGATAGCCTCTTTCTCCTTGGAATTAGGATATATTGCTTTGATCTGGTGTTTATGTAGCTATATAGTAGTTTTAAACCATTTTGTTTTTCATAATCACCAAATATATATCCTGTTCATCATTTTATTGTTTAACTTCTCTTTTTCAGTGGTTAACACGAAGGCAGGCACATTCACTACGTGCGCAGCAGGGGATTCCTACTTCGGAATATGGGGTACGCTGTTTTATTCCACCATTGACTTTTCTTTTAATTTTCAATGCCCAAATTATAGGTTTCTACATAAACATCGAGCTTTATTCCTTGTTACTCTTAAATTATTGTTTAAGTCATAGTTTCTTATTAATGCAATGCAAAAAGAATTACAAACGAATGGAAAAGATAACAATAAACAAATTGAAGTTGTTATCCAGACCAATTTGCCATACATTCTTTGTAAAAGTGACTGCAAATGATTACATCTCCGGCTAATACTGCTCTTGCAAATAAATACAGGAAGTCCATCTTTTTGAATGTTTATGCTGTGTTGCGTTTTTGCATTTTTGTTTAAAGGCCATATATTTGCAAAGTGTCGTTCTGTGTTAAATCACAATCTCATTCAAAAGTTTAAGAATTTTAAAAAGGGTGTTATATAAGTCTTCTTTTATTTATTTCAACGCGATTCCTCTCGTCGGGGCCAGATTTTGGGTCATGCATGGGAAAGTATTATAATCATCAAGTAACGGCAACATTCAAGCCCTTCTACTATAAAAGCATGCTCAATTTTCAACTCATCTCAAAGCTTTTAAGTTGTTGGAGAAGGTGTCCCGTGCAGGCCATATTTTGGGGGCTAAGCATTTTCAAATCTCATAATTATCAAGTTGGTGGCAAAATTTGAACACATTACCTCCTGCTTTATTACTATGCTAAACTACCTGCCCATCTAAAATTTTAAGCTTTTAAACAGGATGATACATGAATACTTTTTTATGTCAACATTTTTAAGTTGTGTATCCTAGCCTCAGCACTTTAAGCTGAAATTGGTTAAAAACCATGGAATGGTATGTTTTATGTTCTTTATGCCACTTGGAAAGAAAGAGGGTTCTTGAAGTGGATTAATTTTATCAAAGATTTTATGAATGCCCAGGAATAAATATTCTTGTAACATTCTTTTTCCGATAGGAAGTCCTATTAAATCCTTCTCGACTTCTCTTAATGCCTTTCCTTACATAAGTGGAATAGCTTCTTGTAAATTATCTTCATTGGCAACTGCTAAGGTGAAAGTTTAATCGTATGCATTGGGTCTGCTTGGAGATAGTGAAAAATCCAAGACCTACAATTTTCTCACCCTGAAAAGTGGCCTAACACAATGTTACTTGGATCGTGGGTCGCGGGTCGCTTTGGCACGTAATACGGGTGCGAGTACGCGATACGACACTTTCTTAGGTACGCGGTACGATGATGGTACACTTACCTAGTACGGTATTTTGGATAGTAATTCGTTTTAAAACTCTTATCTAGATTGTTTTTACTACTATACAAAATTATATATCATAAAACATCCATAAAAGTCAAGTCAGTTACCATTTATCTTATATTTGTGCTTGTTTTTTATTATCTAAAATAATATATAATTATAAATCTATATACACGTAGTTAATTAATATTTATTTTATTTTTGTACTATGTGTACAATTCGGGATCGTACATTTTAGTTATCTGGATCGCAAACTCACCCAGTTTGGGATCGATGTATGCAGATCGTGGGTCGTCACGGATTTAGTAAATTCTGGTAACTCTTGCCCAGCATAGGAAAACTTGGTCACCTTCAAAAGTGTGTAGAGTTCATTTTGGAGTCTTTGTCACTCTGGATAGTTTGTTTGAATATTTCATCTAGTTTGACTGGCAATAATAAAATGTACACCATATCTGGAAATTTTAGCCCCCCGGTTTGCATCTGACTGAAACATAATGATTTTTAACTCTCTACTATATGCCAATGCCAGGAGCATATTCTTTGCAACATTTGCTTATCGGATGTGTTGTATGGGCTTTGGTAGTTAGATTTTTGTGTTTCTTTTTCCTTCTCCCCTCCAACCATGTTTTGTTGTAGCGTCCTATGAATGAATGGAGTGGATTATTATTCTTTTTGTTTTAAACTTCCTGTCAAAGGATTAGTAAGTGTATGCTGAGCCAGAATGATACTCCCAGGGTTAGGATGGTTATACGTGCAAACTATCCAGTGGATGGAAGGGTGGTTTCCAGTGGAGCAGCGTTAAAAGTGCAATACTCATATTTGGTAAATGGGCCAAAGATCACATGGTGTTTTGTTCATAGCTTCTGGATGGTAGTGAGCCTCATAGTAAGATTTGCCTCTAGATAAAAATGGCATTTACATTGAATAAAAAACAGCGATTGTAAGAATTTTACTTCTTTTATTCATTGGAAGTTCTTAAAATACTTAATATTGCTGATGAACGTGCCACACTGTGGGCATGATAAGTTTGTCTAGTTTCCATTGAGGCTGGTGGCAGACAGTTAAAGTGGGACAGTAGGGTATAATATCTTTTGGTCTGCAATGAACCTACCTTTTGTTAGAAGTGCTGAATTCTATAATGGCATCTGAAAGAAGATGATCTCCACAGGTGAATTTAGTTACTTTAATAGGCCACGATTATGTGGTGGATCATAAATAACTTTGTCAACTTTGTCCAGGCTGGGAAAGGTAGGTTTCACAAGTAGGACAATCGAAAGAATGTGATAAAACATCTGATTAATAGTTCGATTGTTTATTTTTTTGTTATGTTTGTTAGGTGTTACAATCTTCCATGCAAAATGAAGCTCAAACTAGTTTTTGTTATACTTATTTTTCTGTAGTTTGTGGAATGGGAAGCTGACTGTAATCATTTTTAATTTGTAATAGTACTGCCGGTTGGAAATTTGGTTATTTGGTTTACATGCTGTCTGATTTTCAGGTGTTGGTCGACATGATTCGGGTACCAGGTTGGGCTTTTGAAGCAGCTGGCCAAGAGATGAGAGGCATGGGCCAAGATGCTGCTGCATACCATCCAGGACTTTATTTGACCCCGACTCAGGTAACAGCTAATATACTATCAAGGGTTAGAACTGGTGCTCCAACTTTCATGTTTGGGTGTATTTAAATGCCCCATATTATGGTATCTCTCCCGGAATATCGTGCCCTAGCTGTTTGTTTGGACTGAAGCTTTGGTATCTATTAAGCACGCACAAACTGTTTATTATTATGGTGACATCGAGATTCGAATGTAGGACTTCTTTCTCTATTCTCATATTAAACAACCATTTCATCAAAAAGTTTACACTGACAAAGAGGGTAAATAAGGATTTATATACTTTAACAGAATCGATTGAAAACTAATAAAATATGCAGTGTATTAGTTGTGTTCCTATATCTACCCTTACTGTTCTCTTGCAATTAAACCACGTGGATTCAACATTACTATCTGTTTTATCAATTCCAACTTTTAATGGATGGGGTCTTGTTTTGGCATGCAGAGAGAAGCAGTTGAGGCGCTTATTCAGGAACTCCCAAAGTTCAGGCTGAAAGCAGTTCCTACTGATTGCAGTGAATGCCCTATCTGTTTGGAAGAGTTTCATGTGGGGAATGAGGTAAATACATCCTTAATCCATCATATAGTCTCCTTTGTTCATATAATCATCGAAATATAGCAGTTCTACAGGTCATGTGATCCCATATTCTGGCTAGTTGAGAGATTGGCTACGTATATTCTTTTCCGCGGCTATATTAGATATAGTGCCATTTTAAGGATGACACTTCAGAGGTTTGCATATTAAGTTTCTTGTCCAAACTTCATAGAGTTTCGACTGTATCTAAAATACAAATCTTCCACCTATCTCGGGCTTTGGCACTGGTTAGTTGATGCAGAAATTAGAACACAGACTGATGTTTGTCACTTGTCAGGCAGCACCAGACGAAACCCTGTACAGTTAGAAGGAACCCCTTTCCCCCTTAATTCCAAGAAAACCCTTTAATCCTCAAAACATTATTGCTTTGTGGCTGTTTTGGTGGCATGCCTGCTCAGATTTCTCCCTAAATGTGGTGCAGGTTCGTGGCCTTCCTTGTGCTCACAATTTCCATGTGGAATGCATTGATGAGTGGCTTGGGCTGAACGTGAAGTGCCCTCGATGCCGTTGCTCAGTCTTTCCAAACCTTGACCTTAGTGCCTTATCTAATATCCGTGCTGATCCAGAGCGGTCATCCGCCAGTGTTGTGACGGCAACTCGATATGTTAGAACACAACCTTCTAGCCAGAGCTACCTGTTGAGATTGCAGGGTTTGCTTCGACCAGTCCGCACAGAAAATGCAGGACCTGGCAATGATTCAGACATTGCTTTGGAAGCTGCTGAAAATGGAGGTCTTCCGGGGGCTACTCAGGATCGTGGGAGTGTAGAGCCCGGGCAAATACAGGCTGGACAGTCCTCCCCGCGACAGCACTAAACTGTTTATTTTGTCCGCTTACAGGTTTTTATTCGATCTCCTAACCACATGGGCGTAGAGAAACTGAATTTACTAACATCTTTCTCTGGCCATTGTTCAATGCTTGTACTGGTTTCCCGTTGCAATGAAAGAATTTACTGATTGATCAACTGGTCTATATGGTTCCTGCACAAACTCTCTCTCTCTCTTTGGAGCACCGCAGCCAACATGCTTATTTTTGTTTCTAAGCAATTAGAAGAGTGTGGAATTTGACCAACCTCAAATAGATGGATCTGGGATTGATTGTGAAACCGAGCAGAGAGATTCGTCCAGCCCTCAGTAATAGATCTTGAATGAAGATGCATGTTATTGATTGCCAAGGTCTCTTGCTTAAATAAGTCTCAGGGACGTCTTTGGCATGACATTGAGAAAGGAAAGGGAAAGAAGGATTGAAGTAATGTGATCATGTTCCCAAACTAGTTGGAAAGGGAAGAATTTAGGGTTCTTGTCTCGAAGTCTAATGTTCGACTCTCATAACATAGTCTTGACTTATAAGATGCGGGTGATTATGCCTACTACGTGTCATGTTATAGCTACAAGTACAGAAAATGTGTGATTGAGACGATTCTGTATTCTTTTAAAAAAAACCCGGCACTTCAAAGAATCCCATATTAGAAAAATCACCATTATTAACTATGTCATTCTTAAATTCTCAAAAATCATTAGTGAATGGTGCAATAGGCAATAAAAGTTCGAGTTGTGAACTTGTCATGTGTTTCATTGAAGTGTGGTGGTGGTGGTGGTGGTAGAATGTGGGTGAATTGTTGATTAATCCATGGTCAATTTGAGATGGGAGGTCGGAGAGATCTCATGAAAACATCAACATAATGGAAGTGGGGCTTAAAGGATGAAACATCCACATAGTTCTGCATGTGGCCCCCATAGAACTAGTGGATTTCATCTAATTAATTTGTGTCCATTCATTCTATAATAGAACGTAAGTTGTACTTGGCTTTGCTCTTCTAAGCAAAGCTTCCTCCATTTGCAGCTCTGCAAAACAAAAACAAACTAAAGAAAATGCGAAAAAAATAATAATAAAAAAAAAGGACTGATTGTTTTGAAATGTAGCTGGGAAAGTGGGACCCACATGATTGGGCCGTGAAATGTACTGCACAAAGGTTTATTTGGCGATATTATCCAGAACCCATCATCCAAAAGTCTGGGTCGCACGGCTAGAGATATACCGGAGGTTGAAGGCGCCCATAGACAGAGAAACAGAGGAAGAGAGAGAGAGATGGCGGTGGCCAACGCTTGGGCCACGGGACACTCAACAGTCCCGATGACCCCATACAGACCCTCCCACTTGTCTTCTTCTTCTTCGTCTTCGTCTTCTTTTGATTGCTCCATTGCAAAGAAATCTGCTAATTTCCCCAAACGACCACATCTTAGAACCCGAAAGAGTAACAAGCTTTCTTGCCGTTGCAGCTCAATAGCTAGTAACAATGGCAATACCCAAAATAATTCTTCTTCGGAGTGGGATTGGAATCGGTGGACCCGCCATTTCTCTGAAATTGAACAAGCTGAGAGCTTTGCTTCAGTTCTTAAGGTGCTACATCTCACCTCTCTCTTTCAATCTAAATGTATATATGTTTTAATTATAGTTCTGCTCGCACTTAATATGTATCAAATGGGTTTGTAATATATTGTGCTCAATTTGTTAATTTGTTGATTTTTTTTTGATATCTCGTAGTTTCTGACGGTACCCATTTCAGTATTTGTCCCTCTGTGCCTCTGAATATGTCGTTGGATTTATATGATTGTTGTTTTAAGGGTTCTTACTCTAGTTTCTGAAGTTGGTGTAGGTGATTATTATATGGTGATTGCTTGCACTTGATTTGTTTTGCATACTTAATATTTGTTGTGCTTAGTGATTCCCTCAAGCAACTACCAATTTCAGGAACAGAAAGCGAAATAATTATGCGTTTTTGTGTCTTGGGACAGTGTTCTATCTTTGCATCGGATCACAAACTGAGCTTCTTAAGATCAACAGTATGTATAAATATGAACGTTTGAACTTTAGCATGCAAGTACAAGACTACTACGACCCCTCTTCTTGTATCTTCCGGCAAAATTCCAAAAGATGCCTGAATCTTTTATAGGGGAACTCAAGTTATGCTCTTTTCCCCTTCCCAACAAGTATACTAGGATTTGACGTTGAAAGAAAGGGGAAGTGTTTAGTAATTATGTTGGTTGACTTGTGAAATTTGGTAAAGGTTTTTTTACTTATAGCGAATAGCGATAAACTGAATCATATGTAGTTCATCCAGGAATAGTTTTGGTAGTTTAAATGACTACTAGTGCTTGCCATTTCAACTTTTGTTGAGTGTCATAAGAAGTAAGCCAAATTGGGACAGGGTTCCCAACCTTTTTGGACAAAATTAGTTAATGGTGTTTGTGGGCAAAATATTTTGAACTCAGAACATATTTTCCGGTGACATTGGTTAATATTTTGACATTTTTGCTATTGAAGTGATTATATAGAACCGAGGTCTTATTCTCAACCTAAAATAGAGCTTCCAGTGACTATGCTTATAATTGAGGTACTTTTGGTACTGAAGTGGTTCCAGACGTGATTTGTCTTTTCTACTTCTGATGTAATCTAGAGTGTGGTGGGAGTTAGTGCGACTGGTGATGGGGATACGTATAGAGTCAACCCCTCTCCCTATTTGCCATCTGTGTAGATTCATGTTGGCTCTCTTCCACGTGTATTCCTCATGCTTTGTGGTTATCGTGATGTATGATCACATAAAGGGGAAGTTGGTCAATATCTTCGTCTTTCTTGCGCGCAATTTAATGGTATGGATAGATCCTTATATATGACTAATAATTTTAGGAATGCTGAACTTCTTGGAAATTTTTTAACAAAAAATAAGCGTTTCTGAAAATCATGACACTCTTTGTTGTTTTTTCATCTTTTATTCGTTGAATATATAAATTGTGACAAGGATGGAGCTTTGATAAATTTGCATTTTAAGATTATTGAACACCCTTTATAGATATTAGCTAATAGTTATCCATGTGTTTGAACTAATAGGACGGATGCAAAGGAGATGGTGCACGTTGCTTGCTGGATATATAATGCAATAGCATTCATTCCATGCAACTAGGGAGTACGTAGGTCAATTGCTATTGATCTCTCTAGCTCCAGTATGTAGACCACAGAAATGTCAAGGTCATTTGGCCTAATTGCATATATCCAGGTCTCACTTAAGCCTACGTATATGGCACAGTTATTGGTAGATGCATGGACTGAAAATCCAACCTCCAACCATGAGACACATGCAGTAGCGTTCTAGAGAGTGGCATAGTTGTTGGTAGACATTTGGACTAAAAATTCAACCTCCAACCATAAGACACATATGCAGTAGCGTTCTAGAGAGAGTTGTCGCAGGCTTAGACATCTTTGCTACACTCAAGTTTTACACAGTATCTCAGGTTTGAGAAACACGATCAGGCTGATTTTGGTGTTGGGCATTACTCAGTGGTATAAAGAGGCTCGGTGCAATATTGGCTAATGAGGTGATCCATTGAGGAACTAGGAATAGAATTCATGCTATAGTCCTCTTTGAGTGGCTTGACTTACATGGAGATTGATGAAGTTTTGTGTATTGGCAACCAGAATTAAGGATTTTGTAATTTTTGTAAGTTATTGAGGCTCGAGCTAGTCATGTTGTGAACAGCTTCAATATGCCTGCACCAACATTGCTATCATCACCATGGTGCTACAATCTAAGACTGACACACATGGCATGCAGGCCACAAAATCTGGTAGCCGTCTTGGGCAGCCCCAATGTGCATGATTAATTAACCCTTACTGCAAATTTTCGTATAAAGAGGGGCTATTATCCTTCCTAAAACAACAAAATTCCTCTACTAAAAGCCCTAATGGGGAGGACACATTGTTGTAGCCTAGACCATTGCAAGGGCATCCCGATTTTGTGGCCACAAAATCATCCTGTGTTACTGGTTCTCACCCTTCCACACTCTCCATTCATCCCCATGGCATTGCTGTGATGTGAATCTTTCCGATGTTCTCAGATTGATGACTGACCTACACGGAGAACCCTCAAAATTATTGTCATCATTATGCATGAGTACACAGATCCTCACTCGTATAAATTGATCAATAAACCTAATCTGAGAGTAATAAAGAATGATTCTACATCCTTCAGATTCCACCATGTCGTTGATACATATGATATATTGCCATCTAAAGGCTATTGGCTCAGACATTCTGCTTTGGAGCCCCATCTTAGTACCATCTATTGTTCATTATGTCTAGATTTTTCCCAATTTTGGGAGATCTATGACCTTCTGACCAGCCAATTATTGATCTTTTTGTGCTGCAATAATATGGCAAATATAACTTGTAATTCTTTTGTAAAGTCTAGTTGGCATAAGGCCATAACTATAAGCTTATGTTTAGTTGTATTCCCTCATCCGTTTTTTCATTTCGCCAAGCAAAAGCTAGAAGTATTTCTGATTCCTCCATGAGCACTATTGTCTACGTTAATTTTTGCACTGAAGATTTTGTAGCTTTTCCAACATCTGTGTACTGTGTTTCTCAGAACTCTGCCCATTATGGTGCTCCAGTAGATGTTATCTTGATTCTTGGATAGTCTAAAATAACTGTTCAGTTAAACATACGTGGATATGGGGTCTTTCTAACTGAAACCCACACTTATTCTGAGCTGGGTAATGAGGGGAAGGAGAGAAAGTTCCTCATAATTTTATGGAGTTGTATCTTTCTTTCTGACGTGCTGCTGTGCTTTGCAGTTTCAACTAGAGGATGCAATAGAGAAGGAAGATTTCCAGGAAGCTGCAAAGTTGAAAACAGCAATTGCAGAAGCAACATCAAAGGACAGTGTTGCTGAAATTATGTCTCAGTTAAAGGTTGGATTACTAGTCGAATGAGTTGTAGTGATATGGCCCTGCATATGAGATTTTGGCTCTGATTCTTTTTAGTTCCTTGCAGGATGCAATAGATGAAGAGCGTTACCTTGAGGCTTCAAGGTTGTGCAGAAGTACTGGAAGTGGGCTGGTAAATTTTCGTAGCTTGTACATTATCTTCAATAGTCTTTGGGCGTGCTCCCTAATTTATCTTCCTTGTCAGAAAGGGTAGATTGTGGATGACCATTAAGTGTTTTTTTTCTTGATTACGTGGTTGTTGCTGTTCTTGTTTCTGGCTTCTTGTACTTTTCTAAAAAAATTTCCAATAAGAAAAGGTTATAGCAAAAAGTCATAGGACAGTCTCTGGAAAGAGAATTCTTTGTTTGTTTTTCACAAGAAATATCAGGTTACACCCCCTTCAGCCAGCAAGAAAGGTTAATTTCAACCTATAATGACTTACAATTAGTAAGTATTGCAACACTTAACATTTTTGTTTCTTCTTGCTTTTTTCATATCCGAATGTATGAGTACACCGACATCCCATTTTCACTTTTCAGTAAAAGCTTAGTCGTAGTAAACAGATAGTTTGACCATCAGTTTACTAGAAAATGACCACTGGATCTTTTTTGAATCATAATGAGAAAAGAAGTTGGGATCATCTATCTTACATCAAATGAAAGGTTAGAAGGAGATTGAAAAGAAAAGATTATGACTATAGTTTTATATGTTGCTGGAGTTTGATTAGAAATGCGGAAGCAATGAGTGAGTTCTTACACCTATAATTTTCATCCACAAGTAATGAAATATATACTAGCGTTAGCTTCAACACAAGTTTTACATGTGCAAACACAATATTTTATCACACTTTTAGTGGTGATGCAGACTGTGTTCATAGATTAAGGATTGGTTTTAACTACTAAACAAGATAAAGGGATAGAAAATGAAGAAAAAATAGAGAAAACAGGACCTGTATATAATAATATTTCTCTGTTAAGGCTGAGAAAGCAAGAGACAAGCAGCTGATGGAAGTACTTTTGCTCTTTGTACAATGCTTGTTCCTTGTATTAATATGTGGCACTGCCAACATTCATTTTTGTTTCTCCCTTCATTTGAGTTGAAAATATGAGTGCCAGAAGGGAAAACTTTAGTTTCTATTCGCCTGTGGAAACAGAAAGTGGAAAGGGACTGTTTTTATCAGTATCTCTCTATTCTCTATATTTTTGTTGGATGCAATAACCCACTTATGTTAGTTAAATCTTTTCTTTTCCTCCAATTTTGCAGGTTGGTTGGTGGGTGGGCTACTCAAAAGATTCCGATGATCCCTTTGGCAGACTAATACGTATAGATCCTGGCATGGGCAGATTTGTTGGCAGAAGCTATAGTCCAAGGTATTATCTATATGCTATGTAGAAAGCAAATCCAGCCTCCTACTTTCTGGAACAGCTGGACTCTTGATTTTGGTATTTCACAAAATGCCAGGGATTGGGGTGTGTTTGGAATTGAGAGATTTTTTTTTTGGTTTTTGTTTTTGTTTTTTTTTTTGGGGGGGGGGGGGGGATTGGGGGAGGAGGTAGTTGTTTAATAAATTATAGAAAGAACTAAGAAAGTTCATGCTCATTTGTGCGGAGCACTCTTCCAGTTAAATTAAAAAAAAAACAACACTGGGTGGTCTGGTGGTTGAGAAGTCATTCAGGTTCGAGTCTTCCGAGCGACGGGGTAATGATTTTTGACCAGTTATAGTTCTGCTCCTAAGCTGACACTATTGTACATTGGTGGGGCTGGTGTCAAGATATGGCTTAACTGGCTCGAGGGAGTGTCTTTGATTTCCTCCGTCTAGGCCCCTCTTATGATTGGTTTCCTCGTGGGGAGGGGTTCCTATGGTCAAGCCTGGTAGGGTCTTCAATGACTGGTTGTCTTCTCCTATCTTTTTTAGACAGCCAAAAAAAGGTAGAGAATAAATACAGCTACTAATTTCCTGCTTTTGGATTTATTTATAATCTCCGGAAACATCAATATTGATTGTTTATTGCAGACAGTTGGTCACTGCATCTCCTGGAACTCCATTCTTTGAAATTTTTGTGGTCAAAGATGTCGATGACACCTACACTATGCAGGTGATGTGCAAATGCTTTTTACCTTCTCTTTACTGGATGTGAGTTGACTGGCTTATCCATTATTGAGTTTGACCAGGCCTTGGTCAGTGTAATCATGGAATCAGTAGACTAAGTATCTTTCTTACAGGTTCTGTTTCTGCAAACAAAGCAAGCACATGTCGTGCACGCATGTACTTGCATTGAATGCCATTGTTCTCTGAATCATTTATTTATTAATTACTTCTGAAAATTAAGGCTGTGAGTTAATATGTCTGAAAGAGGAGGTCTGTGAGTTTCAGATATATGGAGAACCATGACTGGGGTCTTGAAAAGACTTTTTGCAGATGGCACATATTCTGGTATTTGGTCCTTTTAATAGTCCGAGCTTGAGAACTTGAGAAGGCTGATGCAATATGCAACCTTGCAGTGCATATTACTAGAGCTTCTCCCTGTCTAGACATGGAATGTAAGGAGCTGGTCCAACCTGACCTTGACCGATGGATTATTAGTCATATGAAGCATAGCACCTGAATCAAAGACCCAAGTAGACTGAGATATACCTGAAGGTGTTTTCATACATTCATTAGTATATTTTCTTCAACCAAGTCTGCTCAAGCTGAGATGGGATCTATCATGGCCTTTTTTCATAATCTAGGTGGACCTTGATATATTGGCCTGCGTCTTTTTGGGAACCAGGATGGTGTTTCCTTCATGTTGATAGAACTACTGAAAATGTAGTAGTTTTTTTGTGTGTAAATTTAGTCATGCTTTTGAATTTGAACAATTGCGAAGGGTTTGGTTATTGTTCTACCACAAGGTTTTGGAATGGGCATCTGCATTCATCCCTGCATTTTAATTTTATACCCAACTGTTCCTTTTCGCTTGAAAAGCAAAAAACTCTATTTCCATCTCCTGGGGAGTACATCATCTTAGATTCAAAATGCTTCATTGCCCTCCAAGTTACATTTGCTTTCTCCCAAGGCCCCGCTGCTGAAGATTCTATGTAGGTGCCAACTTTTTCCTTTTATAACCAAAGATTTAGTCTGCGCCTGTTCTTATTTCTGTTAATTGAATGTCATGACTCGTGTCTTTAAGTGGACATTGTCATTCCTTGGGTCTATTATCTACATTCCTCCAGCAATTTTTCAAGTTGCTTCTGACATAAAGCATCTGTGGACAGGTAGTATTTTTGCAGCGAGTGAAAGGAAGTACAGCGAACTCCACAAGTTCACCCAATTCCAAACCTACAAAAGAGCCAATTACTGCAGAAATTGAGAATGCATCTGTAGTTGATGTTAAAGTGAACGAAAATAAAGCACAAAGTATTGAGGATAAGGGCATAAATTTTGAGGTAGCGACTGAGGAAGGGATCAAAAGTCTGATAAATTTTCTCAAAGATAAAATCCCTGAACTGAAAATGAAAGTATTGAATGTCAATGTTACCGAAGAAGTAATAAAAGATAGCAACACGGTGAAGCAATTCTTGGAAGAAGATGGAGAGAATACATCATCCACTGATGATTCTGAAGACGAAGCTAGTAGATTAGATGACAATCAACCTGACCAGGTTCCTTTGGGAGGAAGTGGCGATGCTGGGGAGGATAGAAAGAATTTAGATACGAAGCTTTTCATTGGTGGAGTATTACACAATAAGGAGGACATTCCTTCCAAGGATGAGTATGTACGGGTACCAGCTGAAATTGAAGATATGGAAAAAGATACTTTTGTGCTACACATTCCTATGAAAAACCAAGATAAGGATGCTGATGAAAATATTGCATCTAAGGTCAAAATGGCCATAGGGGTTTCTGAGCTCATGCCTCCTGATGTGGCCAAGACATTTTGGAGTTCTGATAAAATTTCTTCAAAGGTAAGACTGAAAATGGAACTGTTTTTTTTTTCAGTATGCTATACCTCTAGGTTTCTGCTTACTAATATTTTATAAATTAATTTTGAAATATGGTTCCAATCCTGCATTTTCACTTATCATAACTAATTTTTATAGGTTTCCACTTGTCCAAAACATATTATTGTAGGTTTCTAAAGATGTGCGTGAAATTGTCAAGCTTGCTGTTAGTCAGGCACAGAAGCGTGAAAAATTATCCGAATATACAAATTTTAGTAGAATATCCACTTCCAAAGGTGATGTAGATCCGTTTGATGGTGAGTTTGCTTCTCTCTGTTACACTCGTCCAGTATGAGCAAGAGTAAAGCTTTCAGAAATTTAACCTGTTGGTTCTAATGTAGGCTTATATGTTGGTGCATTTGGCCCTTATGGCACTGAGGTGGTGCAGTTGCAGCGTAAATATGGTAACTGGAATGGTGTGAACAATGCTGACAAACCTTCGGATGTGGATTTCTTCGAGTATGTTGAGGCCGTCAAGTTGACAGGGGATCTAAATGTTCCCGCTGGCCAGGTTTTGATGGCTTGCATATGCAATCAAATGATTTGTTTTATAATGTTTATATGTGTAACAGGAGTTGTTTTATTTATCATATACTTTGTGGCTACTCAGGTGACATTTCGCTTTAAAATTGGGAAAGGGAATCGCCTCCCCAACAGGGGTATGTATCCAGATGAATTAGGAGTGGTAAGTATGCTTGCAATGCATCTCTTTGTGTGCATGCACACACGTACAAAGTAGGATATTTCTTTTTATGTATTTTTTTTTTTGGGGAGGGGGGTTGCATCATTGAACTTTTTTGAGCCTTGGGGTTTATTCTGTGTACCCAATGTTGTGGACACTTGATTCTTGATTATTGTTTTGGAGGACTCTCGCCACTCTTACACTGAGAAAGATGATTCTTTGGAGGAAATTTATTGTAGGGCTGAGTATCAATGTGAACTTTTGCCGTGGAGAAACACTGACAGGAATACTAAGGCTGGCTAGGTATCCTCATTTAGTTTTTGTATGCAATAAATAGTAGGCAACTATAAAAACCACAAATAAAAATGATTGAAAACCCACGCAGCACTTCTACCCAAAGCAATGTGGGTCCCCGATAATAGTGCCCAATACCCGAAATATAAACAGTTTAGATGCTTCTTTGTATTATGTTAATTTGAGTATTCTAGATTGACGCTAAAACATTAGAATTGATTGCAACAAGATCCATCGTTGGGGTCATAGTTTTTGGTATTGCAACAAGATCCATCCTTAAACACATCTATCGACAATTTTGTGAAAGAACCAAGTATGCAATTCTTCATTTGTTGGGCATATTGACAAGGTTTATGACTGGACGTAGATTGATGGAGGAGCAACAAGTAGACAAGTAGAGAAACTGGTTCAAAATGGGGTTTTGGCTGGCGATTTGGTTTAGAATGGGTTGTTGAATATTTTATGTAAATAGACTAGTGTCTTATTGAGTGCTTGTAATTTGGTTGCTTTGAATTTTTTTGGGTAGGTGGATGCTTTGAAATTTTACCTGCAA
Source organism: Ilex aquifolium (assembly GCA_951799425.1). Taxonomy (NCBI): domain Eukaryota; kingdom Viridiplantae; phylum Streptophyta; class Magnoliopsida; order Aquifoliales; family Aquifoliaceae; genus Ilex; species Ilex aquifolium. Next base: position 21,865,335 of record OX637410.1, read on the forward strand.
CTAATTGTGTTAACTCTTTTGTTCAGCTTGCGAGTTACAAAGGTCAAGGAAGGATAGCAGAATTTGGGTTTCGAAATCCAAAGTGGGTTGAGGGTGAACTTCTTCAACTCAATGGCAAGGTAATTAAGTTGTTATCATGTTTGCAAAATCATTCTTTGGATACCAACTGAAGTTAAGAGTTAAATTCTGACCGTGCTTTATGATTATTAATTACGAAATTATGATTTTTATCATAGGGTATGGGTCCATATGTCAAAGGTGCAGACCTTGGTTTCCTTTATGTTGTTCCTGAGCAAAGTTTCCTTGTGCTATTCAATCGTTTGAAACTACCGGACTAGGCGTTACTGCTATTTTCTGTTTAATCCAGCACCCCCTTCCATGTGAGAGACACCGAGAATAGATTTTTGTTTTTCAGCACACCCCCCCACCCCCTCCTCCCTCCTTTCTTCTTCTTCTGGCAGAGGAGACTGTTTTTACCTACTATGTAACTAAGCATGCATTTTTACCCCCCTCTTCCCTCTTGTAAGTTGTCGAGTGCACTGTTTGGATGAGAATTTAGTGTACTGTTTGGATGAGAATTTGCTTTTAGGATCATCAGCAGCACAATTTCCTTGATGGATATCTGTGGATTTTGTTGAATATAACGTGCATGGAAGTTCATGATGACTTGGAGAGGGAGGGACTGAGGTTTTGGGTAGAGATGTCAATTTTTCACATTATGACATGAATGAAGTCTACAGTCAAAGTGGATACTTGTTCTTAATGGTTAGGTTACCTTGTTGAGCGTCCGATAATCCCTGCTTTTTCTAGAATAAAACAGGGAAATACCATTTTCTCAAGATAAACTCGTTTAAATGCTGCTTTAAAAAGAAAATGTATATTTTTTTATTGTGTAAATTTCTTAATTTAGTAGTATGATTTTTTATTTGGATTTGGTAGGATGTGGATTGGTTAGATTTTAAATTAATGAAAGAGTGCATGATAAATTTGTTTGAGTGAAAATGGATCCTGGTTTCATATCCAAGTTATTCGGAAGTTACGAACCCAAGACGAAACCCATGACCCGACTGTTCATGGGTTAGCTTTGGGCGGCATGGGGAATGATACTTTCCTTATATTCCAGGTACACATGGGACCGAAGGGTTGCTTTCTGAAAGACATATACTATGTAGGAAAGGGGGCATGATTCCTTTGTGTCCTAGGACCTCTTTAATTTTTTTTTTTTAAACGGTCAAGGATGTACGAGTCAACTTACGGGAAAACAAATCATTCATTCCGGGATTAGGATATTCATGAAGAATAATTCTTTCATGGTCTGACATCAAGAGATTGTTAAGATTTGAATTCAGGAGGTATGTGTTTACGCCCATTCCTTTTCTGTGGTCTAGAAAATGATGAGAAACACTACCATACTAAAATTTTATTTTTTAATACCATATTGAAAAGTATAAAATAAAATTTGAAAAAGATAGTAAGTTTTACTTTCAAAAATTATAAGAAAAATATTATTTGGATCTAATTAATTACACTGTTGCATTGAAAGCGGGTTTCATCTGATCTAAGAATTCATAACTTATCTAATGAGTGTAATGAATTAGTTCTTTGATTAGAACTTTATAGCATTGCTCAAGTGATAAACACTATCAAAAAAGGTGGCAAGTGAAATCAAAAAGTAAATGTACTCTAAAATGATACACATAATAATAGAAGTAGTAGATAACACATAATGTTAGCATCATGATTCCGTGTGACTTTTTGAGTTTTACAAAACAAAGCAACCCTTGATCTCTTGGTCTTGGAAAAGCTTGGAGCACCTTTTGGGTCATCATCATGTCTATGTTTGATTCAACATGGAGGAAATCAACAGAAAAAGAGAATGACACAAAAAGGATTGTGGCATAACAATTGCCCTCAATTTGTATTGTGTGTGAGAGATATTTAACCGTAATATCACATTATTATTGATATATAATATTATATTTTAATCATAAATTTATAAATGGGTATGGTGAACTGCATTTTTTTATGAAATAATTATTTTTTTACATAAATAAGATAATTACTAAATTACTTTGGATTCACTTACCTATATGTTATTATTGGGTTGTAACACCACGTCGCAGTAGTAACGTGTTGTCACATTTAGAGAGAGAGAGTCCAAAGGTGCTTGAAGAAAAACCCATTTTGTGGAACTATCAACCTTTGACTTGTTTAAGTTTTAATTCCATGGAATCAATGGGAAAGCAAAAGCTAATATCTTCCACTACTGATTCCACATGTTTTTGAAGTATGTTTCTATAGCTTTTTCCTTTCTAAGAGAACTTTACATTTGTTCTGTGTGTTGGTTTTTATCACTTTTACCAATTCCAAATCAAGAAGAAAAGAAGAGAACTTAGCTAAGAAGAAAAGACTCAAAGTGGACAACCCAACTAACACCACAAATGTTCTAAATAATACTTGGAGTGTGCTTGATAGTGACTTAAAGAATCACCTTTCATAGAATGATTCATGGAGAACCTAACCCACCCCTAGTTCTATGCAAAACCAACCATCATTTTTAAAAAAAAAGTTAGGAGTGTCTGAATCAACTTACACGCATCTCTATTAATTCTTTTTCTGGTTTGATCAAAGACAGACTATCCTTGTCGGAACTAAGATATTCATGAAGGATAAATATCTCGCGACCACCTCGATCTCCCATAATTCAACAAATTATTTCTTACCCTCATGGATGATACTGATATTTCTAAATGGTTGTAATTTTCAACACGATACAAATTCGATAGAATATTAATAAGTAAAAATTGATCGGCTCTTGATATGAATCCAAATATAATATTACTCATTAACACAAATAATAAATAGATCAGATAAACTTTAAACATAAAAAATTAATTTTGATCTCATGAACTTGTTTAGTTGGTATGATATTAGAAAGATTTCTACTCCCTTTAATTCTTTTTTTATTTATTATTTAGTGATTTAGTGCTGTTTGAATTTTTGAATGTTTATGACAAAAAAAGACTGTAATTGTGCATTTTGATTCATTGATTATGTATGTCAATATTGGCACTATAAAATTAGTAAGTAAATTAATTTAATTTTATATTATTGACACAATTAATGAAATGAATCGGGTTAAACCCAAATACTACTCAACCAAATCCAAAATGTCACAATTAAAACACAAGCTACTTGATTATTAAACCCACTTAATTTCCTTCCTTTATTCATATTGGAGTGAAATATTTTTCAATATATTTTTTTCAATTTTATTTTTCAGTGGGTCAGTAATTGTAATTTAAGTTCCTTACTCATTAATAATAAATGATTTATGAAAAAAAAATACAAAAACTAAAAGTAGTTGAGGAGATAGGATCCGACCCGCCAAAAAAGCAAACGAATTTGATATTCATTACAACTAAGCTTGTCAACATATCAAATTTAAATTGAATTTTAATTTATCTGAATCCAAATTCAAATTCGATTTAATTATCCAACAGATTTTATTTTCATGGTCCAGATTCAAATCCGTTACTAATCTGAAATCTGATCCAAAAATTCAATCCGAATAATTTAATTTAACTAAAACTTAACAATTGCCTATAAATTTCAATTAGATTTTTTTAGAGAATTACTTTTTTTAATATTTATATAAAAATATATACATATTTCAGGTCAAATCATAATTTGATCAAGATATATTGAATTTGAATTCGTAAAATATCAATTCATATTCGACTAATCAGATTTAAATCAAAATTTATAGAGGGGCCCTAATTCTACAACTTGTATGCTCCTCTTCACACCAGATGATTCCTCTCTATTAGTTCAGTGCCACGTCTTCAACACTGTCCACTTTACACAAAACTCATTTAACACACAAAAAGGCTTCGTCTCTCCCACTTTCTTTCCCGAAGTTCTTCGCTTTTTCTTCCACTTTCCTTATTTTTCTGTCCGTTTCTCGGAAATTCCACAGAGGAAATCAGCCGAGAAAATACAATAAAATGCAAGACCCAAACCAAGACATCAACACCAAGAACGTTGATAGCATTCACAAAACTGGCAACAGATCAATGTCGGATACAGAGTCACAAACGAGTCAATTCGACTCGTTTCACTCCCCTCTCCGTTCCGACTCACCCCTCCACTCCGAAGATCCTGAAGCCCTACCCCCACCGGCACCCGATTCTTATTCCCCACCAAAATCCCCTTCCAAAGCCATTGTTTCCGCCGATAAGCGCTATCCCCCTCTCCGGTCGCCTGAAAAGCCGCGGCAAAATTCAAAATTTCAGGCGAATTCTAATTTGCCGCCGAGTTATCCGCCGGCGGTGAAGAGTCAGAATCAGGCGCCGCTGGTGAAGAGTCAGAATCAGGCGCCGCCGGAGCTGGTAGTGAATAGGGCGGTGAGGGAGGAGGTGGCGTCGGGGGTAACGAAGGTGGGACATACAGGTTTGGGTGGTGTAGAGGATGGTTATGGTGGTGGTGGTGCTGAGGATGGGGTGGGAGGAGAGAGGAGATCTCGGGCGGCGGTGTCGTCAATAGTGAGGAGGACGCGGAAGGATGTGATGGTGAACAAGGCGGCTTTAGGGTTTAGGGTTTGTGAGGTGATTTTATGCTTGATTTCGTTTTCAGTTATGGCTGCTGATAAGACTCAAGGGTGGAGCGGTGATTCCTTTGATCGATACAAGGAATACAGGTTTGAGTTTCGATCTTTTCCTCTGTTTTCTTCACATTTAGACAGTTTCAGTTGTAATTATAAGTACACACACGACTGGTGTAGGATGAAGTTGATGAACATTATGAATGTGAACTCTGTGTGTGTGTGTGTGTGTCATAAAGTTACAAAATAGCTTCATGAGTTGTGCTAAAATTAATTCTATAAATTTGTAATGTTTGCCGAATACAAATCAAAACCACCTAATTGTATTGTTAATAGGATATTTTTATTATTAAAGCATGGTTAATATTACAAAAATGGTTAGGAAGAGCTCTGTATCCTTAGGTGCACTCATCAGCGCTAGATGTATCTTCACTGGTTCCTATTGCAGATTTTGTCAGAAGAGAATTGCACTGTTTTAAACATTCACTTCGTTTCCATGTTCGTTGGGCTGAATGCTGGCAACATGGTTGGTAGATCTTCATGCTAGTTGTTTTTGTATGGGATGGTTATGGTGCTATTAGTTGTTTTTTGAGGTGTTGGCCTCCCATCAAAATAAAAAAGTTGAACTTGCTTAACAAGTTTGTAAGGGGCCACATGCAAATTTTTCCACTAAAATTGTAGGTCTTTATACATTTCCACTAATCAGCTTAAAGCTTTAGTTGCACTGTATGTGCTCGTAGGTATATGAAATGTTGATTGGCCAAATTACTGTCGATCCAGATCGACTTTCAATTGCCCAATGAAATCCTTGAAACATGGAAGGCTACAGGTGACATTCTTGCATTTAAAATAGTGTTTGTTATGACATGAAGGTAGCAGTCCCTTGTAGCAGTGAAAACTTCCCTTGCCTTAGATGGTGGGACTTTATATTTTTCCCTGTTAAGGTCACATTCATATATACACTTACAAATGAAAATGGGAGTTGATCTGAAAGTATAATCACCAGCTGACTTTATGACCAAGATGATCGGAACCATAAGTCCAAGGAGTTACTTGATACCTCATCGATTAGTCTGATTTATCTTTTGGAACTTGACACTTAATCACTTAGCTAGGTTTTATCTCTTTGATAATCTAATTAGAAATACACAAAGACTTATTTAGCCAGAAAATATATCGTGGAATTGCACCCTCTGGTAATTGTTCCATGAGATGAGTACAAGAACAACCAGTGAGGTCAATCATTTCATTCATTGTCATGTTACTGTGTTGAACACCCGAATACATACTCAGCTTTGTCAGCTCCACTGTTTAATTGATTGATATTTTTTTCAAAAACTGAAGCAAAGCTGCAAAACACAGTGATTTGCTTGATTACTTGTGGATTATTTTGGTACCACAACTCAAGGACCGAGTTTCGAGTAGTCTCTGACTAGAGCATCATTGGCCATTCTTCTTTCTTTAGTACTTTTGTATACTTTGATGCTAAGCACTTTTTAGCTCATGGCACCTATAAAAATCTCTTGAGAGAAGATAAATGATTCTTTCTGGGTAGGTCCTTTTTACAAATCCTACTACAAGATTTTTTCCTTACGATGATTGGACTATTCAACTTAGTAGAGAATCACTTGAACGTTTCATGTAATCTTATTTTGTTTGATAATATTGAAAAACCTAGTTCCTCAGGTTTTGACAATCCCAAATTAGAACAAGTCTTGCCTTGCGTTTCTAAATGTATTTACGGATGATGACCTCTAACATCAATGAATGCTCTATTAGTCTCCAGTGGCATTGGGACAGCTTTAGTTTCCCCCGTATCGTATGTTCCCAACATTGACATTCAGACAGGCAAAATAAAAAATTTAAGATACTGCTTATCATCATATTATTAATATCCTTTTACAAAAATTTACTCATATTACTAGGAATCGGCATTGTATGTCACTCCTGCTGCTAGATAAGCATTGAAGATTTGGTTCTAACAATTGATGTGCAGTCCTGGAAAATTATGGTCATTTGATTTAGTAATGCAACATTGATGCATTCCTTCTGGTATTTTGCAATATGTAACTATATCATTTCCCAGTTGATGCACATGTGAAGAGATTATGTTATTCTCGTCTTTTTGTTACTGTTTTTGTTTTGAGTTGTGATGACAGAGCTCATTTGATGACGCAGCTCATTTGATGACGCAGGTATTGTGTAGCTGTGTCTGTCATCGGATTTGCATACTCAGGGGTCCAAGCTTGCAATCTCTCCTATCATTTGATCTCCGGGAAATACATAATCTCTCACCCTCTTCGTTTTTATTTTGATTTTGCAATGGATCAGGCAAGTACTTCGTACAAATCACTCCCTGTTTTTGGGATGTGCAGGTTTCTAATTATGTTATAGCACATGACATATTATTTATATAATAATGATCAAGCTCTAGTGGTGAGAGGGTGGGGCCCATCTGATTCAAGGTCCTAAGGTTCAATTCACCACACCGTTGTAGCATGCTACAACGTGGAATTGAATAACATATTCATCATTTTGTTGAGGCTCACCATTATTCATTTAGGTGGCCATAAGCTAGGTAAAATTAACTGTAAATGAACTTGGTCAAAATGCCTGCACCAATGGAGTCTGGTTTTTGGGTGTGTATGTTGAATAACTGTTCTTCATTCTAGTTCAACAATCTCTAGTGGTAGTCAGGAATTAAGTATGAACCCACCTGTAGTAAACTACATATCTTCCTGGAAGAACCTTATGATTTTGGTGATCACCATTCCTCGTTTTTTGGGGGCTTTTCATTTTTCTAATGTTTTCTGAATTTTTTATGGGAGTTGTCTATTCAAAACTGATTACTCTGCTGATGAAACAAGTATAGAGCTCTTGCATGTCTGCCACTCTGACGAGTCTTTGTCTTGAATATTTCACACCCACAAGACTAGTTATATTTGGGATGTCACAGGCACTAATAGAACTTGGGTTGGTTGGATGTGATAGTGTTGTTTGAGCGTTTACTTGTTCTTGGGCCGGTTGAATTCATTTGGTGGCTTGCCCTTGGCTGCCATATCTTTTTTATGAGAAGTATCCATATCTTATACATGATATACCTTCCTCACTTTGTGCTCTTGATGTGCATGTATACGTACGCCTATGGTTTTCTTTTAATCTGGCTCATACCTGTTCAAAATGTTTTCTTACTGATCATGAGTCGTGATTTGTTGATGTAAATGGCAGATTCTGGCATATCTTCTAATGTCGGCATCATCTTCAGCAGCAACTAGGGTTGATGACTGGGTATCAAACTGGGGGAAAGATGAGTTTACAGAGATGGCTAGTGCATCTATTGGGATGTCCTTTCTGGCTTTTGTTGCTTTCGCCACGAGCTCCCTAATATCTGGTTACAACCTCTGCAACTTCAATTCCACTTGATCTCAAGACTATTCTCGAACCATTTTTATATCAGGCTTTAAAGTGGTAAGAAAAATGCTGGTAGATTATTTCAACGCAAGTCGTATTTGAAGTTGTACATATACGGGCATCATGATAGATTCCATAGTAAATATTCTTTTCACCAAAAAAGAGAAGAGAGAGAGAAAGGGGGGGGGGGGGGGGGGGGGGGGGGGGGGGGGGGGGTTGTAAGTTGTAACTATTTAGTTGGTTTTGATGAAATGAAATAAATCATCTATATAATAAAGTAGCATACAATTCAAATTTCAAAAGATAAACAAAATGATTTCTGTTTTTTTCGATTCAGATCACTTTAAATTTTACTTTAAAGTTAATCTAACGGTTAATATTAACACTCTAAATTTAATAGAAAAAATAGGTCCTTAAGAGTGTGTTTGGAGTAATTTTTTAAAAGTATTTCTAGAAATTATTTCTCATAAATACTTTAAAAAAAAAATAGTGTCTGAAATCGCCCTACCACTACCACCACCACTACTTCTACCACCACCACCATCGCCTCCACCACCACCACTATCGTCGCCGCCACTGCCACCGCCGTCGCCGCCACCACCACCACCGTCGCCACTACGGTCATTGCCACCCATCACAACTATCACCGTCTCCTACCACCACCACCTCTCACCCCCACTACAATCGATACTTAAATTTATTTATCTCTCCTCTATGTTTTTGATTTAATCTTGGATATGAATACAAATATATTTATTGTTTACCATTTTTTATTACTTTGTGCCTTCAGGCACAGACAATAACTAGTTCCACTATATTATACAAATAAACAATTTCAGGAATGTGTTAATATCTCTTAGTGTAATCTCATTGTGATTACCAATGAGCTGTTTGGCCCGGTGGGTAAGAACTCTCATTTCCTTGTTCAATGCTTGGGTTTGAGTCTTCATAGTTACATCAGCTCGTTGGGTTTAAACTTTCTCTGTAGTGTCCAGAGTACACGGTGGAACTTTAGTTTTAGCCTCGATGTAGGTGTGGTGGAGTTCTTGCAAATAGCTGTGAGACCTTAGTCTTAGTCCCAACATTGGTGTGGTGGAGTTTTCTGTAGGTAGCTGTGTGGTGTTGACGTGCAATGCTTCCTGGCGGATATGTGGAGTGGTTTATATATATATATCCATTTTCTGTATCAAAAAAAAATCTCACTGATTATGTCCGTTTTCACCTAGACTAGGTTCAAATGCTTTGTGATGTGTTTTTATTTTTAAGGTAAACTACACAAAATATCCTTGAGGTTTGCATTTATTATACTCCCTATATAATGTTTCTTAAGGTGGTGGTGGTTTGGTGTAGGAGGCCAGTTCCAGTTGATAAAACATTCAATGCAAGAGTGATATCATGTCAGCATTGATGACATGATATTACTAATTAATAATAAAATTTTACATGGGTAAAGTGAATTCTATTTGAATAGTTATTAACTTAAAAAAGAGTGTGTAATTATTGATTTATATAGACACGTAGTTATTTGTCTGGGTGGGGTCTATTTTTTTATTTGTTTACACATTATTGATTGGTGATATCACGTGGTAATACTGACATGGTATTAATGAATATTTAAGGCTGAGAGAGAGGGGAGATTTTTTTTTTTTTTTTTTTTCATTTTTTCATGAATCTATGTATATTGTTTGTTTAACCAACTAGTTTTTGATGGAGTCATCAATATCTATTGTAAAAAATAGCTACTTTACCCTTATTAATAATCAAATATATAGAGTGGTCGATGCAAATTCATTTCTAACCGAGAGGGGTTCTCAGTAATTTTCATAGTATATAATGTGCTCAAACTTTAAGGGTGGTCTATGATCATCCTGAATATCATTTCAGCTCAAACAACTTGGACCCAGATTTGTCAGTACATTTTTGCTGAATTTATCTCATTTTCATAGATTGTTCATCATGTATGTAGTGGTTTCCTATATAAATTCATAAAGGGTGCTTTATTACTGAGGAAAATCAAAGAAAATTTGGCGAAAATTCAATAATTTTTTTATGTTGCCTGGAAAATGTAGGAGGAATGGAGTTAGCTTAGGATGACCGTAGTTCGTTGGTCCCGGATCTTGTCAAAAACTTTTTTATCTACTTAAGTGGATTATGACTCAGATCGCTTTTTTATAAAGTAAATAAGGGTCAATCTAGTTGATAAAGGTTAGGTGCCAAAGCCTGCATTGCTTTCTAGTTTCTATAAAGACATTCTCTTTTCTATGTAACAAGTAAATTGAATTATAGCTTGAAACAGTAGGTTTTGCGGGAGTATCTCGTTGTCCTGAGGGTGGTCGGAATCGTCCATCGGGCCTTGTGCTTGTGGGTTGCTGTTGGAGGCAAATCTGGAGAGAGAGAGAGAGAGAGAGAGAGATTTTGTTGGAATACAATTAATTCAGAATTCAAATCTTTGACCAACGAGCGTTAGATCAGTTGGTAAGGGACTGTTCTAGGTTAACCAAGGTCTTGAGTTCGAGTATTGGGAACGCAGCTGCGCTCGGTAGGGAGAGCTTTGCCGCCCTTGTGGTCCTACCCGGTTCGAATCCGGATTAGTCGGAGCCCAAAGTGGCTTTCAGATACCGGAAGATCTGACCCAAAAAAAAAAAGAATTCAAATCTTTGAAAGTAGAGATTGCACCACAAAATTTAGCCGTAGGGGTTGGATAAGATTGGCATCTTGTAGGATTGCTCAGTTTATTTATCCAAAGTATTTTTTTTTTGTGGAGTGGTGAGGGACGACCAGATGTAGCAACCCCTTAGAATGTTACTTTGAGGTTCTCACTCCCTGTAGAATGTTTGATTTGAATTATACCTATTGACTTGGAATGAGGACAAATTAGATATTCAGTCCTTCCAGCAGTATTGGGTTTACATGAACTACTACCGTAAACGAGTTCGAACTCATGACCACTGAATGAGGGCGAGAATTTCACCCTATACTTAAGCCAACTAGACTACCCACCTCCTCGGTTGTATTTATCCAAAGTACTTAGTAAGCTCACATTTAGAAGAAAAAGCTGTAAATTATGTATGAGTGCATAAGAAATTGAGTTTGACACAAGTTTCTTAATCCAACAACCACCATATTGTAGAGGCATGGTATATCAATATTGGGACTCATTAACTACCCCAATTCATCTGCCATCTCATCCGCACATAATGAAAACACAAAATTGGTACCCAGTCCCTCAAGGGTAATTTGAAAAGTTAATATAAATTCGAACTTCATACAAATATTTAGATTGACTCGATGAATCAGTTTCTGATTCGAATTCGAATTTGATTAGTCAGATATGAATTTATATTTTTAATCAATAATTTGAACTCGAATCTAAATATAAATCTTGTAACTTATATTTCTCAGATTTGGATTTGGATATACTTATATTCAATTCGATTATGATCCAATTTAGTTAAAATTTAAGTATACTTTGTTAAAATTTAGTTAATTAAGTTATTCGGGTGGAATTTGATTTTTGAATCGAATTTTAGATTGTTGGACAACGAAAATAAAATTCACCGAATTATCGGATCGAATTTGAATCAAACTTTTAAAATCAGATTCAGAATAATCAAAATCTGATTCAAATTCAATCGGTTGACCGACCTGATTATTATAAGTGTCCCACTTAACAAATTATTGGAATATTAAGAGTTTGAAACGGACCACCTTTTGAGGACCTTTGGACTATCCAACAAATATTCTCCATCTGCCATATTCTTTCAATGTTCAAATTTGGACTACCCAACAAATATTCTCTATTAGATTCATCATTTTTCAAGCCAACCACCCACCCTCCATTCATTCATTATGATTGGTTCCATATTCAGTTAATCTTATTGGTGTTGACTGCATAAAGGAACATCATCTAATCTAGTACTTTAAAAAAGCACAGTATTCCATGCACACCACACCCACCTATAATGAATTTAGTTGGAAAAGGTGGATAGAACACCACTTAACTCTTATTTTAGAGACTCAAACCCTCGGAGAGGATCTAATCAACTTAGAGATTTCCTCTTTTCATTCATTTTTTTTAGTTTAACAGTCAGGGATATTTGAACTAGTTTGTGCATATTTTGATTAATTTTTTTCTTAATCCGATCAAAAATAGGCCATTTACGCTGAAACTAGAATATTCACGAGAGATAAATTTCTCATAACTTGACTCCAACAGATTGCTAAGATTCAAACTCAATTACTTATTTTAATTCAACTTAATGGGAGTCTTAATTATAGGCCAGATACATGAATCTTATTTTTTTTATTGTGCTTCCTTAGTTACTTACTAAAATAGAAAAAAAGTAAGATACTTAACTATTACACGGTGAGCTCGAGATTAGATTCATTTGAGTTTCTCTATAGCAAGTAAGGTGGTGTTTTTTTTTTTGATAAATTGTAAGGTGGTGTTTGATAACCTCATTTAGCACTTAAAACTAAAAACATTTAATATTTCTTTAATTAAGTGCGTTTGATTATCAAAATTCACACCACTTACAATTTTAAGTATCTTTTAAAAATAGACTAAAATTTTAAGTAGCCTCAAACATTAGTAATAAATTTATAAACTTCTTATTATGGATAAGTTTACCCTCAAACAATTTGATCTAAATTCATTTTATACTCCAACTTTCCACCACCTACAATCCAACTGCCACCACCACCACCACCACTACCACTACCATTGATACGTTACCATTATCGCCCCATATCTCCACCATTGATATTTCTACCACCTTGCCAGCACTCCACTATTTGCCACCACACAACACTCTCATTGTCGCCACCACCATCACTATCACTAGTATACCACCACTGCAACTACGCCCCACTACCATCACATCCCATATCGTCACTGTTGTCACACCATTGTTGCCACAACCACAACCACCATAAATGCCGTTACCATCACTTTACCATATCAGCCACCACCCAACACCCCACAGCCGTTATTCATATCACCACCAGCCACTCAATCACCATACCTTACCACCTACCCACATCCACTATTGCCTTTAACATGCCTACCTACTATTTCACTACCACGTCGCCACCACTAACAAATTAACCATTATCATCACCGCAACAACTATCATTTCCCCACGACCACCACCCCACTGCAACCACTATTATCTCCACCTTGTTATAGCCACCACCCTCGCTTTATCACAATAATTGCCACAATCATCCTCTATTATCACTCAATATTGTTGTCAATTTTCTACTACCACCACTAGTACCACCACCACCTCCTTATTTCACCATCACCAATCATCATGTCGTCACCATTGTCAACAACTTTGATCTTACCACCATCACATCAGTCTAAGCTTTACTACATCATCCCGTTACCATCGTCGTCCACTGTCAGCACCACCACCACCCATTACCACAACCCGCCACCACCCATCTTCACCTACCATCGTCGTTAGCCACTGTCACCCACCCCTGCCACCATCACCACCACCACCATTCGCTACCACCCATCACACTATCACCCAGAAGCACCCGTCATCATCCACCACCACCATCGTCACCGCCCACCACTACAACCCACCACCGTCGTCGCCCCATCACCACCACTGTCAACCACCATCACTGTCGCCCACCACCAACCACCACCACCACCACCACTGTCACCCATGGTTATCACTACCACCATCGTCACACAAAACCCATCAACGCCATCACCGTTGCCACCCACGGTTGCCACCACCACCGCTCACCTCCTACTACAGCCGGTGCTTAAATTCGTTTTTCTCTCTTCTATGTTTGTGTTTTGATTTTGGATGTGAATACAAATATGTTTATTGTTGACCATTTTTTTATTACTCCGTGCCTTCAGGCACATGCAATAATTAGTCTATATAATAAAGTAAAATACAATTCAAATTTTAAAAAATAAATAAAATAATTTTTTCTTTTCGCGTTGAGATATCTTTAAATTTTATTTTAAAATTAATTCGATAGTTAATATTAACTTCCCAAATTTAATAGGAAAAATAGGTCCCTAATGGTGTGTTTAAGATGACTTTTTAAAAGTGCTTATAGGACTTATAACTTCACATAAGTACTTTAAAAAAAAAAGTAGTATTTGGAACCGCCCCACCACCGCCACCACCATCACCACTACCACCACCACCGCCACCCCATCACCACAACTATCCCCACCATCACTACCACCCCTATCACCATCACCGCTACAATTACCACCACCACCACCACCACCACTACTGCCACCTACCCACCATCACCACACCCACTGCCCCATCATCCCTATCACCACTACCACCAGCACCATCGCCGCCACCCCACTACCACATTTGCCACAACAATCACCACCACCGCCCCATCACCACTACCGTCATCACCGCCCCCACCACCACCGCTACTGTCCCACTGTCACCCCACCACCCACTATCAATTGCTACCACCGTTGTCCACAACCACTGCCACCCCCACCCCTACCATTCACCATCGACTGTTACCACCGTCGTCCACCTCCACCACCCACCACCATCGTCATCTCATTCTTATATTCATTACCACTACCATCATCATCCCACTACCACCGTCGCCCACTGTCAGCACTCACTACCACAACCCACTATCACCCGCCGTCGCCCACCATCGCCGTCAGCCACTGTCACCCAACAGCACCACGCTTACCACCACCAACCACTACCACCCGTCATCACCCACCACTATCGCCACCCACTGTCACCCACCCCCACCACAGCTACCACCCCTGCCATTCGCCACCACCCATCAAACTGTCGCCCAGAAGCACTTGTGGGCCCCCACTACCACCATCGTCACTGCCCACCACTACAACCCACCACCACCACCATCACGATCGTCGCCCTACCACCACTACTGCCAACCACATTCACTGTCGCCCATCATCACCATCGTTATCACTCATGGCTACTACTACTACCATCGTCACCCAAAACCCACCACCACTATCACCGTTGCCACCCACAACTGTCACCATCACCACAATCGTCACCACCCACCACAACCATCACCATCTCCCACCACCACCACCACTGCCACCCACCACCACTATCACCGCTCACCTCCACTACAATTGGTGCTTAAATTCATTTATCTCTTCTCTATATTTGTGATTTGATTTTGAGTGTAAATACAAATACGTTTATTTTTGAATATTTTTTTTATTACTCTGTGCCTTCAGGCATATACAATAACTAGTTTATTTATAAGCAGTATGTGTGTGGCCACATGGCACTTCAATAATTTCTCTACAAAAATGATACAATTCATAACTAAACATTATTAGCTAACAGTTGATTATTTGATTCATCAGAGTAATGATATTTAGATATAATTTATTGACTTAATCAATCATAACTATTAGTTTGATAGTGAGCTTCAGTATTTGTTGGAACCTACTACCAATTGAATAGTTGTAAGTTAAATCAACAATTTATGTCAACAAATTATATCCAAATAATATTATCGGAATCATCAAGTTAAATAATCAGCATTATGCTTCAGACAATAGAATAGTACTTAATATTGTGATTGTTCTCCCAACCAACCGAGAAAAACAAGTTCAAGAGGCATATTTCATTCATACTAACTTGAGTTTTTTCGCACCATATTTTGATCTGCCTCACAAGTTAAACAATCAGCATTATGCTTCCAAGAATAGAACAGTACTTGATGGTATTGGGTATCTAACATGTTCCTTATCATGGGAGAAGTTGTCGAGATTCTAAATCAGTATGGGTAGATTCTAAAATCCTAGAGCCATCATAAAGTTGTCTTATCAGATTTTCTTGTTGGGTCCATTGTTAATTGCTCTTGCTTTTACTTCTATATTTTTTTAGGATAAATTATAATTTATACCATTAAAATATGCTCCATACTCATATTTAATACTTGAAATTTTAATTGTAATAATCAAATTTTTAGACTTTTAGTCAAAATTCATTAATTTATTATGACGAAAAGATCATTCGTGACTAACATATGACTTGAGTGAAAAAGATATATTTTGTCCGGTGATTTTTTTTTTAACTTGCATGTTAGAAAACCTTACTTTATTTCATAAGATTTTAGTGAAAAGAAGATAACAAATTCGAAAAAAAAGATACAACGTATTTAAGATATATTATTAGACGGAGAGAAAAAAAACTTATTATTTGAGGGAGATATTTTTTACTAGATAAATATATTTTTATGGCCGGCAAGTCCTATGACATCATTATGTCGAAATAAGTTAATACATCTAGGTGAAAAGACTGGATTGAAACTTGATTAAAATTTTAAGGATGCACTTATATCAATTAAACCTCCCGGAGCCAAATAAAAATTATGTGCATAATTTAAATTTATAAATTATAAATGAAACTTTTTGTTTAAATCTTTTGGTAATAAGAAATCGTTTTAACCATTTATTTTATAAATTCGTTACTAAAACTCAAAACTCGAATGTAGGTCATCACTCAACAATCACACGTATCACTTACCAAGTTTTATACAATCAGTGAATGTCGAATTTGTGAATTTGTAAACCCTAATGGTATATCAAATAGTAATAAGGATAAACTGTAAATTCAAACGTCTTGAATTTAAATTTTGACAGTCTTTGGATGCTAGGCCATAAGGAATTTTTCCTTATGAATACTCTAGTCCTGGCATAGATGACCTGTCTTTGATTGAACTAAAGAAGGGATTAATCGAGATAAACGTAAACTGATTCGAATATCCTGACTATTGAAAAAACAAATGTCCAATTTGTGACATGCAAATTTGCACATTAACTCACGATTCCACTAGTAAATCCACTCTCTTGTTGATTACTGTTCTATGATAAGTATGAATTTAGAGCTCGCTATGTTATGGGCTTCGATTATGAGTCAAACTAATTAAAAAAAATATATGATATGATTCGTTATATATTATTATACACGATTCATATATGACACAAATTTAATTTGACACGATGAGTTAGACATAAATTAATAAATAAATCGAATATAAATAAAATATTTTTTGACATAAACTCGTCTCACGTGACACTATTAACAAACCTAAGATTAAGAAAGCACTTTGGAGCTGAAAAGTTATTTACAGATTCAAATAAATAAATAAATAAATAAAAATGAAAGAATTATTTAATAAAATTGATATACAATTTTTAAAAATTATGCATTGATAGAGTTATTTTTATCTAAATTAGATAATCATAGTGAATTTCAAATTCTTAACCGATTCAAATAGATATGTTATGATTGGACTGGGATTAAAATTTGCAAAATCAAGTTCAAATGGAAATAAAAAAATCCGACCCAAATCATGATCCGTTGCCGGTGCTGATCTGCTGGCATTCCACCGGCACTTCGCAACCAATACGGCGGCGTGTGAATGCACGTGCTCTAAGACGGTGGATGAAAGAAATCACGTCAAAATCACAAAGCAACTTTATTTCCGTTGATTTGGTTAAGGTACAGTCGGTCGTCTTGGCTTTTTCCTCGGTAGTAGTAAGTGGGAGAGAGAGAAAGAGAAGACCGTATACGGAAAAAGCATACGGTAGTGTCCTACACATCCTCTCAGTGAGAATAGGGGTGGGTCCCACGTGCCATTTCCAACAACAACGCTTCTGTTTCTGTTTTCTGTTGTAACGCCCTCTTTTGAGAAAATTACCGAGCTACCCCTCTTATTTCGATGCCATTAGTTGGGACTCAAATTGCTCATCTTGACCAGAGTACCCTTCTTGGGTAAAAAAAATATTTATTATAACCATTATATTATATTAATATTGTCACGTAACATAATCGTTTAATAATAACTGAATAAATGAATAAAATAAATCCTACTCCTTCAAATAACCGACCCTTCACATAAGATAACTAGTAATATTCGTACTTGAAAACACGAAACAACATAAAAATTAAGTCCACTGTATAAAATAGCAAATTGTGCCATTAAATGGAGGGATAGTTATTGATTTGCATGGGGTGCACTTACTTTTTTGTTAACATATTAATAGACTAGTAATAAACTTATGTTTAAAGATACTATATAATATTAAAAATTAAACTAATATTATAATATTTGTATTTTAAATAATAATTTAATTTTTTTAATTACGTAATTTAAAATTAAAATGAATAGAGAAATAAGTATGTATTGATGTGAGTGTCTAATATTTGAGAGTGTCTTGATCGAGTTATATGATGTTGGGATCATGTTTTAAGTTGATATTTTTGGACAAGATAAAATTTTTTAGGATAAATTTTGTATCATTGGATCAAAATAAATAAAAATTAAATTAATTTTAACTATTATTTTGCTTTTATAAGTTGATAATTTAATTTTCTTAACTGTAATATTATTTATTTTTTTTGATCAACCAAACAACTACACAACTCCTTAAAAACTGTAATCTTAGATAAATAGTGATATCACATGATGAAGCTAGCAAGACATTAAGTGAGAGTTTAGAGGGTACAATGGTCAATCTATACTTACTAAACTTGAGAGCATTAGGAAAAAAAGTGTGGTATTTTTGTTATTAGAATGAATATCAGGGGCAAAAGATAGTGGAAATAAGTACCCCATCTGTCTCCCCAGAAGGAACTCTTCGCACGTTATGGTTACGATTCAAGAGGAGCTCCTCCATATGCTGACACTGCTTCACCAGAAACCACCACCTCTCTCTCTCTCTCTCCATCCTCTGCTTCAAACCCTAGCTCTCTCGTTTTCTCTCTCTTGGTCGATGTTGCTTCTTGAGCTTTCTCTGCAACTCTCATGGGCGTAGCTTCGGTTTCCCAAGAAAAAACTTCACGCAACGGCATTTGATGTTGATCCTCTTCCGAAATGGCACATATCCGTCGAATCCTGTTTTCTCTGTTCAACCTCTGATCTCAAGAAATCGGTTTAAGATTTGTATACATGCATACACACATATATAAATATATAGCTCAGATATGTGGTGATATCAGCTGATTTTGGTGAACAGACGACGAAATGTAGTTGTATACATTCGAGAGTTTGTTATGCTCTTTAATTTATATTTCTCCACACAACAAATTTTGGGGCTTTTGGGATCTACAGTTGATTGACGAGGTGTTATAGGTTCAGGTTTGATGAATTTTTAAGTGTTTGTTCGATCGATGAGGAACTTTCACTGGTTTAAGCAAATTGGCAACAGTGGCAAGCTCGAGAGGCGACTCTCTCTGGGAGAGTATAAACGAGCGGTGTCATGGTCCAAATACGTGGTCTCGTTCGGTGCGGAGATAAAAGGGGAAGGAGAAGGGGAATGGACTGCCGATATGTCGCAGCTATTTATAGGTAATAAATTTGCTTCAGGTAGGCATAGTAGGATTTATAGAGGAATATATAAGCAGAGGGATGTGGCAATTAAGCTTATGAGTCAGCCTGAGGAAGATGGGGACTTGGCTGCTTTCCTAGAGAAGCAATTCACTTCGGAGGTTGCGTTGTTGTTTCGATTGAAGCATCCGAATATCATCACTGTAAGCTTTTGTTTCCTCTGTGTGTGATGATTTGTTGTGTACGTGTAAGTGCCTACATTGTGGGTTATGGTATATAGGTTATATAGAATATTAGATCATTTGCTGTTCTTAATGTGCTTCGATGAAATTTGGTGCCAATGTATGATGGGATTCCTTTTGTTCAGCTTGGCATTTGATTGAAATTGTTAAATACACAAGAAACTTAATGCAAAAATTTAAGTATTTTTTTATCATGGACCAGTGTTAACGACATCACTGTCATTGTTGCGAAGATTGTTAAAATTTCCATTTGGTGTCATCGAAAAGTGCATATTCCCTGCTCTTTCAGTTGTGGACCACTCAGGCCTGTTGAGTGGTTATTACCTGATTGCATCAGCCATTTCTCTTTGCCTTTCACTATTCTTTATAAAGAAGGTTTGTGGCCCCACCAGCAGCACCTGATACTCTCAGTAGAAGCAATTATTCTTCCCCTAGCTTGTAACAATGACTTACAAATCTTAACTTCTGGTGTCAATTGGATCTAGTATTGTCAGGTTTCTTTCATTATTTGTGTGACAAGCATAAAATAATAATCCATTATTTACCGTAATTCTTTGTGCTAGAACTTCCTCAAATGAAGTTTGACCTGTGGAGCTTATATTAATGCAGTACTTGGATCAAATTGGACAGTAAGGGATAGCGGGAACAGTTTCCATTGAGTTGAATGTGAAAAATAAGCGCACTTGATTGTACGTAACAGGGAATCCAATTTGTAATTGATGAACTGTGTCTTGGCTGTTATTCGATTAAATTATAAGCTTTCAGAGTAAACATGGCCACAATTTTGTTTCATTTCAGAGGATCACAATTTATATGCAGGATGCTCGTGCTATTGATATTAATTAGGGACCACTAACAATAATGTGAATGAAATGAACTTAAAATTTTTAATGATTTTTTATAGCAATATTTCCATACACCCTAGGCACTGTTTCAAACAACAACAAATCAATTGGTGTGAAGACAAACCCCAACATCAGAAACATTTATTCACAATATTGCAAAAATGTGTTCGGAGTCAATGATTGAGACATACCAAACTCAGATATTTTGAGGTCCCGGAACTGTCGGTTCTCAAATTTTAACTTTGAGTGTTTGTCAACATTTTCTAGATTTTAGGAAATTGATGATGCCACACCTTGAAATAAAGGAGAAAAAATCTCCTTGGCGCTTGCTAAAAACAGTTGTGGATTTGATGAATTCAGTGACTTTGCTCTAAATTGTTTGGTTCTGTGGTTTATGACATCAAGTGGTTTGTCAAACAATTCAGAAAATTGAACTTGCATATCATTTGACCATTTATTTCACCTCTAAGTATCATTCCACCTCTTTTATGCAGTTTGTTGGAGCATGCAAGAAGCCCCCTGTGTTTTGTATCATCACCGAGTATTTGGCTGGGGGTTCCCTGAGAAAATACCTCCATCAGCAGGAGCCATATTCACTTCCCCTCAACCTAGTTTTGAAGTTGGCCCTTCACATTGCACATGGGATGCAATATCTTCATTCTCAGGGGATACTCCACAGGGATCTCAAATCCGAAAATCTACTGCTCGGTGAAGATATGTGTGTGAAAGTGGCCGATTTTGGTATCTCATGCTTGGAATCGCAATGTGGCAGTGCGAAAGGATTCACAGGTACCTACCGTTGGATGGCGCCAGAAATGATCAAAGAAAGGCACCACACAAAGAAAGTTGATGTTTACAGTTTCGGGATCGTCATGTGGGAGCTTTTAACTGCATTGATACCATTTGACGACATGACCCCAGAACAGGCTGCTTTTGCAGTCTGCCAGAAGGTATTTCCTTGTGGATGTGGTGGAATGATGATTTCTTTCAATATTTTTCAAACGGGAACATGCTATGACAAAATTCTCTCCATCAATAAGTTCCTCCTTTTGGCAATCACATTTGTTTTGCATCCTCTTTCTCCTTTGTGTTCTTCGTGCATTATCTTGGAAAGCTTGCATGTTAACAGCTAATGACTAATTGGAAGTGATCAAAATTTAGATCAGGCAATCGTATGCAGTTTATAGGCAAGGGGTGCGATTTATGAAAGATAAGGTGACATATTGGAAAAAAAAAAAAAAAAGAGGAACTTCAAAAAAGGAGAACAAAGCTTTTTTCCTGTTTTCCTAAGTTGAAACTTGAAACTACGAAATCTTTGATATTTGTGGAACTGCATGTTGAAGATAACCCATTATTGAAGATGTTAAACAGCTATATACTCCAAAAACTTAAGCTTTTAGAAAGGGTATAACTTGAGTATTTATACTTTAACACGCCTGCTCACATGTAGGTTAGGTTTTGAGCCTAGCACGTGAAAATCTTTTAATTATTAGGGTGGCGATGAGATTCGAACACAGGACATCCTGCTCTGATATCATGTTAAACAACCATCTACTTTAAAAGCTTAAGTTTTTGGAGAAGGTATAACTTAAGTATTTATACTTCAATAGAAGATAACAAAGAGTCTACTATTTCATTAAAAAGTAATATCAAATTAAGGGTTGTGCTCTAGGACAGATGTAGTTGAAGAAAGAGGTCATATTATAATTGCTAGCAATATCTGTGAGTGAGATAACGTAAAGCATTAACTAAAGAAGGGATTAGAATGTCCTGCTAGTATAAATTTCTGTATTACTGAACCATACTTTAGAGGCTTGTCGCAATAAATAGCTTGTTTGGTGACATGAATTGTCTTCAGATCCTAAACTTACAAGTTTTCATCACTTTAGCGTTTGCTTACACTTCCTTTCCACATCCCTCCAGTCCAATTTTAATTATCTGAAGTTTTCGTGAGGTGTTTAAGCTTGGTGGTTCCAGTTTTTCAAAGTATGCTAGTTAAAGAGTTCTCGAGTTTAATTTTTCAAATACATTCATCTCCTATATATATTATCTTGCTAGGAGATCAATTTTCTTCATGGTGTTCTTTTTCTCTTGTTATATTTATGTCTGTTTTTTTTTTTTCCATCCAGTATCAATGATGCAGAAGGTTGAGCCAGTCCTATTACTTGGGGTTTCAGGCACCAAGATTGATATATTGAAATATTATATTGAGCTCATTTCGGCGTCTTCTATGATGTTTAATTTTTTTCCTCTTTGAAATGGGCTGTTTTTATTTTACTCTCTCAATTTAGGTGGGCATGTTTTCTTTTATCACTTGGGTATATTAGTTTTAGTGGAACATCTGAACATGGAACATTTTTCCCTATGGTTTCTTAATTTCACCTGACTAGCTATGATTAGAAAAAAGAATGTCACTTCACAATAAAGAATCCAAAAGCTTGCCATCTTACATTTATTCATGACTGGCACAAAAGGAAATGAAAGAAGATTGAATCATGAACAAAATGAAGGAGGTGGCCCTGATTTTCTCGTCCCTTACTCTAACTCAGTGAAACAATGATAGATGTTCTCTCTCTCTTTCTGTGTCCATACTCCCCCTATACGACTGGATACATAACCTCATTTGAAAGTTAAAAAAAAAAAAAAAAAAAGAGAACTGTCCATTCTCTCCATGGGTATGCATCCAGGTTCTGTGGATAGAGTGTTCTAAGGCAAGGGGGCCAAAACATTAATATTTTCCAAAAATGTTTACTCTTGTATCTCTGATGGTGTCCATTTATTACTGTCAAAAGTTCTTAATTTTCCTATGATACATTGGTTTGGACTTTCTACAGAATGCTAGACCACCATTGCCCTCCTCGTGTCCTATGGCCTTTCGTCATCTCATTAAACGATGCTGGTCAAATAGTCCTGATAAGCGTCCCCATTTTGAGGAGATTGTGACAATTCTGGAGAGTTATGTGGCGTCTCTCGAGCAGGATCCAGAATTCTTTTCATCCAATGAACATCCTAATGATCATGCACTTTTGAGATGCCTACCAAAATGTATTGCTGCCTGTAGATCAACTTCCTTGAGAGCATAAGATATCTTATGAAATCAATTATGTGTGATGGGTAAATGTATCATATTGTTCTTTTTCTTGTTTAGGTCTCTGTTATGTAATTATGATTAGAGTTCTGTTTTCCCTCCTTTTCATGTGTGGGCATAGCTTGGTAATTTTCTTTCAGTGTAATGCCTATTGATTTCCCTCTCAATTTGAATGGGAATGTAAAATAGAAACTCCTTTTGTTTCTGTTTCAGATTATTAGACTTGTTATAGGCTTGCTGTTGTCCATGGGCAATGTAATCATTTACATGACAAATGTATGGTTATAGATAGTTGTTATAAATCCGTAGGTCCCATATTTATTTATATTGCTTACCAAACATAGGGTTGGATTGAGCTTACGATTGAATCTGTGGTAGAAATCCCTTGAGTTGGGTTTGAAGGGATTTCCTAAAATCAATCCCATCCCTTCCATGTGGATCATCCAAACATGCCCATGGAGGGTGGGCTTTATAGTTGAAATTATTTGTAATATTATAATCCCACTGTTGTATAACAGCTTATATTTATTATATAAGAGCATCTCCAAGAGATGAGTTAAATGATACAAAATCTTCAAATTTTAGCTATTTAATCCAAAAATTTAATTCCAACAGATTATCTTCGAAATATCTAAAATAACATTTTGTTAATACTCTAAATATAGAGTATTACTGTAGTGATATGTAAATTTTTTTTATAATATTTTCTCTGTCTTCCTCTCTTTTTCTTCATTCTCTCTCTTTCACTATTCCCAAAAAAATAATACAAAAGGAATGAGAAATAATATTTAAAAAAAGTAGTTAAAAAGATAGAAAATTTGTTGGAGTGTGTATTGAAAAAGTGAGTAGATAAAATAAAATATTTTACTTTTTTAGTACCTAAAATAGTTTTTTATTGTTGGAGATGCTCTAAGATAGTTAGCATTTTAAATTTTATCCCACATATTTTTTCCGCTCATTTATAACACAACTTATTTTTATCATAAGCTGAATCATTTAATTTAGACATTGTTCATGTATGATAGTATTCACATAATGATATTTTTTGGAGATCATGTATTTTGAGAAAATTTTGTGGATTTTTTTAAAAAAAATAATTGTTACAAATACAAATAATTGTTTCAAATATTTTTTGGAGATCATGTTTTTTTAAAAGTAATTGTCACCACTGATGACATAGTATCACCAACCAATAATAAAACCTTAAATGAGAAAAGGTGAACCCCACTTGAACTTACATGACAGAAGGGTAGAGAGTTATTTGCTTACATGACAGGTTAGTTATTAATTTTTGTGGGGTCCATCTTCTTATTTGTTTTAACATTATTAATTGGTGATATCGTATCATCTTGTCACATGGTATCACCATTATAATGAATATTTTCTTGTGTTTTGACACCATAATTTTACTCATTATTGAGCAATTAGCACTATATTCAACTACAATAATTAATTCCATATTCCAATAAACTATTGATAACTCACCCACTCTCTCCCCCTTCTCATATTGCACTTGTGCAGTGGCATGGAGAGTGCTTTCCGTCGAGTCAAACATTGTAACAAGTTCTGGGGCAAACCACGAGAGAT
Source organism: Ilex aquifolium (assembly GCA_951799425.1). NCBI lineage: Eukaryota > Viridiplantae > Streptophyta > Magnoliopsida > Aquifoliales > Aquifoliaceae > Ilex > Ilex aquifolium. The sequence continues at coordinate 21,890,457 of OX637410.1, forward strand.
TCATCCTTCATGAATATCTTAGTCTCAGTGTGGATGATCTGTCTTTAACCAGACCAGAGAGGGAATTAATCATTGTGTATATAAGTTAATTCGGATACCCCTACTGTTGAAAAAAAAAAAACATTGTAACAAGTGACAATGGTCTAAGGACAGATCTAGGTATGGCTTTACCTATCAATTTGGCTTGGCTGCTACTAAAATAATCTCATGGGTTTCTGCAAACAATTAAAAACAAATATATGGTATTTGGGCCTAATTTATTAATCTAATGGATGGGAGCCATATCATGTTATATGCAACTATTAATAAAATATTAAAACTTCTTTGGTCATAAAGAGGACAGTTTGGCCGAGTGGTCTAAGGCGCCAGATTTAGGCTCTGGTCCGAAAGGGCGTGGGTTCAAATCCCACAGCTGTCAACTTTATTTTTGATAAACTTCCATCTACACTGGCGCTTCTCATGGTGTCAAAATACGACCCGAAATTTGAGAGTTCGATTTTTTTTAAGTCACTTATTTTATAAACGAGTGGTCCGATATGATATGATTAATAAACAAATTGCGTATGAGTACAACCAAATGAAAAAAAATATACAAATACAAGATTTATGCATGACACGAGCTCGATATGACACAACTTATTAGATGCGATTTAATAAACGAATTAGGTATGAATAAAGTGTTTTTTTAATACAAATCCGTTTCACCCGACACGATTTACATGTCTATTTCTTGTCCCCAATTTTGCAGTTAGTTAAAACGATAAGTGATATTTGATAGCCTTACCTAGGCCTGACAATCGTGTCGGGTGGAATAGGTTCGTGTTAAAAAACTCTATATTAATATCTCATTCGTTTATGTAAATGAGTCCAACAATTACACCCATACACAATTCATTTATTAGATGAGTTACTCAACACAACCCGTGTGTTACCCGCTAAATAAGAGAATCGGTTAAAGTATTTTGAGTCAACACGAAAAATCATCAATTCGTCACAAATTACATATGTTTGATCTGTTTATTATAATAATAAATCATAGTTGAGCAAAAAAATAAAGACAAAATAAATATTAAATTATTACCAAATTCGAATGAGTTTGAAAGATGAGAGGCGTAAGATGAGACAGAAGCTGAGAGACATAATTATTTTTTTCGAATTTATAGAGCCACAAATTAAATAAGTGGAAACGAGTTTGTGAGTTAAACACGAAATCGGTTTGTTTATTTCACGGGTCTGTCGATTTAACCCGTTAACCATCCGAAATTGTTAAGATTATACTCAAACTCGCTAAATTCGTATCGATTTTATAAATCGTGTTTAAGATTGTCAGGTCTAGTCTTACCTAATGAAGTTTTAAGCTAAATAATCTATCTGCTAGATTTGGTATAATCTTCTCTGCTCATCGAGAAATCGCATTAATTTTTTTTCTTGTAAGTTTCGGGGAATATCGATTTTGCACAGCAAAATTTCTTGCTAAAAAGATGCAAGAGGACATTGCAGGGTGAATACGATTGCAATTGCACCAACCCAATCACCTCTATTGGAGTGCTAAAGCCTAGGAGGGTTGTGGTTGGGAGAAAGAGAAAGAGAGGTGTCCTAGTACTAGGTTTCCAGATTGAAAAAGATGATAGGGCCCAAACCTTAATAAACTTCGAGTGTTATGGTCCGTTTGTTCACGTGGATGGAAAGTAAGAGTGATATATTTTTTATCTTTCAAGGTATGAATCATTTTTTCCCTCTTTAGTGTTTGGTAAGAATGATAGAAAGTAATAAGAATTGATATTTTTTTTTTTTTTGTGTGTTTGATAAGATGAAAAAGGAATTTTTTTTTATGATAAATATATATTTTATTATTATATCTATATATAAAATTAATGTATACATAATATGTAATTGATAAATATGATATATGTATATATCAAAGGATATATATACAAATAACATATATTCAACGTATATAATAAAATTTTCATCTACTTTTCCTCATAATTTTTGAGGAATTGATTTTGGTGAGTCGGAAAGAAAGTTAATTCACCAACTTTTCCATCTTTCCTTTTTTTTTTTCTTACCAAACATAATGTTTTATCTATTTCTCTAACTTTCCATTTATCCATCGTACCAAACGAAACATAAGTGTAGTCAATATAGCCTTCATACACATGCAACATGTCATTCAAAAGATCTTAACGTTAATAAAAAGGAAAATCCCTTGTAATAATAATCCTTTAGGGTAGATCAATTTACAAATACTAATGTTTATATAAGACCGTGGTTTAGGGTGTGTTTGTTAACCCAAATTTAACACTTAAAATGAATGTATTCAGCACTTATTAATTAAGCTCGTTTGATAACCAAAATTTAAACTCTCTTAATATGCTAAGTGCTCCTTAAAAATAGGCTACAATATTAAATAGGAGATCCCTTACTTAATTCTGAAGGCTGAAAGCGCTCAGCAAAATCATTTTTAATAATATTTAGAATATGACAATTATACCCCGAAATATTTTACAAACCTATTAAAACTATAATTAGTCTTCTCTCCAAAACCCCTAACCTATCTATTCTTCTTGTCGATCTTTTTTTTTTTTTCTTTCTCTTGTCTTCTGCAACAAAAATATACATACATAATTATAATTATACACACACAACTACACATACAAACGCACGCACTGCACACACACAATTACATACAGACATATGCACTGCACACACACACACACATACTTTCACGATGCACACACATATTGTTAATGAAATATAATTTATTGTATTTTTTCAATATTAGTTGATTATTTATTAGTTATTGTTTTTTTTTTTTTTATCTGATGTTATTGTTCACTTATTGTGTTATTTAATTTGTTATTGTTCGCTTATTGTGTTATTCAGATGTTATTTATTTTTTTATTTTGATCAAATATTTGTTAAATGTAGACTACAATATAATAATAGTGATTATGATTTATGTTATGACATATTTTATAAATATTTTCAAATTAAAGAGTGGAAGGGTAAAATTGAAAATTAATTTATTTTTTGATGTCAGCTTTGTGTAGTTATCAAACAGTTTAATTCAATTCAGTACTTAAATTTCAGTGGATATCAAACAGTCCATAAATTCAGCTTTCAGCTTTCAGCTTTCAGCTTTCAGCTTTCAGATTTTTGCTTTCAGCTTTCAGACTTCAGACTTCAGCTTTCAGCTTTCAGCTTTCAGATTTCAGCTTTCAGTTTTATCAAATACCACCTTAATCTCACACTTTTTAATATGGAGCGTATTTACAAAATGGGCTTTAACTAAAAAAAAATCTTAAAAACCTATTTTTCAAATACGTTTTTATATTGAAAGGGTTCAAACCAGGGGTAGTCCGAGACAGTTTAGGGTCTAAAGTAGAAACGATAAATGATGTCTTTTTATTTTTAATATTAATAATAAATCTAATTTTTAATTTTTTAAATATAAAAATATTAATTAAAATTTATATTCAATTTTTTGTTAACATATTTAAACTTAATGGTAAGAGGGATAAAAAATGAGTGAAAAATTATGATAGTAAGTTTAAACTTTACATTTTTGGGAGTTAAAACTAGATTGTTTAGTAACGTTAATTTACAATTAGTTTTTTTTATTTTAAAAAAAATTAGGGCCTTTTAATTTCACGACTGAATTAATAGGCCCAATCTACATAAGTTGAAATCTTTTGTTTGAGCATGGATTTAAATTTTTTGTTTGAGCATGTATTTAAATTTTTTGTTTGGACTATTACTGCACACCTATAAATTATGGGGCCTTCGTTGAAGTGAGGTCTTAAATTTTTTTGATTGAGCTGGTGTTTTTATAAGACATTTTTATAGGACTTAAAGTATTTATGAATTTAATTTTTTCACATGAACTATTTATGATATTTAAAAATTTGGGACCTTCTTTAAAAACGGGCCTAAAGTCCAACCTTTTTTGATAACACTATTGAGTCGCCCGGTTCAAACCAAACTTTATGAAAACAACATTAATTTAAGAAGAGAATTAGAATGTAAACATGGAAAAAACTTATAATATCATCAACCCTATTGCTTTTGCTTTAAAGTTTACATTTATAGATAACTGCAAACATGGGAATTACTTATTTAATAATAACAGAAGTACAACTATGTAAAATCATAGACCTATCAGGAAAAGGAAATTTTAGGGTTTTTAAGGTTTTTACTCACCATATTAGAAAGAAGCCACTTTAGAAGCCATTCCAAACAAAGTCTAGAGAATTCTGATCCAAAAGTTGTTGTAAATTAGGGTTGTTTAGGCTAAGATCATCATCAGGAAACCAGAAAGAGCTCTCATCATTCATGGTCATTTTGGGTGAGTCTAAAAATCTCGTTGTGTCATTTTCAAGCACTGGTTTTTGATTGGTAGCTTCTTGATTGCCAATAGGTAATAATTCCCCCAAGTTCTCTCGAACTGTTATAGGAATTGCTCGTGACGAAGCTCTAACTTTGTTTTCTTCCTTCTTGATTCCCAACTTCTTGCGCAAGCGAGTGTTCCAGTGATTTTTAACTTGGTTGTCGGTTCTTCCTGGGAGTCGGCCAGCAATTAAAGACCACCTTAAGATAGAAGTTGCAACAATTTAGTTTTTTGGAACAAAGCAAAGCAGTATTGATATAACATTAAGTCGGGAAATTGAGGTTATAATCGGTCAAAAGAAAAGCCTTGAGCTCGGGGGTGAGAATCCTAACCAATCCACCGGGAGCGAATTGTTTAGCATATTAGCCGCCACCCAATGAGCGGCATTGTTAAAGGCCCTAGGCTTTATATAACCTAGCATAGAATCTTATATCTTCAATAATTACCCCGACACTTATTGACAACAACAATATAGAACTACTAGTGCATGCACCAATTGTTGCTACCATTTCACTTATTCTAGTATGATCAAAACATATAGCTGACTAAACTGGCTTGAATGCCCACAAAAGAAAAAGAGATCAATGATCAAATTTTTATTTCGGTGCATTGTTTCAGTTATCTAGGAAACGAAAACGTTTCGATGTATTTCGAAAACGTTTCGATCGGTTTCGAAAACAGAATGAAAAAAATTAAATAATATTTTTTTCAAAACATTGGACGACATATAATAAAGTATCTTGAAATATTCCAGAACAATTGTGCAAATGCATTGAAATTTATAAAACATCTCGGAACATTATGGAACACCTCGAAGTATATTATAATTTCGATTTCATCACTAATTCATTTCGGTCTCCGTAAAAATAGAAACTTTTCGACCGTTTCGAAATGAAATTTTGATCGAGATAAAATTTGTGAGGGCAATAATGTTAGTAGCAGGGAAAGAGCCAACCGATAACCATTGAAGGATATAACATTTGGGGGTGCTCAATCAAGTGAAAAAATGAGTTACTATTCAAACAACCACTAAAAAATTGCCAAAAACTCGGGGGTCATGGTCCCCTTCACCACAACTATGCTTCATCTTGGCTTAGGGGTAGTTGTTCACCACTCTATATCCTTTTTGTGATTTTTTTTTTTTGCATTGTTACCAGCCAATTTTTGGATACAACAATGCTATATATACTGACCAAGATTTTTTTATCAAAATTTTCATATCAAGTGATGTGACACAGTTTTCACCATCAAATATTTGGGTCCCATTAATATTCAATGATGGAGATTGTGTTAATTACTTGAAATGAAAAATTTGATTAAAAAACTTAATAAATATAACATTAATCTACTCCCGCAAAGCTAGCTTACTATAGCGACGGAGTTTTTCATTAATTGCAGGAGCTAACTAGCAAGCCACATCGCTCTCTGCAATTAAAAAGGTATATGATGAAAGTTCGAATTGGGTTCCTAGCATATGAAATATAGAATCACCGATTCCTAGTGTTATAATAGAAACAATCATTAAAGCGCAAAAAAAGCCCTAGGAACATTCAACACCTGCAACTGCTCCTACTTCTCTTATAGCATACAAACAAGGGGACATGTGGAAGTTTTATGTTTTACTATCCATAGAAACTATCACGTTGGAAGAAGTACTACTATGATAATCCCTAGTAGTGGAGAAAGTGGTGTCCTAGTGTTTTAGTGGTTACGAGCAAGAGAAATTTTTGTGTGGGTTTAACACACCACTTGACAATGTCGTATAGTCTAAATGCTTTTGAAAAAAAAATCAACTATCATAATTTACATGACACTAGCACACGATGTATCACTACAAGAATAAGGGTTTTTTGTAACAAATTTTTTATGGCGACTGTGTTCGCCATCACTAAAGAAGTATTTGAGACAATTTTTTGTGGCGCCTGTGTTTGCCGTCACAAAAAACGTGTTTGTATTAATATTTTATTAATATTTGTGGCAACTATTTTTTCTATCGTAAATAGTGTCATAAACTCAAAAAAAAATTTTGTATTTGAGATAGCTGTTTTTCCTACCTCAAATAATATTTCATAAACTCAAAAGAATTTTTTATATTTATGGCAGCTATTTTTTCCGTCGTATATACTATTTCATAAAACATTAAAAATGTTGTTTTATATTAAAAAACAGTTTATAGTTTAAAGAAGAAAAACTCTAAAAAAAAATTATATTGGCCACAACTATTTTTCATGTTACAAGTAATATTTTATAAAATTACGTAGTTTTATATCAAAATACAATTTTTAGTTCAAAGAAAAAAAATTAAACTCTACAAAGTCAAATTTTTATATCAAAACTAAGGGTGTCAAAATTTAACACGACTCGTTAACACGACATAAAATTAGTGGGTTTGAGTCTTCCTTAAGCCACCTGTTTTATATTTTTTTTCAGATGTCACTGAGAGAGTAGATGATTCGAGAAGGATGTTCAACTTTTTGCATTAATTTCTTGTACTCATAGATTGTTATGTTTTATAAAAATGTATATTTTACATTTTGTTTAACTCATGAATTTTTTTTTATTTTTTTGATATGAAAATATTGCTATGTTTTTGAAATGTTGGTTATATTTACTTTTGTGTTTATCTATATATTGAATTGGATAGTTGTACGGATACCAATGAGTCTTTGATCTAATGGTACTCGTTACATTATGAAAGTTTTGCCTTCTTGAGGTCAAGGGTTTAAGTCCCCTTCCCCCTCCAAAAAAAAAAAAAAAGAAAGTTGTACGGAGTGTATATATGCACCGGGTATATAACATTAGTTACCAACCATCCATAATAATTAAAAAAAACTTGTTTTTTTGTGGCGGCATCTTTGCCGTAAAAAATATATCTTCTATTTTTTACGACAGCCAAATGTGGTATTTGAGGCAGTACTTTTACCACCGTGATAGAAGCAAAAGTGTCGGATTTTTTGTGACAACTTATTTATGACAGAGTTTTACTGCCGTAAATACTATTTGAGACAAACCGTTGCTGGCGTAAAAACCTTTTGAGACTACACTTATTATGCGAGACAATGCTACCAGGGGCGGAGTCAGAAATCTTCTCTAGTGGGGGCAACAACAGTCAAAATTTTAAATGTTCACAAAAATATATTTTTATTAATAGAACGTCAATTAAAAGTGCAACTCATATACATGAGCGATGTAGAAAAAGAACCAACAAAAAAAAAAAAACTCACTATAAACTTATCTATAAGACCTAACAAAAAAAATTTGAACAAAAAAATTGGGCTCAATCATATATTGAGTCTATAATGAGAGAATCTAAATTGTCCAACAACCTATAAATATTCATAGTTGCTCGTAACGAGTTTTCATATTTTGAAAGTGTTGTATGATAATTTCATTATCAATGGTACTTAAAAATTACTTTCTCGACATATATAACCAAGCAATTGTTCATCCATTGATCTCTCATTCGATTGCACAATTAATTTTTTTAAAATTAATTTGCTTAGTTACAAACTTAGTATTCATCAGTGAATTTTAACAAACAATAGAAATTAACTTAAACTATGACTATTTTATTAAACTAAACCTAGGTATAGGAATTGCTTAATCTATCACAATAAAACTTTTCAAACCACCAAATCAAAACAATTTAATCTAACACATAATGGAGAACTACACGCCCCAATTCTAATTCAACATATAAGAATAAAACAATTCTCAGCCTGGAGGAGCTTTAGTGCCTTATGATGCTTCACAGTCCGGTTGGCAGGTCCCGTTGCGTAGATCTCAGCGCATTAGTAGAGGAGGTAGAGCATGTAGAGGAGGTAAAGGTGGTAGGCCTGGCCGAGGGACGCTTAGTGTGGTTCTTCCACTCCTTTCTGATGATTAGTACGCTCATATGGAACATCAGAGGGATCAGCCAGGCCTCTTCGATTAGAAGGCTCAGGAAGCTGATCCCCTCACACCACTTATCGATGTTTTGTATTTTGGAGCCTTTTGTTGACCGAGATCGGTTGGAGTCTTTTCGGATTCGTTTGCACATGGAGCACTGTTTTTGTTCTATTTCGGGGAAGATTTGGGTCTTTTGGTCTTCCTCTTTTCGATTGGAGGTTCTTCAGGACGATGGTCAGGTGGTTCACTGCCAGGTGCGACATTCTTCCTTACCGGATCCAGTTTTTGTTTCTTTTGTGTATGCCAGTTGCGTAGCTTCTGTTCGGCAGGGTTTGTGGGATTCTTTGACATAGTTTGGGAGCATTCATGATGGTCCGTGGATGGTTGGTGGGGATTTCAACGTAGTTGAGTCCCATTCTGAGATCCGGGGAGGTCATACACAGTCTTAGTCTGTTATTGATGCCTTCTCCCTAGCTTTGATGTCCAGTGGTTTGGAGGATGCTGGGTTTGAGGGTACTCCCTTCACATGGACGAATGGACGTACTTGGAGGAGATTGGATAGAGTAGTGGTGAATGCTCAGTGGAGTTCTTATTTTTCTGTATTTCGGGTGGCTCACCTGAATCGGACTTGTTCAGATCATTCACCACTTCTGATTTCTGGAGATCAGCGTCAGAGCAGAGGGCCGAGCCGGTTCAAGTTTCTCCACACTTGGACCAGGCACAAAGATTTTCTAGAGGTTGTGCGGCAGAGTTGGATCCTTCCTGTGTTCGCTTCGGGGATGTCTGCGTTTCAATCGAAGCTTATTCGGTTGAAACAAACCCTAAAAGTCTGGAACAAGGAAGTGTTCGGCAATGTGTTTCAGCGAGTTCAGGAAGCAGAGGCCGAGGTTAGTAGGAGAGAGGTGGCTCATGATCAATCAGGGTCTCCTTCAGATCGGGCTGCCCTTCATTAGGCCAGGGCTGAGTTGCAGCAGGCATTACAGTGTGAGGAGTCCTTTATGAGACAGCAATCCCGTGTTCGTTGGCTTCGAGAGGGAGATTCGAACACCCGCTTCTTTCATGCTTCAGTGAGGAAGAAACAGCATGTTCTTTCAATCCATCGGATCCGGGGTGATGATGTAGAGTGGATTACTGAGCCTAGGGCTATTGGTGCTTCAACAGTTTCCTTTTTTCAGGGATTGTTTTCTGTGGGGGCCGGTCAGGTTGAGATTGTAGACTTTTCGGCTATTCCAACTATTGTGACTGATGCAGATGATGTTGGGTTGTGTGCTATGCCGACTTTGGAGGAGGTGAGACAGGTCGTGTTCTCTATTGATTCTGATAGTGCGCCAGGGCCGGATGGATTTTGCAGTCGCTTTTATCAGTTTTGTTGGGATATTGTGGGAGCAGATTTGCTAGCTGCAGTTCAGGATTACTTCCGGGGTTCTCCTATGCCTCGAGGATACATAAGTACGTTGGTAGAACTTTTACCCAAGAAGGAGTCACCTTCGACTTGGGCAGATTTTCGGCCGATCAGTTTATGTAATGTGAGCAACAAGGTGTTGACGAAGATCCTCGTTTCTCGTCTGGCGTTCTTGTTGCCGCGTATCATATCACCGACGCAGAGTGGGTTTGTGTCGGGTCGAGTGTTGCAGGACAGTGTACTTTTGGCTTAGGAGTTGGTTCATGATTTGGGGAGAGGTTCCCGGGGTGGGAACGTCGTGCTGAAGCTAGATATGGCTAAGGCATATGACAGGATGTCTTGGACATTCATTCTCCAGATGTTGCGGGCTTTTGGATTCTCTGAGGGCTGGATTTCTTTGGTTCGGCGGGCATCTGGGGGCCGTGGTTTTCTGTGATGGTGAATGGGGTCAGTCAGGGCTTTTTCCAGTCGCAGGGGGGCTGCGGCAGGGTGACCCACTTTCTCCTTGTTTGTTCATCATAGCTGCAGAGTATCTCTCTCGAGGCTTGGACTCTTTCTATGCTCGATTTTCGAGGGTGGCTTATAGTACTGGAGTTGGGGTTTCGGTTTCCCATTTGACTTTTGCGGATGACATTATTATTTTTGCTAATGGGTGCCGGTCGAGCTTGCAGCGAGTTATGAATTTTCTTCATCACTATGAGGCTGTCTCTGGTCAGTTAGTTAGTCAGGCCAAGAACAGTTTCTATATCAGTTCGCGTGCCTCACATTCTAGAGAGGTGATTGCACGACAGACCACTGGTTTTCAAAAGCGTGACCTTCAGTTTATTTATCTGGGGTGCCCTATCTACTTGGGTCATCTCCGGATCTCGTACTTTGATGAGATGATTCGGAAGGTGCGCGATCGGATTTCTGGATGGGCGAATCGCTTGCTCTCCTTTGGAGGTAAGCTCACTCTGATTCGTCATGTGCTCGCGTCGATGCCAATTCACTTGTTTCACGTGCTGAGGCCTCCTGCGGATGTTTTTCACCAGTTAGAGAGGTTGTTCACACGTTTCTTGTGGGGTGATACAGCTACTCATCGGAGGATTCACTGGTGTCACTGGGATGAGGTATGTTTTCCTGTAGAGGAGGGCGGCTTAGGGGTGCGTTCTTTTTCTGACGTAGCCGAGGCTTGTGAGGTGAAGCTCTGGTAGAGTTTTTGGGCTCAACAGTCACTTTGGTCCACTTTTATGAGGGCCAAGTACTGTAGATCCACCCATCCTGGGCTAATTGAGTTTCGTTACCCAGCTTCACCTCTTTGGAGGCGGTTGTGTGGGATTCGATCCGTGGCTGAGCCGAGGATCAGATGGTTAGTAAGGTCTGGTGAGGTCAGCTTCTGGTATGATTGTTGGTTGGGGGATTACCCTTTGGCTTTAGTGTATCCGGGGGTAACTTCTGGGGATCCTGTTTCTGCTTACTGGACGGGTCGGCAGTGGGACAGAGGCCGATTGTTGGGGATTTTACCTTCTCCAGTTGTTGAGCAGATTGTACAGATTCCGATTCCAGAGCAGGGGATTGATCAGATGAGGTGGAGGTTGTCTTTGGATGGGAATTTTTCATTGAGGACTGCTTGGGCTGATATTCGGGGTGTGGCTCCAGTTCGGGCTGGGTTTTCTTGTGTCTGGCAGAGGCATATTCCGACTCAGATCTCCTTCTTTATGTGACGGTTGTTTCATGGTTTTCTGGCCACAAATGATGGCTTAGAGAGACGGGGTTTCCATGTAGTATCCCGGTGTGTGTGTGTGGTGGGGCTGTTGAGACTCTTAGACATCTTTTTCTGGATTGTCCGCTTGCAGTTCAGGTGTGGTGTCACTTTTATTAGATGTTTGGGATCAGATGTCGGCCGTTTCAGTCTCCTTATGCTTTGATGCTTCATTGGCGGCGTTGTGCTCCTTCTGCAGGTCACGTGCGGGTACTGCTGCCGTGCTTCATTCTGTGGCACTTATGGAAGGCTCGTAATGCTTATAGATTCGATGATCAGGTTTTTCAGGTGCCCGTTGTGATTCAGAGGGTTATGACCAATATGCAGTTGGTTGGACTTGCTTTTGGGTTTGCTCTGAGTCAGTTGCGTCGGGATGAGTCCGTGGAGTTTGTAGGTTCTCTTAGGGTCTTGGTTCCTCGGCCTCGATCTCTTCGCTTGGTTGCTTGGACTCGTCCTGTAGTGGGTTGCCTAAAGATCAGTGTTGACGGCTGTTCTAAAGGCAATCTGGGACTGTCTGCGGCAGGGGGTGTTATTTGAGACCATCAGGGTCGGGTACTTAGGGCTTTTGGCTTGTTTCTGGGGCATCAGTCTATTCTGTATGCGGAGTTGCAGGCTGTTTGTGCTGGGTTGGAGTTGGCCGCAGATTTGGGAGCTTCAGAGTTGGTAGTTGAGTCAGATTCAGCTACAGTGGTTTCTTGGGTTTCGTCTCAGGGTACTGGGTGCTGGGTTTATGCTTACCTACTTGCTCGGATTCGGCTTCTGTGTGTTTCTCTCTCTGCTCGCGTCTACCACGTCCTACGGGAGGTGAATCAGGCTGCAGATTTCATGGCTAATTGGGCTTGCTCTCAGCAGCTCAATCAGCGATTCCTTGATTCGTCATCCCTTCCTTCTGGGATTGCTGGCATCCTCGCCTTGGACGCTCGACAGACTCCTCACATTCGTCGTTGAGTTTTTATTTTTTAATTGATGTTTTATTTTCATGCTTTTGGTGATGAGTCATCACCAAACTTTTGCTTTGACTTTCTTCCACTTCTGGAGGCTTGGCTCTACGTCCTCCTCCCTTGTACATTTTTCCTTTTAGTTATATATACAAATATGGGTCCTGTCAAACCCCCCACCCACACTAGGTGGTTTAAAAAAAAAAAAAAAGAATGCTACAAGCCCCAATTCCAATTCAACATAAAAATAAAACACAAGAGATGATTACAAGTCTCAATATCAATTAAATATATAAAAAATAAACCATAAAAGATGACTACACGCCCCAATTTCAACATATAAAAATAAATAGAGGACTACAAACCCCTATTTCAATTCAATACATAAAACAATAAAACACAAAGAGAACTACAAGTCCCATAAAATTTTTAAAACTTTTTAGTGTGGGCAAATGTCTAATAAATTCTAAAATTTTTGAAATTATACTTACACCCCACATTTTTTTAAAATTCCAGTGGGGGCAGCTGCCCCCACTGTGAATCCGCCGCTGAATGCTACCACAATGCCACCACAAAAAATATTTGTGACGGCAAATAAACTTTTTATGACAACACTTCACCGCCGTAAAAACCATTTTTTCTTGTAGTGTATTAAACTCACCCTAATTTTTTCCTCCTCCGTAAAGAAGAAAAATACTAGTAGAAACAGCTGTGTGGAATAGAAAAGAAAAATGACCTGTTTCCAAGGAGATTATGGAGCCTAATGATGAGGTCATCTTCTTCCTCAGTAAAATCATCACGGTTCACACTAGGACATAGATAGTTAATCCACCTTAACCTGCAGCTCTTGCCACACCTCCTCAACCCTACAACAAAATCTTTATTGAGTACCAGTTATAATCCGAAAATAGTAATTTTGGTGCAAACCCTAACCCATATTTTTTTTGGAAATTCTTAATAAATATGTTGGACTAGTGCATGGAAGTTTATGTATATAGCAAATTTGAACCTGTCATTCTAGTAACACGATTCCACCTGCCTTCTCCATGCTTCCTTACGTACCCCGTGAGAATTCTGTCCTCCTCCTCTGTCCAGAACCCTTTTTTGTATCCATTTTCTTGTTTCATTGTTATTGCAAGCCAAAAGAGAGAGAGAGAGAGAGAGAGGGATTGGGAATGTGGGATTGGCTTGGATCATTACAAGTGTTCTTATAGATAGGGCTTACGTAGATGTAGAAGTGAAGATTAATTTGATGAAGATCACGAAACAATTAATGTTGGAAGAGTGTTTCTATTCGAGTGGCCAAATTTCATTACCTATTCTTCGATTTGACATGATTTGAGACTGATTTCAACGTGTAAGGTTTTCAATAGGCTACCCCTACAACAAAACCATTTTAACAACCAATTATAACCAAGTGTGCACGTTGGAATTTGGCTACTTTTTGTTGAAAGTCTTACCAAGTATGTTGGACTGGTTCATGCAAGTTTTTGTTTAGAGAACGTACGCTACGAGAATTGTCTTCTCCTCCACTGTCCAGAACCACCCTTTTTTTGTATGCATTTCCTTGTTTCATTTGTTAGAAAATAAACATGCTTTTGCAGTTTCATTATATGATTAAGGTTTCTTAATAATGTGTTTTAATGTATACAAGAATGTGGCCTCTCGGAAGATGAAACTACTCTCCAATATAGGAAAACTTTTATCGATCAACTCACATCTGTCTGTCTCGTCAGTTGTATTTTTTTCTTTAATGGAAGACGTGTAAAGCAATAAATATTATAGATATCGGATGAGAGTAGATCCACGTGCCAAAAAATGTGTTATTTCATAGGGATTGAAACTTGAATTATACCTTACTTAAAATAAGGAATTAGTTGAATATGTTAGAATAAAAGTTCTACGGTCTTTCAATTCTCTCAATATTAGATGATTTACTATTAATTTAAATGAGATTTGCTCTGAGCCTTCTACTAATACATAGTGGACATCCAGCATTCTATCGTCCTTGTGTTACAAAGCAGCTTCTTTGAATCAACTGTTTGTATCTTGACAACATTAGTCCTGCTCCGGTATATGAATGGTGTGGTTTCATGGATCCTACCATATCAAAGATGGGATATTTGACATTGTTTCCTCTTCCCCACCTGGTCGTCTTCTTCACATGTAAATGTGTGGTTCTGAGAGGTTAATGTATTACAATTAAACTGTCTGTAGATTGATATTATGGTCATCTCAATTATTGGGGAAGTGAGGCTTAAATCATTTCCCTGGCTATGAGATATTGTTTTTTTTTTTTAGTTCAACGGTCAGGGGTGTTCGGACCAGCTTGTGCGTATTTCGATTAATAATTCTCTCGCCGGTCCGATCAATGACAATCCATCCATGTCAGAATTAGTGTATTCATAAGGGATAAATCTCTCACGGCTTGACCCTAAAGAGTTGCGAAGATTCAAACTCAAGACGTCTAAATTTATAACTCGCTTCTATTACCATTTGAGCTACCCATTGGAGTTGCTATGAGATATTGTTGTGCAGAGTACATAACACCTCAAATCTTACATGAAAAAAAAAAAAAAAATGGGAGGTGTTAGATAAGATTACACCCAAATCTTGTTTTTAAGAATGTGAGGTGTGGATGGGAAGAGAAAAAGATAACATCCAAATCTTACCTAAATAGGCATGTTAGAGACAGAGTCGTTGAGTCCCCTTCAATATAATATTTTTTTCTTCTTTTACTAGTTTATTGCTGGAAATTCAAGCGAAACTCATTGTATGTAAGTGTATCATTCAAGAATCCATGTTTTCTCTAGTGTACTTAATATCAGATAACAGTACAATATTTAGATCAATGGGATCGATATTATGGTGGTTTGAGCCAGTCAAACGGGTTCACCTAATGATGCAGAATAAAATAATGATGTAGAATAAATAACAAGTATTTGAACGTGGTCAACACTGTTCAATTAGGAAATTGAAGGAGATTTTATTGTATTTCCTGATTTAATTAGGATTTTATTTTATTTAGTTTTCTAATTTATTTAAGATTCTAATTTTTTAGTTGCCTTAGTATTTTTACTACTATTTAAAATCTTGCAAGTCTTAATGCAAAACAATCGTAGATTATTCAATACAATTAAGAAAGTTTATTTTTTATTCTCAATTTTTCTAGTATTCTTACAAATCAACAGAGTTATTAAAACCTTTAAAATTGACATTTTTCATGGATCAATAAACTTAGAGTAAATATTTAAATCGATATTTATGTACAAATTAATAATTTATTTTCATTATCTATATTTGTGATTGGGTTCCTCAATAAGGTGCCAAAATGAGGCCGACAAGCACAGGCTGCATCAGATTCTTTCGGATCCTAGAAGGACGGTAGGACTGAAAAGATGTTGAATAGAGTTTTTCATGATGGGCCCACTATCCGAGGCCCGATAATATTTCAGGCCGGACTGAAGTTTATGGGTCCGACTACAGTACGGAAATATATTTTTTGGTATGATACCGAAAAAAAAAATGAACGGTTCACAACTCATGAAGAATTTCCACCGTTGATCAAGCCTATAACATTTTACCGGCTACTCACTGAGCTTTACAAATTTAAAAAAAAAAAATCAGGGCATTCAATCAAGTTTACAAACAAATCTCATCCCTGAAAAATCTTAATCGCTCAAACCAGCGACCAAGATTTTAGCTTGTCCAATAAAATTCACTTATACCTCTAAATTATCACATTTTTTCAATTTTTCCCTCAAATTTTTCTCATTACACCCTCAACTATGTAATTAGTTTCATATTACCCCAAATTCTTTTACCTATTTTAATTTAACACATACTTAACTTTGTTATAATTTATTTAGCGTGAAAAACAAATGTAATAATTTTAACTTAACCAAAAATATAACCCTGACAATTTTACCAAAAAAATTGTGGCAATAGTAATAGCCAAAAAAAAATGTGCTAAACTTTAGTTGTAATTTAGCTTAAACTTAATAACCTAATCCTAACCTCTAATATTTTTAACTTAATCGTAAATTTAATGTCAATTACCCTAAATATTGTAAAATTTACCTTATATTTTTATTTCAAGTTGAAACATGATAAATAATTATAATTTTTTAAAACTAATTTTAATTTCTATTATCACTTAAAATAGTGGTGAACTTAAATATTGTAAATTTTTTATTATATTTTTATTTAGGTTTAAATAATATAAATAATCATCAGTTATTAAAACTAAGATAGAGTGGTAGTCTTTTCATAAAAAAAAAACTCAGACAGGGAAGATGAATGAGAAAGATCAAAGCATGGAGTTGCATAATTTTTTTTTATCCCTAAGAGATTATAAAATCATCATCATCATTTATTAAAACTAAAATTGAGATTATAGTAAATTCATAAAAAAAAACTCACACGACAAAGAAGAAAGATAAAGAAAAAGATGGAGTTGCAAAATTATTTTTATCCTATGAACCCTTCATGAGATTTTAAATCATCATCATTTATTAAAATGTTGAGATTATAGTAAGCTTATATTTACAAAACATAAATACATTTTTTTGGTTAACATTATCACTTTTTTGGTTAAGATTACTATTTTTTTTGTTAAGAGTACCACTTTATTGGTTAACATTGCCACTTTTTTGGTTAAGAGTACCATTTTTTTAGTTAATATTACCACTTTTTTGGTTAAGAATCCCACTTTTTTGGTTAACATTACAACTTTTTTTGTTAAGGGTACCATTTTTTTTGGTTAAAATTATCACTGTTTCGATTAAGATTATAACTTTTTTGGTAAATGGTACAACTTTTTTTGTTAAGATTACAACTTTTTTGATTAAGGGTACAACTTTTTTGGTTAAAATTACCACTGTTTCGATTAAGAGTACCATTTTTTTGGTTAATATTACCACTTTTTTGGTGAAGAGTATCATTGTTTCGTTAAGATTACCACTTTTTTGGTTAAGATTACAACTTTTTTTGTTAATATTACAACTTTTTTGGTTAAGATTACAACTTTTTTAGTTAAGGGTACCATTTTTTTTGTTAAGATTACAATTTTTTTGGTTAACGATACCACTTTTTTGGTTAAAATTACAACTGTTTCGATTAAGAACACCACTTTTTTGGTTAACATTACCACTGTTTTGGTTAAGAGCACCACTTTTTTTTGTTAACATTACCACTGTTTTAGTTAAGAGTACCATTTTTTTGGTTAACATTACCACTTTTTTGGTTAAGAGTATCATTGTTTAAGTTAAGATTACCACTTTTTTGGTTAATATTACAACTTTTTTGGTTAAGATTACACCTTTTTTGGTTAAGAGTACCACTTTTTTTTGTTAAGATTACAACTTTTTTGGTTAAGGGTACCACTTTTTTGGTTAAAATTACCACTAATTCGATTAAGAGTACCACTTTTGTAGTTAAAATTACAACTTTTTTGATTAAGTGTACAACTTTTTTGGTTAACATTACCACTGTTCTGATTAAGAGCATAACTTTTTTTGTTAACATTACCACTGTTTTAGTTAAGAGTACCACTTTTTTTGTTAACATTACCACTTTTTTGGTTAAGATTACCACTATTTTGGTTAAAATTTACTACTGTTTTGGTTAAGATTACCATTGTTTTGGTTAAGATTATCACTCTTTTGATTAATATTACCACTATTTTGTTTAAGAGTACCATTTTTTTTGTTTAGAGTACCATTGTTTTGGTTAAAAGTATCACTTTTTTGGTTAATATTACCACTGGTTTGGTTAACATTACCACTGTTTTGGTTAAGAGTACCACTGTTTTGTATAACATTACCACTGTTTTGGTTAAGAGTACCACTTTTTTGGTTAACATTACAACTATTTTGGTTAATAGTACCACTGTTTTGGTTAAGAGTACCACTATTTTGGTTAATATTACCACTATTTTTGTTAAGATTACCATTTTTTTTGTTAAGATTACCACTGTTTTGGTTAAGATTACCACTCTTTTGGTTAATATTACCACTATTTTGGTTAAGAGTATCACTTTTTTTGTTAAGAGTACCATTGTTTTGGTTAATAGTACCACTTTTTTGGTTAATATTATCACTGTTTTGGTTAAGAATACCATTTTTTTGATTAACATTACCACTATTTTGGTTAATATTACCACTATTTTGGTTAAGAGTACTACTGTTTTGGATAACATTACCACTAATTTAGTTAAGAGTACTACTTTTTTGGTAAATATTACACTTTTTTGGTTAACATTACCACTGTTTTGGTTAAGAGTACCACTTTTTTGGTTAACATTACCACTGTTTTGGTTAAGAGTACTATTGTTTTGGTTAAGAGTACCACTCTTTTGGTTAATATTACCACTGTTTTGGTTAAGATTACCACTTTTTTTGTTAAGATTATCACTGTTTTGCTTAACATTACCACTGTTTTGGTTAATAGTACCACTGTTTTGGTTAATATTACCACTGTTTTGGTTAAGATTACCACTTTTTTTGTTAAGATTACCACTGTTTTGGTTAAGATTACCACTGTTTTGGTTAATATTATCACTATTTTGGTTAAGAGTACCATTTTTTTTGTTAAGAGTACCATTGTTTTGGTTAAGAGTACCATTTTTTTGGTTAATATTACCACTGTTTTGGTTAACATTACCACTATTTTTGTTAAAAGTACTACTGTTTTGGATAATATTACCACTAATTTAGGTAAGAGTACCATTTTTTTTGTTAAGATTACCACTTTTTTGGTTAAAATTACCGCTATTTTGGTTAATAGTACCACTGTTTTGGTTAAGAGTACCACTCTTTTGGTTAACATTACTACTGTTTTGGTTAAGAGTACTACTGTTTTGGTTAAGATTATCACTGTTTTGGTTAATATTACCACTTTTTTTGGTTAAGATTATCACTGTTTTGGGTAAGATTACCACTATTTTGGTTAAGATTACCACTTTTTTGGTTACGATTACCATTGTTTTGGTTAAGAGCACCACTTTTTTGGTTAAGATTACTACTTTTTTTGTTATGATTAATTTTACACTATTTTGGTAAGAGTAGGACAGTTTTGGTTAACATTACCACTTGGTTAAGATTACCATTTTTTTTTGTTAATATTACCACTTTTTGGTAGCGATCAATATCTAGGTAGCGATCAAGAGTTTCAGACTGTAGCGATCAAGAGTGAAGTTTGCAATCAAGATTGGGATCAAGCGATCGCATCAGCAATCAAAATTAATATATTTAATTAACATAACAAATTAATATTACATTAAAACATTCAATTCATCAAATTAATATTAAAATTCAACTTAATTAATATTAAATTCATCCAATTTATATCCATAATCATTCAATTAACATCCAATAAAAATTCACTTTGTAAACTAACATTCAATTTCATTAATTTATATTTAATTTATCAAATTAACTTCTATCTACCGTTCAACTCATCAAATTAACATCTAAAACTATTTCAATAAACTATTTAACACTTAATTAACACTTAATTCAATAAATTAACATCTTAAATAATCGTTAATTAATCAAATTCGTCCAATTAACCATCAATTAATCAAATTAACATCTAAATCTATTTAATTTGATGGCTATCGGATTATGTAGCGATCAGAATCAAACTTGAATCGCTTGTTTTTAATTTAAAGCAAAAAGTAACTTTGTTCTAATTTATTTAGTGGTGAACTTAATTTATATTATTTTTATACTTATACAGAAAATTTAATTTCACCCCAACTATTTTAATTTTTTATTATATTTTTATTTCATGTTTAAATATAATAAATAATTATCATTTTAATTTCTATTATCACTTATCACTTAATTTTAAGGTAGATCAAGTGGGATCAAAGTAGTGGGATCAAGTGTTTGCAATCAGCGATCAAGAGCTTCACACAGTAGCGATCAAGAGGGTTTCCAGCGATCAAGTTGCTTTTGTTAACATTAAATTACACTTATAACCCTAAATTATCACTCTTTTTCAAATTTTCCCTCATATTTTTTATATTACACCCTCAACTATGTAATTAGTTTCATATTATCCCAAACTTTTTTACCTATTTTAATTTAACGCAAAAAGTATACCCAAATATGATAACTTTGTTCTAATTTATTTAGTGATCAACTTAATTTCTATTATTTTTAACTTAATCTATAATGTTAATTTAATTTCACTCAATAACCCCAACTATTTTAATTTTTTGTTATATTTTTATTTCATGTTTAAATATAATAAATAATTATCATTTTAATTTTTATTATCACTTAATTTTAAAGTGTATAGGGGTTCATGTTTTAATTCTTTAAAGTGTGTAGGGGTTCATGTTCATTCAATAACTTGTAAATTTTTGTTTATATTTTTATTTCATGAAGTATATACCAAAATCGGTGAAACCGGTTATAAGTTTTTATGAGTTTTGGTGTGCACAGGTGGCGAGCGGTCAGTTGATTTCATTTTTCGGTATCGTACCCATTTTTGCCTTTTCGGTACCGAAGCCAACTCCGTCTATAGAAGAATGGTCCTTCAAGTATGGATTTGACTACCGTCGGTACAATAACTCCTTACTACTTTAAAAAAAAGTAATTTTATATTTTTTGTGTTACATTTTATAATTAAAAGTTTTATTATTTTTATAACTGATTTATAATTTTTGTAAGTACTAGTTAGTGCACACGTGCGTTGCACGTGGCCTAGCTTGAAGTACAATTTTTATTTGAGCGTTTTAAGATTTATATTCTTCAAGTATAAGTCATGTTTCAACTTGGTTCTTGAAGTTTCAATTGAAACAATCAAGTCCTCAATGTTTTAATTGATTTTAATATTATAACAATGTTTTCTAATTTTTTATTTTTGGTATTTCAAATTTAAAATAAAGATTTTGTTGTTGAATTAAACTGCTTGTAATTTGCATAACTGGGGTGGCTTTTATGGATTGAGGGTGCGATTAATTTATACTTGACACATGTGCCCTTTGCAATTCATTGGACTTTATGACTTTTTGTGTCCCTTCTTTTGCACTAAGCTCTTTTAACTTCTATAACTTTGATTTGTAATGACATACTATTTATCATGTTTTTATTGCCTTAAATGATAGTTACAATTATACTTCCATCATGTAGAGAATAAGATTTACTATTAACTTTTCCATAGAGTAATATACACCATTGATGTATTAAATTGTCATTATTTAAATCAAATAAGATAAGAGATTAGGGTATGATTGGATATAAAAATCTAAGTAGGGATAATATAGGAAATTAAAAGTTTTTCATACTAAGGTATTTTTATTAGTAGTATATATTTTTATCACTATTGTGGGTATTTTTACCATATTTGTGATAATTATTTTTACAACTTTTCTTCTATACAAAAAAAATTATCACTTTTGTGGGTGTTTTACTACATTTATGGGTGTTTTTTTTATCACATTTGTGAAAATTTTTACCACTGTTGTGTGGTACCTATTTTTACCATTTTTTTGAGTACCACAACAGTGGTAAAAATACTGCCAAATGTAATAAAAATAACCACAAATTTGATAAACGGAGGTATAGTACTGAAATTTTATTTTTCGGTACTACAGCTTAGTCCTTCAAATATATATTTTGTTTCATTTTAGTCCACCATTCTTTAATTATTAAATGGTCCTTCAAGTAATGTGTTGTCCCATTGATCAAAAATAAATTTTAAACTAATTGTCAATTGGTTCAATGGTACTTCTTAACTTAAGAAGACTTTGTTCTTTTTAGGTCAAGTGTTCAGGTCCCCTCCCCCTTTCCCCTTCCCCTTAAAAATTAAAAAAAAGTCAGTTCAAGTGCCCCTCGTGTGACCACACTTGAGAGGGGTCACTTTGGTCCTTCAAATAATGCACTTCAAGTGTGAGTATGTGAGTATCTCTTAAACAATCATATATTTCAAAAATTTAAGTTATTACCGAGAATATAATTTAAATATTTATATTTTAACACGCCACCTCATGTGCAGACTAAATTTTGGGTCTAGCAAGTGAAAATATTTTTAATAATTAAGGTGATGACAAGATTCGAATACATGACCTCTTACTCAGATACCATATATATTAAGCAACTATCTATTCCAAAAACTTAAACTGTTATTGATGGTGTACTGTTTGCTACACAAATATGTGGTGAAGAGAGCCTATCAGTTTTGTTTGCTACCCTAACAACATGTTTGGTAAGAAAGGAAAATAGAAAAGATAGAACTTTCCTTTCAAATCACCAAAATCAATCCCTTCAAAATTGGGAGGAAAAGTGAATGGAAAGTTAATTATGTGTGTTGAAATGTATGTTATTTGTCTATATATCATTTGATATATACATATATCATATTTATCAATGACATATTATGCATACATTAATTTCATATATAGATATAATACTAAAATATGTATTTATATTTTTTCTACAAAAATTAAAAATTAAAAATAAATATAAAAATATAAAAAATACTTTTTCCATCTTATGAAACACAAAAAAAATCAACCCTTCCTAATTTACATCCCTCTTGCCAAACAAAAAGGAGGGAAGCAAGGATTCCTCCTTTGAATGATAGAAAGTGTATCACTCCTATTTAATCGTATCAAGTGTCCTGATAATAATCCGACCTAGACACAGACCGATACACTGACAGAGAGAGAGAGAGAGAGAGAGAGAGAGAGAGACAACGACACACTATTTGCGATAAACACATACATATACAAACAAGGGAGAGAGAGAGAGAGAGAGAGAGAAAGAGAGAGAAAGTACCTTGGCAATGGAGACCAAATTTGCGCAGTTCAAAAATGGGGGACCAGTGATACGGAGGGGAAAGTGATAAAGAAATCTTACCACATTCTTTACAGGGGTGTTTATGTAAATAGCATTCCCATCCTGTCGGCTGTATAGCAATCCCAAAGTTTTGGTGGGTTTAATTTATCCACTTCAGATGGGCTAACTGACCCCAAAAGTTACGGGCCGATTCTTTGAAACCCAACGATTATCCAATTCAACTTTTGTTATTCTGATTTATCCATCAAGTCAAACACACCCATATGGTTAATCCATATAACCCCTTAACCAAAAATCCTAAGACTTGATTATCTTTTGACCAAAGCTAACAATCATATCGTTTTTCCATAAACTACAAATCCACTAAAATCTCATCCTAGTAAAAACAGTACAAACTCCTCTTATTTTATACGGATTCTCATCAATATACTTGATCATAAATGATAAAAAGTTAAACATTTTATTCGCACAAAACTGGTAAAACGTACTAATTATATTAATTTGGGTTATTTGTGTTTGACATTAATTCGATATATTCATTTTTTCGTGTTAACATGTTATGTTATCTTTGAGTTCATGTTGATAACTAGTTAATCCTAACCAATTAATTTCGTATCAGATTCATATCGTGTTAATGTGTCGTATTCAAAACTGCAACCATCAAGTAGTGTCAATCGTAAGACAAATCTCATTCTTTAGATGGCTTGAGGCATATCAGCTTGAATATGCTGGAGTTCATTAAATATGCTGGTAAATTGTTTATTTTTGCTAGTAGCTAGGGAAGGGAAAGTAGGTACGGAATTCGGCATCGTGCCGAAAAATTGAAAAAATGACAACTTATTAAGATCACATTACAAACAACATAGTTCTAACATACAATTCAACCACGTTTTAAAAAGTTGAGATCAATCCTAAGTTTGTGAGATCAATGCCAATTGACCACATTGAATCGTTACTTGCGTAATTTTAGATACACAAAATAACTTATGTGTCAGAGTGCTATCCCTTCTCACTACTCATTTTTTTCCCTCTATAATAGTTATGTTAAAAAAAGAAGATTATCTCCTAATCGACAACAAGTCTAACTTGTTTGATCGTCTTTCTTTGAAAAAGAGGCGAAATATAATCAACTTGAATTCGGGACCGCTATTTAAAAGAAAATGTGAAAACAATTTAGTATTTGTCTCCAAGACAACCAATGTATTGGGTCACAAGAGCAGATTTTTGAGGGTTTTTTTCAACAAAATTATCCATCAAAACACAAACAAATGTTTGCGAATAGAGCTAGTATAATATAGAGGAAACCCCCTGCACTCTTTTTCCACCTTATGGTATGAATATGCAAGTTCTCATTGTATGTCAATTTTGGTGGAAGCGGAATATATACAAATATCGAGAGTCAATATATGATTACTGGATAACCTTATGAAAAAAATAATAACTCGTTTAAAAGGTCTTGCTGGTACAATGCTATCTCTTATAGCGGAATCTTGAGAAAGACAATTGGTAGACAATCGTCTCCCTAGTCTAGAGAGGTTTTTTAAGACAAGCCGGAAACTCACGACATAACACGCACTTGTCACTTTTTGAAGTTCGATATGTGAAAGTCATTATTCCACAACAAACTAATATTATTTATATTTAATTTGGGAAATGAATTGTTGTCACTGGATTGAGAATGAAACTTATTCACTACTGTCACCTATTGCTAATCGAATGACGAGAGTACATTAGGTCCCTTCATTAGTCCCAAAGTTGGTCCCCTTTTACATTACTCTTTAGTGAAAGAAAACCAACATATGGAAGAGAGAACGGAAACACTTCTCTATTTTATTCAATGCAAAGTACATCTTACTTAGCACAACCAACACAGCTGAAAATCATATTATGCCATAACTAGCACACATAGTTATACATCTTATCATAACACAAGTGGCAATCCAATACACGAGTCTCTTATGATTGTGAAATCAAAAGATCGTCATGCAACATAACGTAATGAACTTATTATGTGTGTAGAGATACTATCTCTACGACTCTTATTAAGGCATAACTAGCACATATTTCAAGACAAGACATAGGAAAATATGACTTTTGACACCAAGCATATATGGTGCAAACTTCAAACAAAGAGAAGGGATTTCATGCCAAAGTTAAGCCCCCATAGACAAAAAGTTCCCTTGACGAAATCATAGTATCTACCCATCAACTGTAAAGTTTTGTTTGCCAGCCTGGCTCGCACATGTGGATAAGTCAGTAGGTTTACCAGAGACAAGTTCACAGCCTCCCTGTATTTGGATTATAGACAGATATTCTCAACCTCAACTGTTCTCCTTTTAAAGCAAATATGCAACTTAGTTCGATTCCGATATTAAAAAATAATTATTTATAGTCTTATTTATCTAATATAAATATGACATGTGTAAATTCTTTTATTTGATTATTTTTCATCACTTTATCATCTTTTCAATCATTACAAATCATTCAGATCGAAATCCACAGATGTGATCAATTCCAGTACAATACCGACGACAACAACATAGTTATATCCATTTAAGAAAAGCCTTACACAAGTTATGAGTAATTGCTTTACTGATAGATCAATTTTGTGTACAATTTGATAACCTTTTTAAAAAAAAAAAAGAAAAAAAGTACTTTTGTGTTTTTTTTAAGTATTTTTGTTTTGTGTGTTTTTAGTTTTCTTTGTCGGGTTTGCTCATTTTTTCTAAGCTTAATCATGTATATGTTAGAACATATAACTAATTTTTATACCAAAACGGATATAAATGATTATGGAAAAATTTCAGCCACACTCCTCCTAGTTTGTTATATTTTCAAGGACACTCCCTCTATTATCAAAAATATCACTGACACCCCTTACCATTAAACTACCATTTCTAACAAAAAAAAAATCATCTAAATTACCAAAAATGCCCCTACATAAACCTCAAGTAATTTTTCTACATAAAATTTTATTAAAATTTGAGCTGATTAAAATTTATTTTTCTACATATTAAAATTTGAACCAATTAAATTTCGATTGAAGCTAATTGAATTTTATTTTTTTAACGTATTAAAATTCGAGCTTATTAAAATTTATTTTTTATGGGTTAAAATTTGAGCCTATTTGAACTCTACCCGAGTTATTAGCGTCGATTAAAATTCGCTTTCGAGTCGATTAAAATTTATATTATTTTACTTATTAAAATTCTTGTCAATTAAAATTCGATTTATTAAAATTTGAGCCAATTAAAATTTATATTTTTTTATGTATTAAAATTTGGGCCGATTAAAATTCAATGTGAGTTAATTAAAATTTGATTTGAGTCGATTAAAAATAATTTTTAATTGGCTCCAATAGAATTTTAATTAGCTCAAATTTAATACGTAAAAAATATAATTTTTAATCGGCTCAAATTTTAGTATGTAAAAAAATAAATTTTAATTAACTTGAATCGAATTTTAATTCGCCCGAATTTTAATACGTAAAAAAAATTAGAAAACAGAGGGGGTCTCATTGAAGATATACTTATCTAAAGGGGGTGTGAATGAAGTTTGTCCTCAAATATGTCATGGGCAATTTAGTAAAATTACATTCTAATTAATATTTTTAATCTGACAGGGGTGTCAGTGAAGTTTCAGAAAATAGAGGGGGTGTCCTTGAAGATATGATAAACTAGAGGGAGTGTGGTTGAAATTTTCCCAATGATCATTTTTCCAAATAATAATCAAAAACTGTTTTCTTTTCTTTTTTTACTTAAATAAAAGTACAAGAAACAAAATTCTTTTTTGTTGCAAAAAAACTATTTTTCATGACTCGACTCCATGACACGTATGTCACAGTTGGAAAAAATTTATCTTCAAAAGTCGTAACAATCATCCTCAGCCAATGGCACATGACTTCAATGTTTACTGTTCATTTCTTTCATATATTTTTGTGATGACAAGAAGAAAATACTCACCCTTTAACAGATCTCAAGCTGTTCCTCTTCTGCTAAATGGCCAAACTCAGCCTTGACCTTGGCCTTTGCAGGTAAACCAATTTTAACCCAATCATCTATGAAGTCACTGCACGTCACAATTTAATAAAAGTTGAAAAGTAGCAAAAGCATTAAATTAGGTTATGTGAATAAATGTTTCTTTGTGTTGATTAAAGCCTCCTCACTAAGAAGTTGTTCCATCATCAGGAAGAGTCATAAGAGCCTTTATCCCTCCACATCCACCGTGTCCAATCACCAAAATAGTTTCTATCTGTGGAAATTTTCGAATTTTTTAAGACAATTGGATATTCTTGTAGGAAGAGAAAGTAAATAGCCGGGAGGGAAAAAAAAAATATATATATATATTTTATATGAAAATTCAGGTGATTGCAAAATGAGCTTAAGGTAGTTAAAATGTCGTCATACTATTTTAATTGATGGTATGAATCAAGTCGTATTGTGTCGAGTTTAGGTTGTGTCATTTTAGATCGTGTCTTTTTCAAGCATGTGTAATTTTAAGTTCGTTCGTTCTGTGTTGATGTGATTTTGTGTAAGACCTGGTTGAATGAAGGAACCAAGTTGGCAATGTTCCGGGTCATGAATTCAGAGCATTACTGGATGGTTTAAAATTGTGGTTTTTTTGACAAGATATATGAAATGAGGGTATTGGCAAAAGCCTTACCTTGGGGCTCTGACCGTCGGCAAGTTCACTGTAATAATCTGGAAACTTGCTGCAAAAATGGTATAAACACATGACCAGACAATAGGGAAACCATTTAGTCACCGGAAAATATTTTTAAAAAAAGATTTTTTTTTTTGCAATTTTGCCCTTTTGTTGGATAGCAATTACAGTTTTATTCAAAATTTTTGTAACCAAATTGATACAAAATATTTGTAATTTATATAACGAGCAACAATTTGTGTCTGAAAATATGGTGCAACATAAAATTCTTTAGTGTCCATAACAATTTTTTTCATTCCCTTTATTTAATTTCTACCCATTATTTTTTAAGACAAAAATCGATAAATTTTTCTCAAAATATATGACCTCAAAAAAATATTAACATGTGCACACTATTGTATATGAACAATGTTCAAAATAAAAATTGTATTGGGCCACAAATTAATCAAAAATTAAACGATTTAATTTATGATATAAATGGACAAAACAATATGTAGGGATAAAATTCAAATGTCTAACTCCTTTATTATATAGATGATCGATATATTTCTTTTTTTATCAAGGGACCCACCAACCTCTCACACTTTCTTTCACTCTTAGTTAAATTTATATAGCACTTTTTAAGACCATTTTATTTAAATTCAGTTACTTAATATATGCTAGTAATAGTATGCATACTCGAATTCATTGGTCTTGTACTAGTATGGCTCGTGCCACACACGTTTTTTTTAAAATGTATGTATTGAGTTATTTTGATTAAAAGTAAATTTTAATGAGTTATTGTGCTTTTATTAAATCGTAATATATATAAACTGTCAGAACTACACGATCTGAGCCGTTATTTTGTTTTTTTAAATGAGGAGCTTAAGCAGCTCAAACAAAAGACTCTATTTTATTATTATAGATGTGATTTGTGATAAATATATATATTTGTATTTACACCCAAAATCAAATCACAAATATAGAAAAGAGAGAAAGAAATTTAAGCACCAGTTGTAATGAAGGGTGAGCTATGGTAGTGGTTGTGGGCGATAGTGGTGGTGGTGGGAGACGGTGATGGATGTGGTGGGTGGTGATGACCATGGTGGTGGTGGTAGTCGTGGGTGGCAACAGTTATAGTGATGGTGGGTTTTGGGTGACGATGGTGGTAGTGACAGTCATGGGTGACGACTGCGGTGAGTTGTGGTGGTGGGGGGTGATGATGGTGGTGGTGGGCGACGACAGGCGTTTCTGGGTGACAGTGTAATGGGTGGTGGCGAATGACAATGGTGGTGGGTTATGATAGTGGGTGGTGGTGGGCAACAATGGTGGTGATGGATGCTGGCAGTGGGCGATGACGGTAGTGAGATGATGATGGTAGTGGTAATAATATAAGAATGAGATGATGATGGTGGTAGTGGTAATAAATATAAGAATGAAATGATGATGGTGGTAGATGGTGGCGGTGGACGATGGTGGTAGCAATCGGTAGTTTTGGACTAATTTTTTTTTTTCTCAAAGCTTGGACCAGTGAATGTTATAAAATTTGAATGTTGAGAGTTTTGGATGTTGTTAGATGCTATTTTATATTCTGAGTAATGTATGAATATTTTAAAATTTGTGATGTGTTTGTACAGATTATCTAGTGTTATGGATGTATGATTGAAATTGACCGGAATGTTTTTGAATTATTATAGGTATTTATGAATTATTTCATGGTCAAATGTTATTTAATCATGTTGGTTATTTTGGGCAATGAAAACAAGTTGTTATTCAACTTTTTTAGCGACGAACATATTTGTCGCATATAATCTTGTGAACTTATTGTTAGCGACACAATAGAGGTGGTTGCTGAAGTTCTTTATATTAGCGACGAATATAATCGTCGCTAAAGGTTCTATGTGGTTAAAAAAATTTAAATTTTTTGCAACGAACAAAATATTGACGACCAAATAAGAAGATTTTTGGCGACGAAATTATTGTCGCCTATTGTGAACTTTTGGTGACAAATTTGGTTTTGTAGCTGAAAACTTTCCCTGACGAGCCTAATGCGACGAAATGGCA
The DNA here is from genome assembly GCA_951799425.1 of Ilex aquifolium. NCBI lineage: Eukaryota > Viridiplantae > Streptophyta > Magnoliopsida > Aquifoliales > Aquifoliaceae > Ilex > Ilex aquifolium. The sequence continues at coordinate 21,920,332 of OX637410.1, forward strand.
ACAAAATTAGTTCGTCACCAAAAATTTTTATTGACTATTTTTAAATTTTTTGTGACGAGTTAGTTCGTCGCAAAAGAGCAAATTTGTTGTAGTGTGGGCGGTGAGCAAATTTTTTGCGACGAGTTAATTCTAGACACACTTTTAAAAAGTTATCCCAAACACACCCTTAGGGTCTTATTTTTCTTATTAAATTTAGGGTGTTAATATTAACCGTCGGATTAATTTTAAAGTAAAATTTAAAAAGATTTCAACTGCGAAAAATAAAAGTCATTTTATTTATTTTTAAAATTTGAATTGTATTATATTTTATTATATAGATATAAAAAATATCTTAAACTTTTTCACTACAAAAGCACATGAATTGAAAACCAACCAATCTTCTTCGCAATGGTACTAGGAAACACCTAACTCTCTACATTGGCGTAACTATTTCAACTAACATTCTCCCTATTTTTAGGAATTAACTCCTACAACCTAGGATATGGTATATGACATATAACAAAGTTTAAAAAAAAAAAAAATCAACCCCCATGAACACAAGTTTGCGTGGAAAACTCAAAGATCATTAAAAAAAAATTACGGAGTAACACCAATTTACTATGAAACAAGCAAAATACAGAAAAAAAAAAATATAAAAAGGAAGCTCTATGTGTTTGTTATATGAAACAATTGCAAAAGCATCATTTTCCAAATGTGATTTAAATTTTCACGGGGGCGGGGTGTCCATGAGAGAGAGAGACATTATCATTGCTAATTTCTACTATTCACACTTGGTCTAGTCTGAAACTACTAGTCAAGCTCCCGTGTTTACTAAATCATGTTTTGTGTTTTCCTCATGTTAGGTGTTTTTAGTTTAATTACAAAAATAATCACACAAATTATATATGTTAATATGCCTTTGTCACTGTTTTGTATCACTCAATAAATGGGTACATATAGCTGGTTCTTTGATTCTGAAATATCATTAATAAAGATAGAATTATAGGATTGGGTTGCTATCACTTTCTATTTTTGATCAAATAAAGATGTGTACGTTAAAATCATTGGGCTCCACATGTGGGTAATCATAAATGATACATAATTCAATGAATTTAGATGGTTCAATTTGGTGGGAGTGTCCAAATAAAGGATTACAAACTTTTCTATCATCTTATGCAAGTACAACAAATCGAGTAATTGGATCATGATTGATATTTTTTTGGCAATTGTCCATATCGAAATTTGAATCCACTGTATCATCATTCATGAATTTGGATTTATATTTGAATTTAAAAACATCCGATTCAATTTTAGTTCAATCTGAATTTTGTATAAATGCAAATGTATAATATACTTTAGGGATTATTTGATAAAATTACATTAAAATTTAGATATAATTTATTTATATTAAATCCTAATTAAGTTAATCGGATAACACCACATTTATATAATGCAAAGTTTTTCAACCACATTTTTATGGATTAATGATTGGAACACCAAATTGCGATGCATATATTCATTCGTAAACACGAAACTCAGGACATGTATGTATGTCTATGTCTCATTTCTTATTCGACTACTAAAATGCTATGTACGCGAATAAAATGCTATGTAAGTGACAAATTATGGGTCACAAAAGAAATCAACATATGAAAGAGAGCATGCCAGAGCTTCTCTATTTTATATTCAAGGTAAAATACATCTTATGATGGCATAACCACCAATATTTGAACTATCTTATTGTCAGAAGTATTGTCTCTCTTTTTCATATATCCCTCAATCGTTAGTTACAAATATATAAGACCAAAGTAAATCTTCTATTTTAGGCTATACAATCAAGTTCCTATAATCATGCTCGTGTGAGAAGGAAAGAATTTCTTTCCATCCCTCTTCCTATAATTCCTCCCATCTACTAATATATTACAACTCACGCCAACACTCCCCCTCAAGTTGATGCATACGGTTCCCTTATGCACAACTTGACTAGTGAGTTGTAGAACTCTTTGCTGGACACGGCTTTGGTAAGTATATCTGCTAACTGATCTTCAGACTTGACAAATGGGAATCGAATTGTCTTAGTCTCAAGATTATGTTTGATAAAGTGATGTGGGAGCAAAACCAACCTCGGTTAGCAACTTTTTCGGCCAAAGAAGTTCACACAAACCCTTGGCCATTCCTCGGAATTCTGCT